>OZ022266.1:38694753-40137253 GCA_963978885.1 Nemotelus pantherinus | reverse complement strand
AGATCTAAATGATTCCCTCTTAGAGGTCCTCACCAGCTTCTTATACGTTCTCTGCGAAGATCTGTAGGCGATCCAGTCATCCTCATTGTTGCTCTTACAAGCTCTGTTGAGAATTTTCCTGGTACTTTTCCTTAGCTTCTGTAGTTCCCGATTCCACCAGGGAACCGTCTTGCCACATCTGCTCTTACTGATCGGGCAGGCCTCTTCATAGCTACTCATTAGGTCTCTATTCAGAGTGCTCAACCGGGATTCTATTGACTTTGGCGATCTTATCCTACCACTAGGACGCGCTTTGTCTGCAAGAAGCCGGTTGAACGTAGGCCAATCAGTGTTTCTTGGGTTTCTTCTTTCCACCACGGGTGTTAGATCCGTGGCTAAAGAGAACACCAAGTAGCGATGATCAGAGAGTGAATCCTCATCTGATACATTCCATCCAGTCATTGATCCAACTATTCCAGCTGAACATAGCGATACATCAATGACCGCCCTTCTGTTTGGGGTGACAAATGTGGGAGTAGTCCCAGTGTTTAAAATCATCAGCCCGGCAGAAGTTATAAAATCAAAGAGACTTTTACCCCTGGCGTTACATTTGTTGCTACCCCAGCTGGTATGCTGGGAGTTGGCATCGCAGCCCACCACAAGTTCAAGTCTCTCCGATTCAGCGTACAAAACCAGGTCCTTTAACTCCTGTATCGGCGGCGGGAGTAAGGAGTCAAAGGGAAAGTAAGCTGAGGCAACTATCGTGCGCTTAAGCCTACCATTTTCTCGGTGTTGTACGACGACCGCTGACAGGTCCGGGCTTGAAATCTGTCTGAGCATGGTGGCATCAAGCAGATTGGAAGCCAGAACACAAGTCCTCGGCCGTATTGACCTTTCATCATAAAAGATCTTGGCCCCCGTGGTTGGACTAAGTCCGTAGATCCTACCGCCTCGAACCCACGGTTCCTGTACAAGTGCAATGTAGGGGGAGGCTTGCAGTTTTGTCAATTTTTCGCTCAAAAGATAGGACGAAGCCTTGGCACGCCGCAAGTTGATCTGGACAAATCTTATACCTTCAGGCACAGAAACGTCCGGAGTTTAAATCTTTGGATCCCTTTGCAGGGACCCTTAGATAATGTCCGCGTGACCAGTGAAAGAAACTCTATGGGAGAGAATTTCCACTGGATCTCTGCGTTTTGCTCTGGCGATCTGTCCATAGACAGTCGCAAAAGCTCGTGCCTCACCACTTCCTGATTTGGTTAAATTTAACCGCATACAAGAAGTAGCTCAGCACCATCCGGTACCTGTCTCTTAGCATCGAGAAACTTCTCTGGTCAAGTACGATCACCAGGTTGAAACCATCTTCACCTGTGGTGGGATTCTTCCTGGGATTCATGTACTTGATGATCCAGTGTTTCGCATCGATGCCCGGATTCAGTTTGCCGAACATGCCAGTGATGTCACCTGCACTCTTGCGAGGACCAGGGATCCAACAACTGACATAATAGGGTTTGGCCAGGTCGGAGTCCAAAATGGTAAATTTGGGCCGACTGCCAGTACCCAATTTAAGAACGATCTGTGTGAGCCACTCCTTAGATGTTTGATTGGAGCAGGCGACTTGGAGGTGACCATCCACAAACTTCGCTTGCGTGAAGTTGTAAACTGGTCCCGACTCCGCTATCTCTCGCCACAGTTCGTTCTTAAGGATAGCGCACTGACCTTCGGTCAGTTTGCCACCCTTGCCAGACACACCTATCACAACAACCAGCGAAGAAGACGCAGCTTCTGCATACGTTCTCCTCCCTACCCTTGTGGAAGGTGTGTTTGTGCCAGAAGGGCCAGCCTCTGCAAGATCTCTCTCGCAGATTTTGACACCTTTCGGCACCTTGCGCTCAGAGATGCAGGTATCCGCTTTCGCCTCAACCTTGCGTCTCTTTCGTGCGCCGCCGCTGGCAGATTTGGCCTCTGTGCTGGCCGGCTGGGAGATCTTCGGTGTGACCGGTCCCTCCTTACCTTTCAGCGTCGTCGCTGAATCCCGATTTGCATCAGGAATCATCGATTTCTTGAACAGAGTCCTCTTCTGTCGACGGCTAAGAGCTTTCCCTGGTTCACGAAGTCCAGTCGGCGTAGCTTTGCATCCAGCCGCCGGTCCAGAACATTTCTGCTCCGAACATGCGACCTTAGCATCACCAGCCAACCTTTCTTTCGCTACCCCGGGTCGGCTCAGAGGTTTCGCTGCCTGACGTCCAGTCTCCAGGGAAACACCTGCAGTTAATACTGCATTTGTCTCTCCGTCAGCCTTCGGCGGCAGCTTGCCCCTTTTGCGCATTCTCCTACGTTGTCTGCGACTGAGAGCCTCCACAGGTTTCCAGAGTTCAGAGGAATGAGCACTCTTACTATCTGTACTTCCAGCGGGCGTCTCATTTGCACTAGTCGGAGTTACCTCCTCTAATGCATCCCTTCTCCTCTTATGTGAGGATTCGGGAAGAAACATCTTTACCCCTGGTACGGCCGTAGTCGGACTTCCAGCTGGTGCTGTACTCGCCTTTCCGGAGCCTGTGATCAGGGGGGATGCTATCAGCAAGTCCGAAAACTTGCTGGCCATGGAGTCTTCCACGATGGTAACCTGTGAGCTTCCACTGCAACCAGGGTCCTCCATTGCAGTCATACATGAGGTTGGGGCCTGCAGAATCCGAGCCCCTGCCGTGCTGAGCACGGGTGGATTTCCAGACTCAGTCTGGCTGCCACCTGCAGAGATAAAATCCTTGGGATTCATCCTCATGCTTACTACAGCCATCAGGCTGCAAATATACGCATTTTTACTGAGGATAGAGTTACCTCGTTACCTCAAACCCTCCTCCTTTCTCCGGGCTTGGGACCGGCATATCACAAGTTAGACTTGTGAGCGGCGGAGAATAGTTTGTAAGGTTAAAAATGACGGTTGTTACATAAATAATTTGAATATGGAGAAATGGAAGCATTGATTGAAGGGCAAACATACAGTTTATTCGGCTTGAATTAATCTATAAATTTTACTAATTTACTTAAATTTTACCAATGTAATTTATAATGTAACAGTTTTATAGCTATATAAAGATCTTAGCCTAATGTTAATGTATTTAATTATGTATATGAAGTTCTTAACCTAACTTCTAGTCTAGAAAGGAAAGCCTGGTGAAACCCCCCACAAACTGCATTTTTGGAGCAAACCTAGGATCCGATTAGTAAAGCAGAGTGTGAGTACGATGACAGGGAGGGAAAGCAAAATTGCAGTTACTTTCGTACGTCTGTGGAAGAAAGATTACATTCACTTTCGAAAGGCTGTCGAAATATACCGTACCGGTCCTGTGTCTAGAGTATGGCCTATTATATTACAGCATGTTTTGTTGTAGTAGTAGTTTAGTGTGTGAGAATCATTCAAAGAAATATTGTGAGTTGGATAAACATGCTTGTGAGTGAGGGGATCATGGTTTTGTGGGAGGCCTAGTACATTTCTCACTACGCTGTTGGGATCGCTAGGATATTTGCCAAGGGATTATAAAGATAGTGTCTTAGGACCTAAACTGTACAACAAACTTCCTCAAGAGATAAAACTTACGCTAAATGATCTTAATTTCAAGTCCATTTTAAAACGGTTTGTTCAAAGTAGAAACCAATGCTTAGATTCTGTGCTAAACTCTTAAACCATTAAATTTAAAGTATTCATTCTAGTCTTAATATTTTCGTTTCGCCTTACACTTTTATGCTATCTTCCCCTATTGTCAGCTTTTCGATATAATTTATTTTCCGATTTGTTCAATTTCATTTTTTTATTTCGTGTAAATTTTTAATCGCCTTTAATTTAGCAATTTTTTGCGCTTCTGTTACCACTTTCCACTACGATGCATATACATATGTTTTTAAATTCATTTTTTCTCAATTAATAGCGCCATATTGTGTTGATATTTTACTCGAACTTTAATCTTAGTTTTTAATTAAGGCTTGTATTGTTTTTTAATTTTTATTTGAATTTTATGTAAACGTTTAATATAGTTGATCACAGCTTTTCATATATTTTGAATTCAGTAGTTCGTATTAGGTCCCCGCACTCGCACTCGCGCACAACTACTCTTACTTTTGCGAGGAGCAAGCTATGCTATGAATTTTTGTACCATGTTTGTAAAATGAATAGCTGCAATAAATTATTATTATTATTATTAGAATTGTAAGGAACAAATCTATTCTTGGGATTTTGGCTATGGAATTTCTAGGAGTTGGAGTGAGATAATGTCGCAGTATTTTTCGAGCCGTTACTCTCTGCCTCTCCATTTGGTGTGAGGAAAGATCAGACCAAACAGGAGAACCATGGGATATAATAGGACGAATTAGTTGCTTATAGCACGCAAACTTGACGGAATTCTTAACGTGTGTGGAGCAGTGTATGAGGGGTAATATACTGGACATGTATGCAGGACTTTAGCGAGAATATGGTTTACATGGGATATTGGAGATAGTTTGGTGTTCAGCTTTACGCCCAAGTAAGTAAGGGTGCTATGTCTAGGGATGAGATTTTTGTTCATTTTTAGGGCTATGGAGGAAAAAATTCCTCTGGTCGATGGGGAAAGCTTAGTGTAGTCTGGAATGATGATGGATTTGGATTTGGGAATATTTTGGTGCCACAAGAGGAAGAAATTATGCAGTGTGTCGATGTATTCCGCGTTTACTTTCAGTCTACGAGCAGGTGAATAAGCAATGAGGACATCAGTAAACAATAACATTTTGAAAAGTAGTTGGGGGTTTGGAATATCGACTGTGTAGATGGCGAAGAGGATGGAAGAAAGGACAGAGCCTTGGGGGATTCCGCCTATGTTACCATAGAGATTTCAACGGATATTGTTTAATTTCACTACCGAAGATCTATTAAAGAGGAGCTGTAGATAATTTCACACAAGTTTGGATGAAACTGGAAAAGGGAGAACATTTTGTGGATAAGCCCTTTTTGCTAAACGGTGTCGAAAGCCTTTTGGATTTCAAAGAGACAAGTAGAAAACGCGAAGTGTGGCATTACTTTGAATGTGTCTCCATTAAATATTATATGTTCCTTGGTAAGCATCAAACCAAACAGCAGCAAGACTCAGCTATGCTTATTTCACAGTCCTTCTAAGTATTGGGGATCTCCAACTATTCGCAACAAGATAAAAAAAAAACTCGCTGTCTCGTTCGAAACAGCTAAAATTACTCCTTGTTCATTTCTAAAGTACCTCGGAATCGACTTCTAGGAGTTTTTAAAGCTTAATCCTTTTGTGCCAAATCTGCTTTTCAAATCAAGATTGCCAAACCTGGATTTCAACGCATCCGACCTCTTTTTGCCAAAATGATGGGCATGTCCAGATATAAAAACTCACTTCATTTAGCTAAACAGGAAGCATTTGAAACCCCATACAACTTTTCCAATTGACCTCTAGACTAGCAATGAATTTATAATTATTCGCAATTTCGTCACCAGTCTGTCCTCCATGAAAATAAGCAAGTGCTGGAGCCGATAAAATATGTTAATACTGAACAGTCTGCTTGGAATATTTTGAAATATTACTCAACCAAATTGTCTGAAAAGAAATGAATAAATAGATTGAGTCCATAATTACTCGCACCACTGCACCATCATCAAAATATGCCACTTTTTCTTCCTCAACCCTTTGCTACTACACACTCATGAAAATTTATAATTTACAATCAAACAATTACCCACACTTGTGTTCTAATTTCAAATGTATAACATAACCTAAAACAAAACATAAAACTCTCTGAGCCGCGAAAACACATCAACAACACGCTAATGACCAAAATATCATGTGAGAACCAGACCGCATGATGTACACATATGGTAGATGCCATCAAGAAGGACATATCCGGCCAAAAATTTGACACAAATAAATTCTAAACCGCTAAAAATCACATACGAACGGTACGAATTGTTTCGAATCCATGAGAGAGCTTCCTATGGGAACGTAAGCTCCATGTGCGGGAGACACCATGTGAACGAATAAAGGTACAAATAACATGTCATGGAATTGTTTGGTGTCCTTTTAATCAGTGAAATATACGCGCGTTTTGATCCACGATTAGAAGCTGTTTCATTTTGTAGTTTCACTGCTGTTTACCGTCAAACAAACTTCAAAGGGAATTTAATATGGAATTTGCCACGTGATAGCAATACGAAAGTAAATGTTGTTGTTGCTGTCAACGAGTCTTGATAGCGATAGGATGAGTTTGTGACAGGATATGGATGTATTCAATGCTCTACGCATTTATCTTCCTCGAACCAAGAAAATTTAATAGAGGCCTGCATTCTCCCTCACACATACAGCCGATACGTTTGCATTGGTATGGTAAAACAAAGGATATGCACATGAAGCGAATACTGTTACTATTTCGCAATTGCAAGTCTGTCCCAATTTTAAGTTACTTATTGAAAGCAATTATCTCGCGTATTAAGCCTAACGGTGTGGTTTTAACTTTATTGTGCGGACACTAGCTGGCTGGTGCGATATGAGACGATGACGAGGAGAATGTTGATGCGTATACTAGGAAGGTTCATTGTATCCAATTTAGAAACAATAAATTGTCGTTTATTTTCAACAAGAGACAAGGTGGCTAGCGTGAAATTAACGGGGCTAACAGTATCTACGTTAGGTCAGAAGAGTAATTAAGTTGATCGTAAGTGGACGTAGCGAAACAGTTTGTAATGATTTTCGAAATATTAGGCGTCTAATTCGCGCTACTATAAAGGTTAAATTGGGACACATTGAACTACGGGGGTAAATCCAAGAAAATTGTTTACAAAATGGTGTCGATGAACAATATTGATCATTCCAGTAAATGCAGAAATGACAAGGATGCAATAATTGATAAGTTTAGAGGTTTTATGAAACGACATCTTAGTTTAGTTCAGATTGTTCCATTCCGTCATTAAGCACAGTTTCAAAATATTCTTCGATAATTTGGAGGAAGTACTTAAAATATCCCCGGAACTTTCTGATGGTACTAGGATGTTTTAACTCGATTAAACCTCTAATACCACAGTCCAAAATCTAGGAAAGTTAGCGCTGTACATGGCACTAGATAAATCAGTAAAAAAAATTTCTTTGGCACTTACTTTTCCCAAATTTCTAAGGCACTCACTTTTTCCAAATGATTATTTTTGTCATAGAAATATAAGAAAAACTCACTAAAATGCTCTGTACCGGCAAATGGTTGGATTTAATTATATTTATAACGTACCTACTGCTTAGTTGGAAGTTTGGTGGTCAGTCGAACTCAAGGCTGTAAATCAGAATATGATAAAGAAAGTTTGTACGTTAGCAGCCTTATTTATAATGGGGGCTCTTCGTTCTACCCTTCCTCCCAATCTGCTTGTCACGCAACATGCGAAGTGCGCATTGGTAATTGTGGTGATCCTTTGATAAGTAGAGCCCAGGGACATGCCAAAATCTTGGTGCAGGGTGTGCATGTTCCAACGGACATCGATTATATTGCTGCCCAACAATCTCTGTCTCTCAATCTGTGAAAACTTAATCGCAGGCAGAGAAGAGTGGGCAAGGGGGATATCGCTGGGAACAGATGCGGTTAAAACAAAAGGTAAACTTTCCTTATTCGTACTTGCGCCTACACTGAGAAAAATAAATGTTGTGAAATCGGCACTTTGCTATGGTAAAATCAAAGATTTATATTTGGTGTGTGAAAAAATACGAACTATTTCGTTAAGTTAAACTATTGTTTTGATTTATATGATAAAGCAGTTTTTAGAAACAACAATCATACTTTCAATTTAAGCGAACGAATATTGTTGATTCTTAGCCAAATATCATTGTTGGAGCATGGAATATTATCGGAAAGCTTAAAATACATAGAGCTGCATCACTTGGATAAACTATGTCCTGATGAAAAATATATTGCCACAATAATATTCGAACATAGCCTAATGGAATGGAAACAAAATCTGGTATGCTGAAAACGTGATCTCTGAAACTTACATATGTCAAACGAAATTGGATTCCCTTCGGTACAAGAAGTGTCCTCACCAGCTAATGATCCCATAATATCAATGAGCTCCAGTGTAAATGAGTGGTTAGACAATATATATTCAAGACGTAATATATCTTCAAAAGCTAACGTTCCATATTAAGTAACACAGGAGTTTTGCTAGTTATCTATTCTGCCCAATTAAGCGCAAAAGCGGTATCTCATAAAAAATTGAAAAATTGATTTTTATAGCATTAGAAAGCTTAAAACAATACGCATCTAATGAACTAATCCTTTTAATGGTATCTTATTTAAAATATATGGAAAACACCTTAAGGAAGTTTTTTAAATCTAATAACGCGATGTATCCAAGAGCGTAAGACCGCTCATCGAGAAAAGTGGAGTAAGGAGAATCCTCCACCAGCTCCAAACGAACCCAGTTCCTCGTCGCCTATCCCAATTTTACCTTAAATCACTAAAGGAGTTAGAGGTATACATAGGCGCGCTGTAGGGGGGGGGCCAGGGGGGGGGCCAGGGGGGCCAGGGGGGCCGGGACCCCCCCAGACCCTAGGTTGGCCCCTCCCAGAAAAATAAATATTTCCAAGAGCAGACACTTAAGTTTTCGCCTCTTGGGTTTTGTGGTTACAGTAAGAGTTGTGTAGTACAGTAGTTTAAGCCTATACCAAAGCATACACAGTACTTATAACATAGACACTGTGTTATTTGCGGTATTAATTACGATGTTATGGGACTTATCTCGAAAAATGGACGGTAATATTCAATTTTGACAAGTTATACGTTAAGTTTCAAAGCGTTAAGTTTAAAAGAGCCTCGCCAATCATCCTTTTTTTATTAAGATTATCTGTTCATTCCTGCTAGGTAATATACGGGTATTTAAATAAAAACACTTTTATAAACTGGCATTTTATGCAATTATGTTTTTCACAAAACATAATCGGAGTATTAAAATGGTAGGCAATAAGATAATTAACGTAGACTACAATTTTCGAAGTCATTTGGAGAACAAAAATGACATCCCTGCCACTTTTATGCTACTTATTCAAGACAATGTTGCTTATTGCGAGCAATTTTCGCAGCGCTTACTCTCTCTTGATGGGATCATATACAATTAGCACGTTCATACCTAACATTAAGCAAAACAAACACCGTCTTATTCCATATTTGAGAGCATGTTTCTTTGACTTTTGAGTATGATAAAGTATACTTATTAGGTTTGAGTCAAAAAGTCCATACTGAACAGCTTGGAAAGTCCTATATTGCTGCTGTAAATCTTTTGACACCACCACAACAAAGACTACACCAAATTTGTATCCCGTTAAAATAACTTACTTTACAGCTTTGGTTTTGATCCATTGAAAGCGTTGGCAGTTATAAGAAAAAAAGGGTGTTTGGAGTTACTTTCCGCGACAGTGTTAACATTTTTGAAATTAATATATTTTCGGCTTATTTTCACTATGAATTCATTATTATTTGAAAATTTAATAGTACCGATTTCCAGTTCAAAAATGATTTAAATCGTTGATGCTGGTAGCGCGGACCTAACATTACGACCAAAGTTTTGACTTACTTGGTTCACAAACAGGTTAAATGTATGTGAATTTCATTATAATTTGATAACTGCATGGGAAGTTAAAAGGCATAGCACTAGCCGAGCATTTTTTCATGGTGACTCAACCGTCACATAGTTCCAATCATATTCATTAAACTTTTGTCAGACCTGTATTCACCCAAGACCAATACGTCCTGTGCCTTTTATCCGCTCGCGAGACGCCGTACACGCAAGTACCAGGTGGTTGGTAATTTTGCGAGTTTAAATTTAACTATATATCATTTGCATTTTATTCTAAAAGCCGAAAAAATACCAGGGAGTCAATGGTGTGAAAGACTTGTGTTTATGTACTTATGTTGACTACAAGGTTGCCCAGGCATTACTTGAAAACCACAGAAACTTATTTTATACGCCCGTTGATGAGTCTTGTTAATTTCGTGATGATCTGATGACTCGGTGTGAAATCATCACAATGCGAAATTTTCCATAGAATTTCTATTGTCGCCAAAAATACACCAAAATTTCAGCTCGACCAAACTTCAATGCCTGGGCAATGCTTCAATGCTTTTTCAATGCCATCGAATCCCTTTACCTACACATTTCGAAGCCATCAAAACACCAATTGTTGAAGCAGCTTGTAGAGGTAGTTGATCTAAATACAAGGCGTGAAAGGAGAAGTTTAAGCTCGACTCATTAGTCAATGAGATTTCACAATTGCAAATATGTGATCGATAGTAGACTATAAAAAAAGGCTTTAGAAAAAGAAATGAATGAAGGAAAATACAGCGATTCAGTTTATGCATTGGGGATCTTTCATTCAATCAGTAATCGTAAGTTTGCAGTAAATCTTTTCATCTTTCACTATGTTCTTTCTATAGCGAACATGTTAAGCACATTTTTCCAAACTGATAATGCAACTCCTAGGGATGGAATAGATCTTGTGAATAGAACGGTTAAAACACTACTAAGTGAGCGAGAAAACGTTTGTGTAGTTTGGGAAAAATTAAATCATTGGCAAAGAAAATCTCACGTTTCCCAGAGGATAATGAAAACGAAAAACAGCAAAAACCACTAGTTTGCAAGGTTTTGATATTTCATCTAGCCTTGGACACGCAGTTAGGGCTACAAAGATATCTCTGCAAACCAAATGGCTCGAAAAGAGTAAGTAACAACACTCTTCACCCTGGCAAGTTATTTATGCTTTTTCTAGGTTTTCTAGGTAACAAAAATTTGAAGCAAGAGATCAATTTCTTCCTTGTAAGCTTAACATACTCCAATTTCTTCAAAGATATTTTGAAAGTAAGCTATCCTCTTCTTCAAGTATAAATTGAAATATATTAAGCTTCTAAATGAAAAAATAGTCTTATATTTCTAATTATTTCCATTCTATTCCCGTATAATTCATACAGGCGCTCATTTCATAGCGGTAATAAATAATTCATGTGTAGTTAATACCTACCATTTGCATTATATGCATGTGGTAGTAGCTCATACGTATTCACAGACACGAAGTTTATTTGATAATGCATTCTGCATTAGCAAATAACAAAGAATAAATTAACAAACATATAATGTATTAGTAAATTATATAAGTTGTATGAACAGTACGTGTACCTTACGGAAGACAAAATCATCGCATATTTTGAAGCTTTCGGTCCTTGGCCCCTGCCAGATTTAAGGTCACGGCACGCCTATGGAGGTATATCAATGTTACTACTTTCACAAAACTTCAACTATCTCGAAACTCGCTTTCATTTAGATACCGCTTTTGCGCTTAGTAGGGCATTATTGTCCTTTCACTTTCTTGACTGGTTTCATATCGATAATGGATATAGTACGAAAGATTCGAAACATTTCGAAAAAATATTTAAATTTAAAGAATTAGAGATTTAAATTTAAAGAATTAAGATTTAAATTTAAAGAAATGCACATCTCATAAGAGCGTAATGTATGTCGGGACAAAGTATAAAATAGGAGATTATTTTTTCAGGGAAAATGCTGAATATGGTTATAAAGTAGGAGAAATAATAGTTGAAACAAGTTCTGATGAAGTAAAAACTGTTTGATTATTTTGTGAGGAAATTGAACTTTTTGCATACAAATCACATTATGCTAGTTATTGTACTGGTCAAAGTTTTGAGATTTTCATATGCGAGAAAATCAATTTGATAACACATTCCACCAATAGATCACCAATAGCATTCATTAACATTCCACCAATAGATCTTAATGTTTGCCCATCTGCCGAAAAAATTTTATTAGATATCGTCTGCACCTACTATTAAGGACTCCATTCCATTGAAATTACAGTGTGTTGAGCATATACGTCACTTAAATTTATGCAGTAAGTTTTGTCATTTAATTTGTGGAAAGGAGTATTTGCACTAATTTTATTTTGTTCATATTCAATTATAAACCTTTAGGTGAATAATAAACTCATCTTAATAAAATTTCAAATTGTTTTTACTTTTATTGGTGCTTAGGTTTATGGTGTTGGTGCGTACGGAATTTTATGTGAGCTCATGAGTCCATTTGTTATATTAATTAAAAATTCATGCAGCACTGTTTGCCTGAAAAACTTCAAAACTTCACAATGAAATAGTATAGAAATTAGCTAAATGTGAGCAATATGATATTTCGGTCGACGTATTTGACTTTATTCCATATATGCAAATAATTGTATCATTTATAAATTATTAATTTTTTTCTACTTTCTTACTTAACTTTTATAATCTTTCAAATAGCTTTAATGATTTAATTGCTCGATTTTTTTTTGTTTCTTATTTGTATCAAGCTCTACGATTTGACATACTTTTCCAATAATTATTGAACCAAGTAAAATATAATAGCCACGTTTTTCACGCCCCTATCACAAACAGATTAAGGGGGTAGCATTCTGAAAAATAGCTCCTGCCTCATTATTTGTTGTTTTTAATGCTACTATCCTTATCTGTTCCAGATCGAGGCGAGAAAAATGTGGCTACTAATTCGCCAAAGTATACTTAGAATTACAACATTCCAACCTTAAATCAATGTAACTTTATGCATTTGCATATTTAGTCTGTTTGAAGCGATTATTGCATATTATGATTCAAAATCTACAGATGATGCATATTTTTGCTATTTTCATAATATATTTTTTTGCAAATCAGTTAGAGAATGAAGCTTTATTGGTGTCCAACTCTATTATTTGCACTGCTGTTAGATTGCACTAAGCAGACACGTGCCTAGTTTTCCCAGGAAAATGAAATCAAAGAAATAGCAGAGCTGCAGTAGTGCTATTTCCGTCAGGTAATCAGATAACTCATTTCACTGATGATATGTGTAGCTGTTTAGCCTTTCTGTTTTAGTTAACTTCAATTTGTGCTTTTATTTCCAAAAAGAAGCTATCTGCACTGAAAGAGATATAAACCTAGGAAGTGTTTATAGAGTTTGAAGTAAACAACTTCGGGGCTTTTAGAGAACATTCAGTAGCCGTAAGTGTTTTTTATTTTTGTTGTTTGTTGACGTGCTCATTGCATTACTTTAGATTTATTTTAACTGATTCGAAGTGTGACGTATACTATGGCTTTCAAAAGGAAAAGTATCTCCTCTTGGATTTCTGAGTTTTTCGTATGACGGAAATGTTTTGTATTGCCAAGTTTGCAACAAAGCTACTTCATGCAAGAAGAAATTTCAAATATACCAAGATATGAAGACTAATCTTCATATTGCGGGCCTGCAAAAGAAATGCTCAAGACATCAGCTTATAGCTGCGACTGCCTCTCATTTCAAAAGCCAGCAACAAAACAACACCTTTAGCTTGGATTTATGCAAAGCATTGCTTTCAAGCAACATTCCTCTGCATATATTGAAAAATCCCACCTTGGGGGATTTTCTAAAATAAATATTGCGTGAATCAAAGCATATCGGACGAGTCAACATTGCGGAAGAATTATGTTCCATCAATTTATCAGCATGTTCTGGAGGAAATACGCAATGACTTCAGGGATAAGTTTATTTGGATTTCAGCCGATAGAATCACTGACAATTATGGCCTCTATATTGCCAATTTAATAGTCGCGCACTAACGCTGGAGCCTACGACTTCCTATTTAGTGGCCAGCAAGGAACTAGAAAAGGCAAATCACTCAATAATTGCCAGGTTTGTGAATGAGGGTTTTAAAAAAATATTTCCAGAACCTTCTGCCGATAAGAAAATATTAATAATTTCTCTCAGATTGTGCCCCAAAAATGATAAAGGCAGCCAAAGTCCTTTAAGAGTTCTATCTGAATTTCATGCTTTGGTATATTTTGTAGCCTAAACCTTGTAAATTTGCTCAGCAAAATACAGTTTTTTTTATTAAATGGATATTATTGTGAGTCTAATTCCGTAGAAATTTTGTTGAAAAATCATGAGAGGGCTGATAGGTTTGGTAAGTTTTGTAATTTTCTGGCATACCTTTATTAAGCCTTTTTGTCATGAAATTTGCAAGTATGAACGATCCTTCAATGACAGTTAGCAACAAAAATTGACGTTTCGAAAAAATTGCGGGTGGTAGCTCTAAAATTCTTTTCACCCTTATAACTTCCAGCTCAGCCATTCAACCGAAACAAAATTCACAGGGTGGGTTTAACGTAACGTGAAACAGATTTGGTATAATGTTGGTTATGTTGCTAGCACAGGATTGCCAACACTAGTCGTTTTCGTTAATACTGCACCAATAGATACTTTCATTATATATTCATATGCAAAGCCTTTACAATACAAATAAGGAACCAATGTTTAAATTTTCCAAGTTTTGAAAATTTTTCGGATGGCAGCCTCAAACATCGTTATATTGCTGAAACTTTCGATGAAATTCTCGGATGAAAACGAAATTGTAGTATGAGCCTGTTATGGTAGACTTCTTGCTGCTTCGGTGGAAAAGTGTTGCCAGCACTGAACATTTTCATCATTTATGTTATAAGAGATGCTGTCGGGAAATGGGTTTTGTTGCTCTGGGTAAGAAATGGTTGATATGATACTACAAAAAAGCGTATTACGTCTTTCTACACTTTATGGGCACTCAAGGACAATTTCTTCGGAAAAAAAAGTTTTCTAGCGGTTCTGATGCGCTAAAGTTTTTTTTATATAGCAACATATGTGACGAAGAATTTTTGGGGAGTTTACATATACGTTGCGATAGAAAGTTTAATTCCTTCAAATCTCGTTTTCCAGTTTAATCCTATCGAAAATTCTGTTAAACCAAGTGCTGTTTCTAGGTGTAATTTATAAATTTCCTCTGTCCAACGAAACCAACGAAAAAGTTCAACGAAATTTAAAAACATGGGCTCATACAATCCTCAAAAATTCTGCGCTTTATGTTCTGGGAGACAAAAAAATTCATCAATCAGACAATTTTGGATTCATTAACGCACAAATACAAAATCTTTAGGATTTTTTCTTATGTAATTGACGCTGTTTTTGATTTGGAAGTGCAAACGCTAAATTTAGACATTAATTTCGGTTGTGGCGGTATTCCCAATATCTTGATGAAATTCGCCTTACCTTTACGCAGTGATCTTTCTGCGATCCTTTTGACAGTAGCTTTTTATCTTATGCAACCTCTTTAAATCGCTAAAGTTGTCTTCAAGTTGCCCCAATTTTTAAATCTTGTCATTTATCTATCGTTTCCGACCATCGTCTTGCTTCACTTCTCTGCTGTTGAAAACATAACCCATCCTTTTCTCTAATCTTTTCTTGATCCTGAAATGCAAGTTTTTTGCTGGAGTATGTTCTACTACCTACCTAACGGGCTCTATTTTTTTAAATTTGGTAGCACAGCCTTCGATTTTAAACTGTGTGTTGACCCCACATATGTGAACTTGTCGATGAATTTAGGCTATGTGAAACATAACCTGCTTCCCGAAAAATTTGAAGGAGTTGGTATGACTGGTCACTGCATTTTCTGTTTTTTTCCTTATTTCATAGTCGTCTTGATAGAGTCATCCTAAATGGTGGCATTTCATCGTATTTTTTTCTTACACCCAAAGATATACAACGACATATTTTTTGATCTTTACTCTTCATCTTTTTTGTCAATGATCTTCTCCCTCTTTAAAAATAAATTAGCATTGGAATCGTTTTGCCAAAAATTTATATGTATATATATATCTATCTATATATATATATATATATATATATATATATATATATATATATATATATTTATATATATATATATATATATATATATATATATATATATATATATATATATATATATATATATATATATATATATATATTTATGTGAGGAAATATCAAAAAGATTACGGGAGATAAACTCAGGGGTGGCCGATACGAATTAGCTGAAATTTTTGGAGGACATAGATGTATATAAGGAATACGTTCATGACAAACTAAGATGCCTTTCACTCTTTGGCGGCGGCGGCTAAATTTTGGGCCGTGTGAGGACGCTGAGTGCTTACAGGTAGGCAAGCATTCTTTTTCAAGTTTTGATTTGTCATAACGTGAAATTCGCACAACGTATTAAAATTAACACCTGGTTTTTCAAGACTAAGTGGGCAACCCTGTGGCTACGGGAGGCACGTGAAAAAAAATTCTTCAATTCATCGACCCTCCTGAAAAATTTCCGCTTTTTGACAAAACTTCATATTATTGACAAATTTTAATTTTTTTCCAACGTGTCAATTTCAAATTTTCAAAATTCCGCGCTGCATAAGAACGACAACCCATCACCAAATTACCTCTATTTTCAGCACTCGAAAATTCTCTTCACGAGAACTAACGACTGGACAATCCGATCAGTATGAAACGTATAGGGCATGTTGGTGTTAACTAGGACCGGGTCTGATGGAAGTGATTTTGAAATGCGGGCAACCTTGGCGCAGTGGTGCCATCTTGACAAATGACAGATAAAAAAACTGCATTTTGGCCTATAACTTCCGATTTAGCAAACAGATTTTAGCAAAATTCACACAGTATTTAAACGTAACTATAAGCCACAATTGGTAAAAATTTGATCCAAAATTAGTATAGAGTTGCCAGCTATGGCGATTTTTGTAATTTTTTGGCATTTCTTTACTAAGCGATGTTATCATCAAATTTCCAAATGGGAATGATCCTTCAATGACAATTCACAGCAAATGTTTACTTCTAGAAAATTCGAAAACATTTCGAGGATAGTAACCCTGAAATTCTTTTCACCCGTACAACTTCTAGCGCAGTCATTCAATCGAAACGAAATACGCAAGGTGGGTTTAGCTTAATGTGAAGCAGATTTGGTATATTTGTGGCTATGGTACTAACGCAGGATTGCCAGCACCAGCCATTTTCGTAAATGCTGCATCAACAGGTGCTTCCACTTTGTTTTCATAAGCAAATCATTTACAATAAAATAAGCAACCAATGTTCAAATTTTCCGAGTTTTGGAAATTTTTCGGATGGCAGCCCCAGACACAGTCTAATCGCTGAAACTTTCGATGATATCCTTGGATGAAAAAGAAATTCAAAAGATAGGTTGATTTGGCACGAGCTTGTTATGGTAGACTTATTGCTGCTGTGCTGGAAAAATATTACCAGCATTGAACATTTTCCTCATTTGTGTAATAGGAGATGCGGTCAGAAAATGATATTTGTTACTTTGAGTATAAAATGGTTGATATAATACTACAAATAAGTGTATTTTTTAGTCACTCAAAGATAATTTCTTTGAAGATCAGTTTTCTAGCGGTTCTGATGCGCTAAATCTTTTTTTTTATTTCGTGCGGTATTCTTTATATAGATGACTTAAAACTATTCAGAGTAATTAGATCTGCGAATGATCGTCACCAACTTGTATTTGATTTGTTTATCATGTTTTAATTTATATTTGATCAGGCCCTGCAATATATTACTTGATTTACATACAAAAAAAGTCTAGATGAATTAAAAATTTGATAGTCCACAAGTTCTATTCTTTTTGAAAAATTATTGTTTATTATTGTGTTATTGTTGCATAAGAATCATTAAACTAAAACATATCTTATTAGCTAATACCCGCACGCTGTGTTTTTTGATACCATGAATAATTTTTAATTTACAGATTAAAAGCTAGTCCTGTAATAAAATTTATTCATTAAATCCATCATCAGTATTAAACAATATAAATAAATAATAGGTTTTATTTTTTTAAATGTGAAACTTCACTTGTATTGTGTGTTTGTTTAATAAAAAATACTCGTATTCGATTTTTTTTTGTTTTTGGTATAGTCTAGGAAACATCAACTATTAGCACGTTATACATATTATTTTATATGGTAAAATTACAAAAAAAGTTTACAACAAAACAAAACATTTTATTATCTCTACTTGCAAAGTGTTGCGATTGCCGTCACAACTTTTGTCGAACATTTCAATACGCTCGACAGTAACGTATTCACATTTGTTTGCGGTATCAGGGTCATTTCGATCGTTTCACACAGAACGGGCATATCTTTTGTCATTTGACGTATGCACTCCGCTGCCTTGCCTGGACTTGACGATTGCAACGAAATACAATTGTTTCGTCTTCGGTATAAGTTATCGAAGCGTCTGAAGACGTCCGTAACAGTTTCCTGAGTTCGGGTATGCTCCCCATCTAAGATGCTCAAGGCACTTTGTGCACATACTAGAAGGTCATTTGACATGGCAACGACTTGATTGCCGGACAAACACTTGTCCGCAAACATTTTTAGATCAGTGATAGCTCCTGTCATTGTATTTTGGATACCTTCGACGATGGTCTTCAGAAGACCTGCTCGTCCTGACATTTGATTGACAAGTCCTGAGATACCCGTAGTGGAGCTAGAGTACGTCGCCTTCAAGTCCTGCAGAGCAACGCGAAGCGATTCGTCCATTCTATGATTGGGTTCCTGCATTACCGGGTTCTTCCGCAGCGTCAGCAGCAGGCCTCTATGAATATCGTTGAGTGACAGCAATGTGTTCATGCAGTTGTTAAACGTATTTTCGCAGATCATCTTTGTCGTATCGGTTATGCCAAGAACTAGCTGCAACAACGACCCGACCATTTCGTTTATGACAGCCTCTACCGGTGGAGCAGTCCATGCTGTCTGCAAACGGACATAGTGTCAATAAAAAACTGCATCATCCAAAAGACTCACAATACTCACAATAACCAGGATGCCAATGATCAACAACGACACTTTGCCCATCTCGATTCGTTAACAGACTGATTCTAAACTACAAAATATTTATGATTTTTCTTTTTATATAGACCCAAGACATGACAACTTGGCGCCGAAACGAACGAAATAAATTTTCCTCGCTGCGCTTATCTTACAAACAATTATTGTTCCTTCATCTCGTTATCAATGCGTTCGAATAGAGGACAGAATACTGAATCTTTCATTGGAGCCAAATTGCCCGTCTTAATCCTCTTGTATTAGGAAACGGTGTTAGGGTACGATGCTCTGTAACGACATTGAGACAGTAGACCTGTGAAAATTTGAACACCTTTGGCTTTGCGGAATAGAGGTCATATTTCGATAAACAAAAAATAGAGAAGATCCATTGATAACCTACTTATTTCAGTAGGAAAGATACATTTTACAGATTTACTCGTGCTATGTGTTTGAGAAATTAAAATGATATCTTTGAATTATTTTGAATTCGAAACGTGAATGAGAGCTCACATAAAAACTATGTTAATTTTTGTTGAGCTCCTTTTTTATGAGACATGTGATGAATTATGTATCTTTCAGTAGCACAGTGTAATTCAAATGTAAACAAAAAGATAGTGTTTTCTCTAGATCATGCCCTTCACTCACGGTAGTATTTTTTTAACGGTAGTTGAACATAATCCCAGACCTGAACTCGAAAATTTATTGGTTTTAGCATTAAATTGCTTCTAGAATTAATGTAACAATTGTAGTTGCAGTACACGAGATTAAGTATGGAAATGGTATGGATAGTTGCGAAGTCGAAGGTTATCACAGGCAAAGGTTTTCGTTTGAAAAGACCGTCAACAAAATGTATACCACTCATTAAAGGATTTGATTGAGACTACTGGATATTTCAAAAATTTTTGGATCAAAGTCTAACTTTGGCCTTGATATGACCAAGGAAACTTTTTCGCACGTGTCAGGTTTCGAGGTTTTATGCCAATTTTCTGTCGTTAACTAATATTATCAATAAAAAAGTCTAGTGCATCAGAACCGCTAGAAAACTAATTTTCGAAGAAATTGTCTTTGAGTGACAAAAAAATGTGGGAAGACGTAATACACTTTTTTGTACAACCATTCCTTATCCCAAGCAACAAAACTCAACTATAACACAAAAGATGAAAATGTTCAGTGCTGGCAACACTTTCCCAATGAAGCAGCAATAAGTTTACCTTAACAAGCTCATACTTAAATCAACTTATCCTTTGCATTTTGTTCTCATCGGAGGATTTTATCGAAAGTTTTAGCGGTTAAACGTTGTTTGAGGCTGCCATCCGAAAAATGCTCAAAACTCGGAAAATTTAAAAATTGGTTTCTTATTTTTATCGCAAATGCTTTGCATATGAGTACGTAATTTGAAGCATCTGTTGGTGCAATATTTACGAAAATGGCTAATGCTGGTTACCCTGTGTTAGCAGCAAAGCAAAATATATACCAAATCTGCTTCACGTTAAGTTAAACCCAACCAGTAAATTTTGTTTCGATTGAATCACTGCGCTGGAAGGTATACGGGTGAAAAGAATTTTAGGGTAACCACCCTCAAAACTTTTCAAATTTTTAAAACGTTAATATTTGTTGTTAATTTTCATTGCAGGATCATTCTCAATTGCAAATCTAATGACATAATCACTCAGTAAAGAAATTTCACAAAATTACAAAAATGGTAATAGCTGGCAGCCCTTTCATGATTTTTGTACGAAATTCCTACGACATTTACTTCACATTAAGGTCCATTTACTGCATGAACTTCGTTTTGATTTCTATACTGGACCGGAAGTTATAGGGAAAAAAGGTTTATTTTGCTGAGCAAATTTGCAAGATTTATGAGACAAAAATCACCGCAGCTGCCAGCGCTATACTAATTTTTCAACCAAATCATCAAATGTTACATAGAGTAACATCCAAGTACTGTGTAAATTTTGTTAAAATCTGATGGCTGAGTCGGAAGTTATAGTTATATATATTTTCTCAGTGATTTTTCAAGATGGTACCACTGCCACAGGATTGCCCGCATTTCAAAATCACTTTTATGAGACCTGGTCCTATCTAATACCAACATGTCCTGTAAATTTCATTATAATCGGATTATCCGGTCGTCAGTTCTCGTGAACAGAACTTTCGAGTGCTGAAAATAGAGGTGATTTGGTGATGGGTTGCCGTTCTAGTGCAAATCGGAATTTTGAAAATTTTATCTTGACATGAAAAACAAAAGATAAAATTTATCAAAAATTTTAAATTTTTGTCAAAAATCAAAACATTTTCAGGAAGGGCAATGATTTGAAGGATTTTTTTTCAGCAGCCTGCCACAGCTACAGGATTACCCGCTTTATGTTGAAAATCTATATGTGCTAAATTTTAGTCAACATAAATACGCTCTGTAATTTTTACGATGATCCATTGTTTTACTTACAAGTAATAACAAATCAAAATTTGAAAAAAAATCCTTGCCTAGTTTTAGGCACCCTGCACCCACACACGGCTCAAAATTTCCAATTCTTTATCATTGACAAGCTTAAAACATAATTAATTCTCATTTCCAATACTTTTCTTTAACAAAAATTTACACTGCTTGGAAATATAGGAGTACCTCAAAATTCACTAAAACGCTCGCCGCCGCCAAAAGGTTTAAGATATCTGAATTTGAGAAAGTCATGGACCTACCTATTATATACATCTACGTTCTCCGAAAATTTGAGCTCAATCGGATCGGCCACTCCAGAGATTATCTCCCTTAATCATTTTGCTGATATATATATATATATATATATATATATATATATATATATATATATATATATATATATATATATATATATATATGTATATATATATATATATATATATATATATATATATATATAAAGAAATATTAATTTTCGGCGAAACGAGTTTAATACTAATGTTCTTCGAACATTAGTAATAACTTGGGTAGAAATGAGCTCTTTTTATTTTGTAAACAAAATATTTTCATTTTACGATAAAATTTGCTTCATTTGAAATTAAATATCACAAGTCTGATTCATTATTTATTTTGATAAAAAATAATGTAACAGGAAAGGTTCATGTCGTTATAGAATTTTTTTTTGTAGGAGAATTAGACATTTTTGGGATTTTTTTAACCTTGATGTTGATTTAGAATCTTTTCTGGCTGTTTCTGCTGAGGTGGAGTTCATTAATCGCCGATTTTACAAAAAGCCATTGCGGACGTATGACAAATAAAACACCGTATAAAAACACCTATCTTGTTGAGGAACAGCAGCAGCCATCACAACGGAATTCTAGCCTAACCTGTTACCCTCGAGTGACATTAAATGCCGGCTAGTCACTGGTATTCTGGGTGGAGTGACGGCCCTAGCTGCGTTGGCGCCCAAATGGCGCCCAGCGTGGGACATTTTATTCTATTTCACTATTTTTATTTTAATAGCACTTGTTTGATTTTTGTACTTTAAGTCTTCAACGTTTTAGTTTGGTACCGCAAAAAATAGAACTCAATTTGATTCAGTTAAATTTCCAATTAGACATTTTATGATTCACCATAATTGATGAATTTCGAAAAAAAACTCGAGACTCGATAATCAAGCTATAATTTTCAGAAAATATTTTTGCATATGAACTGTGTGTCGTTTTTGAATTACAACAAAATACATTTAACCCTTTGGCGACGGCGGTCGGTTTACTGAATTTGAAGATATTACTGTATTTTTGTGGAAAAAATATTCCGACAAAATGAGTAAATAAAATTTGCTATATTTTTAGGCTTGGCCATGGTAATTTTTTGGAAATGTCTAACACCATGTGAGTGCTAAATGCCTCAAAGTAGGCAAAGAAAATTAATTCTTAGTAATCATTATGAAGTGTTCAGAACATATTGATAATTCGTGCGGAGGAAGCTTGCAATACGAAGAATACCTTATCTAGTTTAACCTCAATATACTCTTAGTTGTAGGCTGCTATATGTTGCTCCTTAGAAAGATGAAGCCAAATCCTGCTCCTTAAAGTAGGCAACCAAGTACAGAAATATATTGATAAGCCCATAAATACGCTTTTGTTATTTTTGATGAATATGCGGACGATCCTATAACTACTGCAGAAATCCTTTAAACCATCGACCCTCCAGAAAAATTTCTGGTTTTTAGAAAAAAGTATTGACGATTATTAATTCTTACGCTTTGTTAACACAGGCTAACTAAATTTTTCCTAGTTCCTTATCGTATAATCCTTCATCAAAATATCTGTGTTTTAGAACTCAAAATTTTCGTTCGCGAGAGCTCGAGATATGACAATCAGATCCAATTGAAGTTCAAAGGGTTTATTGGTCTTCAGTAGAGCCAGATCTGATAGAACTTTGATGAATATGCTGGAAATCATGTGGCTGTGCTGCCATCTTGAAAAATAGCCCAGAAAAATACAAGCATTTTAATCTATAATTTCTCCAGTTTAAAATTCGATTGAATTTCGGTAGAACATGCGGTACGTTGCTATAATCACTATCGGACATTTTAACCCCTTACAAAATTTGTTGGAATTTTCAATCTGGTTTGCAGCTCAGTTTGGCCAAAAGATTTCAACTTGAAGCCACAGCATTAGAAAATGCTGGACCACAGCTAGATCTGTGGTCACCAGTGACAAGGTCAGTGATGCTATTATGTCTTCTAAAAATTTCAAATCACCGGTTATGCTGGGGGAGGGAAACTACCACCAGGAGGCCGACTTAAAATAAATTTTTTGGGTATGCCTGGCCCAGGAGTATGTTCCCTCACCTTGGCGACCAGTTAAGGTAGTCTTTATATCCGAACCGGGGAGACGATTGGGTTCAGATCCACGGAACTTAAGGCCGACCAACTTAATTTCATCGGATTATTTATGTACATTAAAAGGGGGCTTTGGGCTCTTTAGAGAGCTATGTGAACCTGCAAAACCTGATGGCGTGAACGACGTCATAGTTGAATGGATACATGCCATGCTGACGGAGAGGTTGTTGCTAGCGAAAGCTGGAGGTGACGGCTATTTGGGAACGGAGGTGATAAATGGATGCCCTCAAAGTGGGCTACAGACTACTCCTTAAACAATTTTAGTAATGTTTCGACACTGCGCCCCTATGATCCCGTAATAACTACCTTCAAATTAAGAACTGTATTTCAACTTCAATTTCCTTCAAAATAATCAAACCATTGATGCTTGCTTGACCTAGTTGAAAGTTCCCCATACCACCACCGAGCAGAAATTTCCATTATCGGAAAATTAGATCAAACACACCACAAATACCTACCTACATATCATTTCACCTATTTCCATTCAAACAAAAATTTTATCATACGAACTGAGACTACATTATCCCGTCACAGATTCTTCAACACCCGAAAATCCTACTCATATCTACATGCACACGGGGTCATAAACAAGATAACAAAATATCATTGAAATTAGTATTTTTGCTTAAATTTCATTTGTCTTTTGATTTGTTGTTTTTGTTGTTTTGGCGTCAGTTTTTTTCAGCTGATATTGTTTTGTGGTTTCAGTTACTCAAAGAATATAAAATGTTTAATTCAATGCTTTTCATATGGGTGTTTATTCTCTAAGTAAAAGAAGATATAAAAAGCGTTACAATAATTATTTACCTGCAGTATATTCTGAACGACCAATAGGCGTGCTCACGATGACAAGAGTGGTGTTAGTTTGCTTTAGTATATTCGTTGCACTGGTAAGTGAAGGTTACGGCTGAGATAATTCAGCCTTCAAATGAGTTAAATTGACATTAATATCTCAAGGATCGAGAGGATGCGATAATTTGTTTTTAAATTTTCATTTTGCTTTCGAATAGGTATCGTACCAGATCCCGCTCGCCAACGCACAATATGGAGGATCGAACAATAACCCTACAGGCCTGATGGGCCTAATCAACGGAATTATAAACGCAGCCAGCGACACAATGACGAATGCACTCGAAACATCGAGCCTTTGTATAGGCTCGATGCGATCCCTTTACAGTGACGCTCGCCAATCATTCAACAACAATCCCTTCACGGAGTCCACCATTGAATTCCACGATACCGGTCTCGGTGCATCATTGAGGATGTTGAAAATTGCTTATATGGATTCCGTGCCGCCACTCCTTGACGCCCTCCATTCGCGCGAAGAACGTATCGATGACCTCAGTGACGAGGTGAAACGTGTCCGAACGCAGCTGGAACGATCGATTAGGGAAATGAAAACTGTTGGTCATCGGTGCCTCACGCCTATGCTGGCCAACGACATCATCAATGAAATCTATCGATGTGCTCTGCTTCCCGTTAACAATATCGTAGCGGAAATGCGCTTGGCACAGGACGAAGTACGAAAGTCCTACGAACAATTAAACTACTATGCACAGCGTCGACGAGGTTGCATGCAGATGCCGATAATGCAAGCAGTGCCATGTGCTCAGGTCCTAGTCAATGAAATCCCAATGTTCATTGAAGGTATCAGCCGAGGTATGTCCGTGCCGGTTAGTGTGCATTCGTACACTGGGCCAATTCAAGAATGCATATTCACAATGCGCGAAAGGATGAAAGTGATGTGCCCGTTCATGTAGGTTGGACTTTTCTCGAAAATCAATTATTTTTTCTTTTTGATTTTTGATATTTGTATAACTCAATGTTCACAAATGTTGACCTAAGCTAAATAAGCTAAAATTGTTTAGTGTATAATCGAACCCCTAATGTTTTTTGTTATACCGCACGTTGTACCTAGAAATTTAAGAGATGAATAGAATAAACGTTTATATCGTATGCCATGAAAAAAAGATTCTGATTTTCAATTCGATTGTGAGGGTAATGATAACAGTGGCTTAGTTCTCAGAGCTGTGATGTTGGATCGTCTAAAACATTAATCAAAAATATCTTCTTTGGACGAATTGAATGGGTCCATTACTATATTATAGATAATGAATATACAAAAATCGCTCTTTGAAAACATCTTCCATCTGGAAAGAATTATGTTAAGTAGTCAAGGAGGGGTTTGACATCTGTGTCAAATGTTTAACAACTAAACTTTTAAGCTTGTACACTCCTATAAACTGCGAAGCTTGACTGAAACGATTATGGTGAAAGATGACGTATAAGCCAATTTAGAGTAAAGTTTTAGAGAATTTCAAAATATTATTCAGTTTGCTTTTATGTCTGCTTTTATATACTCGTATTCTGCATACAACTGTGCACATATGTATAATTAGAAGCAGTTTAACCTTACTAATAAAAACCCAATTTCGCTTTTAGGTGTCCATGGAAATTAAGGGAGGTAAAGATAAAAGGTTTTTTTTGGAAGCGGGTTCACGCCCCATGCAACTTGTACATATGTATTGAAATTCACCAACCTCCTAAACTACTGGCCATCCATTCTAAAACTTTTATGATAAAATAAGTATACTTTAAGCTTTGTTTTCTTATAAAAATAAACAAAATTAATCTGGTCCAAATTATTCAAATTACGGGTTAAAATGTCTACTTCCAGTTTCACATAGGAAAAAAAAATATTTTTAAAATCTAATTTCAAGATTAAAAAGAACAGCTAATGTTCTATACCAATCAATATGTTTAATGTTTTTTAGATTTAGTTTTGAATCTCAGAATCCGCTTCCCCAAAAACCTTTTATCAATTTCGTCAATTATTCAGAAGCCCATAACTTGGCAACTAAACCTCATAGAAACAAAAACTTGGGCATCCACATTCATATCTTCTAGGAGTACCATTATGCACAATATGAACGAATTCCAGATCCTCGACTTTTTTTCTTTGTCCGCTTCACGTGAAATGCCCTAGTAGGGAAACAAAGAATACTGTTTGAAAGAAGTTTCATCAGAGATTTCGTAAGGCTATAGAAGATATTAGGGGAAACTACACTCAAAGTTTATTCCCTGCATTTCAAAATAGCGAGTGATACTTCAGGTGGTTTTAAATATTGTAGAAAAAGATAACAGGGCCATCGAATGCGAGAAAGAAAGAAGAAAATTCTCACAACGAAACTGAAAATGCAGACAAGAGGAAAGGATACCATGAAAAAGAATACCGTAGAGACTATCCCCAACTGTGTGGTGAACAATTCCACGGTCCAATTCACGGAAGAGCAAATGGAGCTGCTTAACCAAGGAGTGGATTTCGTTGTCAAGGAAACAATATTTCCAACAAAAGACTTAGACTTGGTAGTAGACATCAAAGCAATGGTAAAAAACCTATCCGAAAACGAGAAAGCACAGATTACAGGCAATGTGGCTACACTGGTCAGGAAGGAAAGCAGAAAGAGAAGGAACACTAGAAAGACACCAAGAATTGGCTACCAAACCGGTCTTTTATACCGAAGAAGATAAAGGAAACGCCGTGGTCATAATGGATCAATTGACCGATCAATTGTGAAAAAGTTCAACAAAGGTAATTTCTAAGAGGTATCCTTTACCAGACTATATCAAACGAGTAGAAAGAACCTTGAAAGAGTGCAAAAGGACTATTGAAGAGGTCAACAAGCTATGTGTCTCAAATCGGCCGTTGCCAAGAATCAAATGCCTTCCAAAGATAAACAATGAAGGAAGTGAGCTAAGGGAAATTGTCACCACTACAAACGCTTCACAAAGAGAGTCGAAAAATGGATTGTAGACGAATTTGCGGCCATAGGTAAGATTAGTGATACAACAGTTAAAAATTGAGACCGGTAATAGACCGGTTTTGAAGAGTAACAACAATAGAGGAAGATGATCTAGTTGTATCATTTGATGTCAAGGCTCTGTTCCCATACGTGCCGGTAAAACAAGCACTCGCGTTCTTTGAGGACTGGTTATTAAAAAAGAATAGCTCAATGGAGAGGGGAAAGACGGTTAAAGGCTACTTGACACTTGCCTCGGTTTACATGAGCGAAAGCTACTTTACTTTCAGAGAGAAGTATTTTAAAACTATTTGTGTCGAAATGGAAAATAATTTATCCCCACATATGAGTGAGATATTTTATTATATTTTAGACTGAAAAAGAGACTTTATAAAGAAAGTTCCCATCTCCGTGCATGGAAAAGGTATGTAGGCGACATCCTGGCTATTGTAAAAAAAAGATGCTTTGGTAGAAATTTTGGAGAAGTCGAACGAAGCACATAAAGATATCCAATTTTCAATTGAAGTCAGAAATAATGGGGGAATACCATTTTTGAATTTGATGATTATAACGAAAGAGGGTCTCCTTAGGTTTAATATCTACCGAAAACCCACACACACCCAGAGAACGACATCTTCCACGTCAAATCATTGGCATTCCTAAAAAAACTCGATGATTTGCCGGTTATTATCAGTGCCCATGTATCAGGAAAGTTTTAGCTCAGAAGTTGTATATATTAAATATACCATATAATTGGAAATTTTATGAAAAAGAAGGACAAAATATAGCATGATTTGTAAACGGAAAACACAGGAAAATTAAAAAAACAGCCATGGAAGTTCCAATAATTTCTTTGTAAATTTTCAAAAAAGTTTGGGAAGTTCTTGAACACTTTGATATAAAGGCAGTTCCGACCAGTAGGGCTAAAAAACTAGTGCTAAATTATATCACGTAAAGGACAAAAAAAATAAAAGGAAAAATATGGAATATACAGAATTACTTGCCCAGAATGCGACGATGTATACTGGTTAAACAAAACAGTAAGTTGTTGATATCTCACATAAGTAATGTGAAATCTAAGTTGGTTTTCTGGGTTAGGCTGTTCAGAATGAAATATTACTTGGATTTAGAGTTAAAAAATATGATATACAACTCTTTTGTGCTGCCTAAGATTACCTATGGTATTTTGAATTGGAGTCAAACTTCAGAGATGAATATTGACTCAATTCATAGAATACTCAATAGGATAGTCAAGGCAGTGCATGGACTTGATAGACTGACTCCAAGTGATGTACTATACAGACAAACAGATAAATTCAATGTAAGGGATATTATATTTATGGAAAAAGCTAAGATAATATATAAAATCCTCAATAACAATATAAAATCTTCGATATGTCCAATAAAACACTGTGATTATCAAAGCTATCACACAAGATTTAAAGATAATCTCAGGCTTGATATCGCTAGAACGAATAGAAAACATAAAGATCCTATTAGATTAGCTATGGAAATCTTTAATAATTTACCTAACTCTTTGAAGAATGCTAGGTCTTTCCCCGTCTTTAAAAGGCTGCTGAAGAATCACATTAGAACCATGTAAAGTAAATTACGTACTATTTACTACTAGTTTTTTTTTACTAATTGCTATTTTTTTTTTGCATCCCTTATACCAGCTAGACATGGGTAACGCAGCAATTTTTGAAGCGCTGATACACTGATACCGGCGCCAGCAGTGGTATCAGCGCACTGCGCTGATACCATTGCGCTATGATACCATGATCTTACATACGGCGCTGGTAGCATTGCGCTGATACCATGACGCTATGATTCACTCAAAAAAACATGATTGAAAAAGCTTGTATGGAACGAGAGCAACCCACATTTGAACTTACTAATTTTCCGATATAAAATACCCTAAAATACCCAGGCTATAGTATGTACCCATTCAGGTATCTTTCCAAACGTGCGTACGCGTAGGTATATTGCTTTGCATCAAACAGACTTGAGATAAGTATACTCAACTTATATCTTTGCGCCGCGCCATAGCATAGCGCCAAGCCAAATGGTGTTGGCATTGCAAAGCGGCAGCGCCAACACCATTGATACCGAAGTGCGTTACTGCGCTACTGATGCCGACAAGCGATACCAGCGCAGTGGTATCATGGCTAATAGACAAGCGATACCGGCGCAGTGGTATCATGGCTAAAGCTTCAACGCAATTGCGCGGCGCAGCTTGTACCCATTCAGGTATCTTTCCAAACGTGCGTACGCCTGACTTTTTGATAAGTGTAAATTAGACAAGTATTAACATCATTGCTTTAATATACCATAAATGTATTATTTAGTTGTAGTATTGAAGCATAATGAAATTCTATTGCTCAAACAGACTTGAGGTAAGTATTCTCCACTCATATATTTGCGCCGCGCCGTAGCATAGTGCCAAGCCAAATGGTGTTGGCATTGCAAAGCGGCAGCGCCAACAAGTGCGTTACTGCGCTACTGATACCGACAATCGGTATCAGCGCAGTGGTATCATGGCTAGTGCTTGAACGCAATTGCGCGGCGCAGCGCTGCGTTACCCATGTCTAATACCAGCACTCTGTTGCTGACTGGGACGCACTTTCTCTCGCTTTGTTTTCTAAAAAATCCTAGAATTAATTTTTATTTATATTATGAAAGAGCTTCTTCTTCTTCTTTGCATGCTTTTTTATTATCCATCTTTTACACTAACTCCCCATCAACTAACTCTATCTTACTTTCTTTATTCTCCATTTATCCTATTTATGTTTTCTTTTTTACTATTATATAATTTAATTACAAATTGAATGTGTCGACAGTGTGGTTTGGGATTCCTTTCCTATCCTATTCCCTTTCGGAGGATGATGATAATTTTAATTGCTTGTTTCTTGACTAAGTGGCTTACTGCTGCTAGGAAGAAGAGGCTCTGGAATGAAGCTGACCCCATTGTGCTATTGTATTAATATTGGAACATAAGCGAGAAAAAGAAACACAACGTTATGCCTAGTACTATACTCTCCGCGAAACGAATTCAACGGTCAAATCCCATACAAAAAGAGCTTTACTGACGAATTGAAAAGCTCTTTTTGTATGGGATTCGACCGTTGAATTCGTTTCGCGAAGAGTATAGTACTAGGCATTATGCCTAGTACTATACTCTTCGCGAAACGAATTCAACGGTCAAATCCCATACAAAAAGAGCTTTACTGACGAATTGAAAAGCTCTTTTTGTATGGGATTCGACCGTTGAATTCGTTTCGCGAAGAGTATAGTACTAGGCATTATGCCTCAACGGTCAAATCCCATACAAAAAGAGCTTTACTGACGAATTGAAAAGCTCTTTTTGTATGGGAGTCGACCGACGGTCAAATCCCATACAAAAAGAGCTTTACTGACGAATTGAAAAGCTCTTTTTGTATGGGAGTCGACCGTTGAATTCGTTTCGCGAAGAGTATAGTACTAGGCATTAGTACGAACAGCAGTAGCGAAATACATCCTGGATTTCGCGCACACAGGATAAAAGATATAAAGAAAATAAACAATTGGTAAAGTTTTTAAAATAATTAAATTGACTGTTTTAATGTGAACCAAATTTTTTCCAGCTTGTAAAAATATTTTAAATTAAAACCGATTTTTTCCTTTTGAAGCTAGATATATTTGAAATTTTTGACAGATATCGATATTTCGAGGGTGACCTGCCCTTTTATTCAGTGTCTATCGGTCCCGATAAACAAAAACAATGGATGTTTTCAATCGGTTCTTAGTCACTTCTGATCCTTATGTTTCGAGTATCCAAAAACAATGCCAGTGAAAAAACTGAAGAGTTTGTCGCCAGAAGCTGTAGCGATGTAACTCGCTCCTACAGTAACTGCAGCAGCAGACCGATTTTGTGCTGGGGTCGAAATCCAACCTAGTTTTACGAGTGAGACGAGCTTGGAAGATGATTTAGACTCCCCTATTGATTCGGACTAAAAAAAAAACAGTCCTCTTCAACTTTTCACTATGCCAGGATAATTACCCAATGCATTTTTAATATATATCGTATTTGCTCATGTCGGAGCTATGTATTTATGGGAACAAATGAATTTATTGTGAAGAATGCTCTGCTCGCATTTATTAAATCATTTTCTCTCATCTCGCGTAAACAATTCAGATTATAAAATAATGTCCCGAATCACAACATTTCCTCGTTGATCTCTATTTAACAGTATACTCGAAAGATTTATATTGTTTTGAGTCTTGAATAAATACAGTATACTAAAAAGTTGTTACGATGACAATGACAAATTGTTACAAAAAATAATAATAATTGATGTGATATTCAATACATTTTGTGATAATAAATTGGATGCTTTCTTGCGCGCATCAACAGCATACCAATTTTCATCCCGATCAACGTTCGTTTGAGGTTTTGGCCCGGATTTCGTCCCACTTTGCATCGGTAAGATGGTGATAAAGGTTGTTTCAGTGATGTCAGATGATCCCATTTAGATGGTTAAAAGGTGAGAGCAAATTTAATAACAAAATTTGTCTCGTTTCCTGCGCCTCTATCTCTCTGTCCTCATCTCGAACAAAAGTCAGAAACAAAAGTTTTGTTTACATTTGGTTTGGCACCCTGCTTAGTGTAGAAAACTAAGACAACCGACACACTTTTGAAAAATTGAAAAGCAATCCAGATTGACATTACACAGCTACTTAGAAAGGTAACCAAGCAAATAAACCAAAAACATATTTCAATTTAAAGAAAAACTCATCTATTAATGACGAAAACAGTAAGAACGATTTTCGTTTCCTGAAATTACCTTTCATCTTTTCAAAAATAATAATTTCCTTGAAGAATGTACTTTGGTGAAATAAATCATAGCAAGTGAAACTAAGCTTGGTAGTATCGAAAGATTTTTTTTAGTATTCCACAAGGACGAGGGACATTTTTTCACAACTTGACGAAAAATAAGTTGCGTTTGGAGTTTATGTTATGTTATGTTGGAGTTTATGTTATGTAACAGAGATATGGGCAATACGAGCGAAATTTTTCATGTCCACCGGTGTTAAGCTGTACTAAGTGTGATTCCATTATCAAATATCTGGTAGTGTTTTTACTGTTAAAGCTCGAGCATCTGCAGAGTAGAATTGGGCGCAATGAAAGGACACATTCTTTGACAAAAAATTTCAATTATTATCCGGGGCTTAGCTGAAGAAGGTGCCACTGCTCTAGGTGCCTCTTTGGAAGAATTGCTGTTCGGAATCATCAGACATAGCCAGATTGGGTAGAAAAATAAAATATTTTGGTGACAATAAGCTTTAGTTGTTTAAGTACTAACGTCTTTAGGTATTTTTATGAATATAGTAGTCTTTCAGTTGAAAAAAGGATACAATATTCATTATCTCGTGGCCGACGACTTTAGTTTTTTATGTTTTGAACCTTTTTCTTATTTAAAGTCAATCAAAAACTTTTGCAATCTAAAGCTAAAATGTATATGTGCGAAATTTGATACTTGCTTCTTTCACTTGAATTTGTATAGTTCAAAGCTGAACAAACAATTCACTTCACAATTCACACGTCATTGAACTCAGCTCATTAATTGGAACATATCTTAATTCCACAATTTCCAGCATAAGCTTCAGGCGAAAACATCAATAGACATTAAATCTTAGTGTTTTTCTCTACACAGCAAATCAAGTGATTCTCCCGCAATCCCTTCATCATTTCTTCATCGGTTAAACTCAGCTACGTGGATAGATCAAAGGTCTTATAGAATATTAACTGACAAAACTTTCCTGGTATCATACTTGATACCGGGATTAGAATCTGAATTGAATTCCAATTACTGCAAATTAATTATGCGAGTAGGTACATAGAGAATCTCTCGATGATGACTTAACGATATACATAGGTACTTACCGTTTCCACCAAGCGCATTATTCGTTGGCGATGTTGTCGTATTGCCAGATGTTATAAATAGCATCGACGCTAAACAGGCTCCCGTGTAAAAATAAAACAATGACATCATAGTGCACTCGAAGCTCCGTATTTGGTGTTTGATTAGATTTTGCAGTTGTAACTGGAAGCACACCAACAAGCGTTTATAGATCAAACAACGAAAAAACACAATGATGAAGGATGCAGCTATACGAACGTATTAGTACGTTTTTTCTCTCGAAAATCCGCATCAAACCAGACCTTATCTTCTTAAACTCACAGAAATGTTCCGTTTTCACTTCACAAATTGACACTTCTTCTTCCTCAAAATCCCGGTGAAGCCCGGCAAGTAAATTTTCCTTCCGACAACCGTTACAACCCGTAACCGTGCATCATTCAGAGTCGCTCACGTTCAACGAGTTAAAGTTGCTCCTATGTATGAAGCCACACACCATCAATGAGTTCACTTAATTTTTTTTTCTTTTTTCAAAAAAAACCTCACTAATTACTTCAAAGTTTATCCGCGAAGCATTTTCCCTCTCAACAAAGATGACACCCGGACAAGTTGATGGTGTTTTTCCGAACTTCCCAACTTACCGGTGCATCGGAGCACGATGGACCGCTATATCAATTGTATTCAAATCAAATCCAAAAATTGGCGCGCACGTGACTGTCGCGCGGCGCGTGTATATCCAGAGAATATAGGTAGGTACTCGAAAACATTCAAATGCTCTAAGTGAAAAGAAGCGCACGGTAAGTGGATAATCTGACGACGATGAGAAAGGGAAGTTTGCTCGTGAATAGATAGCGGTGATGATAAAGGGTGCGATGCCAGATTGGAAACCTCTGTTGCTTTAACTTTCTTAATTAGGATGGCAAGCGAGAAACAACAAAGTTGAGCGAAAACTTTCAAGTCATAATTGGCTGAAATGAATCCAGAGATTTAGCGGTAACTTAATTAGCGTGAGAATTAACACACAAATAAAGGCACAACAATGAAGAACGTAACAACTGTCTTGAGATTTTCGACTAATTCTAATCGCAGCCGATTATTTCTTAGTTTTAATTTTCGATTTTTCATTACATCATCCGAAAGCAATGTGGGTCGACGTGCGAAAATCTTTGAAATATATAAAGCAGCAAGTGATACTAATCCCAAAAACGGCACTCACGTGTTTTCATCGAAATTCTATTAACTCATGGACAGCCGCGCGTCCTAATTAGATGCCAACCGAAACAGTACTGCGGGATGCTGTGCGCGACTACTACACTCTGACCACCCGATTCGACCGAGATTTTCCCATTTTCCTCTCGACGACAGTCTGATGGATTCGAGTCGGCACATGTGAAGGGAATCTGCTGCAATCTGCGCCATCCACATTCTACAGCGATGCGACGACGAAAACATGGCAAACATCTCCACGGGAAATCGTCGAAAATTCCTTTTCGTTCCGTTTGAATTTTCCGCCGTCGCTCACCGAATATCAAACTTGCAGCGAACGTAAAGAGCGGTATGGAAAATGTAAACATAACCGGCTTTTCACTTAAGTTTCCACACGCACACACAGTCACACTAGGAGGTTACACGACTGTGTGACTGCTAGGATCTCTCGCGAGAGGAAAATTATCCTAGGTCACCTGGTGAAGTTCCTTGGTTTTCGTTCTTCTGTTGTATGCATGAGGAAAATGGAAAAGCTCCTTAAATGAATTGGCTTTCCCCTCGTTTTGGGAAATTTCGCTCAGTTCAGCAGCTCCTCCCTTCTCCAGGCTGCGATTCGTTCAGTGCTAGTCAAGATGCTACAACGCCAGCCCAACATGTCCGCGACAGTCGGAGGAAACAAAGAAAATATTTTCCCATGGGGTCTTCTGAGACGGGGTGCTTGAAAGGAAAGATCGCTGTACTAGTGACTGGTGGCGCTGCCGAAGAGGTGGAGAGTTCCAAGACGCGAGCGGAGACGAAAGACGGCCGACTGGGAAAATTGAGAGAAAAAAGTTGAGTAGACATTTCAGTGGCCAATCACAGTGCCGTCATTTGAGCAGGTATATGACGAGACGAGACAGTTTTTTTTGAGTAAGGTGTTGTTGGCTTTGTGTCGCCTACCTGGCACATGGTATGGCTAGGCTGTGTTGATATTGTAGGCCTTATAGTGGTTTGTGGTGGTCCTACCTTTTACTCTTGAGATGACGTGTGCACAGTTAGTAGTGGCGGGGGAATTTAATAGGGTGTTGGCGAAACGGAGCACGTGCTCCATACAGGAAAATTGAATATTTTCCGTGTAATTATTGGAATCATTCAAGGTTTTGGGGTGTTCGTTTGCATGCCGAAGTGATTGTGTTCTTTTGTTGTTTTTTTTCTATTCATTGTGTCGTGATAGCGCGTGTGCAACAAGTGGCAGCTTTAGAAATTGTTTGTATTAGACAGGCATGTATATAGGTACATGCATATGTACTTTTTTCTTTCTTTGCAGACTGATCAATCATCATATTAGTGGAACTAATAGATCTTGTTATACAGGCGGGCCTCGATTTACGTCACCTCGATTTAAGTCGTTTCGATTAAAGTTGTCTTACTTTTTGATATCCAGCTTCGATTTACGTCGGAAAAATTTCAATTTGCGTCGGCAAAATTTCGATATATATTTTTTCTTCATGGGAACATCTGCGAATTTCCTTTATTTTGGAAAAAATTGTTGCCAGAAATAGAAACAGATTTCGAAAATGTCGAGCTTGAGCAAATTTGGAGAGAAATTATGGAAATGCATGTCAAGAGCTATTTTTCCGAAAATAATGTGGAAGAATTTTTAACTTGTAATGAACAACAACTATTTAGCGAAGAACTTTTCGAATTTTTGAGCGATCAGCAGAATCCAAAGAACGCATGTTCTTCACTTTCAGAAGTTGAAGACCAGAGCAGCACATTAACATTAGAAAATATGTCTAAAGCCTTTACCTTCTTCGATCAAGCGGTGAATATATTGGAATCTTGCGATCCAGATAAAGAGATATTCAGAGTATTTTGCGAGAGTTTTGATAAGAGTCTTGGATTTAAAAGAACTTAAAGAAAACAAAAGAACATTAGTTGTTCAGCCGCATATGTGGAAGTATTTTCAACCGTGCTCTTTAAGACAACAGCAAAATTCTGTGGAATCGGAAATGGATGAAGTAATTCTTACTGGATATAAAGACATAAATCCAAAGAAATAAACAAAATAAAGACACATAAAAAAATTTCAAGTATGCGCATACATGCTACATACACATGTACCTACCAAAAATAATTTCTTTTTGTTTTGATTGTTACCTTAGCATTTTATGTTGAACTGTTATTTGTTAAGCTTTTCTGAAATAATGTTAATTTATACTTACTGTTTTTTAAAATAAATGGTATTGCTTTTCGTTAATAAACAATCGTTCTGCGATATAAGTTTTTCATTTGCATGGACTACATTTCTGTTGGATTCGATACACGTCGTTTCGATTTACGTTGCGTTTATTTCTAATAGTTTATTTCTAATAGTAAAAACTATTGAATAATTCAAAGAGAGAAAATGGCCGCGATGGCTGATGGTGGTACGGACACACCCGAGTTAGATAATGAGTTAGATAATGAGACGAGACATAGACTCAGGAAACTCTGTAAATAATTATATGTGGAAGTCCGAGAAGATTTCCTTCTGGAATTTCTTGGATAATCCGAACTACAATTTTGTGAAAGTACTTTCTGCGGTAGTTAAAAGATAAAGTTCTTCTGCTCCTCCAGCTTTTCTCCCACCTCCACAATCCACAAACTTTGCTACCGCAACGATATCATTCAGCTCAAAAATCGGCGGAATTATTTAAGACGATGTCTTACCAGAATTTACCACAGACATCTTAATACTGAAAATAGGCCATGTGAATACAATTCTGCCTTGATTGAAGAATAAAACATTCTCATGATGGCTAAGACCAGAGCGCATGCCAACAAGAAATTTGAAGAACATCTTCAAAACGTAGTCCCTGGGAAAGACAAGTTTCGGGATATTAATAAAATTACAGGCCGTAAAAGACTGAAAAGTAATTTCACTTTGAACGGTAGCTAGTAAGTAATTTCACTTCTTACACTCCCTGATAATAAACCGACTGCAGATGCTATTGCCGCCGCCTTTTCTATCGAACAGAGAGGCTCTGATCCAAATTTCGCTTCAGCCGTCAAGACTTCTGCCTCTAATTTTGGGCAAGAAAATCAATTATTTGCTCTTTCTAGGTTCTGTCCGACAAATTTTTTCACAAATCCCCGAGGCCGTGGTACCTTCATGAATAAGGAAACTCTTCTTAGCCTAGTGTCGACCATCTCCTCTAAAAAGAATCTTCCGGAGAAGATTAAATATCTAGCTTTACCTTAAAAAGGCTTCCTACTTGCTTCTCTGATCAACTTTCCATTCTACTCAACTATAGTCTAAACATTGGATTCCGACGCTTGGAAGCGTGCAAAAATATTTCATATACCGAAAGCGTAAGGATCTTACGATATCCTCGATGCCCGTCCAATTTTTCTCCTCTTATGGGAAAACGACTAAAGAGGATCATTAAAACACATCTGAATCATACCGTATATGAAAACCACATCATACCCGGAAGACAGTTCTGCCTTAAAGCCAAACAATCTACATTGGACGCGCTAATGGTTTTCAAAAGCGCAGTTGAGGAGAGCATCCAACACAAAAGAGCTTTAGGTGCCTGTCTGATTGATCTACAGAAGGCTTCGGCTCCGTTTGGATTGAAGGACTTTTGTATAAAATGATCAACTTTGGTTTCCCAACATGGTCAATTAAATTCGTTGATAGCTTTCTAAGTGGCAGAAGACCTTTCGTCGCCTTCAGCGGAGCTGTCTATTACGAATTTCCGACTGAATCAGGAACCTCAAGACTCCATTCTCGGTCCTATTTTATTCAACGGGTTCACTGCAGATATTCCAGAAACTGCAAACGATTCGCGTACAGGTGTTTTTATTAATGTATACGTAGATAACCCACTCTTCTGGAACTCGCAGTATAATCCGCACTTTGTAACAACAGTTCTACAAAGGTACTCGAATCAGCTTGGTGCATATTATGCAAATAGGGACTTGCATATAAAAACTAGCAAAAGTCAGCTGGGTAATTATATAATTTAGTTGTCGCCTGATTTTTTTTTCGATGAAAAAGGGAAAAATAAATCTTTTTAACATTTTTTTAAAGAAAGATTTACAAAGATTTACGAAAAATATAGAAAAAATCACTGAAATCAGTATTTCTAATAATTTTCAGCTTTGAATGCTGAAAATAATTCGGTTTCTACAAAAAAAAAAAAGATCTACAGCTTTTTTTTATGCAACCAAACCTACTTCTTATATTATTTTTTTGTAATCTACACAAAAAGAGAGCAAAATGAAAAAAAGGTAAAGTAGATTTGTCGGTTTTTGATTACTAAACAGAAAATTAATGAGCAAAGAATTTATGCTTGCACACATACCAAATGTTAATTATCTTTAACTCTTTGGCGCCGGCGGCCATTTTAGTGATATTTCAAATATGCGTATTATTCTATCACAAAATGGTTTTCAAAAAATCTAAGTTTGCAAAATGAATTTCGAACGTGATTTAATATGACAATGTTTTGTAAGTTTTTAACCCTGTGGGTGCGCTAAGTGTCTCAAATGAAATCCGAAAAATTTGAAATTTTTTGAAATGCGATATCTTTTGACAGAGCTTTTGAATTATTATAAAACTTACAAAACATATTGATGTTACTAATTTGTAGACTTATGTAGTTTTTTGTGACAACCAACTAGCTACGGTAGGCACTGAAAGTGAAAATCTGAAAGTGAAAGTGAAACCATCGACTGTACTGAAATATTTTCGTCTTTTAGAAAAAAAACAGCTCATATACAAATTTTATGTTTTGTCTACACAATCAAAGTAAAACTTTTGAAATTTCATATCGGACAAGAACGGTTACCCTTCCCTAATTTACTTATATAATTAGCGGCTAAAACTTTTGTTCACGGGAACTCACGACTCGATAATCAGATAAGGTCTGTTTCCGTACTTGAATCTATTATAATATATTAAAATAGATTCGCAGCAAGTCGTTTCCGTACTTTTGCTGCAAGCCACATGCAAGCCAAATTTTGCAGCAAAAAGAAGCCAGCCGCCAAATTCTGTTACTGCTGCAGTTTGCTGAAAGTACGGAAACAGACCTATGGATTTAAAATTTACAGAATGTATTGGTCTTAAGTAGGATCAGGTCTGATACAAGCGATTTTGAAATGTGGGCAATTCTGTGCCAGTGGTGCTATCTTGAAAAATCACTAAGAAAAAAAAACTGCTTTTGGCCCTATCAATTCTGATTCAGTCATCAGATTTTGAGCCCTTCCCACAGTAGCTGAATCTTATTCTAAGCCACGTTTAATAGAAATTTCGTTGAAAAATGAGGTTCGAGCTGCCAGCTATGGGAAATTTTTTGTCTTAAATTTTGAAAATTCGCTGAAGAAAATAAAGCTCTTTAACCTATAGCTTCCAGTGCAGCCATGGAATCATAACGAAATTCATATGGCTAATTAAACTTATTGTAGACAATATTCAGTAGAAACCTAGTTGGAAAAACAATGATAGGGCTGCCAGCTCGGGCTAATTTGGTGTATTTTTTGGGATGTCTTTAGTAAGCGATTTTATCATGAAATTTTCAAATCTTAGTGATACAAACAAATATTAAATGTGAAACAAAAAATATTTAGATCTATAAAATTTGAAAACTTTTGCGATTGAAAGCCCTGAATTTGAATGCAGTCATCTGGTCAATACGAAATTTGCAGAGTAGGTTCACTTCAACGTGAGACAGATGTCACAAATTTTTGGCTTCGGTGTTCGGAAATGATTGCCAGCACGAGGTGTTTTTGTTATTTTCGTACCAATAAATGCTTACATTAAGTAATCACATCGCAAACATTTGCAATGAAAATAGGTAAACAATAATAATAATAATAAACACTAATTTTCTAAGGTCTGGACATTTTTCGGATTTTAGCCCAAAACACTTTTCTATCGCCGTAACTTTCGATGAAGTCATCGAAATTAAATTGGCTAAGGGTCCATTATTACTTAGGGTGTATTGGTACTAAGTAGTAGAAATAGCTAGTGGTAGAATGCACTCCCAAAATCTGCACAAATCCTCTACTGTTCTTCGAACATTAGTGTTTCTAGTGGTTCTGATGCACTAGGGTTTTTTTTTTAAGTTGACATTAGCCCTCGGGAAGAATTTTTATGATAACACCTATTTTCCATGCTGGAATTCGTAAGATAGCGTTAAAGAATCCAAGAGACGTTTTGAAGCAGGATTCCTGGGTAATAATATTTGGTTGTTAGTTCTGGGCATTGATTAAAAGAAAAGACGCATGTTGCCGTAGTGAAAGATAGGTGTGATAACATGTTTAAGTTGGCAATTCTTAAAGATGCTTCCTTGATAGTTAGTTTTTTAAGCGGTTCCATCTCCATTGGCAGATGAATTTAAGCCTAAACTAAAATTAAACTTTTGATTCTATGAAGATTTTATTTCTAATTCTATCAAACGATTTTAGTTGCGACTTTCGAAACTATTACGATTTACATAAATAGTCGTCGGACTTGCTTCAAGCCTCAGCTTAAACCTTGCTTGGATACCAGCTATGTTATCTATTGAATAGGTTTTACTTAAATTGTGCGATCAAACAGGAAATAACGAAATTACAAATAAAAAAAAATTGCCATCATTCAATGAAATTCAACTACAAATGAGCTGGCTATGTTGACAACTTTTTTCGGGATCCACATTCTGAAGCTGATGGATTCACGTGTAAATAGTAATTTATATGAAACTTATGTACGTACGATATCGTATGATCTCAATTCCGGAATTGAATCAGTGAATGGCTCCAAGTAAGAATTACGCAGCTTTGTACCTACATTCTGTAATAGATGACATGCATTTTCTCTTGAGCTTTGACTTCATGTCTTCAGAACAAAAACAAAAAACAGCACTAATTAAAAACTTAACATTCACTTATATTTAATACTTTCAGTATTTACAACAATCCCACATTCTACACTATATACAAATCCTTAAAATTACTCACACATTCAAACAAAAATTTCACAAACACAATTGAACTTTGGCTGCAAACTCTTAACAACTATTTTACAATAATATAAACCTTTAAGTACAATGCAACTTTCAGCTAACAATTTTCCCGGAACTATTCGTAAAACCTAAATTATCGTGACCATAATCACCAAGCACCATAGAAATTCGATTCGATGCTAAGGTCACAGGTGTTGTACTTTGTCCGTTTGCACGATAAGTCGCAGGTTCAAAAATCGTTTTTCTATTCCATCGACGATGAATGAATACGCGTAATTTATAAACACTAAAAATGAAAACGTATAGAGCACAACATAGAACAATCACTCCGAAGACGGTTGCTATAGCCTTTCCAGGATTGGTCCAATTTAAAATCGGATAGATGTATGGTTTGCCAAAACTGCAAATTAAATAAATGAGTACCACAAATCTCAATTAGGTTATTTTCAGAAAAACAACAACTTACGGATCCAAACCACCAGCTGCATAGTATATAGCTGAAAAAATTGCATAAATAAGACCGAAGCAAATCGGCAGGAAGATATGTAAAAGTCGTACAGGATAGGCTACAATCCAAAGGTCGATGAACATCAGAACTGAGTTAAAAGCATGAGTCAAAAGATTCACAGCCGTTACATTGACTTGATCTGAAAAACCAAAGAAAAACTTAAGAAAATATAGTTTAAATCAAACCAGTAATTTGATACCATTATAGAGTACTGTCCAATAAATGATCGTTATGCCCATGGAAAGTATAAGGGTAACTATATGCATAGCCCAGTAGATTTTAAATGGAATCGGCATAGCATTTGAATCTTTGACTATATCTAGGAAAAAATTGTAGGGTCAGCATATTGAAAAAAATTAATCTAATTCTATCAGTTGCTTACCAGCATATTCTGGGTGAAGATACCAAGTACAAACTAATATTGCACCAAATACTGTTGTTAGCATACACAAAATAATACCCCAATTTGTTAAGTAAATGAAATACAGTCCATGATAGAGTCCTTCGATCATCGAATAAGTTACAACGGCCAGGAAGAATGCGGCAACTAAACATCGATATAATAAAAATATCGAGCTTTTTGTTCGTTGTTGCCACTGCAAGTATAGAGAAAATAACTTTAAAACTCATTTTTATTTTGGCTTGATTGTTACTAATGTTCGAAGAAGAACATTAGTATTAAAATCGGTTTGGGAAAAAAATTCATATTTCTATATATCTATATATATATCATCAAAAAATTTCAGTGAAAAAATCTCAGGAACGCGCAATCCGATTGAATTAAAATTTTCAGGATACATTAGTGTATGTGCAGAATAGTACCAAGTCTCACAAAAAGTTAATAATCTTTAACCGTTTGGCGCCGGTGGCCATTTTGGTGATATTTTAAATATACCTATTATTCTGTCACAAAAATAAAGTTTATATAATGAATTCTGAACGTATTTCAAATGTGAATATGATAATGTTTTTGAAATTTTTAATCCTATGTGTACACTAGGCGCCTAAAATGATTTTGGGAAAATTTGAAAATTTTTGAATTGCGATAACTTTTTACTTTATTATCAAATTATTATGAAACTTACAAAACATATTAATGTTGTTAATTTGCACACTTGCATAGTTTTTTATGAACGTGCTGGCAACCCTGTAGCTACAGCAGGCACGGAAAGTGAAAACATTCGAACCATCGAAACTCCTGAAAAATTTCCGTTTCTTACAATTAAAACTAACTTATACACAAACCTAATGCTTTGTCTACGCAGTCAAAGTAAAACTTTGGAAATTTCATGTCGGACAAGAACGGTCGGAAGAGCTTCTGTTCACGGGAACTCACGAACCAATAATCAGATGCAGTTGAAATTTTCAGAATACATTGGACTTAAGTAAGATCAGGTCTGATAGAAGCGATTTTGAATTGTGGGCAACTCTGTGCCAGTGGTGCCAGCTTGAAAAATTACAAAGAAAAAAAACTGCTTTTTGCCCAATGAATTCTGATTGAGTTATCAAATTTCCATGAAATTGACATAGTAGCTGAACCTTACTTTAAGCCGTGTCTGGTAAAAATTTAATTGAAAAATTCGATTGGTGCTGCCAGCTATGATAATTTTTGTGTCCTTGGTTTTGAAAATTCACTCAGGAAAATAAAGCTTTTTGCCCTATAACTTCCAGTGCAGTCATGAAATCAATACGAATTTCATACAATTGATGGAACCTACTATAGGCATTATTCAGACCGAATCTGGTTGAAAAGCCACGATAGGGTTGCCAGCTATTGTGGGGTTTGTGTTTATTTGCAATTTCTTTATTAAGCGATTTTATCGTAAAATTTTCAAATGGTAATGATATTGTAGTGAAAGTAAACAGCAAATATAAAGTTTTTGATTATTTGAAAAATTTTGCGGCTGGAAGCCCTAAATTTTTTTATACTCCTATAACTACGCACGCAGCCATTGGATCGAGACGAAATTCGCAGGGTAGGTTAATTTGAACGTGAAGCAGATGTGATAAATTTTTGTTTTTGATACTGGCAAAAGGTTGCCAGCACGAGTCGGTAGTGCTGTTTTGGTATCAATCAATGCTTACAGTTAGTATTCATACCGGAAACATTTACAATGAAAATAAATAACCAATGTTTGAATTCCCAAAGTTCTGCAAATTTTTCGGAGCATTTTCTTCATTGATGTTGTATGAGATGCTGCTTTGAAAATTTTTGTGAAATGAGCAACTGATAGCGAATATAATTAACAAGTGTTTTGCTCTCATAAACTTTGAAATTCATGCCAGTAGTAATATCTGAAACCTTTCCACCATATGAGCTATAAGACCAAAGTAAAACGTGGCATTTGAAACAGTTTGGTAGTAATAGAAGCTCGTGTGGTAGAATATGCACTCAAAATCTTCACGATTCTTCTACTGTTCTTCGAACATTAGTGCTTCTAGCGATTCAGGCGCGCTAGAGTTTTTTATTTTGGCTTGATTGAAGTAAATTAATATAACGTTGGTCTCACACGGGGAGTGCTGTCGTTTTGCTGCAATTGCAGTATATCTGTTGTAATTTGATGCAGTTTACTGCAACATTACATTTGAGTTTCATCTATAGCATTTTACAAAATTTGCTACTTTTTTAATCTAGCTAGCATATTTAGTGTTTAGTTATAGATGCAACTGCTAGCCATTTTGAATAGAAATTTCCAATAATGAATAGAAATTTCCTCAATTCTTAATCCTGGAGATATAACTGTATATTGCAATTTATTTTCTTTAATATGGAAAAACTGAGATTAACAAGAGTATGTATTTTTCACCTAAGGACTAAACTCGAATTGAAAAAAAACTTTTTAGTTTTTATTTGGTATGAGTGAATATAACGTTGATATATTTCTATGATTTGAACTGATATAAATGTCTCATGCGAGTCATTGAAATTATAGTTGAATTCAACCGAAAGCTCCTGGAAATATTGCTGAAAAGCTGCAATAGTGTCTCGGATAGCCAACCTACTGTGGCGATGAGTCGATAAGAAGACGAGCTTTCGCATCCAACCACGAGAGGCGCTAAAGCAGAGGAGAAGAACAACAACTACGAAACGAAAAGCCATTGTTAAAAGGTCAAGAGTGTTAGTTTAGTGATTATGTATAGAGTTTATTTGGGTTAGAAATAAATTAGATTATTTGTGCTATTAATATAGTAAATCAATTGGTAAAAATATTGTAGAGTGTGTCAACACACGTGTTGGGTGCTAGTGATTGACTCACTTCGATTGTTTCACTCATGTGTTACCCATCTCTATTTCGAACACTTGCTTCGACGTGAAATTCATCAGCTTCACAAATCAGAACGCCATCGCGCCAGAAATTTATCGGCAAAATCGTCTAACAGCAATGGGGTGCACGTAGTCGAGTTTAGCCAAAATAACTTTACAGACTATTTACTAACCTCCGATATTAATTAAGAAACCATCAGGCAGGTCCAGATAAGATCATGGGTTTCTAGGCAAAAATCACTAGACAAACAGTAATACAAAATCATAGTTCTTAGTTATAAGTCTTTAATTTCCAAACCCAATTCAACGTGAGCGATATTCGTTGCTATTCACTACCATTGCTTTTTATCTAGACCATGTTCCATCAATTACTATGAAGTAAAAATGCAAGTATCTTATCACAGATTAAACATTTTCAATGTTTTTGCATGTTTTATCGTCGTATATAGGTTCGGGTGCTTTAATGGATCTATTTTAATCATAATCATGAGCAATCATATAGCAATAGCTGAAAGTCAAACGTTCACCTTCAGTCTGAAATCTATTAAGATACAATCAACTAAAGAACTCTGTACTTTTCTCATTCACGTAACCGATGCCAATGATATTAATGCAAGCAAACATGCCTGGAGTCCATAATACCGCAAGTGAAATTTCATTCTAATCGACCATCTTGATCTGTATCGGTTGATTATTTAATACTTTATAAATTACTTAATAAATCAATCAATTGACACCCAATCAATTTTGATATTGACAATATTTTATCTGTCGATATTGTACATTTTCACTAAGAATATGTTCTCTTATCTACGAATCAAAATTTTTCGACATTGATGTGGAAGGCATTTTTGACATTTTTGATTAGTTTGATGAAATTAACAAATTTATTATAATTGCTGAATAGGTAGGAAATCAATTGTCATAGATAATAAACCGGAAATGGTAAAGGTAGTGCGTAGCAACCCGATATTTTTTAAAAAGAATCTTATCACATATTGATGTGAATAGAATTTGCCGAATAATCACAACATAATTAGCAGTATTTTCGTACAGACTTGTGTGCACTTGATTTTTTCCGCAGTTTATTTCGTTCGTTTTTTTATTAGACTTTTAATCATGCCTGGTATATATTTTTGTCGTTAATTGCTCGAATGTTTGTAAAATACTTGGCTAGTGATGTTACAACTTTTTTTCAGGGCAAAATAAAATAAATAAATTAGCATACAATTGTATAAATAAAAAATCCCACTCATTCATGAAAATTATTTCATGTCATCAAACTGTTTCAACCACAATCAACAGACTAACAATTACACCCTTCCCAAACATATGTGTTTATGTAACAAACATCTCTGGAACGTATGTACTTTTATACACTGACTAAGTATGTACTCTTATACACTGATTTCCATCTTTTACATCATATTTCATTATTAGTAACAATGACAACAATTCAAATCAATTATTTGCCTGATCTCGAACCATAACATCAATGTGAAATAACTGATTTTGTGGCACGTTAATAAATAATTTATCATAAGCTGTCCGATTTGGATAACGGAAACCATAGCATACTACACTCCAAAGCCTGCTGCAGTTGCTATTCATAACAATTTACCTGTAGAATCATACAAAAAGTTAAGAATCATCGAGAACGAAAAACCAAAAAAAAAAACGTAATATTACTAAACTTTGACATAACATCGTGTTTTTTTCGCGTGCAGATAGATATTTTTAATTGTTCTTATTACGATTTGTGATTTTATATTGTACCTACTCATATTGCCTTGTTTACAGAAAGAAAAGAGCATGAAAACTGATGTGTTGGCAATTATTTGATAAGAATGTTTAAATTTTAATCGACGTCATTACAGTCAAGAGCCAAGGTGGTAAAAGTGGGTAGGTAATCTTGATTGCTATAATACATACGTACATTTATGTACATACATTATATTTCGCGGTAACATTTGTTCTGAATGAGCCATTTGATTAGTTTATTTCAAATAAGTTAAAACGATCCGAAATATCTTACAAAAGGCAATGGATTTGTTGCATTCAAAGCTTGGTATTGTTTTTTTTTTTTTGGGGATGGAGGGCCAATTTATCTTGCAGTGATTTTTCGTATTTCAAACGATTATAAAAAAACGATATTAAAACTACATATTTTTTTTGCTTTTTAAATGGGAATCGAAACACCTTCATAAGGTTTCATGCAAACGATGCAGAGTATTTTATTTTTATTACCTGATTCATTGTGAGCTGAGCCAGGTGAGGATTTTAGCTGATACATCATCACCGTAGCTCACCAAGAGTATATCTTCCGGCATTTCAAGTAGCGTTGACGTTGATCCTCCACGACAGCTTTCAGCACTTAAACAGCAACGCTATCGGAATCAGGCGTTTGTCGGTTGTTCTACGGTCTAGGAAGTTCCCCTAGAATGAACGGTGGAATGTCTTCCTGATGGATCATGAGAGCGTTTTCTACTCTCGTGTGACACGCAGGGAACAGCGAGTCCACGGTCTGCTTCAGAGTATTCACCTCCCTGAGCGGCCCACAACCCACTTGCCTCAGCTAGCCAGATACTAGTTTGTAGCGCCGCCTCCTGGGTCCCGGTTCATTTCATTAAAAAACGTTTGCCACATGTGCTTTTTTCCATAGCCTTTTTCGATAGCCTTTCCCAGCTCATTTTTTCACCCTTTTAGCTTTGCGACAGGTAATGTGCAACTGCTCTACCATAAAATTGCTGACCCCTACGCCTGCACGCTAGAGCTCTTCGCACTCCGTTTCACTTTTGTTCGGTTGACCAATAAGCCTGTTGCTTCTCAAGAGGCAGCCTCCGGAGTGGCATAGCTTGATTTTCCCTGTGGTGAAGCTCACCAGTGTGCCAACCCCTGCTCGATCTATCGGTAACCCTGACCAACCTGCGCTGCCTCTCTAACTTGGAAATATTCCAGCCAAGTTTGTTTCGACAAAACCTTGGCAAGCGTTGGCGTTCCTCCAATAGACGAATATGGATGTAGCTACGATTGCTTCCAGAGTACTCCCCTATCACCCTCCAGTCCCCCGACAGCGCTGACAATGCTTCCGAAGCAAAAATTATGTCAGGTATAAACTCGCAGAGCCTCGGTCTGCGATACGTAGGTGTTGAGTCCTTATTTAGTACGACCATGTTAAATCTAGACACAATCTCCATTAGTATTTATTGGGATTCGGGCTATGGATTTAGACACCAGCTGCGTGAACAAATCATCCGCAGTGCGATACCTCTGCGTGTTTCATTGGAGGACTTTCATCTACGAAGTTTCTTCTTTTGCACTACAACGCTTCTTCGAAAGCTTTACACGGTCCTGACTGCAGGACGCAATTGGCTTCTTTTGATTTTGCCTTCTCATCGCACAACAAGCAGAATGGCACAGTGGCACATACTTTTGCGAGATGGCCACTTTGACTGCATTTCCGACAGTTCCTGCTCTGATCTGGTTCTCTACAGTTCTTCTTGTTATGGTCGTAGTCCATACACTTGTAACAGTGCACCACTGCGGGTCACCTCCTAATTCTGGCGTTCATTCATCCATCCTTAATAGGCTTCAAAGGTTTTGCGTCCACCAATTCTACTACGGCTTTCTACTGCTTCCTTCCCTTCGTCACTTCTTCCGCGGTTGTAAGACTGTCGACGATAAGGCTTTCGATTTTGGCCTTAACATCTCCGTAGCCTCCGACCATCGTTTGAATGACATCATCGAATCCCAAGATATTATTGCTTTTCAGGAGTATCATTAGCGCTTCATCGTTCGCCGTCTTCTTTATTTGACGTTTCTGTGCCCCATGATCTAATGAAAACAAGTCTATTCCGAGTACCAAACTTCGTTCGTTCTGCGCTGGTGACAACTGCGAGGGATTTGCCTTCAAGCAAATGTAAAATTAGGTAACTACAAGGAGCATGATTGGGGAGTTAATTTTGATGATGAGGTTTGACTGTGACAGCCGGAATTGCTTTGCAGCATACTTGGATGCATTGGATATTGCGGCCCTTAGTCGTTTATTTCATTAGCATTCAAACAAAGTAAGGGTGAAGCTTTAAAGGGAACAGTACAGTCAAATGTGTTACGGAACGAAACACGTTTTGTTGTCTCAACTGACATTAATGGTATATTTTTTGACTTAATTTTGGCATTTCACGATGACACTTCTTGCTTCGTCGTGGTAAATTCTGTCTCATCCGGTATTTGAACTCGATGATGTTTGGATGATCGTGAAGTCTCCCGGATGCCCTCATGGCGTCTGATTATGACGCTATGTCTGCAAGTATGACACGCTGAAATCAGTCTTTGACTCTTCTTAGAGTATTTTCAAAGATTTTATATATCTGGTTATGCCTATTTGAAATGGAAGCATATTTGTATATTCAACTGTTGAGGGCATCAATCCAATTATTAATCTGAAAAAAACTCAGGAACTTTCAACCCGTTTCCAATTACTCCAATTATTCGTTTTTCTTCTTTAAAGATTGACTTTCTTTGATGTAGATGCACATTGAAGATTTCGCATAGGAACCACACGCTCTCCATAGTGCGATAGCTACTTGGACATGAGACCCACAATTTATCACTTTGAGAATAATGACTTCAGTTTCTTATTATTGCAAAAAAAAATTCCAGCACAGCAGAACCTATAGAAACACTAATATTCCATAAACAGTAGAGGAATTGTACAGATTTTCAGTGCATTTAAAGTCAAAGTTAAACTTTTTTCACTTAATTCATTATCTTATAAAACTTTGAAAACAGCATCTCCTGTAACAGAAATGAAGAAAATGTTCAGTGCTTGCAAAACCTCGCCAGCTCTGAATCTAAAAGTCAACAGCAATTGCTTCACGTCAAAATCAACTAGCCCTATGAATCTCTTTTTCATCCGATGACTTCATCGAAAGGTACAGAGATAGAGAGACGTTTTCGCAATTTGGAAAATTTTTGCGTTGCTTATTTATTTTCAGTGTGGATGTTCACCATATGAATGCTTAGCGTTGGCATTTAAAGATTCTAAATAATGAAAATGGCTCGTGCTTACAAGCGTTTACTCGCAACAAAACCAAAAATATCTCACATCTGCCTACGTTTAGGCCAGCCTACGCTGCGAGTTTCGTTTCGACCAGATGACTGCATTGGAAGCTTTAAGGATACAAAGAAATTTAAGGGTTTCCACCTGCGAAAGTTCTCGATTTTTTCAAATCTTAGTATTTGTTGTTTATTGGCACTATAAGATCTTAACATTTGCAAATTTAATGATAACATCGCTTAGTAAAGAAGCGACAAAATCATACAAAAATAACCATAGCTGGCAACTCTGTCGTGATTTTTCAAGCAAATTTCTATTGAAACTTGGCTACAGTAAGGTTCATTCACTATATGAACTGTGTTTTGATTTCATGACAGCACTGAATGTTATATGGTAAAAAGCTTTATATTGCTGAGCAAATTTTCAAAATTTAAGACACTAAAATTACCATAGCACCAACCCTATTTTTCAACGACATTTTCACCGAATTTGGCTCAAAGTAGGGTTCAGTTACTGTTTGAATTTCGTCAGAATTTGGTGTTTATTGGGCAAAAGGCAGTTTTTTCTTAGTGATTTTTCAGGATGGCACCATAGACAATGTCAAGAATAGACAATTGAAGATGTCAAGAATAGACAATTGACTGGATAATCTAGTGATGTTATGTTATTTAACCTTGGGCAACGAGTAGGCAACGAGCTCATTCCTCAAGATTAGGGATGAAAGTTCAGTGATATCATTTTATGGTAAAGGGGGGGGAGGGAGTTACTTTTTTGAGCACGCTTTTCCACCTATCCTGGAGTGTGATAGATAAGTTTGTTTACATGTTTTTTTTATGGGCCTCTTAAATATAGAAAAACAAACTCACAAATATTCCAAGTCGTAATCAAAATCGGATAATATAAACATGGCGTTGAGAAAGTCGATATTGTTAGTTACAAATGTTTAGATCAATATATCTCAAAAACAAGAAAAAGTTATATAATCTTTTTTGTAGGAATTTTTTCAAGCTACAAATTCGTCATACATTGTTTTTCTGAAGACGTGATATTTATGAAAGGTTACTTTTGATGATTTTTGACCCCATACAAAAAGTAACGCAGCACTCGGATCGATGGGGACTTTTGACATTCTCTTCAGCACGCCAGTGCCAAGGTTCACACCAAAATCCAGCTTTCCCCTAATTTTTCCGAGGCACCATGTCAAATTTCCCTGGACTATTACTCGATCGGTCTGGATAAATCTGCAACCTCAGATCGAACGTACATACAACTAGCATCGTGATGATAATGAATCTTTGAGCTGAGTGCATTTCATAGCTTTTGCTGAAGAAGAGGCTATTGAGTTTTTTTATCATTATGCACAATAGTGTTTACTTTGAAATTTTCAAGAACATTTAAAAACACAGTCCTGTCCATCAAATCTCATCATCGAAATGGCAGTATTTAACTTTGGCTTAAAGGCTAATCACTCACAGTCGTCACCAGCGCGAGAACGGGATAGTAAGTGCGTGTTTTTTTGCTCACCTGAGCAGATCAAATTTTATTAAGTACATTGCATGCAACAAAAGAATTGTTGTATTCAATATACTTAACAAAATTTGATCTGCTCGGGTGTGCGAAAAAACCACCTAGTGATGGACATGCGCAATGAATTACCTTGTTTTCATTGTATCATGTCTGGGCCATTACTTTGCTTTGGCTCAAATCCTCGTGGATTTACTGAAGGACATTCGCGTATGTTTTCTTTGTAGCAGGCTTTATTAACATTGGTTCTTTCTTAGCTCTAGATGCTTGTGTTCTCTTTCGCCTGGGTTAAGCTGTTTTGGACTTCAATTTCAATGCCACTTTTTCAGGTCTCTCCTCTCCTCGCCTCTCCTATTTGTCGTTATCCTTTCGAGACCTTTTAGCCACAGTTCACGGTCTAGCCGTGCTTTCTCGCTTGGGGCCAGATGTAGGTGTAGCTAGCTTTCGCGGCGCGTTGTATTTCAGCCAGCTCTTTGCTTTCACACTCTTTGGGTAAATCTTATTTCGGCTAATTTTTATCTCAGACTTTTCCCAATTGGTCCTACAGACTTCAATCCCTTCGAAAGCTTCCTGATGTTCCAGAAGTCCGTCTTTCACATGTCTTTACATGTTTTTTTGACCCTGAGATGCTGTTGTCATGGCCTTGATATGTCAATATTTCCTAATATTCTTTGCGGTGAAGATACGCATTTAGTCAAATTAGGTCATTAGATACGCAGCATTTAGATCAACAAATATCACATGACCAATATATTTAATAATAGTAATAGTCAATTTCTGATTCACCTGCCGGCAACATGACTAATGCAGATTCCTCTTTCAATCCCAATTTGCAAAAAAAAAAACAATTCTCATTACTATAAATTATTAAAGACAAGTTAAATTGATATTCTTTGGCCAAAGATTACGCTAAGATATTAACACAAATCGTTAAATGCTTGCAAATGCTGAATCAAATCTTAAATGGTAAGCCGCTATTGATTAATTAGTTAATCTGAAAATAAACTTATTAAGCCGTTGGTGATAGCTTTAATCACTAACATACTTTCCTTAGATATTTTTCTCTGATAGCTTCATTATAAAATTATTGTTGGTCGTTTACGTTGATGAATCAGTGAAATCTAATAAGTTCAATCTTTCGATATTTTTAGCATGCGAATAATCTATGTTCACGAACAATAAACTATCTGATAGTCCGCAAAAATCTATTGAATGAAATCCATCACGCATAATTTAATGTTAATTCAGTTATGTTAACGTTAAAGATACGGTTGCATCAAAGCTCAGTAATAAATACTGGAACCATTTCGCATAATCAATAGAAATTATCGTCTCAAATCGACTAGTAAATTATGCGTTAAAGGTCGAATCTGATTCAATTGAACATATTACCACTATCAGAAATATCTTCAAACAGGTTAACGCCCGAGAGCTTGAGCAATCTGACCTTGTCCGCAAAAACACACTTTTACAAATGCTATTTTTACTACATCGCAACGAACACAAAGTTTAAGACCCGATTACTCTGCACTTTGAATTATGAAATTGACTTAATGATAAATGCTGCTATTGTTGATGATTTTCGGTAGGTAATTGAATTTGTACTGGTGTTTTTACTGAGTTTTGCTTCGTAGGTTTCGCAAAAAAAAATTAAGTTAGTTTTACATTAATCGCTAGTGCGGATTTCGTGATACTAATTGCTTAAATCAAAAATGAATGTTTTGTAAAAATAAAGAGTCATTAATGAATCGCGTGGCTGAAAACAAAATGATTTAATGTGCTATTCACCTGTGACTTGACAAAATCGTCTGGAGGTAAATGATTGAATCCGCAATTATTCATTTGGAATTCCTTAACAACTGGTCGAACAATTGATTTGATTCGCGTCATCTTGGGGATTTTCGATGTCTTAGCTCCTGAGTAGCTCTCTACAATTGAATCTTTTTTCCTTGAATATTGTTTGACAATTGATGATTAGTTGCAATAAAATTCAATCAGCTTCTTCTTTTATTCACATAATGGTATGCGGTTCGATATTGGTTGATGAGTTGATGTTGAAAAATATCTGAAATTCAGAGGAAAAGCGTTAATTAAATAATACTTTCGCATTTAATAGGACGGATGAGATAAAATATGCAATGTTATCAAATACTTTGCTAGGTATCAACACTATTCGAATTTCAGAGCTTAAAACTAATCGAAAAGAAAGCCTTGAGCCTGAAAATTAATTGTACTTTTAATTTAAAGACCGAATTCTCCTTCAAAAGCTAGATACATTTTAATTTATTGACCAATATAAATATTTCGACGGTAATCTGCCTTTTAGTGTTAAGTGTAATTTATGCAAATGAGTAGATATTTTCAAAATTTTCATGTTGTACTCCTTTAAAATGCATATTTTTCTTGATTCCTCAAATATAAGATACTAAATATCATTTAATTCCGAGCGAGTTATTTGATAATGCACAACAAAGTCAAAGTCAGATAGTTCATACTGGTGAAAGAATTTGTTGTTTGTTCTAAAAAAATATAGTATACTTATAAATGTCGTTCTTTGTCAGTAACTTTGAAACGCATTATCAACGTAAATGGGCGGATAAAGAAACCATAAATAATTTAAAATCGATAGTTAAGGTGTGTTTTCTTTCGTACAGTGCTCGCGAAAACAACATTCATAATTGACTATCGTTTTATCTTTAGATAAAGAGCATTAAAAAAAGATACTGAGGTTATGATATCAAGATATCAAATTGCGTTAAAAAATTGCAAATTGAATCAGCACAACAGAGAATTTCCGTATCTTTGACGCTCGCCTCAAATTTTCGAGAACGAAATCAATTGCATGACAATAAACGCTACCCAAAAAACTCTAATTAAAATTGAGATAAATTGCAGAACGATTCTCCCATAGAAATATGTAGTTAAAAAGTTAATAGCTTAGAAAATTAAAACATTGATATGAAAAAATTACATTTGGTTTGCAGTTGACGAAACAAATAATCCTTTTGGGATATATTTTGTAAATTTAACTACCGAGGCTATCAATGAAATTAATTGCAGCTAGGCATTTTCGCTAACTTCAAAGAAGCAGCAGGTGTCCAGAGATATCTCGTACAATAGTGAGACTAGCAAACGAGTCATTCTTTACCTTTTTCAGCTCTGTCAAGTGGACCCCTCTTTTACGAGGTGAAGAAAAATATATAGAAAGAAAAATAACAATAAAAAAAAAAAAATAATAATAAAAACTAAGAAAAATATATACAAATCACCCTCTTTCGGGTGGTTTTATCAGCACGCGATCCATACATTTTTTTTGGAAACACTCCCTCTTCGAGTGGAAAATTGACAAGGTTCTTCTGACGAAATTCACAGTCATGAGAACCGAGGTTTCGGAAAAAATATTCTATAAACATTTTCGATGGAAAATTTTCACCAACAAAAGAAAAATCAAAAGAAGAGGTAAAATACGGGACTATCTCCAAGCTAAACATTTCGGGCATACAATAAAACGGTGTAAACTATCATTCTATATGAAGCAACAAGGTGGCGAAATAAAATTACACAGAAAACTACTGTTCAGAAATGCAAATAACTTTAAAGGCTGGCTTGCTTGCTGATTGAAGGCATGGAGGTCCCCCTAAAGCTTAAACCACTACATCTCAAGATCCAAGAGGTAGCAACATAAAAAGAGGAAATACCATAATGGTCAGAATCAAGATCCTATCTGATAGAATAGCCAAGTGTTTTTCAAGGCTGTTAATTACTATCCTGCTAATTCAAATACACATATTCTCAGAGGAGAGAGAAACCCACGAGAACCATGAGCAAATATCAGAATCTACTGACTTAATTTGGAGGAACCCTCAAAATACTAAATCAGCTGCAATAATAAAGGAATGAAAGAAGCAATTTCTGTCTACAAAAAACCCTTAACAGATCACTTTCCTTTTAAAAAGTACCTTCGCTAGATAATCTCAATAGATTGCTCGAAATTTATTAATTTATTCATCAATCAAAGTTAGATCGTTAAACATATATGAAAAATAATATTCAAACTAAGACAAGAAAGACTTAAAATTCATGAGAAATAAATGAGTTTACTGTTTAGAAATAAAAAAATATACATACAATATAGGTATATTAGAATAATAACACTGATCAACAGTGGTCATGTCACACAAACTCTGATAGGTGGTCGTGTTTTGACTACTTATACATATTACAACATTGTAGCGATAAACGCATATAAAGGGCCGTAAAAAAGGATTGCTACATATTTTCTTCACTATTAATTTAAATTGTTTTGGTTTTAATTAACTTCTGTGCTTGCGCAAGTATATCGAGAAAGTTTTTTAACGGTCCTACATATTTTTGTTATATTTGTGGTGAGCTGATTTTCAATAATCAAAGGCAAAATTTTTCTGATCTTATTTTGAAGTGTATTTTAGTTTTCGCGAGTATTTTAGTTTTCAGGTTGCCCAGCAAGATAAATCTTGGGCCCCACATATTTGTTATATTGCATGTGTTAAAAATTTAACTGATCGGAAGAAAGGATCATGTCATATGCCGTTTGCTATTCCCTCGATATGGACTGAGCCTAGAGATCATACTTCAGACTGCTATTTTTGTCTTACTCCAAATAAAGTTCAATAAAGGTTATTAATTTGTGATCACGGTTCCTTTCTTGTCTAGAAATCAGCATAGACAACGTATATCGTCTCTATAGCTTATCAAAGTAGATAATAATTGATACGGGGAAATTCGATCGTTTTGCGGAATAAGCCCCCGAAAGCAGAATCAAAATGGAATTGTTTTTGAGGAGATGATTTGTGGGACGTCGTCAAGAATTGCTATGATAAACACCTTATAGTGGAAACAAAAAGCAACAGCTTGAATTACTAAAGAATTGACATTTTTGCGGGCGGCAACTCTCAAAGCTTTTCTGTTTCTATACCCGCAAATGCCTTTCTATACCTGCAAATCAGTCTTTCTAGTGGTTTCCATGCGCTGGAGTTTTTTTTTGCTTTGGATGAACAAATTATTTTCAAAAATCAATTCGTTTTTTCAAAAATAAGTTCTTCATTTGGTTTAGTCTGCCATTCTTATTAATGATGGAAGAAACTTCTATTTCTAAAACCTCTTTTTCGTTTCAACCAACATTCATTTGTGATTTGAATAATATAAATTTTTTAGTAATTTTTTATGACGGTTTTTGTGTTCAGTACTTTTCAGTGTATCCTTTTTTTAATGATTTATATTTTCTACATGTAGTTCTTTAAAAATAGGTTCTTGAAACTTTGCAGGTTGAAAAAGTGGCCATGCAGGTAGGAACTAAGTGCGAGCTGCTGAAACTTGGGGATCAAAATAGCGTGATCAATGCTGTTTTATTATATATGCATGTGTTTAGTAATTTTTCGAATATTTTGGTATAGATAGAATGGTTATGCCTCTATGATTTTGAATGGAACGTATATAACCACATAAATTAGTGTTAACTAAGAATACGATGGAAGTAGCCCATAGTAGAGGGAACTATTATATATAAATATGAAGGGACGATATGAAGGGGCAAGATCATTTTCCTTACAAACCTGATCAGGAAAGTAGGATGAAGTAGATCAGGCCCAGGGCCCTTCAAAGCTCCACAATATCAGCAAATATATCATTTCTGGATATTTAATTTCATTTTATTAATTTCGTCTAATTCAGACCATACATAGGCAATATTATATAATCGTTCTTATACAGAATTCATTTAAGTGATGCTGTAGATAACTGAAAATCAAACATAGAGTAAGCTTCATTAAAGTATCTACTTATTGCAGTGACTGGTTCCGATGTTGAGGGATCGACAAAAAGTTCACCCACCTGAAACGTTTCTTTATTAAGTTGGCTTAATAAGTACTTCGCCATTGTTGCCAAAGTAGTTAAGAATTTTTAATTTTGACGTTGAGAGTTCAAAGTATATATTCGTAAAAGATAAAAGCGATCTTGATAAGCGGGTAGTGTAAAAGACCATACCACGGAAGACCACGAAGGCAGAAACGTAAGAACCTCTTTTGGATAGACTCAATTTGGTCAATGTAAACTTTTTGATACAGCACCCATACAAGACTTGCGTATTGGACAGTAGGTCTAACTAAGCAGCAAAAGAGGATTTAAGTCAAAAAAATATCGTTCCCTCCAGCGTCTTCTGATAAAACCTATAGCATTGCTAACTTTCACAACAATTGAGTCGATGAGATCGTCGAATGTGCGTCAAATTCAGTAGTACTCCTAAATCGAGTGCTTTGATTGATCTATTCCAGGTGTACCAAAAAGTGAGTATTCATAGATAATAGGATTATTTTTGCGTGTGTAAGATATAGTCAGGATTTATGAGGAGATAATTATCGGAACACCAGCTGGTAAATCTGTTTAGTCTCGTTGCAAATCATTGCAACCGTTAAGGTTTCTTACAACTTTGAAAATTTTAGCGTCATCGGCATGAAGTAAAACAAAGGATGTCTGAAGAATGGAACCTACACCATCAACAAATAAGGCGAACAGTAAAAGCGATCTTGATAAGCGGGTAGTGTAAAAGGCCATACCACGGAAGACCACGAAGGCATAGCTACCTTGTGGAGCACTAGACGTGGTTTTAATTTCAGATGACAAGGTACTGTGAAAGTTATCATTCGTCATGATTCGTCAAATTCAAAAACAAGTTAGGGAATTGAAAGGAATGAAGCTTAGCTAAAAATAAAGAACGTTCAAGCTCAAAGACTTTCGTCAAGTCTGTGTAGGCACAGTCAGTTTGGAGACCAGCTTCGATTGAGTTGGTTGCTTGGTGAGAAAATTCAAACAAGATGGTCGTGGTTGAACGACCTTTCATAAAACCGTGCTGATACCGGGCCATAATGGATACGAATTGAAATGCTATAATATCCAAAGTTTCAAAAAATTTAGCGACGCAGGGAAGTTTTGTAATAGGTCGATAGTGGCATGCGTCATGAATATAGGAGTGATACTAGGAGTATTTCCACAAATGTAGAAAGATGCCTGCATTTAAGGGTGCATTGAAAATATAAGACAACACAGGTAGCAGGCGTTTCAAAGCCTAAAATTAATAAAATTCCAAAATAGCTTAGGTTGAGCTTGAAAATTACATTTTAACTGTATCGTATGTCTGTGATATGCAAATGATACTTCTTCATGAAACAGATCTATCAATGCAAAAATATGTTCGACTCAAGCGAAACTGTTTCCAGGCTATGGTTTTGGAATTTTTCAAGTGGCAAAGCTGTGGGGACATCCAAGGAAAACGAGCTTTACTGTTGCTAAAGGTAATTGGCACGCACTGTCAAAATAGCTGAACAACCGAGTGTGGAATTAAAGCTTGGCATTATCCGGATTAGCTTCCTGCACCATGTCTAGCATTTTTCCATTTGAGTTCCGCATGCAATTGGCTTGAAGGAAACCAAGCGATATTAATTCGTTTGCATAGTTGATTTCGTGTTGCCTGCCAGTAGAAGAAGAGCTCAGAGCCTCGAAAGTACCGTCTATTAAGGGGCACCTGATTCTAACTATATTCAAATCACGCATCAAGATGATGTTGACGTTATTGTCAGGAAGATCGCATATGAGCTGCATAATATTTATTAGTGAGCGTCATGCAAGGAGTTTGGTGGTGTGTAGTTGACGCCAAACAATACTTTCTTTGTCATAAGTTGGACTGGAGCACAAATAAATTCATTATATTTATGCGGTGTTTCTATTAGAAGAGCAGAAAAGCACCAGTTCCGATAGAAATGTCAGCAAGATCTCCATGTCTACCCCGGCGGAAAATAGTATACTCCAAATTGAAAATTTCAGCATAGTGAATATTTGCACAAAGCCACGTTTCGGTGATCGCAATGGCATCAAAAGCTTCAGGGTTTGAGGGCTAATAAATATTATTAAGCTAAGATCGCATCCCACTTACGTTAGCGTAGAGTACTGTGATGAGTTCGTCCCATCTTTTGTTGCAGCGCCCGATTTCTTTGTCTTTTTATTGACGAATTCATACACAACGCAACAATCTGCAATGGAACCAAAGCAACAATCTGGAGCTATAATTTTAAATGTTGATAAATGATGCCAAATCCCTATCTTAATAACTGATATACATGCCATAAGATGATCTAAAGGAATGTTATGCTTTTGAGCTAGTTTTCTTAGGTTCATTAGAAGCGAAGAGTGGAGATTTCGGAATAGTATTATTAGTTGTTTTTGAACCTTAGACGATTTTTTTTAATTCGCTTTCTGTTCACTCATTGCTGCATCAGTTTTTTTAGAAGTTGGTTTGTGTTTTGCAGCAACTATATAAGAAATATAATATTTCATTTCATATAATATTTCATTTCCCGGAATCGTCTCACAGGCGATAGATCATGACAGTTGAAAGATTGTGATACGGTCAGGCTGATGACTCATTGCATTTAATTTCGATGATATTAGATCGATTGAACACGAAGTTAGACCCGTGTCAGTGATATCTACTACAGTATCGGCAACGGTTGATGACTTACTATTAACACTCTTTATTTCAGATAGAATCAATTTTGTCTAGTCTGGAGGATAGTGCCTCGACTACATATTGCTGATCATGTACATCTGTAAGTCATCTTTTAATCGACCAAAGATTTCGACGAAGAAGATATGTCCTTGATAATATTCCAGATCAAAGAATTATGACGAGATAATGACTAGTCTCGCTCAAGCATGCTTTCCAAATTAGTGTTAGTTAAGTGAAGCATCCGAAGAACATGGCATGGCTTGATGCTTTCATTGCAAGCAATAGTAAAAGACTTGCGCGTAGATTTCATGCATGGGCTGTAAAATGATCGATTGCATAACTAACCGCAAAGATGCATTTGCCATATTAAATACGTTAAAAGATTTTCTGGGATTGTTTGAGTTACACTTCGGAATCGATACAATGATAAGGTACTAACTAGCTGGGCCAAAAATTTCTGGAAAATTGTCAGCAAAAAAAGTTGCAGACATCTAAAGTTCAGCTGTTTGTTGCTTGTGCTATGGATAAAAGCTATGAAATGAACAAAACACGATTTTCAAACTTTCTGTAAATCTGACCTGCGATCAGTCAGGAGCTAAGATGAAGATACGCACAATCTTTCCAAATCTGGTTGGATTGTTGACTTCAATGTTACAGCTGCTATCTGTTTTATAGGCAGGCATATACATATACACTTTCATCTCCAATACACATACATCACTCAACATATGGACGCAATAAAAATTTCAAGTTGTCTTAAACTACATTTATAACTTATGAAAAATTTAATTCTCCGTTTCGCTTCCACTACATGCAGATAGTAGGCTATAGCCTCAATTTAGTCCGTCAAATACAAAAAATCTTATGTTCAAACTACAGTAAACTTCTTGAGAACAATGGATCCACCACCAACTACATAGCCTTCAATTTTTTTTTCTCTCAAATGGAAACACTCGCAACAGTTAAATTGTAACCAGCCAACCGCGCACCGCTAACCTCTTTCCACCAACAATCAATTAATATTTTCCGTAAATACGACCTTAATTGCACATACTGCAATTAGGTGGATAGCGTATGGATCGATTGTGTATGGTAATGCTAATAAAACGCATTAATCAAAATTCAAGATTCGCCTCTGGTCTGTTTGCTGAGGTCTAAAATTATGCTGACATACATATAATAGGCAAGGTATCGTATGTAGGCGAGGTGGCCAGTGAGTGTTTGGTTCGTTTTTTTTTTAATTCACAATTTGATAGTAATATTGAAGACGATTCCGCAAGACTTCAAATAACCATTAACTTTAGTTTTGTGATAAATAATGCTTTCGTAATAAAAGTCTTATCCACGTTTGGAAAGTCAACAAAATGATGACTAGTGATCGAGTATTGGTGTGTAAATTTTCGTCTGATATGATTATGGGTGGATAAGGTTCATTGTCAGATGAATTTGATCGGTAATACATGGTCGGAAAGTTAAAGGAGCTCAAATCTAATGGTATGAAGGCGGTAGAAAAGTTTTCCAAATAATTAAAAAAAAGCATTTAATTATGAACGGGAAATTGATCATATCTATTTTAAGATGAAAAACTACTAAATGTGCTGAATAGATTTCTAGAATTTAACAGTAAATAAATGGTCCCAAATTATATTCGACCGAATTCTTGTGCTTCAAAGTTGCTAGTCACATTTAAATGGAATCACACTTCAACCAAATCAAGGTGCTAATTAAACTAAAACGGATTCTCACTTCACCAAATCAAAACATCACTCACAAGTTAATTTAGTTGCTTTTCCTGGTTCGCGATACGAGTAGCTATACACCTATTCTATACTCGTGCACGAGAAACGGTGGATTTTGACTGCAAACAGATACACGCTAAAGAGCCCGGTCAATAATCAAACTTTAAATGCATTCATTCGAATAACGTTTTGGAATATCATTGACGCCACGAAATAAATAAATATTTTGAAAATTTTACATGCTGTACATGTTTAAGAAACAGTAACATACATAAATCGTTATTGTAGGGTTTATGTCAATATGAGTTGGTAGTGTATACAAATATCGGTGTTAAGTGGGCATGCAGTTTAAATAGTTTGGATTGAATTCTCGATGCAAGGCGCTGAAAGACAGACAATGTATACGTGCTGTAAAATAAACAAAATATTTTTTTTTTTATTTATTTATAGTAGTTACATTACGATCAAGCACACTCGCAGACCGAATTTGTGAATAAGCCAGTAGATATCATCATAATTAATAACTGGAAAATTTTCAAGTGCATTGAACGACCTCATAATTATGGTAGTAGCGGTGAAGGTAAATGGGTAATACGACTTTGGGTCGGGTTGCCACCAGGCTGGATCAGAATACAATAAAGCACTCAGATCGGCATTCAGTCGCTTCAGTTTGAATGTATACTGCTTTTTATTGCTAAAAACAATGGAAATTAATTTTCGCCACTTTGGAATCTAAATGAATCATAGGAAGTCTTCAAGCACAATATCTATAACTAATTGATTTCGTTGTTTTCTTCCTTCCGTATCAATAGCTTTATTCATGAGATCGATATGTGAACAGATGAATATGTATACATATCTGCCTTGTACATAAATTTAAATACACACGTTAAGGAACACGTAAATATGTAGCTGCAAAAATCTATCATGTAAAACGAATTCAAGCGCATATGCATGTACACATCGTTGTATGCTAACATTAAAAACTCGTTAAAAACTTAAACTTTGATCGTTGAAGTCTGACCAGTCTAACCAAAGGTAAACTTTATCTTTAAACACTTAGAACCTTTTAAAGTCAACAAAGGTGAATAATTAAAATATACTTTTTTTCCCTCAAAACATGAAATAGAACTGGTTTTCGTCATAAATTTTTTCACAAACTGGGAATATGCAAGGTAGATTCAGCTCGTGTGCTTCAAATGTTTGCTTTATAAATCTGACCTTGCTGCAATATGGTTGGTTTTTTTTATTGTTTTCCTACTAATATCACAGCTTAAGCAAAATCATTTAAAACAACATTTTTTTTTGACTAAATTTGTATGGTTCTAGGCAAAAAAATGTGTATCTTTGTGCGTTGGGAAGTTTAAACGGTTTGTGGAAATTTTCGCGTTCAAACATCGATTTGCTTTGACGGAAGTGATTTTAATAGAAAAACTGAGGTAGTGAGAATTGATGCTAATCTATATGGCAAGCAATTTTTAGTGAAAATATTTGAATAGAACGAAAGAGAATATACCTCAATCCGTTTGGAATAGTAATAATGATTTATTCAATTTTCTACCAAAAACTTTAGAGCGTCAAAATGTGTTTGAATTGCATATATTTTTTTCATAGATAATCTAAATTTTATCTAATCGGGTAAAAAATAACCGGTAGGTGTAGTTAAAAAGTAATGGACTGAGACAAGAGATGACGCCACCAGCATCAAATCAGCTTTGTTTTTTTATTATTTTCCCCATTATGAATGCAAACAGAAAAAGAATAGCTTATATGACAACTTTTTTTCTCCGTTTGCACTTATAGTAAGAGGATTGAAATGAGGACAATTCGTTCGCGTATCCTTTCCTATGCATGGTAGACACGGCGGGGAAGCTCCTAGAGCGGTTGGTGTAGTCACGACCGTTGCCAGTAATTAGATCAGCTGATGATCTGTCTGACAGACAGCATTGCCAAAGTGTAGAGAGAGATAAGTGAAATAGAGAGAGATAAGTGAAATTGAAATTGCGCCTCAATTTACGCAATGCATTATCTGTCAAAGGAACCTGAGAGTGCGTTGGTATTTTGTGCGAGAGCGAGCCGTATGTGAGCAATGAAATATCTAGCCTGTGTATGTAGTGGTCGAATCTTATCTTCCATCTCTTTCTGTTCCTTGCGATTTCTTTCAACTTTCCAGGCTGACCAACAATACAATCTCAGGCTGGATCACTGGATTGGTCCGTATACATATACGGAGTTGACACGCTGGTTAGGAACTAAGTCACAGCGTAAGAAGTTAGTGCCATTTATAAGAATGATTTAAGCTCTGCATTTCTTAAAGAATGAAAAAATAGCCAAATTTATATCCTCAAAGCGCAATTTTCTCCAGTGATCTAACCTGAGATTGTGTTGTTTATCAGACTGGAAAGTTGGAAGGTAAAATTTGACAACTACATACTCAGGCTAGATTTTTCCTTGCTCACATACGGCTCGCTATCGCAAAAAATGCCAACACAATCTCAGGTTGCTTTGACAGATAATGCATTGCGTAAATGGGGGCGCAATTTCAAGGTCAAAGTGGTTTTTTCGGGAAATGGAATAAGTTGGCACGCTGGTTAGGAATTAACTTCTTACGTTGTGCTTTCGCTATGATATTTCCAATAGTAGACTTGGACACGTTATACGTTTCCACAAGTTTTATTTGAGATTCTCTATCATCTAGCCTGCGCATAATGTTTTTTTTTTGTTTCAAGAGAAAGTGCAACTAACTTAGCTGCCATTCTCTATTCTAAAATGTAATATTTTTCATGAACAGGCTAAGCAAATGTATTCTAAGTGTAGTGTGTTAAAATATTCACTATAAGCACTATAACGTTCAAATTAATCAATCAATTCAAGATTTAAGAACTAAATCAAGAACTCGTCTACATGTATCTCTATCCATTCTTAAAACTAATTAATATAAAAGTGGAGAAAAAAGTGAAGATTAGAATGTATATTCATCTGGTCTGGTATAGCACAGGGCCAATTAAGGTTTGTGATCTTATTTTTCTGGACATTTTTGCATTTTCACTTGCCTTTTTATGACACAAAATGAACCGAGTTAAGACCATATTCCAAGATTCGCGTGAACTTACATGGGTGCTATTGCGTCACTCTTGATCATGCTGCTCATGAATGGTCCACATTGAAGAGTTTCCATCTTATAAAATTGGCCAATTTTACAGGTTTCACTGTTTTTAGGGCCCTCGAGCATAGTTTCCGTATTCTTGCCTACTTGTTGGTCATGATGGGGAACTATCATTTTGACACCGACGAAGGTGATGAAAAGAGGATTATCACATCAAGGGCAACTCAGAGCATCGTTATCAGATCAAGGGCAACTCTAGAGCATCGTTTACGAAAGACCTCTGTGCCTGGAAATGCCCACGGATGTGCTTTTTGTCGGTTACTTCTAACTATGCCAAATTTTAATAGGACATGGCTATTTTAGAAGTTTGCCTAGCCTAATTGGTAAGGTGTACTACACCGTACTGTCGGCACTGTAAGCAATATTTTTGAATTACTGCCATCTAAGTTTCGAGAGGTAGTCTAAGATTTTTCGATAGAGCTTTAATTGAAAATATACCAGAAGTAGGCGTGCAAATAAATCGGCCGATGGACAGACTCACTCTTAAAAATTTTCGTGAGCTTTGACCTTTAGTAACTTTTTTCGCCTACATGATTTTATAATGAACACTCATATTGTATTTCCTATTCCACAATAAAAAAAAAAACTTTCATTTGGATTTGGTTTTGGCAAAATAGACTTTTTGGTCTATGAATACTAAATGGTTTCTCTGTCTGTGTTATAATTTACTAGAATATGTAGGCTTCGGTAATTACTGGTGCCAGTGGTCTCATCAACAAATATTGAATCAACCCTTCTCTATCCATTTGGATGAGTTAATTTTCCTTACAGAAGATTCACTATAAGCACTATAATACACATCAACAAGAAGAATTCTTTTAGAAGAAAACGATTAAAAAAATTTCACATGCAAATTGAATGCATTATGTGCATGTTTTTCGCTACATAAAAAATTTGACGAAAAATTAATTCTGTGCGTAAAATAATTAATACACTTCAAATTTGTAAATTTTTAAATCGCAATTGCTCGCAATAAGAACATTGTTTAGACATCGTCAAAATATGCGTTAGTATATTTTTATGTGATATTTTGATTTGTTAGTGTATAGTTTTTATTACGAAATTGCTACGAAGCAAGCACCCCCGGAAGAAGGAAAGCATAGAATTTGCAGTTTTTTTTTATATTTGTACTGCTACAAGCCAAGAAAAAGTTTTAAGCTATGAAGAATTGATGTCCAAAAAAGATTTGGAAATTTTGTATCAAAACAAATTATTTTACGCACAGAATTAATTTTTCGTCAAATTTTTTATGTAGCGAAAAACATGCACATAATGCATTCAATTTGCATGTGAAATTTTTTTAATCGTTTTCTTCTAAAAGAATTCTTCTTGTTGATGTGCTGGAATATTATTGACCTTCGATTAATCTTGCGTTTTCTATTCGAAAAAAAAAATACATAAAAAATCATTTATCGCTCAATCATAAGATAACTTTATCTTGAGCTCTTACGATTGAGTTCTACTATATACCTACTTCTAACAGTACGTGTTCTTATATTACTGCTTGTATATAAATTTACCGTTTACGAGCGACCATTAGCGGTGCGATTAGTGCATATAAAATAGTTTGTCAAGAAACAAGAGAAAATGAATTAGACTTGAAAGATTGGAGCTATTATGAAACTCGCACCTCCATGAAGCCAATGTGCAATTAAATCTTCTCGCCGTGTCAAATATGAAAAGTACTTGTAACGGATTTACACTGCACATCTTTGAGACGAGTACCTATTGTTATAGCGCTGGAACTCATGCGTAGCACCAATGCGTAACCCTGATCCCATACAATTATGTAGGTGTCTTCAAATTAAAAGTATCTTAAGTGGTCAGGTACAATGGTTAATTTGCTCTTCGGTTGAGTTGGTCGGTCAGTGCAATACCCGGTTCTGAGTAGCGTGTTAAATTCAACAAAGTAGGTCATCACATGCTACATTACCTGATATTTCTTCGGATGGTAATAATGTTTTTTTTCGATTCAATTTCCAACAGATGCAATCTCACTGTTCCGCGCTCACTAGCTTAATACTTATTTCTTCGTTTTCGTTGTTTTATTTCGCACCTCTGTTGCAAACACTACAAAACCGTTGTGATGTTTTGATGCGGCACGCACCACTCGAGCAATAAAATTTCGCAAATAACACTCGAACACGAACTGGTTGACTACTAATTCGCTTTTCAATTTCTAATCACTCTTTTCGAAAATTACTAGTTACGATTGAAAATGATGAAGTTGTTTTTTCACTGTGATCACTGTGAAATGACAGCGCTTTGGTGGAATTGCAACGCGAAAAATATGAGAAACAAAACAAAACAGTGATAGTCGTTAAAACGGTTAAAATTTGCATCGATTTTATCTTAAGTTTCGAGAAAGCTCTGCATTTTTCTGGCCCAGCTGAACGATTATACGTAAATGGTTTGGTGCCCCGCACTACGGATTATTTTAAAGTTGTAGCGTTGGAGTATCTGTACCGCACTGTTTACGTTTTTTCTGAATGAGATGTTAGAAATAACTGCCTAACATTGAACAGTTGTATCTACGCGAAGTTGTTAGACCGACCAGTTAGTTAACTAGCTTATCAGCACGAATTCACCCCGATGGAGCTAGTCGGCGAAGCACTGAGACGCAATGCGAAATACCTACTGATTTTCAGATTCAAGCAGAAACACCTCTTGGTGCGCCAGTCAGCTAACTAGCAATATACCTACCTATCTTTCAGCGAAAAACCTGAAATCATGATTACACTAGTTTTATTATTGCTATTAGGGGCAGAGGTTGGGAAGCTGTGTTTTGCATTGGAGGATTTTGATATGTATAAAAATGTACATGCATACTACAGACAAAATATAAAACTATCTATTAAAAATATATGGAAAAGATACTTACCTACACAAAAACTATGACCAAGTGAAGAAAGCATTAAAAGTAATTCCACTGAACAAGCAAAAAATTCAAAGAAGTTAAATTAGGTACCCGCAGAAAAGGAAACTACCTCAGTTTTTTAAAGGAAAAAGTCGAATTATGACATTGACTTACGCTAAGGGCTAAAACTTAAATAATCACAAGAATGATGAGGAAAAGAACATATTTTCACATGCAAAAGAAAGCTTAAGACATTTGCAGGTCTATTATAGCGGTCTCTTTGATAGACAAAAATAAAAGATAAACAATAATATAAATAAAACAATAATAATAAGATAGTTCATGAAAGAAAGTCCTCGTGATTCAACAAACGAAACTCCTTAAACTTATTCACTACACGAAGCATAAGGTATATTAAATTTAAAAAAACATGGAAGAGATGAACCGAAGTTAGATTGATTCCAAACTATTTACAAGGTACCTACTTATTATGAGGACACCATAATTGACGGCAAAATTCAATGACATCACGAAAATACGGAAGGAAAGTGTGCACATGGGCTGAAACATTCGCAAGCGGTTTTGAGGACCTGAAGATAAAACCATAGGCACGTCTTAAGGGGGAAAGGAACTCTCCCACAAAAATAGCTCTGGTTCCTTCCAGAAAAATAATTTTTCCTACCGCAGATTCTTGAGTTCTCGGTTTTTGTGGTTGGATTCAATAAATGGAAAAAACTTGGGGAAGTGCTCTTGAATCATGAAACCTGTAAAACTTATGCGTAATGAGTTCAAGAGCATATAGCATACAATGCCTCTAATAATGGCGGGAAGACAGCAATTGAAACGATGCATGAACAGTCACGAACTATTGTCAAGATGATCCGAGATTATTCGGAAAAGGTGATCGACCTTACGTTGTGTTTCGGTCGTCAAGAACTTCTTTTTAGGGGGCATGATGCAAATAATGCCATAGATAACCGCGGACATTTTTTGGAATTTCGTGAATTGCTCGCGAAGCATATTTCAAAAATAAGGTTGCGAATTGATGTTGTGACAGATCACAAAATGAGCTAATAAAGATATCACGGATGAAAAAAAAGAGTGCGGACTGATAGCCATTTTAGCTAAAAATAGGACCAACTCGCCTTGCTAATGGACTAATAGTCGAAGAAGGGTTCTTAGGCTTTGTAGATTGCTCAGGAGCTAGAGACATCTCGTCTTTACACATAATTTCAAGCCTTTAAAATAGCTAAAGACTCAGCAAATTGCCTGTTTTTGGACAATCTTATAATTTTACCAGTGTCATATCAGAGCAAAATGGAGGTGTGGAACCCTAAATTAAAGTAAAACACCTTGCAGCTACGTTTTTGGCTGCAGCCAACTCATGGAATGAACCTTGTAGTGATGGACATATGCTCCACCATCAAAACATGTACATCTTTTTTCAATAACCATCGAATCACTTTACCTACACTTTTCAAATTACACACCAACTATTCATGCAGATGCGACCAATGAGATTTAAGGCTATAAGAGGCCCTAAGAAAAAGGAATGATATAAAAAAAAGACCAAGACTCGGTTTGTGCATCGGGGATCTATTATTCAATCAATAATCGAACGTTTGTGAAAAACGTTTCATATTTCATTACATCCTTTCTATAACGAACATGTTAAGCAAATATTTTCAAACTAAAAATGCAACTCTTTTAGGGATGGAAGGATCTGGTGAATTGAAAAATCAAAACACAGTGATCGAGAAAATGTGTACTTTGAAAAATATTAAATCATTCGCAGAGAAGCCATGTCTGGATCTCACATATCCTAGACGATCATGAAAAAAAACAGAGATCACTAGTTTAAAAGAATTTGCTATTCCATCTAGTCTCAGACACGTAGGTGAGGCTACAGGGACATCCCGCCAAACCAAACCCTGCGATCCAAATGGCTGAAAAATTCTCAAAAACTCTTATTGATATAAACGTTTAAAAGCCACGATCAATGTGTGCCCGCTTTTTTCATATTCCCCTGTTTGAATGAAACTATGTAACTTTTAGTTCCTCTTTGCAGTGGCTTGTTTCTGGAACCGGTAAATAATACTATTCGTCCCAAATTCAATTACTCTTCATATTGGCAAATTATGTACATTTTTCCCGGTTTCTAAACAAAAACGTTAAATGAAAAACCAATTTCCCACGTATAAGCTAAATATATTCTAATTTCTTCACAGATATCGATATTTTGAAAATAATCTATTCTCTTATTCAATGTCAATCTGGCTAACTGATACCCTCGACATACTGTCAATATCGATATTTATTAGAAAATTGAAAAATATTCAGCTTCTTAACGGAAAAAAGTCTTGGATATAACTTTCATTATATTCACGTGTGATTCATGCAAGCGTTAATTCCGGAACGGTCATAGAAAGTTCATATGCAATTCATGCCTACCATTCATAATAAACTTATAGTAGTAGCTCACGCGTATTCACTGACAGAAAGTATATTTGATAATGTATTAAGCATTAGCAAATAGCAAATAATGCACTATCAAATATATAATGCATTAGCAAACTATACGAGTATAAATAGTACGAATAGCATGTATGTTTTACGGAAGACGAAATCATCGCATGTTTTGACCCTTTCGGCACATGGCCCCTGCTAGATTTTAGGCCATGGCATGTCTATGGATAAAACCAGAAAATTTTAACGCCAATGAAAGGATGTTTATTGTGACTTGGTCAAATTTAAGCCTGGAACCACAGACAACACCAAGATCCTTAAAGTTTAAAGCCGTATCTAGATAGGAGCCAGAGAAATACAAACTAAAGTATTAGCAGACTGGTATCCACTACTTTTCCTAAGATTTTTTCACATATTTTTGTAACGTTTTTTTTTACAGTGATACAATGGTCCTAAGTAAATCTTTTTAATATTCAAGAGTCAACTAAAAAAATCAATGACTTTCCCTAGATATTGGATACTCTACTATGGCTAGACCTTGTATTCGCATACAACCAGATATCATTAGATATAACTTCCAACGAGTATTTTTTTCATTAATTTCTGGGAATGTGAATTCACATTCCCTGGGAAAGGGAATGTGAATTCCCTCACAATTAGATAAGATATATCTGAAGTAACTATACACGCATTGCTCGATTATCATCGCATTATTTACATTTCAATTAGCTGATAAGACTATAGTGAAAAGTTTGCAAAGCACTGTTACTACGATTCGTAACCGATTTGCGCTAGTGAGGGTGAGAGTGTTTTAAAAGACAGTTGAAAAGTTAGCACTGCAACGGCTTTTGGTGTATGAAATGTTGCGTTGCATACACCGACTTATGTATGGGTATCAAACATACATCTAGCCCATGTGTATTTAATTCCCCACGATACAGATTCGATAAAACGGTTGATTGTTGCAATTCTGAACCACTCGGCAGCTACGTACATATGTAAGCTGGCAGTTACAGAATGTTGCAATCAGCAGCAAGTGGGATTTCTTGCATTCGGCGGAATAGTGTACGCCAGTGCTGCCAACTCTAGCTAAAAGTAAGTATATCTACTTACTTTTGCCCTTCATAACAAACCTACTTACTATGCTTCTCGATCTACTTACTTTTTCCTTCTATAACCTATCTACTTACTAATCTACTTAGATTTGCTCTAGGTGAGTTACTTTTGTTTTGTTGGAAGAAACAAACTTTTGTTGTTTGTTTCTTTCCTCTATGTATTTGCTACAAAACAGTTAGTGAAAGTTAAATTTATGATTTCTAATTCTAACTCAAATTTTCAATACAAATATGTAGCTCAAAACTTTAAAGCTTTCGCACAACACGACTCTAAAAAGCATAGCATGAGAAATATAAAGTGAAATAAATCCTGTGTTCTCCGGGAACCACCGTTTTGGATATAGACATTTAACATTATGAGAAACCTAGTTGATCAGTATGTATTTAAGAAAACCAAAGAAAACTCATTCTTGAATTGACAGTGTCTAGATGGAACGTTATATTTCTCGAATAACCAGGTCGTCGTCAACTGTGGCGTGTGCTATTGGAAACGACAGGGAGTCGCCTAGCTCAGATACATATAATCAAAGACAAGAGACAAAGGTATGAGCAGAAATATCGGGATCAGTGAGAGGTAGTTTTCTGTTGTGTGTCAAAAAGTACAAGAGGTAATTCATATGCTCTTTGCAAAATTTGCTTGCATCATCTATATATTGCCAAAACGGGACAAGCGGCACTTCACAAGCACGAAAAAACGCTTTCACATATAGTACGTAGTAGTACAGTATGGAAACAACTTACGGTGAAGAAACCACTTTCAAATGGAAAACGGTATGCAAGCAAAAGTTTCTTCTGTTCTCTTTTTGGCAGAGCACAATTGATCATTTACTTTGATGGAGTATTTTCCGCGGTTTCTAAGTGCAATGGCATTGGACTTTGAAATTCTTAAACGATTTACATAGATGCGGTCGTACGAAGTTTACTGTTATTCTGATGAATGTTTTGGGGGCAAATTATGTGGAAAAATTGGCTGGAATTTTAAATAAGTCTAAATTTTCACTCATTATAGATGAGGCTCCTGATATTTCAATACAAGAAAATGTGTCTGCCACTGTTTCCATCTCTGTGCTTTTTAAGCATGTGAAAAGCTACCAGGATATATGGGAAATTTGGCGAGAGACCTATGTAATTATCTGAGAAGTTCCAAGCGCCTTTCGAACTTCAAGTCATTGCAAACACTTTTTGATATGAAACTACTTCGATTTCTCTTCGCTTCGCAAACAGGATGGCTTTCACTAGAATGGGTTGTATCCAGTTTAGTTGACCAATTCAATTCACTTTAGTTCCGGACTATTACAAAATCTTAATGTAATTGTTCTTTAGAAGAAAGTGATTGGAATTCAGAGAACACAGAAGAATTTTGGACTCATATAAAGTCAATATTACAATAGTTGATCAGGGTGCATTTGATGCATTGTGTGCTTTTATATTCAATATGTTAATGCTTCCACTCTTTTTTGCTTGCACTGAGTTAATATTTTCTCATGACAGTCTAATTAAAACTATAACTAAATTCTTTTTGTAATGAAATAATTAGAGGCTGCCGGCAAGTAAAAGCTCGGTTGAAAATGAATAATTCAAACCGTTAGACTTTAAAGTAGCGCCTGATATAATTTTTTTTTATATAGTGCTTCCCAGACAACTGGTTTGCTGGTATAAGGGATAGAACAAAGTTTTTTTTTTTTTTTTTTTTTAGTTTTAATTAAGAAATTTTTCCGAAACATGTATACTTTTAAAAAATAATAATAAATAAAATGTATCTGATTTGTTTTAATAAAAAAATTATGCCCGATATTTAAAGAAAATGAAAACTATTTTTCTACTTACCGTTTTTGCTGTTCTACTTACTTTTCTGTGGGAAATCTACTTACTCGCCGGATTTTTAGTTGGCAGCACTGAGTGTACCGCAAGTGCTGACGACGTTGATGATGATGATGGTCATGAAGATAATAAAATCGGCGCTATCTTTGGAACTTGCAACACAATCACCTATTAGCTTCGATCAATATCATCGACCTCAGTTTGGAAATAAGCAACATAAATGCAAATTACATGTGAATCGCGTGTTTTCCCACGAATCGGTAACACACATACTATTAATACATTAAAAAAAATAAATGCTATGAAATTAAATCCAAAAGACATGATACTCCGATGTATTTATAAAATTTTATATGTTTTTGTTTCAACCATCTACGTATGTTGCAGAACGACAAATTAGTGTGTGATGAATTGTGCGATATGCCTCATTTTGTTGTTTATAATATTTTTATCGATTACTGGAAAATAATGTGTGTATGATATGCACTAGCTTTCGCACGTGTATGGCTATGTTTCGAGTTTTATTTAGTCGAAGCCTGTTTACGGGTACTGTTTGATGTGCATATCAGGTGGATTATATGACACATATTCATTATTTTTCGCAGTGGGCTGAATTTACATATAGCGAGCTTATCATTTGCCCTAGAAGACCGAATGAGAAGTGACTATAATCGGAAGTGTTTGATGAAGGAAAACATGACAACGGCAATAGAAATGGTAATAATAGCATTTTGGAAACAATAATATTGCGATTATTAAAATACGATACCAATAAGCCCTTAAGGACAGTATCAATATTTACAGCTATGTGTAACGCAACGCAGAACTCCAAAATATTTTACTATACCGGGGAATTCTGTAGTAGATTTCCGAACGATTTACGCTTTATATTCTTTTTGTTACCGTTTTCTTCCAATTATTATGAATCACATCTTGAACTCTGATTGGAGCACAATCGAAATATATCAGAGCTCTGAAATAGCTCAAACATTCAACAGGACACACATCCAACAGGAAACTGAGATAATTTCATGCATTTCCTCAGTACGACTGGGTAAACCAGTGATGTTACCTTACGGGCACAGCTCAGACCTACATCAGCGTGGCTCCAAAAAAAATTGAACCTCTATTAAAACTTTTATTAATTCACATATCTATGCTTTGAAAATGTTGTCTCCATCAATATACTTTTTTCTATACGACTCTATTCGAATTTTCACTGTTCGAAGAAATGCTGCAACTTATCATCTGATAACCCATTCATGTCCTGCATCGATTTTGCTTTAACTTCAACACTGCACAAAAATACCGTTTCCTTTTGCAGTGCATGAATTTGGTTTGCTTTTCGCATTGGCTCATTTTCAATTTGATTTGGACACATTGAGTGTTGACAAAACAGTTATTTGAATCTGCTTCTACTCTGGAGCTAGCATTTAAATAAACTATTTTAATGATAGATTTCTGATGATAAATTTGCCTTACCATCTGTACCGAACTGCCAACTACTAGCAGCTCGGTGTAACACGTGATGGTATCATGACCACACGGCAACAACAGAGCCTTCAAGGATACGAGGAGGCAGCGAGACGATGAGTCGACCAGCATCGATTGCAGTGAACGGAGTGAGCGCGATTTTCTTATTTCAACAGAGCAAAACGAGCGTGTGCGAATTAAACTGCGTTTAAAGAATAGAAATAAAAGTAAATGTATTAATCAAGTGAATGTGTTTTTTTTTCATTCCCGTTGCCATCCTTTGGCAACACCATCTCTATTTCAAGACTGATCCCCTCAGGAATTGCTAACATTTAATAGTGGGTGAAAGTCGGCAGCATATCTCGCTGCCGAATAAAACATTGAATTCAAATTCAAAAAATTAATCATAAAAAAATATTTGAATATGAACTGCCGATGACGTACAAAACGATCTGGCTACACCTCAGACTGGACTTCAGTCTAGTTTAGATACCTAGCCAAACCTCTTAGCCTCCAAATCGCTCCAAACGACGCGCAACTTAGGGACCTAGGTTTGTTTTGGGTGACCCCACCCAAGTGGAAAAATATATTTATGAGCACTAGATCATAACTCCCAAAGATTCACGTTGTGATCCGCCGTTCATTCCCACTATCATGTCCCCACATCGTCTCCTTTGCGATTCTTTATTTTACTGTGCAATCAAACAGTTTGCTCCCTTTAAGACATGTTAATTATAGTTCTATCTCAAACTTTTTTACCACAATACTGGTGAAACTCGAGGCGGTGGAGTTTAAATTGCTATTAGTAGCTGGCTATCGGGCGAATTAGTTGCAAGCAGCTCATATAGTCTCTTCGATCACAAGATTATTCGCATTTCCTGGTCCAGAGGTTTTATTTACATTGGGGTCTTCTACATCCCACTCGGCTCAGATGAAGCCGCTTATAATGATACGAAGTAATTTTTTCCCTATTATCATCTCTTAGTGAAGATGATAAAATTATAATTCTGGGTGAGAAATCGCCCAAAACATAAAATTTGCGGCTGATGACAATGATAATAACTTCGTTTCTTTTAATCTTCTTGAATCCAGAAATTTTAATCTACTTAGTACATTTTATGGCAATGACTTGCAGCAAATAGCTCCGACACCTAACCAAAATGGAAATTGATTTGATCTGATATTTACTAACAGCTACGGTAATGTAGTGGCTAATCCAATTGCTGATGCAGAAAATTTTTTTGGCAACACTTTGATACAACTGATCAGTGGCGGCTCGTGACATTTAGAACAAGGGAGGCAGGTTAATTTAAATATTATTCGAAGAAAGGAAATATGACGAACTGTTGTTACGAATGACGCTATGGAAACATTTTACTTGAAAATAAAATCCAAGCATCTTTTTTTCGCGGTAGCGAAATGTAGAATAATATTAGCCACATATACAATGCCGGATTGATTTGAGATTGAAATTGGTTTCGACAGGTAGTTTAAACGTGTCCATTTCACAGTTCTCTAATTTATTGAAAAATCAACATCCGATAACAATGTTTGTCCAATATTAGGTTTTCATTCTTTTCAGCTTTTGATTATTTCTGAGCAGCTCTATGAATTTTGTGATTTCTGCCATAGCATCATGAATTTCATTAAAATGTAAAAATTTTAAAAGACAACGTATGTACCGTATAACTTTTTGTCAGATGTATTGTTCTCAGTTGAATCAACGACCATACCTATCTTAGGCTTATAAAAGTGAAAACAAAAGAAATTTCCCTTAAAATAACCAAAAAATCTATGAAATTATAAATCATTCTCATTATATTTTAATTTATATGCGCGTATTTGTAAGCATATAAACTTTTCATTAACCGGATATAACACATTAATAAAACATATAACAACAAGTGCAAATCCAAAAATCCGAGAAATTTCGATGTGCATAGCTCTTAATTTGTTAATTATTGCCCTTCTCTGCCTTAAAATTACCTTCCTAATGTTCAAAGAAAACGAAAAAAAAAACGAATTGACTACTCGCGTTTTTATTTCAGTAGCTGCAGAGGCTTGCCTCTACGATCCTCCGCATACTCGACACTGGACGTACGAAAAAAAAAAAAAATACAATTTGTCAATGACCGGAAAGCACAACTTGAGACGGTTTCATTGATAAAATTGTCAGTGGTGAGGCAGATTTGATTTTGCCTCATTTATGTTTTTCTTTCTTTGTTTTTATTGTGCGTGAAATATTTGTACTATATTACGGGTAGGTCTAACAGCAAATTTTTTTCGACTTTTTTTCGTTGAGGCAGAGCTCTGGATAATGGAATCGATTTTGGTGATTTTTTTTAGTTTTTGCATTGGGCCGTGTTTTGAATGTTAGTTTTGACTAGGTAAATAAACACAGATAGAAAAGTAGAGGATACTGGGAACCAAAGTGATGTTTTTGCAATTAGCAAGATATAATTTAATGAGAACTTTGGTTTATTTTTTCCAAATTTTACCGAGGAGGCACTGCCTCCTTTGCCTCCTCTGAGGAGCCGCCACTGCAACTGATATGTTCATTTCCCCCTCTTATAAAAACTCTATCGTATATGAATTTTGCAATGCTGATTATAAGAGCATTACGGACTATCTTCTCAGAATTAGCTGGACTAGTAATTTTTCAACACTAGAATTGGATGATACTGCATCCCTATTCTGTGCGCTAGTTTTAGACGCCGAAGTTCACAACAAAGATAAAGAGAAAAGGCAAAATGTCTGAACTGTGGCTGGATAACGGTTTAAAGTATTGTAATGCTATCAGCATTGCCTAAACTATTTGAAAAGATTTTCTACGATAAGCTCATAATTCTAACAGAACTTCTTCTGAACGAACAGCAACATGATTTAAGAAAGGGTAGGCCAACTACTACAAACCTCGTGATTCTCGTCTCAGATGTTCTCTGTAGCATGGAAAAGAGCATTTAATAGGTATCATCTACACAAAATTCAGCAAGGCCTTTGATCGCGATGATCTTGATATTCTCCGAAATAAATTGCAGAAATGAGGTATCTCGTGTCCCTAATTAAACTGGTTAGACTCTTATCTTCGAAATAGGAAGCAATACGTAAAGTTTCAGGGTATCTTATTTTAAAAATCTAATTTTCATCAGTTGTACTTCTATAGCACCTCTTTTATTCAATATTTTCATATCCGATCTTTCTGAGTTTTATCAGACATTCCTCACCTTATCTATGCAGATGATGCGAAAATTTACCTCACAATTTAATCAAAATCAGACTCAGTTTTCCTTTAATCTAAACTGCTATCTATTGCGCAGTGGTGCTAGCGAAATAATCTGCATGTTAATGTCAGTTAATGTCAAATCATTAACTTTTCCCGCGGAACCTGTGATTTAAATTTTGATTCTCACCTCAATAATGTTTCACTAAATAATTTTGATTGCTCGAATTATGAATGTATTGTCTGGAACGCCGACCCATAACTTAAGTACCATACCTATATAGCTCGGAAAGTACGTGATTTGCGATACAATTTGCGATATTTCCCCACTCATTGCCAGAATTAGATAGCAATATCCAAGCCCAAGCTGAAAAAAGACAGAAAGTACCCCGCCAAGATAAGACACGCTCCCTTTATACGACCAGATACTTTTCTCATTCCCACTAGGCAATATACATGTGCTATGGCAAAGAGACTGTTTTAACGAATGGCGATTTATGCAATATTGATTTTCTGACAACCTATTCTGAGTATAAAAATGGTAGGAGATAAGATAGTTCTACTTTCGATACCATTTGGCGAGTAAAAGGAATATTTCTGACACTTTTATGCAATGCACTACAGAGAATTTCGTTTGTTGCCAGCGAATTTTAGTTGCGCATACTGTTTCTTGATGGGATTATACGCACGCCAACACACTCTCACCTATCAGCTAACACGGATATATACATTCTCACCTGTCGTTTGAGAATATGTTTTTTTCACTTTTGCATATGATAAAGTGAATTTATTTTGGTTTTGGTTCTTCTTAAGTGCCAGCTGATGGTAAATATCTGGCAAATATCGCACAATACCGTTCTTTCCATGCTATTTATTAGTTCTTATGCTATGGTTCAATCAATCATGAGTCTGCGTACGCGGCGATGGGCAAACCACGCAAAGCATGTGTTGCACCAAAACATAACTTTCCAAACTGCCAGAAAAGTGGCATGCACATTGGGTAGCTTTTTGCTCAATTGTTCCTATGAATTGTCCGTATGTAAAGTGGTGATGAGATATGACATGGCATAAGTTTGCTCATGGCACTAATGTACACACGTGTTTGCGGGTGCAAAAAAGTGCCGTTATCGCTCATGAACTGGTCGGGTTTGATATTTGCTTGCGTTCGCAGACTCATGTTTAGTTTGGATCTTTTAAATCTATCAAGTCTATCTTCGCGGAGGATAGACATATGCCCCTGCTTTGCTTTTGATGTTATTAGGGCTTGATTAATGTTGTGTCCCTTTCCAATATGATAACCTTCAACCAGTAAGGCAGACGAGGTACACATGTTTATTGAATGAACACCAACACCACACCATTTTCACCAATAATAAGCCCATGAACAGATGCTGCAAAATATTCAACAGCTTTGCAAAATACTATTCCCCAACCATTTCCAGACCTAGGTTTAAAACAGCTCTAAACAAGATGCTCACGTCGTAAACGTCCCTATCCGATTCACTACGAAAGATTGTTATGTTTTTCACATATTTGTTATGAATTTTTTATCATGTACATTTTAAATCTATTTAAATCGTCAAATATTAATTGTAAGTATTTTTTTTTTGTACGCCTTTTTTGGCTGAAGAAAAAATAAATAGAAATAGATAACACACCTTAAAACTCTATTATCAAAGAAGTGAATTCTTCAAATAATTTTTCACAAAACATAATAATATCTCCTCCATTTCGGTTAGTATTGGTAATTTAGCGAAATTTATTAGTCCTTCGGTTGGCTTATTATATAAAAGTCTAATTTTTCTTTAAATCACACTTTTTGTTAATTTTATACCTTCGAACAATTCTCGTAATTTCGAAGTGAGCTTTCGCCGTAGTCTCCACCAATCTAAAATAATACTTGCAGCTGCAATCTATTTCAATGCTCAAGAGTAAATCGCAATAATTTCAATAATTTCAAATCATCAACATACTACAATGTGTACGATATATCATGTAAATAAATTTGCAATTTCAACTTTACACTCAACAATCGTACCCCAATCTTAAAAAATATTAGTCATGTGAAATGCGACTAAAAACAGTTAAATACAGCTTTAAATCCACGTCTGCTAGAATATCATAGTGAAAGTCAGGTCGAAGGTTCAATTTCGCAAATATACAACGTATCTATCATTAACTAGTAAGAAATAAAATCAACATAAGCAATTGCATTTGAAGTATTCAGACGATTATAGTAACTACTGATGATTTCTTACATAACTTTCAGTCAACAATAATAATAATAAGTATTTAATAGAACTGCTAGTTTAGTTGCAAGTTTTCCAGTTTATGACGTTTTAATTGGGAAGTAGATCTGAAATTAAACTTGGTAAATGATAACTATGCAATAGAGGCTTGAATACTGTAATTATTTTGCGATCACATTCATATACTTGAGCTTTATTACTCGTAGTATTAATAGACAGCCAAACGGAACATGTATAATAGTTTTATTGATGAAACCCAATCGGACAAACTAGTCTTTCTCGAGTAAAACACAACATATTCCTATAATTTTTCCATTTTCAATTTATTTGATTCTAATTAACATTCATTCACATTGCTCTATATTCATATATATGTTTCTTTCTAATCAATCAATTTTGTTTTTATTGTTTCATAATATTATAAATGACTAAAAGTGTACTTTAGGTTATATCTTTTTTCATATATTTATTGTTGTTTCTATACAAAAATAGTGAATTCATTTTTATTCTATGTAATTATAATTCTTATGTAATTTTCATTTTAATATTCATCAATAGGATACGTTGCTTTAATTTTTATGCACTGTATCTTATCTTTTTTTGTTGATTTTTCAAGAATTTCGTGTTTGTTTTTTCTACAAACTTTGTTCAATCACTACTATTAATGACATGTGTTCTATTCACTTTTCTTGCTTTTTTTGTTTCTTCTTCTAAATAATTCAACGTATCGATAAGTATTATATGAAATATTTAGGGACTTAATTTTGTTTTAGTTTTTAGAACGATCGTTTCAGGTATTCTGTTTCTATGCAAAACGGTTTTGCTCCCTAAAATATATTTCATGTATCTGTTTTTGATTCTACTTCAAGTAATTTTCGAAATTCGAAATACGATTTAGGGCTATTTATCATTTTCTGTTCTATTATTTGACAAATTTGATTGTTAACTAGATTTCCGACTGATAGCAGGCCAATTACTTGTGACGCTGTTTAGGATATATGCAATGTTTTGGGGATGCTTAGAATAGATGGATGTTATAAGAAATATAACGATTCAAACCTTATTTTCGTTGCGATTGGAATGTTTGAAAGTATGTATTTGGAAAAGGCATTTCTATTTTTGTCAGAATTAAATTAATTTGTGTTTGAGTAAAGTTATTTATTATTGAGTGGGTAAGATTTAAAAAAAAGGTTTAACTTAATAAAATATATTTATTAAAGCTCCATAGCAAATAGGGTCTACTATTTTTACTTACAGTGGTTAATAGTTTTAATCCACATACAGACATTCATTTTTGCCAGGGTCTTCAGGTGCCACTTGACCACAAAAACAGAACTGACAACAGAACTGACAACAGCCACTCTGAGAATAACATTGCCAACTGTCATGAATTTCAAGTTATAATACTTGCATGATTTTAAATTTTTAAATTTAAATTTTAAATTTTTATATTTCTTGATACGTAAAGCTAAAATAAATCACAATAAAGTTTTAGAAATAAACAAAGTATTATTTATTTCTTTTTCTTTCCCAAAGAATACCAGAAAACACCAGGTATCAAAAGCAAATAAACACCAAAGTGTGAAAACTTTGCCAGGCACAAGAAGAAAACCCAGGGCACAAGGTAATTGCTAGAGAAACAACAAAAAAAAACCATACTCAATTATGTGATTATTGCCAAACAAGCGGAAACGTGACTGTGGCAGTCCGATTCAATCATCTTATAAAACAACTGAAAGAAGAAGCACTCATCTAGGAAGTGCCGGTCTATAATCAAAAAAATGGCAGCCAAATCCCAAGTGCAGAAAAATATGTCACGGCAGGGAAAAGACGGCCTTCTGGAACTGGAGTGCCTCTGGAAGTTGTAGAAGCTTGCAGAGAAAATTGGAAGCTTGCAGAGAAAATTGGAAGAAGGCTAAGCTAGAGCTGAGGCAAACTGAAAGATCCCAGCTTAGAGAACATGGAGTAAAGGATACTGCCAAAACTCCATACACTGTGCAAGCCAAAGCACAAAAACGGGCAAGGATTGACGCCTGAATGTAGCCCTCACAAAGAAAACATTGTTAGGGCACGAGTTGAAGTAAGCACCACCGGACAGCAGAAAGGTTAACGAATTCTGGATCATCATGTGGCCCATGTGCGTGGGCCATCATGTAGCCCATTGTGTAGACGGACGATAGCTTGCAGTGGCCGACAGTGGCGAAGTATGGAAATGGCGATGGCCGAGGATGGCTTTCGGAGCGGTTTTTCACACACATCAAAGCGGGCCATTATGCACAACCGAAAAATCATGACTGGCCCATCTAGTAGCCTATTGTGTGGAGGCAACTTTGTAGTGGTGGCCATCATTGCGACCATTGCAGTGGCCGATGATGGCCCACAGTGAGGAGGCAGCATAAGAGCTTGGCGATCGAATTTGGAGCTTATGCCTAGTACTATACTCTTCGCGAAACGAATTCAACGGTCAAATCCCATACAAAAAGAACTTTACTGACGAATTGAAAAGCTCTTTTTGTATGGGATTCGACCGTTGAATTCGTTTCGCGAAGAGTATAGTACTAGGCATTAATGCGAAAAATCCTAGGCGGAAAAAACGCAATCGTCTAGGGCAAAAGCTGTGGTAATAAATCCTACCCAAGGGAAGAGTTATGTGGAAGTCTTTCAACATATCAGCGCAAGGCTAAGCCCTAGCAACGTGGAGGCACAAGCTTGCCAAATCAGGAAGGCGGCTTGTGACACTTGCAAAGTGCGAAGGCATCTCGAAATTCAGCAATGCAATCCAGGCAGCTGTGGAGAATTTCGGAAGGGTTAAAAGGCTCGCCTTCAAAGCCAAAATTAAGATACTTGACTTCAAAAGTCTTTCGAAAGAACAATAAGTGGCAGCAGCGATTCGGGAGGGGGGATCCAGACTGTAAAAAGTACCTTATTTCACCGACTGCAAGGAAACAGAGGAAAGCCCTCGTAGAATGTTGATGAAGCAAAAGTTTTGAAGCAAGTTGATACTGAACGAATAAAAATTGTTTGAGTTAAAGTTGGCTAAGGAGGCGGCCCGAAGTTTTTTGCTGTTTCAAGTACATGGAGTACAACCACAAAAAAAAGAAAGCAAAGAAACAGACCGTAGCACTAATTACTGGAATTGTGGACAGGAGGCATTATCCATGATGACAAGGGACTGGAGCGTGATGGAGGAGTACACTGTAAGTGACCACGACTATATTACCTTCTGGATGTACGATGAAATAAATACCATGGTAAACTTCAACATGAATGAATTTCGGTGAGCATGCAATGCGTGGGTACCACTGCGAAAGTCACCACCTGGTAAACAGAAAACTTATTGGTGGATTGCAGAGATAGCGGAACTGAGGCGAAGAGCTCTATCGTGCAGGTGCATGGCACAGTGGTCTATTGAACGATCAGAATTGCTGAGTCCCACAAAAAGGTAAAAAAAAGAACTGGAAATAGCTCTGAAGCGGAGGAAAAAGAAAGTGTGGCAAACACTCGGCATGGGGCAGAAGCTACAAAGTAGTATCGGATAGGCTCGGCTGCATGGGCCATGACCCACTGATGGAGGCGGATGTCCTAAGGCATATTGTATACGAAACGATTACACAGTTCACTGGAAAGATATTTACTTGTTCAGTGAAGACGAACTTGTGGATACACAAACACCTACACTTAACATTCTCACATTCACTACTCACCACACTACTGGACATCATACACACTACATCAAAATTCAGAAATCAAGTAGACTAAGTTAAAAAAATGTCAATGTAAAAAATAAAAAATAAAATGTCAATATAGATTTTTAGTTGTGAGTTGACAGGGTTTGATTAAGAGAAGATTGTTTTAACGATTTGTTATGCTCAGTTTTGTAATTGCGTTAACTGTGATTCACATTATTAACAATTCAATAAAAATCCAATAGTTGTTAAAAAGTATTTAAAGAAAGCATTTTTTAATTCAATTTAGAAGCTCACAGTAACATAACTAAAATCTATTCACTGCGGGCGTTCTTAGGCCAGAATTAGTGAATATTGCTTATGATGGTCTGTCTCTTGCACCTCAAAATGAGCCTCGTGCTCTTGGTGGGCTATGCCGATGATGTGGCCGCTGTCATCGCATCTAGAAACCCTCACCTCGCCGAACTCAAACCCAATCAAGTAATGAGAAGGATGAATGAAAGCCATGGCTCCAGTGGTTGCTCCAGCCTGTAACCACAAAACCTAAGATTGTCATGCTGACGAAGAAGATGATACCAACCATTATAACCATTATGGTTTCCTCCAAAGTTGTTGAGATCAGAAAATGGGTTAAGTATATCGAAGTAATATTGGACTCTCAACTGGCTTAGAGAGAGTATGCGAATAGTATGCGATAGGGCGCTAATGGCTGTTATCTCGCTTGGGAGAGTAAACTTAAACTACTTACGATGGTGACTCACTCAATGCTGCTTTATGGTGCGAAGATATGGACCACTGCGTTGAGGTTTGAAAAGTATTAACCTGACTGGTGAGTGTTCAGCGTAAGGGAGCGCTGCGTATTGCAAATAGCTACAAAACAGTTTCAGAAAATATAATCCCAATTGATCTATTGGCGAAAGAAAGCAGTAAGGTGTTCTTGAGCAGAGCAGAAACGTGAACAGAAATATTGGTTGCTCAAGCACGGGTGCGAACGCTTGAGCTTTGAGAAGAGCCCTGGGCTAGGAGCTCGAAGAAAGCATTAACGACTAGGCTTATTGGCGTCTTAAAACCTTGGCTTAATCACGATTACGGTGAAATAAATTTCTACCTATCGAAAAATGGCTACTTCAGGAAATACCTTCACAGAATGAAGAAAATCAGAACGGAGCTCTGTAAGCATTGCATTGAGGAAAGTGATGACGCTTTCCATACCTTTTTCCTTTGCGCCCGCTTCAGAAGGAAGCTTGTGTTTCTCATGCATGCTTTTCTCTGCAATTGGCCCTGTGACACCGGAAACAATCGTAGTGATGATGCTACAGCCCGATGACGCCCGTTCAGCTGTGTCAACATATGTGGAGTTGGTATTGCGCTTGCAAAAAGAAGAAGAATGCCTCATAAACTTCTGAAAGTCTGACATAACGGCAGTAAGCCGATAGGACAACTGTTAGGTTAGTAGCACGGCCGAGCCGAAGTAGTGCAAAACCAGTTACGGCTCGGATTTCCGTGATCGGCGGGTGAAGTTTTTAGTGAGTACGAATCTAACATAATCGTGTATCGTTTGCAGGATACCTATTGAAGGTTATTCGACATCTGAAAAAAAAATCATCTAGGTGATGCCTCCATAATTCAAGGGAAGAAAAATTTATGAATAAAGATCATTATAGGGACGGTAGGGAAACCGAAATTCAAAAAATTAGGTACGAATTCAAGGATATTGCGGAAAATGAAAGGAAGCTGTGTAATTGAAGGCTTACTATGAAACTTGATAGTTTTGAGGTCTTGGCAGTGATGTATAAAATATGCTTATCTAATTTAAGCTTCGGATAAACTATTGCGCCATTGTCTTTGAAATGATCAACAGCATTAAAAAGAGTGCCAGAAGTACAACAGAATTCAGGGGATGATTTACATGTATATGACATTTTGTGATATTTCGCGATTTTGAAAGTGAGAGATTTGGCAGCGCACTAAGTATGTAAAGCATTAAGATTGTTTTGTTTAAAAGAACAGTTTTGTTTAAAAGAACATTGTGATTCGATCACTCGGAACATATTGAATAAATTAGAAAAGGGAGATCATTTATGAACAATGGAAATAGAAGAAGACCAAGAATAAACCCTTGTGAAACACCTGATGCAGCATAAAAGGAAATTGAAGAACAGGAATTGATAGTTATAATACAGGTACGAACAAAGATTTAAGAGGTAAACTAGGAAAAGAGAGGGCCAGCTATGCAATAATTCTTTAGTTTTTGAAGAAAGAAGTTATGGTGGACTGGGTGAAAGGCTTTGGAAAAGACTGTATATTATGCGTCTACCACTTTTTGATACTGAAGAGCGAATGAAGCGGATGAGCGGCAAACGACTGTATGAAGGAAGAGGTTGGTTAAAGTGGATTTATCTTTGACAAAACCGTGCTGCTCATGAGCTGGGATAGGTAGGGTAAAAGATTAGATGTGCTCTAGATGACTCACCAGCTTTAGGTATTGGGGATGTGTTGACAATGTTTCAAATAGAAGGGAAATAGTCCCCAACAAGCAGCACGGACGCCATTCTGAAATGGCAATAACATATAACGAGTGCTATCATTTCATTCAGTTAAAATAAATTCAATCGAAAATTTTTACTGATTTAAAGCTTTGGAAATAAATTGAAATTTTCCTTTTGTAATATAATTAAAAATAATAATTAATAATGCAAATAATTGTATTACCTTTGACGTCATTAATTTTATTTTGCTCCTTTTTATGAATTATTTTGTTTTATATTTTTTTTAGACTATTATATGTAAATTATTAGACCTAAAAGAAATAAATATTATTTTGTTTATTTCAAAAAGTCATGGAAGCTTCCACTTCAATTTCGCGTATGAAAAGGTTGTGCACAGAAGTTGTGGCAGCTGCTACATTACCTTTTTCATTACAAAACGTAATCTGCAAGGACTCTTTCTATATCTGGCATTTCTCTTGGAGCTCGAGTTCATAATTTGTTTGATCACAAGAAGAGTTAGAATTGAAATTGTTTTTTTTTTAATTTTAAATCTTAAAGATTCCATTAAAAATATATATTTCATTTCAAAAACCCATCAGCTTGATTTTCCCAGTGCAAAAGAAACAAGGTATAAAATGCTATTTCTACCATAAAATCAAATTCCAAACAAAAAACGTACTACCTTCTAACAGCCTTCGATTCCATCTTGGTGTTTTTTCACGAGATACAAAAACACCTATGGATTTACATTTTAAATAAATTTGAAATATTGCTTAGCCGTCTACGTATATACGTTTATTATATCGAGTAGCATTGAATTTCAACTTAAATACCACTTAAATATAACTAAATTAATGTCATGTTGAATAGGAGCGTAGCAAGGACAATTCATTTGCTAATTAATATAAGTAGGATAACATCTCATGCTACAATTAAATTGTTTTTTTTTGTTTCCAGAGATTCAAAACGACATGTTTGAATCAATTACATTAAGAAATGTTTAGTTTAAAACCTCGAAAAAACAAAATATCACACGATTTTCTGGAATGTTTTCGGTTAGAGCATATCTTTGAGCAAAATGATAGTTGTTTAAATGTTAATGCATGAGTATATTAAATAATACTCTTGAGCAAGGATCGGAAGGTAATCACTGCGAAATTTCGAACAAGAGCACATACGTTAAATGAAATAAAGTAGCTAATCTGTAAATGTCTTGTCATCTCACTGTAGCATTCGTTTGGCAGTTTGTGTATTTTTTTGTACAACGAACAAGTAGCAAATAAAGAGATTACTTAAATTTCCATCGTTTGTGATGACTTTGGGGTGAATGAGAAATTACAATCGGTAAATTTCGTGAGTTAGTCCCACACGACTAAAATTGACCAATGTAAGCACGCTCTATTATATGTAATTGCAAATGATCATACTATCTTTTATATAATTAATTTTGCAATTATCAATTTCTAAACTTCCTTTCACACAATTTTAAAGGGGAACATACTCAAATTTCGACGTTTCAATTCAAATAAACAGTGTCTCTGAAACATTTCTAAGTTCAATATATACTTTCACATATTTTTTGTCGAAGACCTTGAATAACTAAGGCTACTATCACATTAATGCTAAACTAGATAAGCATTTTTCTTTTGCTATTAATTTTGGCTTTTGAATAATCTAGCTTAGAACGTACTTTTGTTGTTGTTGTTTTTGCTGAGAAATCGATGTTTTTAACTATTTTTTTTTATTTTGGTTGAAACATAAACTACGGAAATTTCAACCTGTGATAAAGACTGACTTTTAAATACATAGTTAACGAGTAATATTTATGAGGTGTCATTATATTAAATGAACAATAATACTGATTACACGGAGGGAAATATCTCGAGTTTTTTGTCCTGCTTACGACAGTAAAATGTGTTCGCTCGTAGATTTGTTCGAGAAAAACTTAAGTTTCAATTATATATATATATTACTGGTATATGATGTGACTTTTTTCTGTGTTTACTTATCCAAATAACGAGTTGGACGAAAATATGTTTAAACTGAAACAAATCCATAAAATATTTATAGTTAACACTCCGTTCTTTCGAAGTTCGTGCAAAATATGTATGTAGATATTATCTCACGATATTATTGCTTAAAAATTTCAAACTTTGTTTAAATGATGTGTACTTTACGTTCAAGCTTTCACTATTCTTAATATAAAGATTCATGTTTAAATCATCGTAGCCTTTGAACAAATTTCATTTGTCAAGTTACATAATTTCTTATCTAGACAGGTTCTGCCTTTGTTCACCATAAAACTCTTTCAGTATGCAACTCAAAACTTAACTTAAAACTACTCCAAAAGCCTCAGCAATCATTCAAACTTAGTATCAAAGTTTGTAACAAAACAGCCTCCTTAAATCACCTTGCGTGAAAAATATCTTCAAACTATGATATATTGGTTACGAAATAAATACTATTCAATAGTTTTTAACAGTATGAGGGTACAAATCAAGGAACTTCAAATTCAATTTTCGCACAAACTAAATTTTCAATAATACAAATCAACATCAACTTTGTGCGAAAAGCTGTGCAAATTTTCCAAAACCTTTTTAAGTTTTATCACTTTATCTTTAAAGCTGCAATACAATCAGTTAAAAAATTAGACCGTTCGTACCATTTTTCGAATCCTGACAGAATTCGCTTACCTTATGGGATAATGCAATGCCAACTGATTGGCATAACTTATTTGCAAACTACCACTGGAATCACTTATTAAATTTCAAATCGTTAGTAGAAAAAAGACGTTGCACGAAACTTTCAACTTCAAAACGAGATTCCAACGTCCAACGAATGTTTTTCGTAAATATTTGGCGCACATTTGTTGTGTTTAGTCTCCAAATAATTGAGCTTATTTCATACGACGACGACGAAAAAAGGCATTTTTTAACTTCCCAACGGGCATCCATGCCGTCTACATTTTCATCTCGACAATGTTGTTCGAATTCAAAAAATGCTCCCGCTGACTACTCTCGAGGGCCGATACCGCATGGCTAAGTGATGACGCTTTCTTTTTGTTCTTTTTCTTATTGCTAGGATCCTGATAGATGTTGCTATAGTGCTGTTTTGGCTGTGGCTGTTGTAGTTGAGTCTGTTCGCTGCTCGCTATTTCGTACTGGCATTGTTGATGTTGCTGCTGTTGCTGTTGATGATGTTCGTTGTCCAATCCTTCGCCCAGTTCACTGTCCCGTTCGGTTGAGTGCCGGATACAAAGTTTTGTGAAAAGGCAAACTCGTACACGATACATACAATAGACGGCAAAATGCACGATAAAAACAAATAGGATGGCACATGCGGTCACAACAATCGCTTTACCCGGTTTCGTCCAGTCGAGTAGTGGATAAATGGTTTTGTTGTTTTTCCTGCAAAATGAATGAGAAGTGGTGAGATCAGTGGTGGTGGTGGTAGTGATGTTTTGCAAGGTTAAAAATGTGAACAATTTAAAATGAGTCAAAAATGAAACTAGAAAATGATTGAAGTTTTCGTAGGATTTAGTTCATTGGACTGAAAATCGGGTGTGGTTTTCTTCAGCGTTGGCTTGAAAGTGACGTGACTTTGGTTCTGAAATTAAAGTATATTTTCTTCCTAAGAACAGAGGATGATTTTATTATCTCACAGTTTTCTCTCACTCTCATTATTTTGTTTCGCTTCGCAAATCGTGTAAAAACATAAAACAGGACAATGAAGGAGATATCTGCTGCATTATTAAGCAATCACTCGGAGCCAAGAGTAGGTATTGGTGTGACTGAACGTGTTCAAAGTGAAATTCATGAGAAAATGTGGTAATAAATTTTGTCGACGTACACAATTTTATAGAGCCTGGATACAAGGATACTTATAATTTTAACATTATAAGGATACAAGGATACATATAATGTAAGTAAGCATTATAAGTAAGATACCTAAGTTACATTAATATTAGATTGGTAGACACTGAACAAGAAGGCAGATTACCCTCGAAATATCGATATCTGTCAAGAAATTAAAATACATCTAGCTTCTAAAGCACTTTAAATTAAAATATTTTTTGCAAGCTAGAAAAAATTGATTCACATTAAAACAATTAAAAATGACTACTAGGTCAGAATCTAATTTTATCAAATGCATAGCTCATAGAAAGAAATATTTTGTATCTCTAAAACATTAGTTTTTTAAAATTATGTATCAAAAAGAATGTAACTCTGAAAAGTCGCATGATTGAATTTGGGCCCCATCTATTAAGACTAGGGAAACAAAGAGTACTGGCCAAAAAAGATTTCATTAGAGATTCCGCAAATAGGCTTTATAAGACAAATATAGAAATCACACTCAAAGTTTATTCCTTGCATTTAAAAATGGCGAGTGATACTTCAGGTAGAAAACGGGAATATTTTAGACATTGTAGGAAACGCAAACAGGGCCTTCGATAGTAAGATAGAAAAAGGAAAATTCCCACGAGGAAAATGAAGGAACCGACGAGAGGGAAGGATACTATGAAGAAGACTCCTATGTGCGGTGAACAGTTCCACAGTCCAATTCACAGAAGAGCAAATGGAGCTGTTTAACCAAGGACTAAATTTACTGTCAAGGTAACAGGATTTCCAACAGAAGCCTTTGTAGTAGACATCGAAGCAGCGGTAAAAAACCTAATCAAGAGGAGAAAGTACAGATTAAAGGCAATGTAGCTAAACTCATCAGGAAGAAAAGCAGAAAGAGGAGGAACGCTGGAAAAACACAAAGAGTGCTTAAAAAGCTGGCTACGAAACCGGTCTTTCATACGGAAGCAGATAAATCAAAATCCGTGATAATAATGGAAAAGGATGAATATGACCAATTAATGTGGAAAAGCTCAACAACGGTGATTCACAAGCGCTAAGAAAAGATTCTTTATCAGACTCTATCAAAAGAATGGAAAGTATCTTAAAAGAGTGCAAAGGGACTTTTGGAGAGGTCAACAAGCTACCGGTCCCAAACCCGGCATTGCCAAGAATTAGTTGCCTTCCGAAGATACGCAAAAATTAAAGTGAGCTAAGGGAAATTGTCACCGCTACAAACGCTCCAGCAAGGAGAATTACAAAATGGATTGTAGACGAATGTAGGGCCTTAGGGAAAATTAGTGATGCAACAGTTGAAAATCGAGACGAAGTTATAGAGCGGCTTGGAAGGGTGGCAATCAAAGAGAAAGATGAGCTTGTTATATAATTTGATGTCAAGGCTCTATTTTCTTATACAAAATTCTCTGTTTCCAAGGCAAGAATAAGGTAAACCAAGCATTCGCGTTCTTTGAGGACTGACTCGTAGAGAAAAATAACTCACAGACGGAGAGAATGAGGATTAAACACTATTTGTATGAGTAAAAGTTACTTTACTGTTAAAAGAAAGTACTTGGTGTCGACATCGGACATTCTTTATCCCCACTTATGCGTGAGATATATTGTAAATGGACAAACTAGAAAAGAGACTTCGTCAAGAAGGTTTTTTTCCCGCGCATGGATGATATATGTAGAAATAGAAATCAATAGCAAGCGAAAACAAAAGAAGAATACCCTTCTTAGATCTTATAATCATAAGAAAAAAAGGTCCCCTTGAATTTATTATCTACCGAAAAGCCCACATACACCCAGATAATAGCACCAACCACGTCTAATCATTGGCATTCCTATTAACAGTGCCCATTGATCAAGAAATGTTAACTCAAAAATTAAATATACTAAAGATACCGTGAGGAGAATGGATTTGATGAGAAAATAATTGGAAATCTTATCAAAAAGGAGAAGGACAAAATACAGTGTGATCTGTTAACGACGCTTTTTACGCAGGAAAACCAAAAAACAGCCACGAGAATTCCAATAATTTTTTCGTCAGTAATTTTTTCGAGTAATGAACTCTTAAAAAATTAAGTGCTCAATTATGTCCTGTAAAGCACAAAAAATGCAAAGAAAAATTGTATAAATATACAAAATTACTTGTCCAGAATGTGACAAAGTATACAGCGATCATTGGTGTTAGATTTACGGAATATAAGCACGAAGCGGCCTCAGCGAGGAAAAGGAACACAACGTTAGTATGATCAGCTGTAGCGAAACATATCCTGGAGGAGTAGCACAACAATACATAGGACAACGTGGAGGTGATCAAAAAGGAACAGCAGGTATGAAAACTAGATGCATACAAGAGCCTAAAATATGTAAAACCCCGATGAATAACAACGAAACACAGACCAAAGAAACGGTGCATCAACATTATTCAGGTTAATTTGAACATACGTTTTCAATTTTAATCATCCCGCAAAAACAATTCCACTTTCATACATTTTATGGTTAGGAACAACCTGTAAAGCAAATTTAAGAGGGCAGATTACCCTTGAAAATATCGATATCTGTCAAGAAATTAAAATACATCTAGCTTCGAAAGGAAAAATTGGTCTTTAAATTAAAATATTTTTTGCAAGCTAGAACACATTAGTTCACATTGAAACAATCACTTTTAAGAAACCAGAGGAACATTCTTTCGGGTGGACAACCGGAATAACAGACATTCCATCCAATGAAGCTGCTTCAAGTATCTATGATAATGGAGTGTTGGAAAATTCATTACCGCTTTTACATCAAAAATGAAAGACGATTTTCTCATACTAAATAGAAAATTTTTTAATTTATGTATTGATGGTTTGAAGCCCTGATCTCAAATGAGAGGAATGGGCAAATGGAATATCCGTGAAAAAAAACATGCAGTAGAAATTGATGAAATTTACGCCTCCTCAAAGCTAGTACTCATATACTGTTCGTGTCCGAACGAGATATCGAGGCATAGGACCACTAAGAAAAATTGCGAAGCAGACAAATTGGCAATAGTAGGTACTTTTTACTGAAAGCGTATCATAGTTTCCCGATCGGTACTCCAATGACACCCTCTCGACGGTTTGCAACCTTTCCGTGGTAAGGAGGCTCAAGGCACATGCGTTGCTACTTTGCTAAGAGGGACCTAGGGGAATTCGAAACCAAATCATGGCCGACCAGCTAGGAGAAAAAGTTACGGTGCAGGGAGTCAGATGCCCGGTATCGACGGCCATCAGTTGTAAGCAAGCAGGCACCATCGACTCAATGACAGAGATTGATCACCATCGACTGCAATGATAGGGGTTGATCACTTGGCCACCTGAGCAGATACAATTACAAGTGGTGCTACGCAAAACGCTCTTCCTCTTGAGGAGCTCTTTTTTTTCTCAGCGATTCTCTCAGCTAATCAAAACCGCTGGTCCACAGAAGAGGAACAAAAGCTGACACTTAAGGACTCTGTCTTCCACAACAAAGTGGAGCAGAGCTTGTCCAAGAGGCTGGCAAAGCTCCACTGAGGACGAAAAACCAGCGACTAAGAGGCCAAAAAATGAAGGGCAAGGGGTCCAACCACCCTCAACCTCTTGGTAAAAAAAAAGGTAATGAAGGCACCTCATCGTGGCTCTGATCGACTCCGGTCAATTGTCGCTTGAGAAATGGAAGACTGTAGGATCAGGCCTGTTCAACGCGATGATTGACCAGATGGAGAAGCACCCTGAACTGACTAGGCCTTTGTTTGTCGGGGTGGGCTAGCTGAGCGGTGTTAATATAATCAAGTGTAACAATGAGCTCACGTTGCGTGGGTGTGCGACTGCAGTCCCGGAGTAATCGGAAATCGAAAGGAAGCCCGATTGGAAAATGTTAACAGAAAGAGCATTCCAACACTGCCTATGGTGATGGTTGACAATGCCGCGGATAGTGGAAACGGAGGTGGCCCTGAAGTTACTGCAAAGGCAAAATCCGGATGTTCCAACACAGGACTGGACGATCTAACAACAGCTCTCGTTGGGTCTAGGGTCGGAAGCTGATAGAATTCAAAAATTTGCAGTCAATGTCAATACGAGTGTGTAATCATTAGTTCCTCAAGATGATAACTTGTTTTCGGTTTAAAAATCGTTGAAATTAATTGCAAGCTTTAAAACCTAAAAATTTCTTCCATGAATAAGTTTTTGGTGTTTGAAATTTTAAGTGAAAGAAGTTCTATCGTCAACAAAAAAATCGTTTGACTAATTCTTAAACGGTATAATTTCATGCATATGAAATTTCACGAAGTATCACAGTGTCTCCTGACAACTATCTTGAATAATTCATTTAATTCAGTTAATATTATTCGGTGCCCCTAATGTGTTTTCGGCGAGAAGGTCAATTTATTTAAATTATAATTAAACTCAACATGCTTCATGTTTCAAAATTCAAAAAATCATAATTAAACTCAATTGGCTCAAATCTTACCTATCTGTTCCGCCAGCCAAAAAATAAATTGCTGTAAATATTGCATAAACAACACCAATTCCAGTTGTCCAATATGCATGGCTCAGCTTAATAGGATGTCCAACAATCGCCAGATCGATTAACATAATGACCGAATTGAAAACATGCACCATCACATTCAGCATATCAACTTTGTGGATTTCTAAAACAATAATGAATTCAAATTAATAACCAGAATCAAATTGCGGGCCCTGAAATAGACCCAAACATACCTGGATTATGAACGAGAGCCCAATAGCACATTGTTATTATAAACGAATAAACTGTCGCTATTGTATACATGACCCAGTAGAGATAATGCATTTTACTTTTCTTCGCCTGTCGCACTAATTCGAAATCCTCTCGCTCGACCATCATCCCTTGCGTTACGATCCACGCACCGAGCCAGGCCTGGCAAGTACATGCCAAAAGGCCCCAATGCGTCAAATAAATCCACCATTTCGCGTAATGATGTTCGAAATGTTCATCGGAACGACCGACATCCAATAATGAGCATACCAGCACAGCCAGACATGTTATAGCCGTTAGCCAACGATATAATAAATAGATAATTCGAACTTGGGTGTTACGTTGCCACTGAAATATTAGAATTTATTGAAGAATCGAAATTAATTAATGCGATAAATTAGTTTTATGATAGATATTTTAAAATTATGTACGATTTAATGCGTACAAGATTTATTAAAGTGTTTCGAACGGTTCGTTTTTGGATGTGAGATATGTGAAAAAAGTTAAGTTTCTCATCGACCACATTGGGCGCAAAAGTTCAAATTAAGTTTACGTGCTTATTTCAACTAGGTAAAAGTTTTAAATGAAAAATAAACACAAATATTATTACCTTTAGGCCATTTAGAATACTTTGAGACTTTGAAAGTTAGATATATTTCATTTTCTATGCCCACTTCTTCAGTGGTTATCAGTCTTAATTAAAATATAATGATGTATCTTAATTTAAACTAAACTTCTTCCAATTTCTAAGAAAACCAATGTGAATTACTAGAATATTGACATAATTTGAAAAAAAGAGCCAGAGTTACTTATGAGAGATCTACTTTAATTTTTAAATCTCACTCAATGAAACACACTGAAACTTGAAACGCTCCTTAATTTGCTTTGAGCTAGCTGATTATGAGCTTAATTCAGAGCGCATTCTGCCACACATACCTACATTATTTTCTCTTCGATTGAACTTGAACTTGACCCTAATCTTAATTAGCTTAGACACTTACCTGGCACAAATAAAAATTATGTCGATGTACTTTCTGTGACAAAAATTCGGGAAAGCAACTATTCCACAGCTTTGTAACCATCATAACACGATCTTGTCGCTTTTTGAGCGAATTGTGCCAGCAGCTTTCCAAACGACAATCGTCCTCTTGATATTGTTGAGAAGAGAATTGTTGTGGTTGCTGCTGCTGCTGCTGATGATGCAGCTGCTGTTGTTGTTGATGATGTTGCTGTTGCGGTGCGTCCTGATTTGGATTACGATTCCAATCACTACTGGCGCCCGAACAAATTTCACGATCAATTGTCACTATATCTGTTGTGCGGCCATAATTATCCATTCGTTCGGCTGTTGCATTCCCCCTACGACCCACCTCAGTAGCTGTTATTGTAGTCCAAGGCGATGTGGTTGAATCACACTGGTAGGAATAGTTTTCCACGGTTGGAATAGTGGCTAAACGTGACCCGCGACCTGAAGTTGTTTGTTATGCTTTAATTCACAGAAATATATTTTTTTCGTTTTAATTTTACTTGAGATCTTGATGAATTTTGATGGCGTTGATGAGTAGGTCTAATCTAACGCAACGAGATGCTGCTGACGATGATGATGCTGAACTGAAAAGTTCGCAATGAGCCACCGAAGCTAGACCGGTTAAGTTCAACCTGCAAAAATAACGGAAAGCGAAATTGAAGAATTAGATGATTGAAATGGGAATGAAGAAGAAGAACCCAATCAATTACGAGTATAGTCGGTACTATCGAGTATGAAATGCAATGCGAATAAGTCTCGGTAATACAGGTGCCTGTGGAGAATAAGAATTGTTGCTGGCTAATCATGAAAGAGAAAATTTGAGGCGAGACTAGTAAAATCTCAGAATAAGAACTGTTGAGATGATTACGGCGCGTGTTTCATTTTTGGTTGCAAGAAGGTCAAATACGTGTGACTCTGCGAACCAAAAAAATAATTGATGTGAATGTACTTTGGGTAATTCACACAATTGAAGCGAGAGTAATTTACTTCAGTATTTCTAGGTACAGTAGACGCTCGGAAATTAGAACCAGTTTGTACATCGGGCAGTTCTAATTTCTGAAATGTTCTAATTTCTTCGTTTTTTTAACTGTCACAGAAAGTTACAAATATAGACGAACTAGTTTAAAACACCTTATTTTCAAGTAATTCAGTCTTATATTATCTCTTTTGTTTTATATTATTTACTAATTAAGCTTTTTCGGCAAATAATCAGTAATATTTGTTTGTTTTTTTGGGTTTTTTTAAATTTGATTCCACGCTATCGTTACGGATGGCTAATTGGGATAGCATGTGCTTAAAAGAGTACAGCTCACTTCTTTTACGCCATTTTATTATATTATTAACACTCTCGATAGCTGTAGAATAAGGAACAATCGGCATGACATCGATAACATTATCATCGCTGCTATATGAAGCCTCGTCATTACTATTATCTTCATCGGATTCGCATTCAAAGATGTCTTCATTCCATGTTTGAATTTCCTCAATAGTGACGAAGTGGTTGGGAACGATAGCTGCTGGAAGAGATTGGTTTCTTTCGAGGAGTTCCGCTTCGTTTTAATCTCGATTTGCTCCCACAAATTCAGCAAGTGGCAAATCGTCCTCGCTGTTAAATTCTTTGTCGTCCCAATTCAACAGTTTGGACCAAGACTTTTTGAAATTTCTTGCGTCAACTCATCCTAAGCTTGCTTCAGTATGACTATCGCGTCGCGGATAGTATGTTGCTTTAAGCGTTTGTCTTGTTCACCATCATCGGCAATCAATTGTGATAGCAGCTTTTTTCTGTAAATGAGCTTTGTCATCTTTATAGGGTTTTGGTCCATTGGTTGCACAGCTGCGGTTACATTCGGAGGGAAAAAATATGCGATTATATTGCCGTCTTCGCTTTGCAGTTTTTCAATAGATGCGTGAGCAGAGTAATTGTCGATTAGCAGCAGAGCCTTCGGAGGCAAATTATTAAACCTGTTGAATAATCATAATCATTTAAAAACATGAAATAAATCAGCAACTAACGAACTCACTTCGCTAACGAATATCCTGTGAAACCATTCATGAAAGATTTGAGACGTCATCCAGGCATTTTTTGAATAGTCGTAATTAAGTGGGCTTCCGAATCGTGTGAAGCATCTTGGGTTTTTGGCTTTGGCGATTACCAATGGCTTAAGCTTGTGCGATCCATCTGTATTTGCTCCCAACAAAAAAGAAATACGTTCCTTTTGTTTTTTGAAGCCAGGTGCCTTTTTTTCACAAGCAGCAACAAATGTTCTGTCCGGTAGACAACAAAAGAGTAATCCACTTTCGTCCAAATTGTATATTTGTGGGATAATAAAACCATTTCAGCTACCTTTGCTCGTAGCATCCTTAAAAATGGTACGATATCGTTGACATCATTAGAGACCATTTCGCCACAAATTTACAAATAACGAATGCCGCGGCGATGTTCAAATTTCATGAACCAACCATCACTTGCATTGAAACCATCTGCACCTTTATCAGTATAAATTTCCATGAAAAGCTGTTTAGCTTTTTCTTTTAGGATTGGCCCGGTCAGTGTAACATTTTTTGACGTTGATTTAAGAATCACTGGTAAAGACGGCTTTCCATTGCAGGATATTCGGCATTGTGCAAAGATCTATTGCGAGATTCCTTATAAGTCGACGAAACTGCAGTTAAAATCGCATCTTTTTTTGATTTTATATAGCTTATAGCCGATTTAGACACATTAAAGTCATGCGCTAGGCGATTTGCTTGAATGCCTTCATCAAGTTTCTTTAAAATTGTAACTTTTGTATCTAGAGATCAGATGTTCTTTTTACGTTTAAATGACATTCATTGTAATTCACTGAAACTTTCAAAAGCAAATCGAGTCAAATATGGGAAAATTACGCACTGTATTACGTTCAGGCTGAAATTTTATGCGGTAGAGTTAAAAATTGAGAAATATCAGATGTTCCTATATTTATGTCAGTTTAAAAAAAAACGCTGTTTGTGTTAATAATGATAGTGTATGTGGATTTATAATTATCAAATTCTCCTTGGCGATAGACATAAAACCCGACAGAAATGCCCCAAAAACAATAATTTTGAAATAATAACAGCAGGAATTGAGTTTAATTGAAAAATGAACATAAATACAATAATAAAGTCTAAGTAAGGGGCAAAATGGGCGCGATAACTAATAATTTCACATGAAAAATCAGTTCTATCAACTCCAAATCCCAACCCCCGAAATGGGTTCTTTCGGCGTATTTCGTCGATGCAAAATAGCGTTTTTCGTGCATTTAACAAAAAATTTCTACACTGCATAAGCATCTTCTAATCCTTCTAGAAACTATTCATGTTTTATCGTTCATTCTTTAAAATCCTTGACGGCAACAGACAACAAATGACCTATTTTCTTATTTCTCAGTAGTCTAGGCCAGCCGCGGGTAGCACACAATCTTATTTATTCGAGAAAACATTATGAAATCTTCTTTAGGTTTGTTTCACTCGTATGACAACCAGCTCTAGTCTAGTCTTTTCTATTCACCGTACGCCACACTTGGCTTCAAGCTCACCAAAACTGAGGATGAAAACGAACGGAAGCAAACAAACAACATCAAACTATAGTTAAGTGAACATTTTTGCATACCGACCTATGCGCACCCATAATCGACTGCCAGGATTCCAGCAAGTATATAAATTAATGCATAATATGTACATAAAGATACACTTACCTTGGCACAATGTTTCTCTCATTAGAAAGTGCAATGATAATGCGATAATTGAGCCAAATAAAATTTTGGATTTGTGTACTGTAGACAAACCTACCTACCTACTGTCCTACGAAATACAATCCGAAACAACTACTCGTATTTTGTTGCCAGATAATTAGCGTATACCCTGAAATACTGAAAAATCTGGTTCGAGATCACAAGCAACATTTAATCGAGAACCATGTGTTTAATGTTTCTATATAGAAGCAGCAAGAGCCATATTTTTGAGCAATTAAACTCGATAATTGGTTCATGAAGGGATTCAGTGGTTTTCGGGTAGTCTGTAAATTTGCCTAGTGGGTATTTGGCTTGTTTTCATTGTGTGGGTGACTTTGAGCCTGAAATACTAGTGAATTGAAGTACATCTTGGAATACAAGTTGCCAAAATAAAAATATATATTGCTATGAGAGAACGGTTAATATGCCCTCTATATTATTTCGAGGCTATTTTTGATGCCTGGAGGCGTGTTTATATGGTTGAGGTAAATTTGGTGAATTTTGCTTGGACATTTATGGTAAAAATTTTTTTAAAATAAACCTGGTAGCTGTTGTTCCTTGACTCCGATATAGTCATGACATCAATGATGTAAAATTTTCATTATGTTAGCTTTTTATCATAGTTAAAAAATCGTCTGTCTCTATGTTAAAATTATTCACACTTTATGCTCTGAATATGACGGCCTAAGTTTTGAATCCAGAAAATTGACACAACGGTTTATGTTTATCAAAAGTCGGACAAAAATATTTTATTAATATGCTGATTTTATTGATAATGCGGAATATTTTTCAATTTCGCAGCTGATAGCGATATATTCACGGCAATCTAATGTGGGAGAACAAAAAGCTCTGACCAAAAAGGGTTCCATTAGAAAATCGGGGAACAGGCTTTACAAGAAGCTAGCGAAATAAGTGTTTAAAGTATCATGCTCATCGCCACTACAATCGGGACTAGGTCCGGAGCTCTTTCAACAAATTTTTCCATCGGTTCCCTAGGTCCTAGTCAACGCCATTCCGCCAGCCAAAACATGGTCGCCCCCACTGTCGTCTGCCGTACATTCAGATATTTTATAAAAAACGAACAGGAACCTTGAATTCTGTGAAATTCTAATTTCAACTTCAATTCCAAAATGTTTAAATAAATGCAGTTGAGAGACCCACGGTTAAATCGTGTGCGCTTCGTTCAGCTCTTTTTCCCAAATCTACATGAAAAATCAAGAGATCAACAAACCCAATAAATAGTGTACACAAATGAAAACTCTCTACGAAGAAAATTGTTAGTGCTGGATCTGATGGCAATTCATCTACATATTTAAGTTTCTATTTTGGACGTAGGTCAATAAAACAGTTCGTTGTTCTGTCATTTCATTATCGGTGTTCCGCTCAGGTGTCCCACGGATCGATCCCATTCCGTGTTTATTTTCGGGTTTAAGTAAAGGATTAAATTTATCATAAATTTATCATCTAAATTCAATAAGTTTTTGTTTAAACCTAATTTAAGTTTACGGAATTGCATAGCTTTGAGCACTTCTACGATCGAATCAGCATACGCTATCAAAAAATTTGCACACTTTTGGATACCTTCACAAACCGACTTGCCTACATTATGAATTTCAAGTGCAGTCTACAGACCTGCTTTGCTTTTGACAACACTAAGAAATTTCTGACTTGCAAAGCTTTCTGCAATAGCAAATTGCATGGCGCTTGCATCATGTAATTTCCAAGTAACAAGCCCAGACGACAGCAAATGAGGAAAGTCTAACCGAATTAGCACAAGATTTCGATGTTTTCACGTCCGCTCTTTCCGCGTACAACAACAACAATATAGACGTCGTAAAGTCTTTCGACACGTTGGATGAGAAAATAGATAAATTAATGGACAAAATTAAATCCATTTCTGCACAATTCTCATCCTCTATAAAATCATGCAACGTGTTTGTTTGGAAGCAACAACGATCTACTAGAAAGTATAGAATTTAAACTGACGAGAATGATGAAACCGTATATGATTCCATAACGGGTTGGGTAAACAATCTCGTATTACAATATCCCGTTTACAAAATCCTGATAACAAGATCCCGTAATGCAAAATCCCGATTTAAAAATCCCGTAGTTTTGCATAATATAGAATCAGGCGCAGCGCCGCGCCTGATTCAATATTATGCAAAACTACGGGATTTTTCATTCAGCCATTTTTTTGTTGTAGCTAAAACCACGATAAGGAAAATTAATGGAGGAGAATCAGTACCCATGATGAAGAAAAATTTGGCAAGGTACCAAAAAATTTGAAAAATTATTAGAAAAGATCTGAAACGGAAAAAATCGATTATTTGAGAAGAATCGCGTACAATATGTCTTTATGTTGAAATTTATTCCTAAATAAAAACTTAAGTCACTATGTTTTTGTTATTTCATTATATGAATAGATATCATACGGGATCTCGTTCCAGAAGATTTCGAATTTTGGTATTTGACTTCGGGATTTTGACTTTCGGGATTAGGAGTTTCGGGATTTTGAATTTCGGGATTTTTAAGTACAGGATTTTGTATTTCGGGATTTTGAAATACGGGAATTTTGAAACATACGGGATTTTGTTAATTCGGGATTTTGTGATTCGCGATTTTGATACGATCCCTTCCAAACATTTGGTATAAATTTGGTTGCAAAACTAGGCTGGATCTGCCAGCTATGGTAATTTTGGTGTCTTGCATTTTGAAAATTCGCTCAGGAAAATAAAGCTTTCTGTTCTAAAACTTCCAGTAAAGTCATGAAATCGAAATGAAATTCATTTGGTAAATGGAATTTATTGTAGGCAATATCCAGTAGGAATCTGGTTGAAAAACCTCTTGATAGGGTTGCCAGCTATGATTGTTTTTGCATTTTTTGACATATCTTTATGAAGCCTTTTCATCATAAAAGTTTCAAATGATAATGATCTTGTAGTGACAATAAACAACATATATTAAGGGGTAACACCTATGTGGAACGCTATTTTCGAGGGTGATTTTTTGCATTTTTTTCCAAGGAAACTTTATATTTGATTACTAATAATTACATGGCTTTATTAAACATGTTTTGAAGTATACAAATTAATTTTTACAACGTCCTTAAATACAAAATGGCGGCTGTACTAGGCTACGAGCATCAGACGATTTTTCAAAGATGCCTCAACGGCCCGCAACTTTTCGTCGTCGCAAATGGTCTGAAACACAAAAATCAAAATTTTTCTTAAAGTTTGAACTAAAAGCAAGGGAAGTACGTACGGGTTTTCAAAAATATTGAATTTTGAAAGATTGGCGTACGGTTTTCCAAAAAAAAATTTTTTGGTAAAAAAAAATCGTACAAAATCAGCCGTAAAAATGAAAATTTTCAATTTATCAGCAAAATCTTACGTATTTCCTTAGAAAATGATGTTGTGAAGCTTGCATCAAAATTTCAAATCGATCGGATACAAATTGGCTGAATAATCGTGCGGGCCGTATTAAAAAATGTGGTTTCGAGAAAAACGCATTTAAAGTTTGAAAACAAAGGGCGGCTCTTTCACGTTTTATTTATTTATTTTTATTTATTTATTTATTGCCTTTTTTGTGGCAAATGTTGGTCTACTACCTCTCATACTGAATGGTAATTTACTAATGAGAAAAGTCGTTAACGGATACCTGTGGTAGGTATAAGGAGTTTGGAGCAGAGCGTGCCGTACGCGCGCCGCATAGGCTCCGACCGCTCGATCGGGCGTCCAACGTTTATGCTCATAACTCAGAAAAAAAAATTTTATTTTTGAAAATAACTTAAGACGTTATTCTAGACTTGTTTCCCTGCTATTTTAGCAAAAACAAACAAATAGATTTTTTTGAAATTTCTACATAGGTGTTACCCCTTAAGATTTCAAAAATTTTAAAACATTTGCGACTGGTAGCCCTACATTTCTATGTACCCCTGTAACTTTCAATACAGTCATCGCATCGAAACGATATTCGTAGGGTAGGTTAACTTCAACGTGAGGCAGATGTGACATATTTTTGGCTTTATTGCTGGCAAACGGTTGCCAGCACGAGGCGATTTCGCTATTTTTGTATCAATCAATGCTAGCATTAGGCATTCATATAGCGACCATTTGCTATGAAAATAAGTAACCAATGATTACATTTTCTAAGTTCTGGAAATTTATCGAATTTAAGCCCTAAACACCTTTCTATCACTGCAACTTTCGATGAAGTCATCGGATGAAAACGAGATTAATAGGGTAGCGTGATTTTTACGAGAAGCATTTGTGGTAGACTTTTAGTTGCAGTGCTGGTAAGGTGTTGCAATCACCGAGTATTTTCTTTATTTGTGTTACAGAAGATGCTGTTTTCCAAGTATTGTAAGATATGCAACCGAAATAAATAAAAAAATAAAAGTAACAAGTGTTTGACTTTCCTTAATTTTGAAATTCATAAAAGTAGCAGCCCTGGAAACCGTTCTACCCTATTAGCTGAAATGCGTTGGTGAGATCAAAGCGATACATTGTCCTCGAAACACGTTGGAGCACGTGTGGTAAAATATGCACTGAAAATCTGCACGATTTCTCCACTATTCATTGAACATTTTCCGAACATATACATTAGTTTTCAATTTTGTCTTGTATTGTATATGTAACCTTGTCTAGTAAATAAATAAAATAATATAAAAATTAATTTGCGAAATATAGGGAAAAAAAATTATTGTTAGATAAAGGATGATTCTAAACTGAAGGACCTCGAGATAGGAAAAAAGAATGAAGTTTGAGACTATCCCCAACTAAGTGGTGAATAAGTCTACGGTCGAATTTACAGGAAAGTAACTGGAACTACTCAAACGCCATAGAAAGATCACAAACGTCCGATCAGTAGTAGCATCCTACATCTTAAAAAGAGTTCTCGAATCAATGTCCAAAGTTAAATTTTCCACAATTTGTGGGAAATTGTGAAAAATAAACATACCAATTTGGATAGAATTAAATTTTGTGCCTGTAAAACCAAACAGCGATATTTCTTGAATAGTTGTCTTTTACTCGTTTAGCTCTTTAGTATTTCCTTTAATTATTTATTTTCTTTAGTTTTCTCTATAAATTGAAAACATATCATTCCTCTAAACTTTACACATTGATAAAATTTGAAAAGCTCAATTTGTTTCATAGAAAAATAGAGCCTGTTGACATTTTTTACCTCTGCTTACCTACCTCTTTCTCTCAAAAAATATACACACACATGACTATCCTGATAACAATTTTTTTTTGCTTTGTTTTTCGAGTAACTCTGCAATAAATTTATATTTTCCAAGTCTATTCAAGGCTCATAATTATTTGAAAGGTACTTAAAAGTGTGCAACTCTCACAAGATATACACTCAGTCGAGCTAGCTGTCTTTATCTTCCTACATGATATTCTTCTTTGATCAAAAACAAAAAAAAAACAACAAAACAAAAACAACAAAACTATTCAAACTTGCATGCATAGCGGGTACGACTATATGCAACGTAATACAGCAGCAACACATCACTGTCATAAATACACGCAGTCGTCTGTCAACTTTCCTTTTCATTGTCGCCAAAGAATATTATAAGCTTTTTCCTGTTTGTTATCCGAACAATAGCGAAAGTCTAGTGCAGAATTTTCGCTAGAGCAACTGGAAACAGGCATACTCATACAAATGCAGATACCAGCTTGTGTGAACCATCATCATTCATGTGCATGAGTGTGTTTTGAACTGGACAAGTTTCAAGGCTGGGGCGGGTAATTCAAAGCAAACAAAGTTCGGAATCGATTCTTCCTCAGGAGCACACCCAGGCCGGGCACTTATGTAACGGATCCTGGCACGACTTGATAGAGTGATAGAATAATAGTAATGGTTTCCTAGCAAATTGGAGTAGCAGAGTCTACTGTCATAACAATGATTTCTCCGTCACTGGCGCGCCGTAGGCTCTGCTCCGACTTCTGTCCTTGAAGGATACTTTATGCAAATTAACGAAATCCCCAGCAACCGACCGTTTTTCATCTTCGGTCCATCGGAACGTATCGGTATCGTAGCAATCAATACCAAAGTGCTGGGTCGGTTCGGTCCATTCATCCCTTTCGACTAGGCCTAAATCAGATATTTCTGCGAAGCTGTCTGTCAGCCAATATTGAATCAAAGGGCAATTAAGCCAATTTGGTCGAGCAATAAACTTAACCCCTATCACCTTTCCCGGTCATAGATTGAGCCAGGCGAGATCTACTCATAAGTAGACAATACGCTCGAGTGCCATCCATGAACAATTATATCGGATCGGCAGTAGCAGCATCAGACAATATGGACCCACACAAACTACTTGACATCCATTATGAAAAAATCTCCTTGTACATTTTCATTATCAGACGAGAGGCTGGAGTGGCGTACGATAGCTTCTTCTTCTTCTCCTTGATAGTTGAATTGAAGTGCCGAAGACATTATGGGAGCCGATGATAATGGCGGTCGTTGGCAAGCCACCAGACACACTTTGTGGAAAACACGATCGACGTCGTCGTAGTCGGAGCATAAACGTGCAATTTGTAATTGTTACAAGACATCAATGGGAATTTATTATCTGTCCTCTAATTCAATCGAATCAATTTGAGGTGCTCGAATTCTAGTTTAATATCATTCGATATTGTAATTAAATATGCAAAAGATTGATTTTTGCGATTGCATCTGATTGTCAAGTTTGTCTGGGGCTGACTGATTAGGTGTATGCAAATGGAAAGCTTAAATTGATACTTCCGTCAATTTTTACTAATGTTCGAAGAAGAACATTAGTATTAAAATCACTTTGGCCAAAAATTCATATTTCTATATATATATATATATATATATATATATATATATATATATATATATATATATATATATATATATATATATATATATATATATATATATATATATATATACATATATATATATATATATATATATATATATATATATATATATCATCAAAAAATTTCAGTGAAAAAATCTCAGGAACGAGCCATCCGATTGAGCTGAAATTTTTAGGACACATTGGTGTATATACAGAATAGTGCCAGGTCTCACAAAAAGTTAATAATCTTTAACCCTTTGGCGCCGGCGGCCATTTTAGTGATATTTTTAATATACCTATTATTCCGTACACAAATAAGTTTTGCAAAAATAAATTTGACGAAATAAATTTTGAACGTGTTTTACATGTGAATCGGATATTGTTTTGGAATTTTTTAACCCCATGTGTGCGCTGGGTGCCTAAAAACAGAACGGGAAAACTTGAAAATTTTTAAATTGCGATAACTTTTGACAAGGTTATTCAATCATTACGAAATTTTTAGAACATATTGGTATTATTTAGTTGTAGATTTGTGTAGCTTTTAATGAGCGTGCTGGCAACCCTGTAGCTAGGGCAGGCACTGAAAGTGAAAACCTTCAAATCATCGTCTCTATTGAAAAACTGCCGCTTCTTCAAAAAAAAGCCACTCATATGTAAATCTTGTGCTTTGTTTACATAAACAAAAAAAAAATTTGATATGGTATAACGGGCACACCTGGTAACCCTTGCCCAATTTACCTATATTTTTAGCATCAAAAACTTCTGTTCACGGAAACTCACGATCCAATGAGCAGAATTAATTGAAATTTGCAGAATGTATTGGTCCTATGTAGGACCAGGTTTGATAGAAGTGATTTTGAAATGCGGGTTATTCTGTGCCAGTGGTGCCACCTTGAAAAATCACTAAAAAAGATAACTGCTTATAGCCCTATAAATTCTGATTGAATCGTTCGATTTTGACGAAATTCACACAGTAGCTGAACCTTATTTAATACCACGTTTGGTAGAAATTTGGTTGAAAAATTCGGTTGGAGCTGCCAGCTATGATAATTTTGGTGTCTTAAATTTGAAAAAATAAAAATTTGGAAGTGAAAACATTAAACCATCGAATTTCCAAAAACTGTCCGTTTCTTACAATAAAACCAATATGCATACAAATCTTATGCTTTATCTACACGTTCAAAGTAAAACTTTGGAAATTTCATGTCGGACAAGAACGGTAACCCTTTCCCAGTCAACCTATATTTTTAGCATCAAAAACTGCTGTTCACGGGAACTCACGAATCAATAATCAGATACCATTGAAATTTACAGAATGTATTGGACTTAAGTAGGACCAGATCTGAAAGAAGCGATTTTGAATTGAAGGCAACTCTGTGCCAGTGGTGCCATCTTGAGAAATTACAAAGAAAAAAAACTGCTTTTTGCCCTATGAAATTTGAATAAGTTACCAGATTTTCATGAAATTGACACAGTAGCTGAACCTTACTCTAAACTCTGTTTGATAGAAATTTGGTTGAAAAATTCGATTGGTGCTGCCAGCTATGGTAATTTTTGTGTTTTCGGATTTGAAAATTCGCTCAGGAAAATAAAACTTTTTGCCCTATAACTTCCAGTGCAGTCATGAAATCAATACGAATTTCATACAATTAATGGAACCTACTATAAACATTATTCAGGCCAAATTTGGTTGAAAAGCCACGATAGGGTTGCCAGCTATTGTTGGTTTTGTGTTTGTTTGCAATATGTTTATTAAGCGGTTTTATCGTAGAATTTTCAATTGGTAATGACATTCTAGTGACAATAAACAGCAAATATTAAGCTTTCCATTATTTGAAAAAACTCGCTGCAGGTAATCCTAAATTTCTTTATACTCCTATAACTTCGAATGTAATATAACAACGTGAAGCAGATGTGATATATTTTTGGCTTTGATACTGGCGAAAGGTTGCCAGCACGAGTCGGTTGTGCTACTTTTGTATCAATAAATGCTTACAGTTAGTATTCATACCGGAAACATTTACAATGAAAATAAATAACCGATGTTTCAATTCCCAAAGTTCTGCAAATTTTTCAGATCGCAGCCCCAAACATCAACTTCAGTTACAGTGCTGCAGGCACTGAGCATTTTCTTCATTGATGTTATATGAGATGCTGCTTTCGAAATTTTGTGAAATAAGCAACTGATAACGAATATAATTAACCCGTGTTTTTCTTTCATAAACTTTGAAACCCATGCCAGTGGTAATATCTGAAACCTTCTACCATATGAGTTATAATGCATTCTTGAGACCAAAGTAAAACGTGGCATTTGAAACAGTTTGGCCGTAATAAGCAGCTCATGTGGTGGAATATGCACTCAAAACCTGCACGATTCTTCTACTGTTCTTCGAACATTAGTGTTTCTAGCGGTTCAGGTGCGCTAGAGTTTTTTTTCATATATCGGCATGTGTTTCAATCGTTCATCTGAACTTCTAACAGAATAGATTTCAGAAAAAATGTGGGCTCGTAATTAGGTAATTAGTCGCTACGTAATAATTTAGGTGACAACGCCCACTGTCGCTGTTTTGAGGACCAAATGTCAATTACACATTTGATAATTGCCAACATGATGAGGTTGATAGCTAGCATGACAATTTCAATCTACCTCTTCGACAGCGATATGCGATACCAAGAACTCTGAACGATTCCTGATCACCGAGGCGGTCTGTTGCTGATGAATTAGTCAATTGAAATTGTGCACTGAATTGGTGATATTGTTGGGGACTTATTATCGCAGCTGTTTACCAAAACCAGCATAATATTTTGATGTTCTTATTAATCTTGTAAATGAGCAGAATTTTCCATTCGATCAGACAAACTATTTCGTAGTAAGGTTGAAATGATATAATTTCCATATGAAAACGATAATATCGTTATCGCAATAATAATTTTAAAGAACTTGATTATTATCGAAAAGCTGCATTTAATTTCACTTGAATGACAAGGAAATGCATTTAATGGCATAACATCAGTTTTTTATTATTGAATCGTTTCTGCTTGAGTTCTCACCCTCCGATTTTGGTTGGCAATGAAATCAATTAGCGAAAATTGATTATTCATTTTGATATTGATGGACATTTGCTATTGAATCGTTTTCATTATAATAATAATGAAAATAATATCTGGTGGTTTGGAGTGATGTGTTTGGTGGTTTCGAGTTTGTATTTGAGTGTTTATTTAGCCGAAGTTTGAATAAACATATGGATGTACGTATATGAAGTGCTTGGACTGTTTAGTTATTAATAATAATATTATTTTGACTTCGCTCGAAATCGGTTAGATCCAGACATATTTATTTTCAAGTTGCATTCAAACAAATGAAAGTTGTCCTGTAGAGACCCAGCCACTGTATAAGTGGTTTGACAAACGTTTTTCTGTAAAACTTTTATTTGTCACAAACGACCAAAGTCTTTTAAAAAATAAACAAAAATACTAACTATACAATAGTAGATTACCCTAAAGCAAGGATGGCCAAACCAAGGCGCTTGCATCAAACTTGGCGCGGGGTGATTACAGGTGGCGCATTGCACTCCTTGCGCTTACATTTTCTTTCAATAATAGTATACATCTTAATATTTTCAAAATAGGATGCCTCTTAACAGTGACTCTTTGCCAGTGAACCAGGAAACTATTATTACTAGAATAGCAGTAAAAAGTTAGTAGTACACACGCCATCGCATTTGACTCCTTTCTTTTATAATATGTAAATACCCGGAAAATGACCTCACTTAGAAGTGTAGTTTGAACGTACTATATGGCAAAGTTGTAAGTAAGTCGAGTTTTTATTTTCAGTGTCCTAGCGTATGTTTTGTTTGAAAGACGGTGATGTTATTTTTTTTGGGGTAAACACATACACTGAGAGAAAAATCTTGGTAAAATCAACAATTTTCCTTAGTTGTTTTTGCGTCAACTACAGGCTATAGTTAAAACAACTATAAGAAAATTATTGATTACTTTTATGTACCATGACGCGTGGTTGATAAACAACGTCCGTGATGCAAAAAAGTAAGCAACCACAAACAATGGTATTCCAACAATATATGTATGTACATAGTACGAAATAGTAAATGACTATAGTCTGTGGTGTGGAATTATGTTTGTTGAATTTAACAATTGTAGAGTGCTGCGCTTACGATGAAAATTGTTGATAATTCAATATTTTGTAGTGTTAAATGAATTGATGCTCATTTTTTATAGATCAACTATTTATCGTACTTATGAACCAATTAACACAGTTGAATCCTCGAAGGTTTCGATAATTTTTTATAGCAGCAAAGTCAACTACTTTTGTATGGTCAAATGAACTATTTTACCATAGTAGAAAGAACCATTTTCCGTAGTTCATTCGACAATTTTGAATGAAGTGTTGCATTACTATCAATAAAAGTTAAATCAACCACGACTTTTTCTTTCAGTGTAAGTTAAATCCTGTGTAATTGATATTCGATGTGATACGACGTAAGTAATTATGGTTTACTTATTTTTCAGCTCTTATGCCGGATTTACACTCTCCCCGGGGTATGACAAATGTTGCCGAGCACGAGAGTGTAAATGGTTAACTCGTTTATTCTCGCCTTTTTTTCTTCATTCACACACCTGCCAAGCCATGGCAAGCACGAGAGTGTCAATGGTCTTGTCTTAGCTCGAGGTCGCTCGAATGTTGTCGGTTTTTCGTATCGAGTCAAAAAGATTTGGAAAAAAGGTCTGGTCCTGGCTCCGTTGATATTTCCAAATCGATTTGGCTTGCCTACAAAATCATGGACAAGATGCATCAAACCGGCTCAGATGCATGAGTGTTGTTCGAATTGAAATTGTTCGAATATTTGTAAACAAATTTCTGAACTGTGAAAATGCTACCTACCTACACCACATGCATATCTGGGCACCAGTGCTGCCAGACAGGCACTGTGGCTTACCCCCAGACAATCCATATTTATCCCTAAAATTACCCTAAGTAGCCATTATGACGACATTTCCGGGAAATTTTTTGGCATTCTCAAAAACCAGGTTATTTAAATGTAAATTTTTATATGTGTAAGACTGCCGTCAAATGAAGCAAACTTTTTTAAGGTGATTTGAAACTTTCGCCCACTCATCCTAATCTTTCGGGGCTAACTTTTTCCTGGGTGCGTTAAGTTTTCACTCAGAAAAAAATTGTCCCGAAAGGTTTATTATCGACGGAGTTACGAGAGAGACAGTTAGACAGTACCATGGGAAGCAGTCGAATGCGACCAATCACAACATCGCATTCCGTAGTCAATTGATATCATTTTTTTCACTCACTCTGCATTTTCTTATGTCAGAAATAGATAGACATTACATATTTCGAGATTATTATTTATTGAAACAATCGTTGCGGAAAAATGGTTTATCCAATTTCAGAATGCTCCAAACAAAACCCTGAATATTTTTTTCTCCTGTTTGTCCCTTGAAGTTTTTAAAATATCCCTAAATCTAGGGTTAAAATCCCTACTATGGCAGCACTGCTGGGCACTTAAACTTCACACCAGTGCTGTGAGATTTTGGGAATTCTCCCATTTTGTGGGAATTTTCGGCTTCTAAAACTTGAAAAGGAGAAAAGGGAGAAAGTGCTGCTAGTGGAACAAAATCGTGGGAGTAATGGGTCAAATGAAATAAAACTTTTTCGTAAAATTTTCACCAAATATATTTAAGAAATAATTTAAACTATCCAGGCAAAATTGACATATCATTGCATTCCAGTTAAAACCTGCAATGAAATGAACTAGAATCGCTTCTCAAGCCGTCGGATTAGCGATTTTCAACAACAAATTTAACTCGCGGCACTAAAAATTTAATTAAAACCAAATATTAAATTTAATTTACTTCCATTAGAAGTTAGATATATTTCAATTCCTTGAGAGATATTGATAATTCGATGATAATCCGACCTTTTCTTCAGTGTCTACTAGCCTAGCAGCATTTGCGTACAACTTTAAAATATGGTTACTTTGCATCAAATCAGTCATTAGTTTCTGCTTAAGCCAAAAGCTGAACGATAACATTTTTGTTTCAAAGTTTTCGCACAAACAAATGTTTTAAGCAAATATTTTCTTGGGATATGTACTGTGAAAAATATTTCTCGCTCTGTAATTATATTTAGTTGGTGAATATATAAAATAATACGCGGATGCAGGAAAATTGCAACAAACCATTCTAAAAGCATTCTAAAAATCATTCTAAAAATCATAAAAATCAACCTTGAGGTATTCAAGATATGTTTGTTAGTAAAATGTTCTTTCATACCACAATGAATGATCGACAATATTAATTATAGCAATCTACAAGGAGTTAATCTCTAAACCTAAGTATTCAAATCTAGGCTATCAAAATATGGTTGTTACAATTTGTCTAAATTTCGACAGCTTGCGTAATTACATTTTCATGATTGGCAGTATCAAAATTGTAACCGTATATAATTCACAATTTACATAAAATCGCCTTCACTTCACGTGATGTATTTAAACCTCATGAATATGTACTTCCGTATAGTACGGCGAGACAGATAGTGGCGCTAAGGCACCACACCTATTCCGAAATGACCTAAAAATCCCTGAAACTTAATTCACAACTTATCACGTCTACCTCTGAAATCCAATAAACGCCAGCATTACATTGGGCACATGTGCAATTTCGAAAGCATTTCTCTTTTGCATAGTGTTGTATAATAAGGTTTCCTGATCACATTCCACTCTATAGCCTACAATGCAACGCCAATAGAAGTCGAGACTGGCTGAATAGCTGACTGGCTGACTGCGGGAGTCGAGGTGTCTGGGAAAATTTCTATCGGAACTCTAGTGAACACATACCCTATTTCGATACAGGACGTAGGATACCGGACAGGACACACATTCTGGGCTGCGAAAAACTACTCTTAAGCAAGCACATTTCAGACTACAACATTGCATGGGAAGACTATCATGTCGCCCTACATCCTACACGCATTCGAAACTACACAAGCCAACCATATGTATATTCATGTTAATTTGAACTTGACATCTTCTCATTTTGGAAGCAGCGAAACAGTTTCCAAGACTTGGAGGTACCAAAGCTACGGAAGATTCGGAGACATTATCATATACATATGCACTTATGCATCTGCTACGTTTTTTTTTGTGTCTGAAAGCAAACATTCGAAGTCCATTTGAAATTTATTCCTGACAATTTATGAGCATTAAAAGTTGGGAGGACGAACGTTTTATGGGAATCGGAAAATATGTTGAACAAACGACGAAGGATGAAGGAGGAATAATACGTCCTGTATTCAAATATCTTACGAATAAATTTCATTCCATCCACCATGAAAATATGGCTACATAAATTGGAATAATCGAATGACAATGTTTTACATGAATACGATTTCGGCAGCACGTCACAGCGGCACTATTATGCGATTGAAAGATATCAGAAAAAAGGTGCATTATCTTCTAGTTCATTAAGCGCTCGAACCATGTGAAGCTTCAGCACTTTTTAAGATTTAAATCACCAAGTATAAGTTTGAGAATTGTGAAATTACTCTTGAGTTTCAACGACAAATCCTAAAAAATAACCCACACAATAATTTTTAGTGGTTAGACAAATACGATGAATTACTTGAAAAATTTACTACCTCACCGAGCACGAGTAGATTTTTTCAGTCCAATGAGCATTGAATGAATATTTCATTCAGCCAAATAAATTATCGAAATGTTTTATGAAACCAGAATTCATTCAAAACAAATTGAAATCCTAAAATAGACAATAACAGTATTCTTATCTTTGACCTTTTCACACTTAAACTTTCCCCGAAAAAACACATTACATCATCCAGATAAGGAATTCTATTAAAATGTGTCCTCAATAATTCGTGTTAAAGTAAAGGGTCGATGACCTGGGTCATTCAACCGACGGGGCAAATCTTCTCGACCTAGAAAAATCTCGGAAGTCAAGCATTTTGTTCGTTTTCGGTAGAATAGATATCACTCTCATCGGTATGCCTAATTTCGTACAAAAGATCTCGTATTAGATATCGAGATAAATAGTATGAGATATTCGAAAGATGGGTTAGATATGTGTCATCCGCAGTTATGCTATCTTGAGAATACTCCTACAATGGATGCGTATTAATGTTTATGAGTCGCTTGTGATTTTATGAGTGGCTAAGAAGTTTATCCTATTCACAAGTTTTGATATTTTTGGGTCAATGAATAATGTCCTTTTCTGAGCTTGCTATACTTAATATTTGGATGTCAACAAAATTGAATAGTTTTCGTTGTAATTTAATACTCATTTTTACAATGGAATATTCCCTCTGCTTTATTTCTAATGATCCTTTTGTAGATTCACTTTCCGCATTTCAAAAGACATTCATATTTCACGTCTCTAGATACAGTCAGACTGTTATGTTACAATGCTTTTAAGTTGAATTCACCAGTGAAATGCGTTTATTTTCTGAATTTTTCTCATTAAGTTCGGACAGTATACGTAGTTCGGCTAATGTACTTCGCAAGACATTGGATTGTCTCAACTTCGTATGTCTAGTTCAAGAGACGAAAAAATTCTTGGATGTGCGAGAATTTTCCCTTCACTTGACTGAATTTTATAGCAGATAGGATACTTGGAAACGGAACTATAATATCCGGAAAATGCATTTCACGTGTGACTTAGTTTGTTAGGATGAAGGGGTGCTGGGTCGTAGTTGGTGTTTATGCAACAAACAGGTTCACATTTTCCGACGAAAATTTCGAAACAGAAGAATAAGATGATTTTAATTTGAAAAAAATATCTAGCGCAACTAAACCGCTAGAAATACTAATGTTCGATGAACAGTAGAAGAATCGTGCAGATTTTGAGTGCATATTCTACCACACGTGCTCCAGCCTGTTTCGGGTGCAAAATCACTTTGATCTTAGCAATGCATTTAAATCCATAGGGTGGAAAGGATTTCAGGAATTTCAAGATTTAAGAAAGCCAAACACAGCAAAACTTTGGAAGCAGCATAACATAACACAAACAAAGTAAATGCTTTCGTTTTGGTCCGATGAATGCATTGGAAGTTATGGGGGTACAAAGAAATTTAGGGTTACCAGTCGCAAAAGTTTTCAAGTTTTCGAAAACTTAATATTCGTTGTTTATTTTCACTACAAGATCATTACCGTTTGAAATTTTTACGATAAAATCGCTTAGTTAAGATATTGCAAATAAATACAAAACCAACATTAGCTGGCAACCTTATCATAATTTTTTTACCAGATTCCTTCTGAATAATGCCAATAATAAGTTGCATTTATCATATGAAATTCGTTTTGATTTCATGACAGCACTGGAAGCTATATGGCAAATAACTTTATTTTCCTGAGCGAATTTTCAAAACCCAAGACATCAAAATTACCATAACTGGCAGCACCAACCGAATTGTTCAGCCAAATTTCTACCAAACACGGCTTAGAGTAAGGTTCAGCTACTGTGTCAATTTCACAAAAATCTGGTAACTAAATCAGAATTCAAAGGGCTAAAAGCAGTTTTTTTCTTTATAATTTTTCAAGATGGCACCACTGGCACACAATTGTTCGCATTTCCAAATCGCTTCTATCAGACCTGATCCCACTCAATACCAATACATTGTATCTGATAATTGGGTCGTGAGTTCTCGTGAACATAATTTGTTTATGCTTAAAATATAGGTGAATTGGAGGAGGGTTACCGTTCTTGATCGATGTGAAATTTCAAAATTTTTCCTTTGATTTTGTAGACAAAGCATAAGATTTCTATATATTTCTTTCAATGCCTGCCGTAGCTGCATGGTAGCAAGCACGTTCATGAAAACCTGCACGAGTCTACAACTTAATAGCGTCAATATGCCCTGTAAGTTTCATAAAGATTTGATAATTCAATCAAAAACTATCTCAATTCAAAAGTTTTCAAGTTCTTCCAATCTCATTTTAGGCGCCTAGAGCACAAATAGGGTTTAAAATTTCAAAAAAATTATCATATTCACATTTGGAATACGTTCAGGATTCATTCCATAAACTTAATTTTCGCGAAAGTTATTTGTTGACAGAAAAATATGTATGTTTAAAATATCACTAAAATGACCGCCGGCGCCAAAGAACTAAAGATTATTAACTTTTTGTGAGACCTGGCACTATTTGGCATGCACTAATCATTTGAATCAAAAATGTTACGTTTCTTTTTAATTCAATGATGAAAAATTTTGATTTGAAAATAAAATTTTTATAATAAAGTGGAATTCAAATAAGATTCGCTTTTTATTTCAAAGTGATTTCAACTTTTGATTTAAAATGATTCTAAAAAAGTGTTAAGTGGTGAAATTTTTCTGAGTGTAGCTTTGCAGTTGCGTAATGAAGTCCAAGTGATTCTTCTCCAGGTTGTATCTCCAAAGTTAAAGTCTCCAGTAACAAGCAGTTATGCTTGAGGATGTATCGTTGAAAATTTTACTACGTTTTCCGTATGACAATAATAAGCTTTAGGTCTTTATTGCGGTGGTATATACATCGCCAATACTAGAAGAGGTAGATCACGAAATTTTGCGTAAACAAAGTGCTGCTCAATGTTGCTTTGCTGAGGAGTTACTAGTTTAGAGCATATGAATCGCGTATGACGAGAGTCTCTATCACAACAATAAACTATAAAATTCTTAAAACAGAGTTTAGCACAACCAATGCTAACATTGAGCAGCGTTTCCGTAAAAATTGTAACATCATACAGATCAAAATACTCGTATGTTACTGAGTCTCTTTGGGAGCGAAAGTTTCGTTTGGAGCCTTTTGACGTTTTGATAATAGAAAGAGATTATGTTCGAGTAGCTTAGTTTTTTTAACCCCGCGAACTATTGATATATATGTAATGGTTAGCGTCGGGTTTAATTTTTTCTTCTCTGCCAGTTCGATCTGAGGCATCTTTAGATAGTTCCGCTACTGCATCGCTCTGTCGGAAGTAATTTTCAGGCTGCGGCGTGATAAATAGTTTTAAATCATGACGTTGTTCAGGCTAGATAATATAGACGTAGCCAATTAAAAAAGTTTAACAGGTCGGAACTGTGCGGATCAACCACTTCATTGGTAGTAATTACTATAGACAAATTGACAAATTGAGAACACTGCACAAATTGAATTCATACAAAGATTCATTCATGGCGCCCAACTATTCCATAGCTCATTTTTTGCATTTGCAACTTCACCTATGTACTGTATTTACAGTGTATTTGCTGTTGCTAAGCTAAAGATACATTAAATATGTTTAAAAAAACAAAAACCAGAGAAATCTCGGTAAAAAAGCAAACCTATTTCGAGTTTTATTTCAACACAAAAGATTTTCGAGGAATTTTTCAGCTCAGCTGATCAAGTCATATTTACTCAGCTAGGCTCTAGATACCGCTTGGAGTTCAGCATGACTCTAGATATAAATTAATACTGATATCTTGCGCATCATACCCAGTTTTATTTGCAATTTCGAGCTCGCCCAGTGTGACTTTATTTGCATGTATTTTCTAGTTCAACATCAGAAGAAATTCTAAAAGTCAGAACCATATCTTTCTTAAATTTTCTTAAATTTCAATAACAAGGTTTTTATATTTTCCAAAACATTATATGAAAAAGCCGTTCAATTCATTAACTAAATTTTGAATAAATCATGAATCTAATAGCTGTTTTACTCAGACTCCATAAATATCTTTTTTTTAGGGGAAATATCAACAAAAAACCTCAAAAATCCATTCAGATATAAGTTTGTATGAACTGACACATCATAATAACATAATTATTCTTCGATAAGGCGACATCATTTGGTACTTCATCTCTGCGACCACAATGATGATGACGACAACTGAGCAAACCTAAGCCCGATTAAATTGCCATCATCTGTTTCACCATGACATTTTGAAGTATTCGATGTAATGAAATCTAACTCCGAGCTATATTATGAAGAAAAAAACATCAACAACAACCATAAATCGTGCGAGATTTAAGTCGCTAAAAAAATTAGAGGCACGAAATCATGATTATACTGACCTTGAAGATAATTTTAATGGACGTTGCCAAGGAAAACTGTAACTGGATTTCAAAAAGCACAAAAACAACTGCAGTGTGCATAAAATACTGAAACATTATTATTTACATCCTACTACTATCCTTCAACCTGATATACAATCATGTAATAACTATGGAACTGGAGTTTGGGACGGAGGAGGATTCAGCCACTTTAAAGTGTCACTTGCAGAATTGAATTTTTCATGAGATCAAGGATAGTTTCTGAGAAAAGAAAGTAGATACAGTATTCACAATTATCTTTACATCAGTCCCGTGAATAAAAAAGAAGGAGTAGACAAAGAAGAAGAAGATTCACATAGTTACAGTTATTTGGAGTGCAATAAATCATTCCTAGGACGAGTCAGTAGACGACAACAACGACGACAAGAATTCTTCGTTCGGTAATAGTGCTTGTAGTAGGAGTGGTTCTTGTGACAGTAGACCGAAAGGCTTGCAAAACTTGTCTGAGAAATGTGTAATCGTATATGGAGGAAATGTAAAAATATAATACGAGTAAGTATAATACGGTCATGATTGCTGTTTTTGAGCGAAAAGAAACTATTCAAACTTCATTTTGAGAGGATGATATGCTGGTGACATTTTATCTTCAGCACGTAAACTAGCACGAGTTTGAAGTGTAGAAGGAATGGACTCAATTTGAATAAACGTGTCTCCCCGAAAGTAACAAATGCGCGGTATTTTTTGTGAGGAAGGAACTATCTTTGGTTTAAAATAACTTTCATTTACTTTGACATAATGATATTCTTAATTTATACCCTGATGTGTATTAAAGATGAAGTGGCTTTCCGATGGAAATAAATTCAACAAAATGCCTTGAATATATATTCAGATATATTTTTGTATAACGAACCAGAATCACTCATTTTAAATCTCGATCGATAGGCTACTGTATCTTTATCTCAAACCTTAACATTGATTTCAGTCAATAAACCGAAACGTCATACCACGTCTTCAGTACTGGAATTCCGATCCCTACTGACCCATTTATCATTTCGATGTGTACCCGAGCGTTTTCGTCTAGTATTCTCAAAATTGTAGTCTAATAAAATTTACCTCAACATTTTGGTAAATTTTGAACTTCAGCAGTAGCACTAAAAATTACTCGATCACAGAACCAAGCCATTTCAAAGAGTAAATTGATGACCAAAAATCGTTTGAAATATAACCTCAAGTTCTCCCGTAAATCATCCAAGCATGAATATTACATATCAAGATGAAAATACATGTAGAACTAACAAACAACAATTCTGCCGTAACTCATCATAAAATGCAGGCAAAAGGTAAGTATAGAGATAGCAGAATTTTGACTGAAATCGAAGAAGAAATCAAACCAGTCAACTGTCAGACCACCACAACCGGCAGCATCGTCCTCTTTTTCAAAGTGGACGAGAATCTGGAGCTGGCTGCTTTCATTCGAGAATATCATTCGTTTTAATAATTCATCTCGTCTCTGTTGAATATTTAACAAGCATCTGCCGTGCTTGCCATATGCTACTTTGAATTTCACAGTCCGAGCCGAAACAGTTTAGCTTTGATAAATGTTTCCGCTTTCTCACACTCGCCCAACTTATGCCGCACTAAGCACTATGGATTTTCCTGGAATTGGACTTGGGCTTTTCGCCAGATAGTGAACGAAAAAAACGTACGGGGCAATTTACACACTGGCCACAAAAAAATAGCAACGGGAAAACCTGTGGGTTCCTTTTCGGAGAACAGCCTAAAGTAAATCCGGGCCAGTCGAGTGTGTTGCTATCACGGACCCGTCGTCGTTATGTGTAAGATTGAAGGGCTTTCGCTTGATTTGATCGTCACTGGAGTACAGCTAATTGGCTTCCAACACATTACCCGGCATTACCTTAAGCTTTCCTACGAAGGACTGTGGGATTTGCTATTGTCGGTGACCCAGAATTTCATTCGGCAGTGGGTGATAAGCGAAGGTCGACAGTGGATCAGCGGATCCCTAATTGGCCTCAGGTAACTTCCGAGCAGCCCGCCAGCAGATTCTGCGGAAGCTCTCGAAAACCAAGGCCAAGGGACACTCTTTTATTTGCCTCGTCTTATCGCTATTGTTCCGGTCGATATAGCTCCACACAATAGCATAGAACTAATCACAAGACAAACGACGTCTTTATTCCCTCATCGTTGCTTGTATACCAAACGAGTCCTTGCAGTCTTTATCAGCATAGCACAAGGAAGGTTTTGTTCGGCGTCACGTAAAAGGTGGCGGCTGTAGGTGCTGGTTATCCCACAGGCGAAATCCTATAACGATACTCTCATATAGATGAGTGTACTCGAGAAATATCTTCATGTATGCATGGATTCTATAGTTTTACCTCCGAGAAATTTCAATAGAATCTTAGAATTTATGGACGACGTCGTGTTGTTTCTTCTTGCTTAGTTGTACACCACTTTGAATGCTTCTATCGACTACCACCATGGTTATCGGCTCACAAAGTCTCGGTTCCTTCGCGCGAGGAAGGGGAAAGCAATGAAAGATGTCGTGAAATGATAGTAGCTTACTACTTCCTGAACGAATTTTCTCTTGTCGACTTGTTTATTTGACGATGACGACAACGACAACGTTGACACCAACGAGAGTTTTACACAATTGTGGCCAATATTTTTAGTCGGTCACTGTATCATAAGGATAGCATAGTTAGCTTTGCTACAGCTTTAGATGGTATACGTGCAGAATAATGTTTTCAAGTTTAAATTTAATTTAACTTTTCATGCATCAGATAGGTGATATTCAATTAGACTGGATATATGATATGCCTTGCAATGACTTTAGTTTTAACCGTTTGTATCTTTTAATATTCTTTTTTGAGAAAACGATCTGTAGAAATTATTTTATTTATTATATAATAACGCTAAAGAGAACTCCCCCTGCTTCAACGACAAGTAAAAGATAACATATTATTTGCACAAATAGTATCAATCTCAGATACAGTCTATGAGCGTGTTTAAAGCATTATTATTTGAAATCTATGAAGCTCTTTCATTCGCATAAATTTCACAAACACATCATTCTGACAAGAGTTAACCATATCATATTCCTACATGTCTTGTATTGTCATCGTAGGTATTTTCTTTCCCCCTACTGTCCTCGAAAGAAGAAAAACATTGCTATACAATAAGGAGACAAGACTCGTACACTGAAGTTGTGAAAAGCCTCTTTGCATCAAGCTAAAAACAAGATAAGACTTAAAGTTTTTAACCTGCTGCATCCTGTTCTGTTATCTTGTCGAATAAGGACATCGTGTAAGCCAATGCGAAACAAAACTGGGTAAGGACATGTTACTCGACATTGGGATGGTGGGGGGGGCTATGTTTAAGTATTTACATCCTGCAAATGAATGTATATTGGTACACACTAGCAAAGATCTGCTCTCACCTTCGAACCTGTTTCGATGTTGCATGTTTTCATTTGGCAGCCATTGTTGTTGTTGTTGTTGTTATGGTTGCCATCGCTGGTTGACTCTTGGTAGGTATTCGTTTTAGTTTTCCGTCAGTTTGGGAAATTCCCTATTCATTACAATTCACTACATGGCAAACCGTATGGTCCCGGGCGGAACCATTAAAAGCCGCCACAAGATTAAGGCAACGCATGATCATAAGCGTCACCGAAAGAGGTTTTCTAATCGTCGTACACAATACACTTCGCTGATGTATTATTAAGACAGCCAAGCAGAACGGAACTTCTATTAAAGAACTCACCCAGCAGCCACCGAAGCAACCAAAGCAGCCAAGCTGTTTTTACGCTCTTCACGCGAGAATTGTTACGGGCGTAAGAATCACTCGAGTTTTTAATGATGGCAATACGTAATGGCTGTGTGAGTGAGTGAATGTATTAAACGGGATTTCTTCGCAAAATACGCCCACGCATTATGTCGTTGAAATACAGAAATAACAGGTTAAATTATGCAATTTTCGTGCAGGATAATGCTGGCGGGAAAATACAATTATGTTAAGCAGGTTAGAAATACAAAAAAGAGGGCAAGAGAAACTTATGCGATGGAAATGATTTTGGTTTTGCTTGTGCAAGATGCCATTATCAGTAGTTTGACTGGAATTGTTATAAAATTTACACAATTGCTCCTGTTCCCACAGGCGGATTTGTAGCGTGCTAGAGCCAAATAAAACCGTTGAACATGAATGCGATAGGAAGTCTGCTTAATTTGATCGATATGAATCTGGGAAGTTGTTTTAATATGACTTGGTTTGGATTTGTTAACAAGATTTTTTGAATATCGCACGCAAATTTAGATAATCAAGACTTCGAATATTTTTGGCAGTTTGGAATACTGAATATAACCACCGGACCAGCTGGACCAGCTATTCATTTAAAGCAACTCCTTCATCGCTGATCTGAACCTCTTCATCCTGAAAAAAATTAGTTGTAAACAATTCTCTTAATCATTAATTACATTCTGTCCTCGGCTATTCAAATACAAGCTGAGCATAATGCAATGGAATTTTAACAAGACTATTGCTATTGCTGTTCGAGTCGTTTTCAGCTGCCGGCTAAGATCATGAATTATTTTAGAATAGGTTTTGGCCGTAGTTGAAAAACACAACAAAGACTTAAAAGAAGCAGGAGAATCAGTGGCACAGGTCTACTTAGCTGGATTGAACCTACATTTCCAAGTTTAACAATCCATTTTACTTTTTTGAAGAATAATTTTAAATAAACCTTCGGCCTGCTTATTTGAGCACCTCTGTATTATTCTGAACTTTTGGCTTCGAATTGAATGGTTTCTCTAAGCATAGAAGCTATCGAAAATAATATCTCACTCTATACCCCTTCTATCGAATGTAGTGAACTTCCTAAGACGTCAGTCTGATGAGAGATGGGTAAATTCTGCGATCGAATTTAACTTTCAAAAATAAAAAACAGTCCAATAAAGATGTTTGAACTGTTTCTAAAAAAAACAGTAAAGGTTAACATCCAGAGCAAAAATGTTTTGGGTCCCTACCTGATTGATTCGCAGAACAGAATTCAAAGTCTTCAGAACCAAATGTTCACCTTATTTTAAGAATGGATCTCCGAAATTGCGGGTGAATTCTTCAGAAAGAAGGAAGCATTTAGAACCTTCAAGGGCGCTTTTTGCATTGTAATTCGACACTAAAGAAAAGCTACAGCTATTTGTATGTATTACCTTACAAATTTCCGTTCTTGGCCCGGCTCACTTCAACATATTCACCGCAAGTATGTTAGGTATCTCTAGCAAATACTCTACTGATACATTTTCAATCAGCACAATTGTTTGCACAATCAACAAAATTCCCACTTTTTAAGAGCATCATTTTCAAATGTATGTCATCAAAAGTGCCGTTATTTTTTAACGTCTTTTATTATCTATCTTTTATTTGTTGTCTTCTTCAGAAGAAACAAAAAGTACGTTAAAAACACAAACAAGAACTTTCTGAAGTATCAAGCCTCATTTATCCTTTGAAACTATCAAGTATCCTGTCATAAATCTTGACGTTTTTAGTGTAGGATGATATTTTCTCCGATTTATCTCACAATCCCACTAACTGACTAACCGCTTCATTTAAGATAACATTTTGAAATCATAAATCCAGTTACTCTAAAATTCGTCTAATTCTCTTATAAAGCCGTTTCTTCATCGCACGGTTGCATCGATTTCTTTCAATAAATTTATCACGAAAAATCCAAAAAAAAATCCATCCTCACATTCATGGTACGAAAATAATAATTGGAATCAAGAACCCGGAAGGTCATCACGCCAGGAATTATTCCAATTTCGCTATATTCACCACCATCATCGTCCTGCACAAAGTCTCGCCTGACTTATGTACATCCAACGAAAATACCTTCTGCCCACCGTTGCATCTATCTCCACCTTTTTTCTACACTAGTTGCAACTCTCCGGGACGGAGATGAAAACAACATTCATGGGAAAAACCTTCTCCCTGTAAAATTATCTCCCATCTCCTGGATTCATTTTTCCTAGAGCCTGCCTAGTGGGATCAGGTCCGAATCGTTCACCGAGCTAGAGCTACGCTGCGAAATAAAAACGTGTCCTTTTTTCCTCGCTATCTTCTCACAGGCTTGGTAGGAATTTTTTTCATTGTTTCCGCAAAAAAATTCAGACGATTAACAATTTCTATGTTCGTGGCCGGCTTTAACAGAAGAACAACTTCGAAGAAACTGTAGCAATATCATGAGCACAATAAACGGCCTTCGGGGATGGCTAGAGTGATTGAACAGGAAATAAATCGAGCATCGTGTTTTCTGGGAATAAGTTTTTCTCATCAAATCTGAGTGCGAACGCCTCGACGAGAACAGAAATGAAAATCAATAATCAATTTCTATCCTGCTCGAGGCATATCTTTGGCTTTAGCCTCGAAGTTTGTTTTATTTTTTCCCGTTTGAGTCAAACTGCTATCCATTCTCATTCTGTATATTCAAATCAGAATGTGGCAGCACTTATACCATCAATGTGTCGGAATAGTTACATACAGACAAGTGTTTCGAAAACTTCGAAGCACCAGGTATATTTTCTGAATTGCTTGTACGTCCAGGATACAATGATGGCATGTCATGTTCAAGTACTCACTATTGACACATTCGTTTGTTGAGACACTTCCTTATTTATCCTGGCATAGATATCGCTCTAAATTGTAAACCATTCATCGGGGCTCTCTGGTTTGATGACGGCCGTTGTTTGAAGACCCTCAGCTAGAACACTGGCTAAGATGCCGTTGTGTGATTTTTTTTTCGAAACTTGCTGTTGTTAGAGCATTTACGGAGCTCCTGTCTTTCAAAAGGCTTTTATGAACAAACGATGAACTCTATTTCGTGAATGTATCGTACTTGAAGAGAGTTTGTGTTGATTTGAGGAAGCGAAGGAATCGAACAGAAGGAATAGGACTGGTGTTGAAAATTCCAGCAAACTATTCAGTTTGGGTTGACTATGAAGAATTACTTCGCTCAAGAAATATTCATATGAAGCTTAGGACATATAAGTATAATGAGAATGTGACTGAAAAGTTGTTCGCGTCTGAAAAACCGTAGAAAAACTTCCGGAAAGATGCTCGTGGCAACAACGTGTACATTAGTGGTTCACTTAAGACATGTTAATGATGAATTCGTTGAAGTGTATTTGAGGCAAAACTAATGGTGCTGTGAATGAGAGATGAGACGGTGTATTCCTATTCATTAAGATATTAATATTATCTTAAAATAGCGGGTGTTATAATTATTAATGTTACAGAAATGCTATAAAAGTTATGGTTTCTAAGAAATCTTTAGCGTAGCTGATTCATCAAACACTTTTACACTCTCTATCTCTCCCTCTCTATCTCTCTCTCTCGCTCTCTCTCTCTCTCTCTCTCTCTCTCTCTCTCTCTCTCTCTCTGATTCTACTCCAACATTTTTTGCGAACCATACAATATGAAAATATGCAAAAAAATAACCATTATGAAACTAGATTGAAACAAAGGTTCTGGTCCTGATCTTCCTTTTCCAACTTTCCTTCGCGATTGTGTCAAACAATTAATAACTCTCTGCAACTTATTATCAACATGGAGTTTTCCTATTCTATTGGAAGTTTTCGTATGTAATACTGAAATTATAGGGGCATTGCAATTTTATCAACCCTTGTTAAACTATTTGAAAAACTATTACTTGTTTACGATAAAATGTCCCTACTTGTTGATTTGCGTCCTAATAAGCAACAGAATGGCTCTAGAAAAGACGTTCTGTGTAATATGAAGAAAGGTTTCAAAATTGACGCATTCTTCAAAGACCTCAGTAAGGCTTTCCCTATCTTTGTTCTAACGGAAAGAAATTTCCATGTCACTAATCTCTCACTCAGCTGGCTTAGCTCTAACCTCTTCAATCGAACCCAATATGCAAAGTTACAAGGTTGTTTGTCGAGAAAAATATACCACAGAGTTGACATCTTAGACCTCCTCTATCCAATATATTCATATCGGACCTACCAGACGTCTCATAAAATATACCCCATCTACTTTATCACACCATTCGATCAAAATCTGATGCACAATTTCTCCAGGACTCTTTTAACCAGTGAAGCATTGTTAAATAACTCCCCCTTCATGTTGATAGATGACAGGTTATAAGTTTAAGTTTTTAATTTTTTAAGATTTAAATCAATTTTTCCCTTTTGAAGCTAGATTTATTTTGATTACTCGACATATATCGATATTTTTAGTCAATACTTTAAAAGTTAGCACCTTAAATAAGATACCTAAGTTATTTCAAGATTAGACCAATAGATACTGATGACAAAAACAAAATTTCTTCGATAACCTTATCCTGTCTTTCATTATGTTCTCTTGCTCAATTCAATGTTGTTCCCAATATATATAAAAAATACTAAAATTATATTAAAATATATATATTAAATTATTATATTAAAATATATATATAAATAATATTCCCTCTCATAATATCAATGCTCATACCGCTCCCCTTGACTTGCATCACCCTCCTCTCTCAGTCGCACTCTATGTTGATTTTCAGATCAACAGAGCTCCTTCTCGAGCCGTGCACAGCCATAAAAGCAGGCTTCGCTGGTAAGACGCCTGAAATGAGCTTGGTTAACTGGTTCTCCTTTTCCCGCGGCCTCCTTGTTGATGAACTTGTAATAAAATTCCACAACTTTATATCTCCCGCTTCACTCTTTTCAGCTGTCCGCGCAAGCCTAATGACGCTCCTTGGCTTTGACGCGATGTGGCGTCTGCCCTCAAAACTAAGTATGTAGCTTGAGCTATGATGATTTCCTTGAATCTTTGAGGCTACGTACTCCTGCTGAAATTGTGGTCAATCAAGCTATCCGAGATGGGTTTGCAAGCATTGAGTCCTCTATCTGTTCTTATGAACAAAAACTCTTATGTCCGTTCTCTCAAAAGCTCCCATCGTTTTCCCTTTGCAAAATGGTTTTCTTCCTTCTTGTTCCAACGCATTTCAATCTTACCTTGAGAAGTTCCCCATGTTACTTAATCTTCCCTTCTCTTTCCTTTGCACCAATTCTCTAGATATTGAATCACTGCTAATGTCAGTTGTGGCTCTGATGGTACATCAAACTTTTTGGCCAAGTCACTTTCTTCATCCTTGTTTGTTCCTTTGTATATAATATTTAACCTCAGCCTCTACTCCAGCTCCTTCTCAATTTGTTGGAAATTTGCTTATATTTCACTCATCCATAAGTCTGATGACCCAAACTGCATTACCAACTACCGTCCTATTTCCATCGTTCCTTTTTTTGGTAAATTTCTTGAAAGAGTTGCTTACAACAGGCTGCTTCCTCTCCTCCATCCTTACCTTTGATGAAAGTTAAATCTCCCACCTCTAATCCTATATCTCTTACTGATTTGGTTGCTTCTGCTTTAAACCAACGGAAAGCTGAATGTGGACCGACTTCTCAAAAGCTGCTGATTCTGTTGATCACAGAATTCTTCTTGCAAAATTTTGAAGCTATTGGGTAATTTTTCTTCTATTTTCTTGGTTTTTATCCTATATTTCTGGTCGTATCTGTGATATAACTGTGCATGCCACCACCTCTTCCCCTCTCTGTTTGCTTTCCGAAGTTCTTCAGGGTTCCATTATCGATCCATTATTATTCCTAGTATTTATAAATGATCCTCATTTCTTTATTCGTTCTCCCTGCCTCTTGTTTGCCGACAATTTCATGGTGTTCAGAGTAATTGAGTTTGCCGACGACTGCCTCCAACTCCAAAATGATCTTCGTAATCCGTGCGACTGGTGCTCTAAAATTTCCCTTATATTGAACATATCCAAATGCGATAAAATGTTCTTTACGTATAAAATGTCATAAGTTACTAAGCTCTTTACGGATATTCTTCTACGGCTGTTGACAATGTTAAGAACCTTGGTGTGTTCTTTGATTCAAAGCTCAAAGTTGACCAGCTCATTGCGTATATATCCGCCAAGGCCTCTTGTTTTCCCGGTCTCATCTTTAGATGGTCTGCCCCTTTTACTAGCGTCTCTACCTCTCACAATCTATTATTTTCACTTGTCCGTAGCATCCTAGAGTATTGTTGTCAAGTGTGGTCTCCCCACCTTAAATAGATCAATGAGGCGGTAGAATGTGTTCAGTGTAGGTTTACTCGCACATTGTTGTTTCAATTCAACATCCTTTGCTGTGGGTATATAATTATCGTCTTTCCTTATTCCAAATTCCGATTACCGCCTTATTCATCCTGGCTATAAGTTGTGCTTACGTAACGTCAATCAATCAGATAGATCTCAATTAATTTTTCCTCTGCCCTTCGCGCGGCTTGAAGTTTATTTTAGACACAAAGATATTCAGCTTGGTCCTTTTCCGCTAACGTTCTCTCAATTTTAATCTCAAATTAACGATTCCTTTCTAAAAGCTTCTTATCGTGTTTGATTATTTTATCACTATTGTAATATTTTTCATGTTAACTTATGTATTCCTTTAATTTGTTGAAGCTTGAAATGTGTATAATTTCAATCCTAAGCGTTGTTAATTTCCTTAGTATTTTCTTGTTGTTTTTAAATATTTCTACTTTTGTAACTGGGTATTAACCTGTTAAAATGTATTGTTAAAAAAATAAAAATATAAATACAAATAAAAAGCTTCCATATCATTCTACAAATCTTCCCTTAACAAAACACGTACTTCTAAATGTTTAGCTTCGCTAAATGTATTTATCTTCCTCATTTACGTGTATCCTTTCTAAATGAACTTATGCATTTATTTATTGTATTTATCTATTTAGTTATTTATTGAATTACATGTTTGTTTATTTGTTATGTCATTATTCTACCTGGCTTGGTAATTGAATAAATTAAATTAGAATATATTATATTAATATTATTAGCATAATATTGATATTAATCTCTGGTGACTAATAACACATCAAAGTCAGCTGATATTTTTCAGCCGAATCTAATATCAGTAGGTATATTCGCGTACCTGATTCTATTATAATATACTAAAATAGATTCGCAAAAAGTCGTGTTTATACTCTTGCTGCAAGCCAACTTTTGCCTCAAAAAGAAGCCAGCTGCAAAAATCTGTTGCTGCTGCAGTACGCGAACAAACGCGAACAACTATATAAATGTCTATGATATCAGTGAGCTGAAATTTCTATTCACTTTCTATTCGCGAAACAATTTTTTTTTATTTTGTCAAGACTCAAACGGCGAAAACTTGATTGAATGAGCAATATAAAAATCCCGAATTCCAGATTAAAATTTTCAATAAAACCAACATAATTATTTCAGAAAAAAAGATAAGCTAATATAAACCACTAATCAAAAAGTACTAAGAACTAGTCAAAGGGTACATACAAGGGGGTTATTCCATATTGATTAAAAATATGCATTTATGTTTACTGATATGATACTCACTATTCATTCATTTAGACGAATACGCAAGAGTGTCAGATTAAATCATGGAATGTTTCAAGAAAGCTGATTAGTGGTACGAGTGGTTATTAGTGGTACCAAAAAAAAAAAAATATTTCAAGCTCATACTAAACCACATCATAAACTGGTTAATATTGTTTGTGTTTTTTTTTTGTGTAATTTTTAAGAAACGATCTTTGTGGTTTCATTGCATGTTAAAAATGAAATGTAAATTCATTCTATATCCCAAAAAGAATCTTAATTTATTTTAGCATAGTCCATAACCAAAAATGTTTATTTCAGTTCATGTTTTCTTTTCAATCACAAATGGTAATTTTGTAGCATATCCTATGTCATATTTGTACAAATCCATAATATAAAATCATGGTGTCAGCGATTCCACGTGATAATCCTATCATAAACACTTCATTCGCACATGCAGTAGCAAGTCTTTATAGCTGTTCGCATTTTTGTTTCTTCTCCGTGTTAGTAATAATTTACGATCACAACAAATATTACATACGTAGAATGGTAGGCACGTCACGTCAATTTTGCTATATATTTGAAGTCATAGGAGGAAATTCCCATTGAAATGAGTCAACGGCTTGCAAATTATATTTGCTTTTGCAGATACAATAATATATCTGTATATCTGACAAAATAGCCACAGACACGACATAGTACCACATAGTAGTATTGATATAAGTCATGGGATTGAAACGACAGGAAAAGAACAAACGAATAAAACAAATGCTTCAATATGATTGCAAGAAGATGATAGATTGTTGTTCTTAACCCATTCACTGCCAACTTTGAGATATCTCATAAATTGCGCGACTAATTTAAATTGATTCCATTCAATCACAGAATAACTTTAAAGCCATTTGCGCCAGCACAGTTATTTTATTCTGTAAATGATGAATGTAAATACTTTATACTGTGAATGGTATGTCAATACTATAGCTACAACTGAATATAAATAACTGCGCTAGATGCCTGTTTTTTCCTTTAGATAAAATTTCGGCGACCTGATCAGCCTGACAGTGATTGGGTTAATTGGACGTGCAAGAGAATGGATTTAGTTCAAAACAGTTTCTATAGAATTGGAGTAGATACAATCGGATCATATAAGAACAATTAATACTTCGAGTGCCAGCATAAACTGGAGAATTGTGGGTCTCAAAAGCTAAGTTCAGAGAATCAAAAATGTTGCGTTTTGACAGGTCTATTTTCCCATCAATAGCCATCATTGCACTACGAATCGAAATTTGACTTTGGGCCCCGTGGTGCCAAATAAGTATCACGTTTTCCGAAATTCTGTGAGGCATATGTCGTGACACAGGAAAGTTAAGGTATTAAATTATTATATTTATAAAAGACAGATCTATTTCCGGGTCAATTTGGTCGATTTCATTTTGAAAATATTTTTAGTAGTTTAGTATTTTGAATGGCTCTGGTGATGTTCTGATTCGCCCTCATTTTTAATGTTTTTTCATCCGGCGGAGAGATGATGGGAAGAAGAGTGGAAAGAAAAGGGAGAACGGGTTTGAGACAAATACAGGCAAAGAGAATTGGAGTGAAAGGCAAGGCGCATGAAAGGGAGGCAAATAGAAAGCGATAGAGAGAGAAAAAAAGAAATAGATATAAGGGATAGAGAGAAGAATGGAGAGAGAGATAGGTAAAGAATGAGGAAACACTATGCTACAGTAGAAACGTACCATTTTCCGGAAAGACAAATATTAATAATACCCTGAAAGTGGAGGATCTAAACCATGAAAATTGGAAGATTGAATAGCTATTACCGTACCAAAATTTGGTAAAATAAGTTGCATATATTTTAAGGAAAAAAATAAAAAAGCAAAAGGAGAATAAGTTGAAAAACGATCAATGCGGCGAAAGGGCTAAAGTATTTAGCGAAAAACGATAAATCTCTATTTCTTTCTATTTAATTCGAAATATTTGAAAAAAAAAAATTAATAATATAGTTATCCTTTTTTTCTATGATGATGCCATAGCTCATGGCACGCCCTATCATGCTATAGTACAGGCTTGGCGGAATGTAAGCTGACACTGATAGAAAGAGTATGAGAGTCAAAGCGGTGAGGGGCCGAGTGTTGCGAGGTGCTCTACAAGAGATCAGACTTAATATTTCGTAAGAAAAATGATCATAGTAATAGCGATAAATAACAGAAAGGCAACGCACATTACTTCGATGCCCAAAGGATTCACTTCTTGAAGTAATAGTTTCATCGCCAGTAAGCTTGAAATCTTTACGTTAGACTTTGTCAAGTTCCGCTACATAACCCATATATGGGCTGCCCCAGCCCATATATGGGTTATGCTCTTGGTCTTATGAGAGTTTTCTAGATGTGCGCTATCTCTGATGGAGTCAAGTATTTCTTGCCTCTTTGAAGGAAACCTAGCTATTGCATGGCATTTTTCACAATTCACACAATTTAGCTGGTCTAGCTAAGTTTGCTGGAAATGAGGATAAGGTTTGAGCGAAAGCCGACAGCATTAAGTTTCGGACGCATTCAACATAAAACGGTCCGCTGAACCCCAAGTCATAACACTTAATACGTCCCTGTTTAGCGATGCCAACATGCAATCTCTACTAGATGCCAACATGCAATCTCTACTCTTTGAAGGAAACCTAGCTATTGCATGGCATTTTTCACAATTCACAAAATGTAGCTGGTCTAGCTAAGTTTGCTGGAAATGAGGATAAGCTTTGAGCGAAAGACGACAGAATTAAGTTTCGGACGCATTCAACATAAAATGGCCCGCTGAGCCCCAAGCCATAACGTTTAATAGGTCCCTGTTTAGCGATGCAAACATACAATCTCTACTAACAAAGTAGAGTTCCCGCAAGTGTCGGCCACTCTATCAAAAGAGTTTGTGAAGTCAAGGGTGCTGTCATCAAAAAAACCATGGGTCGGATTGAAAGTAAAGGAAAGGAGGTCGTTTATGAATAAAAGGAAGAGTTTTGGTGAAAAAGCAGTACCTTGCGGAACCCCGGCATTGGTGGTGTGGACACAGGAGTTGAGTCCATCCAGAAAAACTTGGGAGGAACGATTTACGAGGAAACCTGCAATCCACTTTACGAGGACAGGTTGAAGCACAAATGCACGAATCTTTGCTAAGAGAGCTGAGTGCCAGATTCTGTCAAAAGCCTCAAAAATATCACGACCGTTGATTTAGCAGAGCTATGGAGAGAACGGTTCCATCTCTCAGTGAAAAACGTAAGTAAATCCCCAGTAGAGTGCTCAGAATCGAAAACTTACGGACGTTCGTTGATAAGATGATATCAAGATATTTGATTAATTTTGCATTCACGAATGATTCAAATACATGAGAAGAACCAAAACGATTGCAATTGGCCAATAGTTCTAGGGATCACAAACCTGCCTCGTCTTAAGTATGAGTTGAAACAGTGCAAGCTTCCATGCGGGAGGGAATACTCCAGTTGAATATGACAGGTAAAATAGTTTGCGCAGATGTTTAGGTCTTAGACGCAACACTTTAGTACAAGGGGCGAAATAACATCAGGTCCGGCAGATTTAGAAACATCAAGCCTGGCGAATATTTTCAATACCTCTCTCGTACGGAAAAAAAGAGGATCTTGTTGTTTGTCTTGTTGTTTCTCATTGGAGGGCTAAGAGGACTCAATGATAAAGGTGGCAAGTAAGAGTTTGTAGCAAAAATCTAAACAAAAAATTTAGGCTTATCCACTGACTTATGTACAATACCACCAAATAGAGGTGTCACGGAAGAAGCGAAAAAGTTGTCCTTAATCCTTTTAACAAGCGACCAGAAACTATTGTTTCCTTTCTGACTTGCAAGGATCTGCTGTTTAAAACTTTCGTCAAAATGGTATTAACTCTTCTGATAGTGGATTTGCAGGTATTGCGAGCAGTTTTGTAAAGTTTTTTCAATTCAATTCCAAAAAGATAGACTGTAAGGTCGGAATGCCGCCTTCTTAATGCGATTGGCTTCTTGACATTCGTTATGCAACCATGAGGTGGTGGTTGATTTAGGGCTCTTGAAGACATGCGGGATAAAAGAGTACATTCCACACAATAAGATGTCAGTTATGGTTGATGCTATAAATTCGACGTATTTTGTTGCAAAGCAATTGGACTAGTGAAACTCTCTGATGTATTTCCTAAACGCAATTTAGTCAGCCTTGCTATAATGCCAGACTAGTTGTTTGTTGAGAAATTGATTAATGTTAATCATAAAAGAGATGTTAAATTGTGGTATGAGTTGCAGTAGTCAATGTTAGAAGACAGTGCATTGTAGAAACGAACAGTATCTGCATCAGACATCTCAGAGCTGTGGTATGAAAAGCAAAAGAAGATGATGTGCTTTTTCAATAGATAGCTGATGAAATGTTAAAAACGGGTCCTTAAAATCAAACATTAACACGAACACAAAGGATTGTGGAGACGGGCGTTTCGTCGAAACAAACAAACAACATGTCAGGTTCTGCTTCCCGATGCAAAACTTTCACTACCAGTCCTATGATTTAGTCGAGAGCTTCCCTGTTGAATTTTGGATTTTTTATTAAATCAGAGAGTACTTTGAGTGCTTTTTTTATCAAAGGCTTTTCTTAAGATAGTAAACGCTATGTAGTAGATTTGAATGGGAATAATTTGCACAGTATCTAAACATTTATTTTCACAGTAGCAAAAGGGTTAAACGCGATATTTCTTAGTATCTCTATGAATGCTAATGTGCTATTAAAGTTTTTGGTTAATACAATAATCTTGTTGAACAATTTTCAGCTACTTCATAGCGATAAAAATTGCAGAATTTTTTGGTAAGAGTAGAATTATTATGTAATGGTGCTGTACATTTTTTTTTAATAAAATCAGATTTAAAAAACCGTAAACCTGTGAATCATTTTTCTGTGAATCAAAAGGAAAAAATCGGTTTCGATTTAAAATACTGTGAATCATGTTGTGATCCAATGAATCTATTGGTAAAAATGTGTTTTTTGTTTTACTCTAGCTCATTTTACAAATTTTTGGGTCAGCTTTAATTAAGGTTCTAAAGTTATGTTAGCATAAATAGATGGATAAAATTTATTAAAAAATTTGTTTGTGCTGGAACACAGAGAAAAAAGTATCTGCTGTCATGAAGCTAGTGTAATGAAATGGATTGAGTACTGGGTAATGGTTCGCTCCAACCATGATCACACACCGAGTTTTGAATAAACCAAGCTGTAGGTACCTGGATGAAATCAGGGATATTAAAGTATTTCTTAAAACTACATTTACTACAACAGGCACAGCCGAAATAGATTGTAGTGGACCAAATTCGTTTTGACCAACAAATGTCGTGTACAATAAACCGGATCAAAATGGTTCCCCTGTGTACATATACCTTCATTGTCATTTGATCAATGTATACGGATAACGACATATCCGTTTCTTCACAACGTGTCACAAAGTTTCAGTGGGGATAGAAAAGTGAAAATCTAAAAATGTTGTTTTGCTACTTATTTGTCATTAAATTAAAATCCCTTCAAATCCACATCATGTAAAAAATCGTTTTAAAATCTTCCACCAATCAAATTACATAAATTCCCTTAAATTTTCAGTAAAACTGCAATGGGAATCATACTCACGCTAACATTTCTAATCGTCAATTACCTATCGCCCCACTTTAACTGCTTCAACTTCCTCACACGAAACGATAGCATTATTACTCACTCACGTACCCTATGCACGTCCGTTACCCTGCCAAGGTTTTGTAACACACCCTATAATTTGTTCGCTACCATGCCACCAGCCAGCAGGTATGACGAGGCGGTAGGTCGTCCCGTGAGTTCTTCGAAGTACAGACATATTTAGGTGTTGCATTCTACGGAAACTACTCACCGGTAATTTGAGCAGCACTGCAACCTCTTTCGTGCATCCTTGGCTTCGAACAATTTGCCCGAATCGTCCGCCCGAGAGAATTGCTGCCGTGAATGAAAATCAAAAAGGATGAGTGAACTGTTTGATGTTCCGTGGGATCAGCAACTGTTAAACTAGGTTATTACAATCGTGTTTGCCGAATTAGAAAATTTCGCCAAGTTTGTTGCGAAATTTTTTTTGGGAGACACGGAGCTGTTTGTGCAATTTTAGTTTTGAGCAATCGATACGGTGCAGAGTTGGATTCGATGTTGGCCCGAATGAGACACGCTCGATCCAATTCGACGCATTTATGACAATTTTCACTCACGCAAGCACAATACTGCTTCGATTGTGTTGCGTATCGGTGAAATTACCAACCAAAGACCACGACAACGGAAGCTGGAAATGGTCCAGTGATTTTTAATTGCGAAAACGATTTTTTCGATAGTGATCGCGATTTCGTTTTTTTTAACCGTAATTACAACCCCCAGACACAATCGAACAAGATACTTCACTTCGAGATACTTTCCGTTCGGAATAATCTATGTCAAGACCAAATCCTGCACCGACCGATAAGGCGGTATTTATGGGGCAACTGATTGGCACTCCAGGCCACCCTCTCACTCACTCAGCACTTTACACTCAGCATATCACTGTCAGCATATCCTGGGAGAATGTCCATGGAGCACACGTGACCGGAGGTTCAAATGTTCAAGGAGACTGTTAATGGACGAGCACTGCGCGATTTTATTTACTTTTTTTCGATGTGTCCAAGGATTCACTGCACCGTTTCAAATTTGCGGAGCTATCACGTTATAATGTGTAGTAATAATGAGCAGTTAAGAAGACTGGACGTTAGGTCGATAGATACTCCTGCAATGGATGTAGCGGTGAAGGCGCGGTTACACGTACGTTATCTTCCCAGCTCGAAAGACCGATCTCATTTGAGGTAAAGTCGGAAGACTGGCCACGAGGAAGCCTATTCGTTGAGGTCGTGCTGGGTGATATGGCGTGAGGGTCGGATGGTGTTGATGTTAAGTATGGTAATGGTTATAAAAATGGCATGCGCCGCAGCCGGCTGCTATTGTACCCCTTCGTTCAGTTTGTTGGCGACCGGTTGGGTTGGGCTGCGAACGTAACGTCAGTAGAATGTGTACCAAAAATTTAAACGAGGTGAAATTAATAGTTACGATAGGGACGATGTTTTTTTATGGATGTATGGAAAATCGGTTTTTTATCTTCCATTCAAATCTCTGATATTCATATTTCAATTAAATTTCACTTTCAATCAATCAAAAAATCATTCTAATTGCGGAATATAATTTAATTTGTCCAACTATCTCTTTTATTTGTAGCTTCAACCGGCAGTTCATCAATTTAGATGAATCATTTCTTTATGTGTATCACTTTCGAAGTCTGTTGACGACCTTGAACAAGAGGGAAATTGTCTTTATGCAATCAAAAATTAGTGCGAATATTTCACTTATTCAATTGAATAAATTAAATCATTTCGTGCCTCTTATGAAGTATGCATGTTTGTAAATCAATTATGCGATCTGTATGATTTCATGTGAAATTCAACTCACAGGGTGTTCTGGTAGGAGTCGAAAGATTTTTTTAGTATTATTGCTAACCGGAATGAAATAATCTAAAAAAATTATCACATAATTTTAGAATATTAGACCAATTGTCAATTATATGGAGAAAATCATGTCATTCAATTGATTTTCACTTATTCAAATGATTTTTCTCGGGTTCCATGGAAGTTGTGAAGTATAGCTAGTATTGAGCTGCACGTTCGAAAGGACAAGAAAAAACGAGCACATATGGCAAAATAAGTGAAAAAGTTCAAAGAATTTATAAATGGTGTTTACATGTTTTCCGGGAAGTAAGTGGAACTGCTGTTCTTGCACAAAAAAGCAAAATTTAAAAACCATTTGCAAGTAGGTGATGAGTAGATTCTATTTTTGTTTTAGAAGTACTAAAAAATAACGTTTGGGTTGCGCTTTAAATGTCAGAGTGATCTAAATCCTGCCAAAAAGTTTCTAGGTCAGTCCAGAGGCACTTTGGTTTGAAATCTCTTTTCATATAAAAATGCTAACCCATCGACGTTTTTTGTTGGAAGCTCGAATCTACAGGATTAGAAATTTTCGGGTAAATTTAATAAATTTCCGAATATATAAATCCAAATGAAAGTTTGTATTGATCTAATAAATTCGCTTATCATAAAACAATTTTATCTGATAAAACATAAAATCTATACCAATTTATTCATTTCGAATAAGCCACTCTTTTAAAAGGAATCTCAATTGCTTGTAAATAAGAATACCATGTTCTTATTGAATATACACCATTTTGCAGGCTACACGATAAATTTAACCCTTTTTTTTCCTCCTTCCTTCCACTCTCTCCATCACTCAATCAGTATGCACGGTCCGTGTGCATCAACGTATTATCAAACATATCGTCCTAGTACTTCCCAGACAATTAAAAATTGGTATAAGGGAAGATACAATTGTTATTAATTTTAATCACATTTCATACCTTAAGCTATATGATTGTCCTCATTGACATGTGTCCAGAGAAAAGTCTACAAAAAACTCTGGTATCTCCTTCATTAAGGATTGGTGTTTTTGATGTGAGATTTCAAGTGTACCTTGAACTCTATTATGTTTTTCGCTGATTTGACCCAGTTCGGCAATGAATTGTAATATGCGATAGCCTGCTGTATTGGATCTATCTTCAATCTATCTGTTCTTGGAGTTGTAAGAAATAAATTTCTAGCAGTTCTGGTTTCCCGGTTAGTTATCTCCAACACAGTGCGGGGGGTGTTAGGCCATTTCAAATTGTTTCTCAGGATGTTAAAAATCAGTTTTCCCCTTTCAAAATTAACTAGTTGTTGTATATTTAACAATCCTGTTCGAGTGTACACAGTAACTGTTGGTGTTAGAATCGGCATTCTAAACATAATTTTAATTCCTTTAGAAATAAGTCTGCCAATCAACTCAATGTTTTGCTTTGATGTCTGACTCCATAGAACACTTCCGTATGTGATTGTTGAAAGAATATAAGCATTAAACATCATTAATTTAGTTCTGGTTTCCAAGAACTCAAATTTTCTTAAGGCTGCGATCATTGGTGCGACTTTATGTCTGATGTGGTTAATGTGCTGTAACCATGACATTTTCTCATCCAGAATTAAACCAAGATATTTCATAGATTCAGCTTTTTCCAGACGAATTCCGTTTATCTGAATAAAGGGGTTTATAGGACATTTGTTTTTCTGCTGGAAAATTATGTACTTGGTCTTGTTGATGTTTATAAGCAGTTTGCTATGCCTAAGCCACACTTGGTATGTTTCTAGATCTCTATTAATTTTATACTCCAGAGACGGTTCATCCTTTCCAGAATATAAAAGGAGTGTGTCATCAGCAAAAAGGACCAATTTGCCAGACAGCTGGAGATGTTGGATGCAGTTCACATACAGGATGAATAGTACTGGTCCAGGAATTGATCCCTGCGGTATGCCTATATTGATAAAACGCTCCCGACTGATGCACTGTAATTGTTTTGTCACGATCCGCCTATCCAATAGATAATCTTTTATTATCGAGTTAAATTTCTTGCTAATGCCATATTTTTCGAGACGTTGAAGCAAAATTCTGTGGTCAATCGTGTCAAAGGCCTTCTTGAGATCGACAAAAATAGCTGCTACATAGTTACCTCTATCCAATGAACTGTTAATGAATTGGACCGCGTCTAACGTGGCCGCTATTGTATTGCTGTGTTCTTGGAAACCGTACTGTATTGGAGCTAAAATTGTTTTTTTTTTTTTGCCGGCGATAGTCTGTTTTTATTATGAATGCGTGCATACTCATTGATATTTAGGCCCGTTTCACACGAGACACTCGGTGTCCGGCCACTGTGTCTCTAGCCACTGCCGGGGCATAGAAATAAATGAGAGCATACACACAGAGCCACAGTGTCCGGGCCACAATTCTATAGTGAGTGAAGAGTTTTTTTTTATTTCTTTAACACAAAGTCAGTACGCATATTATATACAGTTTATTCACAAAAATCTAAGCTTTATAATCTTTCTGCAATGATTGAAATTGCTCCCAATGGCTACCAAATAATTTACAACATCATACAACAGTATGATGTTTCTTTTTCTAGGAATGCATTTTTTTGCCAAAACTTTCTGCATAATGTTTTCATATATTTTTTATTTGATTATTAAATTTGATTCTATTATATATAATTTGTAGCGTAAGGTAGTTTTAAGTAATTATTGTCAAGATGCTCCCAGCCACTGTACAGGCTGGTTATGACTATTAGCGTATAAGGAAAAAAGATTGTTTAAGAAAAAATAATAAAATAATAATAACAATAAATGCTTAAAAGGTTAAGAATGTATTAAAAAAAGAAAAGGTTAAGAATGTACATACATTAATAAAAACTAAAATCTTTGTTCAATTCAATTCAAATGAATTTGATTCTAACAGTGTACGGATCAATGTAAGATGATAAAATTTTTTTGAAAGTGTGTGTTGGAAACAGAAATATTTTGTGTTATACATTGCGAAGAATTAAAATTAATAATAACACTCCACAATAATGCAATCGATTTGTAGCTTACTAAATAATAGCTTAAACATTTTTTGGTTTGATGAATTCTTATGTAAATTATAAAATTCATTACATCAAACGTTTTTTGATTGCAATATGAACTTCTTTCACTCCCACAATTAAGTTTAGTCTGCATTCTTTTTGGTTCGCAATATCAATCTTGTAACTATATTGCTCAATGTATGTAAATAATAGCCATAAATTATACAGCAGTAAACAGAAAATGGATCCTTCAGATTATGACTGAAGTTTCTGAAAAATCAAACTTGCTTGGCCACCGAGTATAAAGAAAACGCATGCCACAATAAATGATGATTTTCCCTCCGCATTAACTGATAGTTCACTGATAGCTAATACTCGCAGCGATTTCGGAAAAATATGTTGAAACATGCTTAATGATTATATTATGTGACAGTTTTCAGTACCTTCTTAAACAAAATCAAATTTGCCCCAGCTGCATCATCATTTAAACGACTAACTTTCCTATTTCTTGAAGGAGACGGTAATAAACAAAGACAAATTTACTATGGACAGTACTTTAGGGCTCCAATCTAAAACCAATATAATTCGTGGTCAATCAAATCACAAACATTTCTTACCGATTTGCCTAATAGGCTCCATGTTCCATAGTTTCTTACTGCAATAAAAAATCACAGCTTCGTATTCTGGTCTACTGGTCAAAAGTGAGCTACTTTGCTGGTAATAGAGACCAAAGTCATAATTAGTCTCATAATAATTTAAATAATAATATATAATTTAAATTAGCTTTCTAATATTTCTTTGACCAGCTCTGACTGACAGAAAAAAAAAATGTAAAATATTGAAAATGTTTACTTTTCATTTCTTTCCCATACTTTTTATTTTATGCGTACCTATGTTTTAAAACGAACTTTACTCGATTTGTAAAACAGCAAATGTCGAAATAAAGATTACCTTTTCTAACTTGTTGTTGTCTCTTCTATTCATTTCTTCCTACAATTCAAAAATTTGTATAGTGTGTTGAAATTTTCCTCCAATTTTCCCCTGCTATTTTTCAATGTTATTAGGAGAAGACAGTTGAATAATTGTTTATTTCATTTTATTTTTTATTTATTAACCAAGCAAGGTACAAGTTACATGAGCAGTACAAAAAAAATTGAAAACGTATATGTATATATACAAATAAAACGAAAAATTAAATAAATTAAATAATTAACAAATCAATCAATAACAATTAATAAACATTGACATTTGTCTTAAGATAAGGGGTTACGGATGTTTTCGATAAGGGAGGGTTTGAAGGAAAATTTCGATATCGTTGGAGAATACAAATTACTTATGCTATTAAATATTCTACAGTATCTATTTATCGGCTCATAAGCTGCGTAAATAGTGGAATGCGGATATTCCATTAGTAAATGAGTGGATCTCTTGTTCCTTACAGGGATATTTAAAACCATTTTACTATTCAGGAATTCAACTCTGATAATGCTACTAATGATTTCGATTATCAAGCAGGCCAAAATCATATTTCTTCTGGATTTTCTCATCCACGATAACACCAAGATCAACGACATTTTCAACACGAGCTAACTAACAAATTATTGCCGAGGAAGTACGTGATATAAGAGACGGTGCATTTTCGGGAAAACTGTATGACCTGGCACTTAGCAATGTTGAGAGAAAGCTTGTTTTAATTTCACCAATGATCAAGTGAATCGAGGTTGGATTGGAAAAAGATTACATCGGATTTAGATTTAATGATAGACTTGAGATCGTCCGCATAAAATAGATGAGGTATATTTACTAGGACAACAGATAAGTAAGAAATAAATATATTGAAGAGAAGTGTACCTTGAGATACACCAGAGGTAGCAGAAATATTTTTCGATAAAAGTCCTTGAAATTTTACCAATTGTGTTCGATTGCGAAGGTAGGAAGTCAGCCAGCTAAGTAAAGATCCGGCAAGTCCGAATTTATGAAGCTTTAGAATTAAGGTAGGGTGGTCAGCTCTATCAAAGGCTTTACTAAAGTCTGTATAGACGCCGTCAATGTTTGCCAATAGATCCTAGTATAACCATAGATTTTGACAGTTAATTTTTCATTCTATTTTACCTAAAACGTTTTAACCCTCACTCTTCAACAAAGAAAAAGTGAAATAGTCGGTGAGAATCCGTAATTCTCCTGGGTGTATGCGGCTGGAAAAGAAATTATCTTTCTCAACCAGGTGATAAGAATATACTTTTTGAAAAGAATTCCAACAATAATTGCTTACACCCAGTTTTTTATCGATGAAATGTCTTAATAACCGTCAAAACAACATGTACAGATCGAAATAATTTGCAGAAAAATGGCATTCATATATATCTTAAATCGTTTTGTACAATCAACTTTATTTCCATAGCAGCATATTGCCACCTAATTTTCCCAGAGGTTTTTCAGCTTCACTTACCGGTTCATTATCAGTTGCGACGAATTTTGAAAATAATCTTTAATCTGCTTATTAATCTTTGTGCTTGATTTCACCTACTTTGTCAAAACACAGTTTGGACGCAGTAAAACTGATAGGATATAAATAGGGGAAAAATAGGAAATAGGATATATCAACTATGTATATCCAGCATCAGCATCTATAATCTATACGATACATACATATTCATATGCATGTATGTATGCAATAGTACACTATTGATAAGATCAATTATAAGTATATTTCTTACCTTGTATGTAATATATTTTAGAACAGCGTTTTTTGAGAGAAAAGAAAATTCAGTTTCCTCAACACATTTTACTTATTTAAAATAATTTATTGGGCATTTTCTTATATCACCCTATACTATCCACAGCGACCTTAGCCAATTGATTCCAATCGAAGACAATTGACTATATGGTTGGCATGTAAGTTCTAGTCTACTTTACTGCAAGTTAAAGTGTTGTCGCCATTGTGTCTTCTTCTGCTCTCATGCCCATATTGTTGACAATAAATTTTGCGTAACGGTACTACATACATATATCAATTCATCCAATTATTGCACCGCATCGTGAGAATGCTCTAAATTCATATGAGATACTCATTGGCTGTTTGTCAGTCAGTTAGTATACAAGCAATCGGACTTTTTTTTAATTTAATTTATTGGAGAATTATGATAAATCGGTTTTCGATCATTCGAAATACATGGTATCAGAATCAGTGCATGTCGATGAAGTCAGTTTTTGCATAATGATAAAATTCTCTTGGAATTTTTAGAGAAGAACTGCAAGTAATAAGGACTTATTATGCTCTGGCTTATTATCTATTCTTATAAATTTCTTTGGAGAGCCACAACTTGAAAAGCACAACCCTAACTCAACTAAATTTTTCACCTCGATACTCTTCTCCATCCAACCTCAGACGATTTGAGCGCATGCTGCTATCATCCACCATCATACCACCCACCAGCTCTTACGTGAATCGTTGAAGAGAAAGAGAGACGTGAAATTTGCACACCATCTATTCATCCATATCATAGTACTATACGCTAGAAGAACTAGGCTTCCGTCTTCAATTTCGCAGGAATATGATGCGAATTAGGGAAAATACAAACACTCAGTATCTTCCAAAAATCCACACATACATATATACATCCATATTTACATACCATACCGGGTAATTTTTTTTTAAAGATTCAATAATTGAATCAAGTTGCTGCGTTTGATCGACTTATTCGACAGATTTGTATGCAAGTTTATAGGGCCAGGAAATATTTCCGGCGCTGTCGGGAATTTCCATTCAATTTCATGTACTTTCACAAATTTTTCGAGAGAAAAAATCATTCGCCGTATTGGATATGATTGAGTTGGCCAGTGTTTGTTATTGTGCGTGGGGTATTATGTAATTGAGATTGTACGTAAATGGAGATTATGCTATCTAATATAAATAAATCTGGTCAGATTTGGCTTCATTGCTTCCGACATTAGATCGGTATCGGTTTAATTGTTATTGCGAATAGATTAGTTTCTGTTTTTTCCTCTCGAACAATGTTTTTGTGATCATAATAACAGTTAAGTATTTTAATTGTTTGAAAATTTGCCTGAAAATATCTGAATACTACGCGTTGATAATAAACAATGATTTTACGCTCGGTGAAGCAAATAATTTTTTATTATAATTTGTTTATATAATAGGCGCGGTTTTTTTGCTCCCCTTATCCATAACAGAACAATGCTAACCAGTGCAGATGCATTGGAAACAACAACAAATCCTGTTATGCATAGGGGGAGTTTTTGTTGTTTCCAATGCGTCTGCAATTGATAGCATTGTTCTGTTATAGATAAGGGGAGCAAAAAAACACGCCTAATGTTTGAATATTTTTGCACGAAATTTTTAGTTCCTAAACATATTAAGGTTAAAAGCCAGTATGGATGGTGTTGACGAGGATGCTCAGAGTTGAAAGGTTCCAAATCGGATGATATCGGCTTACGATGGAGACCGGTGAAAAGAGTTGTTGGGAGTCATCAACACCGGACCCTGGTTGTAATACCAATGACGATGATGATATAATGAAACAAATTGATCATACATGAAAAAGGCCGATAGAGCTTTTGCTTGACATGGTCTCTGCATTATTTTGCCTGAAATGAAATAATACGTCAACCTGTTTATTTATTTGAACAACATTTTAACCTTTTTGATGCATCCTAAACTTGAAATTACGGTGAAGAGCGGGGAGACAATAGTTATCGATAGACTTTACTTTGGTGCATGTCAGAATTACAAGAAAGTTTCTACAAAAAACACGGTCAACAAATTTATTGCTAATGCCAGAACCGAGTTTAACATTAGATTTACAAGCTTTTTAAATATACCTATTTCTACCCCAACCAGTCAGAATGACTGGCTGTTAAGAAAAAATGCTTATTATTTACTCTTAAAAAGTAACAAAAAAAGCTGAGCAATATTAATCGTAATATATAAATGAATTTATGGACATTGTCAAATAACAAAACGCTTAATTGTTTACAGTTTGTCGGTCACAATTTCTACATACATACATATGTCGATTTTGCTGTGTGTACACTTTCAGCAGACACTTTTTTTGCGTGTATTGCAAATTGTTGTAGTCTTATTAGGCGTGTTTTTTTTTTTTTGCTCCCTCTATCTATAACAGCACAATGCTGACGCATTGGGAGCAACAACTCCCCCTATCCATAACAGGAGTTGTTGTTGTTTCTAATGCGTCTGCACTGGTTAGCATTGCTCTGTTATGGATAAGGGGTGCAAAAAAACGCGTCTATTGCTATTGCAATACCCTATTTGAAACCATTTGCATACAGCAACCTGTGCCACTTGCAGCTGGTATATTAGCTTCGTGTGGTTTTGCCTTGAAGTCTTATAGTCTGAAGCAAGTTCTTTTGCTAATCAAACAGAAAGTTTTTTCGTGAGATATTTTCTCCTGTTGTATTTCTGTACAATACCCAGCAATTTATTCCGGCTGAATCTAAAATATTGAGAAAGACTTGAAGTGGACACCTTCTGGAACCTGATTTTACGGTATATTTTCATGCCATTTGATCAGTGACATCAACGCCAAATTTTGTTTTCTTCATAGAAACATGCACCAGTCATTTTGACTGGTACTGCACTGAAAAAAATCCACATAGCGCGCAGAGCCATGTAGCATAGCGCATTATTTATGGTCCCATACGCCATGTACATAGTACTCTGAGCCATGCAATATGGCTCCTAGCGCCATAATCTCAGAATCTACATAGCGCGTGGTCCCATGTTACATGGCGCAGCATTTATGGTGCCACACGCTATGCACATAGTGCCCTGAGCCATGCAGTATAGCTCCCAGCGCCATAAATACATGGCGCAGAAAGTATGGCCCCACACGCCATATTACATAGTGCCATGAGCCATGTAATATGGCTCATGGCACTCCAATTATAACTCGCAGCCGTACACTGAGAAAACACTTGGCGCCAGACACCATAATTTATAGAGTTCTGGCACCATGTACATAGTCGATTTAGGGATTGTGATAAAATATGGCGCCACACGCCATAATACATGGCCAAAAGTACATAGGCCTCCACGCCATGTACATGGCGTGGCAGACTATATTACATGGCGTGGAGGACTATACTGTATGGCGTGGAGGACTATACTGTATGGCGTGCAGGACTATACTGTATGGCGTGGAGGACTATACTGTATGGCGTGCAGGACTATACTGTATGGCGTGGAGGACTATACTGTATGGCGTGGAGGACTATACTGTATGGCGTGGAGGACTATACTGTATGGCGTGGAGGACTATACTGTATGGCGTGGAGGACTATAGTACATGGAGTGGAGGACTATAGTACATGGAGTGGAGGACTATAGTGCATGGCGTGGAGGACTATAGTACATGGCGTGGAGGACTATAGTACATGGCGTGGAGGACTATAGTACATGGCGTGGAGGGCTATAAGCATAGCGTCTGCTCCTATGCACTATGGCATGTGGAACTATGTGAAATTGATTATGTACATTGCGCCAGAAGTCTATAAATTATGACTTCTGGCGCTATGTGTTTTTTCAGTGCATCTGAAGATGATCCAATTCACATCCAACAAAACGCCACGAGTCTTCTCAGTTCGATGCTCCGAACTGAAAATTCCCGAGGGATAAATAACTTCAAGAAGCCTGCTGACATTTATACATCTCCTCACACAGCATGGCTGCGAGTTATAATTGTAGTGCCATGAGCCATATTACATGGTTCATGGCACCATGTAATATGGCGTGTGGGGCCATAATTTCTGCGCCATGTAATTATGGCGCTGGGAGCTATACTGCATGGCTCAGGGTACTATGTACATGGCGTGTGGCACCATAAATGCTGCGCCATGTAACATGGCACCACGCGCTATGTAGATTCTGACATTATGGCGCTGGGAGCCATATTGCATGGCTCAGAGTACTATGTACATGGCGTATGGGGCCATAAATAATGCGCTATGTTACATGGCTCTGGGCGCTATGTGGATTTTTTTCAGTGTACTGTGTGAGGAATCTATAAATGTCAGCAAATGATACTTGAGTATCGTCGATAGATAGAGAACATTCTCAATCGGCTAAGGGCGCATATTATTGGATATTTCGCATATTTCGGCGACTCTAAATGCAGCCAGCGCCTGTTTGTTGCAAGCAAGTGACTTCTCCGTGTGCTCATTTACGGTAAGTAGCACTGTTTTGACTGATTTGCTTCTTCAATGTACTATAGTCTTCCACGCCATGTACTATATTCTTCCACGCCATGTACTATAGTCATCCACGCCATGTACTATAGTCCTCCACGCCATGTACTATAGTCCTCCACGTACTATAGTCCTCTACGCCATACAGTATAGTCCTCCACACCATACAGTATAGTCCTCCACGCCATGTGTTATAGCTCTCCACGCTATGCACTATAGTTCTCCACGCCATGTAATATAGTCCGCCACGCCATGTACATGGCGTGGAAGACTATAGTACATAGCGTGTAGGCGTATGTACTTTTCGCCATGTATTATGGCGTGTGGCGCTATATTTTATCACAATCCCTAAATCGACTATGTACATGGCGCCAGAAGTCTATGAATTATGGCGTCTGGCGCCATGTGTTTTCTCAGTGTGGTATAAGTGTCAATAACAAAAAATAGATTTGTTACGAATATATATAAAGTAACATAAAGCTCATAAAATGTATTCTCTACTTATAGCTACAAAAGTCATAGAATCATTTCGGGAAGCGAATGTGACATGCAGTAGGAATTTTGAATTAAAATGGCACGACCAGTCAAAATGACTGGTCTGGTAAATCAAGTGTTAAGTAAAATGAAATAAAGTTCGGCTACCTGCAATCACCAAAACTTCAATATGCTAGAAATGCTGTTGCAACCAACTTAGCTCTGCCGAGTAATCGTCAGTACAGCATGATTTGAAAATTTACCTTGCGTACCTTGGCCCCGCCGCACAGTGGTCTATTTCGCGAAAAAGGTGAACTTTATTCAAATTATGGACTTTTGAGTATGAAGTTGAAACTTGGGGGTAACATTGTCCTATATGGCTCCCATCATTTGAGGTGGTAATTGGGTTTCATAAGTTTAAGGGTAAGAGCACAGGTGGTGAAAACAGCCAAAAATTGCATCTGTCTTTTAACCTATTTTTTAAATTAAGAATATGAAAATCAAAATACCTTTGAGTAAAACAGCGTTATTAAGCTATGAAAGACATTGATGATTTAGCCAAAGTCCAAAGTAACTATCAAAACTTAATTTGCCTGCGGTAGCTGCGGCTACGCTCGTAAACTCCTTTCAAAGTTCAGCGACCTTGCATAAAATGCAACATTTTGCGCGCTTATTGCGCCAGTCCGCGTGCTCTGCAGTAGTTTCTTATCATTAGCAGAGATAAACACATCGTTGAATTTCATAAATAAAACAATAGTTTCCAAACCTTACACTTACTTGTTATGTTATTGGTAAAGTTTCAAGTGGTGTATGTTTATTTGGCTGCTCATACATTTATTTACCCATTCAACTGTACTTTAGAATCATCAAATTTCCCAACTTGCTTAAAAATTCAATCCAATGAAATATGTTCATATGATAATTCATGTATGATCATAGAATAATTCTGGTATGTATATTTGAAATTATATGCAATGCAATATTATCGAAAATATATTTTTACCTGTACAAAACAATTTCGTGCAGGTATTAATTGCTAAAATTGTAAATATCCATGCATGGGTGAGTGTTAATATTTGTAAATTCGTTATGTGTTTTGCTATATGCTGTAGATAGGCCTTTTTCACTACTTTCACTATTGATTTTAAGATACTTCCACAAAAGATAGGTTTTTCAAATTTGGTAGAATGATGTAATCGAGTATGCAGCTTTCGAATTCGGTGTTAACTCAAAAATGAAAAAAGTCGGATAGGGCGACTTATGATCACTGTCACTGTTTTATGACTGTCATTTCGGCAACAGTTTGGAACAATTTTGGAAAACACCCACCTACAAAAAATAGTATTTAAGTCTATTTGCACTTATTTGTCAGGTCATTTCTCGATTTATATCATTTAGAAAACAAAAGAAATACAATAAAGTAGAAGAAAGTCTGAGTTTTTGTTAAAACCTTTTTGGTCAATTTGAGACAGAAAGTTCCATGTGTAAAAGACTTAAAGACTACACAAAACTCATAAAATCGTATGACATAGAAAAATCGTGCGATCTAACATTACATATAGAAGGACATAAATAGGAATTGCCTGCGATAGTTTTGGTATTCGGCCTTGCCTGTTGTATTTCATCCACTCTTTCGTTTGGTATCTCATTTAATTTTGCACAAGTAAAAAAAACGGCTATTGCAAAATTAAGTTCCTTTTCGATTTGTTTTGTTCATTTCGGCTTGCTTTGCTGCCTCAAAAAATGGCCAATTATAAAGTAACGCGGTGAATGTTGCATGATTTAACTATTCAAAATAATTACAATTGTTTCGATTAAACTTTATGGGTAGGGGTGCAAATCAAATTAATAATACTGTCCAACATCATTTGTGTCAAACGAATTTGAATAATCATATCCACAGCATTTTTGCCTGCTGTCACGAATGTGATCCAAAATTTGGCTATCACGTCACAATATTGATAAAAATTGCGTCAGCAGGAAAAAATTCTAAAAATGATATTTTCCTCAACATTGAGGCACGATAGGAGGATTTGGACAGCGGTTTTGGGTTCAGCCAGCAAAAATACTATGGAAATGATAAGTCACACTCGTTTATTAACAAGAAAAATGTTTCTCCTGAAAGTGAAATTTTCCAAATTTTGACCCTCTTTGGAAATTTTTTGTTAAAAGTTGGAGCCAACACAACCCCAGAAATGGATTTCCCATGTTTGAAAACCCAAGAAACACTCAATTTCATTCATCTAGTGGTTCTCATGAATAAAGTTCACCTTTTTCGAGAAATAGACCACTGTGCGCCGCCTAGCTCAGTCTGTTCGTGGGCATTTAGGTCTACGATTCTTTCGCGCTACGGCACGCGAACGAAACACACGCAAAGAAAAACCTACAATAGCGAAGGACAGTGAAGATTTCATGTAGGAATCATTATCGTTAAGGAAAATTTTACTGAATTATGATAAATTGTTTTTTTGTTTTATGATTCATACTTGTATTTGACTCAAAATAAAAATTGTGAACTGTAAGATAGATCATACAACCACTGCGGATACAGGCACCACCAATCAGCTGTTTCGTGCCGAAACCGCTGTAAACTTACATAGGACAAGTAAAAAGTCTGGCAACCGGGTAAAGTGGAGGACGCCGTTGTGTGAATTCGAGAAAGACAATAGCAGAGAAGACGTAATTGCAATCGCGAGTGACATGTCATTAGATTGTGTCGTAGTATAATTAATAAATCATTTATCATTGTATTTGGTGTTGTGATTGCTTGAAGCTTCGTGTGAAGGACTCTTAAAGCTCAGGTGTGGGGTTATTACCCAAAGAAGTAATTGGAAAATGTCTACACGGAAAAAGAGCAGTGCGCCCATAACCCCGAGAAGGCACGAGGAGGCCGCATCAGTTGTGAGAAGTCGCGGAAACGCGACAACGCCGGGGAAAAGTACGGGCGCGATTAAGAAAAACAGTACGACACAAAAAATAAAAATTGATAAAGTTCATGAACTAGAAAAAGAGTTAGAAGAAAAAGTGCCGCCGGTCTCAGTGCCGAAACAGGGTAAAAATGCCGAAAATTTTTTTGAGAAAAAAAGTGCCGATTCCGATTCAGAAAAATTAATAAAAACTTCATCAATAACGGAAGATATAGAAAATATTACTCCCTCAATACGGTCAAAATCGCCAGACGAAGCAATTCAGTCATTATCAGTTGTAGCCAAACAACTACGAGAAGAAGAAGACATACTTATTCAGCAATTAAGAATAGCAGCACGGAGAAAAGAACTGTTAGAAATACAACAAGATATCCAAAATCTTGAAATAAATTTGAAAAAAAACAAAACGAAGATACAAATTGCTGCAGAAGACACTGAAGAAAAAGAAGAAACTGAAGAAAATGAAGAAATTGAAGATAATATTCTGCCGCCTACAATTGCTGCCGCTCTAACACCCACATATGAATTAAATAAGTACTTCAGCCAGATGGAACATCCTGTCAACTTTGCTGATCTCCAAACGGCATTGCCTGAATATTCTGGAGATAATAGCCAAAGTATTCGAAAATTCATTAGAAACCTCGAAGAAATACTAAACCTTGCGGGAGTTCAACAAGACAAAAAGTTAATATACCTAAAAAGATCATTAAAAGGCACGGCTAAAGCATTTTTAGAGGTATCGGAAACTTCAAACTATGAAGACCTTAAATTTGAACTCTTAGAAGAATTTGATGATATGCCACAAACAGAAGAAAACTTAAGAAATCTTAGAGCTAAAAGGTGGAAACCTGAAAATGAACCACTGCATCGATTCATTATTAATATCCAGGCCAATGCAAAGCAAGCTGGACTAGAGGAATTAGAAGCCATCGACATCGCAGTAAGTAATGTAAAAAAAAGTGGCTATGATACAGCCACATTAGTAGCCTGCAGCACAATGGGTGAACTAAAAAAAAGAGCTCGCCGATTTGCATATGAAGTTGAAACCAGCAGAATAGATGAACATCAAAAGCCACAATTTACTACGGCACCTACAACCAGTTATAACCTTCAGACAAATCGCCCTTTATATTTAAATGAAAAATATAAAAGAAATATGTCCCCACCACCAAACCGGCCGATGCCACGTACGTCATTCCGCCTTCCGCCACCTCCGTCAAACCGTATGCTGCCACCTCCGTTAAACCGTATGCTGCCACCTCCGTCAAACCGTATGCCGCTACAGCCATCTAATCGCCTACTTTCAACACAAGAAGCAACTGAAGAAATAAGATGTTTCAATTGTTCAAGGACCGGACATTACAGCAGCCAATGCCCTTATGAAAAACGATTACAAGGAAGTTGTTTCAAATGCTGGAAATCTGGACACATCCATAGCGAATGCGTTTTTCCGAGGAAACAACTACTGCCCATAACTGGGAGTATTAGCTACACAAGGCCCTCATCACCAACAGCATCAATGGCAAGAACGTCGGATGAAGAACAGGAAAATTGCCATAACCGAGTGGCAATATCAAATTGGGTAAGTGTCATATTTTCAACAAGTCTTGAGCACGGACGAACAGAGGAATTAACAAATATTTTTTCTCTATTTGACACTGGCAGCCCAATCAGCTTAATAAGTTTTAATAAAATGCCACTATCAGCAAACATCATCGAAAATAACCCAAAATATAAAGGGTTAGGCGGAAGTACAATAAACATAATAGGACACACTGAAGTTATGATTAAATATAAAGAAAAAAAATTTCCAATAAAATTACATGTTATTAAAGAAAAAAAACCATTGTTTCCTCTAATCTTGGGAAGAGATTTCTTGGAGATAGCAAACATACATCTAACTAACTGTCAAAAAATTAAGTACAAAAAAGAAGAACTCCTAAAATTAAGAGAAAATATTGGTTGCGAAAAGTCTTCCTTCCGTGCTCAAAATATTATAAAAAATAGGTTAAAAAAATTTGACTTATTAAACAAAATGAAAATCATAGAAGATACATTGCCACTTCAGCCTGTTAAGCCTTTCCCAACTAAAATACTTAAGCCAAATTCTCATACACTGCTGCCAAAATCTAAATTACATAAATTAGATTCAATTTCATTAGAACCAAAAACGGCACAATTAAATTCGGAATCAGCAGTACCAGACATATTTAACATCGAAATAGAAAAGGAAGCTATATTACCGCAAATAAACCAACATCTATCAAGCCTTAAACAAAAGGACTTGATGAATATTGTCAATACAACGTATATCCAAACATTTGACTCACTAATAGAACCGTTAAAATATGAGATGAATATTCATCTAACAACAGATGTCCCATTCCATTGTGCACCGAGAAGACTATCCGTTTTTGAAAAACAAGAAGTCAAAAACATTACGGACTCCTTAATAAAAGATGGCATTATTAGACCTAGTAACTCTCCGTACGCTTCAGCCATTGTATTAGTCCGCAAAAAGAATAAGAAAACCCGCTTATGTATAGATTACAGAGGATTAAATAAACTCACGGTCAGGGACAACTACCCATTACCACTTATAGAAGACTGCCTTGAGTACTTGGAAGGAAAAAATTATTTTTCAGTTTTGGATCTTAAAAGCGGATTCCATCAAGTCCAAATGGCGAAATGTTCAATTAAATATACTGCCTTCGTAACACCCAATGGGCAATACGAATATTTAAAAATGCCTTTTGGCTTGAAAAATGCTCCTGCAGTATTTCAGAGGTTTATAAATGCAATCTTTCAGGATCTGGTTGAGAGTAACAATATCGTAATTTATATGGATGATATCATGCTAGCAACAAAAACTTACGAAGAACACTGCAGCCTATTATCCGAAGTCCTGAAGAGAATCAAACACCGCGGTCTTGAGCTAAACCTAGAAAAATGTAAAATAGGATACGCTGAAGTAGATTTCCTAGGCTACCAAGTAACACCAAAAGGAATAGCTCCAAGTAAATCTCATTTGGAAGCAATTAATAAACTCCGTATGCCTTCAAATACCAAAGAATTGCAATCTACATTAGGACTATTCTCATATTTCCGAAAATTTGTACCAAACTTTTCAAGAATCGCTAAACCTCTACAAAACTTATTAAGAAAAGACGCTAAGTTCAATTTCACGGAAATCTGCCGCGATGCATTTAAGACACTAAAATCACTACTGATGCAATCACCAGTTTTAGCCATCTATAATCCGTCAGCCGAAACAGAAATACACACAGACGCTAGTGCGATCGGTTTTGGTGCAGTACTCCTACAGAAACAAAATGACAAAAAATGGCATCCGATCGCTTACTATTCAAGAACTGCTTCTGAAGCTGAATCAAGATATCACAGTTTTGAATTAGAAACTTTAGCCATCATTTACGCCCTACGCCGATTTAAACCATACCTCGAAGGTATACCTTTCCGAATAATCACAGATTGCAATTCCCTTATGCAAACCCTAAGCCGAAAACAAATAAACCCCCGAATAGCCAGATGGGCATTAGAGTTAGAAAACTTTAATTACATAATCCACCATAGAAAAGGTACAAGCATGCCTCATGCTGACGCTTTAAGTAGAGCACCAATAATTGCAGCCACAACAGAAGAAGATGCTGATCATCGCTTACAAATAGCCCAATCAGAAGATACTACTATAAAACTTTTAAAAAGAAAACTTCAAAACGAAAATATGGATCATTATGAATTAATTAATGGATTAGTCTTCAGAAAAGAAAATTCAAACCTCTTACTATACATACCTGCAGATATGGAAAATAATATAATTAGAAATGCTCATGAACTCGTTGGCCACCAAAGTATTGAAAAAACAATTCAAAAAATTAAAACAAGGTATTGGTTCCCAGAAAGACGATCTAAAATTGAAAAATTCATCCGAAATTGCATTCCTTGCATTATGTATGCTCAGCCAGCTAGTACAACTGAACGAAACCTTTACAATATTCCAAAAAAACCTATACCATTTGATACAATACATATTGACCATTTCGGACCATTACCTTCACTGCAATCAAAACGAAAACACATACTTGTTATAGTAGACTCATTTACAAAATATGTAAAACTATATCCGACCAACAGCACAAGCACAAAAGAAGTAATTGCAGCCCTTAAGAAATATTTTGAATACTACAGCCGTCCTCGACGAATTATCTCAGACAGAGGAACTTGTTTCACTTCACTTGAATTTGCCAACTTTTTAGAAAACAATAATGTCAAACATATTCAAGTAGCTACTGCATCACCTCAGGCAAATGGTCAAGTAGAACGAATTAACCGTGTTTTAAAAAACATGTTAGGAAAGTTAACGGACGAAATAGACCATGCAGATTGGGTATCAAAATTAACTGACGTTGAATATGCAATTAATAATTCTGTCAGTAAATCAACAAGTCAAACTCCAAGTAAGCTATTATTTGGCATCACTCAAAGAGGTAATATTGTAAACGAACTAGATGAATACCTGGACGATAACTATATAAATGAAGAAAGAAGTTTACCACTCATCCGTAAAACTGCAACTGAAACAATTCTTAAATCACAGGCCTATAATGAGGAATATTACAACAGACACAGTAAACCAGCGAAAGAGTATCGCGAAGGCGACTATGTTGTATTGCGAAATGTAGACACCACAGCAGGCATAAACAAAAAACTAATTCCTAAATTCCGAGGCCCTTATGTAATATATAAGAAATTAGACCATGACAGATATGTAATAAGAGACATTGAAGACTGCCAAAATTCACAACTACCTTATGATGGTATAGTGGAAGCTGGCAGGCTGAGGAGATGGCAATTAAAACCTAATGTAAGTCAAAAACCTATAATTACAAAACTTGTTGAAAATTCAGACACAATTTTAATACCCCATAGAAATTTAGACACTGCTGAAACTTTAAATAGAGAATCTACTAACAACTTAAGAAATGTTCCGACTTCCGCTAAACATACAAATCCAAACCAAGAATCCAATTACGACAAAGATTACTTAACCCAAGACAACCAAAAGGAAGAATATTTAAGTGAAGACGATTGGAACGCAGAATACTTAGACGAAGACAACTGGGATGCAGAATACCTGGATGAAGACAACTGGGATGCAGAATACTTAGACGAAGACAACTGGGATGCAGAATACCTGGATGAAGACAACTGGGATGCAGAATACCTGGATGAAGACAACTGGGATGCAGAATATCTAACTGAAGATGATGAAACCATACAAAACCCTTATACCACTGATGACACCAATGACAATCAACCTCCTGTTTCCACAACCCCTTCGATCGAGGTCGATCGACAGTCAGGTTGGCCGAGTTGTAAGATAGATCATACAACCACTGCGGATACAGGCACCACCAATCAGCTGTTTCGTGCCGAAACCGCTGTAAACTTACATAGGACAAGTAAGAAGTCTGGCAACCGGGTAAAGTGGAGGACGCCGTTGTGTGAATTCGAGAAAGACAATAGCAGAGAAGACGCCATTGCAATCGCGAGTGACATGTCATTAGATTGTGTCGTAGTATAATTAATAAATCATTTATCATTGTATTTGGTGTTGTGATTGCTTGAAGCTTCGTGTGAAGGACTCTTAAAGAACATAAGTAAAAACAATAAATTGCCGTGTTTCATTTTCACAAGGATTTATTTCAAATTTTGATTTGTCATAGCTTCTGGCGGGGACTTGAAATTTCCAGAGTATGTTGGTGTTGACCAAACCTATACACACCTGGTTTTTTCAAAACTGTGCAGGCAACTCTGTAGCTACGGCAGACACTTGAAAAAAAAACCTTCAAATCATCGACCCTCCTGAATTTTTTTTGTTTTTTGATATATAATTCAAATTGTTGATAAATTTTTACCCTTTCCCACCATGTCAATTTGAAATTTTCAAAATTCCAAGTTGCACAAGAAAGCCACCTCGTCACCAAATTACCTCTATTTTCAGCACTCAAAACTTCTGTTCACGAGAACTGACGACCGGGAAATCCGATCATTATGAAATGTACAGGACATATTAGTATTGGCTAGGAATCTTGAAAAATCACTGAGAATAATAACTGCTTTTTGGCTCATAACTTCCGATTCAGCTATCACATTTTAACAAAATTCACACAGTGTTTGAACCTTGCTTTAGACCACATTTGCTAAAAATTTGGCTGAAAAATTATAATATAGTTGCCAGCTATGGTAATAGTTGTCACCTAAATCTTGTAAATTTGCTCTGCACAATAAAGCTTTTTTCCCTATAACTTCCGATCCCATCATGAAATCCAAACGAAATTCTTGTAGCAAATGGAACTTATTATAGGCTAGCTGACGCAAAAAAATCGTACGTAAACATGAAAGGGCTGCTAGCTGTGGTAATATTTGTAATTTTTTGGTATTGTTTATTAAGCGATGTTGTCATTAAATTTTCAAATGGGAATGTTCATACAATCACAATTAACAACAAGTATTAAGGTTTCGAAAATTTGAAAAGTTTTGAGGGTGGTAACCCTGAAATTCTGTTTACTCCTATAGCTTCCAGTGCAGTCATTCAATCCAAACGAAATTCACAGGGTGGGTGTAGCTCAACGTGAAGCAGATTCGGTAAATTTTTGGCAATTGTGCTAACTCATGATTGTCAGCACCAGACAATTTCGTACATATTGCACCAATAGATTCATAAGCAAAGCATTAAAAATAAAAATAAGCAGCCGATGTTAAAATTTTCCGAGTTTTGGAAACTTTGCGGAAGGTAGCCCCAGATATAGATTAATCGCTGAAACTTTTGATGATATCCTTGGATGAAAACGAAATTTAGCATTTTTATCACTTGGGTTATAGAAGATGCTGTAGAAAATGATATTTGTTACTTTAAGTAAGAAATTGTTACTTTAAGTAAGAAATATGATACTACAAAGAAGTGTATTACGTCTTCACACATTTTTAAGTCACTCAAAGATAATTCAGTTTTCTAGCGGTTCTGATACGCAAGACTTTTATTAATGTTTTGCTGGTAACCCTGTTGTTAAAGCAGGCACGCAAGTAAAAATTTTCAAACTAAATTTTAGATTTTGAGGAAAATGGAATTTCCGAAATTCTTCTTCTATATATATATATATATATATATATATATATATATATATATATATATATATATATATATATATATATATATATATAACTCCAACTATATTCGTCAGCTGTCCAGGGTGTTACAGTGCTTATTCACTCTCCCATACTTGGAAGGATATGGTTTTTTTCTCTTCATTTGCTACTTGGTGGGGCTAGGTTTGAAAATTCGCAAGTTTTGTGACTCTGGTGGAAGTGACTTATTGGTGAGAAATCTTTTGGGTCGTATTGAAAAAAAAAATGGGAAAATATTTTGGGTCGTGTTGATTTTGCATTTTTAGCGCTATGACCAACCTCACTTAACGCATACAATAATATATGTTTTAAGCTTTGGGACGAAATCATTGTGGAAAATATTAAATGCTTTTTTTGCGTCTCGATCAATAGCAGATTAATGTAGACAGCATTGAAAACAACAACAATCCTGCCTCAGTTAAAATAACTGCAAAATTAGAGATATATTACACCACAACATATCTTTTTACTACACCAAAAATTGGATATATCATAATTTGAGGATTATTGAAAAAGATCACGTTGCTTTTAATTTTTCATTTATTTTTTATTTGATTAAAAATTGTTGCAAAAACACTGCCTTCTGATACAAATCTTTTAAAATTTTGTAAATGTTATTTACAAAGAAATGGATCTGAATAATTTTTTATTGTTTTTTATGTGAAAATTGTAGTATGACTCATCTTTCTCTACTAAAATTAATTCAGTTTCCAGCTGTACAAGAAGCTATAAATGAAAAATGCCACAAATAATAGCAGTATGGTTTCCATTAGTTTCAGTTTTTTAAATAGTTAATATGATAATCCTAAAAATTAATTAAAAACTGCAAATTCTCTTAGTTCTTTTGTCATAATTACTTTAATAAATAAATGCGCCCAGTGTGGGTTGATACAACTAACTTATTTGGGTTTTTTTTATTTATTGCATTAACTATGAGTAATATTTAATTATTTAATTGTTAATTATAATATATAATATCAATTCTATATTTAATGATTAATAGTGATACGCCACTGAATAACAGCTTGAAATCAACAGGTGAATGTGTTCATCGAAATTCTGTCGGGGAATCTGGCAAGAAGCTTTGGTTGCACGTGCGCGCTAAATACGTGCATCAACATTTCAGACAATTTCCCAAGTTGAAAATTTTGAATAAACTACTCTATTATCCAGGTTAATTATCTTGTATTCACAATCAAAGAAATTTCCATTTATGTTTCATAAGAAATAAATAAGATCTATTGTGAAAAAAACACATATTATCAATTTCCTTTCAACGGCAGATTTTCAGGTACATCTGTCAACCACCATCCGAAAAAGATTTTTCCCCTTCAAGCTTGCTCTCCTTCAAACGGCAACAACTTTCCATTTCAGATCGTGAACTTTCACCAGTTCCCAACACGATATCCCCAAAGCAAGTACGGAAATAAATTCGAATTTTCCATCTCGTGAAAAGTTCTATGAACCAACCGACCGGAATACCGTGGAACTGAACGGGTTTCTGAAAGTTAACTTTTTCTCGGAAAACTGTCCTACTCTAGAATAGTTAAAACGTTTCCGTTTACAGTAGTTTAGTGAAAATGATATTAGAATGTTAATTGAAATCACTCGCAATAGTGTATAAAAATGTTTTAAGTCCAAGAAAAAATGTTGAGTGCAAGACGACCAATTTTAAAGCGTTGCCTTATATTCGGTATAATTTGGATAGTTTTTGTGTTTTTAACATGTTTCGAACCTGCAGAAGCTAGTTTAGAAGATGATGCGTAAGTTTTCCTTCCGATTTTTCAAGTGTTTGTCGATGAAAACTTGATATTTGCTAAGATTTTGACAGATGATGTGATGATTTGTAGACCGACATATTTGCTTGTTTGACACATCATACGTCGGAATGATTAAAAATAGATACGGGAGAAAATGTAGGTTAGTTTGAAAGCTGCATGGGGTGGAGAAAATCGGAGAGGATTATTTCGAATGCTCTGTTTATCCGGTTTGTTGATGTTTATGGCACGTGTTCGATGAGCACGTGGCAATAAAGTTTGTTGTGTAATATACGTCAACCAGGAGCAGGTGGTTTGTTTGTGTTTACAATGGCATCAGTAATTTCGTTGCAAACAGAGAGCGATGAGACGAACATTTATCGCTGCTGGGAAATTGAAAAAGAGTGTGAGATTGAGATTTAGCGCTGAGTTCTCAGAAAATGCTATGATAATGATGACTAATTATGAATGCATGTTTTTCATTAATTATACTATCATGGAGTTATGTCATGCAAACATTCGCAATGTTTTGAAATGAGACTACTTTCATTTGAGGACACTCCCTATGACTGTGTTGGTAGATTATGTATTTTAGAATAAGCCTTTGTCATATCGTGCTAGACGTGGTGGATGATGGCGTTATCATGATGGTGTGGTGGATTGGTGCGATTAGCTTTAATGTGATTAAATTTTTTTTTTCCTTTTCTACACCATAAGCGAGGCAACAATGACCTAGTTTATGCGAGATCCCAATGTAATCCCGATTTGGGATTATACCAGTCAGACCGTCGTATAAACGGTCAAATTCGGATTTCAGCTTAAACCCGAACAGTTGGGTGTACGCCCGATGACTATGTGTGAGTGTTCATATGAAATGTGTCAATGAAAGCGATTCTTCAACATGACGGCGCTTGTTTTGTGCATTTGGATAAAACTAATGTCGTTTCGTTTATTTTCGCAAAAGAAGACTTCAATCATAAATAAGTGCCGCAAATTACTACCGCCTGCTGTATTTTCCACAGCATTGTGGAACGCCGAATGGAGCATTTCAAAATCGTCAGCTATTGCTAAATGTCTCTCCATAGTCATTGCCTTCTTCGTACATTAAATGAAATGTTCAACGTAACCTACATTTACTTCCTATCTTGTCACATTTATACAACACACTTTCAATGTGAGTGTAACCTATTCCGCAAAATAAGTTTCTATGGTTATACGCAATTCGAATTTGATAAAATCCCAATTCCAATTTTGCCCGTTTATACGACGCGATATTTGGGATAATCCCGAATCGGGATTATACTGGGATCTCGCATAAACTAAGTCAATGTCGTCTGGATGTTGGCTTTAAAAAAATTAGCACAAAATTAAGGCTTGGTAGCTTTTACAATCACTTTTAAATTAGGACCAAAAAAAGAGAGCGAGAAAAATATGAAAGATGCTTATAGTTTTCTCAGACAATTGAAATGTTAAAATTAAAATTTCAGGCGTTATCTGTAAATAGATTTAACTACTTCCGTTATTTCATTTTCTTTTTTACCCCTTACAACCCAAATGTTTCTATTACAGAATATCAAAATGGGCTGACAAATTTGGTGAAGAGCTCTGGGAGCTAGGGAAACGTATGACTAAAGCGCCCGAAATCAAAGTGGTTAGTTTAGACGGAATTTGCTCATATCATTGACATCTGTATAGTTAATTTTCAAATTTTTTTCAGAAATATAAAGAATACAATGCCCGTGTTGAGCACAAAGATGGCGAGGCACTGATTCGATCTATTGTAACAAATGTCGGACGTATGTTGTCACGTAAAATCGATGCAATTCGATGTATTTTGAATGCAGCTGAAGAAGAAGCTGAAATGTTCGACTATAATTCTAGCTATGTAGATAATTTTACTTACTATTCGAGTAAATATTCAGAATATGAAGGATACAGGTCAACCGAACTGGTCGAGTCACTGACTGACAATGAATATATGTATTTACCGTTTTATTTGAATCAAGACACACATTTTTATAATATTTCGGTAAATACGTCGCACAGTGCAGTACACGTTCCATCGAATATTTATGATAAATGTGAGTATTACAGTCAGTGCTGCCATTTCTTTTTTTCGAATAATGCTAGATTCAATTTAACTTAATGCTAAATAATGCCAGATCTTGAAAAATTAGAATGCTAAATAATGCTTTCTTATTTGATTAAAATAAACATGATTCGATATTTATATAATAAAAATTAATTAGAAGCTTAAAATCTACATCTCAAGATGATTTTATATCACAGATATGTCAGTTACATCTATATCTTTTTCTCTTGTGTAAAGGTCATTTCTACCAATATTTTTCAAAACATCAATTGGAATCTCACAATCAAAACCGCAAAAATTATTTATTTTTAAGTCAAGGAAAAGAATTAGTGTTGAATGTGATTGCTTGCATTTGAAGCCCTAATTAACAATTGATTCACATTATTCAGAAAAAAATATGTGACTAGAATGCACTTGCTTTGGTAAACTTGTACTTGTAGATGTCCAAGGTTCCTGGGAGTCTGAGGGGGATGGGACCACATCGCTAATTTTTAGCATCATCACGATTTAATGGAACGAGAAACCTAATTTATCATATTTAATGCAATCCAAAACTGCCTTAATATTGGAATATCTACCTTTTCATTTTATTTCACTTAATATTTCACTTTTTCTGTAACGTTAATAGCACTTGTCACTAGCACTGGGATTTCCCGGGAATCGTAGGCAAAAAATAGAAGATCGAATATATATCCTTTGTTCAGGATATGCAATCGATATTGTAGAAAGCACTAGTTCTAGTTCTAATGTACTTTTGTTCAAATGTACTTGAATTCTGCAGCGGTTGGAATTGATCGGTCGACGACAGTTTCGTTCGCTGGGGGCAGGTTTACAGTTAAAATTTTCAAAATACTCTAGCCTTAAGTGCATATTTTGTTCAAATGAGGCATCATTACATCACGTTTTCAAATGTTAGGTATGTTCGCAATCTCTATGCATTGCCATAAAGTCGGTCTTAAACGCTGTTTGACTGAACACTGGAAACTCTCCCTCTTTCATGAAAGAGGATTAGATTTCAATTGAACCTGAGCTTTTAGCTTTGTTCCCGTACTTGAATCTATTATAATATTTATATTAAAATAGATTCGCAGCAAGTCTTTTTCATACTTTTTCTGCAAGCCAAATGCAAGCCAAATTTTGCAGCAAAAAGAAGCCAGCTGCCAAATTCTGTTACTACTGCAGTTTGCTGAAGTACGGGAACAGACCTTTTGTGAGATCCTGAAAAGAATCAAACGGTGTGGCGCGAATACGTATTTTGAAATAAGCGCGGCAAGCAATATATTTTTCACGCAATGCTATTATGAAAGTCGAATATTTTTGTGGAAACACTTTATTACCAGAGGTGGCTCGCCCGGCCCGCCTGGCCCACCCTGACGAGCCGCCACTGAGTTAAAGTAAAGTAGATATTTCTTGTTGGTATCCGCGTATACCTTATAATAGTGTTTTTGTGTCGAGTGGGCCCAGTGGCGGCTCGTCAGGGTGGGCCAGGCGGGCCGGGCCCACCCTGACGAGCCGCCACTGTTTATTACTGCTTAAAATGACTTTATAATCCCTACCATTATTTCAAAATCAGACAACTGTCACTTCTGGCTGTCATTTTTAAGGAAATGCCATGAGATCGTTTTTGTACTTTTCATGAAAGTCCATGAACGCAACTGAAAGTGCACGAACAGACCTATTATTGAGAAATATTTGATGGGCAAGATTGAAAATAGATAAGTGTCAAATTATTCTGAAATCTAAATTTAAATGCTAAAAATAATGCTAGATGCTAACTTCGAATTTCTAATGCCGTTTTGGAAAAAATAATGCCAGATCTAGCATTCAAAATGCTAAAATGGCAGCACTGATTACAGTCTGGTAGCCAGCAGATAAGGTAGAAGAATATAAGATTTTTTTTGAATGAATGTTGAAAATGCAATATTTTTTGTTTTCATCCGAGCAGCGATAACGGAAAAATTATTTCTATCCTCTTAAAATCAGCTGTGGGCAAATGTTTTTTAGTTTACCTTAATATACCTACGCACTTTCATGGCAAAGATATAGCTGCTTGATACTACCTTGTGTGTACAAGGTTATCTTCTTTGACAGAATCTACTAAAAGAGTGATGATATTTTTCGAAAGCTATTTTTCGTGTATTTATAAGCAAGGGAATTGGTTGACAGCTAAAAAGATATGCTTTGTTAAAAAATAATTGAATTTTCAAACTACTTCCACTCATTAAATTACTAAAAAAAACTAAATAGTATTATAGATAAAGCTATCAATAATAACATTATAATTAAATTTATAAATTTAAAAATTCACTTTCCAGCTCCTGAAGTTGTCGAAGCCATCATGTGGTCCGAAGATCTTGACAAAGTTTTCGTTCAAAACTACAATTCCGATCCTGCTTTATCCTGGCAATATTTTTGTTCAGATACCGGCATACTACGTCTCTATCCAGCAATGCAATGGGATAATAAATCTGTCGATGTATTTGATTGTCGCAAACGATCGTGGTACATTGAAACGGCTACATGTTCGAAAGATATTGTGATTTTAGTCGATAACTCGGGTTCGATGACAGGATTTCGACAACATATTGCAAAATTGACAATCCGAAGTATTCTCGATACGTTTTCGAATAATGATTTTATAAATATATTCAATTATTCGGCAACGGTTGATGATTTGATACCATGCTTTCGAGGCAATTTAGTGCAAGCAACACCGGAAAATATCGATGTGTTTACGGATGCTATAAAAAATTTATTCGCCGAAGGATATGCGAATGTGACGAAAGCTTTTGAAAAGGCGTTTGATTTGTTGGATCAAGTAAGTGACGTTTTATGATGGAACCTTTTAAATATTTGTTGGGAAGATTCTGATTTTTGACGTTCTTTGAAAACGTTTTAGTTAGCTAGTGGGATTTACTGCGTATTCATCCTTTTGACTTTATTGTAAGGAGTATAATATAGCGAGGCATCCGATTAAAGTCTATTAAATCAAGTTACATTATCGACGCAACGAAATCATTAGCACGACTAGTGTCCCAAACTATTCCGTTAGCTGTTGATGGCTTGGGTATCTCTCGTTGGGATGGGCTTTTGTGTTTTTCAGTTGTCCCATGGTACTGTTAAAAAGTTCTTCTAGTCTGTTGTATAGTTTTATCTTCTTCGCATATGTATTTGTCTGTTGTCTCAACTCGTAGTTATCTGTGAATGCTCGTGTTCCTAACGTACCATGAAATTTTGAATATCTGTCTAAGATCGATATTTTGGCAAATCTGTAGTTGATGTTTGTTTGTCTTATACGTCTGGTAGAAGGCAGTGCTACCTTACGCCAGTATGGGTTGAATAATATACAGGGTGGCGCAAAAGTTGTTTACTCCTAGTATTTACTGTATAAAATTTGAATGAAAAGGGATTGGTTTAATATAATTTTTTTATTATACACACATTTGATAACATAATTTGCAATAGTATTAAGTATGTCCTCCTTCGTTTTCTATACAGTCTAAAATCCGCTTTCTGAAACTTTCACATACATTTCTTAGATATTCTACTCAACTTGTATACGTCGAATCAGCTACAGCCTATTTTTTGTTTTGTGATCTCTATAGACACTATCCTTAAATCTGGACCACTCATTTTAAATTGGGTTTAAATCAGAGGAATTACCAAGCTCTACACATTAAAAAAGTGCTCATAAATCGCTTAATACGTCTCCAAAGCTGTATGCGCCGTGGCTTCATCTTGTATTAAAATTAATTCCTTTCTGACCATAAATTAAAGGTGATTTGTGCAAAAACAGAGAGGATACTTTCACTGTAATACTCTCTATAGCAGACACTCTTTGCTCAACAAAATGAAGTTGGCTTTCTCCGCGATTGCTCATTATTCCGTCAGCTACCATGACTTTAAAGCCGAATTTCGGGGTCTTTACTACGGGAATATTTGCAGAATTGCTGGTTCTCACTGTCCTATTCTGCCAATTAGGTATTGGATGCAGTCGAATCCACGACTCGTCCGTAAAAAAGATGATCAGCAATTCCAAGGTTATTCAGCTATTGGTAGAAGTTCAGCCGGTTTCGAATGTTCTTATCGGAAAGTAAAGGTTTGATGCGTTATTTGTAGGCTTGTCGCCCCCAGTTAGTGAATCGAATGTATCGCTGAAAGGTTCGCGTTGGCACCTTTTCAGAGGCCTCTGAAAAATTATTATGTCGTTGATCAAATCTTTCGTTTTGATTCTGTGGAAAGTACCCACGGTCGACCATTTCTTCCTTATCGTCCACGTTTCCTTCTTCGTCGTTGCATCATTTTTTCACGGTCTTCTTCAAGCACCTCAATGTCTTACATATGTCGCTACGACTGTAGCTCAATTGATGCATGCATTGAATTGAATTCGAGTGTTTACCATTATTATCGCGAAGAAATTTCAGTTCGATCCGTTGAAAATTTCCAAAGTTTTGACAAAGGATTTGACAAATGGTCATTAAAATCAAGGTCTTTCGCTAAATTCGGTGCTTTCATTTCAACTAGCGAAATCTGCATGAATAAATTTATGTATCCAATCGTCATTTTATTATACTACAGATAACACCTGAAGCTAGCGAGTCTGCATATTTTACTAGTTATTAGACACACGTACTAATTTTGTTTGAATTTTGGTACCTGTTTTTGCCAACTCTTATGCAAAAGTCATTATTTTGATATTTTCATTAAAATTTCTACTTTATTCCTATACAGAAATTAATTAAAACTAGGGAGTTTAAGAAAGATGAAAGAGGGTATCAACGTTTTGATCGATAGTTTTTTCCCCAATAAATTCTTTCGGGTTGATTGTTCAGATTGAAGCTTCTGGTTATCCCACGTCCATGCACAAATGCAACTCAGATTCTTCTGATCCACAAAAAATATGCGATATGTTTGCCGACCATTTTCAAGAAGTTTTTTGTCCGGTCAGAGTATCATCTAACGCGCCACTTTCTGAAATTTGCCAGTCACCCATCGTAGATAAACTCTATTTAACCAGAGAAGACATTTCAAGGGCCATGAGAGAACTTAATATAAAAAGGGCCCTGGATCTGACCTACTACCTCCAAGCTTCCTAGTCAAGTGTACAGAAACGACCATATTACCCCTGTATATAATTTTCAAAAATCGCTGTCTTGCGGTACAGTTCCGCGTTTCTGGAAATCAGCCCATATCACACCGATTCTTAAAAGTGGTCGTAAATGCTCAGTAGAAAATTATAGAGGCATCGCCATCTTGTCAGCTATACCAAAGCTTTGTTTGTGATAAACTTACCATCGTTATTGATTCTCTCCTAAACGAGCAACAACATGGCTTCAGAAAAGGCCGGTCTACTACCTCCAACCTAATGATAATAGTCTCAAATGTACTTTGTAATATGGAAAAAAGGCGTCAAATCGATACTATATACACTGACTTCAGTAAAGCTTTTGACCGCGTTTACCATGGCATTTTGAAGCATAAACTCTAAAAATTTGGCATTTCAGGAAACCTTCTAAACTGGTTGAATTGTCACCTTTGAGATCGAACGCAACATGCTCAATTCCAAGGCCATCTTTCCAAAAAAATTACCGTCTCATCTCGGGTACCTCAAGGCAGCACTTAGGGCCTCTACTGTTCAATGTTTTTATTTCTGATCTCTCGGAGGTGTTATCCGACATTCCGCATCTTTTTTATGCAGATGATCTAAAAATGTATTCAGTCGGAATCAGATGCAAATTTTCTTCCGCTGAAACTTCAGTCACTGGTGTAATGGTGTGAATAGAATAAACTTACTTTTAACGTTGAAAAATGTCATGCCATAAGTTTTTCCCACAAGACCTGAATAATCAGCTCCTGAAAAATGTTGATAGTGTCGTGGGTCACGGTGTCGTCCTGGATAAAAAGCTGCGTTTCAATCTTCAATGTGACAGAGTTCTTGCAAGAGCTTGCAAGCAGCTAGAATTCATTAAAAGACGTGCGTTTGTCATTCAATTTGAACTTTATAGTTAAAATTAAATCCTCATTCTGAATATTATAGGGCTGATGACTTTCAACTAGTGATCGACATCACTTGTGTAATTTGACTTGCTATTTAAAATATACAATGTAAAATAAACTGTCATAATAAGCAAAAATGAATAAATCATATGATATTTTGGTTAGATTGAGAGGCCTAATATCTAGCATTAATAAACTAAAAATACAATTTACTTACTTATTTTACATGATCCACAGCCTAAATCGTGTAAATTTTGTCACTTTTTGGCAATTTTGTTCGTACTCACTTGGTTGTATCAAGTGAATCCAAATCTCACCTCAAGTGACTTTCGTGACTTCATGTGACTCTCGTGACTTCATGTGACTCTCGAAACAGTCGGTAGAATGAAAATGTGACTTGAGGTAAAAGGAAATCACCTGACGTGACTCTCAGAATACCGGATCAAGAGAGTCACTTCATTCGTGACGTGAAGTGACTCTCAGAATAGGGCCCTCGATTTGTAAAACAACTAGTGTCTTGTTAGCAATGTTCAGTTTGTCTGGTCTGATCATTGGTTGGAGTCTGCTCCGTATACCACTAATCATTCGTCGCTTGTTTTTGATGTTTGTGGTCCATGAGAGTCTTTTGTCAAATGATGGTCTCAAATATTTGGCTGTCCACTGATTGAAACACAGAATGGTCTGCCCTGGAGAAAACATGCAATAATTTGAAAATTGGTCCCGGATGACAGATTTTATCAAACCTCAAATATGGAGAGGACTGTTGATTTTCTCTGTTTGAACTCTGTACGTTTGTGCTGCACTTTTTTACGAGCTGGAGCTCAGAGGAGTGAAATGGCTTGGTGCCAAATTTTAGTTCCGTTGTGATAGGTATTTCCTCGATTATCTCATTTAGCCGGTTGAGAAGAAGACGCTTAGCGATTTCCCCTCCGGAAGGTAGGATACTTATTATCCTCCAATTTTGTGGGAAGTGAAAGTTCTGTCTGGTTTAGCACCTCTGTTGCTACCTTTCTGACCTCCGGGAAGCTTCTCGTTTGAAAAATTACAATCATGATGTGAGTGATTGTCGTGAGCGTATTGTCAGGTAGTTATTCCAGCCATAAGTTCCCAATTGAGCTAAGTGCAGGTGATATTTGCTTATTGAGCCCGTTCATTAGTTGTTTGACCACTTCGGAATTTGTTGGTCTGATTCCAGAGCCTCTTGTAGGTGCAAATGCAAGGATTCGGTCTACAGATTCAGAAACTTGTTGCTCCTTGTCAAGTGCTCTAGAAAGCGGTTTTCTTGAAATTGAAGCTGCAATACTTTGGCAAAGACCTCCGCTATTAAATTTCAGCCCTTTTGGCGCATGGATAAGCACCTTTATTTCTCTATCAAAAATATTGATAGCATTTAGTAGTAATAGTTAGTGACGTCCCCAGGTTTCATGCTGTGCAAAAAGTCACCCCACTCTTCCTTATAATGTCGTTTATAAACCGGTTTGCACCCGCCCTAATGCTATGGTCACTCGTACTCCTAGCTGTTATCCAAATTTTGTTCCTCCTCCTTGTGAAATCGTTTAGGTCTCTTGGGAGCTCAAAAGGGCTATGTTCCTTTGCCGGAATCGTGCTGTCCTCTTTTGCCTGCTCCATTTCTACAGTCAGAATGTTGAATATAAATTTCGATTTATTTGTTAACTATTCTGTCCTTTTCCCAGAAACCTAGAGGCGAAACATAAATGAAAATAACAAACTTTTATTCTAGTATCGAATTCAACGTCGCTGCAACGAATCATCAACTGGATGTAATCAAGCAATCATGCTAATTACCGATGGCCTTTCCTCAAATATATCGGACATCGTGGCACAGTACGATCGACTTGATTACGGTAATTCCACAAAAATACCCGTGCGAATATTCACGTATCTGCTCGGGAAAGAAGTAACAAAAGTTCAAGAAATACAAGAGGTGGCATGTCGATTTCGCGGTTACTATTCGCATATACAAACTTTGGATCAAGTGCAGGAAGAAGTCCTGAAATATGTCGATGTGATAGCCGTTCCATTAGTACTTCAGGGTGAACTACATCCACCAACCTGGACTCATGCTTTTGCTGATATGACGGTATAGTTTTGTTTCTCAATATATTTAAGCTCGTCTAATCTAATTGTGTGGTAGTATGAACAAGAGACGGATGATGACGAAGTGCCTAGGCTGATGATTGCTGTAGGAGTGCCAACATTTGACACGAAAATGAGTCATAAGAATGGCACAAGATATGCTCGGTTGTTAGGAGTGGCAGGGACTGATATTCCAGTAGAAGACATCGACAAACTATCTCTTCCCTATATGGTATGAATCTCGAACCAACAAAGCACTTCCCAAATTCTTATTAATTATTTTTCCAGCTTGGAGTAAACGGGTATAGCTTCATAGTTAGCAACAATGGCTATCTCCTCCTTCATCCCGAATTGCGTCCAGTTGTAAGTTGTCCGTAGATAAGGAGCATGCAAAGCTTACAAATATCTCTCACGGTTTTGTCTTCCAGGAAAAAGGAGAGCTGAAACGGAACTACAACAGCATAGACTTCACTGAAATCGAACAAATCAACGATGATCGACCAGTTCGAGATCCAGGTGATTTATTGCTTAATCTTCGATTGAATCTGGTCAATCATAAATTTGGCAATGCAACAAATGTTCCCATCAAGTTATTCTATGACAAAATGCGTCGAGTTTCAGCCGAACATCAAGATTATTTCTATGCTCCTCTAAAGGATACACCATTTTCATTAGGACTGGTCCTACCAAGTACGTACGGAAAGACCTGGATCAAAATTGGAGACGAAGTCAAACGAAACCAACATATGAACATTAACATCTCGGAGTTTTTCGTAGGGGAAAATTGGAAAGTGCATCCCATGTGGTAAATTGGGCACAGCATTTTTTGTAAAGATTAATGGAAGATTTCGAAATGCGTTTCAGGGTTTATTGTAAATATCACTATTTGGAAGGACATGAATTTAAGACTCCCGAGGCTGAGCTGCGGCATTTTTTGAAGAAGATGGCTGAGCCGAACTGGGAATGGAAGGAACAGTATTCGATGGATGAAGAAGAGGATGAAGACAGTAATACTCGTAAGGAGTCCCTTAAATTTGATGAACGATTTCAGATCATCGATTCATTCTTTAGAAGCAAGTTGTTCCCGCAAATCACTGGATGACGATGCTTACTATTGCAATAAGGAGCTGGTGCAGCTGTTGATATTCGACGCCAAAGTAACCAACACAAGCTATGGCACTTGGAAATTTAACACTCGTTATGATCGAGAATTAATTGAACGTTATAATGCCACACTGCGCTTCGTGGCTACGATGAGTGGTTTGACGCGATGGCAGTTCATTTTCGGTGAAGTTGAAGTGGATACGGATCAAGAATTCGGTGACTTCCATAAGAACGCTATTGACGAAACATGGTACAAAAGCGCAATTTTGCAGCATGCAATCGATCCGGAAAGTTTTGTGTACTCAGTACCACATGTCGGTGATCCGATCGAGGAAGAGGACAGAAAAGTGACATCTTCGCATGCTATTTTCCCGAGAGATGGAGGCTTGGAAGCACCTGGTTGTGTTGTTGGTTTTCAGTTTTCGCATTCGATGATGTGGGATCGGTTTATCAACATAACATCGGAAGAATCTGTAAGTTTCTTTTTGCAGTTTATCGATCTTAGATGAAGATATTCCGTGGATTTTGATGTCGGTGCTGCCAATTTATATTTTGTTTTGTCTTCAGTTATGGGTAGACTTATGTTTTTTGTCTCCTGATTGATTTCGATGAATTATTCCTTATGCAAATTCTGCTATTTCAATTAATGGATTGATGAAATTGGTGAATTTGCCGTTAAAATTGAACGATTATCCATTAATCCATATGCAATAATAATTAAATTATCGAAAAGTGCTGTCAATAAAACTCTGCAATTCCAAATTTTCTCCAAAACTAATTGTTCTAACTCTTCTCATGATAAACCGTTATGAAATATCAAATTTAAACATCTATGCCTAGTTAAATTAACCTATCAAACTCTTTTTTTTTATAGTGTCATGGCTGTGTGAAACCATGTAATACAGATGAACACGATTGCTATGTTATTGACAATAACGGATATGTTGTACTGTCGGAAAATCTGAACGACACCGGCAAGTTTTTTGGTGGAATTGAAGGTGCTGTTATGGATGATATGGTACAGAACAATATTTTCAAAAACTTGACGGTATACGATCTGCAAGCGTTATGTTCGGAGACTGTAATCGAAACAAGTGAAAGTTCAAGAATGTTAACGGTACATAATTAATTAATTTATTTATTTATTTATGTTCATGTGATAATCATGTGTTTTATTTAATTATAATCATTTAGTAAGCATGTGTTTCACTTGATTGCCTCTTGCTTTTTTTGCAGCCGATCAAACTCATCACGATTGGCATTAACTGGCTAGTCACAGAAATTATGTGGTATTGGAGTCGAGTGAATTTATGGATAGAAGGCGTACCGTGTAAGCTTTTTTTTACTTTTTATCTAACTTTTGATAGCATAACATGTGATGCTATGAAATTGAAGTTTGTGAATGCATTTTATAGGATGCATGACAAATGGTTGTGAAATATTAATTTGTTGTATTTACGCTCATATTCTGCTCGTTCATATTGCGTAGCTTGCTTGAAATTCATTGATTATCATCGGCAGTCATCGCCGGTGACAGATTCAGACGATTTTGTAAATTTTCATTCATTCATTTTATTAAATTCGTTCAATCCAAACTATACATATACAATAGTAATCAATCATTCTTATACATGATTAGTTCTTAGACATATAGACAAATGAAAGTCAAACATAGAGACAGCTTCCTTAGAGCATCTACTTATTGCAGTGACTGTTTCATTGCAACCATAATTGGTCTGATATTGGGGGATCGACAAAAAGTTCACCCATTTGAAACATTATTGCAGTGACTGTAGGTCTGTTTCCGTACTTGAATCCATTATAATATATTAAAATAGATTCGCAGCAAGTCGTTTCTGTACTTTTGCTGCAAGCCAAATGCAAGCCAAATTTTGCAGCAAAACGAAGCCAGCTGCCAAATTCTGTTACTGCTGCAGTTTGCTGAAAGTACGGAAACAGACCTTGTTTCATTGCAACCATAGTTGGTCTGATATTGGGGGATCGACAAAAAGTTCACCCATTTGAAACATGAACATCAGTGTTAAAATTAAGGGGACATAGCACCTACAAATTGAAAAAAAAAAAATATTTTTTTCAAAGGTTCGTTTTTAATTGAATAAAAAGACATATCTTAATGAAACTTTGTACACATAGTTTATTTGCCTTATACTACATAAACATTAAACATTTTTTTCGTCTGCTAAATTTTTTTTGAAAAAACACCAATAAAACCTAGCGTGCACGATAACTGCCCTCAGAAAAGGCTGGGCAAATCACTATCATCGTCCTTATGTGTTCCCTTGTCAATTATATTTAACCTTAGCCTCTCCTCCGGCTCCTTCCCCTCCAGTTGGAAATCTGCTTATATATCCCCCATCCACAAGTCTGGAGACCCAAGCTGTGTTTCCAATTACCGTCCGAAATCCGTTATTCGAAAGAGTGGTTTCTAACAGGCTGCTTCCTCTCCTCCATCCCTTCCTTGCTCCAGAACAGCATGGTTATGTCAAAGGAAGATCTCCCACCTCTAATCTTATTACTTTTACTAACTTTGTTGCTTCTGCCTTAGACCAACGGAAACAAGTGGATGTCGTATATACCGACTTCTGAAAAGCTTTTGATTCTGTTGACCACAGAATTCTCCTTGCAAAGCTTCGAAGCTATGGGGTGTCGGGTTCTCTTTTGTCTTGGTTTTCATCCTATGTTTCTGGTCGTTCTTGTGTTGTATCTGTGCAATCGTCCACCTCTTCCCCCTTCTGCCCGCTTTTCGGTGTTCCTCAGGGCTCCATTCTCGGTCCTTTATTATTCCTAGTATTTATAAATGATCTCCCTTCCTTTATTCGTTCTCCCTGCCTATTGTTTGCTGATGACTTTAAGATTTTCAAAGTAATTGAATCTACCAACGACTGCCTCCAACTCCAAAACGATCTCTGTACTCTGTGCGACTGGTGCTCGAATAATTCACTTGCTTTGAACATATCCAAATATCATCAGATGTCCTATACGTATAAAATGTCACCCTTAATTTACTCCTATACTCTTTACGGTTCTTCCATTACGGCTATGAATAATTTTAAGGATCTTGGTGTGCACTTTGATCCAAAGCTCAAATTTGACCTGCACATTGCATATATAACCGCCACTCTCGTCTGTCCGGTTTCATTCTTAGATGCTCTTCTTCGTTTACTAGCATCGCTACCTCTTTCCATTTGTTTTTTTCACTTGTTCGTAGCATCCTAGAGTATTGTTGTCAAGTGTGGTCTCCTCGTCATAAATATCTCAGTGTTCCAGTGGAACACGTTCAGCGTAGATTTACTCGCTCAATGTTATTTAAATTCAAAATCCCTTACTGTGGTTATAGTAATCGTCTTTCCTTATTCCAAATTCCTTCATTAGAGTCCCGACGAGTGTTCCTTGACGAGTGCTTACTTTTCAAGCTACTCCATTGCCCTATGCTCTCCGATCTTGGTTATATGCTGTGTCTACGTAACGTCAATCGATCAGATGGATCCCAATTAATGTTCTCTCTTCCCTTCGCGCGTTCTCAAGTTTATTTCAACTCACCGCTATTGCGTATGCCCAGGAAGCATAATGATCTTCAGCTTGGCCCTTTTCCGCTAACGTTCTGTCAATTTAAGTCCCAAATTAAAGACATAATTCTTAATGCTTCTTATAATGATTGATTTTCTTTTTAATTTTAGTACTATTTTTACACTTTCTTCGATGTTGAATTGTATATTAGCTTTAATTTATTGTAGTTCTAATATGTATATTTCTAATATTTTCATTCATTTGCTAATTTTTGCTATTTTCTTCTTTTGGATTTATTTTATTTTTCCTTTTTTTGTAATTGGGCAGAAGCCTATTAAAATGGATTCAAATAAATAAATAAATAAATAAATAAAAACAAATACGGGGTGAACTAAAAAAAAATTGGTTGAAAAATAACAAAACGGCGGCGTTTTCTGGGAAATCGAGGTTTTTTTTCCCCAAAAAAACAATTATAACTAAAAAAATTTAATGCCGATTTTTTCATCTGTAGTTCGTTCTGAGCATTAACATGTGCAGATTAACGTGTTAAAATTTCAGAACCATTGGATAATATTGTTTTTCTCAATCATGCACGCCAACTTGAAAAACGTTGTTTCGAGAAAATCGCGTTTAAAGTTAAAATTCAATATTTTTTGCAATAAATCTTACCGAAAATTAATCTGCGATGCCTGACTCATACAATATACCTTCTTCTTGCTCATACTTCTCCTCTTCCAAAGATTTTTACTCCCTTCGAGCAGTTCTGGCCTCTTTACATGCCTCAGTCGAATGTTTTTCCGCCTGGTTAATTCTTGCAGCATCTCTATGCTCTGCATGTTCCAGTGCACGTTCGGCAATCGTAACTCTTATTACTTGCATTATTTTCAAGATAGCCATAAATCCTTCATTAAATGTACATACAGAAATATTTGCAGCCATATTTAGTACGTTTTTCCCACTGCTGGTTCTTATCGGTTGTATTTTAAGATATATGTCCTTTCACATTTTATACGCTAATTCACATTTTACACGCGCATTATATACGCTAATAATAGCTGCGTTTTTTTTCGCATCCAAAATAGTACAAGATAGTGGTAATGCACGCGAAACGACATCATTCAGAGTACGAACTCTTGTCAAATCAGTGAACTTCATAGTCTTGCTCTATGTGGAATTTTTATTCAAATCAACTGAAACAGTTCGCTGCAGTGATAAATTCTTCAAAATTTCCCTGTCAACTTGGCAACAAGGAAAAATTAAACCGGATGAATATGATTAAAAAATTGATTCGGTCAACAGATTTTCCACCCTATAATTCGAAATATTTCTTGATCATGTTTCAAAATGTATTAACCTGATTTTCCTTCTCCAGCTAGACATTTGGTGATTCGAAATTTGAATTTTTAACTGGCCAATATATAATAAAGGCGCTGCTGCTAACCGTGTAAGAATAAAATTAACTTGCGCGCTACTCCGGATCTTGTGGGGTTAAAGCTTGCTGAGCACCAGAACTAGGAGAAACCGTACCTTCTACTGCCCGAGCGTATGAGATGTCACTTCACATGTAGTTCAAGATGCTCTGCGTCACAAACTGCTAACAGTCCTTCCAAGGCTGATCATGGCTAATATTCTTTGCCTTGATTCCGGCCACCATTTCTTTAGAAGCCGAGCATCCACGATGGTTGACTGTTCAGCTAAGCTAGAGCATTATTCGCTGACATTTTTCTTCTCCATTTTTTACTGTCAAATTTATAGTTTTATTTAAACCTAAAAGAATGTTTGTTCAAAAATATTTGCTTGAATAACATCTGTGCATACTAATGAAATTTATTTTTAACGCATTGTAAATACTTTTTTTTCGAAAATTTATTGCTATTTTAGTTTACGACGATCCAGAGCAGGACTATGATACTGCAACAATTCCACCACCGCCTACCAAAAAGAAACTTCGCAAAGGCCAAGACGAAGACGAAGAGGAATATTTCAATCGACCACCGGAAAAGAAAGAAGTAACATTCTTCTATCCTTGCGATCGACAGTCGAACCTTTATATTCTGCAACAAGAGATGTTCATCCGTGGCAATGATTTCGATACGAAAATTCAGGCCAACTGCTCGCGACCGTACCACGTGAAGCGTATACCAAAATCAAATCTTCTTCTTGTCGTTATAAAAACAATGTATCATACTTGCTATCGTTACATGACAGCATCACCACAAATTATCAAATATGACGTTGAACCGCCTTGTCATAAATTGAATTTGAATCATTTGCCAAGACGACGATTAGATGAATGCTATACTGAACATCCTGATGAGGCTGCATTTACATACTGTGGTGATGCCAATGCGATTACGTTAAAATGGATCACTACCATGTGGAGTATGGTCGCGATAATAGGATTTCGATATTTTCGACTTACTGCTGGTTGAGTTAAATTTTGTTACACATTAATATCTTAGCGAAAAGACAGAAAGTTTAGATTAAAGACTCGGTATTCAGAGATGAACAATTTAAAACACTCAGTTTCTGGTCCTTGTCAACACTTTTGTAAACTTTATCTCGAAATATGATCCAATATACCATTCAATGCGCATAAGTATTTTTGTACACATTTGGAAGTATCGTTTGAAAGCTCATTTAAAAAAAAAATATTTCATTGCCGGAGAATTGACGGCACCTAAAAAATTGATTTACTATAATCAATACAAACCATCTAATAATAATATTTTATAATTTTCTGCAATTATATTTATTACACTTTTCTCCATTGATATTGTTGTAAGCTAATGATGTATTTATATTCTATTGTTTTGGTTACTATAAATTATTTATTTAACTCACCTTACTTGTTTTTATAGTTTAATATATTTTAAAAGTAATTTTCTACTCAAATTAAATTTGTAAATTCCGCATGCGGACATTTATGTTTCTTTTAAATTTTTTTCGAAGCTGGCTATATTCCAATTTATCAACATGTATTTTAGTGTCTAGACTGGTAAAGTGCAGATCACTTTCGGAATATTGAAATCTGTCAAGAAATTGGAATATATTTAGCTTCTGAAGCCCAGTACTAGGGTTTGTCTTATGCTAGGTGCAAAGGAAAAATTAGTATTTCAATCAAAATCTTTGATTTTAAAAACGATAGAAAAAGTTGAATCAGATAAATTCAATCATATGAAATTATCTATCACTACTTTTTTAGTATTCATTATTCGTGTCGCAATAAAATATTGATTTCTCAAATTCGTATAAAAGAATGTAATTGATGAAATATTTACGGAAAATTTTAATAATTATACATGCATGCATGCATTTAAAATTTACTTTGAAATGCATGTGCATCATTTCGATTAAATAAATGAGGTGCGTTTTTTTGCACACGCGAACAGATAAAATTTGGTTAAGTATATTGAATACAACATCAAAATGGTTGTATTCAATATGTATTATTTCACACATATTCATTATTTTATTCGAATTTAATTCGTGATCAGCATCAAAAAACACTAAATAAAACAATCTTGTGAATAATTCATATTTTTCAATTTTCCTAGACTAAAATTATATTTTGAAAAAAATTGTAATAAAATGATCATAAAATCAATAGACTTTTCATTAATATTTTTGGGACTCAAATCTTTCTTTTATTCAATAAAAAAAAAGTAAAGTAATCCCACGACAACCCTCGTACAGGTCTAGGGGTTGAAGCTGACAGAGAGCTTCATTACAATTTCATTACAAGTTGAATACGAATGTGAAGTTGTTAGTTTTACAATTCACTTTACCCCTGATTTAAATCAGGTACCTAATCAGAGCTAGGTGAACTTAAAGCTCGGTGAGGGGACCCTCGTCCGAACCTGGACTCGAACCAGAGAACACACACGCAAGAAGCCAGTGCTCTACCCACGAGGCTATTCAATATATGCAATAAGATTGATTAATTTTTGATGCTTTATATTCAATAAAATAATTATATTTAAAAACATCTATGTAATTTGTGGCAGGTTTAATAAAGTATTTAAGGCACGTTTATGATCATCATCGTGGCACAACAGCCCGACGTCGAGCCCTGGCCACCTGGATCGTTGTCCTTCAATTATCTCGCTCACGTGACTGTGTCCTCCAGTCTTGGAATCCCAGTAGTTGCTGGGCGTGCGTATATACTGAGTTCTCCCAACGAGCTCTCGGTCTTCCTCGTAGTCTCACTCCATCGACACGTCTTCCGTTCATAGCTCGTTTCATCATGCGATCGTCACCCATGCGTTGTACATGCCCTGCCCGTTGTAGACGCTGTAGCCCCAAAAATCCGTCGGAGAATTTTCAATAATATTTTCGGAGGCTTGGGTCAGGGTCCATCTTTCACAGCCATAGCACAGTACAGGTCTTATGATAGTTTTATAAACGCGGAGCTTAGTCTTTCTGTTCACATACTTCGATTTCATAATGGGGAGGACCGAGAAGAATGTCTTAGTTGCTAGTTGTGTCCATCGCTTGATTTCGTCAGTTTCGTTGGCGTCATTCGATAGGTTGCTATCCAGGTAAAGGAAGTTGTTCATGAATTTTATGCTAAGATCCCATACGTTGATGGTCAAGTGCGCTGTCATCCTTGTTCTATATTGCATCATAACCTACGTTTTGTTCTCGTTGACTCGTAGTCTAACTTGCTTTGCTGCGGTGTCAAGTTTAAGCAGAAGTTCTTCTGCATCTGTTAGTTTTCGAGCCATGATTTTAATGCCATCCGCGTGTGCTGCCAATTGTGTTGACTTAAAGAGTAGCGAGCCGCTGATGATCAGATTCATTGCCCGAATAGCGAGCTCAAGTGCAAGGTTGAAGAGTGTCGGCGCTATTCCATCGCCCTACTTCAGGCCAACAAGAGTTTCGAAAGGATATGTCAATCTGTTCTGGATCTGGACCTGCGAGACGGATTTGATCATAGTCATCTATATAAGTCTCACTAATTTGGCCGGTATACCAAATTGCAGGATGATGTTATACAGTGCACTTCGGCCAATGCCGTCATATGCTTGTTTAAAGTTGACAAAGATTTGGTATACGTCGAGGTTGTATTCCCAGAACTTTCGCAAAATTAACTTGACCATGAAGAGCTGGTCGATTGTGGAGCGACCAGATCTGGAACCGCCTTGATACTCGCCAATCATTATTTCAGCGAACGGTTTGATTCTATTCTCCAAGATTTTTGCCAGAATTTTGTAGGCCGCACAGACTAAGGAGATGCCTCTGTAATTCTCACACCGCAGTTTATCTCCCTTTTTATGTATGGGACAAATGATGCTGCTGCGCCAATCCTCTGGGATCACCTCAATCTCCCATATTCGCAGCAATAGTTGATGTAGCGCGCTAAGTAAACCCGCCCCACCAGGCTTCAGTAACTCAGCTAGTATCTCGTCAGCGCCCGGCCCTTTGTTCCTTTTCAGTGATTGCAAGGCGAGATCAATTTCTTCTACTGTCGAGGGTTGCATGGATGGAGGTTGATCAGGGGTATCATCATGGAGCTCAGCTTCTGCAGCCAAGATGTTTGATAGTGGGTTCAGAAGCTCTTCGAAGTAGGACACCCATCGTTTGTTCATACTTTCGGTGTCGCTGATAATACTTCCATCTTTGTCCTTACAGAGACTAGTCCTAGGTTGGGAGCCGTTTTTGTTAGTATTTACTAGTCTGTACGCTTGTCTGGTGTTCTTACTAGCTACGATTACATTAATATTCAGCAACGGGTCGTCAAAGTATTTCCGTTTCTTACACCTAATTAATCTATTGGATGTTCGCCATAGCTCGTCAAATTTTTACTTTTTGGCTCTGGTTGCAGGTTGGATCCATTGACTGTAGGCCTCATTTTTGGTTTTGTATCCCAGGACGTTTTTTGCAACATTCTTGATTGTATTTTTGAGTTCTTCCCAGAATCCGTGGACATCTGCGATTCTGGAGGTGCACAAACAGAACTATATATTGATCTTTCCCAACAGCTGAAACTCCATCATCGTTTAGTTCCCACGGGTTACACACCTAATATTGACAAGTGACTAATTTTTATTTCAGTCATGATCACATTTGCGTCTATTTTGTCACTTCCATTCAATTCTTGAAAATTACAAGTTTATTGAAAAAGGGCAAATTGAAAACAAATATAGAACGTCAACATTTTCATGTACCGGCGGCGTAATGGTATGGCGCTGTACGGCTGCCAGCGGCATTGGAAACCTAGAAATAATTGAAGAGATCATGGATCATCGGGCATGTATTGAAATTCTCAAGACATTTGGAGCCAAGTGCTGAAAAATTGGGTGTATCAAAAGATTTTTACTTTCAACAAGATGAGCACATGGCACATAATATAGGATGTTCTTGGCGTACAAAACTCCACATTTGCTTAAAACACCACCGCAAAATCCTGACCTCAATACCGTTGAGCACATGTGGAAAATGCTGGAAAAAAGGATCAAGACTCGTCATATTAGCTCGAAACCCAAGTTGAAACCGGCTCTTCAACAGGAATGGGTGAAAATAGAGCCAAGCTATGCGAAAAACTTGTGAAATTGATGCCATACCACCTTAAAGCCGTGATTAAAAACAAAGGCTACCCAACTAAATATTAACAAAAAATGTATCTATAGTTTATCAGATTTTCCATAAACTGTTTCGTAAGTGTACGAAGACTTTATTGGAGGCATATTGTCGACTTTGTTTTATTTTTAGCTAAAAACTTTGTAATGAATAATTTAAATGGATTAGTTTTTGTTTCTAAATTAAATAAAAATGATTAATGAATGAATCTGCATCAAAACTTTTTCAAATTTCTTGCAACAATTTATTCTTTTTTAACACATGTTTCAAATAGCTGCTGTACGAAGACATTATTGGTACACTGTGTGTGTACAAATGAAAGCTGTGCATCTAAAATAGCTCAATTGTCGAGATATGTCCAGTTTTGGTTTAATAGGGCGCATAGCTATATACATAACATTTTTTTTTATTATGGAGTATGTATGACGCGCATAGCACTAACAGAATGCACAACAGATCTAGTTGAATTACTTTGATCAGAATTCGACTAATCATCGGCAACCACAATGATAAAAAATCGGTTGCTTAGTCCCGGCAGAAAAATAAACGCCAAAACATGCGAGCTTTCTTGAGAACTCTAGCAAGAACTGGAGATGCAGCTTCCTTTCTTTATTGGTTTTCACCAGTAATTACTCTACTTTCTATCCGGAATATTGCTAAAGGAACCGAGAGAATCGGATCTCGTAAATGACTATATCACACTGAAAACATTTTCCATCACAGCGAACTAGCCACCAAACTATTTCTCTAAAAAAAAAACAAAAGATTCACCCCAGCCAAAAAGACCGAAGACAACCACGTCCAGCAAAAATTACTCGCATTCAGAATCCCTGGATTTCTTGCTTCTTTTCGATATTTACGATCAGGACCTTTCTAAACAAACCACCGACCGACTCGACTTGTCTCTTGAATTCAATTCTCACGGTCAATAATCTAATCAAACGAAAAATTCTTCCGGGGACTTTGAATTTTCTTTTTGGATGAGCGTTCCATCCGAACGAGATTTTTGTTTTCGCGCCATAACATTTTCATCGCACTTCATAATGCTTAGCTCGCAGCTGCAGAAATTTCTCAGTCCAAGCTACAACAACAATACATATACACACGCACACACATCCAAACAGCGGGAATAAACGCAAGTAATTAATATTTACCACTGAAGAGCTCCGGAAATGCTTAACTCTTTTTACCATGGTAAGACATTTTTGCACGAAATTTTTTTTTCCTGCATATCAAATTGTTACTAGCTTCCCTGAAGAGGGGCTATATATAACGCGAGTCGATAGCTGAAGAGAAGACGCTGAGATGGTGGCAGCAGTTCCTCCGTAAGATGCCTCAGGCCACCAGCGTGCAAAAAATTTATCTATGCACGTCGTAGAGTATAGGATCCTCGAAGAAGGGAGAAGCTTCATCAGCTAAAATCCCAGTGACCCGTGAAACGGTGAATACTGCTGTGGGGAACTCAATGGGGCGGAGTGCTTGTAAGGTCTCGAGGATAACAGACATACTGGTGGAACGATGAGATAGCCGAACTGCGACACATCGTTCTAGCCTTTAGGCGAGGAATATGCAGGGGCAGTTGAGTCTTCTGCAGCTCACACGTCAGCAAAGAAGGCGTTAACCACAGCAATTTAGAGGAGCAAAAGCTCAAAATGGCAGGCACCAGTGAGGTGAAGGATACAAATTGGTTACCCGCTGATTCGGTTGCATGCTCTAGCTGCCAGCGCTCCCTAGGACGTAGCCATTTTTTGTTGCTTAGAACGGAAATTTCGCAACAACAAAATATGAGTAAATAAGAGCATAAGTATGGGTAGACTTTTTGCTGTTGCCTGAAAATCCTTATTCAAAAGTCTTACATTAATTCATTAAAAATGATTCGAGTCCGAGACCAAAATACTAGACAATCTACAAATTGTTTTATTTATAGGTCGTTTCTTGGGAATATTTCCACCGGCATGTTTTACGCCCACTTTCGTTAACAAATCGATTCAAAGCAACTCATTGAAATCAACAGAAAAATAAATAGTTTATTCTAAGTAAATTCGTCTTATGTACATTTCCATTTACAATTGATTTTTCACTACAATATTTTGGTAAGAAACAGGAGATTTTTTGCTCTAGCTTCCCAAAACCATCTTATTTAAATGTTTCGTCACAGGTAGACTTAATCACAGATGAATTATTTGTGCGTGTGCAAATCTCAATCATCACTCCTTCGTACATGAGAATTTCCAATTAGATTAACTAAATTCAGCAAGTTTTAATTAGGACACATTTAACCGGTCATCACGTCATACGGAATCCTTTCGAGCTGTCGACAGAGTCCTCTGTATTTTCAATTATATGGCCTTCAGTGTTAGCTACTTTCACAATAGGTATCGGTTTCGGATCGCCTATTATATCATCTCCGTCGCCAGAAGAGGGGTCGTCTGATGGTAGAGAATTATCGAATTCTGATTCGGCCAACATGGGGATTTGATGGGCAAGTTCGCTAGTTGCCCACAAGTAAAGGTCAAGAGTCTTCTCGGTGCAGTCAGCGATGAAACGCACAAAAGGACGAATATCGCCATCGTTTGCAAGCTGCAGAAAATCGTAATACTTATGGCTGCAACAAATCAAATGAAAATTTAATTTTGGAATTATTTTCGACATGAATGAAGAGTCCTTACCGTTGTTGCTTTGGAATAATGACAGGAGGATAGCCCGCCCGCATCAAAATTGTATTCATGAGTAGACGCGATGTTCGACCGTTTCCATCGGTGAACGGATGGATGTGAACGAGTTTATAGTGCGCGAGAGCCGCGTACCTGCAATAGGTTTAAATTTAGTACGTTCTCGTAATGCGTTTACTTTACCTACTTGACAGGATGAAAAGACAAAGTACGTTCTGAGTTCAACCAATTTTCAAAGAGTCGGAGGAGGATGCCCAGATCGCCTGGACCAGGCGGGACGTGGCCACCGACATAGACCTGAGTCCTCCGGAACTCACCACCTTCGATCGGATCCACATGACCCAGAACACGGCGATGGATATCCAGAATATCTTTCAGAGTTATGTAGTCATTTCTGTGGAGGATAAATATTATATTGTGAACGCCACATACTAGTGACTACTTACTTGTTCACGAGAGAAGCATTTATGAATTTCATAGCAGCGTCCAGGCCCAAAATTTCATTATGTTCATCAATAGATTTCCCGTCCACGGCCATACGCGTTTCCAAAATTGATCTGGTTTGAGCTAATGTCATTGTATTTCCTTCGATTCCTACTGAATGGTAGATGTGTTGAAAGTAAGCCTCTTTTTTCGCCCGCCTCAGGGCACTATTCGATTCATTGATGCCTGAGAGAGCATTTCGTTTCTCCTCCAACACCCTTAATCGGTTGGCATCGATAGTCTCGACAATGTGGGCCGTTCTCAAGCGATTCACTAGGGCGTCCGTATGAGTCGGGTTCACAGTTAAAGCCTACAAGACAAGACATACAGTCGAATCCATACTCAAACTTAAATTATACTTACTTGAAAATACATTTGGTCTGCCATTACAATATCCTTTTTACTATGCTCTAAGTACTCTCCGTACTTGACCAATACTTCAGGGTGTTTTGGAGCTAGTGCCAACGCGTGCTGGAATAATCTCAGAGCCTTATCATCCTTGCCCGCCGTCCGTAGTTCCATGGCCATCGATAGTGTTCCAAGCGCTTCTTTAACGTCGCTCGATTTGATTTTACGCCCCTTTTCGTGTGCCGTGCGTTTCCCAGACGGTATACCGCCCTCTAAATCAAATTCTGTGGGATCGAATATGGAGAAATCATCACGAACCTGCAGGTAGTGCTCGTCGGGAATGTGACTTATTTGCGAATGTTTCAAGAAACTCATATGATTTAGAACGTAGAAAACAAAGATAGAACATATCACTCCAGACAGAAAAATAAATAAACAGAACGACGTTTGCATTTTCGATGAGGCGGTTCTTCTTGTATTGTTGTTATCATTGACGCCAGCGGAAGGTGATGACGACAGTTTATCGTACATTTCGCCACTTTTGCAGAAATTTAGAATTTTGTGAAGCCGAGCAAAGAGCATTTTGTAATTTCGATTTTATCATAAACAAAATGTATTTTTCAGTGTTGCGTGCACGATAATTGGCATTTTGCTGATGTAGTTTCCGATTTACTTCGGAATATGGACAAAACGTCGAGAAATGACACGAAATAGCCACACAAAAGAACTGACGTGTGAAAATCTCCACGTTTGACAGATGTCAGTGGTGACGCAGAGAATACGGGAAATGATGCTGAATGAGCTTGCTGAATAGAAAGTACAATGGCAGGGTGCGTTCAGTATGTGGATATTGAATATTGTTCTGAATTACTAGACCGTTAAGTTTCCGGTGGAATAGAAGATCGTTACCATCATGGCGGTCGGAAGTAATGTGGACGACGCAAGTACACTGATTTGTGAATATAATTAATTGTAGTGAGTTCATGCAATTAGATCATTTGCAATATAAATTGATCGTGTTGATGAAGATTGAAGAAGGACGGTAATGCTTTGAAAATGGCTATGTGAACAAATTATGATGGCATGCAGTCAATTAACGGTGAGGTAAGCTATCTAATAAAACAATTTTTTGTTATTATGCCACCGAAAGGAATGACAGGAGGAAAAATTGCTTTTCTACTCCACTACGCCCTAGAATATTGTGTTCATGATTCCTGCTATAGCTGCTTTGGCTGTCCACAGCAGAGCTGCCATTTTGAATACCTTCGTATCATTTTGGATACGAATCAAGTTTGAAAAATTTAGACGATACTGTGATACGTTTTTCTCTAAATGGATGCTTTCCTCGTAAATTATAATTTTCATGGCACGATTTTACTATCAGATCTTATACATGTTATTCAGTTCGGAGCAAAATAGCAGCATTTCATTAGAAAAAAGTTCGGCATTCAATTCAATGAAAATTTAAATGAAAATAGCAAACATCAAATTTGTATGATAAGTAGTAATATTAGTTTGGTAGTTATTTGCCTTGCGTGCAGCGTTTAACGTAATTTTATTTTTCTGAATGGATAAACAATGGACAGTAGGGAATCGTAAGCTGGTTATAGTATTACATATGAAAATTTAATTTGTTTATGTTTGATTTTGACTTATGATTATACGTATCATAAGCTCACTATTAATTATTATAAAATGATACTTCATCAAATGCAGCACCCATCTCTCATATAAAGGAATATTTATGTTAATTTGAATAGGCATGTGCAGATCACAACGCACATCCAAAAAGCAAGAGAAAACAAACAGGTCAACATTGATTAGTTTTACTCAAACAATTTGAAAAACTCTCCGGTGAATGGTATATTTTGTATTATTCACAGATTACCTATAAGCTATTGCGACTATTTAGCGGATGTTTTAAAGATACATCGATTTAAGCAGGTAAATTTTCAAAAGATTCGACTTAAAAATAAATTCGAAAACCTATTTTCTATTTTCAGCCCTCAAAATATATTAGCCACTGTTGAAACATCTCTAATTTCTTTGAACGCATTTCGCAACTTGACTGAGAGTCGCGCAAAAGTGTTTGACGAATGTCGACACATTTCTTTGAAAAATTGTGTTAATTTTTAAAAAATAAGTAGAGGAATCCTGGAATAAATTATCTTCGGTAAAGTCACATATTGTCTTCCTTTGTTTCATGCCATATGCACATATTTATTTTCGTCTATTTCATATTTATTTTCGAAAGTAAATTTTTGTATATATTTAAAAAAAAAAACATCTTATAAATCGATGAATATATTTATCTCATATACCATTTTTCATTAGAAATGGGAATAAAAAGTAATTTTCTTGCTTTGATGGAAAAGAAATTACACAATATAGAAAAAATTTCAAGTTTTTAGAAGGCAGCGGTGAAACACAAAGGGCTGAGTACGCTAGTTCGTATATTCTAAGAGTCTAGAAAAAGGAACTTAGAAAAGATTCAGGGAGTCTAAACAAATCTCTCGAGTCTAAGAAAAAACTATGGTAGCTTAGAAAAACTCAGATGATTCTATAAAAAATTCTGATTCTAAGAAAACATCATGGATATCTAAAAATAATTTTAGGTGTCTAAAAAAACAGCATGATAGCTTGCGAAAAATAAAAAAAAAACTATAGAAAAAATCCGAAAAGTCTGAGAAAAAATCATGCGTGCATCCTAAAAATTCAGGGATTTGTCGCTCATCCAAACTTTTGCAGATATGGCGTCAAAAGCCGCCGATAAGTGAAACTTTTTGAATATTTTGCGAATATTTTAATCGCTTGTACTGCTGTATGCTGTCAACACTCAGACATTGCATACAATTCCCAAAGTGTTCACAAAATTTATGACAAATCCGAGTGATAGAACGCATCAATCCGAGTATAGAGTTGATTAATGTAAACGTTGAGATCAACTATAAAAAATAATCGAGAACAATTTTTCGTATTGAGCTGATTCGTCTAAAAAGCCTCTTTGCTGTGCTTTCTGAGCAGCACTCAGTCACTAATAGTCAAACAATTTCGTGCGAAAATAAAGTTAATCAAAAAATTAAATAAATTGATTTCAAATTAAAATTCACTCATCTAAGTAAGATAATATTCATTAATACAATCCACTTAAAACTTTCAAATACCGTATGATACAACCATACTCCAAGTCATTCAACCGACTAACCATCTATGTAACTTTCGCCATTCATATACAGCACACCCCGCGAACCAAACAAATCATCACGCTTGCGCCACTCTTTTTCCTACAATATTCCTTTCAATTATCACAGCTGTTTTATGTCATAGTCCTTTAGTAGTCGAACTACTAATAGTGTATCCCTGAGAAAGGTGAGACTGAAAAACTACCATTTGATCCATTCATTTTGTTCCTATATGAGAGAGCAGCCCTTGTCAAGGGCAGAGCCTCGACTGTTTCCCTTTTAGTGCGTGTCTAAAACATACGGTCAATCTCTGTGTATCGAAAGTGGAACAATTAAAATGCTTTGTTCTGCAGTGGCTTCGAAAAAGTGAAAAAAGTGCAAGTGAATAATCACAATACAATTTTCTTGTTCTGATGGGGCTTCCAACATTATTCGAAAATGGGAAACTGCTTGGGTCGCTGCCTTGCCGGTAAAAATGGTTTAAGGTGAGTTTTCCGATGATATGATGTCAGAAAGTCGTAAAAATCGCTTTATTGTCTGCTGCTAGGAGTGAGAACGATGAAGCTGAGCAGCTGGTCAATAACGAAGAGAACGAAGAAAATTTCATTTTCAAAATTATGAAATTCCGGAAAAAGGTTGTTTGATTCTTCGAAAACTTCTATTGAATTATTTTAATAAATTATCTCGCTTCAGAAGTCGTCGAATTTTTTAGATAGATTTTGGGAAAGGCAATGTCAAGCTTATTCCCGAATGTCTAAAAACAGATTATCGTTTGACAGGTAGGCGTGCGTGTAATATTTTTGTTGGCAAAAATAACCATTTCTATTTCAGGTCGGATATTCAATTACAGTGCTTGGATGCACAGACACTGATGCTGTCGTCTAGAGATGTTCCGGTATTGCCAGCCCAAAGCAAGTCATCTGTTCTTTATGAATATGGTTTTCCGTCCTCGTCCCGCGCTAGCTCCTCCCTCGATTTAGAATGGGAACACGAGTATGCGGGGATAAACAACCATACAAACCACCAGCTGTCACAGTCTTGGTTCTTCTTACCCGAAGAAGGACCCGTTGAAAACTCTGTTCAGGATCAAATATCTGAAAGCTCTTTACCCACTCATAACGTTAATACAAACTCTCCAGTTGCTAAAAAAACAGATCTTCCGGAAACACAGGACATTTTGGAAAACGGCAAACAGAACCTTCTCGTTCGAAATCCTTCGAAAAATAGCTGGTCTCATATATCGACACCGGAGTCTTTGGAGTGGGACATTGACGAGGACCAGCAGCATCAGATGAATGTCGAAGACGATATGCTGGACCACGAAACGCTTCGACTCCTACATGAAATCGAACAATTAAAGAATAAGGTTCTTGACGAGACCGGCTCAGGGCTAGACTTTCAGATTATCAATAAGTCTGATCAAAGTTGATGATCGTAAGCTTCCGTTTCGCTGACGTAATGCGATATACCCCGTTACAAGGCTGATTGTACTCAAGAGGATTGTAAGTGCCTAGAACTAGCGGCTGGTTCGACTGGTCGACTGTTTTTTGAATTGTGAATGAAGAGACAGATAGATGGCCGTAATTGTGTTTGCTCGGATAGATTTAAGAGTGAAATACTGTTTTAAATACGCTCTCAGAGTTGATTTTTGCTCTAATTCTAAATGTGAATGAATTGTTGTCCCAAGGATTTGAAAAGAGAGTGAATGTGTGGTGTAAATTGACCAGATGAAAGTATTTGATATTTGAAAATTTTCAGTCAATGTATTGATGCATGTATTTCGTAATTTAATTCTACGTATAAAGGACAGGACAGGATTTAATGCCTGGACAGTGTGCGAGAAGATGCTCTATACTTTCTGCCACTTCTTCGCAGTACCTACAGAAATCGTTCCGCTCCTTGCCTATCCTGTGGAGGTAATTTTCGCAAGTTAGATGACCTGTTGAAGGAATTGAGTCGAAACCGATGGCCAATGCCGATAGGATAAGGCCAACCCCCCGGTTCATGAAAAATTGAACCATTTAGCGAGAAAAAAAAGTTGAAGGACCACATAAGGTCTTTACTCCACTTTTACGGAGAGCCACTGCCATTTTTGCTCGTTTTGCATTGAAGCTTAGGTAGTCTTTTGAGTGGTTCAAATCATCTAAATTTAGTCAGCAGCTTTCTATCTTTCTTTGAGTCTATGTTTTGATTCCAAGCACAAGGAGCATTGCAATACCATTTAGCCCCTTCTTTGGTCTTAGTATCAGTTTCCTCGTTTCCGTGATGGCAGGGACCCATACAGAATTGAGGCTATTCTGTGCTACAATTTCATTTAAGGCCCCTTTAAGAATAAAGCGGAGTTTATTTGCGATTGATAGCCTTGAAAACCGCTTTACTATCCTTTAGGACCAATGCTGAGCCGTTTTGTGTTCGATATCTTTACTTTTTCGTGGTCTTAAGTATAGCAGATAATTTAGGGTTTCCATCTCGATTTTTTTCCTGCAAAATGTACCAATGTTATTCTTTTGAGGACTTATGTATAGTCCCTTCTCCTCGCAACATTGTGGTTTTGTTTAAGGCCTTTTGAATTCTGAATCTCGAAAGTCACCGAATGTGAGCGTCTTATTATTACCGTGATGTCATCCGTGTATCCAAGAGCTGTTATTCCCTTACTGTTGAGAAGGTATTTAACCTGTAGGGAACATAGCAGGGAGAATAATATCGCTGTGTGTAGATATCCTCTCCTAATGTTCGCCATCAGCTTTGTTGCCCCAGCTCCGCGAATAAACTCTGATACCTCAGTACCTTTCTTATCCATTTCATTACCTATTTATATTATTTGTATCATCTTCTTGTCATCTTCGCCTGCTGAATGTATCCTTGTTCGTATACCTGGTACTCCTCATACAACGTTACTTGTACCCTCGACTTATATCCCATGTAATAGTTGTATTGTAGTGTATGGACGATTTTCTACGAAAATTTCTTTGTTTGTTAGCACCTACAACCCCTCTTGTTTTGTATTTTTATGTGGTGGTTTTAATATTCCCAGCTTAGTATGGGATGCAGATTTGACTGAAATTTCAGCAAAGAGTAATATTTTCTTAGCAACATCCTTCTTTTTCTCACTTTGCTTTTTTCTCAGCTAAATTATGTGCCTAATGTTAATAACGTAATACTTGATTTTGTTCTCCCTAGCTCTCCTTGTCGTCTGGTCGTATATTATGCTGCTCTGTCAACTTACTGTTACTTTACTAAGAACATACTGTCTGTCACCTAACTAGAACTTTAATTTACTTAATTTCCCGAGAATAAAAATACATCTGTGACTTCAATTCCATGTCCAATCAAATTAATGCTATTAACTGTTTTGCTTTTTAAGGGTCTAAATGTTGACGATTGAGATTCATGTGTTTTATTCTTTTTTGTCTAATCTTGTTTCCTGTCGCACTCTCACTTTTCGTGTAAGAAAAGGTGTTGATTCTCCTTGGCTAACTGTTGACGTGATTAGTGCTCTTAAAACCAAAGAAGTAGCGCGTCGTAGATTTCAAAGCTCCGGCTTTAAGGTTGGTCTTCTAAGTTACAAAAAAAGATGATTAAACATGCGATGAGTGCTTACAATGGTCGCATTGAGCCTCCGTATCATCTTGTCATCAAAAATCTTTCTGGTCCTATATCCGTTCCTTTAAAAAATCTCCCTCTATCCCTTCTGTGATGCTTCCTCGCCAACGATTGTCTGTTTCCTCGCCACAAGAAATATGTGAGCTGTTTGTACATATCTTTTCTTCTGGCACCTTTCAGCTTAGTTCATCTTTCTCTGACAATATTTTCTCTTTAGATATTAATAGAGTTTGTTTGTTTTTGATGTACCCTTTAGAGGTCGAAGATTTGCTTGCTAACCTACACAGTAGTGCCAGCTGTGGTCCCGACGGATTACTTAATATCACGGCAAAGCCACTGTCATCATCTTTGTGTCCTCTTTAACCTTAGTGTTTCTTCTTATATATTTCCTTCTTCTTAGAAAACCGCAAATATTTTCCCCATCCTTAAAGCCGGAGATTCGTCCTCCAATTATTGCTCCATATCCCTTTTGTATTGCTTCAGTATGCTTCTCGAAAGGGTTGTTTACAAAAGAGTGTACCCGATAGTTGAACCTCTTCTCGCTTCTGAGAAACATGATTTCGTCAAAGATAAGTCAACAGTTTACAACTTACTTCCTTTCAATAATAGTGTTCAATAATGTTTAACACACTCTGTCGTTTTCCCACAGCATCTGCAGCAGTCTTCCCGCTCCTTACCTATTCTCTGGAGATATTTTTTGCGAAAAAGGTGGCTTGTCAGTGCTCCACATAGGGCTCTCATGCCACTTTTGCAGAAAACCACTGCTTCTTTTGCTCTTTTGTTATCGAAGCTAAGGTATTGTTTTTTTTGAGTATTTTAAACCTCAAAATTAAGCCAGAAACTTCCCATCTTTTTCTTGCTACATGCTTTGATTTCCTTGTCCATATCAGGCTTTGTAAAGTCCCAATACGGAAAAGGACCTGTGAAAGGCATTCTTGCTTCTTTTTTAGCTTTGGTATCAGCTTCCTCGTTTCATTGGTGCCCCTCATGGTGGGGAATCCGTATCAAATCGAGTTCTGTGCCCCTGTTTCATTTAGGGCCTCTGTCACCTCTAAGAGTGTAGCTGAAGTCATTTGATCGCGATTGATAGCCCTGAGAGCCACTTGACTATCCTTTGGGATCTTAATTCTGACCCTTTTATTATTCTTTATCTTTATTATTTATGAGTCTTTAAGTATGGCAGATAGTTATGCTTGATAGATGGTTGCCTTTTTTGAGAGAGGAAAATGCACTTGGCATTTGAGATCTATAATCCCTACTCCTACTCCACAATCCGTCTTTGAACCATCCGTATACCACATTTGCGCAAGGGAGGTAAGCCATCTTGTAGCCTAATAGCCTGTTTCGCTACTTCCTCCTGAATTTTGAGGTGTAGCGGCTCTAGATTTAGAAGAGCCTCTTGTCCAGCCGTTGGGGTGGAGATCATTGCTCCTGTAATCAGCAGGCACGCCATCCTTTGAAGTTTGTTGAGCCTATTAACAGCAGTTTTTTGTGTCGTTCTCTTCCACTACTTTGCAGCTCCATCTAGGATGGTGGGTCTCACCATTTGTTTGTAAGCCCATAGTGTCTGCCTTGGAGATAGTCCCCAATTGTGTCCAAGCAATTGCTTTCTCGTTCAGAGTGCCTTAGTGGCCTTCAGTATCGTCTTGCTTAGATGATTGTCTCAAGAGAATTTCCTATATAGGAGGATTCTAGATATTTTACCTCTTCCTGCAGACATACAACTGTACCCCTAATATTTATGGTTCCTTTTTTGATTTTTCTTTTTCTCGTGAAAAGTACTATGCTAGTTTTCTGAGGATTAATAAATAAACCCTCTTCTTCGCACCATTGCGTTGTTTCATCTTAGGCTTTTTGCATTCCAGGTCTGAAGGTATCCATGTGTGATCCTCTTACTGTTGAGGGTCACGATAAGTTCATCAACTAGTAGGGACCATAGCAGGGGAGATAAAACACCTCCCTGTGAACATCCTCTCTTAGTGTCCGCCCTTAGTATTGCCTCCCCCAGCTCTGCAAACACACCTCGATACTTTAGCATTTTACTCGCCCACTTTACCACTTCTTGAAGGCATCCCTCCTCTGGAAAGCGTGGGACAGCGAGCCATGTCTTGCATTGTCAAAGGCTCTTTCTATGTTCATGAAGGCGCATAGTGGGATTTCCTTGCAACCCAATAGCTTTTCTATTATTTGTTCCAGCTTATACGTAGCTGATGTAGCTAGTTTATTTTTTTGGTGAGCAAATTGAAATTTGGGAAGTGGCATCTTTACCAAGAGGTCAATCCTTAAGAATAGGTCAATCAGTTTCTCAATGAGCTTTAATGTGAAAGATGTGAGGCTAATTGGCTTGCATAATTTTGACAGGTCGGCCGGTTTTTTGCCAGCCTTAGGGATTTCCCCGATTTCCGAACATAGTTGAGTTCCAAGCTCGCTCTATGTATGTGTACTGGAATGATTTTGAGTTTCCCCGTAGCTCTTTGTAGCAGTCTGGTCCTGGGGTTTTTTTTTTGGTAAATTTATTGCCCATTCAACCTTTTCATACGTGATGGTTTGCTTCATCAGAGGTGAGTAAGATGTCCGATCCGCACCTTCCTCTTCTTCCTCAGCCTCCCCACTGCTCCTAATTTTGCACCCTGCAAAGTATGTTCTAAGCAGCACTTCCAGTGTGTCTCCAAAGGTGGTTGTCATCCCTCCATATTGAGTTCTAAGTAGTCCTATATGGCCTTTGGACAGAGTTTTCTGCATTCTGGCAGTCTCTGGGATGCTATTGAGACTTTTGCAGAAGGTGCCCTAAGCCTTTTCCTTGGATTTTCTTAGCTCAGTGCTGTATTCTGAGAGTTTCTTTTTATAGGCCTCTCGGTTTGATGTTGTTTTAGCTCGGTTGAACTCCGTTCTTGCGGCTCTTTTGAGCTATTCTAACTCCTTGTTTTCTAACTCCTAGCCATGGCACCCTTTTTTTTTGGGAGCGCTGGTTTTATCAGGGCAGTTATTCTGGTTACCTTGTCCACAGTGTCCTCCAATTCCGTCTTCGTAGTGAAATTCGGATGCAGGCCATAAGATCCCGTTGTAAGGCCATTTCGATAGCCTTCCCAGTCCGTACACTTTGGCTGCCTTTGATTTACCCGCTTTAAGATATATTTTCCTAGCACAGAATTTACATGCCTGTGATCAGAGAACGGAGCTCCTTTTAGGACATTCCACTTCTTCACTAAATGCACTGCACTGTTTGACAAACTCAACAAAAAAATCAAAAGGTTTAACACTGATTTGTCTTTGTTCGTTTTCGATATGCAAATTATCTTCACTGTTTTCCATTCATTGAGAAAAAATATTGTTTGTAATACCCATTTGTTAAGTTTCCATTTTGAATTCGAATAATTGTAGTGCTGTTATGGCTGCCGCAGACAAGGCTTAATCAATTTTAAAACACATTTGTTTTATAGACACATTTATTTAATAAGAATTTCAATTCTGGTTCAATTCACTTTTGTCTTTTTTTTCCATCGTTTTTCTTTTTTTTTCTGTCAAAAAGAAACTCAAGGCCTACTCGATCCTCCAGCGAGATTCGATCCATTTGCTGGGAAAATGAGACTTGCCAGTCTCACAGTAATAATAGGTCTGTTCGCGTACTACGATTAATTGCAATTAATTGCAATGAAGCCGTTTTTGTACTCCGTTTTACTGAAAACTGAAAATTTCCCCTCTTTCAGTAAATTTCAGTAGGGTCTGAGCTACTGAAAAATACTGAAAACTATCAAACGGTTTTTGGCGTAATGTTGTTATGAAGGACGAATATTCTTGTGGCGATAATTTATCACCGGTTAGGATGACTTTTTAATCACTATTGTTCTCCCAAAAACCGACAACTTAAACTTTTGTTTGTCAATTTTCGGGAAATCCAGTGAGAGCGTTTTCTTACTTTTCCTGAATTTCCCCCACTACATGATTCAGGAAAATTCAGAAAAATTCAGTGACTGAAAGTATGCGAACAGACCTAATATTAGCAAGTGTGTTCGATTTTTTTTATCCAAAAACAATATTTGATGTATCAATACTGTGACTAGAAAATTCAACTGAAAGTATTTTGTAGCTCTTAGACAACTGGTATTATTTTCAAAACTATGAATGAACACGATGAAATACATTTTAAAAATTCCAAAGACCTGTTCAACAAAGGCCTATTTGCTTTTGATTAGGAAATTGTAGTATAATTGATGAAATGTCAAAGTGCGCATTTGTCATGCCAGATATTTTATGTACATACATACATACATATATATGCGCAAAGTTTAAATTTATTAAACGCTTTTTACGAATATTTTATTAATATAATAAATAAGCTGAATATTGGAGGAATAATATAGTCAGCAATGAAAATATTCTTTACCGTTAGCTGACGGGAAATTTTCTAAATAAATCTGTTATCTGAATGTTCAAAATTTATCTAGATGTAAAATAAAACTCAAGAATGGCTAGACGCAATTTAAATTATTTTCGTTGCTGAAATGGATTTTTTTTTTCGTTAGCAAGCAAATGCATCGTTTTATAGAGAGAAGTTAGAGCATATTGAAAATCAAATGGTGAAAATAGGGATTGTTAATGAATTGATTTTTATAGAAATAATAAACAATGCAGGCAGATACTGCCTGCGTAAGGTATAAATTCGTTCAGCATATCAAATATATTGGATAATAGATAATTTTGCGAAAAATATAAAATAATATCTAATAATGGTAGTAATAGTAAGTTTATTTATAAAAACAAATAATACAAATCAAATGAAAAACTAATAATTTTCATGATGAAAATAAACTAAGATGTACGTGTATAGATTTGTTTTTTAATCATATTTAATGAAGAATTTGCAATTTTCCACTTTTCTCTGTTTTATTTCATTTTCATACATATCACTAACTATTAAATTGCTTACAATTTATTCTTTTATTTTAAAAATTCACATTACGCAACCAGGACATCCAGTATGTGTGTAAATTATTTTTTCAAAACAATAACAACTAACTTAATTTTTAGCCGAATAGATCTTTCGCTTTTTTGCCGAGTCGCTTCCAAAAACCTGGTTTGTTTTGATCAGTCTCCTCTTCTTCTTGGATCTGAAAAAATGAGGGAATGAGAAGCAGAACTATGTTACTGACACGAACTTAAACCTATAAAGCCACTCTTTGATTCTTGGAATTCTACATAGTGGAGTCTAGGGGATGGACGTTTTTGAAATAGTTAGAAATTTTTGAGATTTTTCATGGACCTACAGAATTATTTCTAAGCTTCCGTGATTTTTTCCCAAACTCGTGGGAATTTTTATCTAGAGTCTTTTGATTTAACGCAGGTTCCTATAATTTTTTCTGTCCAATAATATTTTCTTATACTCTCATAATTTTTTCTACGGCGCCATGATGATGAAAGAAATATCAAAAGACTAAAAAAAATTTCAGGAATCGAGGAAAAATAAGGATTTTCCAATAGTTTAAAAAGCGTCCATCCTTTCTGCTTCATCATGTATCATGTTTGAATAAGTTTAACATTTTAATGGCATTCATCAATTTTGCTTACTTCATGGATTGTCGTATTTAAATTGTTAAAATTTCTTCACTTACCTCGGAGGGAACAGGTTCAACCTCTCTTTGAGAGCTGTTTGCTTCTGCCGCAACATAACTTCCACCGCTCGATGACGAAGACGACACTGATGATGACTGTGCTGAATATGAAGAATGATGACTCTGCTGCTGGTACGCCGAACTCGACTGGTCGTCAGTTTGTTGACCATAGTCCTCCATTTCACCTGTAGACTGACTATACGATCCATGACTTTGATATCCTCGATGTTGACGCAAGTTCTCGACTTGTTCAGTTTCTTCGTCATCATCGACGAACTGCTGTGTTAAATCCTGTGATTGCTGTCGTTCATCGATTTCGAAACTTTGGTCTGTGTGTTGGTGAGCGAGTTCCTCCAAACTGCTATCGGCTTGTTGTTGATGCCCATAGGCACTTGCTTGACTATAGCTTCCTCCGTCACCATAGCTTACAGACTGAGAAGAGCTTCCACTTGTGTAACGTCCTCGATTGCCTCGAGTATAACTGGAGTCAGGCTGACCGGTGTGTACAACTTCGCTGCCATACACTGACGATCCATAGCTATTGCCTTGTCCAGTAGTCTGTTGCGAACTGGATTGACTTTGATACGCCTGCTCCCAGGCATCACGTTCTTGAGCTTCACGTTCCCTAGCCAAAAGCTGCGCTGCTACGTTTCCATCGGTATTTCTTTGAGACTGAGAACTTCCAGATAGTAGAGACTGGTAGCCGCCAGAAGCTGACTGGTGGCTTCCTGATGAAGAGGCTTGGTAGGTACCCGTATTCCCCGCTATTTGCTGCTGACTCCCAATTACAACTGGTGCACCATCATTGACACTTGCTTGAATGACTTCTCCATTTGGCCCCAATAAAACAGGGATAGTTTGCGTTATTGTTGTCTTCTTTCTATGGTATGACCTCTGAACTTCAGTTTCTCCTGCAGTTCCAGGATAAACTTCTACGGTGGTTTGTTGATTGCTGATCAGCCTATCGTTATCAGTCGCAATTGAAGGCAGCGGTGCCAGCGGAGCAACATATGGAACCTCATACCTTGCTGTCGTAGACGGCTCGAAAACTTGGCTGGCTGTTTGTGGCTCAGAGGGGTAGTTGCCGATGCCTGGTTCATTTTCATTTAGGTCATAATCTTCTTCGTAGTGCTGAGGCGGCTGGTCACCTCGATCTTTACTAATGATTTTACCTGGAGGCCTACCAGAAGCATATGTGGAAGATGTGTCAGCAGTGCTTTCATAATGTGATTGATCCAAATGTTCGGTACCGTTACGTAAGCGGGTCTCATCACCATCGTAGATTCCTTGCTGGGCAATACCCACTTGAACCAATTTGCCATCGCCATAGCTACTTGTCTGGCTCAAAGATGACTCTTGAATTACTCCTGTGGTGATCAGCTGTTGCCTCCTGCGTTCTTCTTGCTGGCGCCGCCATAACTCTTCTTGCTGCTCAATGGTCATTTGTTGTGTTATGTATCCAATACTTCCACCTCCAGAGCTGTAGTTCCTACTCACTTGTGAGCCATATTCACTGCGATCTAGATGTGTGCCACCAACATACACTCCTTGCTGATGCTGCGTTTCATAATCATAGCTCGACTGGTCTCTACTCCTGTTTGATCCCACGGGGTACTGTGTGTTCGAGTCATGGACTTCTACTGTAGATTGATTAATTTCGGCGCTTGTTTCGCCATAACCTGGCTGAATGACAATCTGCGAGCCCTGGTCACTTCCACTTTCTTCTACTAATGTCTGCTGCTGAGCGGTTGTCACAAATGGCTGTTGTGTTTCCTCTCTTGATGTCGATACAGTTGTATCATTCAGATGAGTGGTTACGGAATATCCTGGCTGCCCAGGACGATAGCGGACATCTTCTTGCTGAGATTCCTGTTCGTGACTACTTTGAGAAGTTACAAGTCCTGTCTGAGGGTAGCGTGTTCTGCCGCTTTCATGGTACACACTCTCAGTTTCACTTTGTGAACTGACCGCGCTTTGAGGTTTGCTGTGATGTTGCTGCCAATACGAGTCCTCAGTCTCACTACTAACCTGCGATGTTTGGTGGCCTGTAGGATACGGCCGATATCGTGTAGACTGACGGAGTTGGTCATCAGTCTCGATCGTTTGTGAGCTACTGCCACTTACATATAACGGTTGCTGACCTCGATGTGTAGATGTCTGTATCGTTTGATTTACTTGTTCTGTTTGAATTTTCTCTGGAATAGGACGTTGATTCTCGCTCGTGTAATGATCTTCGTGACTTTCTTGATAATCAGTAGATCCTCCAACAATTACTGGAGCTTGGTGCTCTCGGTGAGATGAACTTGTGCTGATTTCCTCGGTGTTTTGGGAAGATTGAGTGTATACAGGTTTCGTTCGCTGGTGTTCAGATGTTCTGTAATGGTCTTCCTCGTGCTTTTCGTAGTTACTTCCAGTTGCCATTTGCTGTGGAAATTGGGACATGTAGTTTCTTTGATATTCAGTGTCGTTTCTGCTTATCTGGTTTCCATAAGCTGGATAGCTTGGTCGATATTGAACACTAGATTGTTGTCTATCGTCGGTGTAGGTTTGCTGGGAAGTGGCTATAGTTGGTCGTACTTGTTGAATGGAATGATCTTTGGATCCTTCTTCGGTCTCTTGTTGGTGAATTGTCAATGTGAACTCTGGGATCACTACATTTTGCTGATTTGCGCGATCTTTTTCAATGTGCTCAGTCTCCTGGGTTTGAATAACGGTTGTCGGTCTTTGTTTGTAGTACTTGTTGAGCTCTTCGTTCGTTGACTCGATCATTTGGGAGTCAATAGTGACGACTGGTTTGTAATCAGGAATGCTTTCAGTTTCTTTTTGAAGATGCTTGTAGATGCTATGACTGGATGTTGTGGTTATAGGTCTTGGAGCGGGGCGATGGTCGTGATGTGATTCATAGTTGCTGATAGAACTCTCTTGCTGCGTAGAAGACGATGGATAGACTATAGGGACATATTGTTGAGACTGCCTTTGACGGTAGGAGTCCGAAGAGGAAGTGACAGTTTGTTGAGTTGGAATAACTACAGGAGTTTGCTGATTTTCTCGTTCTCTAACAATCGTTGAACTTTGACGAACAGTTTCGCTTCCACCGCCGAAAATTATGGGTTCATATTCACTATTGTACCGAGATTTTCCACGAGTTTCACTGGTTTGGCTTTGAATTTGACTCTGTATGGGTATATTGTGGGTGTTACTTTGACTGAACTGCGAATCGAATTGATCGCCTGTAAAGTATGACCCTGGATAAACTGGAACTGAGTGCTGCTCATGCTGCTTGTCAAAAGAGCTCACTTCTTTGTTGTAAGTCGAATGAGAGGGTTCAACGACAATTGGAATTGTACGGCCTTTCTCCAAGATCTCATCAATTGACGAAGAATGGCCCCTTGAAGTTGAAACGTAAGGTGTCTGCACAGCAACGTTTGAGGCACTAGTAGTACAATTTTTCTTGTCTACATATCTGTTGCCGCCTATAATCGTAATGGTAGTCGGATACATGACTGAACTTTGCTCTTGACGTCGAGTCAAGTCCTCAATCTCGGTGGCGTAAGTTGGAACGACTGGCTGGTAGCCGCCGTGCGAAGATGAATATTCATAGTGTTTCTTCTCACTCGTTCGCGTGTAACCACCTCCGAAAGTTTGTGGCGTCTGCCTGAAACCCTCGACACTGAAAGCGTCTTGACCTCCTTGGTGAAATCCACTTGACTGCTGCTGGTGGCTGCTCATATCCTGAGTTAGGCTCAAAGATTCCAATTTTTGCGCTGCCAGGTTTTCGAACCAATTCGGCTGTGCAATCTGACTGTACAGAATCTTGCCACTTTTCATGTCCGAAATCATTTGCTCCGTTATCTGACGTGCAATGGCGTCCATTTCTTCTTTGCTTTTACCAGTGAAGTTAGGGTAATCGACTGAAATGAGAATTATGTAATCAGCGATAAGTTCGAAATAAAAAAATAATAATTTTACATGATTTTGAACTAGTAGAGGTGGTTAAACCCAAATCATTCATACATAATACTCACATGTCGATCCCCGTGAGAAGCCATGATGCACACGATGATAGCCCTTACGTCCACCAGCCCCACCTCGTGCCTGCACATTGTATTCAGATCGAAGCCGATCGGCCATTTGCTTGACGGCTTCCATATGGCTTTGTGCCCAGGTCGAATAAGCTCCTCCGTCGTCATTGCTCGCGGTATAGGACTGCAACTCTACATTTGTGGGGAAAATAATTGGTGAATCGATCACCTGTGACGTTTTCTGATAATACGCGCGTCGTTCTTCGGTCACCTGGCCACCAGGTTTGGCAAACACTATGCATACGGACAATGCCACAACTGTCCCAATCACTGAGGGTGACCACCTCATTTTCAACTTGCACCAGAATGTCTCACCACCACTTTTGAAAAATTTTAGTATTGAAAATTTGTTTCCCGCCTTAGAATAAGTGTTCGAATCTCAACTGAACACCAATTTGAAACTGACCAGATTGCGAATAGGAAGCAAAAATCAAACCATGTTAAATCCGAATCGTCTTTGCGTGATAAGGCATCTTCCAATCACAAATCAGTTTTTACTGAACCGTCAATTGAACTCGACTTTTGGAAGAGATAATGAAATGGTGCTGCTTCATAGATCGTTTTGTTGAATGTTATCAATGATGCAACGTCCCAGTTGCAATGGTGTGGTGGTTTTTTTTTTCGTATAGAGTTATTATTAGGGTTGATATTGTGAAAGGTCTTTCAGAGCGAAATTAGGACACTTCGATAACACAGAGATAGTGAGATGAGTCTTAATTGAAATTAGATCGCTTAGAGCATATATTTAGTCACCACTATCAGCCACACAAGATCAGATATTTTGCTGGCAATAAAATAACGGAAGCAATGACCTCTAAACATACACTTCACATTCACAGACGACTTACACTTAAAGATTAGTTTTACGACAAAAAGATTTACCGATCACTTTTTGTCTTTTCGATGCAAAATCACGAAATCATTTAGCAAGTCTCATTGAAATGCGACGCTTTAAATCGAAATGATTTTATATTTTATACTGAATAGTGAAACTGTTTATTTAAGATTGATTAGGAAATCCAAAAGCATGCGAAAATCACTGACAGTGTTTAAGCTGAACGAGAGTTTTTTGTTGAGATTTAATGAGAAGGAGGTGTCTGTAAACAACTCGTCGTTGAATTTTCTAAGAATTTAATAGCTTCGTAGAAAGTTGGTGGTATCATTTAATATACTGCTGATAGAGATTGATGAAGGATTTTCGTTGTTGTTTACATTGTAGGCTGTTATGACGCTTGTATATTATTGCTCGTACCCATGACCTGTATAAGCGAGAGGGGTGGAACATCGATTGCTAGCGTATCTGATCTCGTATTCAAATTCAACTATGATCACATCTTATGATCTGATCTTATCAAAAATGATCAATATCTGGCTGCTTTTGAATGAAGTAAAGAAAACCACTTGTGAGGAATTGCAAATATAATGTGTATTTATCATTTAAGTGAAAAATAACAATAAAATATAATCCGTTACGATAAAATTTCATAAAAACCCAGATAAGAGCTGATTTTGACCTCACAGCCAAAATGATGTGAAGTGGTTTTTCTTAGCAAAAGTACCGCTAGCTCCAATAATCCATTTGTGAGGGCAGAGTATCGCATTGCAGACATGATGACTATTAGTCAGACCTTGGTTTTTGAACGAAATCATTATTCTGTAAAAAAACAATACTACAGCTGTTTCGCAATGGATCGTCACACTTCTATTGAAGAGCGAGAGTTGATAATAAACAATTTCAAGGACGGGAAATCTCAAAAAAAATTTGCTGAGCTTGTTAAAAGGAGTGCTTTAACGGTTCAGCATATTATTGAACGTTTTTTGCGCGAAAATGGTGTAGGAAATCGAGTCAAAAAAGTTAACAATAAACTTTTTCTGAGACGTATTGCCGTTGGATCATGAGACTTTTAAAAAAGGACCCTAGATTGAGTGCTCCCAGACTGGCAGAGTTCGCTGAAAGGACTGTTGGCAAAAATAGCAACCCCCAAACTATAAAGAGGACACTCAGGAATGCCAATTTAAATGGTAGAGTTGCCCGGAAGAAACCTTTTATCAATCGCAAAAACAGTGACGCTCGTGAACATCTGAGAAAGGATACTGCTTTCTGGGAAACCGTCATTTTCTCTGATGAAAGTAAATTTAATTTATTTGGATTTGATCTTGCGGCAACCAAATACAGAGCTTAATCCAAAACATTTAAGGGCCACTATGAAACACGGAGGTGGACATGTTATGGTATGGGCATGTATGTCGCCAGGAGGGGTCGAAAATCTGGCTTTCCTCGATGGTATTATAGACAAACACCAGTATTTCAATATTTTGAAAGGACACTTTCTGTAAAGTGCAGACAAATTGAATATAAGGGATAATTTTTGATTTTATCAGGACAATGATCCTAAGCATTTCTCCCAAATCATTCAAACGTGGCTCATTTGGAATTGCCCATACATTATTCAAACACCTCCACAGTCTCCGGACTTAAATGTTGTAGAGAATTTGTGGTCAGAGTTGGAGAAAAGCATCAGGAAACACTCAATTAACAACAGACAGGACCTAAAAAGAGCTTTGCAGAAAAAGTGGAACCAAATTCAGCCAGAGTACACAAAAGCTTTAGTGGAATCGATGCCCTGCAGATTGGACGCAGTTCTTAAACAGAAAGGTTATCCCACGAAATATTAGAGGTAATATTTTTTAATTTGATTAGATATTAAGAGCTTGATTTTTTTGACAATTTTTTTCTAGGAAAAACCATTTCACATCATTTTGGCTGTGAGTGCAAAATCGGCACTTTTCTGGATTTTTATTACTTTTTTTCGTAATGCATTATTATTTTTGTTATTTTTTCACTCAAATGATAAGTAAGCATTAAATCTGCTATTCCTCATAACTTTTTTTTCTTTATTTCCTTCAGAAGCTGACAGATATTGATTATTTTTCATAAGATACTTGGCCACATCATTTTGGCTGTCACTCACCGTAGATATGTATATTAGGCGTGTTTTTTTGCTCCCCCTACCCATAACAGAGCAATGCTATCCAGTACAGACGCATTGGAAACAAGAACAACTCCTGTCTCTGTGAATTCACTGGGACAGAAGTTGTGGTTTACATCTTTTCTGTTCTGTTATGGATAGGGCGTGCAAAGAAACACGCCTATTAATTGTGAGTGTCTGCCGATTTCAAATTCACAACACATCTTCAAATGGGCTGTAATGTGACAACTTTAATTTACTTCATTCACCAGCTGGAGTTCAAAGCTATTTTTAAACTGTATCTGGTGAACTTTCTTCGCAGGAATTTAAAAAAGCTACCAAGTTTCGAATCAGCAAATATGAACGTACATAAATAATAATAAAAATAATTTTCTATGCCGGTCGCAAGTAATGCTACGCTCATCCAGTGAAATCAAAATAACTTGGCTTTGATATTTCCTTAGTTCTGCCGATTTGGTTTGACGCAAAAGATTTTCTATTAACCTACGACGCAGCTATACTTGAATATGCACAAATGGACACTTGTTTATTTCATGAAATTTATTTCTCGTTAAATCACTGTTTTCAATAAAGAAGGTCATCCATTCAGCAGCCGCTTATCAGACAGTTAATTTGATGAATATTGATGAGTATTTGAAATCATATCAGTTACAACTCTAGTCGTAATAGATCGTGATTCATTTTCATTATTTTTTTTCGAATTTCATCGTAGTGTGTTTGGTGTTGAATTGGCTAATTGCGTTCATTGATATTATATGTGTGAAAAATTTTGCAGTGCCTTCTGAGCAAAAAAAAATATATTTTTTTTGGTTCAGTACTATGACAAAACGTTTTCGAACCATTCAAGTGTTACGAGAAAAATTCAAGTCGAAAATTCAAATGTGAAGAAAATTGAAGCCTCAATGGAGTCAAAGAATTGCGTATAATGTCTTCATTAGCTTTCATTCAATAATTGTCTTCAGCAATTAAAAAGTCCATGATACAAAACCCGTTTCACAGCTTGCGTTCTTAATGTGTAAATATATTTTATTTGATTTAAACTCACGTTGAGTGCCATTTTATAAGTGAGGGAAAATCAACTAGGTATAATATTATAGACCATTTAGCCCTAGATACATAACGTGAGTCAAAACGATTCACTCGCGAGACGTATAAGGGTAAAATTCAACCAAAATTTTTTTTGAGTGTAGATATAAGTCAAAATGACCACGTTATGTGATTTGTAGCATTTTGAACTTAAGCATTTTGAACCCGAATAATTTTTCGATTGTTTTCGTTTAGTTTGAACATATTAACTATAATTGGAACAATTCGCTCGAATAAAAGGGGAATACCGGCAGAGCTAAAAAAATACTAGGTCTCTAGATCTGTTGGAACCTCAATGTTTTGCTATGATGGTCCGTTAACTCTATTATCATATAAGCCCAAACCTGCAAATATCGTATACCTACTTTCATCCTGTAATGAAGAGGGTGTCCTAAATTATATCTCCGGAAAACCATATGTGATTGAATTCTAGAATCAAACAAAGGGAGCAGCTGATTCGTTCCACCAGATATGTTTTCAGATTCATCCAGCAGAAACACAAATAGATGGCCTATGGCATTATTCTACGGAATGCTGAATATGGCTTTTGTCAACAGCTACGTCTTTTATTGCCACAAAATGCTTTCCAAAAACGAAAAACCCGTAATAGACGGGCATTTATGAAGCAACTGAGCACTGACTTAGCAAAATGATGCATGGAAAAGAGGCTTGAAACTCCTACTCTGAGTCGGAAATTACGCGAAAATATTCAAAGCATTTTACCAAATCCTTCTGCTGTGAACTCGCTACAAGATGAAAAAGGAAAATACTATGCCTTTTGCCCAGAAAAAACACGCAGGCAAAGTGCAAAATATGTAAAAAAAAAAAAAACTGATCTGTGGGGAACATAAAGTGTTGACATGTTCAGACTGTATATAGTTCCTGTTTGGAGACTGATGTGCTAATATTTTAGTTCTCATGCCTTATTTTTATGATTATTAAAAACTTGAATTTATTACTAGCCCTTATTTGGGTCTTACGCAAAGAAAAATAATTTTTTTTCCAGTGTCATAATTGCAAAAAATTTTAGTTTTTGTTTAATTTTAAGTCAAATGAAAATATTACAAATTGAAAGTTAATTTTTTTGCATTTGTTAGATTAATATTAAGGTATATTTACATTTACTAAATCAAAATATCAAATCATTGTTGCGCAATCACGTAGAAATGATGCTTGGGTAATATTGACTTCACGTTATGCTGTGAGGAGTCAAAGAACGTTATGTATCTAGGGTTAATAGATAGGCTCATGTGTATTGGTAGACTGAATTACAGCTGCCAGCAAATCAACGGTAAATTATATACCTAGTCTTTGAAGCTTTTTACTGATTTTCGAAGAAAATTAATATTAGACTCGTTTTGCCGAAAACTCACATTTCTTTATAAACGAGCATATATATAAAAGATTAAGCGAAGTAATCTCTACACTGCATAATCTGGCTGAGCTAAAATTATCAGAAAACATAGATTTATATATGGACTAGTGTAGTGACTAATTAAAATTAATATATCTATAAGCACTTTGGCTTTTTAGGTACGCCTATATATCGATGCAGAGTACCTTTTCGTTAAAAGTAAGTACTAGCAATGAAAACTAATTATGTTTTATGTTTGTCTATGGTCAATTTTTTCATTATGAGCCCTATCTGGGCGCTGAGTGCCCAAAAGTAAGTAAGCATTTTTTTTTCAAATTCGATTTGTCATTACTTTTGACAGAAACATCGGATCATGGTGAAATTTGCAGTGCGTATTGATGTTGACTTAAACTGTGCACGCATGGACAAGTGTAAGCATGCAACCCTATAGCTGCGGCAGGCACATGAAAAAAATCCTTCAAATCATCGACCCTCCCGAGAAATTTTGGTTTTTTGAAAAGAAATGCAAATTGTTGATTAATTTTAACCTTTTTTCACTATGTCAAATTAAAATTGCTAAAATTCCACGTTGCACAAGAATGGGAGCCCATCACCATAATTTTTTTTTGCATTTGTTAGATTAAAATTAAAATTACTAAATCAAAATATCAAATCATTGTTGCGCAATCACGTAGAAATGACCTCTATTTTCAGCACTCAAAACTTCTGATCATGAGAGCTGATGACCGGATAATCCAATCAATACGAAATTTACAGGACGTGTTGGTATTAGCTAGGACCAAGCCTGATAGAATTGATTTTTAGATGAAAGCAACCCTGTGGCAGTGGTGCTATCTTGAAAAATCAGCGAGAAAAAAATTTCTTTTTGGCCTATAACTTTCGATTCAGCCAACAATTTTTAACGAAACTGACGCAGTAGCTTGACCCTACTCCTCTAAGCCAAATTTGGCAGAAATTTGGTTCAAAAGGTTGCATAGAGACACCAGCTATGGTAGTTTTTGGTCTCCTAACTTCCGATGCAGTCACGAAATCAAAACGAAATTCATGCACTAAATGCACCTTATTGTAAACCAAATCCCTTTGGAAAAATGTTGAAAAATCATGAAAGAGCTGCCAGTTATGGTAATTTTTGGTATTTCTTTACTGGGGCATTTCACGTGAAGCGAACAACAAAAAAAAAAGCCGAGGTTCTGGATTTCATTCATATTTTTCATAATAGTATTTCTAGAGGATATGAACGTGGACACACAAAATTTTTTTCTCTAAGGTTTAGTTGCTGAGCTATGCGCTTCTGAATAATGGACGAAAATGATGAAAGGTTTTTTTGCAAGCCGATTCTGAGAATCAATAAAAAATATAAAAAACATTAAACATTCATATCCTCTAGAAATACTATAATGCACAATATGAAGGAAATCCAGAACCTCGACTTTTTTTCGCTATCCGGTTCACGTGAAATGCCCCTACTAAGTGATGTTGTCATTAAATTTTCAAATGGGAATGATCCTGCAAAGAAAATAACAACAAATAGATAGGTTTCGAAAATTTGAAATATTTTTAGAGTGCAACCCTTAAATTCTTTTCAATCCTATAACTTCCAGCGCAGTCATCGAATCAAAACGAAATTTACAAGGTGGCTTTAACTTAACGTAAAGCAGGATTGGTATATTTTTGGCTATGGTGATAACACAAGATTGCCAGCAGCATAGATTTTCATAAATATTGTATCAATAGATGCTTCCATTATATATTCACATGCAAAGCATTTGCAATAAAAATAAGAAACCAATGTTTAAATTTTCCAAGTTTTAGAAATTTCTCGGATGGCAGCCCAAAAATCGTTTTATCGCTGAAACTTTCGATGAAATCCTCGGATGAAAATAAAAAATTCAAATTCTTGGCATTTTATCCGTCAGAAATGAGCAGTGTCTCTGATATTCTCCATTGTCAAACATATCGCTCGAAAGAATGATCAGATAATGGAGACTTGTCAAAATATAGCTTCATGATTAGCTTTAGGACCAGCCTTTAAATGTAAACTTTCGCATCGTCGATTTCTTCGTTAAATTTAAACTTTCGCATCAAAAGTTCCATTGTAAAGTCCTAGTCAACTGTGGCATCTTGAAATATTTGTTCATAAAACTTAAATAATAAATGTTCTTTTCAACGGGAATATAAAATACAAACACGACCATCAACTTTTCTCTTACATCTTTTTTTACACCATTTACATTATTTTTCATGAAATTTGACAAATTTTCAGTATTAGTTTTATTCTCGCGCTGATTTCATTCTATATTATATATTACAAACTCATAAGTAGGTACAATGTTTGTTTCAATTTTATCATTCCATATTATCATATATATACAGTTGTAATAAACAACAAAATCAACAACACACATTATTTGATTCAACAACAATATTCTATTGGACAAATTAAAACCACCTGAACACAATAACAATTATAACGACAGTAATTCATTTAAAAAAAATTATATCTACTCAATTGCTACGATTCTCATTTCATATTTTTTTCTACGAGTTTTCTTCATAACATATTTCAATACAAAAATTAATTTTCATCACACCCGATTGTTTTCTAGCTTTTTTAATGTATAATTTTTTTTTCAAAAAGTTTTTTCTCGTTTTGTTTTTATACAGAATGCTTAGCAATGATTTCAAATTGGAACGAGGATAACGCTTAGATTATAATAATTATTTTTTTGAGTTTGTTTTGTGCTACCTTAATTCCTGCATTATTCCATCCATATCCATACAGCTCAATCTATTCTTTCTACACAGCTACTACTAGTACCGACCGCTATAGAATCTCGCCCCAGAATCATCATAATAGCAACAAGTCCTTGAATTTTATCTTTCGCCTACATACGTTTAGAACGCAATTCAAATGGACATTTATTTTCGTAGATCAAAAGGTATTTTATGTTTGTTTAAGAAGTGGAAGTTAGTTTGATTTAAAAATGGTATGAAATATTAAATCATATATGTATAGCGTACGGAAGCAATATAAAGTTTAAATAAAACTGTCAAACGAGTCCCATTATACAGATTTTTTCCTCCCACGTTTTCCTTGATAACTATTCTAGTACAACCGCTTGATTAATATGTCATTTCTAGCTGCTTTCACAAATTTAATTATCTATCATACTGTATCGTTTTTGTTTTATTTGAATTCTTATTTGAAATTATCATAACTCTAACTAGGTACATTACTAGAGCTTTTTTTAGCTTCTCTATCACTACATGTCGATCCTAATATTGAAATAACTACATACTTGCACTTTCTCATCTAGAATTTTTTCACAAAAAATCTATATGTCCATTAAGATTTAATTGGTGTTTTGATTTGTTTTTGTTTTTCTCTTATCAGCTAGACATTTTATTCATTTATTTCGTTCTTAACATTTCCATCATTGATTTAGCTTAATGATATTGTGACGTAACAAATATAAAAAAAATTCACAAATATTCAGTTTGATTAAATCAAATCATGAAATTGAATTAAGCTATTGACACACCCATTGTCATTAGTATCGTAAAAAAGCTTAATATTCAAAATTATCCGTCCAATGATCGGTGGTGGCGGATGACATTGGATGGAAATGACATAAGTCGTCTGGAAAGGTGAAAGATAGTGTTAGTAGCACTTCGAACTAAGAGGTCTATAATAAGAGACTATTAGAATACCACAAAGTGCTGAGGAAATTCAAACGAAAGGACTAGAGTGCCGGCTGTGAGAGTCTCAACGAAATCTCAAAGACTGCAAGGATACAGAAAGCTCTGTCCAAAAGCAATCAAGGGCATATATGAACTCCACGTGGATACACGGGAAAAGATGAAAGAAGACGAACGCCCTGAACGGACATCTCACTCACCACAAATTATCTCTTATGAAAAGATTGAATGGGTAGTAAACTCCTTCAAACCTTTTAAATCAGCAGGACCAGATGGGATCATCCCGGCTCTGCTACAAAGAGCCAAAACGAAACTGAAAAGAATCCATGTACACAGTTTTAGAGCGAACTTGAAATTCAGCTACATATCAGAAACGTAGAGGCTGACGCTTGTGGTATTCATCTCCGGCTGACCTTCCAAAATCATACAGTGCAACCAGCTTCACATTCTTCATAATGATGGCTATGGAAAAGCTGATCTGTACACACTGAGTGACCTCTTAGGGAAGATGCCAGAACACACACATAAGCTGATGCGATTAATAGAAAAACCATTGCATAATAAAGAAATCACACTATGCGCTTTCCGGGACACGACTCGCTGCACCATGCACTCCAGAGGAAAGAAGGCCCTCAAGCGGTAGTGGAATAGGCAAGTAAAGTACTCAGGTACCGTAGTGTATTCGAGGAGCAGAGGGCAGCAAAGCCAAGGCCGAACACTACAAAGGGATGTCCGCAGAGAGTTCCTGCTATGGTCACTACTAGTTGACGACCATTTTAGAGCTTTCAACAGTAAGAAATTAACAGCTCTCGGATACGCGGATAACATCACGCTGATAATAACAGGCTCATTTTCGGATACTTTGAGATCGAAAATGCAAAAAGCAAAAAAAAACACAACAGCAAAATCGTGCAAGGAGGAAGGGCTACCTATAAATCTTCAACCAATCAACATAGTTCCAATTATAAGGAAAAGAACAATCGCTATAGGAGCCCTAAAAATTAGTTGCCCAGAGGTGTGTCTGCAAACTATCTAGGAATGCACCTGGACAGTGAAGGCCAGTACCGCCCTTTGGTAACAAAACAAATGGTTGGTCTGACTATCCGGACTATCTAAAATTAAAAATCTCTGGGCATACAAAAAAAATGGAGCGACCTATCATCCGATATGATTCAGCAGGGTGGTGAAAGAAAACTACGCAGATAATTGCTGTTAAGCTTCTTCAAATAAGCTTCAAAAGATGGCCTGCTTGTTGATTACAGGAACAACGGTAGAAATGGTGGCCCTTCTCAACCTTCAACCACTATACCTCAAAATCCAAGAGGAAGCCTGCAGATACAAATTAGGAGACTTATGAGACCATCCAGGCCCATAAAGGGAATGCAGAACCTCAACAAGCGAATAAAGCTAGAGCAACCTTCGATAAAAGGTTCAGGGTCACAATAGCATCAAGAATCAAATAGGAGAATAGCCCACCCCCTCGCAGAAAAGGGAAAAGATGAATTGTGGAGTAGGGGCAGGAAACATAGGACCCACGAGTGAAATGCACTTCTTCCTCGAGCAGCTGTGTTTGATGATACCGAAACAACAGCAGAGCATCTCAAAGCAAACAGCGATCAAAAAAAGTAGAGCAAGTTAGAGCAATTGAGAGCGCGAAATCTTATGAAACACTTTTCAGGCAACAATTCTCAAAAGAGATAGATTAAAACCCGCCAGCTCACTATTAAAATTTTTTTGGTAACAGTTGGTTCTGTGACAATTGATAAACAACTGCTTGCTTGCCGCAGTAGCTCTACTAAAAAAGGTAGAGCAGAAAATTGTGCTCTAAATAGCTCTAGTTCAACTTAGAGCAGACTCATGAAACACAAATCAAGTTAGAGAAACCGAATTACCCATCAAACACTTTTTGCTTTGATATCTCAACCTAACTCAACCTAGAGCAGCTCATTAAATACAGTTAATAAAAATAAGGGCCACTAAAAGGTTCAGCATTAAGATCTATCAGGCTGTCAACTGCGAGCAAATAAACTCAGCTATATTCTTAAGGACAAGACAGGCCTTAAACAAAATAGGTGCCCAGAAAAACGTCGAGCTTATATGGGTCCTTGACCATGAGGAGCACCAAGGCAACGAGAAAGCTAATACCAAAGCCAAAGAAGGGACTAAATTACCTTACTTTGATCCCCCTCCGTGCTGGACTTTTCAGAGGCTGAGCAGGTCGCATATGAATCCGCTCCATGCATTCATTCATTCATTCATTCATTCGAAGTGTGCGATAGGGAAGAAATAATTTACTGATAATAATTATATAATTGATAAATTTTGCTAGTTTGTATGATGACACTTTAACGACAGCATTACAGTGAACTTTTACTGGAGTTAGAGTTACGGCTTCTGACACACAGGGCACTCTTCGTACTTGTCCCCGTTAGTAGGGTCATCTTTTCTCATTAAGTATCGTCTTTATCATTATAGACTTTTTTTCGATGATTATCATGCTAATGAACTCGGTGTATCAATAGTTTTATGCAACTTATATTCAAATTAACCAACTGTCAGATGAAAGTGACAGCCATATAATTATAGCTTATGCAGTCTTACTAATGCTCTTAAAAATTACCGTATTTAGAACATGATTTCTCCTACTGATTAAGTTATTACTCTTTAAAAAAATCATGGAGTTTTACGTTGAATTATTGATTCGCTGCATCAATGAAATTTCTTAAAACTACTTAATAGCATAACGGATGACATATACATGTATGGATATGGCGACAAAATTGACTTTGAATTATTTTATTTTCGTTTTTTTTTTCGATCGAATTACAGAACGCAATTTATATGAATTGCAAACATTATTTGTTGAAAATGATTGGCGAAAACTTTATCTACTTTATTTATAATTTCTTAAGTAAAAATCTGTGGGTTTAAAGCCGAGCTTTGATTTGGTTTTATGGATGATTGTGAACTATGAGAACATCTTTCGTTTTTTGATTCAAGTGAATAAATTGAATTTCGAACGAGATTTGATTTAGATTATACTATCGAAGAAATAGAACAAGAAAAGTTTCAATAGTTGTTGATGGAATTTCTCAATTGATTTTAATACGTTGGAAATAAATTAAACCGGTCACAAATTATTCCTTAGATTGAAAATTTTATTTTGAACGGAATAAGCAAAAATTGATTCTTTGTGAAATTTTAAGACTTTTCGATTACAAAACAGTTCATACTGGTTATCTTAGTTTGTCGCATCGTTTTAGTTTAGAATTTCAATTATCTTGCAAGCAATCTATAAATGTATAGATTTTATATACACACAAATTTTGATTACCATTTTAATACTTCAATTTGACAATGGCAAATGAGACTAATTATTAAGATTTGTACATGAGAGTAATTTGAGGCATGCAGCATGTATTGCAGTATATATACAATTGACAGATGTTTCATGGGTTTCAGAAAAATGTGAAAAAAAACAAATTTTTCTAAGGAGATATCGAACAGTTCGAGAATATTAGATATCAGGTATTATTATTATTATTATTATTCAAGATCCACAATCATCTTAACACTGGAGACAGACTCCAATCGGAACCCGTTTCGCGAATCTCGTCGAGCTTTTATCCTAGTGTATCAAGGAATAGAAATTTAAAAGCTCAAAGCTCATTGGAGATTGGTTAAACCAGATACGTTTGTAGTCTGTCTTCAGCAAAAGTATTTGATGAAATTCTCTACATCTCTATGATTGGAACTTAAATGACTGGTCGGAAAATTTTACCAGATATTTCTTCAAAAAAATCTTGCAATTGGAATAGCCATATGCACAAGTATAAATTAAATCTCTACTAAAGCAAAACAATTTTTTTGTCCTGTCAAGTTTAAGCTCGCTTTTGAATTCCCATAATACTGAAGACAGTTAACAATCGAATCTAGTTGAGTTGACTCTAGTGTGTCAAATAAAGGAAATTTGAAGCCTCACTGGAGATTAGCAAAAACGGATTCAACTCTAGTCAGCCTTCAGTATCATAATGTTTTATACTCTCGTTATAATCTGGTTTCGCCAATCTCCAATGAGCTTTGAGTTTTTGAATTTCCTTTGTTTGACACTCTAAGGTAAAAACTCAATGAAATTCGCTATACCAGATTCGGTTTTAGTCTGTCTAAAGTATAAGAGAATGAAGGTAAGATGTTGGTTAGTAATGGCAAGTAATTGTCAGCAAATAAGCATATGGTCAAGCTGAATCAGTTTCAGACCAGTAAATCGTTAAAAATGAATGTTTATGAGCTTTTAAGAGGCTTACATCTATTATAGTTTGCATATTATCGTAATTCAGTTTCTCATATTCATCGATCTTAGATATTCGTTTACAAACTATGAAGGCATTATTTGATTGATAATTTTTTTTTTTTTGCTTATGTAGTTCTGCTTACTCTAGCCCATTTTTCCTATGATTCCTCGATTTCATTCTTTTAATTTAGAACGCATATTTTTATTTCGAAACTATTCAATACCTGCATGACGATTTTAAAAATAAATTACCGATTATTAATTTCTGGTGGGTAGGTGGGGGGAAATTTTGAAAGCTATTTAATATTGTAGCTCTAATCATAAAATGATTTTTTTATTTATACGTTGTCTCTACAACGATTTTATTATGAAAAAATATCAGCTTCTTAATGATAAATTAGGCTAAGTACATACAATGAAAACTCAGTGGGATCGTATATCACAACGAAATAAATCTTGATAATAGCTGCATTGAATAACTTTTTTTCATTCGATAAAAAATATTGAATTTGTAAACTGATTAATTGGTTGTATTGACAAATTCAATCTCTCTTCAGCAATACTGAATATTATCTTTCACATTAATTTTTGATTTCTAGCTAAAATTACATATATACTTGACTATGCTGTTGACTTGTTGCTATAATTTTATTTTTTAATTTTTTTATATGTCTCCGTGTACTTATTAGATGTTTTTGTTTTCATTCACAACCATATTCTTAATTGCTAGCTCTATCATACATAACTTTTTTCGGTTTGATTGAAATAAAAATTAAATATACTAACAATAAAATTCTTTACACGCAAGATTATATGTTGCGCAGAATACACTGTTTTTTTAAACCTTTTGAGTAGTTTTTTTGCACATTGATTGTGTGCAGTAAAAGGATTAAATCAAGTTGGAATTACAATAAAACGCAAATTAAAAACGAAAATGGTTTTCCCTACGAACCAACCTGTGCATTCAACTTATCTTTTTCCTTACTTTGATTTTTATATTTTCACTTTTATCGTTTCTACCTAAGTCGTTTATTGTATTCATTTGTTTTCAGCATTTGATTTTCCGCATTTTAATCTTTCGTTCATTCGTTATAGGTCTGTTCGCGTACTGCAGCAGCAACAGATTTTGACAGCTGGCTTCTTTTTGTGGCAAAATTTCACTTGCAGCAAGAGGACAAAAACGACTTGCTTCAAATCTGTTTTAATAATTATAATAGATTCAGATACGCGAACAGACCTTATGTTCTCCTAGAATTTAGAAGTCTAGATAAGAGATTCAATCATTTTCTTTTAATTTGAATCTTTTGCCGAAAGGGGCCAGATAGAATATTTTTGTGAAAGATGCTTCTTGGATATCTGCTTTGATACAAATTTATGTTCTCGTCTTTAGTGATTGCTGTGATATATCTGAACTTAGTATTGTGATTGTGTAATCAACATATGTACCATGAAAACTATATTGTGATCAAAAGTATTGATCAAATTATCTGTGAATTCATCTAGAACGAAGAATTCGTTTTGATTGCCATATTAAGTAAGTGGAAAATTTATGCCTTGATCAAGCAAGTACTTTGATTTGTTTTTGACGAATAAAAAGCTTACTTCAAAGATAAATCCTGATGAAATAAACATTTGGAAATTTGAAAGGAAACGAACAAATTAAAATTTAATTGGAAAGTGAGTCGCAGAATATATTCCCTGTTTTTAAGAAAGCTTAGTAATGTTTTTACTGACCTTACTTAAAACTGAGAAAGAGAGCAGTCAAACTAAACAAATTAGTAGTAAGATTCGACTAGAACAGTACATATTATTATCTCGATCCCTGATTGCTTTCGTTGCCAAAAATCTAGTGGAATAATTCAATTAAAATTGTTTCAGAAAGCTAGTTTTATGTAGAAAACTGTTAAACTTACCCTGTTGAAGAAAATGTTATAGAAAGCGCGATTCTTGTTTGTTAGCTATACATGAAGAATAAAAATAAATAAAAATAGAAGCATATCGAACACATAACAAATAATCATAGTATTGCTATAACAAACATTACTATTTTTAATTTTGTGAATAGCTCCAAGTTTTTTTTAAACAGTTTTAAACAACGCATTTAATTATTAAAATTTTTTTCGGGGCTCGACTCTCAAAACATAGTCATTTTCTACCATAATCTTCATCGAATTAATTAATTTAATGCACTTTTTGTTAACATGTTTCTCCTATAGTTTCGTATTTAATGTTCATTACACTTACTTAATTTTTTTCTTGACATGTTCGATTTTTTTCACAATTTTTAATTTTACGTCACAATTTTACTAATTTACGAAAAATTATAATTTAACTAGATCAGTATAATTTGAAATTAAATTCAAAAACATTACGGAATACTGTAATTTATTTATATTGTTATTAACTAATTGTTTAATTTTTCACAGCTAATCACTTGGTATGTGTGTTGTTTCATCAATTCTCATTTCATCCGAATCGAGACTGAGACAGGGAGCCAGGAAATTTTCCATAGAACGATACACATGCTCTACAACACCGGCCAAATCGTGTCCTTCGTCGGCGTACGTCTGATGCAATTTGAATAAAATCGAATTAGTTAATTTTTTTTATTTGTTTAAATGACAAATACAACAGACTTTACATCTAATTACAAATTAGAAGATAATAATGGAGAAAAAAAATTATTGAAGCGATAGAACATTAGAGTATAAAAACACATTATAAGTTGCATAGATCAAAGAAAACAAGAAGGTAATACAATTTGAAAAGGAGACACTCGTCTAGGTGAACTCGGTGTGATCCAAGAGAAGGAGTCTGTAATATCGGAACTCGATTATTATAAGGGATGTTGCATTTGTAAAACAATGAGTGGGTAAGCCTTCGTTGGACGGATCGGAGGAATAGAAAACAGAGTGAGCGAAGATGATAGAAGTCGTTTTATACGTAGAACAAACAACACCAAGTTTGTTAGCAATGCACCTGTTATTCAACGCATAGAGATCATCTTGAAGTCATCAGCAAAAAAAAGACAGAGAGAAAGTATACAATATAAAACAGGAACAACAGAGGGACAAGAATTGAACCTTGCAGAACTCCTGATGTACAATCAGGATGTACAATCAAAAGGATTTAGGCTGTTCCGTTTGGATAGATGTTTCGATGTGATTGATGTAAGAGCGCATTACCACCCTTATATATTTTTAATACTCATTTAGGCTAGGCAATTTTGGGGCCTTTAATTTTGTGTTTACTACGAGCAACGGCTTTTGCTTCGAAGCGACAGCAGTGTTAGCATTAAACCAGGCATCATGATTTGTTTTATACGAGCAGTAGCTTGGGGTAAAATGCAAAATCAGGCTAGAAACAAATGCGTTAAATTTTGTCAGAAGTATCATCAATACTGAAACCACGAAAGAAAGATAGCCAATTCATTCGATTTATTTCAGTAGCTATGGCGGAAAAGTTTGCTTTCCAATAATTGGGACGTGAAGAAAGTCTCTGCAGAATATTCCACCGAGAGCTTTATTAGGACGCCACCGATTAGGACGCCACCGCCTTCTAATTTGTCACAGATAGTCTGGTCTAGAGATGGGCAAAATGACATATGACATATCACTGATTGCTCTTTTTTAGAGTATTTTACAGTATTGCGCCGTACTCTCAGTACACTGTTCGCTTCGCATTTCATTAAGTTTATTCAAACGAAAGCTTTCGCTCACAGACTATGCTGTGCTTTTTTCAGGCGCTGCACTGTAAGAAAGAGCAATGCGTCATGAGCTATGACATTTTGCCCATCTCTAGTCTGGTCACTGTCTTTGCGAAAGATATTATGTAAAGAGAGTAGTTGATTGTTATAGATATCTTCAGGCAGTCAGGTTTCTGTTAAGCACAAAAAGGCATTATCGACTAGGGTAGATTTGAACCTGATCTCATCTGTTCCGGTCCTCAGTCTGCGGAAGGTCTGGTAGTAAAATTTCAAATCAGTTTTTATGTTAGAGACCTCTTTGGTCCTACGCAAAGAACATTTTTACAAGTTCTCTTAGTAAATTGCTTAAACAGAACACCTGAAGGCCAGAAGTCTAAGTGAAGTAGAACATCAGTGGCAGAAGTTATCGTTATTTTGAACGATGCGATTTCTTGATTCCGCTGGTTGTCTGGTGCTACCTTCTTATAAAGAAGAACAATCGGAGAGTGGCCAAGTTTGGCTGTGGTGTATTCTTTGATTGTTTCCGCTGATGTATTACATGCGCAATGGGAGATAAACAACTATAATGGTTGCGATGCAACAAATATTTGCAAAAGAGCACGAAGAGGTCGGTGAGGTTGAAGGAGTCTTTTTAGAGGTCCAGAAAAGAACCAGAAAAATAGTTACTGCTTGATGAGATTCCAGTTGAAGTAATTAAATGTTGCACTATAAAAGACATTAACAAAGTGACCCAGTGCATCTGTGATTAAAAGAATGATGGCAATTCATCGTATACCCAGCTCATAAGGAAAGAAAAAATTTATAAATAAAATAGAAAATTAAAACAAAAACGTCATTGGGGAGTCCCAAGGGGATTTTATGTTTGGACAATTTACCCAGTGAGATAGTAGAAACGGAGTGGACACGGACACGGGACACGGAAAGCATGTTAAAGCTGCCTTTCCGCCATTTCGCCCTGATTGTCAAATTGGAGGGGAACTACTTGGATTTGACCAGATTTGACGTTGAGTGGAGAAAAAATTACTGCCATCCCCTTCAATGTAAATCTTATGGGCATGTCCACTCCATTTCTACTACCTCACTGGATTTACTACAGAGCAACTTTCACAGTCAAACAAGTACTCTAGAAATGCTGGGAGTTTAATATTGACGTAAGCATATTTTCGTGGCATTTAAGCAAACATGTCACAGTATTTGCCAAAACGTACTACCAAATACCGAAAAAAAGGTCAAATTACTCTTGAAACACATCGACAACTGACAAAAAATTGCAATATCTTGAGTTTCTAAAGGAAAAATTTGTCTTATTTGTTGAAGGCTAAGCAAAACTCGAATCAAGTAGCTTGGAAGTGTATTCATATTCATCGTTGAATTCCAATTTCCGGAGACATCATTCAGCTTGTGAAATATTATTTTGAATATTTACTGTTCAGCTTGCGAAATATCTTCTAAATATTTTTTTATTCGAGTATGAGTGAACAAGTGAACAAGCGCCCTAAGAAATTGTTTCAAATCTTCACGACAGCATTATTCCAGACACTCACTTGATAGCGAAACAGAACTCCAGCATCAGTCAGCGATCTAGCCAGCTGAATTCCGTGAATATATGGCGCAGATGAGTCGGCCAGTCCATGTAAAAGAAAATACGAATACGAAGGTATATGGCGAGCTCGTTGTGTCGCATCAGCTTCCACATATCCCTTGTAGTTTTCACCAGGAAGTCCTAGAATGCGTTCCGTAAACGCTGAATCTAAAACGAAAATTAATATCTCACATTAAAAGCAGATTGTCTTATCGATAAAATTAAAAATCAACTCACTATAAAACAGCCAATCGGCAATCGGTGAAACCGATATACCACACTTAAATACATTCTGTTGGGAACCGAGCACCATTGACGTTACATAGCCACCATAGCCCCAACCCCAAATCCCAACACGTGTTTCGTCCAGAAAACTATACGTTTCCAACAAATATCTGCAACAAAAAAAAAAAAAAATGGTAGACCAGTTAATTAACTTGCTGGCAACGATTCTCTCGCTACATTTCAGTCTCCTGTCCGGCACAGATACTCACTTCAAAACAGCAATTTGATCTTGAACTTCCACACCCCCTAAATGACGATACAATGCTTGTTTGCTTTGACCCTTGGCACCTCTTACATCTAAACGGACATAGATAACATCGTTACGGGAAGACATGTATGTTCCCCAGTCGATTTGGAATTTATCAGAAACTGACTCTGACCCAGGACGACCGTTACTGTCCAAAGAAAAGATTATTATAGCGTACTATGATGTCATGTTTATTTGCTCGAACTATATCTACAAGGCCTGATTCAGTGGGAGCATGTATGAAGCGTTTGTTGTCAACAAAAAAAAAAGACTGCCTGTTTGAGATAATGCATTAAAAACTCATTGCCTCTTACAGATAAATATTTTTTTTTTGCCAAAATGAATAAAACTATCCTGATTCTCTCTTAATTTTACATATCTATGTACTTACACTTCAACTAGCACAGGATACGCTGCATCACGAAGCTCTTCGCGCCAACTTGGTGGCAATAGTAATTGAACTTGAGCTCGACTACCATGTGGCAGTGGTATTTCAAACGAACGTCTAGTTGGTAAGGCAAGTTCTTGTAATCTTTCTGTCAGTTGAGGCCTTGTATCGTATAAAATTCGCACTAACTGATGATTGCGTGTTGCATGAACACCGGACAGTGGCAAGCCGGGTCCTTGGCATTCTAATATATAGAAATCAACACCAACCTCAGTTGCTCTGGAAGACACTGGAGTTACAAAGGCATCGAAATGAGTACAATTTACATAGTAGTAACGACTACTCCATAGTGCATCGCCTAAATCACATGTTATACATTGCGGTTCGGAACTGGAATAGAAGTGACAGTTTTAAAATCAATTATTTTCAGAAAATTTCGCACAGAAAATTTAAATATTTTGAAAAAATTTAAAATACTAAAAATTATTAGAAGAGATCATGCTTAATCCTAAATTCGTTATGTTATTGACCAACAAGGGCGTCCAAAAAATTTCCTCATTCAATGCGCAATAAGGCTTAGCTTGCTAAATCTTCCTTTCTTTCCCTTTATTCACTCTACCAAGTCAAAAATGTACCCAATGCTAACAATCGAATTCTCGACTTTACCCAAACTAATCTTTCCATGTATTTCATTCGTTTGACTACCTCCCTTCTTTCTAAGCTAGCTGTTTTATTTTCTTGGTATTCTTCCAACGTTTGTGTATTAACCCACTTTAGACTTCAGGCGTTCCGCAAGGATCCATTCTGGTTCCCTTATTATTTCTTGTGCTTATTTACGATCTTCCATCTCTCCTCAACTCATCTTGCGTTCTGTATGCTATTAGCTTCAAAATTTTCAATGTGATTGGGGGTTTTATTTAACTGGTACGCGGTAAATTCTCTAACTTTAATTATTGCGATGTGTCATCAAATTTCCTTCACCTACAAAACATACCCCTATATTTCGCATAGTCTGTTCTTAGTTCCCTTTTTAATGCTGCTGATAATTTCAAATTCTTTAATGTGATCTTTGATCCTAAGTTGAAGGTTGCATATCACTGCCAAGGCGTCTCGTTTTTCCCTGCTTCATCATTATATCCTTCTTACTGATCGTTAAGCTTTGCCACCTCCTTAGATCTGTTTTTATTAACAACGAATGACTTTTGCAAAAACAAAGTTTATGGAATGAACTTGGAACGTGTTTAAAATGTGAATATGATAATATTTTTGAAATTTTTATCCGTATGTGTGCGCTAGGGGTCTAAAAGAAGATTGGAAAACTTTGAAAATTTTTGAATTGCGATAACTTTTGACCAGATCATCAGATCATTACTTAAAAGACATATTGATGCTACTAAGTTGTAGACTCGTGTAGTTTTTTATGGACGTGCTGGAACCCTGCAGCTACGGCAGGCATTGAAAGTTAAAACCTTCAAATCAACGGCTTTCCTGAAAAATTTTCGTTTTTCCAATAAAAACCAACTCATATAGAAATCTTATGCGTTGTTTAGACAACCAATGCAAAACTTTTGAAATTTCACATCGGACAAAAACGGTAACTCTCCTCCAAATGAACTTACATTCTAAGCATCAGAAACTTCTGTTCACAGGAACTCACAACCCAATAATCAGATACATCTGAAATTCACAGAATGTATTGGTTTTAGTCTGATAGAAGCTATTTGGAAATGTGGGCAACTCTGTGCCAGTGGTGCCATCTTCAAAAATTACATAGAAAAAACTGCTTCCTGCCCTATGAATTCTGATTTAGCTACCAGATTTTCATAAAATTCACACTGCAGCTGAACCCTACTCTAAGCCACGTGTAAATTCAGTTTGAGCTGCCAGCTATGGTAAAGTTGTCTGGCATTTTGAATATTATTGAAAAATAAAGCTTTTTGCCTCATAGCTTCTAGTACAGTTATGAAATCAAAACAAAATTCATCTGGTAAACGGATTGTAGGCGGTAAATGGATTCACGAAGAATCTGGTTGACAAACCATGATAGGACTGCTGGCTATTGTTGGCTTTGTATTTTTTTGCCATATCTTTGTGAAATGATTTTATCGTACAATTTTCAAACGGTAATGATCTTGTAGTGACGGTTAACAACCAATATTAAGATTTCGCAAATTTTGAAATTTTTGCCGGTGGTAGCCCTAATTTTTTTAAAACCCCTATAACTTCCAATGCAGTCATCGGATCGAAACTAAATTCGCAGGGCTGGTTGATTTTAATGTTATTTATATTTTTGGCTTTGATGCACGCGATGGGTTGCCAGCGCGAGACGCTTTTGCTATTTTCATATCAATAAATGCTAACATTATATCGCGAAAATTTACAATGAAAATAAGTTATCAATGTTTAACTGTTCTAAGTTCTGGAAATTTTTCGGATGGTGATCCCAAACGTCTTTCTATCTCTGTAATGTTCAACGAAGTCATCGGATAAAATCGAGATTGATCGAATAATTTGATTTTGAGGTTAGGCAGTTGTGGCAGACTTTTAGTTGGAGTGAAGGTAAAGTGTTACAACCACTGAGCATTTTCTTTATTTATGTTACAAAGTTTTGAATTGTTTGACTTGAAAATCTTTTCACCCTATGAGTTTAAATGCATTGGTGAGATCAAAGCGGTTTTGCCCTCGAAACAGGTTGGAGCACGTGTGGTAGAATATACACTCAAAATCTACACGATTCTTCTATAGTTCATTGAACATTAGTCTTTCTAGCGGTTCTGGTGCGCTGGAGTTTTTTTCTCCTTTCTTCATAGTGTCTTTGAATATTGTTGCTAATATTTTTGCTAAATTTGGTGCCCTCACCTTAGGTGTTAGTTTGATGCGGTTTAGTCAGCGATGAACCCGTACCGTTGCGTCACGAATAGTGTTCCTTGATGAATGTCTCTTGTTTAAACTCTATAACGGCTGTAGAACAATAAACTTCAGTACGCACGTTTCTGTTAAGGATTAAGACCGCCCTAATATAACTTTATTCTTTTTTTAATTATCCTTTCGCCCGTACATACACTTTTTTCTTCTCACCACTATTGGGTTTGCCTCGTCAACATAATAACTTTAACATTGATCCTCTTCCCCGAACGTTATTTGCATTTAAAAATTCATTGAGGAATAATGTCCTATCATCTACTTATTAATTTGTTTATATTATTCTCTTTTTATCCTTTATTCTTTATTTAAAGTTTGTATTTACTCTCTGAATAAGTTATCTGTTTTCTTAGTTCCTAGTTCTTTTGCCTAATCTATAATTGGATTAATTTCTGTTGATTGGACAGTAAATAAATTTGAAACAAAAATACTCTTCAAAAATTGTTAAATCAGTCAAAACTTACCCTCTCACATCATCGTTAACAGGATCTTTAACCACATACAAATGTCGTTGACCCGGTTTTTTATCCTGTGATCCCAAATAATAAACAAGATGATTTACCGTATCCCATGCTAAAATTCTCGAAACCTGAAGTGACGAAAATAATAGATTTCCTCGATTTAAACGGTTTATTTGCATTAATAGCGTGTATAAAAATAATAATTGAAAATTATATCAAAATTAATTCGAAAAAAAGCCAAATGAATAAAAACAAGTTTTTAAGAAGCTGAAGCCTTTAAGATTGGAATTTTTTTCGATGGAAATAGCTCCACAGTCTTTGGCATTAAAAATTAAAGAACAAATTAAACAAACAAAAGAATATGCAACAAATAAATGGCTGTGGATGCTTCAGTTATAGCATGGCTTTATATTGAGTAAAAATTTGTGGTAAATGAAAAAAAAAAATGAAATTAAACAGCAACATATATAATGCATGTGTTCTAAAATCTACCTTTTTTGTATGAGAATTGTGTAAATTCAGTGTTTTTAGACTATTCGAATTAGTTAGTTTTATTATATATGAAACTTATTAGTTCATTTATAGAACAATTCTTTTGTTTCTAAAGTCATTTCTTCAGCTAAAAAAGCTAATAAAAATAATTTGGTTGAACTCAATTCATTTCACTGGTGACCGTCAAGTTCTTTTTAAATTAAAAACGAAACCTCAATTCCTCACTATTCTACTTATATACATTGCGAAAAAAAATCACGAATTATCTGCCGAGGTATTAGAAGATTTAGTGAGGTTTCTGCTATGTATTTAAACAAAATAGAGAGGAATTGAGCGTTTGTTTTCAATTCATGTAGCCACAACTAAATTTTGCAGCGGTAGCTACAGATTAATTTCAATATAATTCAACTGGCTTCCGCATGTTTCACGTTTCCAGAATCATTCATGTAGTCTAGACACATTATACATTTCTCATATTTCAGTTCGATTTCTTCTCGCAACGTGACAGGTAGTTAGTCCAGAGCGTCTATGTAGATCGTTTTAAGTAACCAAGTTAGTATTGCCCTGACTGACCTCGTAGCTTGGGGTAGGCCTCCTCTTCAGCCAAAAAATGAAGTCTGCCATCGTCGGCTTTAACGTTGTCAATGAAAAGTTAGGCAATCCGCACACGGGCTGTTGCCCCTGCGATGCGTGAGAAATTCTTTTGACATTTATCAAGCGTGCAAAAGACCGATTGTCGTCGCCCTCATTTCACGTCCGCACACGGGTCGTCAGGCTATCGTCAAGAAAGTGTCAGTATTCTCTCAAATTTCAGTGGATCGGTTCAAAATGTCAAGTTCTTCATCAATACAACGACCGGTCGTTCAGCTTGAGGTCTGCAATGCACAACGCTTGAAACACACTCAAAACGAAACGACTACGCTTCTCATACTTGACGATTAGCTGACGTTCGGTTAGCGGTCCCCCATTGATTTACCTAGATTGTGACGACCAAGCGTAGAAATATTGACTTCTCGACAATGTCTCATTACGCATCCTTCGTGTGCGAGGCAAATTTGCAAATATCAGCTTCATAAACGTTCACGCACCTACTGAGAAATCTGCTGACAACGATAAATGATCATATTATGAATAGGTCGAGAGGATCCTCAATGCCAGCCCAAAGTATGATGTAAAAATCACCTTTGGAGAATTTAATGCCAAAGTTAGTCGGGAGCCGGGATTCAGGCATAACGCAGGCACCCATAGTTTTCATTGGAGCACTAAAGACAATAGACTTTGAGTCATAGAACCAGCAGCATCGAAGAACTAGGTCGTAACGAGAACCAGGTTCCCGTGTAAAGATATCCATAAGGCCACCTGGGTATCACCTGATGGAGCCACTCGTAGCCAGATAGACCACGTATTGATACGAACCACGTGTTGCCGGACGGAGATGAGAAGTGGACACGCCTTAAGAATACTGTCATTAGTACTGCTGACGCCATCTCAGGCAGTAGTTGCAAAGATCGGAGCGACTGGTTTGATGATGAATGCAAACTTGCGACCAAAAGTAAGAATGTTGCATACCCGGCAATGTAGCAATTTCATAGAACGCGGATCTGCAAGGAGGAATATAAAAAGCTCAGCAAAACAGAGAACTAGAACTAGAGAGGGAAGTCTGCACCAGACGCGGAAGCTCTTGCAAGTAGCTCAAAACATGACGCAGTACATACAATGCTGCACGTACGGGAAGGTCATAGGAGGTAGCCTGATCACTGATCCTGAAGACATTCTAGAGCTATGGGAAGTGCACTTTAGTAAATTGTTAAACGGTCAGCTCAACAAAAAATTGTTAGCTTCACCAATGCCGCCAGCAAGCATAAAAGAGGTACCATGAGCCATAGGTTGGCTAAAATCTAACAAAGCCCCAGAGCCGACGGCATGCCAGCTGAGCTGATTAAACATGAAGGGCCCATGTTACACCAAGCAATTCACAAAATTATATTGCACGTATGAGAGCATGAAGATATACCAGAAGACTGACGCAAAGGCATTATATGCTCTATATATAAGAAAGGAGATGTAATAACGAGCAATAGCTAAAGGCGTATAACATTGTTGAGTGCATCTTATAAGACTCTCTAGGCTGCAAGAGCGGTTAGCCGCATATGTTAAAGTCATCATCGGACAATATCAATGTGACTTCATCCCAGGTAAATCAACAATTGATCAGATCTTTACTCTCAGGAGGGCGATGAAAAAATGCCTGGAATTCAATATTCCAATGTACTGACTGTAAGACCTATGGTAGTATGGCCAGGGTCAAACTGTTTAAAACCATGAGAGAATTTGGCATCTGGCATAGGTTCGGACAAGGAAATGGTCTGGTCTACCTCCTCTTTAGACTGGCGTCGAAGAAAGCAATCCGAGACTCTGGCAAGTCAACGTGAGGTACTATCGTCACCAAGTCTAGCCAGATACTGGATTAGTCAGATGATATTGACATCCAGATCAAGCGAGCGGCACAATAACTGCTGCTGTATATAAATGAAGCACAGACAAAGTACATGGTAGCAACATCTGCAGGAAAAAAAACCTGGAGTTGGTCAAACTTTCAGGGTAGTTGAACATGAACTCATAGAAGTGCAATCCTCTAACTACCTTGGAATATAAAGGAAGATGTTTGCGAGCGGGTGCTCAAATCTACAGTCTATCAAGGCGATTCAAATCCCGAAATCTCACCCGAACATCAAAGCTCCTGCTTTACAAGACCAAAGTTCTGTCAGTATTCACGTAGGGTTCCTAATCTTGAGTGTTCAGTAAAAGGCATTCTGACCTCTTAGCAGCGTTCGAGAGGAAAGTCTTGCGGAGAATCGTAGGCTGCATATGCGAAGAAGGGTGATTCAGGAGACGCTGCAACCATGAGTCTTACGCTTTCTACCTAGAAGAGATATCATTACAAGAATAAAACTTGGTAAACAACAGTGGGCAGGGCATCTAGCTCGTATGAACAAAGAGAATCCTGCTCGAAAAACCTTTTGCGGCAGATTTTACAGCAGATGGCAGGGTGGATTAATGGCGTTGACCAGGACGCTCGGAGCATAGGGGTCTCTAATTGGATGACATTGTCTCGCGATCGGGACCGATGGAAAAATTTGTTGAAGGAGGCCCGGAATGGAGCCCGGCTGTAGTGCCGATGATAATGATGGTCTTGAAATCGAAATTAATCAATGTAAGTCATATAATTCTTTTGCAAAACGTTGAAATTAAATACGCGTTGGAAAAGCTGAACGCTGAGGTTTTATTAGGCACAACCGCCTTAATTCGTATTTCGTCCCGAAGCACGATGCACGAACGTAACTCGGACTACGAATGCATGGATGGCAGCATCGTCGTTCATGGTACGTTCAGCAAACGAGCGAGGAAACATGAAAGAAAGTAGCGGATTTTAAACATAGCTGTCGTGGCATTCATGGCTTTCCACCCGAACATTTACGTGGCTTAGAGCTTGTGAATGTTTAATGTTTGAATAATCAGAACTGACTACTTAAAACAAGCGAACGTCAAATGTAAGTATCTTTTGTATCATTACTCTTTTGTGTTTAATCGACAGATACATCTACTTTTAACCCCTTATCTAAATCTATTTAAATATCAGACTAGCATTCCATTTAAGTTTTATTTTGTAATATACATACATATATGAAATGAAAACTCTACTCAAGCAGCAAACGTACTTTCGCAACTACATAATGCGAATTGAATCAAATAACAAAACAAATAAGAAGTAAAGTAAAAGAATAATAATAATAATAATAATAATAATAAAAAGTCAAACTAACATCCTCACCTGATTTCTGCCATGCGTCATAACAGCTACTTGCTACGTAATCATTCATTTTATTTTATTTTTAAGATTGAGTTTTTTTTTAAAAGATTGGTTTTGTTTTGGTTGATTGCATTAACATTGTTGCGATTTAGTTTTTTACGGATTTGATGGAAACGGAAAACAATGCAATAAAACAAATATTGGATTAAAAACGTAAACGTAAAATTTTCAAAATGAAATTTATCTTAGCACTATTTAAGGTTAGAAACAATAATGTAACGATTCAATCGACTAATAGCTAATTTAAAAATATTTTGAATTTTTTGCAAAGTCAATATTTTTGAATTTTCTCTTAGAAACAAAGTCTCCAGAAATAATATTTTGCTCATGAAGAAAAATTCGAATGAAATTCTTATCAAAAAATCTAATGAATGGTCTAATTTTCTCTAAATTTGTCTAATTCGAAAATTTACGAAATCGAATGAATGAGAAAAAAATTAGTTGAAATTACAAGTAGAGAAAGATACAATTGAAATAGTTAGAGATATAGAGCGAATGGAGATCTACGATAGTACAACAAACTAATGATCAGAGAAAATTAATTAAATATGATATGGATAAATCACCTCGTATCGTCCGTGTGATATAACAGAGATTCGTTGTTGTGTTATCGTCACATGTTTGATATGAGTAAAATGTTCCGTTCCAGTTTCCTGAATACTAGCTAAAATTAAAAAACTGTCACCGTCCGGTGAAAAGACTGGCTGTTCGAGTATGTCGAGCCATTCGTTTTCCGGTGCGCGTTCTGAATGTGTCTATGGGAGAAGAAAAGAAATAATTTTATAAGAGTGTGGATGTAAATTGCATGCAATATTTTGATGTTGAATTAAATTTATTTTAAATTTAAAATTGCTCAATAAGGTAAAACAGTTGAAAAGCCAATGATATGCCATTGTTATAGTCAGGCAGAAGCTAAGAAAAAAAGCACTTGTCTTGAATTTATTTCGCTTTATTCACATTCAAAATTAAACTAAAAATGTCTCACAAGTTATGCGGTGGAAAAAGTTAATATTTTAGCCTGAATTATAGGAGGGGCATTCAAAAAACGATAATAATATTCCATATGCAGGAACAATTGGAACACTGACTTCTCTGGATGGGTTGTGTGTGTCTGTGTGGGTGAGGCGCCTTAGAGGAGCCTGGCACCTCTAAGCACTGAGACCTCAAAGACTAATTGTACTTATTCCCCAGCCTAGCATCGGTTCCTAAATTTCTGAATGAAATCCAGGATCAATAATAGGCAAAATATATATGACATCTGAGACGTGCAAACACTGGGCATTCACAAAAAAAATGCTCCGCAGAGTCAGCCACTTCTAGGCAGGATAGGTAGAGGGCATCCTGTGCAACATCTATTCAGTACATTTGTCCTTCTAAGCAGTTGTGTCCAGTCTTAGTACTGACATAGCTCTACAAACCTTCCTACACTTATTTAGGGGGAATCCTGCAGTCGAATGGTTAAACTCTGAAAGCAAGACCTTATTATGCGTGACCACATCAATAGGTCGGCACACCCGAGGCCGGTTCAAAGCCTTGTAGTGGAGGCTATAAACTTTGCTTTGCAATGGAGTCAGCAATTTCAATTTCTCCAACAGATCAAGGAGAACAGAGCAGATAGCAATCGTTCCTTGGCACTCTTAGGCAGTTTTGTAGGTAATCAGGAGTCTACATAGTGCAGTTTTACTTTTTACTTTTTTCAATCACCCAGTAGACAGTTCTGAAGATAGCGATTTTTTCGACTTGAAAAACATAAACGTGCTCTCCGAGAGAAGAAGCCCACTTGACATTCGACAAACGCAGATAGATACGAGATCTAATAACCTGAAGAACATCTCGGAATATCCTCTCCTACACACATCTGGGTGCTCTTAGCCAAGAATATTACCTCGTATTTTCTCCCGGAGTCGAGTGAAGGCACTCGAGTGTATGAAGGCATCGCAAGAATCGGAGAGATTTTACACATCGAGACTTTAATAAGGTAGTGCTCCACAACGCTATTTCTTGCACACAGGCCAATTTGAGTTAGTCGCCACACTCTGAGTTGGAGTGTCGAGTGGAGGCAGATTGAGAAGCGCATCTAGAGCCACATCAGGAGTATTACTCATAGGACTCCAAATACCTAGGCACACAGTCATTTCCAGACGGGCTAGCTTTTTGCGAGCATACAATAGTTTCACAATAGTCCACTACACTACGTATACGCACGCAATCGTCGGCCCTAGCATTGCTTCATAGATCCACATAGCTAAATGAATCTTTAGACACCAAGTGAATCTAAATGAATCTAAATGAATCTTCAAACTCCAAGTGGTCTCTTGTACTGCCCGAAAACATTTAAAGTTCACCCAAACTTCGCTTCCACATGATTCTTTTAGAGAAATGTTTGATACAAGATTACACCTTGATATTTGACTTCGTCTAAAGGTAAAAAGAGTTGCACCCTTCATATGAGCAAGCACTAGTCCTTCCAGTTTTATTTCGTGGTAAACAAAAGAAGTTTCGTTTTAAACGTCTTTTTAAACTGTTTGAATTTTCAATCAAATCCAACGCGTGTTGTGTACTTCTACAAGCCAAATTCAGATCCTGTGACCACAACAGGCAGACGTTTTTGCTGCAGTTCGTTTAGCAGGAAGTCAACAAACTACGCCGCAGGAGCGGTGATAGGACACTCTTTTGGAGGATCCATTTGCCGCCTCCGTTCTCAAGTAGTAGTCGCCTCCAACTTCCGAAAGTTACAATCTCTCGGCCGGCATGACATGTGTCAATTTAACTAAATCAGTCAATTTAACAAATGCCCCCTTGCTCTCTCAACTATTGAAGTCCACCTATAGGTGGCCAATTCCATCTCTTGACATAACCGGTACGACATGGTGGCATTGCAAGCACGAAAGCTGGAGGTTTAGCCAGAAGCATAGATGGATCCTGCGTTTCAACCATCGGAGCTCCGTAAAGCCAAGTAAAGTCTGCAAAGACTCCTATTTTCACTAGGTAAAATTACCATACGGCCATTTTATAGAGTCCAACATAGTTGACTAGTCCTTTTCCAGGACCTTGCAAAGCTTCGACGTCTCTCGCGCACCTTTCAAAACCTCACAGAACGGTTTGAATGTTTTGCTTTTGGAGGTCTTCATCAAATTCTTATTGGCTCGCTGCGTAATTCTGTAGGCGATCCAATCATCGTCAGTGCTGCTCTAACAAACTTAGTTGAGAAGTTTTCTGATATTTTTCCTGAGCTTCTGCAGGAACCAAGGAACCGTTATCCTGCAACTACTTTTGCTGCTTGGCAGGCTCCTTCTTAGCAACCTTTTAGGCCTTTATTTAGAATATTCAACCGGAAAAACATGCTATGTCCGCAAGAAGTGGATTGAACTTAGCCCAATCAGAGTTTCTTAAACCTCTTCTCTACGCTACGGGTTTTGTATCCGTGGCTAAACAGAACACAAAATAACGGTAATCAGAGAGTGAGACTTCATCCGATACCATCTAACTATTCCAGATGCACATAATGATACATCAATAACTGACCTTCTATTTGGGGTGACAAAGGTGGGAGAAATCCCAGTGTATAAAATTGTTAGCCTCACAAAAGCTATAAAATCAAAGAATCTGCCTCATCTGGAGTGATATTTGTTACTGTTTTAGCGGGTGTGCGAGGAATTAGCAATCATTTCGATACAGCGTACTAGACCAAGTTCTTCAGCTCCTGTAATGGCGGCGGGAACAAGTAGTCAAAAGAAAAGTAAGCTGAGGCAACAATTGTGTGTTTCTACCATTTTTCCGCTGACAGGTATCGGCTTGAAAACTGTTCGAACGTGGTTGTATCAAGTAGATTGGAAAGCTGAGCACAAGTCCTCACCGTTGTTAATTTTTTGGCATAAAAGATCTTTGCCCGTTTGATTAAATTAATTCCGTAGATCCTGCTGCCTCAAACCCAAACATATCAAACGTAAGCTCATATCGTATAATGGCCAGTATTTTGAAACGCATCGATGTCTCCAAGGTATTATCTTAAATTTAATTTTTTAAAAATAATTCTGAGCTCAATCGTGTAACTTGATTAAAACTGATTAACAAATATTGTGACGTGCTTATTATTAGTGTGTCCGGATTTGAGCAAATTATTTTACATGCAAGGCTTGAAGAAAAATTTCAATTTGCATGTGATGCAGCCTTATATAAAACTAAAAACTGGACACATGGAATTGCTATGCACAAATAAGCCAAATACCTAATTACTTACCTCAATACACGTCCAGTTTGGTGCAAAACACGATGATATTATACTATAGTTTTGTGACCTTGTCATATACACAGCAGATATTTGATGATTACCTTGCGAGACCCATCCGACTGACGTCAAATAGTAGTCCCTGCAAATAAAGTACATTTCAAATAACATACTCCAACCGAAATCAACTTCACTTTTATCCATTTCGCAAGACTTACTGTCCGTCTAATGATGGAGGCGGTTTGACTAAGCTACGGTGTATATCACTCACATTACTGACGTCCAGCACCCACAATTCAACTTTCGGATTAGCCGTACCCGGTGTCGGATACCGAACGTTTCTGGTTTCGGGGAATGAGCTGCCCGTTCCCACTCCTCCTGCCGCTATAATTGCACCCGAAGCCAGCCAAGGATATTTCATTATACCCACGTCGCTATCGTTGAAGGATGCATACATCAAATGACTACCGTCCGGCGAGGACCATATCGCTTCCGGTTCAGCGAATATTTCCTCTGCAGAAATTTCGTTAAAATGCAAGATTGAATGGAGACGAGATGAAAAAGAATTGTTTATGAATGGAAAAAGTTTTCATGTCAAACACAAAACGCTACATGGTTTGTTTCGAATCTAGCACAGAACATTTTCATATCAATGAAAAATATGAACTTTCATATAGACAATTTTTTTTCTAGTTTAGATTCTACCTGAAAGTTTGTCTGGTCATATGATACGAAATTTGCCACCGTGCTTCGAACGAAAAATCTATTGAAACACATTTACCTTGATATAACCAATCCGGAACACCGTTGTAGATAACATTTTGATATCCTGTACTGGTTACCCGGATATCCTCTTCATCGGCTGGCGATTGTCTCAAATATATATCATTATCGGCTACAATGACGAGTGCCGTTGTATTGCCTAGCCAGGCTGCATATTGAAGGCGTGTTCTTTGTACCTTGGGCGAATCCTTTAATCGGACGGGCATATGATGATCGTTTGTTACATCGTAAACGGTATAAAACGCCGTAAATGATTTTCGGAAAATCTGTTCAAAAATAGAAAGTCCATTTGATAAAATAAAATAAATAATTTGAAAAAAGACTAAGGTATTTTTTCAGAAAAATTGCAAAGATGTGTAGTTCTCGTGCATACGTTCAAATAAATCACACTACTGAAGACATCATAAAAGCCACCGACCTACTATAGAGAAACGTTTCTTCTTATTATGTTGACAAAGCAACTCTGACTGCCAGAGGGAAGCGGAAAAATGTGCATGCATGGTAAGCCATGCATACCAATCCAACATAACCTGATGAAAAGGCCAAGTGTCAACGAACTGTACTCTTTGTTAAAAACCTAGAAACAAAATATTCATTATTCTAATCCAAAAACAGGTTTCGAATTTCAGCACTAGAAGGAGAATTCATATTTTTGTTGCCAGTTAAAGCCAATAAAAACACGAACTCATGCAAGTATAATGCTCTTAATAAATCCAAATGCAAAAGGAGAAACATTTTGCTCATATCCTCGATCCTGTTCACAAACAACCAGCATCGTACAAACCAGCTCATATCACTGCATGCCATTTATCAACAGGCCTTTTTTTAAGATACAACGTACAATTCTTATATCTCAGAAGAAAATAATTGTACAAACAATTTTCCCGGGAGGTCATACACGACTTTCATTTGCAGACAACGACAGCAACAACGAAAACGTCAGCAATGACACCGATGGCTCAATGCAAACACACACAACGTACACACTGAACATACAAAATGAAATTGCAATAAAAAAATCTTTTGATGTTCAGGAGGATGCTGTCGTACTACCGCGAAATGGTATCAAAACTACCAAATGAAAATACTGAAATTTCTTCATCTCAATTTTCCTTGCTTTTCAATGCAATGATGTCTGGGCGCATTGCCAAAAGACCTAAATCGAACAGGAAAAGCAACCGTCTTCGTTCCTAAGAACAGAATTCAAACCCGATGTCAAGTTATTGGAGCAGTTATAGAAAAGAGACTAAGGTGGAAAACCTGCTCCATAATGCTTTAGCTTCCACCGAAGCTTCCACAAATTTAATTGGAGGAAGGAAACGCTTTCAGCAAAATGTCTATAAGTTCAAATCGGAGAGTCGTCTTTAATTTTTCACCCATCTCTATTCAGTCTATTCAGAGGAAATGTCACATGTGAGATCGGATTTACTGTTCTATATATAGAAATGGATTTTCGCATGTTGCTGTTGCTATACTTCAAAAAAAGATAGAAATGCCGTTTATTTCGCTTTCAAGTCCCTTTGTCGCATTGTATTATTTCGGGATCCGAGCCACTCTGCCCTTATAAACACAATTAGATAAAGACGAAGCAGAAGAAGAAACCGTTACAATCGAGTGACTTTCTTCGCTCCAGATCGGAGCCAACTATTTTCAGAATTTTCTATTGTGGCAGTTGCTTGTGTCTTTGGACATGTCGTCTGCCAGAAGAAATATGAAACAGTTCCCTGACAGACACACACATATGATGTCCTCGTAATCGTTTCATCCATTTTGTATTCAATAAATGAACAATCAAAGGTCGATTGATGATGTATGCTCTCCGAACACCACATCACATCTCGTCACTTTAACATAGCCCTGGTGGGGTCTCTGCCTAGTTTACATCATCATCGGCCATTCCGTTCCATTCAATAATTCGAAGCCAAGCAAGTCAAGGGTGAATTACTTCAATCACAGTCAACTTACGAAAGAGTAGACGCGCAGGTTGAGGCAGATGATGATGGTGATAGCGTCAAGGAAACGACGAAGTCATGAGGACTACCAAATGGACTCAACGATTCGAAGGTCGATTCCATTTCAAGAAAATTGATGATAATAGTGATGGAAGAGTAAACGCATTGAAATGGGCAAAAACAAGTGTTCGGAATCATATGAATGGCGAAAGAGTGCCAATTGTAACAGTCCTTAAGGCTCAGGGTCAGAAAGGTATTCTGTTTTAATGGCTTTGATGATAGGATCGAATGTAATATGTCGGTATGTATTCGCTAAGGTCAAGCATTGAGTTAGTTGACGCATGGAAATGACGAAACAGAATCCGATTAAATGATGTTATGTCATTAACGTTCGATGTAAGAATCTAATTGAGTGATTAGAGTGAAATTTGAACGTAATGAGCTATAATGGCGAATGGAGAAAATAGTCGAATCATCTGTTTCTGATTACCTTACTGGTGAGATAAATCTGGTAGCGTTGTGCGATTGATTTACGTTTGGAAATCATCGAAACTCCTGGAATTTTATCGCCTTTTTTAAAAAACATTGCAAAGGGTTGACAGATTTTATTCTTTGTCCACCCTGTCCAATTGAAATTTTCAAAATTCCGCATCGCAGAAGAACTGTAGCCCTCCACCAAATTACTTACACTTTCAGCACTCGAAACTTGTGGAAAATTTTGGAGAGTCTAGAAAAAATCATAAGAGCTTAGAAAAAATCGAAAACCTCTAGAAAAATTCCCAAGTCTGGTAAAAATTCGTGGGAGCTTAGAAACAATTCTAGAAGTATAGATAAAATTATGGGAGTCCAAAAATAAATGGAAGAATTGAAAAAAAATCATGGGGCTTCAGGAAAAATCCAAGGGTCAAGAAAAAGGATTCACTGCAAAAATAATTAGGTTTTCGGTATAAAGAAATAGTCCTAATACTCTAAATTGGTTGATTTTCACGCTACTAATTCAATCAGTTGTTTACGCAAATTATAAATTGTCAATTATCCTCAGATAACATTAGTCAATTCTACCACTGGTTTTCGAAATTTCGTACAATAAAAATATATAAACTTTCCAGTCACTGGAATATACTCTTCGAAACTAAAAGCTCACACAAATTATATTGGTTAAATTTTCTATTTCAACTGTTAACGATTCTAGAAACAGTTGACTCCCTCTCGCAACTTAAGTAGATTAGTAATATCAACTAATCAAAATTTTCCTTTTAACAAATGTGCTTTGAAGAAAAATATATGTCAACTTTTAGACTTTTCTGCCACATATTAATAATCTATTTGCAATTCAAATTTCTGTTTAGTGCAGAAAAAATTATGAGAGCTGGCAGCTCTTTTCCAATTTTTCATCAAAAAGACTACCAAATTCTACCTACACTGAGATCCATCTATTTTATGAATTTGGTTTTAATTTTTTTGGCTGGACCGGAAGTTGTACGACAGATAATTTTTACTTTATTGAGGATAATTTTAAGATGACATCACTACTTTCTATCAGACCTGGTGTTACGCAAGAACCATTGATTCTATGAATTTCGGTCGGATTTGTTTTATGAATTTCTTTTTTCTTTTTCATATGTACAAATCAATTATATCTTCTCCAGAAAGTTCTTATAACTTAGAAACTGTATAAATATGTGTTTTCCCAGTTCAATTGTGGAGAGACTACATAGCTTAAACAAATTAATTAATTTAAAATAAAATTTACAATATAATGAAAATAGAGTAAAGACAATAATGGATAAAAAATTATTATATTGAACATCAGAATTACAAGGGTTTTTATATAATTTAACTAGTAATGACTTAACATTTTCATTTCTATTTCTATTGTAGAGTAATTTGTTTACACTGCGGTTGAAGATACTTCCGTTTGTGCTTCTGCGTATCGAAAATTGTAGATTGTTCAAAAAAGTAACGCCAATACAGCTATATGACGTTGTCCGATTGAGGTTTTCGTACAGGGTACTAATAGAAACGCTTTTGAACCTCCGCGAGAAAGATTGCTATTAACCGAGCGCCGTTTGTATATTCTTTAAAAGTTTCAACCTATTAATGACATTTGCAATTTGTAGATCCCGTTTTAAGCTTTCGTCGAAAATAACACCAAGATACTTAGCGCTTCTAACATGCTTGAGATTTGGACAGTTACAGCTGGTTGTGCACTCAATTAAGTGTATTTTCACTGATGGATTAGGTGGAATAAATCTTTTGTCCCTGGCGAAGCCTATAAAGTTGGAGTTTTCCACATTCTGCAATGGGTGATTTTCATCCAACCAGTCTTCAAAGCACTTTGGACTATAATTCACTTTGGTGAAGGTGCCATTCCATAAATTGTGTTTCTCAAATAAAACTGTGTCATCACCGAATGAAGCTATCCCTTCCGTAATTTGAGCTTTATACAAATCGTGTATATAAATTAAATACAACAGTGAAGCTAAGATAGTGCCTTGGGGAACATCAAAATGAGAAGATTTCGTGTCGCTATATTCACCATTGATCTTTACATTTTGACCTATGTATGGAAAAATATATTTTTGATTTTTTCTATATTTTTTCTAATATATACCTGTCTATGCGATGTGACCACAGCATTTACCAAATTTTTGTTAATCGACGATAAGGTCAAAATATTACCAATCCATTCCATACTAGTTTAAAAACTCCACATTTACCACTCCTCTTACAATTGCATGAGCAGCCCACATTGGGCGCAATAAAGTTTTATGATTGCATTATCTAAAGTAACCATAATTATAATTTTTTTTGCAAGTTATTTCTCAAATTTGTTTTTTTAGAGGCTTGGCGGTTTTTTAGAAGAATCATATGTTTCAGTTTCGGAAAAGTAATGTGTGGATTCCCGAATATGTTAATAATTATCATTTTCCGAGCTAGGTAAATGAGAACTGCTGAGCAGTATAGTAAAATGAAAGCTCGTTTATTTTAAATACTATAAAAAGATTAAATGAAAATATTTTTAAAAAAATTTGATCGTTTTCCAATCTTAGTTTGGTAGTATGAAGCAGAATTTGATTTTATTTATTGATGGTTTTCATATAAAACTATAGAAGTTTGTTTGATAGCGTAAAGTTCTGACAAATTCGCTTCATGACTTTGTTAAAGCTAAGGTAGCTAAGACGGAATGGCTTGTGGGTTAAATGATCAGCTTTGATGGCTAGACACTCAACTATATTGTTTGAAATCGTACAATTTCACAGTTTGACTGAACCGGTGGCGATGCGGTAAAGTTTGTTACATGAAAATCTACCTATCACAATAATGCGAGCATAAGCTAAACACAAGTCTTTTTCGATGATTTGAATGATTTTTTTTTCAGGAGCCTGTGGTAGCTACAGGGTTACCAGCACTGTCTTGAAAGTCCAGGTGTGTTAAATCTTAACCCGCCAGTACACTGGTTGTGATTTGTTCCATAAGTGCACGGGTTGGGTCTCACAGACCCAGTTTTAAATCAAAGTACTGTACAATAATAAAACAAATTTTTGTTTAATGAATCTTATGTATTTGAAACTATACATTTCAGTGAAATTTTGGTATATAATTACTACATTTTAATCAAAAAACTAAATCAAATAATTAATATAATGGAATCAATATCAATATGACGTAGCATTGATTATAATCGTACGGATAGTCATACAATTAAGGATATATTCAAAAAAAACTGTCCAAATATAGTCCTTAGTCTTAGAACATCCCTCCGCACATTCACATTTCATCTTTGCAGTCGATACACAAAAATGACGAGTGTTCCAAACACAAATACTTTTTGCATTGGCAGCACGAGTAACGGGTCTTTCTGTCTTTACAGTATGAACACCGCCCCCTTTTATTTTCACTACATTCGGGCTGTTGCACTTCCTTTATTCCTGAAATCCTTTTTGCAGCATTGCGAATGTGTTTCGGTATATATTTTGACACAGCCCTCTCTTTTATTTCGTCTGCTGTTAGGTCAAACATAAGTTTCTTGAGGAAACTTCTTCGGTTTTTTACATGTGGAGAGTCAGGGTTATTTGATCGGCAAACTATATACGAGTTGAAGCCTGCAATATTCAACAGTGCGTAGAAAACTGCCATTGTCCATCTTCTGGTATTACGGGCCACGTTGTAAAAGGCTATTCTCTCGTCAAGACAATCTACGCCGCCTTTTGTTGAATTGTAGAAACTGATTATATCAGGTTTCATCAGTTCCCCTGTAGTCTCGTCAATCTTGTCATCGTGGTGCATGGATGACATCAGAACTACTGTTTTACCTTTTTTCGGCACATAAGACACACAAGTAATGTCCTCCTGAAAACCGAACATACTGCTACGAGGTTGACGTTTAGCAGCTACAACAAAACTGGGTGGCAACTGTTTCTTATTTTTCCTTACTGTGCCTACTATAGTAATGTTGTGTACATGTTTCATTTTTTTCATAATGTCGTACGATGTAAACCAGTTATCTATGGTTAAATTCCGTCCACTTCCAGATATAGGGCGGCACATTCTCTCAACCACATCATCTGGCTTAAAACTTACGTCTTCATATCGTCCTTCAGGCTGCTTACCACAATAAATCTCTAAATTATAGGCATAATACATTTTTGCATCTACTAATGCCAACACTTTGATACCATATTTGCATGGTTTAGATGGAATGTACATTCTGAAACTACACCGTCCTCTGAATGACAAGAGCATTTCATCCAATGTAACAAACTCTCCAACACAATAGTTTTTCTTGCAGTTTTCATTGAATGCATCCATAAGGTCTCTTATTGCAGCCAGTTTATCGTTTTGTCTTCTTTGTTGCCTGCTCATCACATCATCAAAACGGATGCATTTCAGTAGAAATCTGAAACGTCTAAGAGCCATAGTCACGGGAAAGCATTGTGTTCCCAAGCCCTCGGTAGACCAAAAGTCGTGGATGTTCATTCTTCCTCCATGGAGAAAACCCATGGCATACAATAGCCCGATAAGAGCTCTAATTTCACGAACTGATGTACTTCTACAGTCACTAAGGTCTTGATAATGGGATGAGATTTTCTCAATATAAATGTTCGTGTATGCAACGATATTTTGAATTATCTCATCGGTGAAAAAGAGATTCCAGCAGTCTATTACCTCTTTAGCTTCTTTAGCAAGTCCAATAACTCCTGGCAGGTGCTTCACAATGTTATGTCGTCTAGTCCGAGCATTTAGAGCAGGCCGCATTTTCTGCCATTTAGTAATTTTATCTCTTCCCCAATAGTATTTTTTATTTTGATCATTGTCGTCGTTCTGGATCATCGCATCTTGATTTGTTTCTTCAGTAAAGATCTCTTCTTCTTCATCATCCTCTGAGTCCGTGTTATGGTCGCTTGGAATAATAAAATCAGGATCGGCTTCAGAATCAGGAATATCTGAGATATCGTCATCTGATAAAGGTTCTTGCAAAAGAGTCAGAACTCTTTCCAAATCCCTGGGATCATGAAGGTTGTAAGACATATTTATAGTGCTGTGAAAGAAAATAGTTATTACAAAATGTCCATAAAAGACAACTATTGCAATATACTGTAAATTAACCACCATTAAATTCATTTAATTACTAAAATCGAAAATGACAAGGGTTGGTAAAAACTTACATGAGTACACGGGTTGGGTCTGTGAGGCCCAGGAGAAAAAAAACAACTTTCGCAGAACAAGAAAAAACACAACCACTACCTCGAAACTTTGCAAGGCAACTGATCGGGAACAGATAGGTCATTAGTGAGGATTACGCGGATTAGCCACTTGCCATGTGTCGATAATTCAAAGAAGTACTTGCACATGGGTCTCACAGACCCAACCCGTGCACTGGCGGGTTAATCAATGTTTCTAGCAGAAGTTATGACAAATCAAAATTTGAAAAAAATCCTTACCTACTTTTAGGCACTCAGCATACATACACGGCTCAAAATTTCCAATTCTTTATCATGGGCAAGCTTAAAGCATTATAAGTTTTCATCACCAATACTTTTTTTAACAAAAATTTACTCTGCTTGAAAATATAGGAGTACCTGAAAATTCACTAAAATGCCCGCCACCGCCAAAGGGTTAAAGATATCTGAATTCTAGCAAATTGTGGACCTACTTACTATATACATCTATATCCCCCGAAAATGTCAGCTCAATCGGATCGCCCACTCCAGAGATTATCTCCCTTAATCATTTTGCTGATATATGATGATGAAACGAAAAGAAATCACACGACAACCCTCGTACGGGTCTAGGGGTTGAAGCTGGTAGAGAGCTTCATTACAATTTTTTTAATCATTGTGGATACGAGTGTGGAGTGATTAGTTCCACGACTCACTTTACCCCTGATTGAAATCAGGTACCTAATCAGAGCTAGGTGAACTCAAAGCTTGGTGCGCGGACCCTCGTCCGAACCTGGATTCGAACCAGGGACCCTACACGCAAGAAGCCAGTGCTCTACCCACTAAGCTACTCAAGCTTCATGATGATGAAACTGAACTCTCGAAAATTTGCCCAGCGATGAAGGGAGTGATTGAACTTTGAGTCGATTTCTATGTGTTCCTCATATTAAGTCAAGAATTTGGTGATTAAGATTTTTTAACAATTCTCCGTTTTTTATCTGCCAGGATTTCTGTCAAGATAAAAACTAAAATCGTAAGCGTAATTTCACACTCAAAAAAAAACCGAAACATATTAAAATTTTCGAAACTTTGTTGGGTTTTTTTTACTGAATGGAGCAGTGTTTCCTAATAGCTCATTTTTAACTACCTTCCGTAACTTGACCCCATATTAAATCTAATAAATGCCAAAGTGCACGAGCTATGTCCAAATTTTATTTGTGTCTAAACCATCCACCATTTCTGATTATTATTGCTCCTTGAGAATTAGTGTGGGCAAATGTTCAATCAATCAAAATTTTTCATATCACACTGAAATTGATTCAAGCAATCAAGGAGCTTCTTTTCTTGTAAATACGTACGTACCTTCTTACCAACCAATCGAATAAATTTAGACAAACAAGCTTTTCATCTTCATGTAATTTATCAATGTCAGAAACGTATTAATTATATATACTTTTGAACAGTAGCAAAACGATAGTATCTTGCATATCAACAATATATTTTCGTCTATTGGCAAGCATACGTTGAACATATGTGCACCTATATACGCCACCATCATCGCGTCAATATTGACGACAATAAGGACTCCGAAGCAAATCGAATTCTCAAGAGCATTTCAATTCATCCCGTAGGAGAGAAGGATATTGTGTTTTCGAAGATGGTCCCCTATATAGGTATATAGTGTGCCACAAACGTTCAGCATTCTTTTTTCCTATCATCATTTTTTTAGCTTTTCACTCGCATTTTTTGCCTGTCTCACTGTCGATAGTGTAGTTGAAGAATATCAAAGAATGAATAATTTATAGGGTTCATGAATAAAAATTAGGTGTGTGCATGTGTGAGGAAATGCTGCAAAAGCAGCAAGCCAGTAGCATAGGTAGCTGAGAGAATAATTCTCATGGAATAATATCGTCGAAGTTTCTAGTAAATGTCATTTCGATTTCTTAAGGCATATCGAGTCAAGGTTTGATTTTTCTATTAGTAGGTTGTGTTATTCGCTCTGGGGTTCAGGTATAATTCGTTGAGTATTATTTTGGTTTATTTTGAGAAAGATCTGATTGGTTTTTTCTGTAGCCCGAAAATTTTTTTTTTTAAATTTTTGAGTATTACAAATAAAGTAATGTAAAAATATCTCTGACATATATGTAAGTATTAGCATTATTCTACACAATATCTTTTTCTTCATATTTGTATTTCTGTTTTCGTATTGCTCATTAGCCTCATTCAGAAAGGGGCATACAGAAGGATAATAATGGTAGCTGAGTGTAACGACAAGATTTGATTTCGAGTCAAAACAGAGAGGACATTTGGAAAATAGGAAACATTAACATATTGATTAACAATAAACAAAATTGTCAGTTACTTCTTCATCCTCCATTCATCCTGGGTTCCACTCATATTTTGGTGGTGAAACATGAATGGAATGAATAAAATGGTTTTAATGCATAAGCATATAATATACAAGATAATTTAAATAAGTTTGAGCAAACAAGGAAATGTAAGGCTTCATATATTATTTATTATTTTCGTTATTTTCATTTGGTGGAATTTGTTTGGAAATTTGATAGATACCGAAATAGAAAAACGAATCAAAAATATTCGAATATTATAAAATAATACAAAAATAAAAACCAGGATTTGTATCCAATTTGCATAAGAGACATAAGAAAGACTGAATTTCGAAGAAACGCAGGGGAAATGCGCAGATTTTGCTTCATGTTTAAAGGAATGAAACTTACAAAGTATATGTCCTGAGATGTCTTATGCACTCCAAAATCACAGTAGGAGAGCCGATCAAGGACCCGAGCAATGCACAAATCGCCAGCAGTTTGGCCACGACAAATCCTATTGTTTACTGTCTAGTGTGTGTATTTTATATGATGTGAGTTTCATGCCACCAGGTTTTGTGACAAGAATCAAAAAGATCCTGAAATAAAAAAAATGTTACAACTGTGGTAGCCACCATACTGCTAACCATAGAGGTTGCTCAGTATTTTTATCTCTGAAAGTAAAGATGATCTCACATCAAAACCGCGCTCAGCAAGCTCTGAATATTGCAACCAGTAGCCCAGTCTCCATGCCGAAGACTTTTGCACCATCATTTCTAGTAACTCTTGGTATCAAATATTCTGACGCTATCAAACATAACGCACACGGCTCTGCTGAAGTCACTGCTAAAAGCAGCTCTAGCAGCAAACTCGCTTTTATTTTGTCAACGTTTTCAGACAATATGAAACGATTCATTATGACAATGAGTAAAATGATGCAAGAATTACTGAAAAACTAAAATATGTTGCTCCACTTTCTCATTAGCAAAAAAGATCAAAAAGATCAAAAAAGATCAAGATCGCCCATTGGAATGCGAATGGCATTGTCCAGCATAAAGCAGAAATAGCCTGCTTTACATCAGCTCATGACATTGATGTTTTCTTTTCATCGAAAACCCAATCACGAGAAAAAATAATAGATTCAACATCCCAAACTACATCGTCTACGATACCAAGCACCCAGGTGAGAAGGCTAAAAAGGGATCTGCAATACTCGCTAAAAAAGACATCTGCTCCATCATCTTTTTTAAAAACTCCGCGAAGCTCATCCTCAGTTCACGCTCCTTTCATCTTTGCTCCGGACATGTCACCCCACTTAGCTTGCTATTAGGGCATTAATCCCGAGATTGAAATTGCGATCCCGAAATTCGGGATTAGAATTTTCGGGATCCCGAGATAATCCCGAGATTTCGGGATTTTATAAAAAAACTATATTAAGGGAATTTAAACAGATATATTGGCTTATTCGTACTCAATTAAAACTTTATTTCAATTATATAGACATAAAACCGGAAGCTAAATTCATTACAATGTTAAATTTATGCACATATGTACATGGGTACTAGCAAGTAAGACGTTAATCTATAATTGCATCTAAATTAATCTTATGATCTAATTTCATCTTATCTTCTTGTCCCATAAAGCTCTTTATTTGGTCATGATAGTTAGTTATAAAATTAGTTAAAAACGAATTGAAATTTAATCAGCATAACGGATGTTACGATAATATAATTAAAATACATTATTCTTTTTAGTTGTTTACATATTAATTACAAAATAATATTGCTTTTCAATGAAACAAGTGATAAGTAATAATATAGATTGGTTCAAACTGCTGATTCGTTTTGAAAGTATGCTCTTAATAAACGTAATTCGTCAAGAGTTTCAAAATTTAAACTAGACTTGATTTAGCTGCACATATATCCAGCTGCTGAAAAAGATATTTCGGGTACACTTTTTGGTGGAATATTAAGCATGTAATCATACGCCAGCTGTAATTCATTATTACAACTGGCTTCCGCTTCGGTTTTCATAAAACAATATGTCTTTTAGTATTAAGTTCTGCTTTCTAATTCCCAAAATGGGTTGAATTTTATCAATCCCGAAATCTCGGGAGTCCCGATAAAAAATTCGGGATCCCGAAAATGTCCAAAATGGCTCGGGATCCCGAGATCCCGAGATCCCGAAATCTCGGGATTGCATGCCCTACTTGCTATGAGCGTAGATATTCGAATAAAACCAACTGGAATGCATTCAGACGATACCTCACCAGCTCAATATTTCTAAAGCCATGTTTACATTTAGATACATGTTGCGGGACTTGTTTCGCGATTTGTACAAAATTAGTATCAAGATTTGTATGAGTAAATTTCTACAAATTAATTGACATGTATAAATTTGCAATTTATTTTCACGTGCGTTTACACTAAGATAGAAATACATTTGATTGGTAAATTTGCATTTCCATGGTAAAGTGAAATGGCTTCAGTGGAAGAAGATTATTTATTTTTAAGTTGTTCCTTAATTGTTTTAAAAAAAATGAAAAAAAAATAAAGGAAAACGTAAGTGTTGGATGCGTGAATTTTTGAAAAAACGGGAAAGCCAAGGCACGTACAATATGTTAGTTGACGAACTGACTTTAGAAGATGGGAGTTGTTTTAAAAAATAAGTGAGGATGGACCGAAATGAGTTTGAGCAGCTATTGAAGTTAGTGGGACCAATAATAGTGAAAAAGGACACTAAATTCAAGAATTCAATATCACCAGCAGATCATATCACCAGCAGATGGCAGTGACACTAAGGTTCCTCGCAAGTGGGGATTCTTTTGCGTCACTAATGTATGCACATTGAATTTCTAAAAGTTCAATTTGTAATATAGTGTCAAATGTATGTGAGGCTCTTATTACAAAATTATCTAATGAATTTAAGGTAAGTAAAAAGCACAATTTTAATTTGTAGTGAAGTGAATTTTATTTTTGTTTGGTCATTATCCGAAAAATTCCTGGCAAAGAATTTTTAATTATAGATTATGCCGAGCCCGAAGAATTATTGAAAATGTTTTGGTATTCTCAGTGTCGTATTTTGAGTTTTAAGAACGGAAATGCAAGTTACCCCCGAAAAGGCAACAAGTGTAGTTTTAGCTACAATTTATATCAACAACTTCTTACGAAATAAGGCATCTAAACGTTATACACTGACAGGAACGTTTGATTCAGAAGATTCTGAAGGAAATATAACACAAAGATCATGGAGAACAACTACAACAAGCGGTGAACGGAATAATCGATTAAACAGAACCAAAACAAGAGCAAATATTCATACCGACAATAGAAGAGAATACGGGGAATATTTTTTAAGTATTCAGGGGTCTATACCATGGCAATATAATAAATAATATCTACTTACAAAGGAAAGATAAATAATATTTAAAAACTTTATATATGAATAAAATGAATATTTTCTACTCACTTGAGCTATATTTTCATCAATACTTCTGTTTTAGTGAGGCTTATACTGATCGGGAAAAAATGTTAAGTGCTGGAAAGCGTACCACGAAGGAATGTAAACATCATCTGTTCCACATCCTGGTTTTATGCTGGTGTTAATTTTACTTTGTTCCCTACTACATTGGCTTTTTTGTTGTGCCATTTATTTTCAACTTTTTTCTTTGAACATGTTAAACATGTAGATACATATATCCTCTAGAATATCATTTCTTCTATTGGAATTTTTGAAATCATTGGATTTAATATCCCATATACCACTAGATTTCACTATCTCTATTAAGTTTAATGTTCTTTCTTTATTCCAAATAGACATTTTGAAAATAAAATGTGGAAATCACTTCTTCACAAGAACAGAAACTTTCCTTCTTGAATTAGTTTCTCTCACTGAAGTATCGCAACTTGTCAAATCAAGAGCGAAATGCCGATATACAAAATGTATGATGATTTGTATGAGTACACTGTCAATGTATGAGCACTTGTATGAGCTTCAGTTGCATGATTTGTTTATTTGACTTGTATCTCATACAAATCCCGATACATGTTTCTAAGTGTAAACATAGCTTAAGAGTATCACTCAAATGACCATGGAGCTATGTTTTCAACGAGCATTCAACACTGCAATACCTTAAATTGAATTGCTTTCTTCAACTCGAAAAACAACATACACTTCATCAATTCAAATCCTGAGGCAAGAAAAAAGATTGGCATGAAGGAATTGCCAGTTGCACAGATCTTCTTAAACTAAACCACGACTCAACAAAGCTTTTGGTGACCTCAGGCTGGCACTTGCGAAAGACATCGAACTAAATTTCGACTCATTCTTGGAGAGCCTCACTCCTTCTCAGAATGCCGGATCTACCATCAGGGAAGCCCCAGTAAGAACTGCCAACAGACAATGGGCTAGAAGTGACGCAGAGAAAGCCAACTAGAACAGGTTGTCACATCTATCAACTGGGCAACATGCGACTTTCCATCTAATATCAACGCTCAGAGCTCACAGCCAATCAAGACTTTGACTAAAAATGTGTAAAATATCATTATCCAGGAAACAAGCTCAAAAAAGTCTCTAGGAATTGACCTCATCACCATGCTTACTCTCTTGGCTTTCTAATTTCTTTAACGCTATCTTTCGAATCGGATACTTTCCTGAAGGTTGGAAAACAGGCGAGATCATAATGATCCAAAAGCCTAGTAAAGACTTTTCTGAAGTAAATACCTACATATTAGTCTTTCGTTTTGCGTCTCTAAAGCTTTCGAGAAAGTTCTGTTGAAAAAGTTGCTACCAATACTAGAAGATGCAAAAAATTCTAGAATATCCATTTGAATTTCGAAGATCAATTTCGATTTGGATGACTTCGAAATTCAAATCCCATCAGACATTAAAAAAGCATTCGAAGACAAGAAGTACTACTCTGCAATCTTTTTAGACTTAAGTGTTCGATAAAGTCTGGTATGAAAGATTGATCTCCAAATTAAATCAATGCTTCCGAAAAGTTTCGATGAAATACACCCCTCCTTCCTAGCCGACCACACATTCCAGGTGATATACACAAGCTTTTCCACAGCTAAACATCGTGTGCATGCTGATGTACATCACAGGCTGCCTCCACTAGCAATTTCCCATGGCATGAAATTTGAAATTACCAGTGGAGGCAGCCTATGGTATGCAATATTTTATGGTCTGCCATAAATGGTAGGCAATATGGTATGCAATTTGCTCGGCAATCTGCCTGGCAATATTTTGACAGTTCTTGATTTCAAAATGGCGCTGAACTGTGGGAATGTTTTATTTCTTATAGGAAATTGTAGGGATTTTGAATTCAAAGGGATTTTTAGATCTCGTTGAGCAATGAAAATAGTCCACACAATATGAAATGGTGGGAAATTGCGAAAAAATCGAATTTTGATGCGGAATGGTGAAATTATATATAATTTTTTGATTTAAAAATGAAATAATTTCGATTTTGGACGATGAGTAAATTTATGAGACTCCCAGTTGATGATTGGTGGATTTTTCAAATTACTTTTATCTCATTCCCCTTCGTACCCCAGCAAATCATATAATAGTTACATTTTCGTCTGAAATTTCACCCGCTTATCCAAAAAGTAACTAATCCTACACGTGAACTTTTCATAAGTAGCAGAATTTCTTCGCTCTGCGCTTCAAATAACTTCTTAAGAGCATTTGACACTCGGATACAGCGCACGTCCTTCTCGCTCAGAGTCATTTTCGAAATGAAATTGCATGCCATGAAATTGCCCATGCACAGATTGCATACCATAAATTTGACAGTCGCTACCATCGGAAACTGCAGGGTAAATTGCTAGTCGAGCCCCGGTGTCAAGGAAGTATTTTGGGACCGGCACTTTACACAATCTTTCAATAAGCGACAAAACAATCACAGCTAACTTTGCGGATAACGTTGCCATTTTATATACTTATTCAGATCCAGTTACGGCATTCCGTATACTGCAAGACCACATGTCAATTCTTGAGCAACGGCTAGCGAAATGGAGAATCAGAATGAACGAACCCAAATGCATCCAAACCACTCCCCGATTATTAAAACTGACTTACTCTTAAGTATATCCAAATAATGTACTTATACCTCAAAGTAACAAATTGTCAGGAAGCAGACCTGGAAACGGCACACAAAAGCTGAAAATCAACAACTGAAGCTCAAGTTCATTAACTTCACATGGATGCTCAACATTATGTCAAAACTCATGTCAAACAAAAGCGCTCGTCTATAAGTCTGTCCTAAAGCCAATTTAGACCTATGGCTTAAAAATTTGGGGAGCAGCTTGCGTATCAAACAACAACATAATCCAGAGTACCCAGCCAAAAATACTTGGATCTAAGCTCCGTGAGCCATCTTTATTCCAAATTCCCACGACGTACAAATCATCTTAGACCAAACAAACAAGCAGACGCGACAAACGTAACAAAACACCTACTACAACGATATCTGCACAAGTCATGTGCATTTCATATTCCTACGACAGACAAATTCTTCTAACGCTTGTCGCGACAGAGCGTCAGCATTTTATTTACTATAAAATTTGGATTATCTGGCGTCCCCCGACAGTTGCTCGAAAAGACACCAACCGTGTAGATTGGCTCGTAATAGTGTCGATAAAATAAAGTTAATAAAGCATGTTTGTTCAAATCAAAAAGTGTTGTTATTATTTTCATATTTATCGCTCACAACCTAAACTACCCATACAATTCGTGCGACCGAAGCTCCGTGGTTCTTTCGCAACGCTAATCTCCACAAAAACCAGCGAATCGAGACTATTGCCGAGGAAATCAAGAACCACAGTGGGAAATATATTGCAAGTCTTGCTTATCACCCAATTAGCTGGCAAAATAATACTAACCCATAGTAATTTTCAGCAATTGAAAAGGTCTGACCCGTTAGACCTTCCATCTCTAACGTAGAAAAAACAACTTGCGTTGCTATTTTCTTTGATTTTCTAGTTCTTTTGCATTATGAACATTGTAGTTCTAGAAAACTGATCTCTACTTTGCTCTCTGGCCTTAAGTCAGTTAAGTAACTTGTGTCCTAAATGTACACGTCCTCAATTGTAAGGAATGTACATCACTTGTCCTAGCATGTAAGATTTAAAAACTAACTTATGTCAGTAATAGAGGAGCAGATTGTCCCACAGGATCTGTGGCATTAGGAATACTGAACCAATTCTATATAGGATGAAGGGCAATCGCAAGTTCAATTTTTCCAATATGCCTATACCACACTCTTATTTGTGACACACTGAAAGCTACAAAGACATTTAGCCTAATAGCAGTAAGACACAGCTGTGATTGCTAGTATGAATTGACGTTAATCGCCTGGGCTGATTAAATCAGCAATCTCTATCTTATCTACGGAGCAGACAACATACTAACTCTGGCAGATATCATCAACACATCCTCTCGCCTGAAGACATATCTAGGCAAAAACCTCACTTCTCCTCAAAATTAGAGGCCAATACAAATTTCGTAATAATCTGATGGCACTGTAAGAAGCTGTCACAGCTTGAATTTTCAAAAATCTCTTCACCTACTTTTCGGCACTAAGGGCCCACATAGGGCTAAAATTCTCAAAGCAGTATTATAAAGAAGCGTAAAATATTATCAGTTATTATTTTGCATAATTATTATTTCTAAAATTCTTTTTTCTATAGAAATGTGGGGGAACCAGAAAATTCAAAGAAATTCCCGCCACCGCCAAAGGGCTAAATATATCTTTCTTTTAACATGTACCTAACCTACTACTGGACATACACTTAATATTTTGTTTTTAAGGTTTGCCAGAATTATTGTTAAAATGCGCAAAGTCCTTGCGAAATGATGTAACATCCCCAACTAAACTCGAAATCTTCATCGAACCAAATGCCACATTTAGACCCCCCAAAAACTTACAACCAACTCATTTTGAAATGTCCAATTAGAGCTGTACGATTCGCGGAACCCGAAGTAACATGACTTTATAAACTTTCATCTTCCATGGAATCCATTCGACCGAACCACATTCTCCTCTCTGCCAAACTAACATAATGATGATGATGGATCATAGTTTCTATGCATCTCTGCACTTTGGAAAGTTCATAAAACCGCATTAGTTTTGTAACGAGTTACAACACACAAGAACTTGGTGTTGTTGCATAAACTTCCGTTGTCATCGTTCTTGAAACTATTGTCTATCGTATATCTCAGCCATAGTCTATTCGTTGATATGATCATTTCCTCCCACTAACTGATTAAACGACTCGTTGATCCGAGAAAGACTCTCTCTAAGCTACATACAATGTAAGTTCGATGGTGGAAACTTTTTGCATTGTTCTTAATTGGTAATTAGAACATTATGCGAAAGGCGAACTCCCAAAGGGTTTGGTTTTCAAGTGAATTATGATTCAAGTGTACGTACTTGACTTTACGAGAAGCAATACCGAAAATTCTCGTTGGGGATGGTGCTTGAGGGACTGGATAGTTGTTATCCGGGTACTTGAACATTTTTTATGGGCTTGAACTGCTCGTGGTCGTTCGGAAGAAATAAATATTACACACTTGGAGAGATAAATTTTTAGGGTGAAAATTCAAGTGGAGGCTATGCAAATATTTTTATTTTATTTTCATGTCGGCTCAACTTGGCTTGCTTTTAATAAAATGATCTATTCGAAGTGTGGTGGTTCTATGAGTTTGAGTTATTCGTATACGGATAAATGCTGTAAGTTAGTTGAAGGGTGCTGATATTTTAGTGTCTAAATTTGTTATTTTAACCATGAAACATCAGTTTGGTGATAAAATGAAATTAACCTGTTTATAGCCTCCGTTTATTAGGGAACATGAATTTGCCGACCTCCTACAGTGGACATTTTTTTACACCGGCCCACATTTAGTAAACCGAAACCTAACTGTAAGTGGGAAATGTGAACAGTGCAATTGATGTTTACCTATAAAGCTATTCGAATATTTAGAGATATTTTTATGATCCCTAAAATAATAAGGTTGATACTTTTATGTTTTAGAGTTTTCTTCGTGACTTTTCTTTAGATGTAATAAACTTGGTCGATTTGATAAATAGGGTATTAGTTTTTCTTCTCAAATTGCTCTGCAAGCTTGCTTAGTGGAATAAATGCAACGTTGTAACAGCGCAGGTCATAGTTTCATTGTCGAAATATTTTAAATGGAATTTCTTTGCATACATTTGCTGCCAGAATTATTCACTTTATTATCATATTAACTTAAAAAAGTATTATTGTATATATTTAATAATTGTAAAGTTTTTTTTTATATTATTTTATTTATTTGAAAAATTCGTCTAATACAGACTACTTACACAAAAAGCATGCACAAGATTTCATTAAGAATTTGCAATAATAGTTTTCGGAGACAATAACTCTTACAAGTCGTATTACCAGGTTTTCCTAGTGGATGAGACAGGTTCATTTTCGACGAAAGGGACGGATGGATGAATATAATTAAACTATCACGATTTTATGAAATCTAACGTAGAGTTGACTTTTTTGACGATAGTATTTGCATAATCGTCGTTATTCAGAAGTATTTTTTAATTCCGTACTTTTTCTCAATGCGCTAAGGTTGTACTCTTGCACTGAAAAAAATCCACATGGCTCCCAGAGCTATGTAACATAGCGCATTATTTATGGTCCCATACGCTTACGCTATGTACAAAATACTCTGAGCTATGCAATATGGCTCCCAGTGCCATAATGTCGAGTCTGCATAGCGCGTGGTCCTATGTAAAATGGCGCAGCATTTATGGTCCCACACGCTATGTACATAGTACCCTGAGCTATGCGGTATGGCTCCCAGCGCCATAATTACATGGCGCAGAAATTATGGCCCCACACGCTATATTACATAGTACCATGAGCCATGTAATATGGCTTCAGTTGCCATACCGATTTGGATGATTTGAGGTAAGTGCTTTGTTTTGAAGTCGAGCTTCTATTTTACTATAATAAAATAATTCTTTTCACTTTGCAATCTAACCCAAGCACATCCGGGAGGTTAGTTAAAGAGTTAGCTTAAGCAAGAATCTAGCTGACAATTTATGTATTTCTTCCATAAGTTACGTTTGAAAAAATCGATAAGTTTTGTTAGGGGCTATGCTAATATCATTGTTATATTACATATCTAATTACTAGCCTCTGCGTTCTAGCTATCTCAAAATTTTCTTTTTTATCAAGCGGAAATATATTTCAACCAGCAATATATTTTTTGTTCATAGTATTCAATATGTAATTTAAAATTTGTTCGATTTTTTCATAGAACTTGGTAGCATTTATTTTATGAGCAGTATCATAAAGAGTATCATATTTTAAGAAACGCCTTTCTTCATGATATACACTGAAAAAACATATAGTGCCAGGCGCCATAATTTATAGACTTCTGGCGCCATGTACATAGTCGATTTCAGGATTGTGATAAAATATAGCGCCACACGTCATAGAACATGGCGAAAAGTACATAGGAGCAGATGCTATGCTTACAGTCCTCCACGCCATGTACTAAATTTGACCCAAATTATACATGCATTCAAGGGGGCCCGGTAGCTCTGCTCGCTAAGGCGTTAGGCTGAAAAGCGGCGTGCTACGGGGCCTGCGGGTTCGAATCCCTCCAGTGCCATGGCTGTAAGTTTGAATGCGTGTGATTGTCTATGAGGGTGGCAAATGGGCCCAAACTGGTGGCCTAATGCTTCACTAACCTAACCTATACACACATTGAAGACTGTGCACGCAACCCTTAAAGAACGGCAAGCTCCTGAAATAAAATCCTTCAAATCATCGACCCTCCGGAAAATTGTTTGCTTTTTATAAAAAATTCAAATTATTGATAAATTTTAACCTTTGCCCACCATGATTTTCAAAATTTCGAGTAGCAAAAGAACGGGAACCCATAACCAAACTACTTCTATTTTCACCATTCAGAACTTCTGTTCACGAGAACTGACGACCAGGTAATCCAATCATAACGAAATTTGCAGGACATGTTGGTATTAACTAGGACCAAGTCTGATAGAAGTGATTTTGAAATGCAGACAACCTTGTAGCAGTGGTTAATTATTAAAAAATCACTGAGAAAAACCATCAGATTTTAACGAAATTCATACAACCTATCTTTAGGTCACGTCTGGTAGAAATTTGGTTAAAAAATTAGGATAGGGTTGCCAGCTATGGTAATTTTGGTGACCTAAATTTTGTAAATTTGCTCTGCAAAATAAAGTTTTTCCCGTATAACTTCCGATTTGGGCACGAAATTCATGTAGCAAATGGAACTTGTCATAGGCCAGCTGTCGTAGGAATTTCGTAGAAAAAACATGAAATTGCTGCCAGCTATGGTGATTTTTGTAATTTTTTTGGTATTTATTTATTAAGCGGTCAATAAATCGGTCAATAAATTTTCAAATGGGAATGATCCTGCAATGACAATTAAGAACAAATATTAAGATTTCGAAAATTTGAAAAGTTTTGAGGATGGTAACCCTAAAATTTTATTCATTCCTATAACTTCCAGCGCAGTCATTCAATCGAAATTCACAAGGTGGGTTTAACTCAACGTGAAGCAGATCTGGTAAATTTTTGGTTACGGTACTAAGACATGATTGCCAGTACCAGACAATTTCGTAAATATTGCACCGATAGATGCTTCCATTTTGTATTCATAAGCAAAGTATTTACAATAAAATAAGCAACCAATGTTTAAATTTTCCGAGTTTTGGAAATTTTTCGGACGCTATTCCCAGACATAGTTTAATCGCTGAAACTTTCGATGATATCCTTAGATGAAAACGAAATTCAGAGGATAGGTTGTTTAAGCACGAGCATGTTATGGTAGACTTATTGCTGCAGTGTTGGTCAAATGTTTTCAGCACTGAGCATTTTCATTATTTGTGTTATAGAAGATGCTATCAGAAAATGATATTAGCTACTTTGAATCAGAAATGGTTGATATGATACTAGATAGAAGTATATTACGTCTTTACACATTTTTAAGTCACTCAAAGATAATATCTTCGAAAATCAGTTTTCTAGCGGTTCTGATGCGCTAGACGTTTTGCAACTAATTGCAAACAAATGCAATTGTTGGCTTATAAATTGTACCAAGTTTTTCGAGAAAGAGTCTTGAGCAAAAAGATGCAAGATAAGAATTCATCAAATCAGTCAGATTTCTACAACTTGAAAGATTTGAGCAGAGACCTTTAAAGTGTTTAGAGATATAAAAAAAATCGTTCTAGTCATTAGTTGGAGAGGTACGTTTGGATGAAAGTTCAAGGGTTCCATGATGAGCTTCATTTACAAGATCGTCTGTGGCTGAGGAGTCTCCAGAGGACTCTTTTCTTTGAATATACTAGCGTAATATGTCGTATAGGTCTTGTAAGCGATTTGATTAAACTTTCAAACGGTCCAAGCAAAATATTTAAATATTTCAAACAAATACCCAACCAACATTTACTTACCTTTTTAACATTATGCCTAAATAGAACGTATTGTAAATCAACTGTACAATGATAACTTTTAACATTTAATTGTCGTAATGTATGATTTGTAACAAGTGTTGTAACCGAATCTGTGGCAGTATCTAAAACGGCTAGACCACCATCGTCCGATTGAAAAACATACTTGGTTTTCGTAACCCAAGTCGGCTGAAGACGTTGCGGTGTTAAATCGCCTTGTAGATATTCATCGAGTATCATACGACGACCCGACCAATATAGTAATTCGTCAACGTATCTGAAAAAATCGATGCAAGCCGATAAACATAGAAATAAAACGTGTAAGATTGTGTGTTCAATTTCGACAAAAATCGGTAAAAATAAAAATAAAAGTAATTTCAACTCACCCCAGTAAATAGATGGCTGTAACAATACCGGCTATAACACATCCAATAACTAACAATGAAAATATTATACTACGCCAATTATGTCCTTCACTAATATAAAAATCATCATTTTGCGATGATTTCGAATCGCCAACCTGAAGTGTTTCGTCGGGTGGTAAGCGCCACGGTCCACTGCCGCCACCGCCGCCGCCGCCTGCACGATCCGAATGCACATTCGCGTGCATTTCAGTTTGATCGGTGGTGGCAAGCCAGAATTATTGCTATTATTTTTACTACTATTATGAATTATTACGGGCGGTCCGAGATCGTTATATTCTATTAAAATACAACCACTTTGTATGTCGCCGCCACCACCGCCACCCCTACTATGGCGACAACTATACTGATTTTTTCCCGCCACGCTTGCTTATTTTCTAATTGATTTCTAACGTCAGTAGTCATCAAGTTTGATGATAATGGCCTGTAAATAAAAAAGGAAATTTGTATCAGTGTCTTGAGCGGGAATAAAAAATTGTAAAATTTATAACCACTAAATATGTTGCATTATTCGTATTGTTAAAAATAAATTTGCGTCTCTTCATCTATTCGATCCTTGCCACACAAATAATAGAAGGGTCTTAATTTTGTTGTATTTTTTATGGAATTGGTGTTGAGGCTAATTTATATTATTTTTCTTAATAACATTACATAGAACTTATATGGAACATTATTTCAAGCTGAAGAGGGTTTGCTGATAGTTTAAAAATTGTAATGCAATGTCAAAACCTGTCAAAACTGATAGACTTTCAGATGGCAAAGTCGTTAATTTTTTAAATAAGTATTTTTTTTTTAAATAATAACAAGTATATTTGAAGTGGAAATAATCACAATGTAATGTTATATAATTTGAAAGAGATAATCACAATGTAATGTATTGTAATATTTCTAATGCATTTTCACCACAGCACCACAAACAAAAAATAGACTTATATCTTGCATAAAGTCCTTCTATCTATAGCCAGGAACCTTCGAGCACACAACAAACTCTTGCCTCGGCTTTCAGTAATTTGTAGGTATTTTCATTTGCATATAGGAAATCCACGACACTATCCATTCTACAGAATGCATTCATTTGCATATTACTACACCTGATTTAAACAATGTCTTCCCCAACATTGTATGACTGACTAAGTGATGTACGTGGCGACTAGTTGTCGTATATTTTAGGTTGTAACAGCTTGCAGTCATAAAACTGTTTTGGATTTGCATACTTTCTCCTTGTCTCTGTCATTTTCTATGCATGGACATTTTGCGCCCAACGTGGACGCCAGAAACGATCATCAGTCTAGGTAAAAGCTAAGCCTAGAGCCTCACTGCAGATTTAGATTTTGTTCTGTTCTCTGCTATGACACTATTGTAATCATCGCAATTGATCGATTCTTTGTGGTGAGTGGCTCTCGTAAGGTCACAGGAGTTATTTTCGCAATGTCATCCGGGAAAAAGTTTCAGGGTCATAGCGTGATAGCGAGAAAAACATTAGTTTGTATGCATCCATCGACACTGCTTCCGACATAACCATGCTGGAATTGAAATTAGGTCATAAACTTGAGTTGACACGACCAGTTGAGTATCTAAGTTTAATCTTGGCCATCATATATAAGGCCTATCGCGACTTGCAATCTGACAGGTATTAAGCTACTGAATCGGTCGAGATAAGCATCAAAATTCTAGTAGCTTAGGTCCACCATCTTACACATTCATTGCGTTTGTGATAGGCTTTCTATATGATGGCCAAGGTTTAATACCCATGGCCCAATGGCAACTGCAACGTTATAGTACTAGAAGATTTCAATTACCCAAATTTTAAGTTCATAGCTGATGAAAACGACAGCAACCTGACTCATCCGATCTAAGTCTGTAAGTACATTTTACAGCAATGATTTGCAGCAAATTGCTCCAACTTCTAACCAAAATGGTAATTTTGGTTAGAAGTAGTAGTTGGAGCTGCCACTACGACGAAGTAGTGGCAGCTCCAACTGTTGACGCAGAGCATCTTTTCTCAAATACTCTTCACCACTCTGCCTTTACGGTCAAGCTATCCATATCTGATCTGTACAGTCGTACGAAAATTCCGTTGTATATGACTTTTAAAATGCTGATTATCATAGTATTAACCATCATTTGAGTAACATTGACTGGAACGGTACACTTTTACCTTTAGAATTGAACGAAGCAGTGTCTCTATTCTACCAGTTGGTTTTTGATCCAGTTTGAACATACGTTCCGAAGATTAAACTATCTGAGCCATGGCTAGATAGAACTTAGAGGTGTTTAATAATTCGGAGAAACAAACTATATAAGGTTATAAAAACCAATATCAATACTAGCGATGATATCAGGAAAATATATAATAACTTAGCTCAACAATTTTCAAGAAAGTCTCACAAAGCATATGAAAGCTATGTCAATATAGTTGGCGAAAATATGGTTCACAATCCTAAAACTATCCCATATCGATGCAAAAAAAACAACTGTTTCTTCTGACCCACAAAATATATGTCACTTGTTTGCCGATCATTTTCAGGAAGTTTTTTGTCTGCTCAGCGGCTCACCTTCCCAAACACCTCAGCTGTCTATCGTTGATGGAATATAATTAAATAGAAAGGACATTACTAAAGCTATAAGAGAACTTGACATGAAAAAGGCCCCGGGTCAAACCTACTTTCTCCAAGTTTCATAATTAAGTATGCAGAAACGATTATTTCACTCCTGTATATAATTTTCAACAAATCGCTGCATTGCGGTATATTTCCTCGGTTTTGAAAGTTTTTCCGTCTTACACTGATCTTTGAAGATCGCGACAAACGATTGGTTGAGAATTATAGAGGCATCGCCATTTTGTTTACCTTACCAAAGCTGTTTGAAAAAAATTGTTTGTAAAAAACTTACAATTGTTGTTGATCCTCTTCTAATCGAGGAACAACATGGCTTCAGAAAAGGTAGTTCCACTACCACCAACATTACACTAACCTTATGATCTCCACCAACCACTTAAACTACCAACCTTATGATCTCAAATGTGCATTGCAATATGGAAAATGATGTCAGGTTGAAACTACATACACTGGCTTCAGCAAAGGTTTTGGCTGTGTCGACCATGATATTTGAAATTTAAGCTACGAAAATTCGGCATTTCAGGAAACTTGCTAAGTTAGTTGGATTTTTACTTAAGAAATTGAACACAGCCTGTAAAACTTCAAGGTTTTCTCTCCAAAAAATATACCGTTTCCTCTGGGGTATTGCAAAGCAGCCACCTAGCACCACTCTTGTTTAATATTTTTATTTCGGATTTATCGGAGAACATTCCACACCTTTTTTATACAGACGATTTCAAGATGTACCACACTATTCAATCGGAATCTGAATCAAAGTTCCTTTAATCAAAGGTCTCCTCGCTTGAGCAATGGTGTGCCCGAAATAAACTTCTTCTTAAAATTGGCAAATACCATGCCATAAGCTTTTCCCGGAGGACCGCTACTGTAAATTTGGATTACCTCCTGAGTAACCAGCTGCTGAAGAGTGAAGATAGTGCTATGGATCTCGCTGTCGTACATGCAAGGGCCAGCAAGCAGCTGGGATTTATGAAGAGGCGCGCAACAGAATTCAAGAGCCTATGGGTCACAAAAACTTTGTACATATATGTAGTTCGTCCTTTACTCGAATACTACTTTCAATTTTCATAGAGACAGACTAGAATCTATTCAAAAGCAGTTTGTTCTTTTTGCCCTTACTGATTTATACCATTCTCGTGATTTTGAAAGTCTTCCATCCTATAGTCACAGAATAAGTCTTTTAAATATGACAATATTTAACTTCAAAGAAAACGTTATTATGCTCATGTTGCGTTTTTGTTGCGATTAAGGGCTTGATTAACGTTGGAAATATTTGCAATAACATAACAGTCAATAGTTATGTAAGACGGACTGGGCACACACGTCTCCTCAGGAAGCACCACCACCACACTGTTTATGGTGACAGAGGACCGATAAATAGATGCTGTAAAATATTTGGGGCATTTCACGTGAAGCAGACAAGGAAAAAAAGTCGAGGTTCTAGATTTCGTTCATATTGCGCATAATGGTACTTCTAGAGGATAAGAACGTGGATACACTATTTTTGGTTTCTATGAGGATTAGTTGCCGAGTTATGGGCTTCTGAAAAATGGATGAAATTGATAAAAGATTTTTTTTGGGAGCGGATTCTAGGATTCAAAAAAAATCGAAAAAACATCTTTGAAAATTAACTGTTCTTTTTAAGATTGAAATTAGATTTGAAAACCGGAAGTAAGCATTTGTGTGAAACCGGAAGTAACAATTTCTACTCGTTTTTGGAATAATTTAGACCAGGTTAATTTTATTTATTTTTATAACAAAACAAAGCTTAAAGTATTATTATTTTGTCTTTAAAGTTTTAGAATGGAATGGCCAGTAGTTTAAGAGGTAGGTGAATTTCAATTTCATCTACTGCAACTTTAGCTTTCGAACATAAAGTCTTCGCTGAATTATCCAGCGATACAGTAATTAAGGCATATTTTCGTCCGTTGAAATTCTCTGGAACCATTTCAATGCCATAGCAAATGCTTCGTGGAAGGCAGTAAACATCATTGTCTTTACCGACATCAAGCACGCTATATTTTCTCGCTAGAGTCTCTTCCTCGGTCATATTTTGAGGATTGACTCTCCCGCTGCCCGAAGGAAAATTTACGAAATTAGTGTTAAACAACATTATATCATGTGAACGGAAAATAGTACTGGACTGGTATACGTTTGCTATTAATTTGAGCACATATCTACCACTTAGAGAGCTCAGAGGCCTCAGACTAGACCAGATGGGTTTCACGCCAGGGGAGCTAGGAAGTGCTATTGTGAAAGAGACCTTGCTATCCTTGGATGAATTCTTTCCCACATCTCTAATTATGTCATTAAACGCGCTTTCTCCAAGTCATACAGAGGGTCTTCATTGAAGCGTTTCAATCGGAAGACCAGTTACACGCCCACAGTATTAAATTTTGTAAAAAAAAGCGCTTTCTCTCGAAAGCGTTTCGAATGAGGCATTCGATCCTCTACCATGCTGAACCGTATCAGCCTCTACGTTGTTCAAGCTCATCAAAAGATTTTTTGAAGTATCCGCGGTTGAACTTTCGGCTGAAGTACCACCATCGTTAGCCATCCCGAGAAAGCCTAATACACCCCTTAGCCCAACAACAGATAGCGGTACGTTATATTTTTCGGAATATTTCACAAGCATGTGCAAAAGAAGCTGCTTATTTTCAGTCGAGAAAACCATTTTCCCCTCGCCAATATCTTTTAACAGGATATTTAAAACAGCTAGGAAATATTCTGAGCTTAGCCTTAAGGCCTCTTCCAGATGTCTTAATAAACTGTCCGAATTCATATTTTTTACGAAATTTTCTTATAACTAGATCTTGTAGTGTATTATAGTTATTATTATTTGTTCCTCACTCTGAACTTTTAACTATATTAGTTATCAATTACTTCATCTACATAAATTTACAGTAATAAATTGTGGCATTTTGCTTATAAAGACACATTAACTTATTACTCTGACCTTTTAACTATATCTTTTATCACTTACTTTGTGTACATAAATTTACAGTATTAAATTGTGGCATTTTGCTCATAAAGACACATTTACTTATATTTGTAATGTAAAATTGATAGATATATTGGATTAACTATAGTTTACTTATTTGTTTTTTTAAGAATATTTTCTTACAGAATGAATAAAATTAAAGGTTATTGGTTAGAAAACTTCATTTAAGATGAGTCAAATGCTTTTCACAAAAGTTTAAAGAGCACAGGATCCTCGAACAAAAAAGCAAAAAAAAACATTTCAGGAAGAACAAATATTTAAAAAAAAACTAAGTAATACTACAATGCATTGTTGACATATAACAGTAAAGAAAAAATCAATCTTTCAATATTATTCAACTCTATATAAAAACTGATGGTTTCAATGCCTATTTGATTTTTTTTTTAAATTGATATTTAAATTAGAATAAATAATAATACATTTAATACTTCTCGTACTAAAAAAGCAGCTATCCGAGTTGTTTGAGCTGACATTTTCAATGTGAATGCTTTCTCGTACTGTCGTTGTCTTCAACGACTATAAAACTTTAAGCCAATTCATTGCCAACAAACTACATATAACAAATAGTTGATGCAATCGACTGCGGCACCAAAACCATTCAGCGCCTCTTAAAACTTTATCGAATTTAATTTGCACACTTTCAACAGTAAATAAATTAGATTGACTTCCAAACCTATCAACGGAATCGATATCGCCGACAGAGGCCGCATCAGCACAAATGTCACATTACTCCCAATGATGACCGTAATTTATTCTGAAGGTGACACATATTCGGTTTTATTTCAAAGTCGCACTTGATAAATGAAAGTAATTACATCACTTATCGAATTGAACCTTATTTCTTTAACCTACATTCATGTCACTATCAACGTTAGCTCACGAAGCGCTGCCAGGAGCGGCATCATGACGAGATTCAGTTTCGCCAAGAAAATGCGCTGTTCGTTGCGAAAAACAAGAGCACGAAAATCAACTTTATTGCTCCAACGCCGCAACGTTACACCAAGGATCTGATGAACCAATCCACAGTTAGATGAAAAGTTTGTAGGTACGCGTTCCAGATGATGAATGAAGTTCGCGACAAGAAGAGGGATATACGAACGATAAACCGGAGTACCCATTGATTAGGAAATGAGTCCTGGATTCAATATATAATCTGATATCCGATTGGGAGCCACCAGCACAACTATGGTGTCTTTCAAGTTGTGTCGATTCAACGGGTGTTTCAGTAATTCAACGACGACACTAAGGGTGCGGAGCGGCTACAAAAAAGCACATTGTTTTCGATGTTGATACAGTAGCGGCTAAGGGAACAATGATGTTATTTGATGACTGGTAATCGCGAATCAATGAAGACTCGAGAAGATACTTCAACCTGCTGGCTAAAAGGAGGAGGAGGCTGAGGTTGTTCGGTCATTGATCGTGTAAATTCTTTTGAGTTTGAGTTCTTAGATGGATTCAAGAATTGATTTGCCAAAAGATGTGTAATTCGTGTGATATATATATGAACTCATTTAGATAGGATTTGCATTACGAGCAAGGAGCTTTATTCTGAGCTGGTGCTTTGAATATATGTGATTACATCTGTTTGTATGAATATATTACACATTTTCTAACAGCTTAAGCTTTAGAAAGTGAAATGAATGCTTGCTTAGCAACGTTAAGTTTTCTTTCCAGGACATACATACGGGTCTATGCAAAAGAGTCAATCCACTGACTCGTCGCACAGCATTGTGACCTAAAAAAAAATGTTTTTAAAGACACGTGGAACGTCAATAAAACCAACAAAATAACATACAAATTAATGAAACAAACTGATAAAACAACGTCCCTTGAGTACGACAATCAAATTAATAAAATATGTTTCCTACCAAAACTTTAATTTAAAATTGAACAACCCTTTTTCTCGAAGCTAACTCATTTTCTGTTCACTTAACCCCACAAAAACTTATGTTCCACCACACATATTTCTATTCGACCATCATTCACTCTAATTTGTCTGCATTCTCGAAAATAACTGCGACTACAATCTCATAGAACACCATACATTATATTTTGTGAATACACAAACGTTCCATACAAAAAAAGGCAGTAGCAACAGCAAAAAATACTCTTATTCATTCAATGACGCGTTTCAACAAATGATATATGATATTTCCACGAAAACGAGTTTAAATTAATGGCCTACACAGAATAACAATGGATAAAAAAGAGTAACAAACAGGACGCTATTCACATCTATACACATTGGTAAAGTGTATTCTTGAAGCAGCAGATAGAGCTTTCAACAATGACTAAACAGAAAAGCCGACAACTCGAAATTGTCCTGAATATGATATCGTATTTGTATATTAAAGCTTATTTAAAGACCCTTAGCTTAACAGACGATGAACCCAAACCAAACAGTTCTTCCTCCACTTGGAATCTATTGGTGAAAACGGAAATAGAAATGTGGTGATTGCGTATTACCACATCACTTTCAGAGTTCACAATGCAAAGGAGTGGGAAGAATAGTTTCGTTTCCTCTGTTGTTGTTTGTATTTTGAGGAGCTGTGACTTCTGTCTGTCGCCTCTTGAATCGTACGAAATTCATTTCCCTTGTGTGGGTATGTTTGGTTTAACGAAAACCAGCGTATGATTTGCTGTAAACAAATCATTTTTAAAAGGAAGAAGCAGAAAAAAATGAAATCAAAATTTGTGAAAATTGTTTGTTTAGCTATTTATTACTACAAAAACAGAGTGCTGTTGACACATATTCTATTGATAAAATTTCACTTCCTTTGTATTAATAAATAAAATGAAACTAACGAATTTATCATACTCGGCCAGCATTAAATCATAATACTTTAGCTGCATTAAAATTCAACTTGTAGGTTCTGACAACTCATCAATTCAGTGTTTACCCACGTTGGGCGCTAGATTCGAGAGGCAAAAAATACGAATCGAAAAACAAATTTGTTTGACACAATATGTCTCTTCGATAGCTCTGACTGATATCTGATACAATCGGCGATGACTTGACGTATTCGATTGACATTTGCAGAGATTAGAAGCTATAAGAAAAACAATAGTCTGGAATTTGTTTGATTTGGACATTCGATTGCTGTATCAAGAAGATAAATTGAAATTTGAAGAGTAAGAACGTCAAGCGAATAGCAAATGAGGGGTCTGTTAATACGAAATCATACCTTCAAACTATATATATATACTATATATCTATATATATATATATATATATATATATATATATATATATATATATATATATATATATATATATATATATATATATATATATATATATATATATATATATATATATATGTAACCATGCGGCAGGTCTCATCAATATCTTATCTTTAACCCTTTTGTGTCGGCAATTATTATAGTGACTTTTTGCCCTTAGAATTCTCGATAAAATTTCAATCGAAAAAATAGTATTTACTGACAAAATCATCAGATCATCACGAAATTCAGAGGACATATTGATGGGCGTGAGAAATACATTGGTGGGGCTTCCAATAAAATTACCGACAAACTTAAAGCTACTGCAAACAAGCAAACAGATATACTTCAAACTTAATTTCTACTTTTAAGGGAAAAAATGCAAATTACTGATGATTTTTTTGATGAAATTGTCTACACAGTCAAATTGAAATTTCTCATACTACAAAAACGGTAGCCCTTCACCAAATAGGCTACTTTTTAGAGCCCAGAATATGGGTTCGCAAGAATTTACAACTCGATAGTCAGGTTGAATTGAAATTCACAGGATGTATTTATCTTAAGTAGAACCAGGCTCAAAGGGTGTTTAATGAATATATTGGCAACCCTGTGGCATTGATACCATTTTGAATAATTGCTTGGAAATTTAACAAGTGTTGCCCCATAGCTTTCGATGCAGTCGTCAGATTATAACAAAATTCGGACATTAGAAGATCTTTAGCGTTGGCTAAATTTGGTAAAATTTAAATTGAAAAATTATGATAGGGCTGCCAGCCATAGTAATTTTTGTAATTTTTTTTTAAGTGATACTACCACTAAATTTTCAAATGATAACGTGTAGCATTCAGAAATTTCTTTCGAAATTTCTTGACGCTAAATTTCGATGCGCATTGTAAATGTGCATCGAAAACAATCTCAAGGCCAATTCGCGGTCAAAAAATCAAGTCCCGAAATTCACAAAAAGAAGATTTAGTTAGTCTTGTTGTCGGATGACGGACGGAAGGCTTTGATGCGACCGAAAGTAGTGTGTGATTCTGAAAAGATTAAATTAATTAATTAAAAGACTGATTTTAGTCAACGAGGTGGTTTTCAATTAGTGGAGCGGGCAAAGATGGTTTGGTATATTTCTGAATTAGAAATGAATAGTCGAGCTTAGCTTAAAAAATTTTTCTCTGGAACGCATGTGTGTAAGCCATCAAAGTACTTTCGCAAGCATATGTAAAACACAAGACCGCGACGCCTTAAGCAGGAGCGTTCCATTAGATCCATCTTTTTTTGGCTTCCAAATATGGGGTTAGTATTCCAAACAGAAAATTCTTTGGTGGATTATTTGATACCACTCTAAGGGACGAGCTGGGTCGAGTATTTTCAGTAGATAGGAGCGTTAAGTCAACTCAGATCGATTTAGACAAAGCTGGGAGCAGAGTGTGGATTTGCAGCGTTCGAAACGCGTTAAGAAATCGAACCAGGCTCTAGATAAAGAGAAACATACTTACCCAGCGTGCCAAATTCGGAATTCGGAATTGGTTACGACTATTTTGAAAGTGAGCGAAAGAGATAGAAATATAAAAAGCTCTTGAAATGAATACAACTTTTGACTGGGGTATTGCTGTTCATTATTTTATGAGAAACATTTGAATATTTTTTAAGAATCCCTTCTGAAGTTTGGAAGAAACAAATTTAAAATCAATCGGAATTCGTTGCGAAAATTTCACAGAGTTCGAACAAATTCCTAACAAAGTGCGAACGAATCTGTGATAGGGAAATTGTTAAGAGTTTGTTGCGAAATACATTGGAGTTTGCAACAAATTCCGAATCTAATGCCGTTAATGTTTCATCTAGTAAAGTAAGTATTAAAACAGTACTTTAGTAGTACAACTGTTTTTCATGCATAAGTGCAAGTGCCTACAAAGTTTTTTGAAGTTATGTTGTTTGAGGTGTTAACAGTGTCTATTTTAAAGGTTCGTAATGCTATTCAAATTTGTTATTCTCTTGTAACTTCTCCTTTTTATATGCAGAAGCTGCTGTGCGAAAATTTCCTTCAAGAAGACGGGACGAGATCGAAGGTTTTTTTTATAGCAGCAAAGACAAGCTTAGCAAACGGGCGAATACAAATGTTATTTAAAATTTATAATATGAAATAAAACAACAAATAAAAAAAAATGTCTATTGGAATTAAAAATTATAAGTATTTTATTCAATAAATGTTATTAAAATGTATCCAAAAAGTATTGGAAGCATTCTCAAAGAACTATTTGAAACCTGCACAAAATCTTCAAAAAATTCACAAAGAATTCGTAAAGAATTCGAAATGAATTCGTAAGGAATTCGTAAAGAATTCGCAAAGAATTCACAAAAAATTCACAAGGAATTCCGAAAGAATTCGCAATGAATCTTGAAAAAAAAACGAACCATTGTACGAAAGCTTTTCAGGAGCTAAAGAGGGGAAAGTTTGAGCACTTTTGGCGTTTTTGTAACGTTTTCCATATACCGGTCTTACAGAATTCGTAACGAATAAGTTTTAAAATCCGAAACTTTTTCTGAATTCGCTTCAATTTTCTGAAAGAATTCTCAACGAAATGCCGAATTTGGCACACTGGGTACTAGCGTTTTACCAATACTCCAGTATGGCAATGAATGTGGTCGCGATTTTTCTCCAGAACCATAAAGTGAATGAAGATTTAGTTGACATTGGTTACGTTTGTGAAGTCGCAGGATATGACAGTGCTGATTTTTAAATGATTTTGTTCAAACCGTGGCGTTTCTTTTTCGGAATCGTGCATTCGTTAAAATTAGCTGAACTGTGGAACAGAAGATATACACTTGAATTTAATGTTGGTTCCTATCTCGGCTAAGGTAGCTGATGACACTACTAGAATTAAAGAGCTATTAACAAATAGCAAAGACGATATTTCAGTGCAATACTAGAATAATGAATAGATGACATTTTGCAGAGTGAACAAAAGACATCATATGTGAGCTGTAAAAGTGTAAGTCGATATTCAGATGGTATGCTTATCTGCTCTTCTGAGACGTGTGTAATAACTAAAGTGGTCGATCATAGCCAGGCCCGGGTCTATAGATTATAAATTACTTTGCGGGAATGTACTATTCTATGATCTCTTTTGGTGGCCCTGTTCGCTTAATCGAAATATTTTAAGTTGGAAAAGAAGATTGCAAAACAAATGTAGAGTGTAAGTGTGGAAGTGATGAGGTGCTGTACTGTATTGCCCCCTCTTTTTGCGAGACTATAGAAGAGAAAGAGAGGAAATATATGCCTTTTTTTATAAAATAAGAAAATAAATTGTAACAACTCGCGTATTCTATTAAGAGGAAACTAGACATAAATACGTTCTTATATTATCCAACATATTTACATATATGATTTATAACGAAAAAAAATAGACGAGAAAGGTGACCAAACGGGGACGGTACAGAATCACAGAGTCTTAAGATTCTCTCACTTATATATAATACAAACTTTTTCTTTTAAAAAGTGTACACGTACCCTATGATAAAATACTTAAATATCAATGCAAACGTTTCTTCTGATTGCTAAGTAAGTCTTTTATTTGCATACTATTTGTAAATACAGTAAAAATTATACATGTTTAAGTAACAAATTAAAAAATTTTGATATTTTTTCAACTTGAACGATCAACTGGAAGAGATATTATCTCTGGTAAATTTTTACGCAATTGATATTTTTAAATAGAAAAAAACAACAGAATTATTTATTAAGTAATAGAACGAAACCATAAAAGAAAAGATTGGTGAAATTTTATTCATTAATTATATATTGTATTGATAAACTGATTATTGGTCTAGGTAAATCTCACTTCTGTGAGTTTGTAATAGAACAACTATAAATATTGTAATATGACTCATTAAGAATATAATTTTGACAAGTAACAACAATACAATGGGGCTGTGAGCATATAATTTTAGTTTTCTTATTGGGTGAAAGCCCGTGAAGACTCTTTTCCTACACATTCGTGTTGGCATGGCTGGCCAATTGATAGGGAGTGACCTTGGCCACCTATTTACAGCCGAGGTCAGTGGGCGGCGTGGCTCCAACAACATCAACATCAACGCCGGAGTCGCTTTCGGCATGGAGGCATACTTTCCCCCGTGAGGTTCTTTTTAGTTTTTTTCAGCTCCCTTTTTGCTAGCATACGTGCTCTGTCACGTTTCGGCTGGGTCTGGCGTGTCAGCCCATACCTGAAAGCTGCTAATGATTCTTTACGGTCAATAGCTCCTTTCACTTGTTTTTATATATTGCGGCTAGGATTATTTAATATCGGATAATACGTAGCGCCTCCCATTTCTGGAAGCTTATCCACCCCATTGACCGACCCTAGCCGTGAAGAGCTAGCAAAGCGGCACATCAGCATCCGTCGAGGTTGAATGGAAAAAAGAGTGCTCTGCTAAAGCGCTCTAGGGGCCTGCACGGTCATTTCTAGGGCACCCGGCTCCAGGGCGATGCCTGCTTTTTTGCGTGTTACCCTTGTTGATGAAATTTACCATTCCAATCACTTTCCAGGCTCTCTGTTAGAGTTCAGTTCAATTGAGATGCTCTGCCAAGGTCTGTAATTGTACAATTTGCTACAAATGATCTAACATTGAAATCCATTGCTCGTCATTGTAAAGTATCCATGATTGTTACCGGCTGCTGCGCGTTCTTTTTAGGAAGATCTTGAGATATTCGGCAGTATGATACATTTGGGAACCTGTACATAGAGGTATTCAAGGAAACTAGAAGGCTGATGAACTGGCGAAGCTTGGTGCATTGCTACCAGAGGTCTCATACTCCTTCTTTATAGGAATTTCGATGTCATCGGTCAAAGCAGCCATCAGGCAAAAGTACCTCGAGGACGCTTAGAAGTCCTGTCCATCCACGCGCGTCGAACCAGGCAACTAAAAAGTTTAGCCCGTAGTGCTCAGTATTGTGCTGTGGGTATTCTCATGAGCCACGGTCTCCTAGACGTATAACGGATGGACGCTGGGTTCAACAATTTTTGTCGGAGCTGTAGCTTGCAGAACGAAGGGGAATTCTTCTTTCGCTTTATGTGCCTTATGAAAAGAATGGCAACAATCGGGGCGAGCTTCCTCTCAAATCTGACTGACCTTTCCTTGGTTTATCTAAAGTGGATAGTGTGGTTTAGCAAAGAAAGCAGATGGACTCCTGACTTAAGTGACTAAGGAGGAGAAACTTTCTATCGACAGTCACTTGAAACTACCTACCTGCCTGCAGTGAAAGAAAACAACAAATGTTTTGATTTCGAAAATTATGAGTTTTTTGCAGGCGGTGACTCAAAAATTTTCTAAATTTGACGACATTAATTCTTAAAAATACAATCCAAGGCGGCTTTATGCGGTGTTTGTCAAATACCGAGCGCCTAGTTTGGCAAACTTCGCATGTGTGGTTGGGTTGCTCGCCTAGTGCTTGCCCTAGGCCAAGCACAAACATTCGGGTGCTCGCTATTCCCGTAGTTTGTCGAACTTTCAACTCACATCAAAGTAGACGAGCACTGTGTCGGATATCCGCAGCTCGTTCATCTTCCAGTTTTGGCGAACATTCGGCAATGCCCGAATGTTTAATTCACTGTGCTTGTCATTCCGCAAGCACCAAGCCAAATTACTTGACTAGGTGTTCGGTATTTGACAGACACCGCAAATCTAAAGCCGCCTTTAAATTTTCATATGCTAAATATCTGTCCTGATATGGTCGTAGATAAGAAATTTGATTTTATAAACATTTCAACCATATGCAATTCTTAATAAAATTTGCACATTTCCTTTGCTTTTATTAGAAAACCAGTCTTTCTAACGTTTTTTATGCGCAATTTTTCTTCTTTTATATACTCGCTTCTGCCGATGTCGTTGCATCTACAGAACACTTTTCATATTATGAAGCTCCCACTTGGGCCAATTGTGAGCGACATAGTCATCGTCTTATTTTTTACATTATATAGATTTTATATAAACTACGGCTTCACTAACAACCGGATAAATTTTTTTTAAACAGCAAAAAAAATTCTCTCCAAACTCGTAATTTTAATGCATTTTTACATCTTGCTCCTTCACTTTGCTGCACACTTTCCAAGCTGTAAGACATGCTTCTGCAATGTATAAAATAAATCATGAAACCGACGAGTAAATCTTTCAACACCAACCTAGCCTAACGATTTCTTCTTTAACTCGTACCAAACGTTCAATCCCAACTTTTCATATCCACATCACGTAACGTACTAAATCATCAATCGTCCTTCGTAAATCTTTCCAAATCGTAAACTCCTTAAATCGAAATTCATGTAAATTGTCGTCGTAGTCGTCGTTCTATTCACCTCGAACCTAAAATATTCCTTCGATTCACTTTAATTTTTCCCAAGATAGAGTTATAGTTTTGTCTAGGGAATGGGTGAAAATTTGTCAGAACCAATTGTGCACGATATGAATTTGAAACGAAGCCACCACGAAAACTATACACAAAACATAATTGGGAACTAAACGAAAGTGCTAATGAATTCATGGCTATACAGCGATTTGGCTAGAATGTAAAGTTCTGCTCCAGTGAAGTCTTCATGTTCACACACATATGTCATAAAATTCACCCAGGAACTAACGCGCACCCAACACGAACCACAAAACCAATCATTTTGCCGAAACGAACTCAACTTTCGTTCTGCTTCAGCTCACTCTTTTCGGATGGTTCATCGTGATGACGGAAGGGTCTCGATAAGAGAGCCTTTCCATGCACTCAGTCTGTTTTCTGGTGAAATATTCACGACGGCTCTCAACCATTTCGTAAGCCCAGAAAGTGCATGTGCATGTATGACCGTCTTGATCGTCAAAAACGATAAGTTCGGAAAATTTTGAACTGCTGCTACTGCACTTTGGTCGAAACCTTGCTCACCTACTCGTCCTGGACGGAAGATTTACTGCAACCGTCTACATAAATTATACCGGACAGTCTTAGAACTTTGGACGCTTTTCGTTTTCAATCTTCAGAAATTCGAAGTTCAAACAACAACTCACGTACGCTCATGTCTATACTAGGTGTAACTACGATCAGAGAATGTGCAAGCCTGGACGACTATCGTACGGTAGTAATCAGGATAATGGACGTGTAAATTGATTGTATGCTTACAACAGCTTTCCGAAATTTATGACTATGCTAGTTTTGGTGTCGAGAAGAAGTTCGCTGCTATTTCAAAATAATGTGCACGGATACAACAAGAAGGAACATACATCCTTGGCCCGAAATGAAAATGCCCATATATAAAGGTCAACGGAAGCACAAGTTTTTTGTATTTAACGAGGAGTGATTTATAAATGGTAGAAAGCATTTCAAGTGCTTAGCTTGACCAGAATTTAAATGTTTCGACGTGGAAAATGGCAATAGTTCCGGAAGTTTGTGCTAAAATGACATGACATTTCGATTAGATGACATAATGCTCAGTGATTAGGTGAAAAATGGCAAGGACAGTGTAAATAGTTTGTTGCGGTGGTTTCGATAAAGTCATGCATTTAGGTGAAAATACAAATCAAACTAAATCGAAATTGGTAATGTCACATCGATTTTTATTTCGAATGGCCTGACATGAAAGTGTTAGTTGGCATAATTCTAGTTTGTAGAATCATTCGTACAAATAAATGTCTTCACTGAACAAACATTGTTTTTCAATTCCATTTTCTATCGGTGGATTGAACACTGATTTGTTTTTTGCTTTCTCTGAAGTATCACAATGAAAATCTAAAAACAATTGTTCAAGTTCAAGCCTTCGTGCTGTGCGATTTGGCAACGAGACCGCCACCTGATTTGCTGTCTTGAGCAGATCAGGCGGTTGGAGTACCATTGCCGCTAGTGGTGGTTTATTTTGGCGACGTTCTTCTTCAAGGGCAGTCTGATTTGAACACTTGGCCTCAGTGATCGAAAGGATGAAATCTATCCGTGAGCCGTAAGGACGGTCTAAAGCCGCAACACTGTGGTGTTGACCACATGGGTGCTATAGAAAAGTGTCTCGTACGTGCACTTGGACATTGTTACTAACAGGAAAACATGTGCACGAAAAATTAATAGAAGAAATTCAAGACAATAGATACCGATCAACTCAAACCAAGTTTTTATTTCGTATTAATGTATGCAATGGATATGAATGAGAAATCAATGCCCCTTTTTCCGAGCTTCCGCTACGCACCACGCTCCAGCTCTTCCCGCATATGTACATATTTTTCTGATAAACTTTTCTGTTTGTTCGTGGTTGAACCAGAAGTAAATCATTTTTTCCTTAAGTCTTTCTATTACACTTAATATTTCAAATGGTTGGCGAATATCAGTGATCTGAAAACTTTTGAAATTGTCAACGGTATGTCTGAAGTGATGAGCTTGAAGGCATTGGATAACATCAAAATATTGTCACAATTCAAAAGTAGTGTTCTTGTATAATTTGATTGATACCTAAAACAGACTCTCTCGTGAGGTAGAAGATACACATAGAAGTCGTTTATCATTTGCAAAAACTTCAACTCGATGCTAGAAATTCCGGTCTACATACTGGAAACTAGATTTCGTTCACAACACTTCAAGTATACGCTCTTCTACTAACTTTACATCCATATATCTATGGAATTTTCAATGAAGTTTTCTCACCACAGTTTTCGAAACCCCACAAATACATTATAGCGCCAAAATAAATGCTCAGCAATTCAACTGCAGTCGTACATTCCGCAAAGCACATACGCTCCAATCCAACTCGGACGAAATTAGAACTGCTGCTCTCCGATGGTCGTGGTGACAACGACCAGGTTAGTTGGCTGGCCCTTACTGAAAATGAAACGAAAACCAAACGAAGAAAAAAAACAGCGTGAAAATTCATTTTCTAGAATCCCTAATGAAGATTCATGTCACGTGGATCTACTGAATTCCTTCTGCATTACATCACAGCAATTCGCTGACGCTGCTCCTACAAGCACCGGTAATACTGCTATTGCTTTTGGTGCTAGGTCCTTTTATGGCAGACAGACAACCGCTATTACACCGAACCACGCAAATTCATCTTCAAAGCAAGCATGATATCCACGAACTACGGTTGTACAATTTTCTGCTAGCAAAAGATTTTGAATAGGCTGCCTAGTTAAATTACTTAGAGACACCGGCAAATATTTTCACCGAGTTTTGTCCCGGCTGAGTTATATATGAGAGTTGATTATAGTGCGAAATGTTTGAAATAGTTTTCAGTAAGATTTGCAAGAGTTTAAAGAAGCATTGGAGGAAAACGGTAGCAGTCTTCAGTATGATTCTAAATAATATGCCAGGTTTATAGCATAGGTTTACTAAGAAACATGGGAAATAGTTCAAAAAGTCCTTCAATTTTGTGTTGCCAGTAAAAAATTTTAGCCAGGACCTATAATTTTGAGTAAAAAAACTAATCAAATAGCGAGGGGCTGCCTCAAGTGCCCCAAACTTAAGTATTCCAGGGTCTTCGAAAATTGGAGTCCCAGTGCACCGCCGTGAGTCTCCTAACGTATGTATCAAGGGATCGATAAAGGTTCAACGTCCGGACCACAAGGTGGTAAAAAGATGGAATGGCAAGAGAGATAGGAGTAAGGGTGGGAGTAACAACAGGTACAGAAAGCAAGAGCCAAGCCTCCCAGTCCAAACTTAAAGAGGTAAAAAGCAAACCGGAAAAGTGATACGTGGCAGCAGCTCCCGGGGCTTCTCTCTGCATTTGAAAAGATAGATTATACCTTATTTTCAGATAATACATATTTCGTGCAAGCTACTCTGTTTTGTTAGTTTTGTTTTCATCAAACAAAATACCATCCACTTTTCGAACAAACACGTCATTCACTTAAAGAGGTCCAAACTTATCTTGTTATCATGCACACAGTGTGTGTGTATCAGATTGAAATATTTTCAAAGGATTGCTGTACTGAATACCGTACAACAACGTTATGGTGTTTTGCGTAAAGGTCATGGAAACATGAAAATATATACTATATGTTTTAGGGTAAAACTTTTTCGAACTCATGTGCTCTACGTATGTACCTGTACTGCCTTAGAAAAACTGAAAGACATATGAAGGTTGTTGATTCAGATCGCGAAACGAATACAGACTCGAATGCGACATCACAGAAAAAAACAGAAGGATATCGCTCCAAGAGAGGTACAGTGAAATTGTCGTAAATTCTAATCAGGCAACATCCTTGAAAGCCAATAGAGACATAACAAATATTGTTGCTGTCGTTGTTACTGCTACTTCTATGTATCTACTTACTTTCTCTATTTTTGCATTTGAACAGAGGGAAGTTGGTCTTGCGGCAGCTTTGTTTCCATGGAATTCACCAGAACTTGCTCCGAGGCGAATGCGAAACGATGGGAACTTTTATATAGAACATATCTAATTGGACATGTTACATGGATTATATGAATGTTTGTGTACATAATGAAACTCAGCAAACATATTGACAACATAATGGTGATGATAATTTTTAATGAAAGTTTTGGGACAGTCATCAGATAGCGGTAGATAGGGAGTGAAAGTTAAGTTTATGGAAATAGTAGATAGATTTTGCTGGCACTTAGATAGATGTATACAATCTTATTTTAACTGAATTACAGATTGCGTCATCTTGAAGCTTGTGTGATTTTCTTAAAAGGAATAGGAAGTTTAGAAAAATATAGGGTTGCTGCTGAGCCAAAAAGAAAATGAGAAGTACCTTCGATAGAACTCTTAAACGACGCCGAAATTATTTGATAAAGCTACTTCTTAAATTCGTTGGAAGCTGCTGTGCAAATATCATCCAAATAGTGCCCAGAAAATCAAATCCTTTTTTCATTTTGATATAGATCTCTCCCGAAGGAACTGAAGGTCATTTTTAGTGTACTCCTATGTGCACTATCTTTATATTCCCACTTCCGATGGAATTCATTCAATTAAATGTCTCCAATTGCATCCGCGTCGTATTTCTATACAGTCCTTTCACAGCTCGAATGCAAGTATTCTCATCATCTTCCACAGAAATTGCTGACTGCTGCAAGGACGTTCCCGTTGCAATATCATCGACTTCTATGCATTAGCAGTGATTGTGTGTAACTATACTGTCTTGTGTAGAACAAGCAAAGCAACTCCGTTCAGCTGCTCAATCGCATATCCTTGCGGTGCTGTAAGCCTCCGATGAGGTAAGTTCTTGAAGAAAATCGCATTATATCATCATCGCACCGACAAAGTGTTGTACGGTGTAACGTCAGCCAGGAGAATTGGGATTTACTGCAACCTACTGATATAACGTGTACGGTGCATATCGTTCTTTCGTTCGCTTTACAAAACACCAAGGAAATTTGTAGATTCTTCCACTATGCACTATCATGCTTCCTTAATGGTTGTATACGTACAGTAGGTCGGCAATACTATGGTTAATTCGTTTTCCATCCAATAAATTTGTTGCACTCTGGGATATTCTCCGGTGATGGTGCGAATTAGATGTGGTTGGATTGTTGGTCGGAGGACATATATATTTCTATGGCGGATGGTACCGAGAGGTACGGGGAAAGGGAGACAAATTGTAGACTGATGACATTTAATTTGGACTTTCAAAAGGATTTTGGTGTTTGTGTCAGGTAAATATATTATTTAGCTCCACGTTATTCAATTAAATTAAACAAATTAAAATTAGATACAAAAGTGTGTTATAATAGTATATTCAGCGTCGAATTATTCGCTGTATTTTCACAAGAACAATGTTTTTAATAAGGACATAACAATCAAATCATACAGCTATTGAGATATCGGACAGACATTTATTCCAATTGTTGTACACATGCTAAATTTTGGTCATACGACCACCGGGACCAATTTCATATTGCTCCTAGCGGGCACTTAGCGCACATATAGGGTTAAAAGAGAATTCCAAATATTCAAAAATCATTTCGCACACATGGTTTTTTGAAAATTTATTAGTTGATCGAATTATAAGGGTACATATAATATCACTAGAATTGCCATTGGTATCAAAGGGTTATTTTGAAAGTTTCAGCTCAATCAGATGACGCGTTCACGAGATACTATGCTTTAGGTTATACTTGCCTGATTCGTATTTGTGCCTAATTCATACTACGCTTATACCTCGGCTTCTACAATAGCTATTAGTCTCTCTAGTGGAAAAAATGTAAATAACATTCAACTATATTGACGTCTAACAGATAATAGCTGTTAAGCTACTCCCGACAAAAATATTAAAAAGGTCAGTTTTTTTTTCAATTTTTCTGTAATGATTTTGCAACTTTCGGAAGAACATTCTTAAAATTTTATTGATTATAATATATTAAGGTATTCATGATAAATCTACGCGTATATTTCATCTGAGGATATGATATATGTGAAATTTTTTAGCGGTAAATTGCAAGTTTGTATGGCTTTTGCCCCTATTTCGTACTCGAGTCAGGTTCTTAAGATGTACTGGTGCGGTTTTAACCATTTTATTTGACTTTCTCGATTAGTTATACTGATCCGTAAACTTTTATTATGTCAAATAAACGCAAAAACATAAAATAATTTAAAATATTATTGTTTTTACTTTTAGAATAAAACGTTAAACAAGATATAATTCTTGGAGCAAATAAATATACAAATATACAATTTAATGAAATTAGTCATATATATAATATACCGAAACCGAAATTTAGACGACATTTAATAGGTTTGAATACATCTTAAAAAATTAGACGTCTGAAAGATTTAACTGACAAAATGGAATCCAAGCTGGACAGGCATGTTTTGTTATTGGAATCTGGATTTTTCGGTCTGGCCATAACCGACTTACGGAGCTTAGCTTCTCAGTTAACAGAAAAATATAGACTGAAACATAAATTCAACAATAAATTGCAGCTGACTGAATGGAAATGATATTAGAAATATATTTATTTATTTATTTCATACCAAACAAGGTGTATACATAAAGTAATAGCAACTTACATTTTCCTTAAGCTAAACTAAAATAAAACAATGTAAACAAACAACGTAACATGTCCCAGACTTTTGTCTCGCTGTCAATTTGAGGCGGAGATTCCAAGGAAAGCAATAGTTTCCTTTAGGAATTTAGCGATATAATTAACGTACTGTTGAGCCCGGATTTAGAGATAGACGGGAAATAGTAGTTGGAAAATTTGTTAAATATTTTACAGCATCTATTTATCGGTTCTCTGTCACCATAAGCAGTATGATGCTGGTGCTCATTGAGGAGACGTGTGTGTTATTGCAAATATATTCAACGCTAATCAAGCCCCTCATCGCATCAAAAACGAAACATGAGCATAATAACAATCTGATTGAAGAAAGTATTGTCAAATTTAAAAGACATATTCGGTAAAACTCGACTTGATGTACCACACAGCTTTTACATGAATTTTGTGTGTTTGCTTTTGCGCGCCTCTTAATTGTAAATTTTCAGCTGCTGGCTGACTCTAGCAAAATAATTCCGGAACCAACATATATTACTCGCTGCAAAAGATTCAACAAAGAAACGGTTATGGTATTTTTTGATAAATATGAATCAATGAATCAATCTCAGATTTTTTTGATAAATATTAAAATGAATCAGTCTTAGATTTGGACCAATTTACAGCTGATCAAGTTTATAATATGGCCGAGATCAGTTTAAGGACAGTTGAAAAAAGCTGAAAAAAGTAAACACCAGGTTGGAGCTGTCACTAGCGGCAAACGTGGTGCGAATACCACATGCGTTTGCAGTATGAACGCTGCTGGAGAATTCGTGCTATCCATACTCATATTTAAAGTTTAAAGAACGACAGACGACTGAAAACGGAGGGGGCACCACCGAAAACGTTGTACGATTTGTTCAGAGGGTGGATGGATTGTGACTACATTATTTATCAAATGGCTTAAATTTTTTATTAAGTGTCTGAGACTGCTAAAATCACAAGAAAATCAAGTTTTTCTCATCATAGGCGACGCATACGAAGAACGTTGACGGAATTGATCTTGCAAGGGAGCGTGGAATAATCATGTTCTCTTTTCCAGCACATATCACACACAAATTGCAACCACTAGGTAGACCATTGTTCAAATCACTAAAACAGAGTTTTAGTGTTGCTTGCACTTCACGGATGCGAGATCATCCTGGTTGCGTAGTAAAGCAAACAAACATCGCCGAAATTTTGGAATCGTAGAGCCGTTTGAAACAGGAATATATGGGTTTGAATCTTGCGGACGATGACCTTTTAATCCTTTTAAAGGGGCAGGTACACTTAGAATTTTCCAAAAATCTATTTTGTTGTAAAAAGTAGCATATTTCAAAAGCATTCTCTGCAAATTTGATCACTGTAACTTGATATGTGATCACTGTAACTTGAAAACGGCTTTATCGATCAGCATTAAATTTTCCTCACTTATTTTATATGTAATTATCCTTCGGATAAACGAAGGATTTTTTGATTGGACTATACGTTTTTATTCAATAGCCGAAAATGTGAGTGAAATTTTGTTCAAAAATACAATTTTGAATTTCAACAACCGCCATTTTTCGAAAAATCAAAATCTGCCAAAGTCCTTCGTTCATCCGGAGCACTATATAATCCTCGATTTTTTTTTATTTCGGATGATCCAGTGACAAGCTACAGTGATCACGGCAAAACAATTTTTTTTTTGACCCTCGAAAATTTACTCTATTTCGACAGATTTTCAACCTTTTGCCTTAAAAAATTTACAATAGCTTCTACAAATATATTTCTTTCAAGTAAAAAAACATTTGTTATTAACTATTTTAATGTATGTCTAAAAAAAAAATCCTAAAAGCGAGCTTTTTTTGGGGATCCCAAATGTACCTAACCCTTTAAGATCAGGTTTGAGGAATATGTTGTTCTTGACGAATCTAAGCGAATCGGCCAAAATCTAGAAACTTAAAGCCAACAAGAACAAACTTATAAAGTTCGAGCGACACTTGAAATAGTAGCTACAATGCGTGATATCCCCGAAATTCAAAACAAATAAAAAAAAAGTTTAAGCGCTATTGTTATTACAAAAAGTCTCTATAAAAAAGAGTTCGATAATAAAACAGAAGAATCCAAGAAGAAAAACGTATCAAAGAATACTAGTACAAAGAAAAGTGAAACTACTATAAGATCACAAAAGGGAAATAAGAAAAAAACAAGACGAAACTGATAGCTGGTTCCGTAAATTATATCAAGAAAACTTAGAAGAAAGTATGATCAAATGCTGAAATTGTGAGATATAGGTACATGAACATTGCGCAGGAACCAATACAAAAGCAAAATATTACAATTGTGATGGCGCAAGAATTGGCGAAAACCATTCGCCGAATTGGCTAAGACTTAATTTACACATGTATTAATACATTATTGATTAATATTGTGATTGAAATCTAATAATAAGATCTCAAAGTAAGATTTAAGAATATATGTATCAGGACGATTTCAGATGAAAGATAGTCCTAAATCGTAAATTTGCTTATTTTTCAGAAGTCTATAAGATTTACGTTAAATTGAATTAGACTAGTAATACGCTACTACCCAAATAAAAGTTACATAAAGTAAAAGATAAAATGTCTTTATTAATATCGAATATATGAAGATTTTCCCTTAAGCGGAACGAATTAGGAAAGTTTGTCCTGATTGAAAACCCCTATATAAATTTTCCCCATATAGGACTAGTGTAAATGCTCGCGTTTTCAAGCTAAAAAATAATAGCAGTAAAATATCTACAAATACTGAAATGACTACTTTAAATTCTCTTGAATTTCTGACCTACTTTATATGCTCCTGAATTTCTTCCAACATATCCCTTGTCCTCATATTCAATTTTCTGCTCATTAATATTAAATCATTTTTCCACAACCTCTTCAAATCCGATCAACAACAACATCATCGTCATTATTATTATCATCGTCCTCATCCTATGAGGATAGTAGTATTCACGCGAAACCGATTTTCCACTTCTTTCTCGTACACATGTAGCTTTGGCAAAAACAATGAAAATACCGTGTGATGGAACTAGGACACGTAATTACGAAATCTGTCAGAAGGTAGATTAAGTTTTCCAATCGATTAGCAAAATCTGGTGGTAGTAGACTGAATCTTTTATGAGTTTCACAAATGGTACCATCGTTTCGCCAATTGTTCACAATCGGGATATTCAATTTCCAAGCAGCAGTATCGATGAGCATCCTGTTGAATAGCAAGCAAGCACACTAGATTTGCGAAGAAACGGGTACGGCAATATATTGTCAGTGTCGTTCGAACAATGAACGCACACATCAAATAACAGGTCTGGTTGAATGTGTCGTTCGCATAGGAAATTTTGTTGTGCACTCGTGGATACATACGAGTATTTAATATCGGGCGGCGGATATGCATATGGTGGATGAATGACCGAAGTTTTGGCAGGCAGATGATTCGTGGAAGGAAGCTGGAATATACACATGATATTCTCAAAGTGTTTTAATATGTTTTGTCCTAGGTTTGAAATTAAGTCTTGAAATGTTATGTATCCCTTAGGTATTTGAAAATACCGCAAACATAAGTGCTGTCTCCATTAATCTATATTCGACACTTTTTTCATGAGATTTTTTAGAAGATATCTTTGTATATTTTCAGTTTTCTCGGTCGAAGTTCAATTTGATTGTCGAAGCCATAATTTTTTAAGGCTAGTTTGACTCCGCGAGTAAAGTCCGGTACTGAGTTAATCGTGAAGCTAAATTTTGACAAGTTTGCATTATCTGTTCATTCTTTCGAACGAAAATATTGACAATCGAGAAAAGCAGAGGCACTGCTCATTTCTGACGGATAAAATATCAAGAATTTCAATTTTCGATTCATACTGTTATTGAAAAGACATTAGCGCAATTGAATTTTCAAATTCAAACACTAAATTGTCACTTTTTAGCACGAAAGAACGAACTGCACATACTAAATTGGCGTGCAGATTGGACATATTCTGCAATTAACGTACGAAGTGAATTTTTGTGGATCAGCTGTTTGTGTCGTCAGTCTATCAACAGGTTGAAATGGGATTGGAAATCTACGCCCAAAATAGCAATATTGATATCGGTGACGGTAAATTTCCAGGTAAAATTTAAGTGTAAGGTGGCTTCATCATATGTCTTTATGATAGAGTTACTTGCCGCATAAACGGTAGCGTATCTCTTGGTGCGTGGTGAACTGACTATTCGCCGAGGACTGTAGCGAGTCGCTGGATGCTGTCTTTGAGCCGGTTTAGACGAGCGGTTTTTTGCTGGATCCAGCACGAGCTTTCAGGCAAAAGAAGTGAAGGACGGAACGGAACAGCGAGCACGACTGATATAGTTGGCCATCGACCACGGCAGCGATTTTTCTGTCATTTTCTTAGAAAAAATTTGAGACACAGACATTTTTTTGGTAGAAAGCAGGCTGCTACGAATATAAAAAACTGTGTGCTAGCACAGCAAGAAATCGCTCGTGAAAACTTGCAACGAGCACCATCGGCCAGCAAACTCTGTGCTGGCAAAGCACAACATCGCTCGTCTAAACCGGCTCTTTGCAGTATGTGGTGCAGTTGTCATGACTTGTGATGTCGGGTTACACCATGGCCTTCATATAAAAGGCCTATCGCAAAAGCAATTAACCTACAAGATGGCGGACCTAAGCTACTTTTCCCAACCAGTCCACACAGTGATGTTTTTTTATGGTTATAAATAAATTCACGAGATCCACCTACAGGAGATATAAGGAAACTCATATGTCATGTCAATCAATGTTGTTCTGGGATCTTTCACAAGCAATTTAGATATAAAAAGTCTTTAGCATCAGACCTCAATTCATTGGGACACTTATCCGAAATATCATTTGTGTAGAAGAATTAGCAGATTATCAAAATTTGATGATTTTTAAAGTGGAATAAATCCTACCAACCACATACGGCAATTGTTTACAATACACATTGCCGAGAGTAGGTGGCAGGTATTCCAAATTGCAAAGTTCTCGCGTATACAGCACAATAAACACATCACTTTCACGACACTTATCCGAAATATCTTTTACGCGACAAAAACTTCGAAACCAGTCTCCGGATAATAGGAAAATAGACTCTATTCGCGGATTCAACCGAGCAGCACCATTCACATTGCTAATATTTACTAATTGTCAGAGAAATGTCAAACAATTGTCATTGTGCAATTCCCAATAAATCTTAATAACGAGAGGACTACACCATTTTAAAAAGTAGCTTAATACCTGTCAGATTGCAAGTCGCGATAGGCCTTTTATATGAAGGCCATGGTTACACTCAAATATCTTATTGGCTATTTTTGCCTGCTCGGTGAGTAGAAGTTTCTCGTTGGCGGCCAAAATATAGCGCATGTTGCTAGGTAGTCGCACAACCCACAAGGCTCTTAGAATGTCTTCCTTCAAGGCTTCTGGTATGATAGCTTCCATTTCCCTTATGCTGCTTCCTCACTGTGGGCCACCATCGGCCAATGCAATGGTCGCAATGATGGCTGCCATCATAAGTTGCCTCCGCACACTGGGGCAATAGATGAGCCAGTCATGATTTTTCTGTTGCGAATAATGGCCCGCATTGATGTGTGCGAAAAACCACTCTGAAAGCTATCCTCGGCGATCGCCATTTCCATGCTTCGCCACTGTCGGTCACTGCAAGCCATCACCCGTCTACACAATGGACTGATTTTCAGGAGTGCAGAGCCATACCCTTGTTATGTTGTAGTGTTTACTTGGTTCATTTAACTCGGGGTCACCAATAGTCGATCACTTGTCCTGACCCTAAGTGCCATCTATTAATGTAAACACGTTCTTAAATTCTTATTTCTTTATCATAGATCATAAAATTACACGCTAAGTACACTCTTTCGAAAATTGCTTTTATTTTGCGTCTTTTTCTCTCTTCTCTATCGATGTGAAGTTGTTTTCGGCTTGAATTGTTCTTTGTTCATATTTTAACGCTTCTTGTTGTAAGATATTGAACTCAGCTGGTTGTCACACGCTAAGTGCCTTTTAGTAGGCAAAGAAAATTAGTAAAATTCCAATTTGTTAAAACGTCTCACGGAGTCATCAGATCAGTCCGAACTTCACGGGTCACATTGATGTGTATCAAAATACGCTTAAAAAGTTTCGGATGAATGTGTGATCAACGGCAGGGACTTAAAGAGAAACGCTTCAAATCATCGAAAAACCGGATTCATCTGATAAACACCGTGTAATGCAAATCAGTAACAAGTGCTTCACTTTCCTCTGCAGTTTTGAAACTTTTGGGAGTGGTAGCTTTGAAACCATGAAATTCTTTCTACCCCATGATTTCCAATTGAGTCATCACATCAAAGTGGTACATGACCTTCGATACAACGTACTCCTTGTTAGGTTATTTCCTCATATCTTATACTTTTCTTCGAAAATATCGGTTCCGGTTCCTTAGCGCTAGATTTTTTTTTAAATTTTTAAAAGTTCACTCAAAGCAATATAATTATTCAAGTGAAAACAAAACATATGCTCAGGAGGAGTACCAGATCATTCTCGCAACAACATAAACGCACAAAATCGTTATCTTTCACGAGGCAACACGGCTACCTTATTCTAAGTACATCCTTACAAAAAAATAGAACAAATGTTTTTAATGTTCGATCCGACTCCTTGCTTATTGTTCCTCTTGCAGTTGGTAGTACTTAAGAAAAAATCTCTTTAATTCTAGTAGCCTTCGCTAATGTCTTGTTGTTACTACTGACTGCTGATTCGACTGTTATTTGCTGCGGTAATGCTAGCCAACATTAGCCAACACCGAAAACGAGACCCAAATGCTTAAAAAGAACAAAGCAATCCCAAGGAACAATGCAAACGATGATAGGATGAATGAGTGAAAGACAACAAGAGTATCATAGCGTAGTTGAATTGAAAAGAAGCGCATGCAAAAAAGGTCAAACCGGAGATAGAAGTGAACCGGTCGGTTAGGCATTGACCGTCAACTGAAAACACACAGGACCTCCACTTTTAAAGAACTAATTTGGTGGCATAATGATTGTTATGGGACATTTGGTTTTTGAAAAGATGCTAGGGGATTCCAGAATGTGATCGAGATAGGCCAACGTTGGGTTTGTGTATTATTTTTAATGCGAGAAAAAAGATTTGAGAACTTGAATTGGGCGAATTTGTTTTGGAAGTTTGAAAATCATAATTGATTTAGAAAATTTCTTAGAAATCGTTTTTAACACGTTTTTCAATGGTTATATTTCACCAGGATACATGTCGTTGGTACAAGATATAACTAGAAAACTATTTATTTACGAGAAACAACGCCCTTTTAGTATCTTCGAAAGACAATTTTATTTCACTTTCAGTTTTGATGTTTGGCCAATGTTCGTCGTATTTACAGGCTTATGGCTTCATTGATTCAATGTAACATATATACATAAGACTGTTTGCTCTTGTCCTAAACGGTAAGTGTTGTCGACTATCGTTTCACACCGAAACAGAATAGCTCTTCGGCAGATTGTAAGAATACGTCTTCTATTGATGAATTCTTTATTCCGAATGAAAATAATATTTTGACACTTTTTCATTTTGTCCTTAAGCGTACAGGTGTTAAAAAAAGTTGATGTATTGTATAGTGTTGTGGACAGCAGTAGATTAGATGTAGAACAAAAGTGTATTTATGTAAGTGGATCCGCAGCTCTTTGAATGGCTCTTTAAGGGCGGTCAGTAAATTGGGTGAGTTGAACTGAGCTGGCTCAGTGAAATGAGTCATTATTCCCATACAATCAATAGCTTGCGCTTAATGTAACTATATCTTTCAAAAAACAAAATATAAATGCTCTAGATATTTCAATTTTAGCCCATGGCTAAAAAACTCTTTAATCAAAACTCAATATTCGCTACGAAAATACAAAACTCATCCACTATCACCATGTCAACAAAATAGACAAATTTCTATCAGTTCGGAAAATAAAATACAATTGTAAGAGCATACAAAAAAACATAGAGAAGAAAACACACATCTATCTACGTCTAACATATTTTTATTTTTTTTTTTATGAAACTGTGCGTTCTCTTCTATCTGGTGTGGTGGACCTCCGAGCCTGAAACTAAAAGAAAACGATATGTGAGTGTGGCATAAATTTTCCAGCACCTAATTGCACTCACACACCCACACACGAAAAGGTTAAGTGATCTACTTGCGTGGCCGGCATTCTTTTTCGCTTGGCAATAACCGCGACGCGCTCACGAGAAACGAACTATTATATTCCTGTTTAAGGGAGAACACACGAAAACAGGAATATAATGCGCGAGAAGAGGAGTACCATCTCCGTATTTACGTCCTGGAAAAACTACCGCATGTACGTGTAACGCAGCGTCACACTCATCGTCAAGGGAGAACGCACAAGACGATGAACATGGCCCGCAAGGAGAGGAGTACCATCTCCATACAAACGCACTCGGTAAAACTAATGCACATACATAGCATATCGACATCATCAAGGGAGGACACACAAGATGACGGACGTGCAACGAGGGGAGAGGAGCACCGTCTCCACACACATGAAAGGGGAGAACCACCAATCATGTGTTCACTCGATCAATGCATTAGCAAGGGAGGAGAACCGTCCCAACCAAATTACAATTATCGCGCTTACTAACCGACGAGAACCTTACCTCGAGAATTTTGAACTACTGTACATATGAGCACATCGACATCATCAAGGGAGAGCAACGCAAGATGATTAACGTGACGAGGGGAGAGGAGCACCATCTCCACACACATGAAAGGGGAGAACCACCAGCCATATACTCGCACGGTCGATGCACTACAGGGAGGAGATCCATCCCAAATAACACAAAATTACCGCGCCTAGGGAAGAGAACCATCCCTGATACCCGACGGACACATTAAAACGTAACAGAGCTTAGGAACGCCACGCCACGATCAAAAGAATTAGTTCTTATTTCTCTGATGCACTCAATAAAATCATAGCAAATAACAACAATATCTACATGCTACTCTACGTTTCTTTAATTTTAGAAAATAAAGGCCACACTCAGTGAATAACTCACCCAAAATTCTTCTTTCGTCAACACCCTGCCAAAAATATTCTTACTACACTTTCAAATTCAATCCTAGTACACCCGTTTTAAACCGCGGCACCACACAGAATGGTGAGGCTCTTATCAGCCACAACATTCCGAGGATCTAGCAACGAGCTCAAGGCCATATGTTTATGCGGATTGACTCATACATACACACTCAAAGGATATAAGACAAAGGATACAAGACAAACGACAGATACACGAATGCACACCTTTTCTTTGCTTACATTCGGCCATCCTGCAACAAACTCGACTCGAGTTATGGGTCTGGATCCTCAGCATCACTTGATAGAACAACTCCATCTTCCCCGCTTTCGTTGTCAGTGTCCTCTGATATACCTCCGGGGACGCTCCATAGTTTGGTTCTGTCCACCGCAATCACTCGCTCATAACCTCCTTTTCTCGTTGTTTGGTGACTCCCTTGCATGTCTTTAACGATGTATCTATCATTTGGTAACACTTTTTTGACGACAAACGGGCCGCTGTACGGTGGAACTAGCTTTCTACTAGTGTTGGCCGCAAGTTTTTTCTTCTCGATCAACACCAGATCACCTTTTTTATAATTTCTTGGCTTCTTCCGTTTCTCATCGAACTGAATTTTTTTGTTTTTCTTGAGCTTGTTCAATATTTTCTCCAGCTAAGTTTCTTTCTGCCACCAGGTCATCAAAAATTCGGGACGTCTGACTCACTTCATCACTTAATAACACATCTGTACCTCCTCTTGGTTTAAATCCAAGCATAAGTTCGCTGGGTGTTTTTCCTGTACTTTTATTAACCACATTGTTTATGGCAAATTGCATCTGCTTGACATTTTCATCCCATAATTCTTCTTCAAGGGTAGTGGTCATCGACGCAGACAAAATGGATTTATTTAGTCTTTTAATCTGTCCATTCGCACGGGGCGTAGCCACAGCATTTCTGATATGTTTGATCGCATTTTGATCGCAAAAATATTTGAAAGCTTTTGAGGTGAATGAGCTTCCCTGATCTGAAATTATCTCCTTCGGTATTCCATACACTGCGAATAAATCCCTGCAGAAATCAATAACGTATTTTGTGTGCGTGGTTTTGACTGCTCTTATGCACAGAAATTTGGTGAACGGATCGACTAACTCGATTATATAGACATTTCCCCTCTTACTTTTTGGGAATGGTCCCAAATGATCAATGTGCATGGTTCTCATAGGTTCAGGTACTTTTGGGATCAGATGCAAATATCCTTCCTTTTTTCCTGCCTTTCGTTTATTAAACAGACATTTAATACAGCATGCAATATACTTTTCAATGTATTGGCGCATCCGAGGAAACCAATAGTTCTCACACAAGCGATAGAGTGTTTTCTCGACCGAAAAATGACCTAAATCATCATGAGCAGCTTTAACAACTTGATTCCGCATGCCACGTAAGACTACCCATTGAATTCCTCTTGCTGTAATCCTGTATATTCTTCCTTCTCGTAATGCATAGTTCTTGTATACACTCCTCTCGTAATCAGTTTTAGGTGGTTTCATTAGCACTTTATGCATTTCTTGAATTTTATCATCTGTCAACTGTCCTGCCAGAACCCAATCAGCTTGTGATATTTGCATTACTATGTGCTCTGCTACTGGATTTCGACTTAAGGCGTCAACATGTTTCATTCGCGTCCCAAGCCTGTAAATAACTTCGAAAGAAAATTCTTGAATTTGTAGCCACCACCTAGCTATTCGCGGTATGAGTTCTTTCTTATTCTTCGTAGCTTTCAAAGCATTACAATCAGTGACAACGGTGCCAAATAAGTAGCTTCGAAATTTTTTTTTTAACGATTCCTCGACCGCAAGGGTTTCAAGTTCATATGAATGAAATTTGCTCTCGAGATCAGTGGTTTGCCTGCTGAAATACGCTACAGGGTGCAGTCGACTGTCTTGTTGATATTGCAATAGGATACCAGCTACGCCCAACGAGCTAGCGTCGGTGTGAACCTCGGTAATAGCATTTGGGTTGAATAGTGCTAATACGGGTCTGTCCATCAGGATACCCTTTAATTTTCGAAATGCATCGTCCTCTACTTCTGTCCATTTCCAGGCACAGTTTTTTCTAATCAACGAAGTTAATGGGCGAGCTATGATCCCATAATCCTTCATGAAATGCCGAAAGTTTCCTGCTAGTCCCAAAAATTGTCGAATGTTCTGCATAGTTTTTGGTGTCTCAAAATTAGCCACAACCTCGGTTTTTTTCAGACCTGGGTTGTACCTTGCCATTGCTTATGGTATATCCCGAAAATGTACCTGATGTCATGAGAGAGTAACATTTTTTAAAAATTCAGTGTAAGTCCTTCTTTGCGAAAAAGCTCAATGAGGTTTCAAAGGCTTTCCAAAGCTCTAGGAATGGAGTCGGCATGCGAGAGAATGTCATTTAACTAGACGGAAGCAATCTACCCCACCGGTCTGAGTATTCTATTCATCAATCTTTGGAAAAGTCTGGGTGTATTAATCAGCCCGAAAGGCATTTGTTCGAATTCGAATTGACCAGCCGGTGTCACAAACGCAGTATATCGTTTTAATTCCTCCTCGTAGGAATTTGGTGGTAGCCTGAACGTCACTTGAGACAAGGGGAGAAAATACCCCCACATAATAATCAATCTAGTCATCGATTTGAGGAAAAGGATGATTGCCTTTGATAGTAACTGAATTTAATTTACTAAAATCGACACAAACTCAAGATTCTCCATTCTTCTTTGTCACTAATACTGTTGGAGAGGCGTAATCCTAATTGGAATCTCGGATGATATTTTTCATCAAAAGGTCGTTAACAATCTCATTCATAAAATATTCCTCGTGTCTTGCTATTCGATACGGGCGAAACTAAAACGGCTTGTCTTCTCGCAATCTTGTTTTCATTTGCACTGATTCTGCGCAACCGATTTCGTCAATATTTAATGAAATGTAGTCACGAAACTCTTGAAGAAAATCAACTAATTTTTGTCGTGCCTTGTCGTCGATATTTCCAACACCTTTGTGATTTGCATTAAAGTCTGGTACTTTTCAACCCTTCTTGACAAAAAATTACCTCGTTTCAATGCTAAAAAGATTTCCATTACTCATGCAATTTTCATTGTAAGGCCAACCTCGAGCCACAATTTCGTTGTTCGAAAGAATAATGTCCGCATAAAACAGATTTATTCTTGGAGCCGAAGTTTTCTTGTTCTTATCGATTGATAACATTACCCCCTTAACAAGATTTTAACGACGATGTAAAGACGTAAACTAGCCACAATGTAGCGATTCCGGAATAATCATCAGATTTTAGTCAAAAGGTGCTCTGATGATTAGATGGGCTAATACACAGATCCGCTGCCCGCAGGATTATTTTACTGATAGGAATTGTTTCATTACATGTCAATTATAGGTCCTGATCGCTATTTTATTCAAAAAATCTTCGCCGCTTTGAAAGTTCTTCTCAGAAGGACTTTGATCCTATGTTTACGATCCGAAACTACATCAGCATCTACCATTACAGTGACACGATCACCTTCAATTTATATTTTAGTGGATCCCCTACTACAAATTGATCCTTTACAATAACCACACAAAATTACTCTTTCTTCAGTACACAACCAATATATAGAATACAAAGCACACGAAATATGTGCAAAAAAAAAAACAACCATATAACAATGTATTTCCAATTATGCACAAACTAAATGCTCGGATGTCCAACCACGTCGCTGTAATTTTCCTTCTACATTCATTAGCTCTGTGTTTCTATCCCACTTCTGATATGTAAGAGCATACAAAAAAAACATAGAGAAGAAAACACACATCTATCTACGTCTAACATATTTTTATTTTTTTTTTTATGAAACTGTGCGTTCTCTTCTATCTGGTGTGGTGGACCTCCGAGCCTGAAACTAAAAGAAAACGATATGTGAGTGTGGCATAAATTTTCCAGCACCTAATTGCACTCACACACCCACACACGAAAAGGTTAAGTGATCTACTTGCGTGGCCGGCATTCTTTTTCGCTTGGCAATAACCGCGACGCGCTCACGAGAAACGAACTATTATATTCCTGTTTAAGGGAGAACACACGAAAACAGGAATATAATGCGCGAGAAGAGGAGTACCATCTCCGTATTTACGTCCTGGAAAAACTACCGCATGTACGTGTAACGCAGCGTCACACTCATCGTCAAGGGAGAACGCACAAGACGATGAACATGGCCCGCAAGGAGAGGAGTACCATCTCCATACAAACGCACTCGGTAAAACTAATGCACATACATAGCATATCGACATCATCAAGGGAGGACACACAAGATGACGGACGTGCAACGAGGGGAGAGGAGCACCGTCTCCACACACATGAAAGGGGAGAACCACCAATCATGTGTTCACTCGATCAATGCATTAGCAAGGGAGGAGAACCGTCCCAACCAAATTACAATTATCGCGCTTACTAACCGACGAGAACCTTACCTCGAGAATTTTGAACTACTGTACATATGAGCACATCGACATCATCAAGGGAGAGCAACGCAAGATGATTAACGTGACGAGGGGAGAGGAGCACCATCTCCACACACATGAAAGGGGAGAACCACCAGCCATATACTCGCACGGTCGATGCACTACAGGGAGGAGATCCATCCCAAATAACACAAAATTACCGCGCCTAGGGAAGAGAACCATCCCTGATACCCGACGGACACATTAAAACGTAACAGAGCTTAGGAACGCCACGCCACGATCAAAAGAATTAGTTCTTATTTCTCTGATGCACTCAATAAAATCATAGCAAATAACAACAATATCTACATGCTACTCTACGTTTCTTTAATTTTAGAAAATAAAGGCCACACTCAGTGAATAACTCACCCAAAATTCTTCTTTCGTCAACACCCTGCCAAAAATATTCTTACTACACTTTCAAATTCAATCCTAGTACACCCGTTTTAAACCGCGGCACCACACAGAATGGTGAGGCTCTTATCAGCCACAACATTCCGAGGATCTAGCAACGAGCTCAAGGCCATATGTTTATGCGGATTGACTCATACATACACACTCAAAGGATATAAGACAAAGGATACAAGACAAACGACAGATACACGAATGCACACCTTTTCTTTGCTTACACAATCAACCTGTTAAATTTAGTGAAAAATTGCATCGTTTAAGCCGTTTCGCGATGATGAAGAAAAAAAAGAAAGTTGGATGACTGGCTGCCTCCAGAAATCCATGAGTACAACAAAAACTCAGTCGAATATCGATAGAATGGATACGGCTGGCTCCTGATGCCACTGTTGCTGTTCGTATCGGTGCTAAATCTCTAGTTCTGTCTGGGATTCAAGAAGCATATAGCCAAGTTCAGTGCTGGGATGCAAGAGGTATGAAACGGAACGGAAATAAGAAATAGACCTTCAACTTTAGCTTGTACGTCATAAATCATTTTTTTTCTTTTGCGTCTTTGTTCCGCCCACTTCTCGCCCGCCTTGGGGATGCTGCGGTACGACAAGGCCTAGATAATATTTTCCAGCGATGAATTTCCATGGCGGCATGCGTCTCATCCAAGGATATAGAGAAGAAAAGTCGAGAAATTAATGAGCACCATCTCCTTTCATCATTTTTGGAAATTTATCAAGAGGCGAAATTTCCGTTTACTTTAAGAGAAGCGGTAAGCAATTAGGTTGGGTGAGTGGAAGAGTGTTGCAGAAAACGGGTCCCGCGATCCGGAGCGTGCCTGTTCCCGAGTTGATGACAGTGGCCCGGAACGGAGGCACTAGGTGCGCAAATTACGAACAAGTGTTATGATGGTGTACCTTGTATCGGCTATCAGTTGGAAACGGTCTACCTCGGCGAAACGATTACATCTGAGAAGATTGCTTGATATTTTTCAAGGGACTCGCGACCGAAGCTTGAATGTCGACCCATCCAGAGCAGGTAAAGTGGCAAGAGGTAATGTTATACGGTGGTACGGTAATGAGAAAAGTTGTATCGTTATAAGAATTGTCCAAAGTAATCTCATCGACAAATTTTTCAGAAATTCGCTTGAAGTTTCGTCTACGATTTTGTCAATTATGCGAGAAAAAAAAAACTTTGAAAACGGTATCTTATATCTCTGACTCGGAGACTAGTATCTTGCAAGGAAGAACTTGAGAAGGACTTTGACAAAACCGATACTTAATTTCAGGATTGAAGCTTGAAAATGAGCCACGTTTTTGGCTATCTTTCCTGTACAATCCAAGAATTTACCGCTTTAATTTGCTTAACTCACAATATTCCTTCGGAGCTGCAAATGAGAGAATGAAAATCATTGTCGCGGCAATAACGGTATTCTGAGGTGTTCGCAATTGTTTTTCATTTAAAACATTCAATGTCGGCGAAGGAGCACTAAAGTAGAAAGCTCGTTGCACGGCTAACCCATAGATTTATAAGAAAATGGCACACAAATGAATGCGCAACTGACTTTCTCCAGAGAAGTGGCACTTGTTGGAAAATTTTGTTAAGCTAACTAGCCTAGAAGCGACACTTGACGGAACGACTGCCTCGAAACTGTGTACATTACGAACTTGGCAGCTTGTCTGTCTTTGGCTTTGCGCTCCTTTCCTTGGGCGAAAATTACGTAATGTTTTTCTAGCAGTGGCTGGAAAGTTTTTCTTTCACATCATTAATATACACTCGTCTTAGCTGTCGTCGTCGATTGTCCTGGAGGCATTTTTAATTACACTCGGTGTAGGTAGTCTGTGAAAGGATATTTTGTGAAGATAGTTTCAGTTTTGCGAAATGAATTTGGTTGCGAAATGAGAAACGAATTGAAAAAGTTGAAAATTATATTTTTGCAAAGCTTGTAGTTTCTTCGAAATTCTTTTTGTATTTTATCTCTTTGTTCTGCTAGAAGAAGTAATTTGCACCTACTCCGCCAGTGGTGTGCAAATAACTACTATTATGAAAATTTTTGGGGTTGAGGAGATAAACAAGCTTTATGTTGAACAGAAGGAAACGCCGTACAACATGATTTTAGAATGTACACCGTTCACACGACCCACCTGAAAAAATTATAAATTTAGCTAGAGAGACTGAAATTCTTATTAGACTTGCAATCTTTGGTTTATTGGTTAGCAACTTCACAATTGAATTGCAGTATGAGGATTCATCTAACACAACTCTACAAAAAGCAGTTTCTCCCTTCACATTTTCTCATAATATAAAATGGTTGACCACATTCTTCCAAAACAGCCTCTTAACTAGAAACCATCAATCACAACCATACATAATTACTAGCTTGCTATTAACATCAAGCAATTAACTAAAAATGCTCGACCAGCAAATAAAAAGATAATCTCGATCAGTTTCAGAGCCAATAAAAACTAAATAGACGTCAGATAAAAGTCGGCGTAGATAGTTTATAGCCAGTGATGTACAATCAGTCATAAACCGGAACAAATATACTCTGCTTATTGGTGCCACCCTCAGAGGTGCCACCCACTATTGAAATCCGATTGAAGGATATCGCTTTCTTTTTCCAGCTTATTGGACGAGCCATCTTACCGCCAATGCAATATCGACAAGAATCACATGCTCAGTATAAAAAGTTGCAGTACCCACACCTTAATCTAATCAGATTAAGCAATGCTATTTTAACTAAACCAAGGATATTTATAAATAAGTATTAGGCTACCACCAAATACCATGAGCTCTCCCTCTGAGGCTCTAACTATTTTTCCCAAAATAATTGATTACAAACAATCACGCAATCAGGATTCCGTACTAATAATAATTAAACTAGTTCGCGAAACAGGAAACACTCCGACGTGTCTATTAATAATGGCATTAAACAGAGAAGCATACATAGCCTAACTTGCCCTTCGTTGTCTTCTTCTTTTTCCTCGTCGTCGTCGTATAAGCTCCACTAAAGCGACTTTGATTCGATTTTCCGCCTGTGTTTGATTAGAATTACTCGTTTTGATATTTGCAAGCATTAAAGTAGATATTTTGCTCGGGTGGTGTTTTGAGCGTGACTGACGTCGTATTGTCGAGTCGATGGTAGTGGGAACGTGTATTGACGAGGTCTTAAGGATTATCATAATAGGGTTACAGGCAGCGTGGTAGCTCGTCAATTAATGAAGACAGCTAACCTTCAGCAATCGAGTTAGGATTTTTCACTACAATTTATGCTGAAGCAATCAGAATGGATAAGTGGAAAATGGGAAGAAAGCTGGCCTGTATGAGAGTAGACGTATAGTTAAGTGGAAAAGGTGAAAGGTAGGATGGTAAGTGGATTACAATGCCGACAAAGGTCAAAGGTATGTGAGAAGATTTCATAATATCTACTCGCAATGAGTAGTAGTAGTTTGCTTGTCATATTTTCATTATAGGAAATAATAAGTGAAATTTAAAGACGACCAACAAAAGCTAAATTAGAAATAATGAACCAATGATTAGCAACGAAGATTAAAAATATTAGACGTTTTTTTTCCACACCCAAGCAGATCAAATTTTGTTAAGTATATTGAATACAACAACAAAATTCTGCACATGTTACGTCACTAAAGCAGAATTTGCTAGACAGCGGTTGTTTATGGGCTTACATGTAGCTGCTAACAAGAAGAATGTTCTAAACGGTTCATACCACTGCTGTTGACTATTGTGAAACCGGCAGTTTGAATTGAATGAATTGGCATAGCACTCCGTCATTGACAATTATTTTACATCAAATCTTGAAGTGTGCAGACTGTTTTTGAGTGTTTCAATGCACATTACATTGTAGATTATTTAATATGCAAGTTTCATATCTGATTTCGATTAAAACCTAGATAAGATTTCTTTAAGGTTTTTTCTATGTGTCATTCTAATTTAACAATAAACCTAAGCAAAAGCTCAGCGAATGCAACAACATTTGCGAACACAGCAAGTTTTTCGCTCGGGATCGTTCTTTGATCGTTCAACCCTGCGCTAATCAACTCTGCATAGGTGCAAAAAAAAACCAGCTGTTATATTTGTTATTATTTCTGTTCCGCTTGAACAACTGTCGGCATTTGTCTTCCCTTCCATTCGATAGTGCTTTCCGATTCTTTACTATTTTCTTTTTCCTTTCAGTGCTTTCTTGATGGAATTTGTTTTGCAAGTTGCATGCTCTGTGACGCGATAGTGCATACTCAAAAAATCCTTAGACGGTGCTTACGGCTTTATTTTTTTCCTTTTTTTGCCTGAAATATTTCTCTTTGCTGTTCTCTTTTTCATAAATGCAATTTTTGATGCTTCTGTTTCAATCGACAAGAGGGATATATCTCCAATGATCACGTGTGCTGGTTTTTGCGGACTGGCGTTTCATTCGAAATGTGTTTTTCTTCCGGACAAATGCACTGACGTTATCTCAAAACGAGACTCGGGGGTATATTGATTCTGTGATAAATACAGAAAGCCTTCTATGGTGTCCGAAGCTTCACGTCTTCGTTCCGCGAAATCAGCTATCGATGTTCTCTCTCGGTCTCTTGCTAAATTGTCGGACGATTTTTGTTCCACAAGCAATGAGGTTGATGAGTTGGCCCGAGCTACCAGCATCGAGCAGTTTTCAACATTATCATACGGAGCGTTGAATGAAAACTCCGTTATATCACCTGGGTCTCCGACAGCTACTCGGTCATGTTCTCGGGGACAAATTACAATACTGAAACCTCAGCTGCAAAGTGCTCTGTGAGGATATTTTGGCTCTCCAAATAATTTTGCCTCCTCTTCAAATGTTTGTATCCCGCTTTGCATCCGAGACGTTTACTGAATCTATTGAAAATTATATTTATAATAAATTCTAAATAACAACAGCCAACCTAGACGATTTATGGCTTTGTTCAAACTCACACTACCAGATGGGCTTGAAATTGTTCACACACCGAAGTTTTGGCCACCAGGTACGTCAGTCGAGCTATCCGAATATCGTAGAAATTTTCTTTCTACCAACAACAGACGATCTCGCAACTAGTTTTTTAACCTAAAATCATTTCATTGTATTACCGAAATGTTTGTGCCATGAGGAATAAGCTGGAAGCAATTAGAACTATATCTTTACTTGAAAAGGATTACCTAATCTGTCTCTCTGAAACTTTGCTTGTTGATGACATCTCCAGCTCGGAATTTTTTTCATGTTAACAATGTCTACCGTTGCGACCGGAACCACTTAGCAACTAAGAAGTCCAATTGTGGTGGGGTGCTTATTGCAATGTTCCAATCACTTCAAAGTAAATTCTACGCTGATTGCGTTTTCAGTCTTCCTGTTGAATGTATAGCAGTTTGTGTGTCCCTATCTATTAAATCCCCATTGTTTGTAGCCTCAACATATATTCCTTGCAACTCCTCTTTTTCTACTTAAGAACGATTTTTTCCGAGCTAGTTTCTACCTATATAAACTTTCTTACTTCGTCTGTAATCATCTGCGGTGAGTTTAATGTTCCACCTGTTCTATGGGACTCTAGTTTCTCCCACATTATTTTTTTTTTCAATAATATTTTTATTGTTCTTTCAACTTTACTTCCATCTTGTTCGCTTTCTCAATTTAACTCTGTCTCTAACGTAAACAATAAGATCCTTGGCCACATTCTTTCTAACATTGATCCTTCGTCGTTTTTGTTATCTCCCTCCACAATGCCTTAAACGAATATCGTTAACATATCTGATCGTGCTAGATTTTCAAATAAGCCTTGTTTCAATTTATTAAAAATCAATTTCGACTCTTTAGCTCTCGATCTCAACTCAATCTCTCGGTCTCTCTGGCTTGTTTCGAGGACTTGATGTCGACATTGCAGCTAAAAAATTCTATACTATTCACTTGATTTAATCACCTCTCACACTCCAATTTTCCCGCTGGCGTAAACCTAACGATGCTCTCTGGTTTACCGAGAGTGTTAAACGCTCTCTGGATACTAAAAATGCTTCACGAGGTAAATTGCTCATATTTTTATTTTAAAGCCGATTTTTCCTTCAGAAGCTAAATATATTTGAATTTCTTCACCAATACGACGGTAATCTGCTCTCTTCTTCAGTGTCTATCGGTCGGTATCTTTTCGCACAATTTTTCTCTCTAATATACTTTGACTCAACAATTCCTCCTTGTTATTACGTTTTTTTCGATTTCCCTCCTAGTGTCTCTCCACTTTCGGCTAATCCTCTTGAAGTTGAATCACTTATATGATTCCAATTACTCTCCTGAGCCATATGTGTTCCTCTATCAATTTTATTTAATATAAATCTTTGTGCGGGTAAATTTCTCTCCTCCTGGAAGTCAGAAACATTTACTCTATTTTCAATACTGGTGAACGCATCGTCGTCTCAAATTATCGCAACATGGCTTTCTTAAAGGTCGCTCCATATCCACAAATCTCATTGAATTTTCTCATTCAGCTGTCTCGGCGTTAGGGAACTGTTAAGTGGGTGTTATATATACAGATTTCTTTAAAGCATTTGACTCTGCAATCTTGAGCTGCTTCTACTCAAATCACTATGGTATCTGTGAGGCTTTAGTTGATTGAATATCTTCGTTCTTTATTAATCGCACCTGTTTTGTCTCCTTCTCCGGCGTGTCGTCCTCACCGTTTTCTCCCTTCATGTGTACCTCAAGGATCAATATTAAGACCGGTGTTATTCAACCCCTTGATCAACGATGTTTAAAATGTTTTAGCGTGATCTTGCTTACTTGACGCAGATGACTTAAAAATATTACGGGCAATAAAAAGATCAGATGATCATCTGCTTCTTCAGGAAGATTTGAATTTTCTTACTGCTTGGTGTAACTCTAACTACTTGTTGTAACAAATACATATTGGCCAAGACCAGGCCTAAGCAGGCAAGCACCAGCGTGTGGGTGGTCCAAACAAGCAACTTTGACAGGACTTGCCAGAGCTTGTGCGACTTCCGTTTGGAGTAGGTTTTGGGCACGAGTCTAAGGAATTTCGTGGCTACTTGGCAAATACCGTCGACACGTTGGTTCAAAGCTCATAATCAGTTGGTTTAGCCATGGCCACTATGTATTTGCTATATATCATTCAACAAGATGACGCATTGTGGAGCCTCACACCGACCGGCTCAATATATCGTTAAACGTTCCCAAATGTTTTCAGTTTTTGTCTCTGAGGAGCATTTTACCGATCTGCGGGTCACCTTCGATCGTAAACTTAAATTTGATATTCATGTTCGTGCCGGTACTAATAGTGCCTCACGGATTGCTGGCCTTGCTATACGTGCCTACCTCGACTCTTTTAGCATTTTCGCATGTGTTAAAATATTTGTTACCTAGTTCGCTCCAAACTTGAATACTGCATTCAAGTCTGGTCTCCTCGTTTCACATACCTTTCTGATACTGCTGAATCTGTTCAGCGGAGGTTCACACGCACCTTACTCTTTAAACATAATTTTCCTTACATGTCTAATGATGAACGCTTATCGCTCCTTAATCTCTTTCTCCTAGCAAAGTGTAGAGTTTACCTGGATGAATGTTTTCTGTTCAAAATCTGCCGCGGCTATCTAACTTCATCTATAGCATCTTTGGTTAGCAAACGGCAGTGTGAGTGGCAAATTAGATCCTCTATTGTTTTTTGAAGTACCATTTACAAATACTGGTAGTTACTTTCATTTTCCAGTTTTACAGCTTTTATGTACATACGTATCCATAACAGCCTCCATCTTGGTCCTGTTCCTATAGCCACCTTGACTATTATTTAATATTATTTCATATTAATATTCCTTACACAATATTTGCTGCTGATTAAGAAAACTATTTTGGCACTCATGGCTTTGAATTGCATATTTTAATATTCTCAAATTTTATTACCTGTTTTTATTTTTTTATTTTCTATTACTACTTTTAAGCTGTCCTATTGGTAACTGGGTTTTTTTTATCTGTAAATAGATTTGTGATTAAATAAATAAATGAATTCCGCATGGCGTTATGTAAAATTGTGTCCTGAAGATGATGGCTCGTTGTCTTGTGTACAAGTATTTGACCAAATTGTGATAGCTAAGCTAAAGAAGGAAAGAAATAGAAAGAAATTTATAAATACCTCTCCCGCCCGGGGACCTTCTATGCAAATTTACTCGAAATTACTATCTATATATCTAAATAAAACACAAAGGGTTTTGGAATTACTATCAGAGTTACTTCCACTCTCGCTTTTAGCAAACATAAGCACAAAAACAAAAGTTATAATAGTTACAGCACTAGAGAATTGAGACGCAGAAAGTTTAGATAGAAACGTACGAAATATTTTGCCGCAGTATATTCTATGATCCTCGTCGGTCTATCAAAAGATATGAAAAGATTCTAGTAAATAAAATTAGCGATTATGTATGCTAGATAAATACGATAAAACGTAGAGTGAAAACATACGTTCAATACTTCCAAGGTGCTCAAACAGTGAGTAAAACCAAGGTGAAAATTACGTTTCAGATCACCCTTGATTGATAGGTTTTATTTAAATGTTACATACTAAATACCTACATACTAAAGTGAAATGGAGAGAAATACTTTTTTTATTTTTTAAGCAAACTTACTTTTGAAATGTACATGTATGGCTGAATTAATATGGCAGAATATCACCTAATCAAATTTCACAATAATTCACTTTAACATAAATACATCAATTTTTTGTGTTACTTTGTATGTAATATGGTTACTAGTCTGTATTTAGTAAAAATTATTCTATATTTTTCAATGATAATATCCTTCAAAGTATTTAACTTGTAGCATTTTTGGTTTTGGTGCTCAAATTTTGCAAAATCTTCCAAGATACTTTTGTTTCGGTCCCCGGGCACTTTTCTGCTGCTTATTGTTTAAAACTAGCTCAAACTCATTTTTATTGCGATTCATATTTAGCCTATCTACCGATTAGTCAACAGCTTTAAAGACATTGTTCCTTATAAAATTCATAAACCTGTTGTATAACATGGGGCTTTCATGGTTGATAGCATTTGTGTTTGCAAGGGAGTTAAATATTGAACGGCATTTATTGTTTCCCAGTCACGTAAATTGGAAAGTGTTTTGACAACTGGTGGCGAACAGAGTTAGTTATCACTATCTCTATTGATGATAATGATAGTTGTGCATATCACTACTGAATATGAATTATGAAATTCGAAATATATTTTTGAAAGCGAATAATACAAACATCAAGTACCTATTTTCAAGTTCACAAACGTATTAAAAAATAACAGCTACACGAACCACAGCATTGGCGCCATCGTCACTTGGACATGAAAATATGTAATACAATTTCCCACTGATGATATTCCTGGAGGTTTCATGGAATTCATCTCTTGCATCTGCTACTGTTATGATTTAGCTTAGCAGAGCCTATTTAGCTACTGAGTCTCTTATTTGATTCTACAAAATTTTCTTTTTCTAAAGACAGCGTGTGAAAAAAAACCCGAAAAACAAAAATCCTAGTAACAATTACAAAAACCACACAAAATGGGAATTTCAAAAGCGTGACAAGTATAAAAATCGGAGGTATAATGGAGCCCGAGTGGATGTTCTGTTGGTAGGTGCGCTATAGAAATGCACTTTCGTAAAGACTTTCCCAATCAAAATGATCTCCTTTTTTCATCATGCCCACCGTGCACAGCACAAAAGCATTGCGGATTCTCAACTTTTTTTTTGCTGTGAACACATAAAATGAATGGGAATGCTTGCTCGTTTACTACTATCATGCTGCAAGCTGATGATTGAAAAGCCAACAAAGCACCAGGACACGTCATCATCGTTGTCGCAGTTTTTGCAAAATGAATAGAATAGGAAATGAATGAGGTTGAATGTGAAAGTTGTGCATATAGTGTCTGCCAACGTGGGCGGACATATAGTTTTGTGAAAAGGACTTTATTTTAGATGCACGTAGATCTCCAAATATACGAAACAAAAATCAATGCATTGAATGACTAGATCACAATCATGTTGCAAATAGTGTTCATTTCATTTATTTATTTATTTATTTATTTATTTACTTCGAACAAACGAGGCGTACAAAAATGAAACAGTTACAATTAATATTTACCAATTTAAATACATTTATAATGTACATGATAAAAAAATAAGACCAAAAAATTTAAAAAATATAACCATCTTTGGTAGCGAATTCGATAGTGGCATTTATAACGTGAGCACCTTAGCCAAGCTGTTTTAAAGGAAGGTCTGGAAACCTCTCTCTTTAGGTTTGAGAATGGTTGGTGAATAGTATTTTACGACAGGGACAATATGATAACCTTCATATTGCCCATCTAATCAAGACGCTTAAAATATCAAATGCAAAGCAGGAGCATATGACCATCCTCCGCGAAGATAGACTTGATAGGTTTAAAAGATTTAGTCTGTATCTACATGATAGTAAATTATCGAATTCGTATGAATTATACAGATCTCTCAACGCCAATAGCAAAAACTGCTTCTGCACTGATTCAAGCTTACCGCTATGGACATCAAAGGTAGGGTGGCAGACAATTCATGCATATTCCAGCAATGGTCGACTCAAATTTATGCATAAAAAGTCGTGACCCATAAATTCTTAAATTACCTCGCACGTCTTTTGATGAATTCCAATTGCTTATCAATCCTGCTTAAGACTTTGTCATAGTGTAAATTAATACGCAACTTTTTATCCAAAGTAACTTCGAGGTCAATGACATTATCAACATTTTTTAGTGAAACATTATTGAGGCGGTAATCAACATTTATATTACTAGTTTTGCGGAAAAAGCTAATGACTTGAAATCTACTGACGTTAATATCAAGATTATTTTGTTTGCACTAATGCTCAAGAGATAGCACTTTAGAATGAAGAAAAACTGAGTTTGATTTTGATTTAATTGTGAGGTACATTTTAAGATCATCCGATCTGAATATATTGAACAAAAAAGATCCCAAGCTACCACCTTGAGTTACCCTCTTTTTTGGATGAAATACCCTGAAACCTAACATACTGCATCGTATTTCGAAGATAAGAGTCTAATATGTTCAATAAGAGACCCGAGATACCAAATTTCTGTAATTTATTTTGAAGAATATCATGATCAACGCCATCAAAGGCCATGGTAAAGTCTGTGCAGATGGTATCAATATGATGTATTTTTTCCATGAAGAGTACTTGGAAATTAACATCATCAACATTGCAGTCAATGTGAAAAGGATTACTTATTTCAGAATTGTTCGGCTTTGAACCCAAATTTTTGTCCCAACAAAATTCTTGGTGGGACCTGTGTCATGATGGGAAAGGGAACTGATAGAAAGTGTGAATGAATTACAATTTTGACCTTAACTAATTACTAGCTTTATTTTTTCGACGATCAATAGTCTGAGTCTGATTTTCTTCAACGGTGGTACGATAATATTTTCCAAGTATAACCATTGTTGTTTAAGTTGAAATCATTAAAAAGCCAAAAATATTGTGAGAGAATGGTTTTTTTGAAAAATATTCCGAATTTCCGATTCGTTCGACTGCATATCCTTCATATGATGCACTCCTTTTCGAGAAACTTGCACATCCATTTAACATCCAACATCCTCCCTTAGCCAAATAGCTTCGTACTTTGGACCTGTTGTGTTTGCTATCTTTTAATGTTGCCAAGGTACACTAGATAGTTTGATAAGTGCCAATTGAGTTGTTCGTTGCAATCAGTGAGGTAGTAGAAATGGAGTGGACATGCCCAGAAGATTTACATTGAAGGGGATGGTAGTAATTTTTTAGCTACTCATTGTCAAATCTGGTCAAATCCAAGTAGTTCCCCTCCAATTTGACAATTAGGTCGAAATGGCGGAAAGGCAACTTTAACATGCTTTGTGCGTGAGAGGATTGAAGGGGCTAATGGTGGAAAGTTATACCGTCCGTGTCCACGAGCTGGCTGCAATATTTGCGTCAGGTGCCATCAAATCAAAGTCTAAGGATAGTTCATGGCTTGGTATGTTATGGCTACCTCACAATTTCTCGCAGATGTCACTCAGCTTTTCCTCTATCATGTTGATTGTGCGCAAAATTGAGACACTGTTGATTTAAACATCGAAACGTGCTTTTCGAGTACGGTACTAGCTTGAGTTTCGAACAAGACCTTCATTCATTTTTTAAGTCCCGCCAGGAGAGTGTCAAGATTAGAACTTGGTGGGGATACCGAAAATGAGCTTCCGTGGGATAGACGTTCGTATATATCATTAGCTTTGCGTTCAAACTTTTCATCTATTTGATATATGTTTCCACTTTTTAGGTTAATCACAATACAGCGATTTGCCGCAGTGGGCTACAGCAAACCGCAGTCAAAAAATTAGAATGCACTGTTTTGTATGGTAATGCTCACAATGCCTGCGGCCGAATTTGCCGCAGCGGCAGAAATTGCCAAAATTCTAATTTTGCCGCATCGCTAGCGGTGATACCAACCGTAGGTTGACATCACCACTAGGTTCAATTAAGTCTACTTGAATTAGGTTGAATGGTCTGGTGGAATAGACAAGCGATGGCTGATATGTATTGTGATAAGCCAACCTAATCCTCGTACAACAGGATTTAGCAATATAAAAGAAAAAAAAATTAATTTGGTTGGTTCCTTGGTTGCATTGACAGCGACATTGTCGCTGCATTGTGGTTCACCAAATTCAACTGCGGCGTTCACGCCTCCCCCTGCGGCGCCGCTGCGACAATGCCGCTGTTATGTATTTACAGCATTTATCAGTGGAAACCGCGTTGATTAGCCTGTCGAAATAGTTTGCTATTTCTGCGAAAGTTTCGTTGGTGGCTCTGAATTGCGTCTGCTGCGTAGAGAGTAGATGATTTTTTTTGCATTCAGTTTTCGATTCTGCTTATTATGCTGTTATACATACATTTGAACAATTTCTCTATTTTTTGGCAATCGGTGCAAATAAAATGTTCTTCTATGTAGGAATGATACTAATCCCTAGGCGCATCCATGCATTTTCAATTAAGATTTCGATTGCAGAAAGCTTTGCATGTAACATAATTAAATGTATTGTTAAATGCAATACGATTGGCCAAACTGCACTTGCCGCTCATTCTTCAAAGCCACTTTGCGCAGAGAAACAATCTAGCTCAATTTTTAGTATTGTTAAATTTCGTTTGTATATATAACTGGTTGTAAGTCTTTGCCTTGAAGTCTTTTAATTGTGTGGTTTTTATTGAACGTATACATGGTCAGCAATGTTTTTAATTGTATGATAAGCACACCCTGTTCAAGTTTGTCACTCGGTTATATGCAATTGTTATCACTTGCACAATATAGCTCGCGATTAATATTAATAAATTGTTTATATGGCACTTTTTTAGTATGTGAAAGTTTATTATATAGTTATTATACCTTGAGCTGGAAATGTCGAAAATGAAAAATGAAAAAATTAGATCACAAATAAATATCGACACAGTGCACTTAAGCAATTAACTTTCTAGATTATTTATATGGCAAAATTTTTCATAGTATGGAAATTATTATGAAACCGTGACTCCCAAAAACACATCCGCACCGTATGAAAGTAAGAACGGGAATTTATAAACGCTAAAAGCTGTACTAAAGCACAGCTATACTAAGCACTAAATTGAGGCGGACGTAGGAAAATAAATGACAAAAGTCTTTGAGCGAGATGAACAAAAATTGAGACACGCGTATGTTAATAGTTAACCCTAGAATGGTACGGTAAATTTTTGGATGCTTATTGCTACATATGAGTAAATTTTACTCACTTGAGAATTGCCATGTTTTAAACTGATATGTTTTAAAATATAATTGTTTTTTATTAAAAAGAAGGTAACAATAGTATTAGTTACATGTTTTATTTTATCATTAAACATAAAAAAAACTATATAGATATTAAAAACACAGTTAATCTTAGTTATTTTCGGTAGGTACTTGTATATATAAAATGAATATTAGTAAACTTGATTGTTGTTTTTCAATAGTATTATTTTAGAAAAGCAACATTTAACTGCCCATAAATGTTTAGTATATATGAAATTAAAAGAAATATAATGTTTTATTTTATCTACATGTTTTATGTTATCATTAATCAAAAAAAAAATATTCACTCATTTTTTTATATTTTATAAATATTTTACAAAAGTAAAATTTATTCACACAATTATTTAAAATCGATACAAGAATTAAGAATCAAATCACACTCGGCAATTGACGCGGTAGATTGATTATGCACTCAAATCACACACCCACTTGAAAAAATTTACATACGTGGATGCTACTGCTGAGTAAAATTTACTCACACCATTATTTAAAATCGATACAAGTATTAAGAATTAAATCACACAGTCGGTAATTGACGTGGCAGATTGATTATGCACTGAATGAGGAAAGCACTACTAGTCCCATGGCAGCGAGGGTGACCAACCAGCTGATGTACGGCAAAATATATCCCGTATGTGAGTAAAATTTACTCACGGTACCATTCTAGGGTTAACAGAGGTTATCATGCCATGAGTTTGAGCCTTGCAAAGCTCTCAAGTTTGACAGCACGTAATTTTGATTTATGTTCTCTTCCGTTACTTAGAGCTTCTAAGAATTTTATTACATCTTAATATTGTTTTCTGTGGTAATTTTAGCTAGCATTAAATATCGAATCGTTTTACGATGCTGAATTCAATTTTGAACTAGAAACCAGATGCAGCTATTGTAATAAAAAGTCCAGATACGAAGCAATAATGTTTATTCCATTCGATTTAAGTTCTGTTTATGTACTTCAAATTCACTCCTCAAACGTTGATATCAAATATTCCGCCGTGCACAGATTCACACTCATAAGCTCTGACATGGCCCATAAACGGCATGCTCATAAACTTGTTATCGTATAAAAGTATCACATGTCAGCATCACAAAAATCGAAAAGTGCACATTAAGGAACAAAAGGAGATACCATTCGCTAGTAATTATAAACTCGTGTCCCCCATAAATCACATACATAGTCTTCGACCGTTTACCATCACCATTCACTGCATCCTTCAACGTTCGATGTCAATTGATTTCGATCCTATGATAGGCAGGAAGCTATGAAACTAGCTGGCACGACACAAGTGAACGGGGTCGTGTGTCACATCAAACACGTGTTTCAACACGAGGTAAAAAAAAGTCGCCCTCTAGCAGGGAATATCTTAGTTGCAAATAAAACAAATAAGCTTTTACTAGTATCGACTATCAACCATATTTTACCCTTGCCACGAACAATAAATCGTACGGTGTAGGTCCTGTTAAGATGGACGGTCAATTGACTTTATTCTAACCTGTTTTGCCTGTTTGCTTTCCTTTCACCTATCAATCGGTTCCACTTTGTCATTCAAATAAAATTATTTCACGTGGCAAGTCAGCATCTATCCATCTCCATCGTGATAGCGTGCTGAACGTGCGAATATGAAAAATATGAAAATAGATTTATTTCAGATTTCCTTGTTGTTGAGTTTAGTTCAGTCATGGCGTAGCTGAAAGATCGACTAATTTATCTTATATAAAATATTAGGAGCTGAAGGAAATGAAATTGAACAAGAAAACGACGTTGTGATTTGTTTTGTGATTTATAAAATATTTCCATTGAATCTCAAAAATTGTATAATAAGCACTTGGTCTTCATTTACGTAAGCTACCAACTTAAGTTATGTAAGCTACCAACTTAAGTTATGTAAGCTATCAACAGCCTTGAATAGCTCCGGAGAAACAATTCTTCCAATAGATAGAAATACTACTTCGTAATTAAGTAATAATTTCGTATTATTCTATCGAATCGATTTACTCACAGATAATAGCAATAGATATTGCAACAAGATGGCAAGGAAAGTAACTGAAACAGACATGTCAGATTTAGCGTTAAAATAGAAGAAGTAAATGTCTGAGAGGGGAAGGGGAGTCGGAGGTTCATAAGATATTAAAGTAGCGTCATCGTTACATCCAAAAATCTAATGGTTTAAGCTCGGATTTTTGTCTGAATAAACTCTGATGAATTTACAGCATGTAGGGGTAAGATATCTTAATTTCAAATAAAAAAAACGAAAAAAATAAACAACCAAAATTCGTAATCCCAAACAGCTGACATGTATTACTATTCATATTGCACAAATATACTTTTTATTATATAACGATTAATCTGTCCAGGAATAACAATGTATTATTGTAGAATTGTTTTTGTGGGATGATTAAAATTGAAAAAAAATTTTCACTAAGTTGTTTCGAAAGTATGCACTGATTCTCATCAGACACCAGCTCACAGTGCATACTTGACTGATGTGACCACTTGCAGTTGTTATTGATAATCATTATTCTTCTTCATATATCTTCGTTTTCAAATTCATCTATGTGGAAAATAGATCACTCCAAAGAAGCTGCACTGAAATTCGCATCCTGCATCCGCAAGCAGCTCTCCACTTATTTATTAGTTTCAACGATCCGCAATTATTTCCATCGCCATTCGGTTGGTGGAATATCATTCACTAGTCATTATAGTCCCTGCAAGTTTCCTTTTTTTGAATGTTCGGATACTACTCCAGAAGATACTACCCACTTCAAACTTCAGGCCCAATAAGAGTAGAAGTGGGACCATTTGCGTTTGAATGAAGAGATTACATGTGAATATTTTTAAGTCTTTAGTGTTCTTGGTCGCGTTGTACAATGCGGAAATGCATGTTGTTCCAGCCGTACGAATACGTTTTTATGTTAAAAAATTGTTTTTTATGTTAAAAGGCTCATACAGATTTTTCAGCTTCCCAAAAATTAAGCAAAGATATTTTATTCCTTATAAGCAGTTGGAGTAGTTTTAAAATTTTTGTGGAGCCTTGATTGTTTAAAGGATTTTTTTATCAATTGCCTTCTGTTAAAAATAAAAATAAATTGGTTCGAAGTCTCCTAATGATAGCAGTCAAATCATCAGAACAGAGAAATTAAGTAGAAATCTCCACAACGGTGACTTTATGTGCTAAAATGAATGTGACAACAGTCAATAAATATCTTGTCAAATTCGTTTTTTTTTTTCACAAAAGTAAAATTTATGTGGAATATTATCACGATACAAGAAAAAATAGTGCTTTAAAGTATAAAGTTTACCCAAAAACTGATAATGACCACTTAATTCTAGCTAAATTTCAAATTTTACTCTCATTTTACTGCTTGGGACATTAAAAAACCTGGTAAAATAATGGAGAGTTTATATAGCGCCATCTTTTACAGTCCATATTAGAATTAAGTTTTACCTCGAAACTCTTTATGGCTGTGGAAAAATCGTTAGCAAAATTTTCGCTTTTGATTTTAAATCTAGTAAAATTTTGTATGAAAATTGACATTTTATCTAAACAGCGTACTTGGCTTAAATATCAATACGTTCGGAAATAAAATCCATTTCATACATATGTTTATAGCTTAATTATATTAAATATAATAAAAATAAAAGAAAAGATAAAAAAACAAAAATTTAGTGGCTGTTATAGAATCCAATAAAAAAAGCTAATAATAACAATATCAACTAATAAGCTAGTGGTAATAACATTGAAAACTGAACGATACAAAATCAATCCTATATCTAATTTATCCATGGAAAAAAGTGCACAACTCATGTTTAATGGTATTTACAGAATCATTAAAAAAATCAACCTGATTGCTCAAAATATTGTCCGTAATTTGGAGTCTCATTACAGGAAAATTCTGGTGGAAATTTGACCTAAAGTTATCTACAATGAATAGATCGTTTGATCTAGTTTGCCTGGAGGGAACCCGAAATCGCAATATGCCAAGGAGATAAGGAGAATCAAAATTGCCATTAATCTAATTACATAAGAATGTGACATCATGGCATGCCCGACGATTCTGAAGCGACGTAATGTTTAGCAACTCCATGATCACAGAATAAATATTTTCAATACCGTTCAAACGAAGTTTGGAAGCAACGTACCGTAAAAATGTATGCTGAATTCTTTCTAGTTCCAATACGGGTTCCAGAGAACTGATACATATTCGAGCTTCCTGCGAACAACAGACGTGTATAATAGCTTCAAAGTATTGATGTTATTAAACTCAGGAGAATTACGTATAACAAAGCCAAGCAATCTGCGAGCTTCGTTAGCAATGTGATTAATGTGATTGGTAAATCTTAAATTACCGTCAAAGGTAATACCAAGATCCTTTATTTGATTAATTTTTTCTATAGGAACACCATTAAATGTGTAAGTACCCCCAAAACTTGCTCTGGTCCTGTTGACAATAATAAATTTGCATTTGCTAATATTTAGTTCTAAAATATTATCAACACATTATGCACGCAAACTATCAATATTTGACTGCAGCAAATGGATGTCAGATAGAGTGTTAATATTTTTAAAAACTTTACAGTCATCTGCAAACAATAAAAACTGAACGTCATGAAAAACTGAACTTATATCGTTTATAAATATTAAAAACAATAATGGACGAAGATGTGAGCCCTGAGGTACACCAGAAGCAGGAAAGAAGGGATTTGAGAGTGTATCATGAAATTTCACAAATAATGACCGATTGCTTACATAGCTACAGAGCCATTCATACATAGAACCATGGAATCCAATGTTTTCCAGTTTTTTGAACAAAAGCATTAAGTTAATTTTATGTTATGTTATAATTTTAAGTTATTTTAATGATTTGATTTTTTTGTCAGAAGTTATGAGCAATTGTACTTAAAATAAAATTCTTTGTCTATTTTTAAACACTCTGTCCCTACATAGGGTTAAACATTTCAATGCTTGATTTTTCAAAAAAATATTAATTTCCTTCTGTTATCTGCATATAAAAATTTATTGAAGAATACTATTCTAACATAAGGTCTGTTCACGTACTTTCAGTCGCTGAATTTTACTGAATTTTCCTGAATCTGGATAAAATGGAGGAAATTCATGATAAGTACGATAACGCTCTCATTGCATTTCCTGAAAATTCACAAACAAAAGTGTCGATTTTCGGTTTTTGGGAGAACAATAGTGATTATAAAGACATTCTAAGCGGTGATAAATTATCGCGTCAAAAATATTCGACCTTCATAACAACATTACGCAAAAAATATGTTGCTTGTCGCGCACATTTGAAAATATTTACTCGCGTCACATCGTTTGACACTTTTCAGATTTTTCAGCAGCTCACACCCTACTGAAATTTACTGAAAGAGGGGAAAGTTTCTGTTTTCAGTAAAACGGAGTACAAAAACGGCTTCATTGCAATCAATTGCGGTTAATCGCAATTAATTGTAGTACGCGAACAGACCTATTAACAGTGTGCACTAGCCACATGTACGTCGAACATGATACTAAGTTCGACCATTCAATCAAGTTGATCATCCGGACATGGCAAAATTTCATGCCAATCTGATTATAAGTTTTTGATTTGAGTTATTTTAGTTAATCAATTTTCTTATTTTCAAAACAATGGATTCAAAAAAATGTCGAGTCTTGATTTGTCAATGTCTTTTGATGGGCAAAAATACCTTCACTGCAAAGGTTTGGCTTGATGAGTACCATCCAGACTCTGTTCTCTCAAAATCTTCCGTTGTGTTGTTTTGTTGCCTTTAAACTTGTTCGTACATACACCGATGTTACTGCACGCTCTGCACCCCCAACTGAGCTGGCTACACCGCACCACATAAAAAACAATCTACAAAATTGTTTTCGTGAAAGTAAAATAATAACCCATGTGACCTCCGTGTCACAAGTCGATGGCAAAAATGCATGAATCGCAATTCGGATTGCTTCTGCATCCACCATTTTCTAAAGATTTAGCTCCTAGCGATTACTGACTCTTTGCAGACCTCAAAAGATAAATTCTTCTGCAAAAGAAGGTATCAAAAAGTTAAAGAAGTATTAGAATAATTGAATAGATTTTGAAGGTGACTACTTTGATGTCAAATTTTTGCCAAAATATTGTTTTTTTGTTGAAGTATGTTTCTGTTTTTATTAATTCTATGCAAAAACTCTACATTAGTAAGCTCCGCTCACATGCTTATACTATTTTGCACTTCTTGTTAAGCACTCAGTTGGAGTAGTCCATGTAATTGATTTGTTACTTTGAAATAACTTTGAAATAAACGTTATCTTAAGAACAGTTTTTTTTATGAACCGTAAAATTTTTATTAAGTGGCTTCGGGACTTATTGGCCGACCTGTTATTAATTCGTATGTATTATTCTCTTTTTACGTTCTATCTTACTTTAAATTTTGCATTTGCTTTCAGAATTACATAGAAATATGTTTTCTTAGTTTTGTCTAATATTGTCTTAATTTTGTCTTGTCTCCAATATAATTAATTTCTGGTGATTGAAGAGTAATTAAATAATATAGAGATACCTGGAAGTTCACTAAAATTCTCGCCACCGCCAAAGGGTTAAAGATATCTAAATTTCTTAACATGGACTTACTCTTTACATGCATCCATATCCTTCCACCTGCTGGTACATTGTTTTAATAAACTCAGTTTCAGCCTAACACATTAAAAGCCATTAGTATGTACATCGTACAACTTGCAGAAAATTAGACCTCAAAGCTGAACATAATTGGGAGAAAGCAATATCCTACATTTTCTTCATCACTACATCCTATAATTGCACCAGCAAACTCTTTCCAACAAAATAGTTGCCTACCAAAAATTATTGTCCATTATAGCTTAAGATTTATGAGACCATCGTCTCACACTTTAACAATTGCATTGTAGGTTGGTACTATAGCACTGAACCGTAATATGCATCTGGTGCTATAAAGCATACGAAAAAATTGTCTGTCAGATAAGCACTTTTATGAAGAATAATTGCAATTGCACAGATTGCTTTCGAGTATAGCCCGATGCAATGCAATAATGGATGGGGTAGTATTTCATTTAATTGTATCTTGTATGCATGTAGCAATATACAGATACTCATATTCGAATGGATTAAGGTAAAATGAGTTATGATATGAAGTGGGAATTTCGATTTTCATACTTGGTTGAAGAAGAAACAATGCAACTGCATAGAAAATGTTAGTGTATATTGCGTTTTTAACTGCCAATTACATGCTTGAGGCGACTGATTTGGCAATTTATGGGTTTCAATAGAGCATAACACAGCATCAGGCTTCTCGATAGTTTGATTCGTGCTTTAATCTTATTTATTTATTTACCAAACAAGGTACAAAAATCACATATAAAATATAAAATTAAAAGTAAAATGGAAAAGTAAAGTGAAGTAGAAACAAAAAGTAAAAACAAACAAGTTAAATAAGTAACAAACAAATTAAAAAAGAAACGATTAGATTAATAAATAATAATCAATAAATAAAACATTGACATAAAAGATATAGCTTAATGTTTAGGGGTGTGGATGGCATGCAATAAAGAGCAAATAACGCATAAATAAATTAGTTAAAAAAATATAACAAGTAAAGTAATAAATAAATGACAAAAAACTAAATGAATAACAAATGACAAATAATTAAGTGAATTTAAATTTAAATTAAATATACAATACATGAATTTATATTAGTATGGTGGGGGAAAGGGGGAGACTATGAAGAGAAAGCCTTCGCAATATTTTTTTTAAAAGTTGATTTAGATATCGTAAGGGAAAAGTTCTCGCTCATGCTATTGAATAGCCTGCACCACCATTTATTGGCTCGTTTGCTGCATATGTTGTGCTGTGTTGGTATTCAATAAGCAATCGTCGGGATCTAGTGACTCTCAGGGTCTGATTGAGCACAAACTTTTCTTTCAAGTAGGCGACATTAATCACATCGCTGATGACATCGAAGCTGAAGCAGGCAGATAACATTAATCTTCTCGACGCAAGGGGTAACAAGTTAATACATTTAAGGCGATGTTCGTATGGTAGTAGATTACTGAAATCAAAAGGGTTGAAAAGATCTCTCAGAGCGAACAGTAAAAACTGCTTCTGAACAGACTCAAATCTTTGGCTGTGAATTTCGAAAGCCGGGTTCCAGATAGTGCACGCATATTCAAGAAGAGGACGCACGAGTGAAATATATAAGGGTTTAGTAACCCAGAGATTCTTAAACTCTTTGGCTCGTCGCTTAATGAAACCAAGTTGTTTACTTGCTCGGGAAAGCACTCTGTCGTAATGTAGATTGAAGCGGAGCTTTTCATCCAGGATGACACCGATGTTGTCAATCCTGCTCAGTGTCGTGTTGTTGAGGCGGTACGTATAATGAACGCGTGCAGTTTTGCGAGAGAAGCTAATTGAGCGGCATTTGGTAATGTTAAGAGGGAGCTTGTTCGCGGAGCACCAATGGTCTAGAGAGTTCAGTTTAGACTGAAAAAAGTTCGCGTCAGATTGTGACCTGATGACATGGTAGGTTTTGAGGTCGTCCGCATATAGTAAATGAGGAATATCAGATTAAACCTCCGATATGTCAGATATAAAAATATTAAAAAGAAGAGGGCCAAGATGACTTCCTTGAGGTACACCAGATTTAACGTCGACTTTCTTAGAAATAAGACCTTGGAATTTCACGAATTGCAAGCGGTCGTGGAGGTAGGAGCCAAGCCACTTAAGTAAAGATCCTGCAATACCGAATTGTTTCAGCTTAGGGATCAAAATGGAGTGATCAACTCGGTCGAATGCTTTGCTAAAGTCTGTATAGACTGCGTCAATTTGATCACCATTCTCCATTTTGCACAAAACATCAGAAACAAGCACCATAAGATTAGTTGTAGTAGAACGACCTTTCCTAAATCAATGCTGCTGCTCGTTCAGTCGAGCGTCGACCAAAGGAGAAATTTTGCAGTAGATGATTTTTTCAAATAGTTTGGGAATAGCAGATAGAATAGCGATGCCTCTATAATTTTGAATAAAACGTCTATCGCCACTTTTATAAATTGGTATAATATAAGAAGATTTCCAATACGAAGGAAATAGCCCAGAGGAGAGAGAGTTATTGAATATAGTATGAAGGGGCGAGATCAGTTGTTTTACACACTTGATCAGAAAAGTACGAGGGAGGAGGTCAGGTCCAGGGCCCTTGTTATTGTCAAGCTCCATAATGGCAGTAAATATATCATTCCTCGATATGGTCATATCCTCAGCAAAAATTGTTTGAGTCGCGCCCGGGAATCGATACAATGTTGGGATGCTAACTGGACTAAAAACTTCTTGAAAATGGTCAGCAAAAAAGTTGCAGATCTCCTGAGGAGAACAAGACAACATCGAATTTTCAGTGGACATTGAAGAGGGGTAGCCGCTTGTTTTCCGCTTCATATTAACAAAATCAAAAAAAATTTTGGGGTCGCGGATTATATTCTCCCCAGTAGTTTTAATGTATCTGTCATACGCTTCGTGAGATTTAGTATAGAATTCTTAAGCAATTAAATCGTATTCTTCTTTAATACAATGGTCAATATCGAGATGTCGTAATCTTGTCCTCGTAAAATAAATAAGTTTAGTAAATAGCGCCTTATTTACGTTAATATGACCGGTGACAAGATCATTTCTAATCGGAACAATAAATTTCACCAAACTATCAACGCTTCTGCACGTTTTTCAAAACAAAAAAATCAACAATACTTGTTCTTATATGTTCGAGCTCAGACATGTGAAATTATTGCTCTCTACATTTTTTTTTTCATTGAAAAATATTTCAAACATTTCTTTTTTTCATTGCCAACCGGATAAAATATAAATAAATGTTATTTTGACAACATCTATTATTATGTCCCCAGAACAATCTCACAATAAAACTACGACAGACTGGCACTAGAGTGAGCCGCGCGTGAAAAACGAAATCGAAAAAATTATTGAAATATTTTCGAAAATACGAGTATGTATCTGAAACGAAGACCGGGCAATTTGTTCTGGCCGGTTGCTTTTAATTGTGACAACATCGAACAGATTCAGGTTAATAGAATAAGCCTCCTACCATCACTCGAGTAGTTGTATTAAACAAACACATTTCAGCCTCATCACAACTGACCTTACCGCATGATATCAAGCCAAATTTTATTCGTGCACATACCACATTCAATTTGTTGTCGCGTTTTGAATATGATGCATGCACTCAAAATATTCGATTTGAAATTTTAATAGGAATATGAAAATAGAATTTGTCTTTTTGACAACGTTGCAGATTGCGCAGCAGTGCAATAGCAGCGACAACATGTTGCGTCTAATGGAAACGACATTCACCACTGGCCAACGTCCTTATTCAAATTAAAGTCAACCGTTCCTCGGGCTGACAGTGTATCAACTAACTGAAATCAGTCTTGTTAATTTGTTGTTCTTCAATTTGATTTATAAATAAGTCTGATTCTAACGTACCGTTACGCGGCCTAATGTAACATTGACTATATTTGATTTCTGCATCGTATCACACGATCGCGTTTTGCATATTTATAGCATTTTAAATACAACGCGTAGAGTTCTTAATTGAATCTGTTCTTCTACTTCTCTGACCAATTCATACAGAATGAGTGTGAAAAATCAGCTGTGAGAAGCATTTTGATTTTATTACTTGCAATTAGAGTATGTAAGTATGACGAGAAGATAAATTTTCAAAACCCATTGATTTTATGGTTTGACGCTACTCGTTTCACGTAAGAAATAATTTTGTTCAAAAGACTCCTGCTGTTGGAATTTTTATTGTCATAGTCACAGCAGGGAATTTCAAAATATTTCAAATGTAGTAAAATTTTTTAATTTATTCATTTTTGAATTTATTTGTAAACGATCCAGGCGAAAAAAATTACTTTGCAGCATTGTGTCTAGACACAGAACACTGTGAAGCTGAAAATTAAGCCAGAATTCTCAGACTTTTGGACGTATGGAATGAATTTGAAATACTTTTTGCTTTGATATGTTTTAAGATATGTTATCTTTGTCTCAGTTAAGCGATGCTGTGCATCAAATTGGTATTACATGTTTTCTTTCTCTCTCACTAAGGTAACGCTGCCTTGAAAGTTTTGAAATAATTTTTGATGAACTTGATCGAAATACTATAATTCGAAAATAAATACACAAACCATCAAACCAATCTCCAACTTGGACTGAAGAACAAAGAAATAAAATTATTTTAAAATAAATTCTCTGTTGCAATCAAGTTGCTCTTGATATTGCTTGCGTGCATATAGCATAACTTCTTGGCACTAATTTCACACCCTAAATACCACAACCAACTTGTTCTTGTAATTGAATTGAATGATGCATAATAAACTTGAGGAAGAGTCTGGCTATAAACTTGACATTAAGGAAAGGTTTCGACGACGATGTGTATTTGTACAGTTGTTGTGTGTCATTCAGTGTCATGACTTTGAAGCATTATGAATAGTTTTCCGCTATTTAATTTGATTTTGAGTCGTTTGAAGTTGTTTGTGAGTGCAGTTTGATGAGTTGTTTAAGCTATTTCCAAACAAATAACTTATTTGTGAGAAACAAGGAACGATCAATGAATAACGTTGAAATAGATGCCAGGCTATAAAATTTATTTCTAATTTAAATTTAATTTCGCTGAAAACAACATAATTTCGCTTGCACATTGATGTAATATGTGGTATATAAGAAGATAACGGAAAAGTATTTAAAAGACTAATACATCAAATCCTCAGAAAATTTCACAGGATTTTTTATATTTTGATTTCTTGTTGTAACAATGGTATCAATAGCAGATACTCGAATTGGTTCATATCTCATGTACATATACAAAAACATAATAAGCTGATATGGAAGAATTATTCTCACCTAATAGAATTTTATGTTTAATATGATTTTCTTTGCAAGAAATGTACCCTTTTTCTTCTTTATTTTTATTTATTTACAAAGCAAGGCATAAATCTGGTATAAACAAATTTAAACAAGAGAATGAAAAACAATAACAAATGAATACAATAACATTAAAAAAGAAATGTACAAAAAATATCGCATAACTAACTAACTAACTAAGTAAATAAATAAATTAGAAATAGATAGTAAATAAGTAACCGTCAGATAAATGAATAACAGTTCAAAACAATATTTACAAAAAAGCTTAAAAATTACGGGGTACAAATGGCTTGGATAAGAGAGGATTTGAATGATAATTTCGAATTTGTTGGAAAATAAAGGTTGCTAAGGCCATTGAAAATCCTGCAGCATCTATTAACCGACTCATTAGCTGCATGTTTAGTGGAATGTGGATATTCCTTCAGCAAACGATTGTACCTGGCGTTCCTTACGGGGATAGTTGTCACTATTTTACTATTCAGGAATCGAGCTCTTAATGACGCCTCGAATGACGTCAAATGTGAAGGCATATTCAAGAAGAGGGCGTATAAGTGATGTGAAGTTTTCAAATTCCTTGGTTCGTCGCTTAATAAAGCCGAGCTGTTTATTCGCACGGGAAAGAATTTTGTCATATTCCATGGTGAAATGAAGTCTCCCATCCAAGACAACACCGAGATCAACAACGCTATTAACGCGAGTTAATAAGTTAATGCCGAGAAAGTAAGTGTTCTACGTAACCGTACATTTACAGGTACAACTTATAATTTAGCACTTATCAATATTAAGCGAGATCTTGTTTATGTTGCACCACTGATCAAGTGAATCATGCTTGGATTGAAGAAAAGGTATATCAGATTTAGATTCAATGGGGTGGTACAGTTTAAGGTCGTCTGCATAAAGTAGGTAAAATATGTTTAACAGGACATCAGATAAATCAGAAGTGAATTTGCCCAACACCAGGAAATTTTACCAATTGGTTTTTACGAAGTAGGAAGTCCGAACTTTCGCAGCTTAAGGATCAAGATAGAATGGTCAACTCTGTCAAAAGCTTTGCTACAGTATGTGTGGACTGCGTCATTTGATAGGCTTTCTCCATTTTACACAGAACGTCCGAAACTAAAATTGTCAAGTTTGTGATAGTTGGTCAACCTTTTCTAAAGCCATGCTGTTCTTCGTTCAGATGGAAATCAACTAGTATAGAAAATTTATTGTAAGCAATCTTTTCAAAAGGTTTTGGAATCGAAGATAAAATGGCAATGTCCCTATAATTTTTGATATACCGTCTATCGCTACCATTGAAAATTGTTGTTACTTATGAAAGTTTCTAACACAATGGAAAAACACTAAATGAAAGTGACCTGTCAAAGAATATATGCAGGGGTGTTGTAACTGCTCTACACACTGACGCAGGAAAGACGGTGGAAGAAAAGCAGAACCAGCACCTTTGTTACAATCGAGCTCCAAAAAAGCGTTACGTATTTCTTCACGTGGTATTTTTATGTGGCTGGAAAGAGCTGAATCAAAAGGAGAAAAGTTTGAGTTGGATGGGTTTGGTGCTCTGAAAACTTTCTGGAAATTGTCTTCGAATAAATCGCAAATATCTTTAGAAGAAAAAGAGGTGATATTTTTATGGAACGCTCATTGTGAATAACCGATGGCATAGAACCAAATCAAAGAATTATTTCGGGAAACGGATTCCTCTTTTACCGGTTATCTTAATGTAATTGACATAAGCATCGTGAGATTTTGTCAAGAATCGCATAGTTACTTCATTATATGCTTCCTGAATAGTAAGATTAACATTAATATTTTCTTTTATTTGCTTGTATAGTTTGTTCCTACGATTTTGCATATGTTTTAACAATTGTTCCTTTGTTTTAATTTAAGGTACTTATATTTCAATGATGGCAAGCATTATCTTTTAAAAATTGGAAAAGGCTTACATAAGCTAATACTCAACATCTAAAGTTGAAAGAGTATTAGTCCAATCTTCAAACTCAAACATGATGAATACTTTTATAATCAGCATTAAGAAAGTCAATTATAATTGAATTATTATACGTTTTTAAGTAAACAGAATCAGGAGTAAACTATTGGAACAAAGATGTTCTGTGTCATTAGACGGACTTCCCACTACTTTGTCATAAGCGTTTGCAAAAACAAGAACCAACCAATTATCGGTTTTGGTTGGGAGTTGGACAGACTTGCTACAAATCGTTGCCATAAAAAGTCAATCTAAATCTGAAACGTTTACAGGGAAAAGAAATGCGTTTTCATTGGGAATAAAATATAGCTAGGGCGATTGAGATCTCCTAGCAACATTATTTTGTCCTTTTCATTTAGAAACGTTGTGATGGAAGATATTAATGCAAATAAATGTTTGTAAACCGATTCATCTGATCTGGGTGGAATATAGACCAAACTAATATAAACGAAATTGTTTTTTTGAAAAAACGCAAACACTTCTGTGTTGGAACAGTACATGTTGGGTGATGTCAATAATCTCACTTGAAAGTGTGCTGCTATTTGCTAGTAAAACCCCACCTCCTCGCGATTTACCTGTGGAACAAAAGTCCTTATCGCTTCTGTAAATTGTCCAACTACTATCTGGGATCTCTTTGTTCTTATGGGAACCATTTAGCCAAGTTTCAGTGAAGGCGAGTAAGTTAAGGTGCCAAGATTAGGCGTCAAGATCTAAATTATTTAATTTGCCTCTCATACCACCACAATTGTGATAAAAAAGTCGGCTTCTATAGTCTCCTGGGTGTTCTGAAACAGAAATTTGATGGTAACACTAATGATGTTGTGATAGCGAGCATTTTTCCGCTTTATAAACATTGTTCTTTGAAACTGAAAGTTTTTCCTTGTTTAAAATAGCACTGAAAAAAATCCACATAGCGCCCAGAGCCATGTAACATAGCGCATTATTTATGGCCCCATACGCCATGTACATAGTACTCTGAGCCATGCAATATGGCTCCCAGCGCCATAATGTCAGAATCTACATAGCGCGTGGTGCCATGTTACATGGCGCAGCATTTATGGTGCCACACGCCATGTACATAGTACCCTGAGCCATGCAGTATAGCTCCCAGCGCCATAATTACATGGCGCAGAAATTATGGCCCCACACGCCATATTACATGGTGCCATGAACCATGTAATATGGCTCATGGCACTACAATTATAACTCGCAGCCATGCTGTGTGAGGAGATGTATAAATGTCAGCAAGCTTCTTGAAGTTATTTATCCCTCGGGAATTTTCAGTTCGGCGGAGCATCGAACTGAGAAGACTCCTGGCGTTTTGTTGGATGTGAACTGGATCATCTTCAGATGCACTGAAAAAACACGTAGCGCCAGAAGTCATAATTTATAGACTTCTGGCGCCATGTACATAATCGATTTCACATAGTTCCACACGCCATAGTGCATAGGAGCAGACGCTATGCTTATAGCCCTCCATGCCATGTACTATAGTCCTCCACGCCATGTACTATAGTCCTCCACGCCATACAGTATAGTCCTCCACGCCATACAGTATAGTCCTCCACGCCATACAGTATAGTCCTCCACGCCATGTAATATATTCTGCCACGCCATGTGCATGGCGTGGAGGCCTATGTACTTTTCGCCATGTATTATGGCGTGTGGCGCCATATTTTATCACAATCCCTAAATCGACTATGTACATGGCGCCAGAACTCTATAAATTATGGCGTCTGGCGCCATGTGTTTTCTCAGTGAGCTAAGATAAATTATTGGTGACTTGGATCTAGTGTTTTTTGCATCTTGTTATGGCAAAATAACCGTTTTCGAACATATATTACTACTAAAATTTAAAGTTTATCTATAAAGCTATAACTTTCATCAGTAAAATATTATCGTTGGGTATAAGTCGAGGATGTTAAAATTTGTCACAACTAAAGTAAATAAAAATTAATGATCTCCCACTGCAAGTGGTCACATCAGTTAGATATGCACTATGAGCTGATATGCACTATGAGCTGATTAGAATCCGTGCATATTTTCAAAATTACTTAGTTAAAAAAGCTTCAATTTTATCATCCCACACAAACAGATCAATTCAATATTTGATGCAAGGCAGCGTTACAGTTTCATCGATCCATCATTAAATATCAACCACATTAATAGGAGTGTTATTTGAAAAAGATCTCCTTAGCATTGTTAATCCTTGCTCACGACCTATTCATCGCCAATGCTGGCAGCAAACCCTTCTTCCTCACCTCAAACCGTACGGAAGTTCATAACGTTATCCTGGTCAATGAACGACACCCGCATCTTCTCCGTAAATTGAAGGTTTAACAGGAGTGTTCATTCTCTGATCATAGTTACATATCATTCAACGTGGCTGGCTGTAGCTTAACTGAACAGGTAGCCAATATTAACAGAAAGAGAACGAACTGAAAATTATTCCAATCTCTTGTCCAATATTCACTGGAAGCTGTTCCGAGGAGCATCGACTGCTACCGTACATTGGATCAAGCGATTGACACCCTTACCAGTGCTCTCAACTCTGCACCTAGAGAAGCATGTGGCTCACCCACAGGCAGGGGGTAAACCTTTATCGCCCCCCCCCCCCCCCTGCAAAGAAAGTGTAGCAGAGAGCTCAACAGCTCTAAAAGGTCTAATGAATGATTGCTGTATAAAACGAAGTGAAAGCTAGTAAGTTTGCTGTACGCAAAGCAAAGGATTTTAAGAATTGTTCTCATGAATGCATATTTTCCGAGCAATTATTGTCCTGTAGAAACGGCTTAACGCCACTGTTCAAGATACCCAATTCTCAATTAAGGTGGGCCATTATCTCATTTGAGCAGTTGGAATCTCCGGACCCTAATGGCTCTCGTGCGGTTTTCCATCAGTCTGTTAAAGTATTGCTACCATGGTGCCTCTCGTAAGTTTCCACTTACTGGTCGGAAACCGGAGTTGTATTTATCCTTAAAGCAGGTAAAGCCAAAGACAGGACTATCGACCAATATATCTTAGTTCTGATTTGCTAAAGATTCTGGAAAGGATCATTGGTTACTACATTAAAAAATCAATCGATCTTAAGTTGGTCTCGCAGTCACGTCATGCTTATACCAAAGGTTAGTCTGTTGAAACTGCTCTTCACGTCTTCATTAAGAAAATTGAGAAATATCTTGCTCTTAAGGAATACACGCTTGCTGCCTTCTTGGACATTGAGAGGCTTTTTAACAATGCAATTGCTGAGTCATTTTCGGTCCTGCATGCTGATGAGCAGTTGATTGCTTTTATCGTGCAGTTTCTTAAGAATAGAGTGGTCATCACTTCTTTGGGCACACCTATCTCTCCTGCTGTGGAACATCATGGTTATTAAACTCCAAATGAAGCTGGACCGTTCCAGCTAAAAAGTGATTGTTTATGCAGACAACATAGCCGTAGCAGTGCTGGGAAAGTATTTATCTACATTATCGAAGATGCTAAATCATTCTGTTTATATTCTTTCACGGTGCAGCCGTTAGAACGGCTTGAGTGTGAATCCAGGCAAAATGGAGCTGGTACTATTTACAAGGAAGTACCAAGTTGCTCGCTTTAGCTTAGGAACTTGAACGAGTTGCCAATTGCCATAGTTCCAAATGTTTCTGAGCCATAGTTTCAAATATTTAGTCCACATCACCGACTCAAAATAATTATGGAGTTACAATACACCAGAAAGAGCGCGGCAAAACTCCAGTGCACTCTACTGCTGCAAAAGAGCCAAAGGAGCTAATTAGGGTTTGCAGCCTTGTACTGTTGCTTGGCTTTATACCGCAGTGGTTGAGCCAACTCTATTGTTTGGGATCACGTTCTGGTGGCAGGCTGCTCTCAAGGCTACCTGCGAGCGTCAGGTTGAAAAATTGCGAAGGTTAGCTGCACGCCTGGTGGCTGGAGCACTCCGCTTTTCGTCTTTCTTCATTGGCTACCAATTAATATATTGATCTTACAGCAAGCTAATCTTACTGCTGTGAGACTGAATTGTATTTCAGCAGGGAATAGTACAGAGTTCGGTCATGCAAGGATCTTGGTTGAGGAAGTTCCCGCTCCAGCGTGTGTTGAATACATCGCTCCGGAGGTTCTACTGGATTTCGAGCTAACTCGCATTCCTGGTAGGGATGAATGACATGATAGTGTCACCCTCAATAGTAGGCTTGTCCACGTGTAAACCGATGGCTCAAAGCTAAACAGTAGGGTCAAGAACTGTGCATACTCGGATTAACTGAATTTCAAGCTGTCTCTCCGACTGCCGAACCATTTTAGTGTGTTTTAAGCGGAGGTAACGGCTATTTTTCAGATAACCGACAAGTTTCGGTGTAATCGAATATTTGGAGTCAATTTTGGTATTTTCACAGATAGTCAAGCGGCAATTAAGTCCCTTGCTGGTCCTTGTACAGTGTTCATGATTGTTGCTAAATGCCATGCAACTATTAGGGAGATTTCGAGACATTTGACAAAACAATTAGTTTTGTACATGAAAATAGAGCTTTTCAGGGCAATTGTGAGGCCGATGAACTAGCGAAGCTTGGTCCTTTGCTACCGAAGGTCTCATGCCCCTTCTCAATAGGAATACCGATACCATTAGGCGAAAATACCTCGAGGACGCTAGGAAGCACTGGACCGATGAATCATCCTGTACGATATTAAGGCAGTCCTGGGTCTCGAAGCGCTCTGCGTTGTGTTCTGGGCGTTCTTACCGGCCACTGCCTCTTAGGACGGTATGACCCACGATTGGCCGCAGGGTTCAACGACTTCTATCGGAACTGTGACTTGGATGACGAAAAGGAATCCGTTCTTCATCTCATGTGCCAATGCTCGGCTTTTGCCAAGAGAAGGGTGGCGGCACTTGGTGCACCAACTCTTCCAAATTTGACCGTACTATCACTGATCAATTTAGAGAGGATAGTGCGGTTTATCAGAGGAAGCAGATGGTCTTCTGACTTTAATGACTAAGGGAGACTAGACTAAAGCTACTGGGGCATCACACCGAGCCTCTTTTGTGCATAAGTTTGTCTGTCGGTAGGCTTCTGTCGATCGGAAGCCACTTCAACCAAGCATAGCTTATTGTCAAATTCAAACACTGGGAATTAAACAATACGCAAGAGTAAGACCATGCGCTGAAAAAATAAATATTTATTCAATTTTCATTCTGCCATAATAATTATTGAAAAGATGTAGAGATAAAATAACTATAAAAAATAGTTCTCTGACAATATTTTCAATTATTTTATGAAATTTTCGCGCAGAGAGAAGTTGCATTGCAGGACGTCAGCTTTAATTAAAGAATTATATTTAATTAAAGCTGACGTCCTGCAATGCAACTTCTCTCTGCGCGAAAATTTCATAAATCAAACAAAATATTCATGTCGTTTAACAATGCAGAGCAAAAAACTAATTATACACTTTGTTTTTTTTATAATTCATAAAAAACAGATTCTTAATTTTAAAAAAAATAAAGCAATATGCTGCGAATACTCACATGAATTCCCTAAATAGTTTGATACGCCTCGCTCTTGAACCAATGAAAACGTACTTCTAAATTGCATAATTCACTTCGTTGCTTTATGCATATAAATGCATTTATTATTTTCTTAAATCACTAGAGCCACACACAACAACCGAACCATTTTTGCCGCGAACCACACATTCACCGAAAATCAGCTGGGAAACTTTCTCTTCTCGAAAAGGATAAACAACCCACTTTTATACCGTTCTTTGAAAGTTACGTATGCCACCTAAGCAAACGAGCCGACAACTAGACCATTCGCTCTTTGCATATTTTTTAAAAAGCAAACGATGTTTGCGCTTCTTCTTTTTGTTGTCGCTTTTGCTATTTTTTACCAGGGTCGCTCATATCCTGAAATAACACGCACTATATCCTTTAATTTAGGAAAAGATTCATGGTGAACACATTATCCTGAACTTACGCGATAAGGTGTTTTATATTTCCCACAATCTTTATGTTTTCAAGAGTATCTTCTTGTTTATGTTATTGTATCTTCTTATTATTATTAAGTTTTAAAAATACTTACAAGATAAACGTGCGTAAGTAAAAGAATTATTAACATTTTTGAAAAGTATCTTATTGTATGTATTAAGCGGAAGAATAAATCAAGCCAACTACGATCACGGATACGAATAATTACCGCACAGAATAACAAGTTAGCTTAATTAATGAACAAACCAATTTGGAAGTTCTACAAGACCACATTGTATGTTTGTTTTTTACTTCTTGTCTATCTTCTTGGTTCGCACTTTTTCATTCCTTCTGGATACTACTGCATATTACGAATGAAGAATGTTCCTTTCGTTGCTATCCCCCAGCGAAGAACAACATCTTAACAATATGTGTCAGACGAAATCACTTCGATGGGAACGTTGCTAATGTTGTTGCCGGGGCTACTTCTAAGATATCTGGTTTCATTAGATGCGAATGAAATGATTAAGCGACAGCGAAACTGATGTCCTTTCTCGACCAGACTGCAAGCAAAAAGAGAGAAAATAAGAGAAGCAAAAATTGAAATCGACTGTGTGCTGTGTTGTTTGTGGATATAGACAATGATATATCATAGATTGTTTTGGTATCATTAATTCATGAGATTCCCTAGACGCCAACAATATGGATATAATTGGAGTGGCGGGTGGAGTTGCTTGATTTCCGAACGATCACAAATATTGCGGTTGATGAAGCTGTTGGGTTACTGAAATGGGACACTTAGATCGAATTTAATCCAGAATGGATTAACGCTAACGAGTGCAGCTTTAAGGTTGTGTGAATTTTTTTATTTATGAGGCCTCAAAATAAAATATGATTCAGTGAAAATTATAACAATTATCTCGAACACTAAATGTTCTAAGTTGTTCAGTTCAGCTTCTTCCTTTACTTCGACTCAATATTATTTGGTAGCACAAAAAATTGAACTGAGAAATCAATTATAAAATGAACTTGTATACTCATTGCATTATATGTTGAATAATAAAAATATCACTCTTTCTTTTGCGTCCCATCAATAAAATGCTCACTATGGGCTTCAACAGGTAAATCATCAGAATGCAATATTCACTATATATCCCCACAAGAAGCAGTCAAGTGGCACCAAATAGCACGTTCTCGATGGCTACTTCATTGGTCAATTTTGCGATATTGTGCTGTCATTGAATCAAGCCCTCATAAATCAATGGTTTGCTAAGCAGTATAATACGTGGGGCAATACTGCTGAAGCCACACATCGCCTGGGTCAGCCGACCTTATTTTCTAAGAAATTGTGACTGTTTTTTGTTCATTAACGTCGGCGATTAAATAGCAGACGAACTCCCGGCTCAGTTTCGAGGATAACAAGAAACTATGATGACACCAGTCCGAAAGCAGCACCAAAGAGTGCGCTTTTGTGGATGTGATTGGATTCCATAAGCCTTTTTGGGGATTTATGCTACAGTTAGTATATTTCTCAAACTCATTCAAACCTAATTTTTTTCTAAAATATTCATTTGTTTCTTGTTCTGACCAAGATATATATATATATATATATATATATATATATATATATATATATATATATATATATATATATATATATATATATATATATATATATATATATATATGTATGTATATATATATCAAGCTATATAAATTTTCCCTACCAACAGATATATTCTTGTTTCCTGGCTCCGTTTCGGCTAAGTTGGAGTACCGGTGGGATTCCAATCATATTCGAAGTGCTTTCTCTAGCTTTTTCGGTTGCAAAATTTGGCGTACTTTTTACTGGTATCAGAGCTCTTGTTAGAATTTACACGAAATTTTGCTACTGGCGATTTCTTGCAAGCTTTTTGAACCTTCAAACTGCGACGTCACCTTTGACTCTTGTTTTTTTTCGCAAGTCTTTACCCTAAAGTTGTTCCTGCAATTTTATGATTTTCTACAATTATTTCCCATACCAAAAATAAGCACTAAGTCCAAAAAGATTTTGCTCGAAAAGTTCCGAAACAATTTTATAAATCTAAAAACGACCCCATTCGAATTGCACGTGTTTGAAATTTCAAGTTAAATGATTATGAAATATTTCATAAGTAATATCGTATTTTTTCTCTTTGAAGAACCATTTAGTCGAAGAAATGTTTTTCCGAAAGCTTCATTCAATGCATTGCTTCAAAATTATTGCACCACGTACATCATCACATCAATCAAACTCAACAACCTTCAATTTGACTATCCACTTTATCTGTCACCTTCTTCTTTGAAGCGTTCATCATATAATAAATATAAATGAAGGCACAAATATGGTTTCAACTTCCTAAATAAACCACTCCCATATTAAGTTTGCCCATCATTTCCTTCCCATTTACTATCCTTCAAATAGATGTGGATGTAGAAATGTCTACCCTTCGGTCTGAAGCTCGAACATATAAAATCAACTGTACATAAATGGTGTGGACTGCGAAATTCGTCCTTATCTAGATGTGAGCGATTTGCAGAGATTATATTTCAGGATAACACGCACAATATATAACATGGCATATAAGCACGTTAGTTAGGTACGCATATGATAGTTGGGAGAATGAATTTTCACTTTGATGATTAAAAGTGTTTGCATATGTATGTGTTAGACACGTAAAGTGAGTCAGAATTATAGCAAAATTAAATTGATTCCGAAATCATGTTGCAATTTCTGGTTCCGTTGGCTAAGTTTGTTTTAGATTTTCATTGCAGATTATTTGATTATTTTAGGAAGTTTCGGCACGGAATTACCGATTAATTTTACAAATGCGCAGTTCGAAAATGTTCGTAATTTGACTTTGAAAGTAAGTAATTGAGATCTAGTAAACCTCGTAGTAATTTCAATGAGCTGTTGTATTTAGGGGTTGCAACTGATGGAGAGCTTTATTCACAAGATTTACAGTCAAAGTAAATACGAGTGTGGCCTGCTAATTAGAAAGCCAGGATATTTTTTCTGTAAGACACAGAAAAACCTGTAGGAAAAAATCCGAATTTAGAGTTATTAGTTCCGCGCTTCACTTCACTCCTGATTTAACGCTAGGTTAACTCAAAGCTCGACACGCTCACTCGAATTCATTACACGAACCTTTTCATCTAATAGGTGGACCAATGAAATAAGGTTCATATGGTATTGTGAGCTATAATAGGCGTGTTTTTTTGCTCCGATACAGAACAGAATAAAACAATGACGCAAAAAAACGATCCATCACAAAACAGCTGATGCTTTCGCTAAGACTGACATAGGTTGCTGTATTTGCTGTGGTACCACTCAACAGCTCAAAATGAAGGGAGAAAATAACGAATATACACTACCACAATCGATAGAAAATAGCAAAAGGACTAACAGAAAATTATCTCTTTTAACTTTCTACACATTATGCGAGTTTTTTTTAATTTACTAACTACCAAAACATTCAACTTAACCTTCAAAAAACCAAAGCCATCTCACAGAAAAAAAGACAACTTCGTATGAGCTTTTCTTTTTTCTATCAGCACATTCTATACTTCAGCACGTGAACTACCTATGACGAATACAATTCACTGGTGCAGGAGTGTTGTTGTTTCCAATGCGTATATCCTATTCTCTACTGGATAGAGGAGCAAAAAAACACGCCTAATGTTGTTTCTAAATTCTGCATAATGGTGTAAATCAAAAGTGTACATAGCGGCAGATATATATAAATAACGATCTCAAACGCAATGCTTTCGCTCTATGTACTTTCCTGTTTTGTGACTTTTCCGCACTCATATTTGTTTTCGACTCGGTCCCTTTTCACATTCGATAGCCATCTTCAAAAATCAAATTCGAAATAAAAAATTTGGTCGTAATCAATTTATTTCATTCTTTTCAATAAGCATTTCTTGGGGGCATCCGACATCGCAACACCATAAATTTAGTTGCATTTCTCAACTCGAAAAACAAGATGCTCTTCATCAAATAAAATCCTAGTACAGAAAAAATACTGGCACGAAGGAATTGGAAGCTCAAAACGAAAGCACGGCACAACCTATCTCTTCTTCCACTCATCATTGGAAAACCTCGCTCCCACTAAAAATGCCGAATTTTCGCTGTCGAAAGCAGTCAAGAAAATGTACACGCCTACAATCAAGAAAGCCCCACTAAGAACTGCCAACGGATGATGGGGCCAGAAGTGACGCAGAGAAAGCCACCGCCTTCACAGTTCCCCTAGAACAGGTTTTCACACTTGCTACCTCAGCAATATGCGACCTTTCATCTAATATCAATGTTCAGGACTCACAACCAATCAAGACCTCGGCTAAGGAAGATCCAAATATCATTATCCAGGAAACATGTTCAAAAAAATCTCAAGGAATCAATCGCATCACAAAGGCTATGCTCGAACAGCTAATCTCTTCAACGCTATATTTCCAATGAAATATTTTCCTGAAACTATGAAAACAGATGAGATCATAATGGTCATAAAGCTCTGTTGAGAAAGCTACTACAAATACTAGAAGATGCAAAAAAAATTCCAGAACATCAATTCGGGTTCAAAACATCAAAGCACTATTCAACAGGTCTATCGAATCACGTGAGACATTAGAATGGCATTCGAAGACAAAAATTGCTGCTCAAAAATTCTTTTTAAATGTAAGTCAAGTCTTCGACAAAGTCTGGCACGAACATTTGCACATTCCAGGTGAGATACAAAAGCTGTTCTATCTCTAAACATCGTGTGCATAACTGGTGTACCTCAAGAAAGTGTTTTGGGACTGCTATTTTACACAATCTTCACATCTGATCTCCCAATAAGCGACAAAATATCTATAGCTACCTTTGCGGATGACGTTGCCATTCTATATTCTGAGTCAGACCCAGTTACGGCATTCCGTATACCCCAAGATCACATGTCACTTCTTGAAGAATGACTAGCAAAATGAAGAATCAGAATAAATGAAATCAAATGCATCCACTTTATTTTTACATTGCTAAACTGACTTGTCCTCAACTATATCTAAACAATGTACCTATACCTCAAAGTAACGAAGTAAAGTAGCTCGGAATGCACCTTAACAGGAAATTCACCTGAAAACAGCATATAGAAGTTAAAAATCAACATATGAACATTGTAATCCTATGGAAAAAACTGATCCTAGGTTTGCTCTCTGATTTTAAATCAGTAACGTAACTTCCAAAACGTCCCCGTTCTCAACTGTGAAGAGTGCACATCACTTGTTCTAGCATGTAAGATTTCAAAGCTGCCTGAAACTTCTCATAAGAAGGTAGCAATTTAATAAAGTTATTTAAAAATGTTACTATTGTGGCTCTTAATTTTAACTGTATATTGTATTCTAGTGCACATTGTTTACTTATTTTTTGTATACATTATTTTAAATATATGCAATTTATAATTTTTGCCTGTTGAAGTGAATACTAAATGAATAAACGCACTGCGCATTTGTTCTACGAAATCTGATAAAAAGGAAGAGATTGCTCATATTAGTGACTGATTTTTATTACAAGCCAGATATTTTCTGTTGAAACTTTGTCTACCTAAGTGACCCAAATAGAATATTAATCATACATAATTACTCTGATGAATAAGTCCATGTATTCAATGACCATTTTCAGACTAAATTTAGTCAAAGAACTTTCAAAAAATATTGACAGCATTCGAGTGTGTAAGTGATATCACTCAACAGCCCCAAAAATGAATATAGAATCGATGCGCTCCACGTGCACTTAAATACGTAAATACCGCTCTGACATTCTTTGGTCCGGTCACGGCAAATCACATCCTAAAATAATTAGACAACCTGGCGCCATTTAACTATTTCTTTTCAAGTCTCCTGTATCACACTGTTTGCCACAATTTATCCAACCATCTTCCTTTTTTTTAAATATCAAATTTTGTTTTCTGGCGAGGGAAAGCTATCTAGACCAGGTTTCACGTCGTCCTTGCCTACCCCTGTCATCACCAGATCTTACCTCATTTCGTACAAACTCACTACTATAATTTTCAAAAACTCTGCACACAAAACTTATAGACAAACGTTATACCCCACAAGGGTCACGAAAGATAAGGACGATGAAGAAGATGGCAACGACTATGACGGGAAAGAACCATATCCTGAAAACATTCTAAGCGGTGCTGCGAGTGACGAAGACTATACAAACATCGGTAGTATCGCATCGCCGCCTCGAAAAAGAGGAAGAAACATCTACATTGTATTCGAGGCCGAGATATGCATAGACCATGTCGGGACTTTGTGTTCCATTCTAGTTGGCATTCGGTCAAAAATTTGGAGGAGACCGTAGCATTATTCGTAGAGTATCCATCCGTTTTTCGAAGGGCAAGTTTAGGTACCGTATTCTTAGTTGATATTGATGTGTGTACGTTCGCCAGAGCTGCCTGAAAATGCGAACTAATAACACAGAGAAAGGACAACGGTCACGATGAAGAGAGAAGGAAGATATGTTTCGCTTCGGCTGCTTAGACCACCAATAATTCCTCAGGGTAATTATAACGGATATTTGGTCATTGTCGTTCATTAGGCTCTGTTCAGTTGTACAACATCAGACTTGAGATTTTTTCTGATTGTTTATGTATGGCTGACATGATGATTGTCAGGAAATATTCGAAGGTTATTAACTAAATGTGAATAAGTCAAGTTAAAAAGGAGAGCGGATGTGAGTTATTGATGAAATTAAGTGAAGATTTTTTTATAACGAATGTCGAGGTAACATAGAAAACAAAACTAGTCTGGTGGAATGATCTCCTCTGCAAATCATCGTAAAATTATTTTAGGAGATCCATTAATTTAAATTTAATGTCGTTTGTTATTTTACTTTAAGCCCAAGCCGCAGAGCTCTCTACAGGTCGTAGAAATTGAATTTTGGTAAACAAATTCAGAAAATGAAAAATAAAAGATTTACTTGTGTCATTATTGTTTGCGACATTCAAAAAACAAACTGAGGCTGAAATTTTTACCTCATCCACAATCTAAACTGTTTGTCTATGATGCAAATTGATTAGTTTTGAATTTATTTGTTGCCCTTAAAAACCATCAATATATATATATATATATATATATATATATATATATATATATATATATATATATATATATATATATATATATATATATATATACATATATATATATATATTGCTATTAAAAACTAGCTAGTAAAGCTCTGCTACATTCATTCGTTGCTTGATTGTGCAATTAATGTATTTTTTCATTAGCCTGAGTCAGACTCAAAGCACTTTTCGTATCATAACTATTTAAAATATCTAATGCAAATGACCATAAATATTCATCATACAGCATCGAAATTGTTTATGTCGCCATTTTGTACACAAGAATAGCGAATCACGTAACGCTTTGCAGACTCGACATCTTCCTTTCTGTACATTGTTTTATACCTTCCTTTAAAACAACAAACCACTGTTATCAATTACCATAGCAACGGCAATGATAATATAATATATTTTCTACGCCGCGAAACCACAAACTGCGATTCCTGTGCGAGTTTCACATCGATTCGATTTTTCCACCTTATATCCCGGTAGAGTAGAGTTTCACATCAGGAACTTAATTCTTATGCGGTTCTTTCAGTATCTGGTTGTTTGCTACACGCTAGACAATGAAGGAGATATCAAGGACCACCTGCAACTATACTGCTACATAGTCCACATCTCATCGGTTCAAATGTATATTTTTGTTGTTGTTGTTATTTTCTCTATATTCGGAAGCTCTGTTTCTGCGTTTTCTATTTTATGTGTTTTATAATGTCGTCTGTTGTTGTGGTTTTGGTTGAATTGTTATGCAATATGTTTTTTTTGTATTTCGATTAAATTTAGTATTTGATTTGCATCTGAGATTATTTTGGTTTCATTCATCCTATAGGAGCTAGATATACGAATATTCCGATTTGTTGACGGATATCGATATTTCGAGGGAAATTTTCCTGCTTTTTGCTTAAGGTATATACATGTATATCTTTAAAAAAATTGAAATATATTTAGCTACTAAGCTATTTTTCCACTTAAAATTATTGTTATTCAATGCGAGAAAAATTTTCACGATTCAAATTTAATTATTCCAATAGATGTACGTACACTCAGAAAAATGTCATTTAATAGAATCAAATTTAAATCAAAAGTTGAAATCACTTTGAAATAAAAAGCGAATCTTATTTGAATTCCACTTTAAAACATAAACATTTTATTTTCAAGTCAAAATTTTTCATCATTGAATTAAAAGAAACGTATATGGAGCCAGATCATATTTGAAAATTTTTGAATCAAAAATGTCATTCAAATTACGAGTTGAAATGATGACTTCCGGTTTTACACAGGAAATTCTTCTTTTTTTTCAAATATAATTTTAACATTGTAGTGTATAATAAAATGTAAACACACATAAATGTCAAAACATATTAAATATGTCCACTTTGCGATTCTAGCGATATTCCACGAAAGTGGTGAACACTAAAATTATAATAGTTTGATTTAGCGGAGACTCAAACAATTGCACTTAATTTTAAAAACAACATTAAAAGCCAAATCCATACATTTTAGTACCTATATTTTTCATTTAGCAAAATTTTACTACTTAAGAGCGAAACATGAGCAAATAAAGACAGTCTGTTTCAGTAAGCCAAATTGCTCGGCGACTGAACAGACGAGTTTCAAATCGAATTTCTTTTTTGATTTTATTTTCAAAGGTCACTATTGCATCGTGATCTTGCTAAAGAGGCGGTTAAATTCGCCATGCAAGTATCACGTGCATAGTGACCAGTTAGAGAAGTACTTTATACTTTTGCAACATTTCATGGCGATCCTTTGACCAAACGTTCCTGTGAATCACGATATTGTGATTAGCGAACCTGCCACTTACGACTCTGTGAATTACGGTCGTACATTTTTCGAGCGCCTGTTAGATTGAAGCCCGACAACATTTTCCAACTGTACAAAGACAACAATTGCATATTATTGGAAAGTCAATCCTACGAGTTTCTAGCGATACGGATTTCGAGTACTGGAACACCAAATTTTCGAATAGTGGACATTACAGTTTATAACCGAGGATACTACACATAAACCATAACACGGAGCTGCTAACATGAATTCCGATCCTACAGCTTACGACCCTGCGATCTATAATACGATGCTGACAACATTGAATACTGCAGGTGTTGATTCCAGTCGATTTTAGAATCATAATCCAGTCAATTTTGAAACCACGATCAAACGAATTTCGAAACCGTACGCGGAGAAGCAACATCGATAAGGGAAATATAAAAAATACGAAAAGTAACTTATGTAAAATATTAATAAATTACACGACTTGAATCGAAAACATGATGTAAAAAATGAGGATTTGATGATTTAAATCAAACGTTATAAAATCATTAAAGTAAACAACAAACATACAACGGGTTTAACATACAAATGTATTAATGCTATTATTATTAATTATATGGAATATTGAAATATTTTAAATAGGTATTAAATAAAACAAAATACAAATAAAATACTTTTGTAATGTATATAGGAAAATTCAAAATAATTTGAATGATTTGTAATCAAATACATTAAAATAACGAAAAATTTGTGCATGGTCTGTGGTATGAGAAACAAGTAAGTGAAATAGCAAATCGATTTTACTTATAAAAATAAAATCCCAATAGCATAGCTTTGAAAATTAAGTAGAACGCCTTTTTGAAGATTTAGAGCATTAAATAGCTAGCAAGATGAGCAACTTTAATGTTCAGCTTGCACTAGAATGCATACCAGTTTTCAATGGTAGTGCAAAACAATTAGATTCCTTTTTAACCATATTAGGATTGATCAACGAAAACCTCAATAAAGACGGGAAAGAGGATTTATTAAAGTTTACAGAAAATGTCAAATTGGGCTCTAGCGTCAAAACTCAACTTTTGAGTACAAAAATAAGTAGCTATGAAGAATTAGAAAAAGTGTTAAGAGATAGGTTCATTAGTAGAAAAAACCCACAACAAATCCATACACAGTTAGCACAGTTATATCAAAATGGATCAGTTGAAAAATACAGTGAGAAGATATTGCAACTCATTAGCGAATTGAATGAAATTCAAATTAATAGCTTAGGACAAAGTCCATCTGCAGCAGAGAAAATAGCGATACAGAAATCTAATGATTCTTATGCGCTTACTATTTTCAAAAACGGTTTAGACGGGTCACTTAAACCTACAATTTTTGCGGCACAGCCGAAAACACTTGTAGAAGCAATTCAAATCGCAACAGACTTAGAATCAAGCATAAATATCACGAAAAATGTTACGTATATAAATAGTAGAAACAGTTTAAATCAACAATTGAATTATAATTATAGAAACTGCCCAAGCAATAACTGTCAAAGAAACTACTACAACACATATAAGAACAATAATAATTATGGTCAAAATCAAAATAATTATTACAGAAATAACAATAAGAATAATGGAGACAACTACAATTCCAGAAACAAAGTAACAAACCAAAGCAATAATTACAGAAATTATTATAGAAATAACAATAATTCTGAAAGAATTGAAAAAAATTTAATAAACCAGAGATATGGAAATACTTATAACGATATCGTGCCTGAAACTTATAGAAGCTATTCAATAATTCAAGAAGAGAGCGAAAAACACATCGAGTTATTAAACACAAACAAAAAAGATGAACTGATAGATAATATTAAAACAGAAACTGAATCATTGAATGAATACCGATCGATTGAAGTCGAAGGTCCAATAAACGATATACTCAATGATGAAGAAATAGTTAAAGAAGCAGTGCAAAGTATTGACATGAACGATATGAGTTCACAAGCATTAAAAAATATGAAACCAATACAGGAAAATGTCAATGACAAAAAAGTATTATCATGTACTAGAAAAATAATCAAAAACCAAAAAAATACAGGGCAAGATAAAAATAAAAACAAATCCGAGAAAGCGAATAAAACAACCCACAATACAAAATATACGAAAGCTGATTTATACAACAGCAATTCAAAGATTAACGTAAAAATATTGATAAAACCAAAACACTACATGAAGCCTAAAGAAGCCTTCCTTTGTAACAGCTATTCTAACGCTGATATGGAAAATTTGATGAAATCAAAATTCGGTATAACGAATATTCCTAGAGTGATAATGGAAAATAATAAAGTCACAGTTAGATGCAGTGATAATCCATCAGAATTAGTTTTGCCATTGGAGAAGCTGACATCTCAAATAACTGAAAAAAGGATATCAAATGTGTGCCAAAACAAGAGCCACAAAATTCCAAACACATCTAACATAGAAACATTCAAAAACATGCTTAAAAGAATGCTACAAAAAATTCAAATACAAAACGAACCGATGAAAATAATCATCTACAAAACACCAAAGAGAATAATTGAAAGCTTAATTCAATTTAATTACATTAATGAACTACAAATCAAGCTGAGAAACAGCATTAATTTCATGCAAAATATGAAAGAATAAATCAAAGAATAAAACTAACTCAGAAATTGAAATAATCTTTTGAATTTTACAGTAAAACATTTATTATTTTACATAGTTTATCGAATATACTTTTCTAAAGCAAAGTATGCTCAATCAAATACAACAATATATTCAGATTAAAAATAAACTCGTTGAATTTTATAGAAATTTTAGTTAAAAATACAAAAAAAAGCAATAAGAATACCACAAATCATAAAAAAAAATATATATGAAGGCAAAATGATGCTAAGTCACTTATACTAGGAAACACAAAATGCAAAAAAAATATCACTGTAATTTATTACAACTAAATGCACCATAAATATTAAAATATAAAAAAAAAACATATTACTTTATAAGCATTGTAATTACATTGTTACTTAACACAAAATTGATGAAAACCTTCATACATTCACACATTAACTAATATTTATAGAAATTATTATTTTTTACAAGCAAGAATACCAAATTACAAAAATAACATAAAAAAAAGCTTTGAGTAGAAAATTGCACATATATTTTAAGTTAAAACTAAGCGAAACACTTATGAATTAAATATTCAAACCTAAGCTTTCTATGTACATAAACAAAAACGTTGATGGACAAAAAAAATGTGATTAAAACTGTAAAGTATGGATTTGAGTTCAAAAAAATTTCCTTTCTACAGAAAAGAAATTTTTTTCCCCAAAGGAGGAGGGTGTAGTGTATAATAAAATGTAAACACACATAAATGTCAAAACATATTAAATATGTCCACTTTGCGATTCTAGCGATATTCCACGAAAGTGGTGAACACTAAAATTATAATAGTTTGATTTAGCGGAGACTCAAACAATTGCACTTAATTTTAAAAACAACATTAAAAGCCAAATCCATACATTTTAGTACCTATATTTTTCATTTAGCAAAATTTTACTACTTAAGAGCGAAACATGAGCAAATAAAGACAGTCTGTTTCAGTAAGCCAAATTGCTCGGCGACTGAACAGACGAGTTTCAAATCGAATTTCTTTTTTGATTTTATTTTCAAAGGTCACTATTGCATCGTGATCTTGCTAAAGAGGCGGTTAAATTCGCCATGCAAGTATCACGTGCATAGTGACCAGTTAGAATAGTACTTTATACTTTTGCAACATTTCAACATTAAAAGAATAGTTAATTTTCTACACCAATCAGTATGTTAAATATTTTTTTTATTTGTTTTTCATATCTCTAAATTGGCTTTAAAAAACCTTTCATCAATCTCGTCAATTCATCAGAAGCCCATATCTCGGCATGCCCTCTAGAAGTACCATTATACATAATGCGAACGAAATCCAGAGCCTCGTCCAAATCCAGAGCCTCAAATCCACAAAATAAATCCACTTATAGATTAAACAGGGAGAAAAAATAAAAATTAAAAATAATATAATAAAGGATGTGCCGACTACATCTGCACATGCCATTTTTTGGAAGTGGGTAGTTGATGCTCAGAAATAGATATATAAAACTTTTGGTGTGGCCAGGCACACGTTTCAGAGCCCAAACATGCGACTGCGGGATTCCTACTCAACAAGAGCAGCAAAGTTGGCAGAGCCATGACAGGCATACTAACTGGACACAGCTGCCTAAGAGGACATTTCTACCGCATACCTCTGTTCATCCTGCCTAGAAGAGGCTGACTCTGCGGAGCATTTTTTCTGTAAATGATCAGCGTTTACGCGTCTCAGATATTAATGCTTTGGCTGTGATGTAGTACGTTTATATAGCATGTATATTTGACCCTATCATTGATCCTAGATTTTGTTAAGAAGTCTGGGAAGCTATGCTAGGCTGGCGATATAAATACAATGGGTTTTTTGGCTTGAGGACTCAGAGGTGGCAGGCCCAGGAATGGATCCTTGCGGAACTCCTGATGTAGGAAAGGGTGTGGAACAACAGGAGCTAACACTAACAGCACAAGAGTGACCACAACCGTAAGAAGAGAACGAAGAAAAAAGGACACCAGATAGACCACACCCGGCTAGCTTTGACAGAAAAATGTCATGGTTCACAAAATCGAAAGCTTTGGCAAAGTCCACATACAGGGCATCTACTTGTTTTGCTACATTGTCTGTACAAGACAATAAGTTTGTAACCAGTGACTTACTTTAATGAATTCATTAGTACTTTAATGAATCCAAGACAAACCTCACTGGGTAGCAAGGGCTGGATGAAATGGTACACTCTCTTGTAAACGACTCGTTTGAGGAGGTAACTAAAGCAAGGTAAAAAGAATGTGGGACGGTAATTAGAGATGGAAGAAATATCACCAGCTTTAGGGATGGAAAATATGTTGACGGACTTCGAAAGAGATGAAAAGATCCTGGCTGAAATACTAAGGTTCAAAATGTTTGATAGAGGAGCACGCAAGGAAGGTGGAAGTGATTTGGTGAAAAAATACGCAATACTGTCAGCCCCAAAGCTAGTGTCTGCGTGAAGAGACATCATTAATGATTTAATATCGAAAGGATTAGTAAAAAAAGAAGAAATAATACAAGCAGTTTCGGAAAAGAGATAAGGACGCAGAAGCGAAAATACAGACACTCTAAAATTCGAAAATGAAAAATATATTTCGAAATTCAACAAGAAATCTACTTAACATGTAGCGCCCAGTGTGGGCTACATTTGATACAATTTTGACTCCACAATAATTTGTTTAAAATATAAATTATTTACTATTTCTAATGAATATAAAAATTTTGCTTCTACTAATAACTAGCCCTGGTATACTAGTAACACATTTATTTTCTTAACAACTTTACTTATTAACTTCACTACAAGTACACCTCAAAATTATTTTCCCACAACAAACAACGTTCTTGTAGTAGACTTTTTAGCACAAAACTAATTGCTTTCAGAATTATAACACTTTCCTAGGACTGAACCAGTCGACCATCGCATCATTGTCGCCATCATCGTCGTCATTAATGCACTTAGCATTTGCATTTTTCTGTGTTGCTGTGTCGTGCATATGAAGGAGCAGTAAATACCAGGAAGCTTGCTGTTTTTCAAAGCTCTCAACGTAATTTCATGAGCAGGTATTTTCGTACCACAGCACATTAGGTACTTTAAGTGGCAACAACTACACTGCAGGATGCTCAGTTTCTAGGCACGACATGCTTATCTGACTACACCAGGCTAGATCTGCCCTACTAAGCATAAAGGTTCTATCTACATTTTAGTAGTTTCGAGATTTGCACTGATTTATGTTTTGATTTGTACTGGAGGTATATGGAGAGCGTATTTTTCAATATTGATTTTAACATACCTCCGCAAAAGATAGGGCTTTCAAATTTTGTAGAATGATATAATAGAGTATGTCGTTTTTGAATCCGGTGCTAACTCAAAAATGAGAAAAATGCACATATAGCATTTATGCTTAGTAGGGCAGAGATGTAGGCTGCTTGTCGAGAGTTTCTCAAGTAAAATGCACTTCTTCAAGACAATACTCCAAGCATAGCTCGTGGGATTATTGTTGTGCTGACAGTTTGAAATTGCTTAATATAGGCACATAAGAGTGTGGTGTAGTTAACATAATCTATTTTAAGGCAATGTGAGAATATTTTAATCGAACAAAGTCTTTGAAAAGATTTTTTTTAAATTATGTAATTTTACTTTGCATAGGCAAAGACGGGTTTTCAAACATCTTGTAGTTGCTTATGAAAATGTTGCATGTAAAGTAAAAATTGTGTTGGGAGGTCCAGAAGAGGATGTCATCTGCGTTCGGTTTAACAATAACACATGAAAATTTGGAAAAGAATCAAAGGCGGAATTCGTTGACTTTCTCAGAGTAGCTCAGTGAAAATAGACTTCGGTACGAGCAAACGGAATAGAAAGCATCTTTGATGATTGACTAGGACGACTAGATTCACTTCTTATCTGGGAACCAAGATCTGGCAAAAAAAAGCCTTCGCAAACTCTGTGATTCTACCGAGGACATAAGAAGGATGGAAAACCGAAAGGAGTATGAACAATAGGGGATGCTGAATTTAGAAAACAGCGAGCGAGTGAGTGAGCGAGTGAGCCTACGCTGAGCTGATTCAATAACGTCAGATAAAGACTGAAAGCGAGGAGGCCAGATTTGACACGTCTATTCCAGAATACTGCGTGCTAAGGAGACAAATAAATGAATACAGGTGGAAATTTTGGTGAACACATACGAAGAATGCAAGACAAAGCCAGCAATCCTAGAGGCTCTGGTTGTGATATTAATGACCTGAACATCAAATTTCATTTTCAAATCAAATACTACACTAAGGTATTTAAAATGCTGGATAACCAGACAAGAAATAAGAGGACATATTTGGAGCATTTTTATATGATGAATTTAAAAATTTGTTCCGCACCAGTGATTTAGGGCAAACAAACCAGCTAGTAATTGGTGATAATCGTCCACAGACTTGGTTGCCCTGTATAATTTTAAGTCGTCCGCATATAAAAAAAAGGAGGAGTTGATAACAAAAGGAAGGTTACTGACTAACAAGATAAAAAGTAAAAAGCCTCGGATAGACGATTGAAAAAATCTCCAGGTGAGAAATATAGGAGAAGAAATGGAACCGTTGAAAGTTACTCAGCAGGGAAGACTATGGAGATAGGAGGAAAACCAGGAGAGAACAGGACTACAAATGCCGAACCCTTTAAGTATAATAAGTAGTAGATTATAGTTCACAGAATCAAAAGCTTTCGAAAAGTCCGTATAAATTACATCAACTTGACGTTGATGATCGAAAGCAGAGGTAACAAAATTAATGAGCACCGTAAGGCTAGTCGTTGTAGAACAGCCCTTGATTAAACAAGAAAAGGTTGTATAGACGAATAAGCTCTTTATAGATAAGCCATTCAAGGAGTTTACTGAAACAGCAGAGGAGGGACATAGGACGATAATTGGAAATGACAGATGGGTCACCAAATTTGAGGAATGGGAAAATAATGATGGATTTCACTAAAGAAGGTAATGTTAAAAAGGTTAGTTAAGGGAATCGCGGCAGAGAGAATGAGAGAGATTTGACAGGGATATTGGGAATACCGTCAGGACCGGAACTACCATTTGAACCTAGGGTATTCATAAGAGTTTCAACTCCAGACAATTGGAACTAAACATGGATAAGGCAGGAATTGTACGGGAGAAAGCAAAAGATATCGAGCTATTTAGTAGATTTTTTTAGAGGAGTAGGAAATATAAATAAATAAACCGCAAATAGCATCATCAAGATACATATAATCAGGACTGAGTAATGGAACTTGAAGGAACGGTTGTAGGATCAAAAGGATTTTGGTTAATTGGACAGATGATCGATTCCTATTTAAAAACTAATACAGATCGCTTCTATTAGCCTTAGTCCTAGGATCAAATGTTTTTAGGATCAAATGTCTAAGAGTACTTTGGAACACTACTCATTCGTTGACTAGGAGTTCTTCCTCCGAAAACTGGCTGGCCTATGAAATATCAGGCTGAGTATTATCACAAACTGCTGCTCTCTCAAGGCTACTGCTGCGTGGTTTCTCCAATTTGATAGCAATCCCACGTTCCTCTATTTTTTGGTGTTCAAGCAGATCCTGTAACGGGCTAAGTGGCCAGTTAACTTGTAGTTTACACAGAAAATTGCCTACAAATCTTTTAGTGCATCGCATTTTTTACTTATATGTATCTTACCCCACTTGGTGCAACGCCTGCAATGATCACAATTCGACGTAATATATCCAAAACCTTAGAAGTTGCATATTTCATTTTCAAGCAGTCCCACTGGATCCACTGGTGAAGTAAAAAAAATTGATCCTGAGGAGCAGTTAGATGACAAACATCCCTTACTTATTTGGACACTTTTGTTAGTGGGCTTTTGAAAACTGCCTCATGTTAGAAATTTGCTCCCCTTCACTGTTATTTCAGCGAAATAACGATGATATTTATCTACCTCGTTATAGGAATAATGAACTCCTTTTAGGACCCCGATGCTTGTTCAACGCTTTGCGGTGTCTATTTAAAACAATGTATAGACCTTGCTGTGAGTATTTCAAAATCTCTCTGATACAATTTAACGTTTTATGGCAGAAGAGCCGTTTTATTGAGTTTTTTTACTCTTGCTTCAAATTCGAAAAAAAATCTCACTATTTCCACGCATATTACCTGAAGGTATTTAATGAAGCTCTTAAATTCCAGCTTTTCGTATATTATTAGAGCGGTTTTGCTTTGCGTTGTGGGTTCAAAACCATTCTTCTTTCAGGTTTCTGAGCCATTCAATGTGGTGGTGGGTGAGTTTGGGTAGTAATAAGTTGCCCCATCAGAAACATATTTTCCTATTGAAGATATAGGGTGCTAAACAGGAATTGCTGTTTCGCCACCAAACACCCTTGGCTAGATGAAAGGATAAATTAAATCATCTACAGCCCCAACGTTCGCAAGACTCCCAACATTAAAATGTTCAGTGCTCATTTATGAAAGACAAAGTTAAATAAGAATATGATAGTTATATGTAAATTCATCACAGTTCAAAGTGGATTTTCTTAATGAAGTTCGACAATCAACATATGAAGAAATATTTTACTGGAATATCAAAAACCTTTTTTCGCAATCAAAAAAAATTGACGGAAAGAGAGACTAAATTGAAGGGCTGGAAAGTAATAGTACATCAAATAAATCTTAGCTCTCCAATCTCTTGTTTTTTAAATGACTCTCGTGTATAAGGTCGATGGCAGGTCGAAATCATCGATTAACACCCCTATTTATACGTCATTTCAATGAAAAACTAAACAAAATTATTTATCTAAAATATATACTGATTTTCAAACATCAGATGCCTGAAAGAAACTGTTCACTGCTTAATTTTATTACATTTACCACAAAATTTATTTTCATGAACTTCCACAACTACAGCCACTTCAGGGAGTTCTGACAATTTCATACTTTAAGATGCTACGCTAGAATGCTTAGCAAACATAGAAATTCCAAAGAAAAAGCATTCAGCTACGGAATGTTTAACCCGCGATAATCCTTGTAAAGCTGTAGATTAGGCAATTTTCATCACAATAAAATTACCATCACTGCAATAAAGACAGAGCCAAGATATATCATGTGAAATAGAAATCCTATAAATTGAAAATTTGAATTTTACACTGAAAAAGCCATTAAATTCGACTCAATGAGGTACTTTGCTTACGACTAAACGCTTACTTAACTGAAAAATAAACCAGTCATTCAGCAGTTGGCTCTTACGAAGATACGAAGGACCAAAAACTTCACCTCCGAATAACACAAACATCCGACGGATCCATTCGTTTTACAATAGTTATAGGCTCACTGCAGAGAAAGTTGAGAAAACTTAATCTTAAAGCTGATTCCCTAAAAGTATCCCTAAATTCCATTCCCTTAAAGTTTCCTTGCGTCGAAAGATGCTTAAACACCAAGCCGACGTGTTTAGTTTGTCGTAGCCAATGAACTCGAAACATATTTATTCGCTATTTCGAAGTACCTGAACCATTATAAGGGTAACTGGGAAACTCTCCCTAAAGTGGTACTACTCTTTCAAACCAATAATAATGCATCGCTGCAACCATGAGTCAACTTATCATGCTCTGAAAAATATCACTCGAACATTTTTTGGACTCGATCCAAAATACGTTTTTGCCTGATGTAAAATTTGTTGTAAATTGAATTTTTCCGTCCAGGCTACATGAACTGATGATAAACTTCACATCCTTTTCCATTCCGATTCAATAGTTTTACAACAATTAAATCCATTGAAATATCGAGGATTGACGTTTTCCGAATAATATTCAATTGGAAACTACGTAGATGTGCCTTGTGCTGACGTGATTTTAGACAATGGTTGCTGGAAAATCGCCCAAAATATCCTGGAATGGCATAACATCAAAATGTTGTCCCGAAGTAGAGTTTTCAGTTTCATTGCCCATGTAAGTCAAAACACCCATAAAAAGGGTCACAGGTGCTTGCGTTTTTCTTTTCTTCTTTTTACAAAGAGTATCCTAAGAAGAGTTTGCTAAAATATATTCACCTTTCGCTTATGGTCCTTGATTTACGTTTGTAAACCAACAGCCGAGCTTATTTCTCTGTCCCTGTGCAATGCTACTAACTCCTCTAAAGGATTCACAATTTATGAGTGATGCTTAGTCTTACTATTATTGCAAAGAGAGTCAAGAGTCAATATAGCGCGCATGTTGTATGGCCACAGGACGAGAATAAACAATTCCAATAGAAGCGAATATACCGACAAAGTATTTCAGATAACAGATTTTTGTGCGGAGAATGAAGAACTTTTTCGAGTTACAGCCAGCTTCCTCCACAAATGCTTGCTCTGCAGGGGAACGAACTTGTCGACTCTGTAGATTCAGGTTCAAAAAGGTTCGAGTTGAAAATATGCAAGAGAAGGACTCGGGTTGTGCTCAATATTATTCTTCGGAACTCATCATAAGCCTGCAAACTAGTAGCCCAATAGAGGCTGAAAGTCTCTCTGTATAGTTAAAAGCATCTAATTACTGTCGTCCCAACGTATACCTTTGCGGCAAGTGTAGTGTAAAAAGTAATCAGATCAAAAGGCTGTTCCATGAATAACTTGCTCACCTTCAAAGGTAGATTTTCGAAATTGCTGACTTCTCGGCAGGGCTGTTGCTGCTGTTTATTAGATCTCAGAAAATTTACACAGGAGGGAATTTAAAAAAAACCAAATTTACATCACGAATCTGTTTTCATATTTCGAAGGTGATAAGTCGTAGAAGGACACCATGGGCCACTATCTTTCATATTGCACATTCACTTGGATTAAAAACAAAAAAAAGCTTTTCACATGATCTTCCTATTTATTTCCAATATCACTCACTATCCAAATTGCTCTTCTAGGGATCAAAAATAAAACACGCAAATTCGAATTCCAACTTTAGCGTTTTCATCAAAGCACAAAGTCGCGGCGGATGCACTATCGTTCTATTATGCATTGATGTTTTACACTCTGCGAATACCACACTATTAATTTGCAGTGAAAGAAAACAATCCAAAAATCATCACCAAGTCAGTTACCGTTTTCTATTCGCGACGCCACGTTTGGTGTAGCTGGGCTACAGAACCCAGCAACAGACAATCCGGGACTGAAAGCTTACGCTAGTTCTGCGAAAACCCGGACACCCAGAGGTGGAACACACCAAGAAAACGCTGCTTTGCTATATTGCGAGCAAAACAGCTATATCGTGCTACCAGCCCATCCACCACCCACCCACTCGCCATCATCATCGTCCATCCATCCATCCATCGGCGCGAATCTGTATCCTACGAGCTACCTAGCATGAATGTATCTGAGGAAGTAAAAAGCAGCAATAGCAGAAGCAGCGATAAGGCGAGAAGCTCCACAATGAGATCCACTGTGTGAAATTTTTTGCGAACGAATGGAAGGTAGGGGAAGCGACGGTTTGAATCTGTTTGAAGATGATAGTGAAAAAGTTAAAATGTTTAATTTCAACAATATATTTATTTAATTATCAATGTCGCCCAGATAAGCCAGATAGGTCCAGAAAATCTTGTGAACGAATCAAAATGCACAGAAATGTTTGCGATTATGTCGCTTACATAGTTTGCTTAGTGTCTGTCAAACTGTCTAACACAGGGTGGCTCAAATACGTACATGGCAATTTTGCATTTTTGCAGAAATTTCATAGAGTTGTCTAAATTATATTGTAGTTATGGATGATTTTATCATCTTGTGAATACACAACACGAGAAGACTTATTACATTCACTACTCACCACACTACTTAACAATAGCTACATCACAAAACACAAATAGGATAAGTTTAAAATTGTTTTTGAAATTTAAAAAAAAATAATTTGATTGTCAGAGAGTTTCTTGTTTTGTACCAATGTGGTAGTGATTTAAATTGCATACAATTGCTTCGAATTTTAATTGTAAAATAAAAGTAATTTAAGAAGGACTGTCCATATTTTGAGGAAACATAACAATCCTAAAATCTTGAAAAAAAATGTACTGAAATTAAGTGCAACTGATGTTTGCATTGGAATTGAGAAAAATCTATTTCTAGATCTGGTAATAAATCTATATATTTTAATTTTAATTTTATTTATTTAATAATTTTATTTATAATAAATATTAAAATAATTCTAAAAAAAACTATCGCATCACAAAACATTTTGAGAATTCCTATTCGCAGATTAAGCTCGCTGCTAGCAAATATTTCTGCTAGTAAGCTTAATGAAAACTTTCATCTGTATCTTTTCTCTTGGACGCTGCAACGCGTGTCCGTCTAAAGTTTGCTCATACCACTACCGTCAGTTTTCAGTTCTTTGATAATCCTGCCTGGTCGGTCGCACGTTGCTATTCACCATTTACCGAACCTGTTTACTGAAGAAGCTAAGAAACGATATTGCAAGGAGAGAATGCGTAAGATTTTACTCTTTGCTTCGTCTTTTATCGGAGCATCGCGTTTTTGCGTACACTTCTATACAGGACAGGACACACACAGTATAGTACGCAGCATCCCGTTTGTACCCCATATATCTCACCCATATCTCGGAATGACTTCGGGAAAAGTGTATCAAAGCACATTGAGAAAGTTTTTTAGCGGGCTCTTAGGATAACATCATAAATTGCCTGCCGACAAACACGACTTTCGACTCTCATGGTTTTATTCGTTTTCTGCACATGATGTATCAATATTTTGTAAATATATGTATGTATGATATTTTTTTGCACACGCGTCCGCCACATGACGTATTGGATTCGTGCAAATCAGGCATATCAACAAGTTTTCGGTTACGTTTGATTAGCAAAAAGCTTTGACGTGGTTTGCATGACAATTATGTAGTTGGATTATGAAAAGTGTTTGGGAATTTTGATTGCGGTCAATGAAATCGGTAGCAGCTGAGGGAGTTTTGATTTAAATGAACTGTCTGTTATTTTAAAATCATTTGCGCAAAAATATAGTTTTGTGTGATTATTAATGAAAATAATTCAAAGCATTACAGTCGGTAGTCCAGATATTATTTTATCAAATGCTAACATTGTACAAAATACGTCCTTTGGTGTGAAACTTAAGCAATTCTTTGTTGATATGTATATCAAATACCTAATAATATTGAGGTTTGTTTATATAATTTTATTTATTCGTTTATTTATTTTAAAACACATGAGCCGTGGTTTCCTTAACGATATGTTACTCGAAAATCACGAGAAAATCTATGAATAAATAATATATTTAGAATTCGTATAAAAAAAAACCCTAGATTTACACTAGACATCTCATAACGTTGTGATTCTCAGTGTAGTGGGACCAAAAATGTATGTTAGTAGATTAGTTAGATAGATAGATATACTTTATTTATGGCTGATCTTAGTTTGTACAAATACAAATACAAATGATAAATTATTAAATTAGAGTTCAGACTATGTCTTTACGTCTATATATGTATTTAATAGTTTATATTGGAGTTGATTTATTTAAACATGCATACATATTTATTGAAGTTGTGAACTTACAAGGGAAAATTCACAAAAACCTTTGGGAACTTATAAACTACGACTAATTTCCTATAACTACTTAAAACTAGGAATAGACATAGTCAGAAATTAAGGATGCCATTAGTGGGTGATTAGTGGGAATTGCCAAAAATTGGCAATTCCGTAGAAATTTATGTAGGTTCTGTTTAGCAGAATGATTTATATATTTGATTTTGCTAATAAGATGGAGTTGCTTTGTAGAAAAGAAACGCGATTTGTTTAAAATTATTTTTAAGCACTTGTTTTGTTGCGTTTATAGTTTTTTCCTGTTTGTTTTGGCGCAAGTATACCAGACAGGGGAGCCGTAGAGTAATATAGGCTGCATACTGAGGCAATAGATGAGCAGTTTGTTCACGGTTGACATGGTGGAGTTACGGTTAATGAGGGAATAGAGCACGCATATTTCCTTGGAAATTTTTGAACATGCATCATCCATATGAGGTTTGAATGTTAATTTCTTATCTAACCGGATGCCAAGGTATTTGATAGAGTCCGACCATTTTATTAGATTATCTAGGATATTGATGGAGGGATTTGGAAGAAAACGACGAGCGGGCCTGTTTGTAAAGAATATAGCCTGGGTTTTTTGTTTATTGATTTTAATTTTCCACTTGTTGTAAAACTTTTCAAGTAATGTCAGGTGGTAATGGAGCCTGTTGATGATAACATCAGGGTTGATCGCAGTTGTGTACACCGCAGTGTAATCAGGATAGGTTACAATAGCGCATTCTGGTGTCGTTGGGACGTCCGAAGTGTATAAATTATATATGTTTTTATTTTTTTGCTAAAGGCTTCTAGAATTTCCTAGAAACAGCAATGGCTTCCTGACTAGCAGGCATCAGCCAACGTTTACACGATTTATATTCACGTTAATCCGATTGATCGTTTACACGATTAGTTTTTAAACACTTGGTTTTGATTTATTTTATTATTTTGTAAATTTTTAAACACACAGTTTTAATACAACTTATTATTTAGAAATCAATATGTCTATTTGATTTTCAACATGCACAAGACAGTCACAAACCCTAAACACAAAGGCCTCAAACAACGCGACGACGCGATAAATTATATAGAGTTGGGCTAAGAACGGCACCCTGAGGAACCCCGGCGGGAACGATACATGATGAGGAATACATTTGCCCAACTTTCACCGAAAACTTTCTATTTGTTAAGAAGGATCTAATTATTTTTATTAGGCAAGTAGGAAATAGTTGCTTAGTCCGTTGTGTCATACCGAGTCAAAAGCTTTTTCTATATCTAGCGCAATTAGACCGGTAGACTGTTTGTTTTCGAATCCCATTTGAATGTGCCTACATACTCTATGCAGCTGATGGTTTGTTGAGAGATGCGGTTGAAATCCAAACTGATGAGCTGGAATGACTTTGTTAAGTGATATCACCTCCTGGAGTCTACATAGAATTACTTTTTCAAAAATTTTACTAAGAGATGGAAGTAAACTAATCGGCCTATAGTTGCTAGGATCATGTGGATCCTTTGCAGGCTTAAGAATAGGAATGACAACTGCTTTCTTCCAGGCAGACGGGAAGTAACTGATCTGAAAGCATGAATTGAAAATGGAGCATAAGTAATCAATGGCTGCTGTAGGTAGGTTTTTGAGAAGTAAGTTGGGGATTTTATCGCGGCCGGGAGCTTTTTTATTTTTGAGTTTTTTGAGAATGCGCTTAACCTCAGATCGTGAGCATAAAATAGCGGATGCATCTGCGTCTCTGTTAATTAATTCATCATTAAAATTTTCGGCTTCAATTTCCAGGGAGGTTCCGCCTAAGGAGTCCTCAGAATGATGGGATCGAAGGAAGTAACCCGCTAGCACGTCTGCTTTTTCTTGGTCAGTATACGCTGTACTGTTAACAGGGTCGTTGAGAGGGGGAATAAAAGCTGGTTTCTTTTTAAGAGCTCGATGTAATTTCCACACGGTCGGTAGATTAGTTAGCCATTCGCTTAGATAATTTTCCTCCCATTTCAATTAGCGCAATCCATTGATTTTCGTTCCTGTCTCAAGTGAACGATCCCAAATTTATCATTTGAGTCGATCGAATTATTAACCCTTACCGTGTAACGTCGGGTCACTCGTGCCCTGGCAAAAGTGACTGTCCCCTGTAGCTGGAAACGAGGTGGGAGGGGTGGTCCCAAACTATGCTGAAAATAATTGTATCCTACTAAGCTACTAGCTCCCCAAGCGCCGACGGTCTAGTGTGTAAACAGCAGTCGTGAGAGCCAACCGAAATTTTAAAAGTGCACACGAGACCCGACGTTACATGTTACGTTGACTTAAAATTGCAGGTGAGTAAAATATCTATTTAAATTTGTATGTTTTTTTACTAAAAATTTATATTTTTTCATTAGGAATTGATAAATTAATCTTAGTTATCTATAAATATTAATCTATTAGAGTTTTCTAACTTAAATTTCAAGTAAACACGTGTTCTGTTTTTAATTTTTGATGTGTTTTTATTATTATTGTAATCGAAGTTTGTGTGATTGTGATAAGCATTTCAATTTTATTTCTCAAATTCAATGTTGCAAAGAACACATGCTGAAATTAGTCGCGTTTTACGTGAACGAGATCACGATGCTACTGATTCCGAGAAAGATGAGGATATGGAGTCTAGCGGCACTGAAGTTTCTTGTGACGAGGCCGACTCTGATGATGATGTAGAGGAAAAGGAAGAAGAGCAAGCCCCTCAGCAAAGAAAGCGCAGATTTGTCCACGGCAAGGACAAGTTCAAGTGGAGTCTTGACGCTCCGGAGGCACGTGGTTGACGTTCGAGATCATCTCTAACGATCCATTTGTTTGCAGCTAAAGGTAACAGCTTAAATGCAACAAACCCATACGAATCTTGGAATGCGTTATTTTTGGACAACATGTTGGATCTAAGTTTTAAATGGAAAAATATAAAAAACCACTGACGTTATTGCAGCCGCTAATTCAGCAACGTTTTCTAATTTGCCATTAAAAGAATTAAAAGCGTACCTAATTTTGTTGTATTATCAAAGAGTAAATAACAATAATCAAGAGCTTCTTGAAAATTTGTGGTCCGATAAATTTGGCACAAACTTATATAAAACAGTGATGTCGGTGATGCGTTTCAAATTTATCGGAGCTCGGCTTCGATTCGGTGATAAAACCACACGACGTGAACGACGCGCGAGCGATTTGCTGGCTCCCATACGCAAACTGTGGGATCTTTTTTATCGGAAATTGTATAAGTAATTACATCCCACGCGACAATGTTACCATAGATGAACAGTTACTGGGATTCCGAGGAAGGTTTTCAGCTCGCGTATATATAAAGTCAAAGCCTGCTCGCTATGGAATAAAAGTTTTATCGTCAAATGACTCGAGGACTTTTTACATGTTGAATGCGATTTCCTACATTGGTCGAGTTACTCCAGAGCAAGCCGAATCAGTGCCAACATATTTTTCTATTTTACTACAGATGTGACATATTTTTCGCTTCGGTGCTAGCAAAGGGCTGCCAGCACGAGAAGCTTATGTTATTTTCGTACCAATAAATGCTTGCGTTAAGCATTCACATCGCGAACATTTGCAATCAAAATAAGTTAACAATGTTTAAATTTTCTAAGGTCTGGACATTTTTCGGATGGCAACCCCAAACGCCTTTCATCGCTGTAACTTTCAATGAAGTCATCGAAATTAAAATAAGCTTAGGGTATATTATTACTAAGAGTGTATTAGTCTTAAGTATAGGAAAAGTAGCTGGTGGTAGTATACACACTCAAAATCTCCACAAATCTTCTACTGTTCTTCAAACATTAGTGTTTCTAGCGGTTCTGATGCGCTAGGGTTTTTTTTTTATTTTTAAACAAATTAAATCGATATATATTCTTTTGATTATTACACAAATAAATAATGCTTGTTTTTACTTCTTTTCCTACCCCAAATAAAAGAATTTAATTTTTTATAATGCACCTATTATAGCAAATTTTTATTTATTTTCAACAATTCAGGAAAAATAGCCCTTTTTAAAATAGTATATTACTCAGGCTAGATTTTTCGTTAGTCACATACCGCTCACTCTCACAATTAAATACCAACACACTCTCAGGTTGCTTTGACCGATTATGCATTGCGTAAATGGAGGCGCAATTTCAAGGTCAAAGTGGTTTTTTGTGAGGAGTTGGCATGCTGGTTAGGAGCTAACTCCTTACGCTGTGATGCTGGTTAGGAACTAACTTATTACGCTGTGCTGTGGACGGGCAATAAACTTGGAATTTTGCGTAGGCTTAATAGCAACTTTCCATAATAAACGCCATCTATGCACTAACATTAGTGGATCACATTAAGCATATTTGAATTTTTGAATAAGTAAGGTAAATCACAAATTATTCTAAATCTATTATTACTACTAAATATAACATAATTTTACTGCTACTGGGTTTCTGCATGTGGTGGTTGCTGACTGCCACCTCGTTTGACTAGGGCATTAATCCCGAGATTGAAATGGAGGTCCCGAAACTTCGGAATTAGAATTTTCGGGATCTCGAGATAGTCCCGAGATTTCGGGATTTTACAAAAGAACTGAATTAAGTGAATTTAAACAGATATATGTGCTTATTCGTACTCAATTAAAACTTTATTTCAAATTTCTATTTATAAAACCAGAAGTTAAGTCCATTATAATGCTAGATTTATGCACATACATATGTACATGGGTGCTAGCAAGTAAAACGCTAATTTTAATTGCATCTAATTTAATCTAATGAACTAATTTCTACTTATCTTCTTATCCAATAATTTTTCCTTATTGGGTCATGATAGTGAATTATAAAATTAGTTAAAAACGAATTGAAACTTAATCAGCATAATGGAGGCTACGATAATATAATGAAAATACATTATTCATTTTAGTTGTGTACATATCAATTACAAAATAATATTGCTTTTCAATGAAACAAGTGATAAGTAATACTATCGATTGGTTCAAACTGCTGATTCGTTTTGAAAGTATGCTCTTAATAAACATAATTCGTCAAGAGTTTCCAAATTTAAACTAGACCTGATTTTGCTGCACATACATATATCACGCTGCTGAAAAAGATATTACGGGTTCTAGACTTTTTGGTGGGATATTAAGCATGTAACCGTACGCCAGTTGTAATTATGAGCCCTTAGCGCCTCCGTTTTCATAAAACGATATTTTTTTAGCACTATATTCGGGGCTGTTCGCTCATGTCATAATGACCAAACTTTTCTAATTCTGAAAATGGGTTGAATTTTATCAATCCCGAAATTTCGGGAGTCCCGAACGAAAATTCGGGATTCCGAAAATGCCCAAAATGTGTCAGGAGGATCCCGAGATCCCGAAATCTCGGGATTGGATGCCCTACGTATGACGCAAGTAAGATCGCCGATAGTATTTTACACAGTGAGGTAGTAGAAATGGAATGGACATGCCCATAAGATTTACATTGAAGGGGATGGTAGTAATTTTTTTCCGCTAAATATCAAATCTGGTCAAATCCAAGTAGTTCCCCTCCAATTTGTTATTGAACGGAATCACTGCTTTAACATGCTTTTTGGGCGAGAGAATCGAAGGGGCTAATGGTGGAAAAATAAACCGTCGATGTCATCTCCACTTCTACTACCTCACTGATTTTACATCAATGAAATAAAGCATGGATCGATAATGTTATACTCTCCGTGAATTATATTTCAAATTCGAATTGCCTCCTTTCCTGCCAAAAAAACACCAATCTTCAAAACGGCACTAGCGCCATCTCAACGCTAGCTTGTTCGAAACAGAATCGCATCTTATCTACGAAAAGCTCTGGACACTTATTACTGATACGTCAATGCACGGCCATTAGTCACTATAAGGCTTCGAGTGGTTCTAACACGTCGGTGTATCATTTGTTTTTTCCTCGCATAGTGTCAATAATTGCAGTTGTTAGTGCGTGTAATTATTCGAAAAAGATTGCATATTAACCGCGGCGCAGTTGAGCAGAGAAAAATTTACAAGGAAAATATTTTCGGTAAGTTTATTTTAATTTCATATCGGCCAGAATACCAAAAGGAATATAGCCAGTTACCCGCGTGTCCTTTCGGCAACCCCCTTTCAATGCAATGTGTACAAAACAAAGGCTACGCATGGGGATCTGAAGCCAACGTTAGGGAACGCGACAAAAAAAAATTGATTTTCCGCGGGCTGTTACCGAGTGCTGACCCAAATACAAGACTCGTTTGGGACGTAATAATTTGATTAAGGTGCAAGTGAATAATTCTAAATTGAGAGCAGAACATTACTTAATTTTTGCGGCTTGCAAATAGCCATTCGGAGGACTATCAGTTGTCGACGAATAATTTCACGGCCAGATTGCAGAGTGTATGTGTTATCTGTTCTGACCATTAGCTAGCTGTTCTAAACGGTTCTGATTATATTGCATTGCGTGGAATTAGCTTGGAGCTAAATAATAGAGAAACAAATTTCACAATTAATATGATTTGTTAATTGGCTCAGAACTTTAGCTTCTAACCGCATAATATATGTAGCTGAATATTGTCGATCTTATTTCTAGATGCAACTGAATACTATCCAATCCATGCTGTGATACATATTGGCACAAGGTGAACATCTTGCTTACCTTTCCGATCTGTCGCCCAACTAATGTACATGAGTACAATCCCAGGCACTGATGACGTGTAATTGTACCGTCTGGCTCTTCGCAACTTCTGCTTCATGTCCCCATAACCATTTTCAAAATCCCTTCAAATTTCCAGCGTCATAGATTCTAAAAGCAGCGTCTTATCGACAGAATTATTTATTTGCCCATGAAGAATCAACTTAGTCATTACTAAGGCAGAGTCCGAGTCATAGATACATGCCGCCTTCGTCAGTTACTGAACAGTGGGAATGCAACCAACTGAACGTACCTCTCCATTCTGCGTTTTATTCCATTGGACACTATCTGCTGAACTGGTTCCGATTTCTTCGACCTGCGCGTACAAGGAATGACGAAAAAACACCACCAAATCGACGGAAGACAAATATCATGCAATTAACCTCGTCGGATTTAACTGGCATCGCACTAACCAGTTGATTCGCTCGCATTCATGTCGAAAAAGAGTCAAAACGAAACGTTGGAAGCATGCTAATAGGCCTTAATACACGAATAGCGCTTAGACAATTTCTTTCTCGATAGAGCTGAGACCGGAATTGGGGACATTTCGGGGGCGAGTAAGATAAACTCCATTGTTCTGATAGGCTCACTACCGCTCTTCCGGGAATAGTGAGTCGCTTGTCACCTGTTTGTCAAATTAGTATATATTGCATTAATTAGAAGACAACATCGTTAAGCTACGGACATGCAACCACAATAATAATAGAAAGGAGCGAAAAAAGAGGTTTATCACTTCAATACTGAATAAAGCTTTTAGTTGCAGAAGAATCAGAAACCTATGAATAAGGAAGAAAATAATGTAGAGTTAAATGTCAAAAGAGCAAACAAGTTTGTTCGGCAACACATGGAAATTTATTAATCGTAGCATACCACATACCGGCTAATTTGACCGAGAGAACTCTACTACATTATCACATTTGATTGAATAACTGGCAATTAGTTGAATTAGTAATGATGCAATCATCATGCTAGTGTTGTTATCTGATAGAAGATATGTGATAAGTTGTTATTCTCTCTAGGTTAGATTTGAATGTTGGGTGTGGAATGAATGCATTACGTTTGTTCTTCACAGTAGTATATGGGAAATTAATCATACCTACAACATGGATTGCTAGACTATTGTATTAAATGTGTGCGAACTCTCAAAAATCTGTCAAAGAAGTTTCCGAGTTTCTGTGAATAGAAATATCCTTGTTTAAATAATATTGCATTTCCCTTGTTCCTTGTTTACATAATATTGCATTGCACATAATATATATGATTTTAATTTATTTCTTAGTTCCCAGTCTGTTCGATATCTTTGTTTATAGCATGTATTCCATACAATATATCATAAATGAGTTCCTCCGAAGCAAAACTGAAGTTGTCCCAGTACATTATCCGAGCTTCTGCTGGTTAGAGAAGAGCAATGCAAATAGAGCGGCTTAATTTTCCGAGGGTATTTGCCTTTGAGCGCCAAGAACAAATCTGTAATTGAAATGAAAAGTTAACACTTATTTTCAAAATTATAATAAAAAGTGAAGTTTCAGCGATTTTATCTAAATGTCACAATGTATGTCTGTCTGTACATCCATACGTACATACAGTGGGTCAAAAAATTCTGAGTACAAAATAAACGTTTACATACAAATTCAAAAAAAAAGTAAATAAAACAACTATGTAGGATGGGTTTTTCATTAATATATCTACTTCAGTTCTTTAGATAACATAAAAAAAATAACATCTTATTTTTCTAATCCAAAATAAAAAAACAAAAACAACAAAATACTCCAAAGTTCAATAAGAAAACATTAACAATTCATTAGAACTACAAAATAAAAATTGTCCCACATCTAGACACACGTTAAAGAAAAGAACATTCAGCACGAATTTTATTGCAGTTACTTTACTTTATTATATTTCAGTTTTAATTTAAGCTAGTTTTGACTGGAATGAAGTGGGATTAGAATGTTGATAGGGCCTTGGACAAGTTTTTTTTTAAAGTGGATTTAGAGATCTCCGGAGAGTAGTAGCAGCTTATAGAATTGAATATTCTTCAACACCTATTTATAAGCTCATTATATGCATAAGACGTGTGGTGATTGTACTCCTTGATCAGAGTTGCATGCCTAGTGCGGTTTGGTTGGACATTGAAAGTGATTTTGTTCGACATATCTTCAACATTCACTGCCCTACTTATATAACCAAAAGCTAGGCAAGCGCTTAACAGTGTTCTTCTAGATGAGAGAGACCTTAAATTTAGATGGCGGCTCCGTCAGTATTTGTAAGATGGAAGATGTTGAAAATCTATTAGGTCATAGAGGTTTCTCAAAACGAGAAGTAAAGACTGTTTCTGAACAGATTCCACTCTATCACTATGTAGCCCAAAAGCTGGATTCCATATAATGCAGGGATATTCCAATAGATGCCGCACCAGAGTGATTTATAATGACTTGGTAACCCATATATTAATGACCTCTTGGCTCGTCTCAGTTTCATAGCCCTAGCTATATAGCCTCTTGTAGCGGAGATTGAAGCGCATCTTGTTAGACTACGCCGAGATCTATAATTTGATCAACTCTATTCAGTTCAATGTTGTTAAAGGAGTAAGGCTATGATTGTATTCTTACGGGACACACTTATTACATGGCACTTGTTAAGGTCAAGGCTCAGATTATTCTCGTTGAAACACTGTTCGAGAGTTTGAAGCTTGGATTGTAGAAAGTCAGATTGCGTGTTTACGATGTGAAAGATTTTTAAGTCGTCTACATACGAGAGATGGGGTATACCAAGCAGTATCTCAGACAGTTCAGAAATGAAGATGTTTAAAAGCAGGAGTGCCTTATGGCACTCCAGAAGATGCGACAACTCTTTTAGATAAGTAGTCATGGAATTTTACAAGCTGACTTCGATCGCGAATATAAGACGAGCCAATTAAGAAGGGACCCATATACATTTAACCAATGTTGCAAAGTTTGTATACCAGGGCATGATGATCAACCCGGTCGAAAGCCTTACTGAAGTTCGTATCCGTATCTGATCTACCCTTACGAAATCCATGTTGATGCTCATTTAGAAGAGGGTCGATAATGCGGGTAAGTTTTTCATAAACTAACTTCTCAAACAGAAACTGATAGAATCTCGATCTCCCGGTAGTTATCGACTGATCGTTTATCACCACTTTTGAAAATAGGTGTAACGTATGAGGATTCCCAGAAAGACGTGAAAATACCTAAAGCTAGGGATTTATTGAAAATCATGTGATTAATTTGTCTGCGAATTGTACCACGAACAAAAGAGAAACCAAGTCAGGCCAATCTTTAGTTCATGAATAGCCTCTTGTGTAAGGACAAACCCGTCGATAGGAGGTCTTGTGGTGATTATAGCAGATATAATTGAAGTAGGAGTTTTTGGCAAGCTAAAAATATTTTGAAAATAGTCACCAAAAAAGTTACATATGGCTTGTGGGCAGGAAGGACATAGAACAAAAATAGCCGGTTGTTTTACGTTTCAAGTTAACGAAATTATAAAACTTTCTCGCATCACTAATGATTCACCAAGCCAAAAAAAATGTAATTCAAAGGAGATGGTTATAATATTCGTCGGAAACGAAACTGATTTTCGGACGATTGAAGTCCCCAAGAACAATTATTTGATCATCTTCGTGTACGGAAGATATCAAGTCACATCCGTCCTTGTAAGTAGTTTCATCAGACTGAGAGGGGACATAGACGATACCAATGTAGTAATGCTTGTCGAATAAGACTCTGATGAATTTGTGCTCAAAAAGTTTGTAAGAACTGGTAACGAATATAGTTATTGAATCACTCGTTATTGTTGGGGCCATTTACTATTTCGTACTATGCACATTGTTGAAATACCATAATTTGTGGTTGCTTACTTTTTTGTTCTACGGACGTTGTTCGCCAACCATGCATCATGGTACATAAAAGTAATCAACAATTTTCTTATGGTTATTTTAACTATAGCCCGTAGTTGACGCAACAACAAGTAAGGAAAATTGTTCATGTTATCAAGATTTTTCTCTCAGTGCAGTATTTGTCAAGCACGAGTTGGTCATGTAATTCTGAGTTAGCACTTGTGATGTGGAGTCAGTCATGGTCATTTTCACCAATCGTACCAACTATCCTGGGATTCTAAACTGCAGCATGATGTTATATAATACAGTTCGGTTGATGCTGTCGTATGCTTGTTTGAAGTCGACGAATATTTGATGGACATCAATGTTGAATTCCCAGCATTTTTCCAAAATTTGTTTGACCGTAAATATTTGGTCATTTGTCGATTTTCCACGTCTGATACTGCCTTGATATTGACCGAGGAATATTCATTCTCAGCGTGATGGGAAATCTTAAACTCTAAAATCTTTGTCAAAAGCTTGTACGACGTAAAAAGTACTGAAATGCCCCTGTAGTTTTCGCACAGTAGTTTATCTCCTTTCTTTTGAATGGGACATTTGTCACTTTTTCGCCACTCATCCGGCATCGTTTCTTGTTGCCAGATGTTTGTCACCAATCCATGGTTTACCCTTAAAACGGAAATCCCGCCTGTCTTCAGGAGCTCCGCGAGGATCCCATCGATACCCGGTGCTTTGTTGGGTTTCAAGCAGTCCATGGCCTGCCAAACTTCATCTAATGTAGGAGGGTGGGATGAGGCACTGTCAAGTTATGTACCAATTAGTGATTGCGATTCGTCGGGTGCGAGGACATTTCCGTTCAGCAATTGCTGGAAATAGGACGTCCATCTCTCCTTCACTTGCTCTGAGCCGCTTCCATCGGCAGCCCTAGATAGGCTAGTGAGTAGTTTAAAGCCTTGTTTTAAGTGCCTCACTACTTTATACGCTTGTCGAGTGCTGTTAACCATGATTTATAAGTTATTCCCTACTTAGGTGCAAGGCTTGCCTAAACTCTAAAGTTAAAATATTGTACTTCACACTATTATTCGGACACAATAAAGTTACATTATTATTATTATAAAGTAGTCATTCATGTTATTATTTCTTACGTCTAATTATTCTATTAGCTACTCTCCGAATATAGTCATATATTTTTTTCTTGGCTATTGTCGGTCGTTCAATATGGATTTTGTAGGCCGCATTCTTTTCGTCCAACGCGGCTTGACACTCCTCGTCGAACCATTCATTTCTGCGTTGCCGGGCTTTATATCCCATTACTTTTTCGGCTGCTGCATTTGCTGCGCCTTGATAGTATCCCAGACTTCTTTGATAGGCGTGTTGTTAGGTGTAGAAGGTAGTTCAATTTCCAGAGCAGATCTATACTCGGCTTCTACCGTCGACATCGAACTAGCGTCTTGAATTTGCTCTGGCTTCATAGGAAAGTGATATTCGGCATCCATATCGAGTCTTGATTAAGTAGTGGTCGGTTTCTTGGGGAGAAAGCCCCCAAAAAATTTATTACAAGATTCGAAGATAATATGCGAATTTAGAAATAGATAAATGTTACATCTAGTCTAGTTTTCTCCAAGTTAGATGACACTTAATGGCTTGCAGCTGATGGATTCTGTGTTGTAGTTAGAACACAATATACATGCAAGATATCTGACTATACCCCTCTATATATATATAAGATATATATAAGATATCTGAATATACTCGGCTCTATTTTTTATTACTACCAACTGTATATTGCTCACACTTGTAGATAGAACAATACGACTTTCTCACTAGCTTCTCGCTCGACTAGCTGATAAGTGCGGCACTAGCTTAAATCGCTAACACTGCAGCTACTGATGGGCGTAACGTAGTGCGATCTTTCGTTGACTTTTGTTTTTGCCTCTTAAAATATTTTTTAATTTTTTTTAAATTTTAGGCTATTAAATATAACCTTGGGAAAAAATCCCTGGACAAAATGTATACTTAATATGAGTTATTACCACAATATAAGTCATACATTTTTCTAAAACTGTATATGGCGATAATTCTAGTGGGGAAGCTTCCGTAATTGACGATATCCGAGAGGCATTATTAATCTTATTCTCGTACACTGTTTTGTGGGTTTTTCAACTGAAATGATATCATTTTGGTGATTTTTGAGTCTGATGTGGGGTTTGTTTCAAATCTAGTTCTAGCAACACTACATTCGAGCAGTATTTGTCGCCGAATCGACTGTATCGAAAGATTTAGCCAGCTGTAAACTGGCAGAGGATTGATTTTCCTGTGAATTGGTAGAAGACGACGTCTTGGCCTTACTGATTGTAGTGGATATGCCTAAAATCGTGTGGGAAGTGAGAAAGGTCAGTCGCAATGGAGATGGGTGATGTTGAAGTAAAAGAAGAAATATTGTATAATACATTTTTACACTAACATTATTTTCAAGGTCCCATATAAAATATGTGAAGTGTATTCCTCGGAGGTATAAAATTTTGCATATGATATACTCATAATCAACCACCATATTATTATATTCAATAAAACTGGTGACGAAACAATCTTTCTATAGCTATTTGCTGAAAAACCATGCACAGAAAATTATAATCGAATTTTCATATCAAACCGGCGTTGTGAATGAGTCAATATCTATAGCTATATGTAAGAGGAATGTATGTGCTTTGTTGAATATTCATACGTCAGCCAAATAATTTCCAAAGCCGCACACTGTCTCTAACAATTAGTATATTTCGCTAACTGAGAGATAAACATCATAATAACCACCTGACATAAAAATAAACACTTACTAAATAATTAGTATTTCAGCATGATTCATTCATTCTTTATTCAAAGAAAAAGAGTCTCTGACTTAGTGATGCCAATCGAAAGTAACCGGTGAGTGATAATTACTTGGACCGGATTAACAATTAGGTCCCCGGCCAAAAGAAAAACAAACTCACGATTCGTATGAATGTACATAGTTTAAGTAATTTTATTGTCTTATCGTAATTTATTTGTTGAAATAATACGAACGGTAGGTCAAGCTTGGCTATATAGATCGTTTATATTTATGAAAGCAGACGCATCCCTGTCCCGATAGGTCATAGTGCAACAGTTGTGTTCCTATTATTTCACTAAAGCAAAAGTCAGCGCTCTAGCCTAAACTACTGACATTTATAAAAATCAAGCTTGCTAAACATCTGAGTTCCTCCTCCGTATTTGGCCATGCCATAAAGTCAATTCTAATGAAGCAGCAGTAGCAATGGATAGACGAGTTGTGTCGTTCAGAAACACTTTTACTACTGACGAACTAACCGAAACGGAAAGAAATGCCAATCAAAGTCGATTAAAAATCGATTACAAGCTGTTTGACTAGATTATTCTGCGAGAGAAGAATGAAGTTCTACTTACGGAAACTTAAAAATAGACGAATTGAGGAGGTCGATGAATTTCCGTCTCAAACGCTATCCGAGTCGATAAAAGAAACAATTCGTTTCTTACATGGGGCTCGGAAGAAGCAACCGCGATAGTAGAGGGAGAAGAGTATGGATATCGACATGCATTATAATTAATGCATTGCACTAACCATGGGAAGGTAACATTGATTATGAGCGTACTAATGTGGAATACGAAATTCACTCCACTTCCTGTAATATTGTAGAATCGATGTTGGTTTGAAGTACTATATTAAAATCTAACGATTTGGTTTGTTATTTAAAAAAATGTAAGATATATGTTCATTGCTTCATCATTTTTTTTAAAAAAAAAAAAAAACAAATATTCCACTTCCCAATAAAATATTACACATCATTACTTCGAAACATCACCCATTCCGGTGATTCTCCTCAAATATTTTCCACGTTCAATACTCAACATATTTCTCTATAAGAACTCTCTGGGATATTATTATCACAAAATCTATCCAACCGCCATACTTCATCGACTAATCATCATACTTTTTTCCCTATTTCAGAATATCGAGTGCATTACTGAATCACAATCACCGCAAAATGGCGATTGGAATAACGTGTGTTAAAGTTATTGTGTTTGTTTGTAATTTACTTTTTGCTGTAAGTATCAGTCGAATATATGTGTGTGTAAGACGGTCTCTGAGTAATTTAAGTGATAAGAATAGCGTTCACGTTAAAATCATCATTTACCTAAATAATTTTTGCAATTTTTTCCTCCTCATATTCGACATTTATATTCCATCGACGGAACAGCTCACGGGCGTGCTTATCTTGACGGTTGGAGCGATTGTGCAAACAACTTACAGTCACTATTCGAATTTCGTTGGTAAGTTGAAATGAAATCTTATCTACATACAATGTGTACTAACACAGATTTTTTTCGCATATTTGTACCTTGATTTAGAGTAGAAATCCTCGGCTTTTTGTAATTTGTGTGATTTTCGTTTTAAGTAGTAAGAGGAATTTTGACACTGTTGCCATCCCATTGGTATTATTTTATAGCCTAAACGTAAACGTCCCCAAAGTTGATTTTATATCGAAAAGGGAAATTTTCTTGCTTACGGAAATAATTTAATTGAAAACTGTTCGATTTTTTGCTTCACAGCCTCCCTGTTATTTATTGTACAGTTCGTCAGAATTCAGAAGAAATCTCATTATTTCGCAAAATTTTGGAACATAACGATCTAGATCTGGATGTGCTCTGATCCGCTTTGCATGTCGCAGTGATTGGGTTCCGCAGAAAGGCCGCGGTTGACGAGTATGGCTCTCATACGTATAACAAAGGAGAGAAGAAATGAATGAAGAATTGGAAATGAATAGTCATCCGGCCTTCTTCTACACTCTGTGCGAGGGAAAGGTCAGATTACACCATATGGGTGATGACAGTGGGGACGGGAAGGTGGATGCGAACGGATGTTTTCATTCGAATAGACCACATATTGATTGTCAAAAAGTGAATACATCCTAGAACCAACCTCCCTCCACTCTCCGAGTTCGAGTGTGCAGGCAAAAAGTGGGAGAGGTCAAGGGAGGTCAGATGACTCAATTTTCATACCTAAAAGTGGAGACGGTGAGCTAAGTTTGCATTTTGAAATAAGAAAAATATCTGCGTCTTCTCCCCTTCCCCGCTTCCACCTAAAATCATTTTTGTAGTGTGTAGCAAGATCAGCCCAACCATCTAGGGATGGCCAACATTTCGTATACCATGCGCCAATTTTTTCACAGACGAGCTCAGATGCGCCATCTATCTTAATCAATTTTTCTACCTACTTATGTACATTCACGGCTGGGGTTAGAAAATAGGCTTAGTGGTAAGATCCAATTCGCTTGGGGAAGGAAGGGGTATGCAATCAAATCAATTAAATTGCGCTAATTCAAAAGAGACGTTTTTTTGGGCACCAATTTACAATAGAGAAATGGTCTCTTAGATGAGATGGTGATCGCGGTCGTGTTCCCCGGCGTTTGTTCTGCTGAAGGAAGGAAGAAGTCGAATGCGATGATGCGTCTACCATCAACTTTTTACTGATTTTCTTGTTAAACGAATTTACGGATTCACCGTCCAAATTCAGAAAATTCATAATATATCCGAACTGATAAAAAATGCGAGAGACGAAACAAACGAATGCGAGTGTTGAGTGACCAATCTTGACGGTAAGAGAATCGAGGAAGAAATTTTCATTCTGAGTTGACGCATGTAAAAGCCCACTATCCAACGAAATCAAATGAAATGTTATTCAAATTAATATTTATGTATGTTTCGCCTGAAAATTATGTATTTTAAAAAAATAGACTATGCACAAAAGCAAACGGAACAAGTCAACAAAAAAAAAAGAATTAATTAAAATAGGTACACACATGTTTAAAGAAAATCTTAATTTTTTTTTAACAATTAAACATTTTTAAATCTTCTGGTAACAATTTTAACCTTTCAAAATAATGGAATTCTTACAAATATTAGAAACAACTTTCATGTTTAGGATCATTGTAATCAAATTCATTTTTAAGATCATGTTAATAAGCTTTGTTTATTTATTCGTACTTATTTGGTAGTCGCTTTTGCTCATTTATTGCCTTAAGCCGATATGGTACCCCCAATTTTTGTCATAACACAAAAGGAAGGCTAGATTTTCTCTTTGAGTTCTTCATTGACTGTTCTCCATATGTGCGATTTGCCATCCGATCTGAAAAAAAACGTTGTTTGCTTTCGTCGCTAAATAAAACTTACTGCCAAAACGAAAAGTCCTCTTTTACGTACTGTTTAGCAAAATTCAATCTTTTTTACGATTAACTCTACTGACTTAAAGTGTTCTCTTCGCAAACCTAGCGTTAAAACGATGCTACCGCAGTATTATCAGAATTGACTTTGCTTTTCTGCTTTAATAGCAAGTTAGATCGGATTTTTCTCTGATCCTGTCGAACTATCCACCATTAACCTGACAACATGAAAATATTTCTAGAACCCGGTTTACATTTTTTTTTCATAGCCTAAGGTGCTATAATAACGTTTTTATTATGTTATAATTTAACATTAATCTAAAAATTGAAAAATATTATCTACTAATTTGTTTTATTTATATTTTACTTAAATTTTAACAAAACCTAAGGTGCTTTATAACAATGACACTCAAAATATATTTCTTGTGTGAGTCGTTTTGACTCACGTTATGTATCCAGAGTTAATTCAACTAAAGTTTGAGGTCCTCCTGATGCCATATTGCTACTGTTAACTTTTAAACTTAGGCGTAGGCTAACAAGTGATGCCAAAATAATTTTAATCAAATTTTATATATTTATTCCAACTATGTACAATTTAATGACAACATTTAACTTTACATATTTCGCTTAGTTACGTATGAAAACCCAAAAAAAATGCTAAGCTGTTTTTCTTTCTTCTTTAAAATATTTTATTTGAAGTCTAAAAAATACGTTTGCTCCATTTTGACTTTGACACGGTGTATGAAAATCGGCAAACTCATGATTTGCACTTTAATTTATTTGAACTAGTTATATAACATGTATAAATGTATTAAGTGGCAAAAAAAATCTGCGGTTTTTTGCACGAAAAATAAGGCAAACCATTTTATGTTTCAAAATTTATATCATGAACCAGATATTGTCCGTTCATTTCAACAACCTTCTGGCGATAGCATGATGCTGCGTTCAAAAATGCTCTGTGGCTTGTTGCGAAAAAAACTCATCCATGTCATTTTTGGTGGCTTCCACAGAATCAAAGCGATTACCATCCAAATAATTCTGAAGAGACCGGAAAAGTTGGTAATCCGACTGCGCAAGATCCGGTGAGTAAAGCATGTGCTGGCATTACTTCACAGCCTAAGCTCTGTAGGATTTGTTTCCTTGGTAGAAAAGTATGGGGTCTATAGTTGTCGTGATGGATAACAACCCCCATTCTGTTCGCCAATTCTGCACGTTTTTCGGCTATTGTTCGTTGCAGCTTTTGCAGTTGAGCTCATTTCTACCTCGAATCAATAGTTTGGCCACGTGGAAGAAGCTCGTAGTAGACCACGCCCTTGCAATTCTACCAAATGTGGAGCAAGACTTTTTACGGATGCAAATCTGCCTTTGCAATGGTGGCGGATGATTCTCCGGGCGAGCGCCACGATTTTTTCCGCTTGATGTTGTTGTAAACAACCCATTTTTCTACCTCTGTTACAATCTTCTTCAAATATGGTTGCAAGGAATGCCATTGTTTGTTGTACAAAAACAACAAAACGTGTCTAATATGGACTTTGTTATCTTCCGTTTTATCATTTTTTTTTTCCTATGAAACAAATTCAATTAAACTTAAAAAATGCATGAAGTTCGCCTACACTAAATAACCTTTTAATCTGCGGATGATAAGTTCAATGTATAAATAGTAAATACAGTGCCAGTATAAAAAATAGAAGGTTAATTGGAAAATTTAAATTACTATATAATAATTAATTACTTCCCCATAAATGTATGATTCCTTTAGTTGTCATCTCATTTCTTGAACGATATGGCCGTTTTTCGTGCACCGCGTAGATCGGCATACCTCAGCTTTTGCACTTTTATCAACGGCAGTGTGCATTCTCATTCCATAAAATCGCTACTTATTAGAAGAACTGTCGATTTACGCAATAAGCCACACGTTTGGCGATCTACACCTTCTTCCAATCGACTGTCCCATCAGCTATACATTTACCAAATTCATAAGCTTACGTAAATCTAAACGAAAACGCCCAGAAATCGGCAAATAAAAAATTAAGATAGGTAGATAGATATAGGTCTCATAAACGACTTCCTCTCCTCATCACCCGTCAGACAGACCTCATCTGCATTGTCCAGAAACACCAGAAAAAAGATGTGGACGTGGCAGGACAACTGAGAAAGACATTCAAATCACAGACGCAATCACAAAGCAGTGAAAGTCACTATTTGAATGTGGAAATTATTATTTAACTATAAGAATAGCTACTTTACCACCCGACTTAAATTTGAACAAAATGCTCAGAAGCGAACAAATTTTAAAAGGAGAAGTTAACTGCTCACTTTAAATACTCGTACATAACACAATATTCTATTCGTGATTTAGTTTGGTAATTGGATCAGTGATCCATGCTGATTTGCACTATTTCTTTCTTAAGACTCTGATATGATGTCCTGCTTTTCTGACAGCATCTCTTCCACTACTTGTAGAAATATTTATTCCCATAACTATTTCCAACACCTTAAGTAAAGATGCGGCATGTCTTTTTGAGTTCTCCAATTCTTTTCTGATGAAACGATCAACATTCATATCAAGCTTCAGAAGTCGTCTATTTTTTGGTCTATCGTCGAAATTTCTTCTCAATGCAAATCGTCTAACAACACCGTGGATAATCTTACGATTTCACTGTATGAGTTCCGTGGCTATTTTAGCTTTTTGCTTCTTCATTCACGTCTCCTTGCCTTCTTTGTTCATTTTAATTGAAATTCGGCATTACTTGATAATTCAATTAAGCATTGAATTGCTCTAAATTTATTAATTAGTGTTTCAACCTTCTAACAGAAACCATTATGATAATTAAATTTTTTCGTATGCGAGAATCAAGACTGCATGCTTTTCTTTAGTTTCTGAAGTTAAACGATTATGTATGCATACTTTTCGCACTAACTGTAATTAGATTTATCGTTCAATTCAATGAAATTTGCTCTAAAATTTTAAATTTCCAGGTGACAATATATGGAGCGCACCAATCATATTAATTGTTGTCGGAGCTGTTGTTTTCATAATTGGATTTTTGGGATGTTGCGGTGCCATCAAAGAAAACTCATGCATGATACTGACGTTCAGTATTTTAATTGTCATCATATTCCTGATGGAAATCGGCATAGGAATAGCTGCTTACATCAAACACGGCGAACTCGATACTATCTTGGCACGCGAATTCAATAAAACTCTTGACAAGTACAACGAACGAAAGGATTACAGAGATGCATGGAAGCTGATACAAACAGAGGTAAGTGGTATTTCGAATGATTTTCAAATTACAAATGAAAAAAAAGCATGCCCAGAGTATATCTACGTCACAATAAAGCGGTTTTTTGTATTTTTAATTGATATAACTCCAATAATTCAGTGTTGCAGTGTTTTCTACCCTGGTACATATTTTTGCCAATTCTAACTTATGTTTTAAGCAGTATTCATGCTTAAGTAACTGTAAATTTTAGTCCTGAATCACCTTTTTAAATGTAGATATACTGATATAGAAAATCTTTGTCTTTTATTTATTTACAATCACCAAATAAGGTTCATAAATTAAAAACAATCAAATAAAATAATAATTATATATGTCAATCAAATTAATAAAAATCCACACAGGATTCACATTCACACGGCATGTGACTAGCCCAGTCACATGCTCTGCGGATATGATCCCAATACGTCAGCTTGCAGAGTCATTCCCAGATACCTGACCGACTTGCTGGTATAGACCCTCACGGAGCCAACTGTCATGGATATGACAGTTGGTATCCTCCACTTCGTCAGCATAACAATCTCTGTTTTAGAGACTGCCAGCAGGAGCCTGTGCTCGGTCATCCACCGATCCACCCACCTCATGACTTGGTTAAGTCTGAGTTGAGCGAATTCGGCAGATATGTAAGTGATAACCGCTGCAACGTCATCAGCGTAACCCACCAGAAACATATCCGCAGGCATTTCCAGGAGCAGCAGATCATCGTACATGATGTTCCAGAGGTCAGGTTCTAGGATCGACCACTTTGCCGCACCTGAGCTCCAACAGCCTCTGAAACGTCATCGATTGTTGAATAACCTTCCCGAAAGCCGTGCTGTCTGCAAGAAAAATCTCCAGCAGATCTCACAGCTAGCAGAAGCCGCGGCTTCAGCAACCCTTCGAGAAGCTTCCCAGCAGTGTCCAGCATGCACAGTAGACAGTATGCCGATGGATTGCCCAGGTTACCCTTCCCCTTGCTTACCAATACCAATCGAGCAACTTGCCACCGCGACGTGACTCGCAACTAGATATGAATTATGCAAATCCAATAATAGATGCGGTTGACGCTCCGCCACGAATTTAAGCGCCTCAACCGGCACTCCGTCAGGCCTCGAAGCCTTCCGGTTCTTCATCCTGGACAATGCACTGTTCAGCTCCTCGTCTGTAAAGGGAGGAACAACTGCCTGGTTGACGATCATGGGATCATCAGCTCTTGACGGATGCGCCGGGAACAGCGAACCAACGATACGCTCCATTGATATTGCATCCATGAGAGTGCTAGGGCGCATGCAGCCAAGTCTACGAGTGACCAATTTGTAGCCATCTCCCCACGGGTTCGAGTTGACCCCACAAAGAGCCTGCCATTTGGTACATTTGCCCCTCGTGATGGCCTTGGTCAGCTTCTTCTTTGCCGCAATGTGAGCAGCAGATAGCATAGCCACTCCCGGCCTGTTCCTGGTTCGCTGCGCCTGCACGCCAAAGTGCTGCGTCGCAGTGCAACGATTTCATTGTTCTACCAGTAAGCATGTTGCCTCCTACGAAAGGGTTTCCATTTGGGCATTGAAGCCTCGCACGCCCTGCGAATGCACCCCATGCTGCTGTTAGCAGCGACCTCTACTGCTGCACGAGTCACTGGGATTCCAGATGTTAGAGGTTCCCCTTCCAAGCTCGAAACGAGCGATGCATTCATCTCGTCTCTGTCAAGTTTAGCGACGTTCCAGCTTATTCACTTACAGGGAGAGCGGTGGATTTTTTGCCTGCTCTCAGCGCTTTGGAACGTGATGCAATTGTGATCACTTGCAGTGTAGTCTTCCATGACTGTTAAACGGAATGTTGGAGTCGAACCCATATTCAACACCAACAAACCCAACATCGTTCCCATTTCGACTATGCGGCGTCCACGAGTGTTTTCGGCGGGCATGCCCCACTCCAATGTCCTTGCATTGAAGTCATCCCCTACGATGACATTACTTACCATTGAAAAGCAATGACATCAAAGGACCATCCCTAAACTGTGACATTATCATTAAAAAAAATCACTTGATCAACTAAATAACCATTATACTATATTTTTCAGATGGATTGCTGTGGAATTAATGGTCCGAATGATTGGCAAAGTGTTTTCCACAACAGCACTCTACCAGCATCCTGTTGCTCAGAAATACCAAACGGGAATCAATGTACATCGCAGTATGCACACCAAAGAGGATGTAGCGAAAAACTACTTTCATTGCTAAATGAAAATGTTTCGATCTTAGCTGCTGTGGCCATTACTGTTGCCTTAGTTCAGGTAGTTCAAATCAAAGTCAGTAACTAGCAATCAAATAACACTAACCGAATTAATTTTCAGCTCCTAACAATCATATTCGCTTGCTGTCTTTATCGATCGTTTAGTCGCAACTATGAAACAGTATAAAGTTGGCAGTAAGCAGAACGATTGATTGGATCTCGTGAACGGCTTGTCGAAATTGATTGCCCTCATGTCGCGTAAAAGAAAAGCTAATACAAACAACTGGAAAATTAAATGGCTTAATACAAAAGAATAGACAACTGAAAAATTAATTAAATACATTGGTGTGGCGGAATCGGAAAAAAAAGATCCAATAATTTGAAGAATTGAGACGCAAATCAAAATAATCAATTTGATAATATTTATTACGTTAACAACTATTACGTTGTGCAAACACACATCAATAATATTTGTAGCGCAACAAATATTTTGTATGACACTTTTTACTGCAACTAAGTTTCTTTTTTATGAATGATCAAATCATTACGTTAATCGATCTACGATTTCGAAGCATTCTCTAGAACTTAAGTACAAAATGGAAGAAAAAATAACATTTTTTCAGGCCAAAATGACAAAAAAGGAAAACATTCGGGACCTATTTATACACTTTTAACCACTTTTAAAAAAAAAGAATGAACACAAAATAATAGCAACATTTAAATGCACTAAACAATCGATTATAAAGGTTTTAGATACCTTGATAATCTTTTCACTATCGACTGTCCTAAGGCGAAAAGGATCATATATTCGCTCCGCCTCCTCTAAAGTTTTATTGTTCATGTATGCAATAGAGAAACGGAATTGTTCATTATTATTTTCCGTCACTAAAATGACATTTGTTTTCTTATCTATTTATATGTATTTGTGGAAAAACATTATCCATGCAACAAACACTTAATGAGAGCATTTTTTTGGATGTATTTATCACGACTTGTAACTAATGTTGAAATTATTAACACAAAAGTATATAGCTGTAAGATTACTGAAATAAGAATTAAGGTGCACTGTCATGAATTTACACCAAAGTCACCAAAGAAAAACAAATCTTTTTATATGGGACTTGTTAATTTTCTTGTACCCATCGCACACTTAAGATAAATCTTATTCATACTAAATGTTGTTAAGTGTGTTTCGTCCGTACAATGTGATTTCGTTCATAGATTTCTTCTGTTGTTGTTTGTTATGAATCGAAAGAAAAACAGGTGGTTTATGTTCAGTAGAAAACTGAGTGAAAAGTTCTTTGATAACGCTGAACAGATAACTCTTGCTGCCCAATGCCTTCTGAATTCCTTCTCAATCTATTTGTATACACACGCTATAGAACAAACAGGAATGTTTTCGACCGATTGTAAGAATTTATTGACCAACAATTGATAAATTTATGCAGATAATGCTAAAAATTAATATGCAACAATCAAAATAAATCGTTTTTATGTACTATTTTACACTATGTAATGTATTTAATTATATAAAATAAAGTTTTTATGAATTTGTCTTTGATGTAAAAACGCTTTGTCTTTGATGTAAAAACGTGAAAAATTTAATACTCCTAAATCTTTCACTTTACGTTAGGAGCGACAGTGTCGATGTTGGAAGTCTGAATGCATTACGACTATTACGACTGATGCATTTTGCGATTCCCGAAATCTATTAGAGATGCGCTGTTTTCGTCAATTGATTTTGTTCGGTAGATCTTAGGTTTTTTTTTCAAATTTGAGCGGAGATGAGCTATTGTTTTTCATCAATTGCGTTTGTCCAGGAGTTTCTATGATTTTTCACTAGTCTCTGACGTCATTGTTCTTCATCGACTTGCGTCCCAGAACTATGAATTTTGCTTTTCTATATTAACATAAAGTAGCACTTTAAACATGCTTGTAGGAACTTTCACTTGTAGTTGCCAAATATTAACCGACCTTTCCTCTCTTCGTATAAATCAATTAACACAAAGTCGGAAATTCTTTTTTATTTAAAATTTCAGGTTATTGTTGACATATATCAAAAGAATCATTAAACAAATTCGGGTATCGAATTTCGTAGGTATAGGTTTTGATTAATAATCATTCCAATTTTCTATGATTTTTAGAATTTTTCTCCACTCGTCATTTTCGCCAGTTGCGATTATTTCGGATTTCTCGGTCGTTTGCAATAGGCCCGACCTACATTATCTGCACTTTCCCTCTGCAAATCCCATATAGCCACACAAGAATCCAACTAGAGTAAAGAAATGAATGGGGTATTTTTTCCGGTTAGTTGGAATTCGGAATGCATTGTAATTCATCTACTCTAAACACGGGTGCATTGCTTTCAAGGGCAGTAATCATTACTTTCATATCGTTACTCATTACTATTACTACTATTTGTAAGAAAAACTCTCGGAAAGCGTACTCTTACGTGCATGTTATCCTTGAAAGATTAAAAAAAAATTTATTCTGAAGAATATAAAAAACGACATAAAAATATAAAAAACACTTAATATCATATTTAATGTAAATTTACATATTTTTTATTCAAATTCATAAAAATCATCATTCGAACATTTTTCGGTTTTAGTCTACACTGCCTGTCCGATATTATCTGACCTGTTATAGAAAATATTCTCTCACAAGCAATCGAAGTTGCAGGTACTCCTAAACATTTTTTCGCAAGCTTTCTCAGTCTTAAATAAATTTGCGACTTTGTTTTCCACCATGTAAGATGATTTTGATTCCTTAGGATGTTGGGCTCTTCACCGAATTGTCGCATTTCAATGAAGGATGTTGAAGTTGATCTAGCACATGCAACTCTTGTTTCGAATGCAACCCACAATCCAATCTCCTCATCAGGTCTAGTTAGTGTGGCTGAAATTGAAATGTTTACAGATTCTTCAATACCAAGATCATTACTTAAATTTTGAATGGCATCAGCATCGCTTGCATGTTAGTTTGTTCAGATTCTCCCTTCATTTTGTCTTCACTGTCACTACAGCCAAAATTGATTCATCACCAAAACCATACTTTTCGATACGCGGATCTAAGTACATTGCTTTGTTAAAATTGGAGTTGCACTCTGTCTTTCGGAATTTTTGTTCATGGGAAGCAATAAGCCTTCGGGCAACATAATCGAATCAGAGCTTTTCAAATAGAGTTTCGTTCTGCTTAAAATATCGGCAAACCCTTTAGATAATAGAATTACTTTCACCGAGACTTCTGATTCAGTACTTATCTATTTCGTTTCTTGCTCAAATGGTCTCAGTACCGTTCACATTTGCTTTAACGAATCCCATTCCTCGGAAGCTAATGTTTGAAAAGATCTATGAAGAGCACCTAGAGAAGCCTCTATTGGTTCCACTATCTCGCAAAATCTTTCGAGCATATATAGCATTGAATTTGTAGGTACATCACTTTTAAGCTTAAGTGGAATTTGCGTTGGTTTGGTCAGCAGCAACTGAGCTTCTATGAATATATTACACTATCGCCTTTACTTTCACTTGTAGTGGTTTAATTTTTTCAGTTTTCAGTAAAACGGAGTACAAAAACGGCTTCATTGCGATTAATTGCAATTAATCGCAATTAATTATAGTACGCGAACAGAACTAAAACATCAGAGGCAACGAAATACATTTTGTGTGTTAGAACGACGAGAGAATGAAAATGATAAAATGTAATAATTACTATTCCTTACTTTGGGTAACCATTAAATAACCGACCACTAAAATGAACTGTTTTCGTCAATTGAATTTGTTGATCAGCTTCTATGACTTTCAATACCAATATATCTTTTAACATGATTGTAACAATGCCTTCTAGAAGTACGGGCCGTCAGGCTACGTAATCGTTGTCGATGTGACGTCATGGCGTAAAACCATTTTGACATTTCCACGAGGCAGTGCCGACACACACCGAGATTTCACATGCAGTTTTTTAGCTAAAATACGAATAAAACTTTAATTTTTTGTGCGTGGACGCGTTATAATAATAATATTTAGCCATAACTTTCATTTTGTATCGACCAATTGTATCGCGATAGCAAATCGACACGGAACATCACATAACCTAACAACAACTGATAAACATTTCGTCGTGAATTTTTCCAATTATGCCGCACGCACCGCATTAATTTGTGTTTTAACTGTTCACTAGCACTGTTCCGCACATACCACTCTGTTTTCATTTCACGCACTATAACACAACCCGTAAAATTAACATTTTCCCGCGGACGTCCCATAAGACTACGTGTGTTTTTCGCGACATTTGGTCCGATGCTCTGACGTCATCATTCTGCATTACGGCCCGTACATATAGAAGGCATTGATTGTAACGAATTCACCGCGACAAATTGAAAAGTGTAACAGTTCTCTACAACAACACTACCGCTTCATATTGTCCAGCGGCCGATTTTGCCTCCAGTTCACAAATTATGAGAAAGCTTCTGGAAAGCTCCTCCAACTAAACGTCAACCATGATGTTTACTTTTTCCCAAGGTGTCAAATTGACTTGCCCCATCCATTGATATAAAAGTATAGAGGATATGCGAATAGCATATACGTATACTGTCCGTGACTGTTGCCAGAAACAATTGTATTAATATGGGTGAGAATGCAGTGTTCTGACAATCTCAGGTGTTCCAGCATCGTTCCAGTTACTGGGACTGTCAATTTTCGTTTCATAAAATCGATTGTCTTCAAGCCGCGCATTTATAGGTCTGTTTCCGTACTTGAATCTATTATAATATATTATAATAGATTCGCAGCAAGTCGTTTCCGTACTTTTGCTGCAAATAAAATCTTGTTGACGTCATCGCTTCCCCTCTTTCAGCAAGTTGAAGAAAATTACAGCCGAACTGAGCTGAGGCATTTTGCTGCAGCTTGTCAAATCGACTACGATGGGCTTGGCGCGAGGCTTTGAAATGTATATATATTCAAATGAGCGCGCGAAGAAAAATCTTTTCTGTGCAATATTCCAATGAACACGGAATATATTTCTCGCACAACGTTTTTATTGCTATTACAAAATATCCAATGGTGGATATTTAGTGCATGGTGTGCACTTATTTGTATATGATCGACTTCGGTGGAGGCTAGGTTTTAATAAGGACAAAACTGATTTGTACTTTGAACTTGTTAGTCATTGCAACTGAAAATGAAGTGTATTGTTGGCGGGAATATGCTGTTCTTTTATTTTGCAGGCATAATCATATAGATGAATTATAAATTTTGTTTCGCAGGCGGATCAATATTGATATGGGCTCCATTAATAGAGCCTGTTATATCTATTAATGGAACTCATAATTGCGCACGACCAAAATATGATAATCTTGTAGATGGAAAAGGATATGTTCACAAGGTGTTTCCAATGCATATGATGGCTTCATCTGGTGTGTGGGCTGTGATCATGACACCAATGTTTCTCACAATTGTTTTTTTTATTTTGCATACTACAAAATACATACTACAGAGATAAGGCTGATTTAAGGTCCGCAAGAACGTTTTTCGAAATTCAAATCAACGCAGCTGTCACTTTTAGTGTCTTCTTCTTACTTGCAGCAAGTTGCAGCAGCGCGTTTCTGTACTTTTCCAAATGTTCCCCCACCACAAAAATAATCAAGCTGTAAAATTCTGTTACTGCTGCACTTTGCTGAAAGTACGGAAACAGACCTTATAAAACGCTTTATAATTCGTGATCGGAAGCTGCATTCAAAAAAATATTGCATTTAGTGTCGTGCGCATATGAGTGGCAGTGTCGAGTGATTATTTCATTAAGCTAATGTGTATACAGAATTAGGTAAAGCAGGTTTTATGTTGTGCGGTTTGGTTGTGGTGAAGGAAAATAAAGTTAATGAGTGAACGGTTTAATATTTTTAAAATATAGCTTTTGTTAGAGAATGCGTGAAGTGTTTAAATTTCAAATACGCCTGTTTATTTCGTTTGCGTGAATGATAGCTTGGCAATTGTCGCGAGAACGAAAACATCACCCGGTTTGTTTACATTTTAAGCAGTGTGACATGTTGACTTTGTAAGTAGGTCAAAGCGGGTACTAAACTAAATAATGAAAGGGGGCATTTTCAGCATATGCTCAGGTACATGAAAAAAGAAAATGAAATAGTAAAATTGTAGTTTCTGAAGCCAATAAATAACAGTTAATTATGTAACGAGCATTGTAAATCTGCCATAGCCGGTCCCAAGCCCGGTTGAGAAAAGAGGAGGGAGGTGCGAAGCTGTGAGAATAGCTGAGTTTTTGCACCTCTATCGCAAATATGTGCAAATATATACATAAATAAATATATATATATACATATATATATATATATATATATATATATATATATATATATATATATATATATATATATATAAATATATATATATATATATACATATATATATATATATATATATATATATATATATATATATATATATATACATATGCATATACATATACATTTATGTATATATACATTTTTATGTATATAGATATACATATATATATATATATATATATATATATATATATATATATATATATATATATATATATATATATATATATTTATATATATATATATATGTATATATATATATATATATATATATATATATATATATATATTTATATATATGTATATATATATATATATATATATATATATATATATATATTTATATTATATATATATATATAGATATGCAAAGATCAAGCACACGTAAATGTATTGTAATGTCCTTTAGTACTCTTATAAATGGTCTATATTTAAATGAATGTTTTGAAATTGTTGTTTGCAGAATATGTATTCAAAATCGTAGCCTTAACTGTCTTGGATACCGCAATTGCATCATTATAAAAAGTGCAAATTGCATTAGTAAGTGGAAGTGATAAATGTTCTGGGGAATAAGTTATATTGTGTTTTTTTCCCAGATAATGGAAACAACGATTGAATTTTTAAAATATTTTACAATCTGCTGTATTTGAAATTAACTAGAAAAAACTTACGCGAAATCATATTGAAGGAAAATCATATTGAAGATTCTAATAGGTCTGTTCACGTACCTGAATCTATTATAATATAGGTGCGTTTTTTTGCACACCCGAGCAGATCAATATCTGTTAAGTGTATTGAATACAACAACAAAATTGTTGTTGTATTCAATATACTTAACAAATTTGGATCTGCTCGGGTGTACAAAAAAACGCACCTCATATTAAAATAGATTCACAGCAAGTCGTTTTAGCACTCTTGCTGCCACCCAAATTTTGCCACAGAAAGAAGCCAGCTGCAAAAATATGTTGCTGCTGCAGTACGCGAACAGATCTAATCTCGCACATATTTTCGAATGTAACTATTCTCTATGCTTCTAAATAATAACCCGGATTATATTATGAATTAAATTATCCAAGGGAAGCCGTAAATCCGCCAACGCCGGTCCAAAGCCCGGTTGCAAAAGGAGGAGGGGGGCTGGTAACTTAAGATTTGGTTCTGTGGTAAGATTCGTATTTTAAAATGCATTTTAAATATTCTGAGTTTATGGTTGATAAATGATTTGAACAGAAGTTATTATTATCAATAACATTGGTTTATAAATTTAATAACGCGCACTGATTTGTGTTGCATTTTCTCGGGATAAAATTCAGAAATTTATTCAAATCATTGATTCAATTTCTTTTATTTGAATTCATCACAAATGTTAATAAATAAAATTCCCACGTATTTCATCATTAACCGTTCATAGATATTGTGAATGTATTTTACTATTAAATTCTTCCAGTTAAATCGAAACACCATTTTAATATATTTAAAATATATTGGCCCCTTTAATTATACGAAATCGTATAATCACTACACCTTTGTATTTTTATGCCAGATGCATGTATTCACTACAACTATCAAACAATCCAAAAAATGGCAACAAAAATTTCGCTATGCCCATATCCTCTATACTTTTATATCAATGGCCCCATCGCGCTCCACCAAAAAAATATTGTCATCGTTGTATATTTGCTGGCAAATTGCGAGCTTTCTTAAATCGAAATGACTCGTTCTGGAATGCAGTGAAAAACTGCCGTCTCAACTTTCTTGTCGTGCTGTTTTCTTTTCCGCCTGTCGTTTCTGCCACTTGTGTCGCGATTCGCGGTGTATGGTGTACAAAGTACCACCAAACGAAAATTACTCTAATTCGTTCGATTGTTTGATTGAACTCACGTGTATTGGTTCCGAAATATATTGCAGTAATTGGAATTTGTTCGATTAAGCTGAGAGTGGTGTAAATAGATTGTATTGCTGTGCAAAGAAATCGTGAATTTGAGTGAATCTAAGAAACAAGTGGTTGACATACTTGGAATTCCTGTGATTCAGTGACGTAGCATCAAATCGCGCAACATGGATGAGATAGGTAAGTTGTTTTTCTATAACATAGATGAATTACCAGTGCAAATAGCGTTCGAATGACTAATGGATAAGTCCCTGAATAAATTGTGCTCGCTAGGACTCCACGCATCAATCTATTCACTTGAAATGGCAAAAAAACCCGAATGCTGCGAGAATGTTGCTGCAACATTGGGAACTGTCAAAGGTCTTAACATAATGTTGCCGGCTGTTGTATTGTGATCAATCTTTTTTCTGTAGATGTTCATTCCTCCCTCATTTTTTCAAGAAACTTATGTGTTTACTTAATAAATAAAAAAATACGACTGTGACTGATGAAGACGACAAATTGGGACAAGATAAGATGGCAAAACTGCACTTTTATAAATTATTGCTGCTTAAAATGAGTACATTAATGTTAATGAAGTGCAGAAAAGTTAGCTGGAAGTATGGATCGAATATTTGTCATAGCCATGAAGAAGGCAACAGGAAAACAAGTTTCAATTCGAAAGTGTTCAGAATACCTGATCTCCAGGTTAGCTAAGTATGTACCGTACCGTATTGCAAATGGTAAGACGATGAGAGTTCCCGTTCAAGACAGAGAGGTAAAGATAAAACCGGCGAAGCCCAGCGTACGGCAATGAAGCCGCAATATGTACGAGGTTTCGCGCTATATTTGCTTGCGCTGATGATGACTCTACTTCTCAGAAATTTAAGGAAACTCTTTGAAAGATTCATGACTAAAAAGTGTAATGTGTGATGGGTTGATTTGTTCAAGAACGAAATAAGATGTTGAGATTTAAAGTGGAGTTTTGTCGGAATTAGTCATATGAAAAATAGGCAGAAACGTGGGTAATCGAGAATAAAATACTTCTAGTCGTAATTGACAAAAGGTAGGGCACATCCGAAATTTGAAATATTAAAAACGCTAAATACTAGGTACCTACAAAGAGTCACAACAATTTACTATGCCACAGAAGTTTCAATTTTAAAAACAATAAACTTTAAGTAACATCAAAATTCTCTGAATTTACATGGTGGATTATGATGATATTGCCGTTAATAGCGATGGTTTCATGAATTCAGATCAAAATTATCAATTCAAAGATCAAAATAATTTCGTTTAAATTGGTGGCATCATGACCGGAACTAAAATTGAGTAATATCATTCAATTTAACGATCCCACTCATATTTGTATCAACATTATGATTGTGCACGATGCACGCCATACCATCCAATGACATCATATTGTTGAAATGTAATCAACACATCATTTGAGCAAATATAATCAGAACTGATTATTATTCACTCAAAGCATAAAAAGTATGTAGAAAGACTCTTACCAACAACAAAAATTGGTTTATTAATGTGTGCTTTCAAAAAAGAATAAATTATCAGGGAGCGTTCTTATCGTTTTTTTTAGAGTCTTAGCTGGATTGCAATTAGTATGTTTCGCGAAAATTTGCTTAATAATATAATATTGATAGGATCATTTGCCGTCAGTAATATTACAATTGTCCTACTCATGAACGAATATTTATTCAAAAACCGAAAAATTAAAAAATTACGTGCCATAAATGCTTCACCAGAAATCAATGTGAGATTTAAACAATTTAGATTCTTATATTTGTTTAAAGTAATACAGTCAGTACAATTTATAGCTGCGTTCAGTGTACCTACCTAACACCAGCATTAGTTTATCATATTTGTTGTGTCTTCTTATAGATTTGATGATGATTTTAATCTTAATTGAAAAATGTCAGGAATCAAATTCTTCATGCAATACTGCCATGATCCGTATAAACGTTCTATCTATATTTTAGTACTTTCGAGATATTCAATAATTTGTGTTTTGATTTGTACTGGAGATAGATGGAGAGTGCGTCTTTCAATATTGATTTTAACATACTGTCACAAAATATAGGTTTTTAAAATTTTTGAAAATTTTTGGTTTTTAAAATAGAGTATGCAGTTTTTGAATCCGTTGTTAACGCAAAAATGACAAAAATGTAGATAGAACGTGTATGCGAATCAAGGCAGAATATTTACTTAAGTGAACGAAATTATCAAGCAAGCGCTAATTTCCTCGTAGGTGATTGAACATTTATTTTCTGCGAAAGTATGTATATAACAATAGCCCAAAAAGATTTTGTCCATTTCTTGTAGTAATAAACTAGTAATTTAAATAACATACAAGCCGTGTAGTCATACAACAAGTGTACGAGTTTATTTACAGAAAGAATTGTGGATTGCGAGATTTTCGAGTTTGCATGTAATATGTACAAGGTTGGGGAGTATGAGATGATTCACAGTTACGGTAGCAGAAATTTCTCACGATTCAATCATAAATTAAATAATTTGATTGTTTTAAAGTTAAATTGTACTCTAAATGCGTTGAAAAAGCGTCATGGCTGCCGAGTTCCAGACTTTCTCTTTTGTACTTACTCCGACGCGACGCTTGGATAAGTGCACCTCCTCCGTGTTTCAAGAGATCTGGCCACAATAACCGCGCGGAAAATGCGTTATTTAAAATTCATAAATTTTTAAAGTATAAAAGAGCAAAAATTATTTTTTTTACACAAGGTAGATAACAGTTTGAAAAATGCCTAACGTAATTTTTAATGGAATATATGAAAAAATGTCGGCGCTGTACAAAATATCACAGCAATCGGACTGATATTTTGCAAGATTTCAATGACCTCATTTCGGAAAAAAAATACTTTCGAGATAATCACAAAAGAAAGTAAGTGTGCGATTATTCGGCTGAAGGTGCGGTTTTTCTTTCTCAGTCTAAATTTTACCTTCAATCAGCGATTCCTGGTCTATACATTTCACCCTCAGCAGCTGATTGAGCATCCTGTGCCGCTTTTTGGACGGAGCTCCGTGCTTGACGGCCTTTTGATGAGTTTTTTTTTCTGTTCTGTTCTGCTGTAGTCGACTGTCGTCGGGTGCCGCGCAGAAATCGAGCAGCGATATCCAATAGATTCAAGATATTCTTCATCAGCAAAATACTATTATAACCACCGTTAATATTGCTGGTGGCAATGTAACTAGCAATTTTGATCATATTCGCACCACAGGAACTTGTTTTATGAGCAATTGACTAGATAATGGAGTTGACGCTTTCTTTACTGTTTTGCGTGAAGCTTCCTTCACACCGTTCTAACAATTCATATGAATTAAGGTCCTCATAAGTAGATCGAATGGCATATTGAACAATTTGAGGAAGATCGCTCTTCTGTGTATATACAAGTCTTCTCCCGGAGGATAATTCTTCTGCTGCGGCTTTTCGTCGGTTGAGCTCTTGTGCTTGAATGTTGCCCAAATGGCTTTCTTTATATCGTCTTTGGAATGGAAGAACCACCTTAGCGAGGCCGTAATAAAACGTTAGCTCGTTAATTAGCTTATCCGTTAACTTTCCTTTGTCGCCCATACATTTTTTCGTTCTATTTTAGTTTTATGAAGTCGTGTGTCCATCCTTTTCTGTACATGACATGACCTATACATTCCTTTTTCAACACTTTTTGTTCGTATGGATTCGTATCAGCAATTTCTTTATGACTTTGAATCTCCGTCTCCAGTATAATTCGTATAGCGGGCATTATATTCCTCTATCGACTTCGAAAATATTTCTACTATGCCGTCGACTTCCATTTTTCCAGCGGATCCTTCATGATTGGCGAAATATTTTTCTTCGTGAAATTCTTTCCACAGTTCGAATTCAAGTTTACCAAGACACTATCTCAAATACTCACAAGCTTTGCAGTAAGAAGATTTGATTATTAGATCTACCACTTTCTCTGAGTAATATTCAATAATTGTCGATACTCCGTAATGCGAAGATTACTTAACCGCGTTTGTGCCAAGTTCCATCACCAGAAACAGTCAATCCTGAGCTTTTTCCTATTTCTGTTGTTTATTTTTGTTCTTCTTTCACAGCATTTTCCATGGATATATTACATACAGTTTCTGCAGCACTGTGAATCTGTTTGATAACCCTATTGTAAAACGCGTGGTACATCGCTTTCGGTAAATCCATGCTGCCACAAAATTTATCCATCCCATTATCATTTCCATGTGATTGATAAGAGGACTTGTATCGGCACTGGTTGGTTCAAACAAATCATGAGAAACCACTAACTTGAAACCGAGTCCACAAAGAAAAGAACTTGACATCACCGTTGCACTTTTAACATTCTACGACGTTACTAATTGCCGACAAAATAGTTACAAAGTTGATCATCCGATACCCAAAACTCTTTGTAATCGGTATAGCAATCTCTTCCCGATTCTTCAATTTTTTTTTTGCTGACTGACTAGTGCTGACCTCTTCCTGCTCCATTTCGTATCGATTTAACGGGGAATTTCTTTTTTCACCCTCCTCGGTCGACTCTCTTTAAGTTTCCTTTCAACCCACAAACCTCGGAATGGTGGTGCTTTTACATTTTTTTTTTGCGAAATTATTATACGAAATATCGACACGTGCTTCTATGTTGACGAACTAAAACCAAAGGACACAATAGGACGACTGCGTGTGCGCCGGGTCGTCGTGCGAGTTGTTTACCTGAGCGAACCGCGCGGTCGACCGGCTGCACTTTCCTACCAAAAAATATCTGAAACTTCGACAATTTTGCGATTTTCAACACCACCAATGACTTAACATATTCATAAAATTTCAATGTTTATAATAAAAAAATGTCATGGTGGCCAGGCGCCTTAAAAATGAGCAGTGTCAAAACAATTTCATGTAATTCCTTTTGGAAAAAAAAACACCGACTTTAAAACTGGCACAATAAATATATGGTGTCAGCAGTACGTACATACTCCCCCTAACACTATAAATTTTCTGCACTTAGTGTTTTGGACTTGATGACACTCTTGATGCATCAAAAGCTCTCTTTAATGGCGATCAACCAAACCTGTAAATGAAGTTTTCGATGAAATTGTTCAGTAGTTATATGATATATCTCAATGATTCAAGAAAGATGGTTTATTGCAGAACTCTCGATGCCAGCAGCTTCAGCAAATAGCTCTGAGAATGTATTTGGTATTAATAATTTATAATGTAGCAGCAAGTGCTCATTTTCGAAAATATATATAATAAAAAGTGCCTTGACATAACAGCGCCCAGCGTGGGAATTTTTACTGAGTATTTAGTAATTTAGTTTAGAGACAAGGTAGTCAAACTATCTTATCAAGTCTCTTCCAGAGAACTGGTTTATAAGCTTTACGACCGTCTGCCTCTCCGTTTTTAATGCACCGCTTTAGTTATATTGCCTCTCCTGTGGAACCTTGTTACAAACTCAATTCTCGAAAGGCTGGAATGCAAGGGACTCGGCTGTTGTCTATGCTGACGACATTGCTGTTTTAGTCTCGGGTAGGTTTCCACATATCCTTGGCCAGCTCATCGAGTACTCTCTAGAGCTAGTTGAGGAGTGGGCGAATCAACCTTGGCATCAACCTCGAATAAGACGGATCTTGTGCTCTTCACTTACAAAACTCCCGATTTATACCCAATCATGTTGGGGTGCTCCAGATTAAGTCTCAAGTTACAAACTAAGTACTTGGGCCTTATTCTGGACAGCATGCTCACATGGAAGGCGAATTCAGAGGAAAGAGTCAAGCGGGCAAGCAACGCAATTTACGCCAGCTAGAGAGTGCTGGGTAAAACGTGGGGTCTAAGCCCTGCTCTAACGCACTGGATCTGCTTGGCGATAGCTAGGCCAATCCTTGTTTACGGATGCTTTGTCTGGTGGCCAGTAGTGAATAAAACCACCTTTGCTATCATGACGAACAGAGTTCAACGGTTGGCGGCTCTCTGCACTACAGGTGCCTTAGCCTCGACTCTTTCGTCTGCTCTGAACGTTCTGCTTCATCTACCTCCGTTTAATCTCTTTGTTAGAGGCACTGCCGCAAAAGCTGCTATCAGGCTTAGAAAATCAGGACACTTCGAGTCAGGATCCTTCGGCCACAGCAATATTGAAAGGGGATACGCAGGAAGCACTGACTACCTGGTTCCCAATCTGTGCTTCGAGCGGCGATATTGGGCAACTGTGGGAGATGGGCAGGAATGGAATCAGCAAATGTGCCCAGCAGCTCTAAGCATCTACACTGACGGCTCTAAAACAGCTCCAGGAGTGGGTGCTGCAGCATATTCTGCAGATGCAGCTATGGAAGCAGCTTTCAGGCTTCCGAATCACTGTAGTATTTTCCAGGCGGAGGTTTTTGCTATACGTAAAGCCGCAGATTTGATATTTGCCAAAGATACTACAAGTGAGGAAATAAATATATTTACGGACAGTCAACCGGCGGTAAAAGCACTGATGTCTCACACATACAAATCGAAGTGTGTATTCGATTGCCTTCACGCCGTCTGGGTAACAGCAGAAGAGTCAGAATCTTCTGGGTTGCCGGTCACAAGGGCATTTATGGAAATGAGAGGGCGGATGCGTTAGCCAAGTATAGGGCTAGTCTTCCCCTTTCGGGATCGGTAGACATAATTACTCCTATCCAAACGAGTCAGTACTCAATCGACTCCAAAATGATGCACTGAAAAAACACATGGCGCCAGACGCCATAATTTATGGACTTCTGGCGCCATGTACAGAGTCGATTTGGGGATTGTGATAAAATATAGCGCCACAAGCCATAGTACATGGCGAAAAGTACATAGGAGCAGACGCTATGCTTATAGCCCTCCACGCCATGTACTATAGTCCATGTACATGGCGTGTGGGACTATAGTATATGGCGTGGAGGACTATAGTGCATTGCGTGGAGGACTATAGTACATGGCGTGGAGGACTATAAGCATAGCGTCTGCTCCTATAAACTTTTCGCCATGTACTATTTTTATCGCCATATTTTATCACGATTCCGAAAGGTGCCAGAAGTCTACAAATTATGGCGTCTGGCACTATGTGTTTTGTCATTGTAATGTCTTGCATTCGAAGTCCATGTTTGAACTATTATGGGAATCTAAATAACTTTTTCTTTTTCAATTCTCACTTCTATTGATGTTACTCAAATGTCACTTGCTGACAGCGCTGAAGCCATATTACATGGCTCATGGTGCTATGTAATATGGCGTGTGGGGCCATAATTTCTGCGCCATGCAATTATGGCGCTGAGAGCCATACTGCATGGTTCAGGGTACTATGTACATAGCGTGTGGGACCATAAATGCTGCGCCGTGTTACATGGGACCACGCGCTATGTAGATTCTGACATTATGGCGCTGGGAGCCATATTGTATGGCTCAGAGTACTATGTATATGGCGTATGCGACCATAAATAATGCGCTATGTTACATGGCTCTGGGCGCCATGTGGATTTTTTTCAGTGTGGAACGCGACGTGCAGATGGGGTGACCAAAATCATGTGGAGGTCATACAATCTCGTATCGGCTAAATACCTCGTCGAGTTAACGCGGACTGACTGCAAACGACTGGTTGGCATAATTACTGGCCATTGTCTTGTAGCAGCACATGCTATGAAAATGGGACTTTTAACGAGCGACACCTGTAAGATGTGTTGAGAGCCGGGGGTCTCAGGAACAATCCAGCATCTCCTGTGTCACTGGCCGGCACTGGGGAAAACCAGATTGCGATATTTCGATAAGCCCTGGTTGGTGGATCTCTCGCACGCGGTGGAACAAAAGCTGAAGGACATCCTTCAGCTCGTAAAAAGTCCGGGGCCTTTGATGGCCACTTGGACTGAACTTTCTTTCTCGTGGTCCATTTATTTGGTATCACTATGGACCAGTAGGTCTAAGTGTGGTCTTGTGCCAGCCAGTTCAACCTAACCTAAACTTTATCAGCTAGTCAATCGACAATCATTTATAAGAACAACCATTGTCAAAAAGGCAGCTACAAGGAACGTAAACCAACGCAAAAGCGATAGCAATTTAAAATGCATGTTATCTTGAACTAAATTGAGGAATGGGGAGAAGTTTTATAAAAATAAAAAATATTTTTATAAAAATTCATTCCTCAAAAGAAAATATAATTCTCCAAAATATATTCTTCTAAAATCTTCACGAAATTCCATCAAACTCTGCTCATAAATTTCACCGCTCGCTGATGTTTGCCTGCATGCGTGAATACCAAAAAAAAAAACAATTTTATTCATGCAGCCTCATCTATGTATCTACGTATGATCTGATCCGAGGATTTTCGTAGCAAGACTGCAACCAAACCAAAACATTCGTAAGTCTGCCGTCTTGTGTTTGATAGCATTGACTCGTGCCGCTGCACCATAAAAACATGGCATTCTAGCCCTGCATCCAAGTTTCTTCTATTCTTGGTACTATGATGCAGTAGACAAGCTAGGAACACACCCTACACACTCAGCAGTCTATCCTGCTGTCTAGCCCAAGAATAGACGACAACACAGTGGGTCGTGGTGACCATTTGTTTCGTTTCTTAAAGAAAAAAATTGTGCCCTATAACCCAAGCTTTACCGCAAAGTACCTGTCTAGCGTATGTTGTGTTTTGTGGAGGAGACTCTATCGCTGAAAGTGCATTACGCGTTGCAACCAGCCCCCATATCGTCAGTGTGTCTTTATGTAAATATATTTCGTTTAAATCAGTTGTTCTCTGGTCGTCGTCGTTGTTGTTGGCTGTGTGAATTTCGTTTAGCTGCATAGTATCTTTCGGTTTAGATTTCTATAGTACAGCGTATTCTCACGTGCTCGTTAGTTCGTCGAGACGGAATAAAAATCGGTTTGTCACATTTATTGATCAATGAATGACAGAATTTTCACGGCTTTCTCCCAAAATGGATTGAAATAAATAAAATAATTGCATTCATGATCAGCTGTTGTAAACCGATGTGGATATATGATCGTAACACACATTTGATCTAATGCATTAATTATTAACGACGGCTGCTAGTGAAGTTAAGTCAGATCATATGGTCGGCTGGGAGGAAAGTGTTTGTTATTTTTTTTTCATTCTCAATGAGATGTGTATATAGCAATCGGTCAGTGTTTGATTAGTCGTTGCGGAGTGACGGTTGATTTATTCTGGAGTGAAGTAAATAAATAAAATAAATGAGTGCCGTGAAGTGTCGCTCAATTTTTATAAAACTCGAAGTAATTTTGTGTAAGTGCGAGAAAAATTGCTGGCAATAGAATTGGGTGTGTGCTGGCGAAAGTTGAAAAAATTAACTTCCATCAGAGGTTCCTAGGCTATGTAGTGACTGTTTCCCATAAACTCTTTCCTTACAGACCAAAAACATTTTTTTTAACACTGTGCGGTTTCTTGTCTTGAAGAATCTCGAGAGCCGTATCTCAAATTCATATCGTCTTTAATCAGATTTAGAAAATCAGGATAGTAATAAAGTGTCTTCCAAAAAACCAATAGTTCGTATCTCTCAGCCCTGCGTTTCCGATCGGATTAAAATATAACAGAGCCTGTGTCATGATCCAATCACAAATGGTTACTATTTAGACTAATCCTTGTTTCAACTTCCTCTTATGGTTTATTCAGAGGTGTTTTTCAAAGGCTGGTTTAAGGCGGTCTATTGATATAATGATTTTCCGATTATTTATGTTGATGACAAACGTTTTGTCGTTGCGGTCTATCACTGCGAATGGTCTATCGTACGGTTACTGCAACGGTTGTAGTGTGCTATCACGCCGAACGAAAACTTTCTTTGCAGTAGCTAGCTCCTTGAAAACTAATGTATCTGCTCACCATGGCGCAAAACTGCATTCGGTCATATACTGCAGATATGCTGACGCAGTTTCCTGACGAACACGGTTGCGTTGCCTATGGCTGTATGATGGATCTTCGAAAAATTTACTAAGCAGAATTCTAGTGAGTATTTCAAGCCAATAACTATTCTGGTAGCACATGATTGCTGCTTCCAATTGTCGATGAAATCGCTCGACCACACCATTAGCCGAGGGGTGGTATGCCAAATCCTGAGATGAGTTGTCCTTAGTAGATAGTTCAAGTGTCTGAAAATTTAGGACACGAATAATCTGCATTGGTCAGCAGTAATGCCAAGAGGAGCTCCAAATCTCGCGATCCAATTGGAATATAACAGGCGAGCAACTGTAGAGGCTTCTTGATCAAACATCGATATAGCCTCCGGCCAGCGAGTAAACCTGTCGAATATTGTTAGGCAGTATCTGAATCCATCCAATGATGGCATAATAATTATATCAACTGGGATACGTTCGAACTGTGATGACGGAGAATGAAATGAGCCAATAGGTGATGTAACGTGTCGCGTAATTTTGGAACGCTTTGATTGAATGCATTAACGACTCCACTTCCTGCACTCGGTTCTGATAGATTGCCAAATATAATGTTGAATAGCTAACTTGACAATTGCATTGGCACCAGGATGTGCAAGTTAATGCACGGAATCAAAAGCTGCTTTACAGAAGTCCTGGGTGATAAAAGGTCTTGCTGCCTTGGTAGAGAAATCGCATACACTAATGATTGTGTGCCTGTTAACTGAATGCATTTAAACTGCAGGGACGAATTGTTAAGTTGTATTTGTAACTCTTCATTATTCTGTTGCGCCGGAGATAACGCTAGATAGTTGATGGTTGGTTTAAGTTCTTTCACTCGAGATAAGGTGTCTGTCAGCACCTTTTCTCCGCCGCATATGTGACGAATGTCTGTGGTAAATTGAGCGATGTAGTCCAAGTGACGAAATTGTGGTCTTAATTTTGAAATGCAAAGACAATTGGCTTATGGTCGGTGAATATTGTAAAATATCTGCCTTCAACTATGTACCGAAAATGTTTTATTGTCAAATAGATCGCTAGCGATCGTATGCACTGTACTTCATTTCAACAGGGCTTAGTCTCTTTATAGCATCTATCGTCTATCATGTGAAGTAGTGAAGCGCCCACTGCAAAGTTTGCGCCCACTGACTGCTTCTAGCGTCCAAGAAATACTTATGTTGGCTTTGACACATCCTTTAAGGTAGTATTCTGGTCTAAAAGCTCGATTTTCAGGTGATTTTACGAACGCAATAAAAAAAAATCATAAACACATTTGGTATATATTTTTTTATCAGTTTTTTAATAACATTTTGAAAGTACAAAAATGTATTCAAAAAATAAAAAAAATAAAAATTGATGTGGATACAGGCCATAATTTTTGGTGAATTCTGTAAAAAGAAGAATGTGAAATTCGTTTGACGTAAGCAATTTAAAAAAACTTTTTTTTTTACAAAATGGCGTCCATGTAAAAAAAAAGACGTTTTTTTTGCCTCATTTTTTCAACTTTGGGAATTTTTTGTAAATAGTAGAAAAAAAACTTTCAAAAATCCCTACGTCAGACGAAAGCGAATAATGTTAAGAGGGTTTGTGCAAAATATCACGTAAATCGGTTCATTCTAACTATAGATATCATGTCAACCGTATCGAAAAAAAGTAGTTTCGAAAAAAACGCGTTTAAAACTTGTAGTCTCGTTTCGAGCAGTTTGAGTCGTTTAATGGCATGTTATACTTAGATTTTTTTCATCAGAGATTTCCGTCTCATGTAATGTTCCTTCTTTAATTACAAAAGCGAGGTTTTCGAGAGCTCTTTCAGCCATACGAGCAGTTCGAACTTCTTTAGAACCTTGAGAAGCTCGTAGCTCGGAGCGGTTAATTCGTTGTTGATCGCGTTTGTATGTTTAGTTGGCGTGTCACTCCAAAAATTATAAGAATTTCCGAAAATCCTTTTAAAGGCTTATTCTTAAAGATCTAAATTTTGAAAATATGCAAACCAAAAAAAATCGATTTGATCAAATTTCTAGACCAGAATACCCCTTAAGGAAGTGTTCTTGAATTTCCGCAGCTTCTCATCCGCTTCAAATCTCCTGAAAAAATCAAGCATTCCGAAAAATTGACGAAGTTTCTTAAAAATATCAGGTGTTGGAAACGTACGATGGCATCAAGTCTTTTTTTTTGCCAAGGGTTTTGTTCCTTGAGCCGAAACGATGTATCTCAAAAATTTGACTTCCTTGTTCACAAAAAACCCATTTTGCAGGGTTAATTACGACGGCAAACTTGTGAAGATGTTTGAAGATGAATTCCAATTGGTGTTGATTCTCTCCTGCTGATGTGGATGCGATGAGTATGTCATCAATATATGCAAAGTACACTCAGAAAAATGTCATTTAATAGAATCAAATTTAAATCAAAAGTTGAAATCACAAAAAGCGAATCTTATATGAATTCCACTTTATTATAAAAATTTTCTTTTCAAATCAAAATTTTTCATCATTGAATTAAAAAGAAACGTATATGAAGCCAAATCATATTTGAAAATTTTTGAATCAAAAATGTTTAAATATGATTTGGCGCCATATACGTTTTCTTTTTACTTCAATGATGAAAAATTTTGATTTGAAAAGAAAATTTTTATAATAAAGTGGAATTCATATAAGATTCGCTTTTTATTTCAAAGTGATTTCAACTTTTGATTTAAAGTGATTCTAAAAAAGTGATTTAAAGTGACATTTTTCTGAGTGTAGAAATCTAATCCTCGCAGTATCTCATCTATAAACCTTTGAAATCTTTGAGCTTCATTCCGAAGCCTAAACGCCATGAAGACAAAATTAAATAAGCCAAAAGAAGTAATGGTATTTGGTTGAACGCGCGTACAAAATCCAAACTGGAAAAGTTGTGTGAAGTGTATTGGCAGTTTTGAATATGTCTAACCAAGGAACGGTCTGGCCATGTGCTTGCATTCAGTGCTCTATAATCTCCACAAGGTCGCCATTCATAATTTTTTGTTGTACCATATGTAAAGGAGATAAAAACGAACTTGGCGATGTCCTTTTCCTGACGAGCCGACGAGATTTTATTTATTTATTTATTCAAACCTATTTTAACAGGCTACTGCCCAATTACAAAAATAGAAATATTAGATAAAGCCAAAGAGCTATTCTCTTCCTTTCGAGAGCCGGCTTCTAGCACATTAGATGGAGGAAGGAAACCTGCTTCATCCTTTGAGCCACAGCTCCAACAAAAATCGTTGAACCCTACGCCCAACCGCTGATCGTGCCGCCCTATGAGGCAGTGGCCCGTGATAACGGTCACTACACTGCGGCAAGCACTAACGGTTAAACATAACAACGACCTGGAGCGACGTGCATCCATGGCGGCCCAAGACTGTCTTGGCGATTACACAGGATAATTTTTTAGCCCAGGATTTCTTAGCGTCCCCGAGGTATTTTTGTCTAATGGCTAGTTTGATCGATGACATTGGTGTATTTATTGTGAAAGAACAGGAGTCCGAATACTGTTATGTCCAAGTACCCTAATCAATAGCACTGCCGAATGTTTTGACATATTATTGAGAGATGCAGTACAATTTCAGATGTCAGTCCCCCAATTTTTTTTAAATAACCTCTTTCAGGTGAAATCTTCTTAATCTCCACAACATATTCGATTTAGTTAAGATGGATGTGGAAGCAAGGGTTTCATATTATTTAGTAGCCACTTTTACTACTAAGTTTACGAAGCAAAATTAGCAATTTTTTTTCTTTTCATCATAGAAGCCAGGGTTTTTCTACCGAAAAAAACTAACGACAATCATTTGAGAATAAATCGTAACCCAAAAATACTAGAAATTCTCATAAAAAAAAAGTTTATCGACTTATGATGCACACGAAATTAAATCCGTGCACAAAAAAGATAAACTTTTAAGGAACTTCCCAGTGTATGTAAATCAATGACTCAAGCGCTTGATGCTACCCAAGTAACTACGTGCTTATTTACGCAATTTAGACTCACTCCTCGCTTCCCTTCAACCACCCTGAGAATGGAATGCACTTAACTTATTTCTGTTCGAAAAATATGCTTAGCTGTAGACTCCTTCGATTTTCGTTATTTATGGCAAATACTGAAATGCTTGCGTGCATCTTTCAATAAATCTACATAATATCGTAGCCTGAACTTTCACATTTCCCGTAGTAAAGTTGCTGCGTTGTGTATGTATGAACAATATGAAAAGGCACTCCTATTTCACACGGGAAACTATCTAAAAAATAATTTGATATGCGTCACAAGCAATTTCCTTGATTTTCATTTGTTTTGCGGTCTAAATGAAGTCATCGAAGAAAATGAATTTTTTTTTAATCGACTGAAAGTGACGTATTTCTTTTCTACACAACCACCCAGACTTTTGCCGCCTTCTTAATTCCTTGGCACAACGTCAGCAACATCGTCTTATGTAAAGTTAGTATGGCGAGAGATATGTGTAGTGTATCATCGAATTCAACATGTGGTTCAAGTGCGCATCCTATTTATAGTATGATGGTCGAATTTCCCCAACTGTCCGGCACAGTACAGAATAACAATTCTCGAAGAGTTTTTTCCTTTAAGGCTGGTACTGACTTATAATTGTGAAGCCAAATTTTGACAAGTCTCCATTATCTGGTCAAAATTTTCGATTGATTTGGTTATAAAAAAGACATTTACGCAATTCAATTTTCAAATTCAAACACCAAATGTCACTTTTTAGCTCGAAAAAATGAACTGCTCATACTAAATTGGCGTGAACTGATTAGAGTTATGTGTCAATGCTAGCTGCATTTTCAAAGCGAGAGCAACTTCTAAGCAATTTTTCACGCTAAGAGGTGAGTACCACTCTTGCTTGTTTTCAAGCTAAATTTTCGCCGAAACAAACTTCACGTGAAATCGAAGACAATACCAGCCTTAACACTTGCTTGAATGAATCGTCTCTGGTTTAGTCCCATTTTACTGTACGTATCTATGGACGAAAAGAAAAGCGCACTCGATTTCATTGTTGTTTTGGCATCATCATTTGAAATTTTCTTTAACTGATTCGCGGATTTGAAATCGAGCATTTGTTTGTTTGAAGATCGCGTAGCGTGGCTATGTATATAAAAGTCCGATTCGAATGAGAAAAACAACAAACACCAAATATTCTCGCATATATCAAATTGAAACACATGTGTGCGTATTTTGAAAAGATTCGCGGAAAATTCGTGCGGGAGCGAGTTAACATACTTTCCAAATGAGCAGATCATACGTGTGGTGTGTAGTACAGAAATACTGATGATATTTGGCACGAAGTCGAGACGATGCGGGTGCAGATATTTGCGATACAGCTGGCGACGGTAGCTACAGCCAGAGCTGAAGAAAGACCTCGGCATTGATCAAGAGTTCTCTGATGGCAGCTGGTGGTTTTTCTTGCTTTTTAATATGAAATATGTGGTTGTAATTATGAATTGAAGTTTTGATGACTTTAATTGGACTATTATCTTGATTTATGAAAATAAACTCTTTGGGAAAATTATCGGAAACTAAATTGAGTGATAGAATAAAAATGTACTAAAGGGTTTGAGAAGTGCAGAGAATTAAGGAAGGGAAATTGACAATCGCCATCTACAGCACTCTTCGAGGTATGCTGTGTGCTGAATTTTTTCCTAATGTTCCTTTTGAATGCAGTGTAGTTCGTGTTACCCTGTCCGCAATTTAGTCCAATTGTTCTGTCATCACGTTTGAAATCTCTATCTTTATATGTTGTCGTTTTCCAAAAACTCTTCATTTATTTTTGGTGAATAATATACCGTCTATTGGATGAGATTCTAATAACCTCTGTAAACTTCTTACTGTGACCACTTCTCTGCTTGTGCTTCTTCCCTCCTGTCACTAACAAATTCTCTATTCGGTTATAAGCTCGACTAGTAATGTCTCTCTAATAACGTCATCGTTTCTCACAGTTTGTTCCCTCTCACAACTTAATAATATACGAAATGCCAGCAATAGAATTATAGACATTGCTTTGTCCAATCTCCCAAAATCATCAGTTTCCTTAAGGGCTGCTCTCTTTCCCTATGTACCTCTTGACCCTCATCATTCTCCTCTTAACATTGAAACTTTTAATATTAATTATATGTGGAACAAATTCCCTTCCTTTGTACGTTTCAACTTTCATTTGGATGATTTCGCTGGCACGGCGATTGAAATAAATGGAATGACCACGAAAGAAAGAGAACTAGTTTCTCTCGTGGTCTTGAGATTGGTGATGCGTTGCGCCAATTTTATATTTTCCTCTTGAGCCTTATTCCACAATTCACACTAACTCATGGTCTTAAAAAACGGAATTATGCTCTTTAGTTCAGCAATGATGTTGCAGTCGCACTCAAGGACGAAAATGCGGCTCGTAATTTATATAAAAGCTCTGGCTGACCTGCTGACCTCCATTTTTATAAAGATCTACGCTCTAAAGTGAAAGAAACTGCCAGACAAGCGATGTGTATCTACATTGCTGGCATTGAAGCATCAATCAGAACCAACCAACCGAAATCCTTTTGGTTATTCATCCGTTCCTTAAAAAAACACTCCTAGTAGCTGTATCATTTAGGTGATACAGCTACGTTCAATCCACATGAAGTGTGTGCACATGTTTGCTTCTTATTTTTCCTCTTTCTTCTCACAACGATGTTCTCCCTTCCAATATCTTCTCTCCACATCTCCTGAATTACATTCGTTTCGAACAAACCCTTTAGAAATGATGAACGATATCGATGCCTATACCGGTAGTGATTCCAACGATATTCCAAATATTTTGTCTAAATTTTTTTCAACATCTCTGTGCGTTCCTCTTTCCATCTTGTTCAACATAAGTACATCTTCTGGTTCTTTCTCTTCTCTCTAAAAAAAAAATTGCAAAAATCTTCCCTATTCATAAAGCCGGTGATCGTAGGTGCATCTCAAACTACCGTTCCATTTCCCTTCTTCCTTGTTTTGGCAAAATCATTGCGAAAGCGTTATACAAGCGAGTCTGCTCCTTTATCCAGCCTACCCTAGCTCATGACCAGCATGGTTTTGCTAAAGCTAAATCCACTTTAACCAAACTTCTTTCCTTCATACATATGATCGAATCCGCTTTTGACCGTCAAAAGCAGGTCGACATACTATATACTGACTTATCCAAAGTTTTTGACTCTGTCAACCATAACCTCCTTCTTTAAGAAACGCTGGTATCTCCTCTTCTTTACTGGTTTAACTCTTTCATCTTTGGCCGTACCTGTACTGTAACTGTTTATTCCTGCTCTTCAATTCTCCTTTATCTTTGAATCAGGTGTTCCACAAGAGTCTATCTTTGGTCCTCTTCTCTTTTGTTTTTTGTTCATAAACTTTCTCCCTTCTTTTATTCGATCTTCTTGTCTTTTATATGCCGACGATTACAAGATGTTTCGAGTGATCGAGTCGCAAGATGACTTATGCTTTTACAAAACGATCTTAATAGCTTACAGACTTATTGCGCTGCCAATGCTCGCACTTTGAACATCGCGAAATGTCATAAAATGTCTTTAATTTGCAAATCGTTGCTTTTGATGTCCTCCTATTCGGTTCTCCTCTGAATGTTGTTGATAATTTTAGAGATTTTGGTGTAATATTTGATCCACAGCTTAAATCTGATAAGCATATTTCTTACATTACTGCCAGGGCCTCTGAATTATCAGGTTTCATAGTTAGATCCTCTCAAGACTTCGTTAATTTTCCACCTGTGTACAACTTTTTCGCTTCTTCTTGCGTAGTGTCCCTGAATATTGCCGTCAAGTTTGGTGTCCTCATAATGTCTATTTAAATACTGCGTTGGAATCTGTTCAACGCATATTTACTCGTACTTTATTCTTTAAATTTCAGCTTCTCTACCGTCCTTACAATCTTTCGTTCCTACATTTTCTTTCCCTGGAATCACGGAAATTTTTCTGGATGAGTGCCGACTCTTTAAGCTATTTTATAAGATGGTTGAATCAGACATTAATAGTCACGTTTCCGTCCGTGTAGCAAAGCATGACACGCATTCCTCTTATGTGTTTAATGTGCCGTTTGCGCGCACTGATAACTATTTTTATTCTCCTCTATTGCGTTTACTTAGGCAACACGACCTACAGTTTGGTCTTACACGCTTCCAAAACTTTTCTGAACAACAATGTTTTAGATACTAATATCTGGATGTGGATATATATATATATATATATATATATATATATATATATATATATATATATATATATATATATATATGTATATATATATATATATATATATATATATATATATATATATATATATATATATATCTGTATCTTTAATTTTGAATTTGTACTTTTTCACCTTGATTTAGGTTCTTATTATATTCTTTCTATATTCAGTAATTGGATTTTTATCTGTTGAATATGATAATAAATAAATAACTATCTTTGCAACGCCAATAACAAAATTGACCTAACATAATTGATCTATCTTTGTTCAGCTTTCATTTAAATTCCCTTTCTCCAGTTCCTTTTTCGTGTGTGCAACCTGATCCGTGTGACTCTCCGCTTCTTTTTAATATGATTCTTTGATTTCCAGAAAAGTAATAAATGTTCATCGATCCTTCGTCACAACTGTCATAAAGCTGAACCCCAGAAAGTTTATACTGACATTTTCAAGGGCTTGGATGTTGTTAGTGCATTTTCAAAGTTTTATGTCTTCTGCTTAAATCTCATCTCATCACTTGACTGCTATCAACCGTGTACTTTTAAACCAAATGATGTTCCATAGTTCAGACTGAACTTTTTTGGCTAAAGCAGAAAAAACCGCGTAAAAACACACTGATCTCCAATAATTATATATGTAGTTTACATTCTGAGGCAAAAGAAGTAATCAAGCAGGCAATGTGTGGTTATTCTGTGGTATTCAAGCTACAATCTGTTCCCATTCATAAAAATCTATCCATTACTATATCGACTCAGTTAAATTTAATTCCTTTGATAGATACACTTGATGATGCTATTGACCCACAGGCTATTTCCGGAATGTTTACTGTCATTTTCTCTTCTTGCTTTTAAATATATCATCGAATTCTAGCTTATTTTACTAATAATTTGTATGAATCCTGTGGAAGTCGAGTGCCTGATTGATAGACTAGACTCCAATATTAGTTCCGGCGCTTCCGCTACCGTGGTGAAACCCCTTTCATCTTCTCTCCGTATCCTATTATCAATCCATTTGATCATTAGATTCAAAATCCTTTCATTGCAAAAATATTTTTTTATGTTTTTGAATTTTTAAATCTAATGATACATCCGACGATCCCCTCTTCTGTTGTTTCAGTAAATTCTTTGAATGATTTATTTATAATCGAGTTTATTATTTTTTCCTGCGTAGAGTCATTTTGAAGTTAGTATTGTCTTATAACTTCTTTTGTCACAAATCTCGTCTTTGATTCCCAGCATCAAATTAATGTAAGCTGTTTCCCCAAATACTTTGAAGGATTTGGCATATTTACTACCTCTTTTTCTTGGTTTCCCTATTCTAAATCCATAGTCGTCCCTGCAAAGTCACCCAAAAATGGTTCAATCTCTTCTCTTTTCTCTTCTGCATCCACAGTTGGATAAGGGTATATCTTTCGTCCTGTATTTTTCATCCTGTTTTTTGTCAACGATCTTTTTTCTATTAGAAACTATTCCTGTTTTCGTCATGCGGATATTCTAAAGCCTTTAGAATAATCATCTAATATTTGGCCTTAACGCCTATAACGACCAAGACCTTCAAAGTTACTGGCTTTGTCTTGCTTTCTTCGAATATGTATCCCAACATTTTTCTTAGTGTGTAGATAAATCAATATTTATCTGACGCTGTTGAGTCAGCTCAACACACGTTCGTCTGCTCGCTTTTTGTGAAAAATTCAACATCCTCTATTATCCTTACTGTTCTCGTATTTTCCCCTTTTAAATCCCCTTTTTTGAAGCACGCAGTGTGTTCCTCGATCCATGTTTTCTCTTCAAACTTTTTTAAGTTTTTTTGGTCATATTTTTACTCTGAAATCCAAACATTAATCAAATCATGCTACCAGATTATCTAAGGTATCCTTGAATTCATTTGCGCGAACGAGATTTTCACCAAGTTTATTTTTTTCAAACTATCATCAGTTTTCATACACCCATTAGTTTCAATATCACATTCATTAAAACAATATTCGGCCACGAATTTCATACAGTTTGCAAGCACCTTAATATTAGTAAAATTTCAAAATGTATCTAATTTTATATATTAGGTAAATTTATTGCGTATTCGTAAAATAGGCGGCCTAAACTGAATCCCACGTTCAAATCTAAACCGTAACAAATCGACCAAATTCTGCATGGTATTTCTATCAGCCAATTCAATTCGACATACTGATGGAATGTCACGTTTAACTGTTGCATATACTTTTTCATGCATTAGCTTAGCACACACGATGCTAACATGCTAATAAATTAATTTTATGCGGAGGCTTTTCGTTTGATCGCATTGAACGATAGCACTGAGTAACGGAAAAGTGACCAGTTGCAAGAAATACAGGGGCTCATTAAAACACGATGTATTTGTTTTATTGTGGCTATGTGTCTTGGAAAAAGTCCTTCAGCTGTAAATCATCACCTGTCAAGCCCTCGTCCAACATGAAAAATGCATTTTCTTTAAGAAAAACTATCGTTAAAAATTTTATTCGAATCTTCTTAGCATTCACAATAATATCAACTATAGATCTATAAAAAGTAATCATAAATTCACTGTTAACTACGCAAATATATTCTTAATCCCACCAGATCAGATCTAATGAAAACGATAAAATCTCGAAAATAGATACAAATATTCATTTTCATTTCACATCTCGATTCCACGTAATTTCTATCTTAGTAATCCATCAAATAAATTTATCAACATCTATTTATACATCTCCTCAGGAGGACAGAGCGCTTGCTTGCTTGCTTAACTATACAGTTCATCCAGAAGTAGCATTTTTATCTCAGTCTGGGCTCAAAAACAAATATCATTTTGTCATCAATCCAATCGTCCGTTGACTATCTTCTTGACATTCTTTTCAAGCGAACAAAAAATCTTATCTATCCGTATGTGTATGCTCAAACGTCAAAACGTCAAAATTTTATTCATAGGCTGGTCAGAAGTTTTCCCCGGTCGGAGGAGGAAAAGTTGGGGTAAAGTTGAGCGAATTGTATCTTAATATTTTTCTCAGAAGATTGTTTGTTGTTTTGCTGGTGCGAAAGAGATTTTGATATTTGTATTTTGTAGACCAGGAAAAAAATGATTTCAAATGAGTTCTTTAAGTTTAAGTGTTTGTTGTTTCTTGTATAAATACTAATTTGAGCTTCTGAGAATAGTTTGGTCGACATCCTATGTTATTATATCCACCACAAATCGAACTAAAGCGAAACGAAAGCTTTCGTTCCATCTAAATAAAAACTTTTATCTTTTTCGCAAAAACCATTCAATTTCCGATTCTATTTTTCTAATTCTTAAAAAAAAACACCAAAAAACATTCCGACGTTGTTGGACTCATTTTTGAATAAAATTTAAATACCGTCAAATAAAATTTAAATACCACCAAAAAGCCCATTATTGTTTTGGTTGATAAAATTCTTCCTGTCGTGTATTTTGTGGGGGCTTTGTGGGGATTTAGTGTGCTGTGAGCAGAGTAAGGTGAAACTGTGTCCACAACAGGTCGTATTCAGCCGCAAACTACTTATTTCTTACATACGACCGTGTATCGAAAAAGCTTAGGACATACTAGCCGTGTTGTTAGGTTGTTCAATGCAGTACTACTAAAATAAAATACGTCCATTCAAGTGTAGAGCGGAATGATAAGGCCGAGTGTCGTACCAGAGGTGTAATCTAGTCAAAGCCAACCGTATGGCGTGTAAACGATTTGTGTGTAAAGTGTGAGAATAACCGATAAGATCAAAAGTGAAGATTAGATACTATATTATTTGAGTGAATAGAAAACACGCTAGTGTATATGGTGTTAGATTAAATTTACGATCGGTTTGATAAATTTCATTAAAGTGGTGCACAAATTTACGAAGGCGAAGTAGAATGGATCGAAGCATGTATGGTAAAATTGATCCGGGTGCTAGGCAACCGTATCGTTGTACGTTGAGAGAGAAAGGAATATCGCCGGCATGTAAGTAGATTGTTCTGTATTTTTTCAGAGTTATGAAATTGTTGATATAGCCGTTGCTCAGAAATGAAAATCATTTTTGATGTCACTCGCAATTATTTGCATTTTCGTTACTGTCCATCATTTTTTTCCTTCGATATTTCTCTTTGTTGACACATATGCATCTTGAAGAATAGATAGTGGAAAGCTTATAGCTATTAAACATTTTATAGCTAAACTTATTGGCATCAATTGCTATCCTTGAGATTTGCACCTTCTGGCGTCCATAATTGATTCCATTTGTTTTCAAATATCATTGTTGGTAATGCTATTCATTTAACTACTCGTCATTACTACAATAGCTTCACTATTTATCCTTTTCAACAATTTTCGAGGTAAAGTAAGAGTATGAAATCTTCACATCACACCCACAGAAGCCTATATTTTCAGGCAAGGCCAAAATTGATCCAAAATTTAATAATGACTTATCATTTAATGCATCGTAAAGCTTATCGTGCGGACTTGCCTAACTCCAGACTTTTTTCACCCTACTTAACGAACTCAGCAGATGGATATGAAGGATTTAAAAATATAGATGAAGGATTTAAAAATTGACGATGACACCATTATCGCATTTGTTAATAACTTGACAATAGTCTAGCACCTAGCCCAGCTGGCATACATAATTTTGGCTTAAAATATTGTGTGTCATCACTACTAAATGTGCAGTCTTATATTTTCAACACATCCTTAAAAGCAATCATCTTTCCTCATTTGTGAAAAAACTCCACCGTCATTCCTATATTCAAGAAAAGAAATCGTAATGACGCAAGCAACTATCGACCTATTGCAAAACTTCCCTGCATTGCTAAACTTTTTGAAGGTCACGGATATTGTAACCTTTCATTACAAATCGATTATTACCCCGTACCAGCACGGTTTTATGAAAGGTCGTTCAACCTGAAGCAACCTGCTTAAATTTTCTCACCAAGTAACCAAGTCAATTGAAGCTGGCCTCCAAACTGACTGTGTCTTATCTTTGATAAGCTTGATACCTCTATACTTTTAGCTAAATTGATTTCTTTCAATTCCCTATTTTGTTTTTGAATTGAGTTGACTTTTACTTGGCGAATCGAACCTAACCTGTATCCTTTCACGGTGCCTTCTCATCTAAAACTGAAACCACGTCCGGTGTTTCACAAGGTAGTCGTCTAGGCCCTTTATTGTTCGCCTTATTTATTAATGATGAAGGTTCCATTCTGCAGTCATCCTCTGTTTTGCTTTAGTCGATGGCGTTCAAATTTGTAAGAAACATTAACGATTGCAATGATTTGCAGTAGGATTTAAACAGATTTGCAAGCTGGTGTTCCGATAATAATCTACTTATTAATCCTGACGAGTGTACAATTATATCTTACACACCCAAAAATAATCCTGTTCTCTATGAACTGATTCAATTGTTATGAAAGCTAGTAATGATTTCACGGTCTTCCGTGGTATGAACCTTTACATGAACCCCCTTGTCAAGACCGCTTGTCAAATCTACATATGTCATGAATATCGCCTCTTCTCACGATTCTTTCTTTTTGGAAGGTGTCTCAAATCCTAGATATGAGCACTAGAGAGACCACAGGTAAATCGAATGGCTCCGCTCTGTAGCTTACTTAACCTGCGCGGTTATCAATGTATATATTTTAATTAATATACATACTTATATGTTTACAAATGTTTTATAGACAATATGTACTTCATACATATTGTAAAACATTTATATATTTATAAATTACATCTCAAGTCTCTCAAAAGACACCACTTTCCTAAAAAACTTTATAATTTCACATGAGCTTCTGCCGGGTCTAAAGTAATTTTCCCTCACTTTTGGAATATTCTCTTCTCTCATCTGGCCATCACGATATGTTCCTGAAAACATTCTTCTTTGCCAGCTGATAGGTAGCTACGTATAACTACGTTTGGGACCCTTTCCTTATTCTTTACTTGATAGTTAATCCTTTAAACATATTATATACAAGTAAATATGTAATAATTTATTTTTTACTAATTTTTGATTATTTGATTTAAATCTTATTGATTTATTAAATTTTTGTTTACTTGAAGTTTTTTATATAAAAAACTTTTATATAAAAGCACCTGAGGTCACTCTATCGTTCTCTCTCAGCACAAACATCGAAGTTTCGATCGTCACTTGAACAGAATCGATCAAGAATATATTTCCCTTCTTTCTGAGATAATTGAATTTTCTGGCAAAATTAGAAACCAAACATGATTTGAATGGAATAATTATTATAAAAGAATTGTGTTCACTGAAGAAACCCTCGCCAAACGTGTTTAAGGGAACCGATATCCTTACTAAACGAAAATACTCAAAGCTTAATTTAGACAAAGACATAACCAAGCTAAGAAATTAAGTCTTTGCCCCATGATGATAATACACCTTTAAATACACCTTTACCCTAAACCATCTTCTCCAAGTAACGGATGGGAATTTCATTCTGTCAAGCGTGCTCAACAATGAAAAATAAAGCATTTTCACCTCTACCACAAATCATCCGCACTGCGACCAGGGTTCAAGCCTGGCCTCTCCCAACAAATCTCTCCACCGAACCTAATCATGATCCGATGACATCCAGTTAGGTATCTCCAAGCTCTCAGTGTCCTGGTCACCACTATCATTCCAGCGCAAGCAAGATTTATTCAGAAAAGCACCTGTTCCAACTTAATTTCTTATAATCTAAAATTCCTTAATATTACCAAAACTTGCGTAGCTTAAGGTGGAAGCTCGAATCCATTTCTTTTAACTCCTCTCTTCTCCTACATGAAGACGATATTAACAGCGGCGAAGTTCTTCCTATGCACCAGGTATTTCGAGCAAACCATAATTATTCTATTTCTGATAAAAGACATCGCGAAGGTCTTGAATAGTAATGGCTCATACTTGTTTTCCTAACAACCTTCACCAAATAGTCCTCTCTGCAAATGTTCCTTGTAGCAATTTTTCTGCTGTTTATGAAAATTGATTCAATTGAGCTATCTTCCTATCTTTATATTTTTTTTCTTTTTTGGTACACTAATAATTTGTGGTCATTTCAACATGCCTTTCTTTGACTGAGACCCAGTTTCAACTAGATAAGTCAGCTTTCCATAGTACTTTGGCCTTTCCTTTCCCTTAGCTCCCTTTCGCAGCTTAAGAGAACTTGCATCTCGAATGGTCATAAACTCCATCTTAAAAGTAAAGCAAAGCTATCCGACGGCAATCCTTGTACGGGTCTAGGGGTTGAAGCTGGTAGAGAGCCTCATTATAAATTTACAATCAATGTGAATACGAGAGTAGAGTGATTAGTTCCTCGACTCACTTTACCCCTGATTAATTCAGGTACCTATTCAGAACTAGGTGAACTCAAATCTTGTTGCGCGGTCCCTCGTCCAAACCTGGAATCGAACCAGGCACCCCACTAGGCTACTCAAGCTTATATTCTCAACCTTATCCTCTCTAATATTCCCTTTCCTAATATATATGTGTCGATCGTGCTTCATCCCTATGTTTTTATTAGACCCTGATCACCCTTCTCTATGTCGCTGACATGTCCTTCGAAGAAATAAATCTGAGTTCTCCTGGATACAAGTTCCGTATTTTTTTCCAACTTCCAAGACTTTATCAAGCATCCTTCCGTTTTAAATTAATTTTTCTGTATGCTGACGACTCAGGGCTGTACCAAGTCATCAGGTCCGCAAACGGCTAAAATTTTCTTAAAAATGCGAAATGCTCTTCTCAACTGGTGTAGGCACAATTCCTTGTCCTTGAATGTTAGTAAATGTATACAAATTACCTTTGAGCAAATTCGACTACGTGTTCCCTATAGCCGTTACCGATAGATGTCTGGCTGGTATGTTTGTGTTTTTATGTGTTTTTTGGGGGGGGGGGGGGGTGTTTTGTTTGTTTGCTTATTTATCATCATCGTGTTGTCTTTTCGTCTAGTTTCTATATGATTTTGAGTATTCTTCTTCAATATTTTGCCTTTGCTACCGCTAGAGAACGAGCAGGGATCAAATATTGAAGAACAGCTTTTGGAAGACTTGAAAGTCTTTCATAAAAAATAAAAATGACTTCGTTTAGTAACAAAAATATATTCAATGTTTTGGCATTTATGTGCAAAGTGTTTGTGGATAGTTGTGGATTGTGTGTGGACAGATGTGTACCTATTTATTTAAGTGTATCCATATGTTCCCTCAAACTCACAAAAACGTACAAAAAATACACGAGAACGCAACACACTGAAGAAACAAACAAAAAAAACACCCTCAAAAACAAACAAACAACCACAGAAACACAAAATTCCAGACAAACATCTATCGGTGAAATTATCTAAAGCCGGATTCAGACGCTCGCCGAGACATGACAAGTAAATCCGTGTACGAGAGTGTGGATGGTTTCCTCGTCGACTCTCGCCTATTTTTCTGTATCACACTCTTAAACTTCACACTCTTAAAATCTTCTCAACGCAGACAGGACGAGTTTTATGCCGTACTGCGATAAAAATGGGTCTACGCTTAAATAAACGGTTTTTGAATGAAGTCTTTGAATACTCGTCGAATATTTTGGCAAGTAACTTCACAAGTGTCTTGACGAAACGTTCGCCATATGTGGATTGCCGGCATAACGACTATGGGGAACACGTAGTCGAGTTTTATCTTACCTTTTCTCTCAAATCCACTCCTGTCTCATTCTCTTATTAATTTTTCAACAACTATCTCCCGTCCGTTGATCGATTCAGAGACGTGATTGTAACTTTTGATTCTAAATTAAAATTTAATCATCACGTTGCGTAAGCTATCGCTAAATCCTTCCAATTCTCTGAATTAGTCGTTCGTTCGGCCACTTAGTTTATTGGTGTAGGTAAATGTGATGCATTTCTAATGCCAGTTCATTTTGTCCTCGAATATGCTTGTCAGATGTGGTTTTCGCCGTTTCCAAATCTTTTTGAGGTCATCGAGTGTTTGTTTACAGCGAAGAGTCACACGCTCTTTACTCCTTGAATTTAATATCCTGCACTCCGCATATGTCACTCGCCTTTTCTTTCTACAAATTCCTTTCTAGGATTCACATCGACTGTTCCTTGACGAGTGCTTCCTGAATAAATTTTAGCGAGTTATTATATTTGGCTTCATCGATTCGATCCGATCCTGTTGTAATCTATCAATTTTTGTCATCTATTTTTCCTCTGTCTGAGACTGAGTTATTTTTGATAATCCACTTTCCTTGTGTGGATTTTAGTTCATTCTTCACACACAATGATCCAAAATAACTAAATTGCGAAAATAAAAACCAAGAAAATTTCAATCATTAACTTTATCAAGTTTCATTTCGTATCCACCCCCTTAAACGTAGAAGTATCGCTTACTTTTAAAAAGCTTAATTTGAAAGCATCTTTTGTGCGGCTCATGTCCATGCTAAAGTAAAACATCGCAGGACTATTGGCTGTTGTGTATGATAACACTAAATAGAATCTATAATAATAGAACATCAAAATCAAAACATGAAGTTTTCTTCCCTGCTTCCACTCATTCCTTCTTCCAACTTCAGTTAAGAGTTGTATCTGATAATGGAAAAGATATTCGTATTCTGGAAAAAAAAAGCTTATTCAATCAAGTTTGAACTATAGACTACATTTATATCTATATTTATAAAAGCTCAAAGCTAATTGAAATAAAAATCAGATTAACAAAATCTTTGATGGAATTTAGGTGAACTCACTTCCTCCCATTCACGAACTGCATACATACAACAATGACTACAATGACGTCATTTTAAATAAACATAAACCAATTTTATACTATGTACTACCACCTGAGAATGATTAATACGATATTTTTAAGCTTAGCTGGCATCGAATATGGAATGGATCTCATCTGGATATTTGTATGCAATAAAAAAGCAAATTTATATTTAAAATATTCGTTCGACACATGCATCAAAGTAGTTGTGCTCATATGTACTTATACGTTCCGATGAAATCAAAAGTAAATTGAGTTTAGTGTAAGTACAGATACGCGCATTTAGTATGTAAGTTCGATATGTACACGCATATCGGAAAGACGTCGTCGTGTTGTTTGCTTGCATCGATCGTGGCAAACAAAGTTTTAATTTGAGTGGGTGTAGTAGATTCATTAAACAATTGTATGTGGTTAAAAAAAATTTCCATCATTTGTTGAAATAGTGAAGAATGTTATAATTTAAACAGAAAAAGAAACGATTGAATGTGTGTGTTTTTTTTGTCAAGCGATTGTGATATTCAATTGGTGTAATTAGCGGATTTAATTGGTGATAAAATCAACAAGAGCAGTGTGGTGAATATGGCATCTGGTATGTAATGGCAGCTATATACAATTTAACCCAATGAATTATTGAGTTTTAAAAGCTTAATTATATTTGAAATTTTCTGGTTTAAAATTTGTTTTTTTCTCTTTTCGTATCTTTCGATTCAACTAATTATTCTCCTCCAGCATTTGAATACCCAAGAACATATGTCATTTGCAAGTATGCCGTTCTATCACTATTTATAATGAATAAACAATCCCAGCAATGTTTGTTTTCTTCGAAACCAAAGAAAAATCAAATCTAACTTGATTTTGCAAGATTTAAAATCAAGTAAACATTTAAAGTAGTTTCCGAATAATAATTATCTAATCTATAAACTATCATTAATATCTCTGAAAATGGGAAAAAGTATTTCGATTTTCCGTTAAAGATATCGTCTGGAAGTCATTGTATTTCTAAAGTCGCGATTAAATCCAAGTTCATGCATATATCTATTCGAATAAGATCCAAATAAGTCAATCTTCTCATTAATAAGACAAAACAGAATCAAACCCAATCTAATATAATTTTGTGTGGGTCTTCAATTCATTCGTTGAGGCGCCTAATACAAAACCGTATCCAATATAATGAATGGAATGTACAAGGTTTTTTCAACACATACAAGTATACCTACTAAAATCTTTTTGCTGTATGCAAAAATCTTTTTTCTAATTGCTGTATCCAGTCGCTAAAATACACTTTCTCCTTCGATGCAAAAAATAAGATAAAAAATTATAGATATAACTTATTTGAATAGTATAAAAATGTGCCTGCATATTCTTGAATCGTTTAGATATTTCTCTGTCATCTACCAACATACAAAATTTTATTCTGGTGTTTGACTTCTGTACAAAAAATTTCAACTCAATGTCGTCGCTACTACCCACGCATAATTTACATGAAAATCTTTATACTTCATTCTTTTCGAGTTTTCCATCAAGAAACATGAAAAAATAGAATATGCTCAATAAACTTACGTCATTGATTTGGAAAATGTTTATGAAATGTTCAAGTATACATGGATTTAGCCGAATATGATTGGATAAATGAACAATTTTTATAAATCATTGATAGATAAATGGATAAATTAGATGTTTTAGGTAGTTTCACATCAATAGAAAAACTGAAGGTTAGAGGTTTGAATTAATGTTAGTATTATTATGTGAGAGTCGAATAACAATTGGCGCCCAGCGTGGGCTACAATACAAAATTAAGTTTACAGTCAGTTCTACGCAATTTTCGCAACATCTGCTCTACTGGGCTATAAACTTACTCAATTGGAATTGGTTTCTTTTATTCTTCCGAGGGTTTTAGTGGTGATCTTTTTTATCTCAAATATATCATTTTCGATATTTTTCGGAGTACTTGGCTAGGCTCTTTATATCATATGGTGTATTTATCTTAAACAGATTTTTTTCAAGTCGTTGGTTGCGGGTAAATCCCGAGGAAATGGAGACATGTCGAATGAGCCTGCTCCGCGAACTGTACTAAATCTGCTCTAGGTCCTAAAGATATGACGAATGAGTCAGCTCCACTGACTACCGGCACATCATCAACCCCTCCTTTAGGTAGTTCCGGGGCTTTAGTTACCAAACCTGGTTCGGGGAAAGGCAAGAAGCCCGATTGTGGCCAGTGCCGCGGGAAGGTTCCGGCGAATGAGCCAATTCGACCGTCAACAAGTGCTACCTCAGGTGCCGCCTCCTCCTCAGCCACGCAACGCTCTTCCGCCAAGTCTTCTCGGGTTTACAGAATGAGAAGAGCAGCCTTCAAAGTTCGGAGGAACTTAAAAAACGTCGCTCTTGACACAATGTCCGTCAAGGGCAAAAAGTCTCTTCAATGGGCAACAGCTCTTATCGGGGGCACTCGCTCCCTCTAAACACTGCAGATTCAGCACAGCAACTACAAAGGTCGGCTAAGCTTAAGAATCATGGTAGGTAGGACTGTAAAAAATAGAATCTTATGGCGATTTCTCCAGTGATAGCTGACCAAAGAGTGCCTTATTTGGCCCGTAATTGATACCAGCAAAGAAGATGATCTCCAGAAACTGACTTAAAATACGTCAGGCTTTATTCAGAGTCTGCTGCAAGCTGCAAAAAGGCCAACTCGCCTGCTCCATATATAGTGAACCATGTGGGCTGGTACAAAGGAATCAGGCTGGTTATGTACAAAGCCCAACGATCGGCTGATTTCTACGAGCGGGCAATATCCGAGCTGAAGGAACTCTGACTAGACGCCAAGATAAAGGTGTTGCATAAGGATGAGATTTTCAGTCAGTCAAGATGCAAAACATGGATTCCTGGACATCGTTCGGCTTTTCAGCCCAGACCTTCCTACGGAAGATTGGAGGGTTCCGAAAATTGGTGAGCCGGTTGATAATCGGCAGGAGGCCGTCTTCATTATAAATTAAGTCAGTATTGGATGCTTAAAAGGGCATTATCAAATATGGCGTCGAGAAATAGGCTCTACGGATTTACCGAAGCAACCGGCCAAAGAGATCTGGTTCTGGGGAGCTGGGATCTGGTTCAGGACCTCTACCTAACCCTAATAAATAATTATTAATGGGGAAGGTACTTCAAGTGAACCTTCACCATTCAACGGATTTACAACGTTACTACTCCGCGTGTCTAAGATAGGTATTCTTATCAAGAAAACCGTTAACTTCCTTGTCATACACAATTTCCGGTACATTATACCAGGTCTTCATTTACCCTCAACGAACCTTTTGCTCGCACTTATGTATATTTTCACTCTCAATTTTTACGCTTGCCTAGGCAGCATAATTGTTTGAATATTGGTCTTTTTTCGCCTACGTTTCGCACTTTTAAAAATAAGTTAAGTGCATGCGTTTTATCTTATGAAATGAACTAGTTTTAATTTATTAACAGAAAGAGAACAGGTTGGAAATTATTTCAATCCCTGATCCGATCCTCACTGGAAACTGCTACCATGAATTGGATCAGGCGGTTGACAGTGCTCTCAACTCCGCATCTATAGGGCAGCTTGTAGCCCACCAACACCCAGGGGTTATCCTAAGTCTTGAAAATCATCACCGTGCGAAGAGAGTATAGGAGAGAGCTCAATAGCTGAAACTGAAGACCAAGTATACCGTACGCAAGGCAAAGAGGTTTTCATGGAGATCTTTCTGTGAAAACGTGGAGAGTCTTCGTAAGATTTTAAGCACGGCATCGTAGGCTATGGGGTGTATCATGCATCCTGACGGCATTTGGACTAGTTCATATACTCATAGCGCATATACTCCAATCGTTTTCATGCACGCATATTTTCCGGGCAGTGATTGTTCTCTTCTAGAAGCCGTGCAACAAACGGATCAAGCTACCATCTCAGCGCCGTCGTTCAGGTTATCCAATTTTAAGTCGTTTAAATATCTGAGCTCTGTTGGCGTACTTTTAGCTGATATCCAGCAGTCCATGGAGTTATGGTTATCATGGCTCAGAAAAATCTAGAAACTAGAGCTGTGTTTATCCCTAAAGCAGGAAAAGTTTCCACATTAACCAAAAGGAATATCGTCCAATATGTCTTTTGTCCTGCTTTAGATTCTGGAAAGGATCATTGATTACCTGTAAATTTTGATTATTTGAAAAATTAATCGATCCTATGTTGATATCGTAGTCACAGCACGCTTACAACAAAGGCAAGTCTGTCGAAACTGCTCTTCACGCCCCTATTGGGCAAATCGAGAAATCTTTTGCTCTTAAGGAATATACGCTTGCTGCCTTTTTCGACACTAAAGAGACCTTTAGCAACGTAAAATCTGACGCAATTGTTGAGGCACTCTCGGAAGAATAGAGTGGATTAAGATTAAAAATAGAGTGGCAATATCTTCCTTGGAGAATGCTCAAGTACGATGACGGGTCAATACGGGCACACCTCAAGATAGAGTCCTCTGTCCTGCTGTAGAACATCACGGTAAATACTCTCCTAACAAGGCTGGATCGTGCCGGCTGCAAGACGACATAGCCGCAGACTATGCAGACGACATAGCCGTAGTAGTGTTGTTAAAGTTTTTATCTATGCAATCGGAGAGATTAAATCACTCTTTTACGTTGGATCCGTGAGTGCGTCTTGAATGTGATTCCAAGCACAAGGGAGCTAGTACTGTTTACAAGGAAGTACAAAGTTCCTCATTTCTACTTACCGAAATTGAACGGGCTTTCGATTAACCTGAGCCAGATGATCAAATATTTAGGGTTCATTCTTGACTCGAAGTTATTATGGAGCAACAATGTAGCATTATACCGCAGTATTTGACCTAATTCTTTTGTTTGGGGTAGCGTTTTGGTGAAGAGCCGCTCTTAAGGCTGCTTGCAAACGTCAGCTTGAAAAAGTGCCGTCTGCACTACTGGTTACAGCAGCGCTCCGCATCACCCCTACAAAGACAGTTTTTGTCCTGGTTCATTGGAGATAATAACCTCCTGTAGAAAATCTATTACAGGTATAGGAATGGAATCTTTGGCTGACAACAGGGGACCCAAAAACTATTGTAAAAAAAGAAATATAATTGCATCTTTCAGGAACATATTTCAAAGATAAATGGGTTAATCCTTTAGAATTTCTATACAAGAATTATTAGAAAGGTGATTGTGATATCTGAATTTGTGAAACTAGTGCAGAGGCGCAGGATTCTCCTTTCGAATACCATCGCTTCTGCCTTGCAGTTTTGAAACAGGTAATCAAGCATAGAGATGCATAAGTCATGATAAGTTCAATAAGTTTTGGTGATCATACCAATCCTTTTGGCGAAAAGCGATGTGTCGAAATGCAAATTTGGCAGCTTTGATTTTACCCCAAACATTGGGACTAAGCGTCAAAAATTCGTGGAATCAGCACCGTGTAGCAATAAATCTCCAATAGATTAATTAACATTGTCACAGGAATAGAGAAATTTTAATTGCGTACTGTTTGCTCAGACATATTATCTACAATTCATTTGTAGCAGATAACTACTAACGATAATATCATGAAAAAAATAGTTTTCTAAAACTTTTCCATTAGTTTTAAAGAATACAGCAAAACAATTTTTGATTGGTGGTCCGGCTGGTAGCTAGTTCACATACCTAGTTCCAGACATCGGCACGTCTCATGCGGGATCATGTTACCTCATTCAGTTTGAAAAAACTGTTTTTTTTTCAAACAGTTTTTTTCAAATAGTTTTCGTTTTCTGAAAACAACAGAAACGCCCATCACTAATCGTAACACCCAGTATCAATCTGCTGCTGGTCGAGTGAAAACAGTTTTCAAAAAGTTTTAAAAAACAGTTGTTTTTGGAAAAAAACAGTTCGTTTTCGTTTTCTGAAAACAACAGAAGCGCCCATCACTAATCGAAACCCCATACCACTGTTGCAATGTTTTGCTTATTTGCCATACATCGCATGATTGTGCCTAAAAGCATCTATTATTCCTGCGTGTCCTCAAAATGTTTTTATTCATTTCCATCCAAATTCTCACAAAATTTTCATAAACTAAGGAGCAAAATATGAACAAATCGCAGCCTTCAATTTTCATGAGGTTAAACTCTTCCAAATTCAAATCAAATTCAAGTTTATTATCTTCATAAATATATTCATCTCTTAAAGATAATTTTGCCATTTATAGATCCGAGGGCATTAACTGGGCTCCTTCTAAGCTACAAAAGTTCTTCTGTAACATCAATTTCAGCTATCGGTTAGAAGCCATCTATGGCAATTTTCAGTATTCAAAAATATGTTTGCAAACTTATTTGAAAAATCCAAAACATATTAGAAATCGAGGGAAGCTGTTTCTTCTTTTGTACATCATCCAAAGTTCGAATTTAAAGCTTAACTTCGAATATGTCCACATCACGTTCTATCATAATCTTATTCCCGATATCTATCCACAAAAATGAGAGTACCATATATAATTTTTATGATAAAATTTTCGCCTAAATAAAATTTATTTTACCGTATTCTCTTCATCAAACGCCATACTAACATCATCATCTGTCCCACGCCAACTCAGCATCTCATCAGTCCCCGTCTAGAATTCAATTTTGTATCTAGTATCTTTCTATTCATCTATTTGGCGAAACCATTCCTTTTGCAAGATTGCTAATGAACGGCGACCGCAACGACAATCGACAAAGTAAAAAAAAAAAATAATGAGTTCCCATAAGAGGAACAGCACAGTATAGTACGTTGTCGATAGTAGTGAATGTCGTCGAAGACACCGAATTTTGATATTATTGTCGTACCCTGAATAGTACGCTGATATATGTAGCATCTTCGTTCCAATTATATTCAACGGGCGCGTATCTACAATTCTATCGCGAAAATACTTTTTTTTGACGGATTCGGTCTAGTGAAGATACAGACCGAAACGATACAGTGAGTGATTATTTGCGAGCGACGGTAGTGAATAGTGAGTTATTATAGGATGCTGTCGAGAAGAAGGAAGATTCGCAATTTGACCGTGACCTTTCCCCGCAATGCGTGTTGCAAATCTGAGCGCTAAATCATAGAATTACTAGTACTGTGCTCCTCTCATATGAACTAACGCGACTATAGATTTCTGAGAGAAATATATTTTCACCACCTTAATTTTTCTTTTTACACATTCTTGCTTAGTACATCACCTAGAGCTACCCATTGTGTATTCGACCGGCTGATAATTATTTTTAAAACGATCTAATTTCGTCGGGATCGCGCAAATATAGTATGTGTACACAGACTCATCTTGTACTCATCATCTATGTATAGTACCTATATCTGCTACCGAACGAAACAGTAGTCTCTTCAATTTGATTACCGATCGGTTTTTATCGTGTTCCGTACTTATAATTTTCACTAATTGTAATTGATGTATCTTGTATCTTTGAAGAAAATAAGTTGACATCAATTTATCGTGACTTTTAATCATTAAAAAAAATACTTCGTGACGTGTGTATTTCAACGAAGAATAATACGCTTTCAATTGAGTAACCAAAAAAAAAATATTGTAAAACTAACCAAATCTAAAATGAATTACTCAACGCAAAGAGTTCAGAGGTTGCATAAAATGATATAGCAAACAGTATTTACAACAACATCATATAGTGGTTTACGATTCATATAGTGTGAATGCAATAATGATTCTGTCACGATCTTTTGAAATGCTGATGATGATGATGGTGCAGTCAGAAGAGCTTATCAAGTGTTCAATTGATACATTCCGAGGATAATTGCTCGTTTTCGAATATGAACATTCGGGATCATCGACATAACTCATAATATAGTGCTCCGAACGACCCCAGAATGTTCGTGACACAGTAAATAATGAAAGTTTACTTGTTTAGAAAATAGTGTCAGTGAAAATATCGTGAACTAACGTAAACATTCGTGATTAAATAAAACGAGATCTGGATTTGTTCGTTTTTTTTCCTCGCTACCAGCTATAAATAAATCTGCGCAAAATTGTTCGGTGTCGCTTCGAATAGTGTATATTTTCATGTTGTTTTCATATTTTTCGTAAATAATGCGTTATGACACACATAGGTCACATGAGATGGTTGTTTTGGCACCCAAATTACCTGAGCTAGTGAAAGATTTACGATAAAATCACGGTCTATAAATATTAACTGCCGTGTTTAATTTGAAATCGTATTGGAGTTTCTAGAATTTAAGTTGGAATATGTAGAACTATGTGTTTTTCTAACCGAAACTAATTTTCAAAGAGTAATAGCCAATTATATATAGTTCCACATACTCCTGCCTATTTTGAAATAACCTAAAATTATCTGATCTTATCTATATATTGGTTTTATAAAATATAGGTTCTAAAAAAGCAGAATAGCTATAAATTATTCAAATAAGTGTTTGTGTCTAAATACGGTTTGTAAAATCGAAGATTCTCAAAGTGACCGAAACAAATATCTATCAACTTTAATATTATGAGTGTCGATACGATGACGTATAACGACGATTCGTTTAAAAATGTAGGCAACTATGAAAAATATATCAGTAAGTATGAAGTGTTACTATCAAATAAATGATTTGCTTACTTATGTCTATAAAATATTACTATGTGATTTACTTCTTCGGCTATATGGCTTGTTGATGGCAAGTGTGCAATATTGCAAATCTGCAATTTAATTGAAAAATCTCATAACTTGTTTATATTATCGCGTTTTTTGCGCCTCTATCGAGACAAGATTAGAATAGTAGCATTGAAAATAGCAACTGCGACAGGAATTGTTGTTGTTTTTAATGCTACAATATCTTTTTTTACAACGACGAACATCTCATTTACATGGTCCTGTTAACGACACTGCTGATGATCTTGCTTTGCGTAAAATCGCGCCCCTTCTCCAAATTTTTGTGGCGCGATTTGCGTACGATACAGCTGGGCTACAGTGGAACAATACATCTGCACGAAGGTTGGCTACACTCTTCATATTTTTAAATGTATCGAATTTACGAAAGATACCAGCCTAGGAGATATGTGGCTTCTTTTAAAATAACCTTACCTGCCAACCTGGATATTGTCGCTGATTCCAAGTGTTGGCCTCCTGCGGTGTGTTCAATATGCATGCTATAGCTGCTCCAAAAGCATAGCATAGCATCACTTTAGCAAGTGTCAAAATTCGCAGTAGCTAGGTGAAGCAGCTATGGATATTGGACAGCCAAGAGCTGCGACGTAGGTCGGTTTCTACACAGCTCAACTCAGTAACAAATTTTTTAACTTAAGGTTTAGTATTTACGTGGATCAGCTCACCATTTGCCTTGCACTTTGGAAATTGTTTAAACTTTAAACTTCACATTAATTTCAAAAAAGAAAACAAATATCCATTCCTCAGACTAAAGTGTGATAAAACTTTTGCTGATTTGCTTTTTTCCCCACCAAAATTACAACTACAAATGGAACTGTTAAACTGCAATTTTTCTCAGCTCGAGGCCGAAACCGTCAAAAATAATTGTTCCTTATTTTTCCGATTAACGTTGAAAGAATTAATCAAAAGAATGCCGTCTCATTTATTCATTTTCAGAGGAGCATACATGTTTTCACCAACAATTTTTTTAGAAAATACTTCACTAAGATTTTCTGAGCTACCCCTGCATTTCACTCTAAGTAATGAGAAAGAGTTCGAATTTCAATTTGAAAAATTAAGATCAACATCCATGACTGAAATATTTTCGAATGAAGTTCCAGGTGATACAACAGTTTCCTGGTTAAAAATTTATGCTCTAAAAAATTTGTGTGAAATGGTATTGTCTATAATGACACTTCCTGCATCAAACGCCTTTGTTGAGCGGTGCAAGAATATAATCAAAAATCAACTTGAAAACAGATCAAATCTAAAAACTCTCTCTGCTTTAATGTGAATACGGTTGCACTTACATGCCAATGATGTTGTAATTGCTTTCCCGTATCTGAGAAATTAATAAAGCAGCTTAATTCAAATATGTATAATAATGATATCGATGGTGAAGATAATGATAATGAAATGTACCAATACAGTAATTTACTGTTTTCTGATGAATTATAAGTAATATAATTTAGTTTTTTAAGTATTACGAATTTGAATAAATGTGCATATTGTATTGTCCAGTGTAATTTATCATGGTTTTAAGTAAAAATTAAACCAACTTATGTGTAAATGCGATTTTGGGGTACAAATATGCTCAACTCCGCGATTTTGGGCTATGAATTGCCACCAACTGGGCGAATATTTCAAAAAATTTCTGGTAACCATGTATGTCAGCTGTGTACGCATGGCCATTTTGCCTTAGCTACTTTCTTGCTATCCTTCAGACTGCGAGCAGCAAATAGCTGCTACCATAGCAGCTATTCCGCAACCTTGGACAGCCCGACTGTCAAATAGCAAGCATCAGAAAGTAGCTACAGCCAGAGCTGCTAAAATAGCAACAAATAGATGCTATAGCAAGAATATTGAACACACTCCTGGTACATTAGTCAACATTTTTGGAAGCCGATGAAATTTTCGAGTTTCAAACAACAAAGAGCCCGAACCTATAGTTCTTAAGCATAAAAACATTTCATTGCATTATCAGAACGTTCGTGGCAAGAGGACCAATGTTGAAAACTTTAAAGCTGCAGCTTTACTAGAAAATTATCACCTGATTTGCTTGTCGGAAACCTGGCTCACTGATGACATCTTTAATTCTGAATTGTTCCCTACGTACAATGGCTACCTCTGTGACCGTAATCGTTTGGAAACTAATAAGTCTGGTGGCGTGCTGTTGCTGTTAAAGACTCTCAACAACAAACTTTGCGCTGATTTTATCGCCAGTTCATCTGTTGAATCGGTTGCTGTCTGCGTATCTTTGTTTCCTAAATCCTGGCTGTTTGCTGCGTCCTTATATATCCTTTGCAACACGCTCTTCTCGGCTTATGATCAGTTCTTTTCTAAACTTTCCACATACCTTAACAGCAACTTTCCCGCGTTGACGGTCATCGGCTATGGCGACTTTAATATGCCTTCTTTTCTCCGCATTGTGTGTACCAATTACTGTTGCCTTATTTTATTTTATTTTTATTTGGAAAACCAACAGCATTTAAAATCATGCCAATGATAGGTTCCCACTGAATTATCAAAGCAGAACAGGTTATATAACAAGAGTGCTTAGTTGGTAATAGTATCTATAATTACTTTCTTAAATTTAGTTTTTGAAAGCTGAAATAGGTCAATATGAGAAAACTTCGAGTTGTATTGTGACATTAATCTGTTCGTTGGCGAATTGGAGTAATTCCTCGTATTAGAAAAAGGCAAATAAAATAATGTATTGAGTCTTGTGTTTACAGGATTTGTTGAAAGATTGAAATATGATATAATTGATGAAGAGTGTATATCATTATTGAAAATTTTAAAAAGAAAGAGCATATCCATAACTGTCCTTCTATCTTCAAGTGGTATTTTCAAGTGGTATTATCATCTTTTTTCTTTCTTTCCTGCTCTCTCTTAATTTAACTGTTTCCCTAATGATAACGACAACATCCTTGAACACATCCTACCTAACATTGAGTCTTGTTCCTTTTTACTAACCTCTGTTCCAATACCCTACACTTAACCTGACCCCCATCATCTTCCCCTTACTATTAATGTGTTCACCAATTTCTCCATTCGCATTAAATGTTCCACTGTGCGTCGGTTTAACTTTAAAAAAAAAACTAATTTTAACCGCTTTTCTGCTATTAATTGGTTTGATTGCATCCGGGGTCTTGATACTGCGTCTGCTGTTTCAAAATTTTGCAGTATCATTCTTGAATTGATATCGGCATATACTCCTGCTTTGGTGTTTTCGCAACCCCCATGATTCCCTTTGGTTTGCCGCGAGGGTGAAAAATGCCCTTTAAGATAATAATTCTGCGCGTTTGAAATCTTTAAATTCTCGATCTAGCGAAGATCTATCTTTACCTTTTTACGTTCTTCTGCCAAGAAAGAAATTAGATGAGCATTGTTCAACTGTTCCTCATCTGTTGAATCTTCTTTGAACTAGAATTGGCTGTACCTTAAAAGCCTCTTCCTTTTTCCCTGACTCCCAAGTATTGAATGCCTTTACTGGTTCCTACCCTCTTGAAATTTACAGTCTCTTTGCTATGTTTTTTTCGTCTGTTTACAGCAGCCCGTCGACTCCTGTTTTTGACAGCTTTTCTTTTGATTTCCCTGCTTGTCTCTCCTCAGTTGTGACTAACCCTGTTAAGGTTGAACTACTTTTGTCCTCATTTGACGCCAACTGCTGCCCTAGTTCGGATGGTATTACCAATTTTTCGTGAAGTTGAACCTGAAGAACAGGTGAAGTTAACTAACTAAACTAGAATTCAAAAACCCCTTCCACCTCTTGAACTGGAAAATAACTTTTCATCTTACGCTTTTGCGATTTCATACATTTTTTTTTCAGCTTTATCAAAGACCGTAATCTACAGGCTCGATAAGCTGCTTCTTTATTGTAGCTAGCAAATATACATTGTTGTACAAAGAAGTATACTTAAGTTTAATTGATTTCACTTATAAGGGGCAAAAGCACGCATACGAAACTATAAAATTTTAATTAAATTTTCCGCATAGAAATGGACACTTCTTATTGAAAAAAATATCAGAGCAGTCTTAATCTTTGATAAAGGTATTGAGGGAAATCCAGTCAACTTCATCATAACGTCACAACAATCTTCAGAAGGAGGATTGATTGGTGGGAAATAGAGAGTACATAGAAAATCAAACTGAAATGAAACAATAGTCTGAGCTGCCAACAGGTCCTGAAACAGAATAGTTATTACCCAAATCTGGACTTCCACAAGGGTCCATAGTCGGTCCCCTTCCGTTTTAGTTTTTTAGTAACGATTTCCTTTCGTCGAAGAACTCATCTTGCCTTTTATATATGAATGATTTCAGCTGTTTAGAGTCATTGATTCTCATGAAGACTGCATACGTCTTCAGAAGAATATTTGCATACATTAAACTGCTGTCAAATCTCTTACTCTGAACAACTAAAAATTAAGTAAAATTCTTAAATTCATAGAAAAAACAGATTTAGTATTATCTCTTTTGCTGATGTGGCCGAGAAGTTTAAATATCTGCGTGTTCTCTTTGGTTCAAAACTTAAACATAAACAGTGCATCACGCACATAATCACCTCAGCATTACGCTTGTTTGATTTTATCTGCAGATCCTCAAAATCTTTTGCGAATGTTTTAAACTCTGTGCTTTCCTTTCGTTTGTTCGTAATGTTCTTGAATATTATCCTCAACTGTCGTGTCTTCACTACAAGTATCGTTCAAATACCTTTGAATACATCCAACGTAGGTTCGCAAGTTGCTTGTTCTTTAAATTGCGTATGTTGACGTCTAACATTTTGACACGTAGACTTAAATGTTCCTTGATGAATGCTTTCTTTTCAAATTTCATCACCAACTCGTACTATCTGATCGCTCCTCCCAAGTTTCTGTTCACCTCGGCAAGTAATCTTTTTTCATAAATAAAGTTGCTAAATCCCTTTTTTTTCAGTTTAATATCAATACTAATATTTTCACATTCGACTTGTCTCACTATTATTCATTCTTTAATTTCAGATGCACTTCTTGCTGACTTACAAAACAGCGTTCCGGGTCACGGTTATCAAAACTATGGAGGAACATCTGGCTACGGAAGTCTAAGGACACCCCAATCGGTAAGTTTTGACCGATAAACTTAATACACACGAACCATTCATGTAATCTTAAAAAAAACTGTGATCAATTCGAGAAAACACTTAAGCGTCATAGAAGCGCATATGTCCATAACCATCTTTAAGATTACTACAAGCACTAAATGTTTCCACGAACATATTCTATTAAAATATTTGCATTCAACCCGCTTGAATTCAATTCTCTCTATTCATCATTGTGATTTCCAACTATTCGAGCCAACTCCTTCATCAAAAATATCTTATCAATCATTCATCAGCATATTAATTATGTATCGCGACTTTGATTTATAAACGTCGCCTACTCAAAATTCAACGCAAAGTAGATTTAGTTTGCCTTGAACAATATCTATACTTACAAACACACCTTCAGAGTTTTATTTCACACACCTGTGCCATATCCGACGACTAGAATGTAAAATAAATATATATTTTACATCTAATTAAAACTCACGACCATTTGTCGTATGAAATAACATTCAATTTCATTCTCTTCTAAGCATATTGTCACCTCAAAACCTAATAGAAATTTTCTCAGATCTATTTTTTTCCTGTGCTTTCCTTCATCGTCTACAGACGATAAAACTGAATAAATGTTTCCCTGAGTTAAGATGAAAACGAATGAAAATGAGCAAAAAAAAATCAAATTTGGCAACAAGCCATGAAAACGAAACGATCTGCTCTTACTAAAAGCTTTGGTGTCGGGTGCAATGACAATAACACGTCAATATTTGCACAAAACATATTTTATAAAATATTAAGTAATGCTCAAAAATATGACATCACTGGAATGATATTGTATCAATTGGAGAAAAAAATATTGAAGCGCAAAAATGAGAATATGACGATTTATAGTAAATCATGCATAAAAACCGTTAAATATCGTAGTTATTCAATATCTATTGATTTTTTTTTGTTTTTTTTTTGTTTTTTTTTTGTTTTTTGTAAAAAGACAATAGTAGTAAGCTTTTTTTTAACATAAATTGAATTATAATCTCTGAATGCGTTGAAAAATAACCAAACTTATTCTTCTTACAGCCAACACTTCAACACCAACAACGATATGTCTCCGATTCGCGAACTACACCATCTCCTGCTTTCAATAACAGCAATCAATACTATAATCAAGGAACTGGATCGATACCACGTAACCAAAACTATTCCCTGCCTCGTTCGAAAACTCCACAGCAAAGTAATATTTCCAATTTGTCAGAACTCGACTCTTTACTCGAGGATTTAAGTCGAGGACAGTACAGCAGTCCAGCAGACAAAAAAGGTTAGATCGTCATTCAACCAACTTAGATTCCCATTATTTCAATAAACTCTTTTCTTTCAGACGTCGTATCAACATCGACTCCGTACAATGGAAAAATAAGCCCATCGCCGTATGCTACAATTAACTTGAATGAACGACCCTCAGTTGATAGTCTACTGGATGAATTATCAAATGCACATAATTCTAGTCCTCTTTATGCTGTTCCGAATGGGTTAGTCGATATATATATATTTTTAATTTTTTTTATATAAATTTTGCATAATTTTTTTTTCAACTTCCATTCAATCCATTCAAAAATTTTTATACAATATCAATACTTTAACGAGAAATTACGATTTAGAAGAAATTTTCGGTTTCATATTGAAATTAGTATAAAAAATGCATTTTGACGTTGATTCTGCCACATTCAGTTTATATTTTAATTTAAATACTTAAGAAATCAAAGCAGCCATTAATCATTTTGATTTTGAATGGTTTTTTGATTTCTAAAAATTTTTTTAAATTCAATTAAAGATGAATACTTTTATATAACACTTTTGTAAATTAATTTTTTTACAGTACTCCACCCACTGGTAAATCACCGGCACCCGGTCGACATGTTACTATTACTGTACGTGAAACGAAAACGGAGAAAATTACAGGACCCGATGGAGATTCAGGTATGTAATACACTGAACTTGATAATTCGTTAAAATATATAATACCAAATAGCCATTTTCACCGTTCATTTTCAAATAAACAAATATTATTTAAAAAAAAAAATATAATGAAAAAATTTAACGTGGTTACTTAAAATTAGACAATAATACCAAATAATCAAATAGACAATATCAAATAATATTTTTTTTCATCATTAATTTGCAGTGAAAAAAATTGATGAACAAGTCTTACAACAGAAAGATCAATATACATTGAATGCGACACAAAAACAACAACAGACACAAAATCAATATTATCCCCCAATGTCTTCAGCTACAAAAGAACTAGATGATTTGATGGCATCGTTATCTGATTTTAAGGTATGTATTGTTTGGTTTGATGTGACTTAGCTAATACGTTTTGAAGTAGATATATATAAAACTGACATAGCATTAAAGTTTATTCTGCAAGAAATTAATTTGACGCTATATTTTATTGTATTGCGAATCCGAATTGTTTTATTTCTGTTAAGTTTGTATAGAAAATGTATCATTATATTAATGCTGTGGTCTTAATCGAAACAGGGTAAGAAATTTTCGAAAATAAGGGTTGGTACTTCAGAAGAGAGAGATGTAAGGAAATGAAAATGGCAGTGAGAATTGAAGCAATTTGCCTGAATCTGAGCATTAGTAGTAGTGAGGGAATTTGACATTCATCAACTCGGCGAACAGAAAGATAGAGTGAGATAGAGAAAGAAATGGATAGAGAAAGATAGTAGGCCATGTATATGCAAATTTGAGAAGTAACAACTCAGCAACAACAAAAAGCTCGTAGAACTAAGGTATCGAGGAAACCAAGGGGAATATTTGAAGTAGCAATTCTCTCGATTTGTTCTATTTATAGATTTTATCTTTGTAGTAAAATTGCTTCACTAAATTTCGTATATGTATACGCTTGTTTCATTTCCTTAAATCTCTCTGTTCTGAGGTTGGCACTAATTTCAAAGTTATCACCATGGCCCAATGACGACTGCAACTGCAACTAGTACTGCATTCAAATAAAAACGCATGCAAATATATGGCTGAAGGCTCAATGACAACTGCAACTTTTCAGTTGCAGTTAGGATCGATCAAATCCTATTCCGCAATGTTGCAGTTGTGCCGTTTCCGATTCGTTTCGATGAAATCCCAGAGGAAACCACAATTCTGACAGAAAATATAATGTATATTCGCGTACTTCATGTGTTGCTATGAAGTTGCAATGCATCGCTAAAAAGTCATTTTTAAACATACATATTTTCAAATACATACATACAATACATACATACTTTCAAGGAAAATATTTTCTGTCTATTTGGTTATGGAAGTCCAATAGTTTTATGTCGATACTTTATTGGTGCTATTCAAAAATATGCAGTGGCTTATATATTTTTGGCGACATATGCACTTAGCAATGTTGAAGTACCTTGCTACCTAAATTTCATTATGTCGTTATTTAGGTTTTTTATTATATCGTGTCATGTTTGCACGTATAAATTTGAATATATGGACAAATATGTACAAGACACTTACAAATAGTTATAAGTAATCTGCACTCTACAGGTATGCTGCCCTGATCCGCATAACATTTACATACATTTTTGTCATTTTTGAGCTAAGACCGGACCTACATACTCTATTACATCACTCTGCCAAATTTGAAAAACCTATCTTTTGTGAAAGTATGTTAAAATCAATATTGAAAATTGCACTCTTCAATATATCCAGTACAAATCAGAACACAAATCATTGAATATCTCGAGAGCGCTCAAATTTAGATAGAGCGTTTATGCATTGAAATCTTCTGCAGTCTACTTTCTAAAATTTTCAGTAATAGGTGAAAAGTTTCAACCTGCATCCTGGTATATTGGAAAAAATGCTCCGGGTCCTCTTTTATTTTTGGCTATACTTTTGTATAAAAACCAGTACTCTCGCGTGATTTAAAAATTTCGTGCGCCCAATATCTTCGTGTTTTTCTCCTTGCTTTGGATTTCTTGTATACCAAATATACCACTATCGCTATTTGCAAGGTATTCATTTCATAAATTAACACAAACCAAATGAAGAAAACTCACTAATCACCTCATATAGTATTGACACATTCATGTGTTCATCTTGCAAAACTACCTTACGTTGCAGTTGCCATTGAGCCTAGCACAACGGTTTCCCATTCGTTCCGAATTACGTTGCAGTTGTCATTGGGCCATGGGCATTACACAGAAGCAAAAAATTGCAGCTGTGTCATTTTACCATTAATTAAAACCCATTTATCTCTTGAGTATACAAATTTGTTTAAATATATGTCTTTTTTTTATAAATTTTAAGCAATTAAACTATTTGCTTTTGTATTATTTTTTGTAACATGTTCCCGAAGTTTTATATCCAAAATATTCCAAAGTTTTGTGAAATTAAGGCCTGGTGGTTTTAACCACTCTTTTACTAGTCGCTTCGAATGTTTTCATTAATGTTTCTGTTAATGAAAGTTCGTATGTCAGTTAATCCAGTTATTGAAGCACTGCCCCTCAAATTTAGCTTTAGAACTTCCAAGTAATTAAACTTGTTGATAGTGTTTTCCACAAACATCAAACATTGGGTAACATTTTGCTTAGAAACTAACGCATTTTTTTTTTCTTTTATTGTGATCATTAGGCGCGTATTTTTTTTGCTCCCCTTATCCATAACAGAACAATGTAGACGCATTGGAAACAACAACAACTCCTGTTATGGAAAGGGGGAGTTGTTGTTGTTCCCAATGCGTCTGCATTGTTCTGTTATTGATAGGGGGAGCAAAAAAATACGCCTATTATAATCATCTTTGTATGGAAAATATCGCTCTCCGAAAATTTTATTATCACAACGTTCGCAATCTGTTAATGATATCAAAGTTAATGATATCAAGCCATCTTCCGTAGTCCCGTCTATTGATATTGTCACCTTAACAGAAACCTGTTTGTCCGAGGATATTTACAGCAATGAATTTTTACCCTTTCACACTGTATTTCGCAAGGATCGGGACCGATATATCTGTAATCTTTCTTCATTTTGGTTGAATGTATGAATGCCCGTTTTTCTCCTTCAGTGTTACTTGTTTCCATATACATCCCTTCTAATAGCCCCTACTGGTCTATAAATGCTTCTTTGCAGAACTCTCGTCCTATTTCAATGACCGCTTCGCTTCTGTTTCCGTAATTTTACGTGATGATTTTAATATCGATTCTTTGGACTGGGTTGACAGTTTTTCGAGTATTTTTTCTTCAAACAATATTTCACTCGCTTACTTCCTTCGTTTTGTCCCTTTGCCCCAGTGCATTCTTGCCCAATTGAACAATGTACCCAATGCTATCAGCAGGATTATCAATCTTGTCCTGACTAATTTTCGTTCTTCTTTTTGCTTGAGTACCTCTCTATCTCCATATACTCGTATGCGCCCTGATCATTATCATCCTCTTCTTTTTATTGAATTAACTTTAAAACGCTCGTTTCAAATTAAATCCACTTCCAATTTCCGTTTTAATTTTTAAAAGCCGTATTCCGCTTTTCCCAATGAAATAAATGGTACTATCTGATATATATTTATCTGAAGAAATTTCAAAGGGCTAAGTGTGGATGATGCTCTCTACAAATTTTATTCCATCTTGTCCAACTTAATTTTCTGTTATACTCCCCCCTATCGATGTAAAAGAAGTTCCGATCGTTCGTGGTTCATTGTCGATGTCGCGATTGCTAACTTGACTGTCACTACAAATAACAATACGTTTTCCCCTCCACTTTTCTTCAATTGCCCAGTAGGCAGCTTTCAAAATAGCGAATATTTCTGCTTGAAAAACAGAAATATGCTCTCCGAGAGAAGAGGTCATTTGGTGAATGCAGATTGACACCAGCTTCAGATCTAGCATCTGTCTTCGAGCCGTCTGTGAATTGTATCCACTTAACTAAGACGTCGTCCATGCCATAAGCTTTCAGAGCATCACATGGCTCCACAAATGGCGGGCAGTCAAAGGCCCCTTTCGAAAGTAGTCCCATCGCATACTCACCGTTTGAGATTGATCCCTCAACTCTGAAAACCAGGTAACGAAAGGCCGTCTCGCATGATTTTCTTCGCTGATACGCATATTGCTCATCATTCAAGAGGTCTGCTTAAGCGACCTAGTATGTATTTCCAGGCATTTTAGCATAAACGAAGTTAAGCTGATCGGCCTAAAGTTCCTTGGATTAGAATAGCCATCGCCCCTCGATTTAAATATAAATATAGATATGTCGCTAAGATGATCGAACATACCCTAATAGCCCGTCCAGACTACGGATACTTAAGTATCCGGATACATAAGTATTGTCCTCACTGCAGCGACTTCTGCAGATACATTTTACCCTTGCCATGAAAATCAATGGAAAGTGTGGACGATACTTATGTATGCGGATACTTAAGTAGCCGTAGTCTGGACGGGCTATAAGGCTGGGCATGCCCAAACAATTTTCCTTATGTCTGCCTTCAAGTGGTCAATTCCCTCCCTTAGCATAGCTAGATAAATCTGGGCCATCCGGTACGAGCAATATGAAATTTTCAAAGAACATGATTGCATCTCTGGCCTTTTCGTTGGTGATCACAGATCTAGCTATGTACCAGCATTTCCTATTGCTGCGAAGAGCAGGAGGTTTGGTCAGAAACGGAAATGCTTTCTGTGTTTAAAGTCACCAGCCCCGCAGAAGTGATAAAATCAAAGAGTCTGTCTCCTCTGTCGTTACATTTATTGCTGCCCCAGGAAAATGGCAGGCTGCGTTTCAGCCTACCACTTGCCCAGTACTGCACGACGACCGCTGACAGGTCCCGGCTTGAAGACATGGTAGCCTCAAGCAGATTAGAAACCAGAAGACAAGTCTTCGGCCGTGTTGATCTTTCGTCATAAAAGATATTTGCCCCCGTGATTGAAATGAGTCCGTAGATCGTGCTGCCTCGAACCCACGGCTCCTGTACAAGTGCAATGTAAGGTGAAGCTTCCAGTTTTGTCAAATTTTTGCTCAAAAAATAGAACAAAGCCTCTATAAAAGAGAATTTCCACTGGTTTTGCTCCAGAGACCTGCCCATAGACGGTCACAGAATTGGTGCTTCACCACTTCTTGATTTAGTTAAATTTAACTGCATACAAAAAGTAGCTCAGCGCCATACGGTATCTGAAACTTCACTGGTCAAGTACGATCACCATGTTGAAACCATCTTCACCGGTGTTGGGATTCTTAGGAATTAGCTTACCGAACATGCCAGTGATGTCATCTGCGCTCTTGCGAGCAAAATTTCGCTTGCGTTAAGTTGTAAACTGGTCCCGATTCCGCTATCTCTCGCGACAGTTCGTTCTTAAGAATAGCGCATCATACTTGTTAGCCAGACCTATCACAACGATGAGAGAAGAAGACGCAGCTTCTGCGTACATTTGCCTCTTTGCTTCCGCGTATGCTGTGTTTGTGCCAGAAGAACCAGCCTCGGCGAGATGTCCTCGCTGATTTTGGCACTTTTCGGCACGTTGCGCTCAGAAACGCAGGCATCGGCAATCGCTTTAGCTTTGCGTTTCTTCCGCGCACTACAGATTTGGCATTTGTGCTAGTCGGTAGGAGATCTCCGATGTGGCCGCTCCCTCCTTACCTTTAAGCGTTATCGCTGAGTTCCGATTTGCATCGGAAAGCAACGACTTCTTGTACAGAGTCGTCCTTTGTCGACGGCTGAGAACTTTCCCTGGTTCGCGATGTCCAGTTAGCGTGGATTTGCACCCAGTCATCAGTTCAGGACATTTCTGCTCCGAACTGGCATCTACAGCCTACCTTTCTTTCGCTACTCCAGATAAGTTCAAAGGTTTCGCTGCCCGACATCTTACTCTCCAGAAATATATCAGCAGTTATTACTGCATTGGTCTCCCTCTCCATCTTCGCTGGCAGCTTGTCCCTTTTGCACAGTTCTTGCGTTGCCTGCGACTGAGAGCCTCCATATGTTTCCAGAATTCAGAGCACTCTTACTTTCTGTACTACCTCCGGCCGTCTCGTTTACTCTAGTCGGAGCTGCCTCCTTTAGTGCATCCCTCCTCCTCTTTTGTGAGGATTCGGGAGGAAACATATTTCCCCCTGGTAGCTGTACTCGCCTTTTCGGAGCCTGTGACCAGAGGCGATCCTATCCGCAAGTTCGCAAACTTGCTGGCCATGGAATCGTCCACGATGGTAGCCTATGAGCTTCCACTGCATTCAGAGTCCCCCATTGCAGTCATACACGAGTTTGGGTCCTGCAGAATTCGAGCCCCTGCCGTACTGAACACGCTCAGCTCGGATGGATTTCCAGACACAGTCTGGCTACCACCAGAAAAGGATACAATTGTTGCATGGAAAATTTCATTGACCAGACATTTTTATGAGATGGTAATAATTTAGGCATATCTGTATGTTCGACATAAATTGGGTTTAGATTATTGAACGTATCTGAGAAGCATCGAATCTGAGAAACATCGAATATTTAATCTGAATTTGGAAAATAAAATCAAACATTTATTTGCTATATATTGTCGTAATTCCTATGTATTATCATCACAATGCACTTCTATCAACGTCTAAGCTGATGTCTTCTAAATATAGGTACAAACAATTTTAACGGAAAAGCATTTTTATACTATTATCACCTGTCAACCCTATGTAGCAACTGCGAAATGAATTAATTATATCCATTCTACCTTCAATAGCTGCACGAATCGTACATATCTTTATACTGCCAAAATATCTATCTACATTGCATTGCATTTCGTGCATACCCCTAATTACTCTTCTGTCATTAATTGTACAGATATGACAAATATTCAAACAAATCTTCCTACAATTTATAAACGGTATATTTATTAAAATGTCAAATTTATAGCATGCCAAAATTACGACAAGACAGCTAAGTTTTATGCATCTATAATTCTCACAGCTAGAAACATTTAGGAAAATCATAGCCAAAAAACGTGTTTCAGAAAAACAGAGCACGAAAATCGAACAGGAAAGTGCTTGAATCTCAATGATTTTGTGGTGGGAGTTCATCTAATGAATTTCAGTGAAAACTATCTCTCGTTTGAATGATATCTCTAGCTTTGATTTTCAAGGCGATATTTTTACAAAAATTCAATTAGATAGAGGATAATTTACGAATAATCACAGCGAGAAACATCGATCAATTTTACTGTATGTAAATTAATAGAAACAGTCTAAGGTCGTGATCCATTTTGTTGTTACTTTCTCGGCAAAACTAGATGCTGCTGCAATCTGTAGATGTTTTCAATTCGATTTCAGTGTTAGTTTATTTTCAGAGAAGATGGAAAATTTAATACAGTCAGGTTCATTTTTTATTGAAGGCTGTACAAAATTAGATAAGATTTGATACCATAAATCAAGAGCGAAGGACTGGAGACAACCTCGCAGATAGGGTTTGAACATTTCATATATTTCATATATTTCGCGCTACATATTTGTTGATACACGCTCTTAGTTGAAAGAGAAGCCGAAGGCAATAGGAAAATATTTTTTTAAGTAAATTACGGAATACATTAATCTTTTGAATTGTTTGTTTGCATCTTGAAGCTGACAAGAGACATATTTCTAATTGTTTGTCAAGTGAAATATGCTTATATTTTACTGTCCTTGTATGCGACATCGAAAAAATAAGAAAAACATATTCAACTTAAATCGTTAAGCCAACTGGAAAGCTACAATCCTATTCTTATTTAAAACGAATAGTATGTACTTTCTTTCTCTCCGGCTGACATCAAATTTATTTTTACTGAAAATTGAATAACTCGAGAAAATCCAATCTGTTGACTATTTAAACAACACGTCTACAGCGAACCAATAAACAATCCCAAAATACATAATGTTGTACCTACATCGGCGTGGTAGGTTCACATTAATGCTCTTGTTTTGTCCATCTATTAACGATTCAATGGGAAGAATAATTTTCGAATATCAAGCAAACTAGATACTGCGAAATAGATTCGAATATTTATTGCCCAAGAAAATTTTTGTTTGTGCCTTATTTCATTTTAAAACTCGAACAAGTGTCTTGTACACTGCATGGCATATGATGAACTTGAACAAGTTGTGTATTTAGAAGAAACAGTTTCAAATTGAATTTTCGTCATTTATAAATTTAGAATTGGTTGATCTAAAAATAGATTTAATAATTTTTTTTGTTGAACTAATTATTATATGAGGATATTCGTTTGGCAGAGTCTCGTCGATCAAATTAAAAAGGAAAAGCTACGAATGCATTGAAACGATTATTGGGATAGTTAAAAAATTTATATGGCTGGCATCGCTACTAAGTTGTGTATTATTTAGAAATGTGCATGGACATAGTTTTATTTCGAAATTTTCTTTCAATTGTTTAACATCCAATTGGGACCATTAAATTTATTTTTGAGTCCAAAAAGTTTAAAAAGATTCAGCTATAATTTCCTATCAAGTTTTTACTATAATTTTCGTTTCGGAGTCTTTGCTAATCGGACTTTAGGAACTCTGTCTAAGCAAGAAAATTTGAAAGAGTTGCAATGAAGATTTTTAAAAATAATAATAAGGCATCAAATTCACAACTTTTGCGTCTACATAAACTCAACATTAATTGATTCGATTTTTCCTAGTTTTTAAACCAATAGATTTTAGGATAAAACCAAAAGATATTAGCTTAAAGATCATGTTTTCTTCCATTAGAAACTAGATACATTTCAATTTTTCGATACATATTGATATTTTTAGCATAATCTGGCTTCTTCTTGACCACCGAAAACAATAGACACCGACGAAAAAAGCAGATTACTCTCACAATATTCATATGTGTCAATGTTTTTTTTTAAATTTTGCTCATTGATTATCGAGGCTGAGGTGGTCCTTTGAGTGTTTCTCCAGATGAAATGAGTGAGTGAAATGGCCCCATTTCGGCGTTAGCGTCAGCTTCCTCGTTTCCTTGTTGCCCCTGATAGCTCGAGATTCATTTAGGCTCAAGGCTATTTTGTACCTGAATGTCATTTAGGGCTTTCCTTGACTCTAAGTGTATGGCTAAATATATGTGATCGCGATTGATAGCCTTAGAAGCTGCTTGGTTATCCGATGCGATTTTAACTCTGACCTTTCTAGTGATCCTTTTGTATATTATATGCGTAGCTTCAAATAAAGGAGAAAATTTTGCCCGTTAAATGGTTATAAGGTTTATACGGTTTATTTAAATGGTTATAAGCCCATTTTATGCTTCTGATCTCTGCTCCTACTGGGTGGGTCATCCTTCCATTTGTTCCTTGATAGAATTGTGACTTGAAACCTTTTCCTGAAGGTTATTTTGGTATTTATTTGATGGAAGAAGCTCAGCATTTTAATTTTGGTACTGATACGCTCCAGGATACATAGGTGGCTTCTTCGGTTTGTTGGCCAGTTGTAGGCTAATAGTCTATTTTGTCGTTCCTCTTGAATGTTGATGTGTAGTGGTTCAAGTTTCACGAAAGTCTCCATACCTGCCGTTGGAGTGATCTCATTGTTCTTTCAATTAGTAAGCAGCCTATCTTTTCAAATTTTTTTTAGCCATTCAGCAGTAGTTTTTTTGTGTCGTTTTTCTCATCACTTTGCTGCTCCTTGTAGGATGCTAGGCCTCACCAGTTGTTTGTATGCCCAGAGTGTCGACATTGAAAATAGTTCCTAATGGCGTCCAAGCATTTAGTTCGTCACCCAAAGTGCCTTAAAGGGGCCTCAATTTATTTTTGGTCACATTTCTTTTCCATGTGAAATTTCTAAATATTTTACCTCATCCTTCTGATGCACCAGATCGGAAACTTTTGGACATGTAATGAAATGGACCATTTGTAGGTTCAAAAATGAAGGGTTTTTGATTTCGTGTGTCCACCAGAATGTCAAACAACCAGTCAGGGTTGTCGGCAATATCACCAAAGGACTCTTCCCACTTAACGTAGTTGACAAAATAATGAACGTATACGTATATGAACGTAATATAACTATCCTGCAAATATAGATGCTACCGACCATGAAAGAAAAAATTATGAAAAAGAAGTGTATAAGGTCCTGGGCCATACGGCAAGGAGAGTTGCAAAATTTCTAAGGAGCAACGGCATCAAAGTCCTTGGCTTTTTCATCGCAACTTATTCTTTTATAGATTGGTCTCCTGTCTTGACAGTTAGACATTGAAATTTTTGCTGGTGCCAACAGTGTCAAAAAAAAAATTGAAATTGAAAACTATTTTTTTTTGTGCCTACATATTCGGTACAGCGAAGCAGGTGTTGAGGCGTCTTTCAAAATATACAATCCTTTTCGATTAATCTTGGAATGAAAAGAATTCAGTAAGATAGTTCGAAAAATGAAAACTGTAAATTAACAACTGTAGCTTTGAACTCTGTATAGTCTTGTATGGTTTCGATCATTTTAACGAATGATTTTCAATTCATCTTCATTCAGTTTGCTCCAGTTTGTTGCAGTTTCAATTGATGAGCTATTCTCATTATTCCTAAAACTATTAAATACTATTCTAGTATTTGCCATAAATATTCCTTAAAACTCCAGCCCCCAATGTGGGCTGCCATAAAACAATTTTGGGGGTACTTATAAAGACTGTCCCGGAAAAAAAGTCCTTTTGTTTTTTTGCTATAACTCAAAAACAAATAATTTTTTTTTCAAAATTCTTTTATTATATTATGATATGAACTGTCTATAATCTATGTATATTTTTGTTGCACTTAAAAAATACACCTAAAAAAAATTTATTACTTTTTTATTAATATGCATCATTAGGTTTTTTAATATCGCTTCGTTGACTTCAGTGTACCCTCGGCGCCATTTATTCCGAAAAATTCTTATGTTTTTTGCAGTTTCCTCAGTCTTCTTAAGATTCCTTTTCATCAAAGCCCAATATCGTTCGATTGGGCGAAGTTCGGGGCAGTTGGGCGGGTTGGCATCTTTTGGTACTACGGTGATGTTATTAGCTTGGTACCAATCCATCGTTTTCCGAGCATAGTGAGAAGTTGCTAAATCTGGCCAAAATAATACTGAACCTTTGTGTTTACGTATAAAAGGCAGCAAACGGCGCTCTAAACACTCGCTGATGTAAATTTCGGTGTTTATTGTGCGATCTGTTACAAATTCTTCACTCCGGAGACCACATTTGCAAATGGCCTGCCAAACCATATATTTTTTTGGAAATTTGGTGTGCTTCCGAGTCGTAAATTTAGGGGATGCACCACCCTTTTTAAGTGCAGTGTAAAACTCCTGTCCAGGTAACTGCTTGAAATCTGCTTTGCAGTATGTTTCATCGTCCATGACCACGCAATCAAATTTGGTCAGGTAGAGGCGGTATAATTTTTTAGCCCTTCTCTTAGCTTCTGCATCTTTTTCTTCGGAGCGGTCTGGTACTTTCTGAACTTTATAGCTCCTTAGGTTGTAAAATTTCTTAATACGTTGAACAGATGATTTTGATGTACCCGCTTTTTCCGCTGTATCACGCACCGACAGACCTGGATTTCGTGTAAGCAACCGTCTTACTTGACAAGCTACTGTTGGACTAAATGAACCCTTTTTTCTACCTGATCCTGGTGCTCGTGACAATGTAGTGACCTCCTTGTATCGTTTTATTGCTCTTGCAACAGTTTTTTCACACACGCCAACTGCCCAAGCAATGTTTTTGTATGGACTGTTGGGATTTTCCAGATATTTGCAAATAATTGCCTGTCGCTTCTGCTCTTGAGAGGATGACATCTTATCAACAACTTAGTTAACTAGAAACTGATTATTTTTCCCATGATCTGGAGTATTTAAACTATTTATGGGCAAAAAAAAATTGAATTTGGACCAGTAGTTTTTTTTTTATGAACGAAAAGCAAAAGGACTTTTTTTTCCGGGACAGTTCTTAAGTAGTCGAAAGCTCGCGTAGTGTAGTCGGTAGGGCACTGGCCTCTAGTGTGTAAGGTCCCTGGTTCGAATCCGAGTTCCGACGAGAGACCGCCCACCAAGCTTTGAGTTCACTAGCTCTGAATGGGTATCTGAATTAAAGCAGGGGTAAAGTGAGTGGTAGAACTAATGACTTCATGGTCGTATTCACGTTGATTGTAAATTTGTGCATGAAGCTCTTTACCAGCTTCAACTCCTAGACCCAACAAGAGTTGTTTTGGGATTACTTTACGCATAAGTTAGATTAGATCGTAAAGAGGGTTGCTGGTTATGCGGCCAGCATTAGGCCGCCAGTTTGGACCCATTTGCCTGGCTTGTTAGAGCTGTCAAGTGACCGCTTCACCAAACTGAATCAGCTGACTCAACGTGACAGTACTAGCCACCTCTGCTAACTCTTGAAAATGGTAACAACCAAAAATCTTGAGGCGTTTATTATTTAGGGCCCGAAAATCGCAGAGACTATGCTTGATGGTATCCTCTTCCGTCTCACACCTCTTGCATAAATTGCTGGATGTCAGTCCCGTTTTGTTCGCATGAGATGCGGTAAGGCAGTGCCCTGTGAGCAAGCTGACCGAGCAGTTTCTGCTGAGCTTGAGTAGCTTCCTGTTTTTGTTTAGATCAGGTGATGGCCATAATGTCCTTGCCACCTTGCAGTCCACCATGTTTTCTCATTCGGGTTTTAATTTGGCCCATATGGCATCATCTAGTTTGCTTGTGGTGTCAACAATTGACCATGATACAGTGATGCAGGAGCTATTACTAGCTCCTGAATCTTTCCTCGCCAATGCATCGGATTTTTCTTTGCCTTTGACCTCAATATGCCCCGATACCCACATAATCCGGATAGAAATATGCGTTGCGTTTTCATTGATAGCCACTCTACAAGCATTAAAAGTTTTTGAAGAACATCTGTAAGATTCAAGAGCGAGACTGTCTACGCTGCTGTCGACGCAATTCGTCGTTGGTTTGGTTGATGTTCCACTAATAAATAATCATGATATATAACTGCCATGCGTATACCATATACCTCAGACTGAAAGACAGTAGCATAGTCCGACCGCCTACACCACAAGTTAAGGCTCAAATCCGTAGAAAGCACGCCCGTGCCAACTCCTGTGTCCGTCTTTGACCCGTCCGTGTAAATCTAGGTGCCACCATCGGCGGTAGCTTCCTTTTTCTTCCAGTCTGTTCCTATGGATATCTTGACCTAGAAATCCCTGCCAAGATGTATTATTTTGCTCCTGTGGTTCATGTACTTCGCAATAAACCCAAATCTTCTGCGGTATTCTGTAAGAACATTATAATGTCAGGTCCCATGCTGCATGATTAACTCAGGAAAAAACCAGGCAACTGTAATTGTTTTCTCCTAATTAAGCGCCATTCAACTTTCATTTATTTCGATCCATGGAACATTCTTTCAAGGTGCAAGCTCATCTAGACTCATATTTTTCATCAAAGCCAACTGAATTTTATGATACACGGGATTGAGAGTTCGTCAGCAAGATGGCAATTTTTTTTTTAGATAATAACGGATATTAAATTATAGACTAATTTTAGAATTTACCTTAAAAAAATTCATTTGTTTGGTTGCTCCTGGAATAATTGATGATTTATGGGTATCCCTAATATGTTCTTTCTTGGAAATCAAAACGTCTATCTAAGTACATATGCCAACGTTTCCAACTACTAAAACACGACCTTCAATATTTCAATGAATCCCAGCTGTCTTTCTCAAATCAAAATATATTTTTCTGTTTATCCTCTTCCACCAATAAAATATATTGAGGGCACATCCAAAAAACCATGGGCACATTAGGCCACGGTCACATAAAATCTTGTGCACACGATCCGAAAGATCAGAAACCACCAAAATTCTCAAGATTTGCACTCGATATTGTCGTTCCATCATTTGCCCACTCGTCCACCCGCTAAAGCATGGACATTGCCGCCCATGCACTATATTGTTCTCCCACACACCTTTCTCATGCGCGGCATCCTCGATAATCGAATAGTACACGACTCCTCGTATCCAACCATCTCGTTACAACAGCGCAACATATTATGCACGATATTACTTTTATGAGAGTGTGTGACACGATCGCGTGCCGTGTATCCTTTCTTGGATATCTAAAAATAGAAGTTGTTCTATTTCGTACTTTTCAACTGGGTGTGTTAAGTAGGAATAGCACAAATGTATAGAGGAATCTTTAAAAATGGATGCAAATCAACAGAAAATAAATTCAACTGACAACTAGAAATCGAATCGCAAAACATCGGTATGAACTCGCCACTGCATAAATGATTGGGAAAGAACGTTTCAACTTAAAGGCGCGCATCTTTTATAAACGGCGATGGTAAGATGGGTGGGAGAAATTTTATTCGTATTTGTGGAAAACTCACAAATACTCAGCGATCATGCGAAGTAGATTTCGCGTCATATATAAATATATATTTCGAAGAAAAATCTGTTTTCGACAAATTCAAAATTCACAAATTTTCAGTTGGAGCATTTCGATCGGGCGGTTAGCATCGTTTCAGTATTTTATTCCAATTAATATTTCCATCACTTTTTTTCGATTCGCATTGGTCTTTGACGTATCTAATATCGAATATTTGCAAAAAATTGATTCCCGTCGCTTTTGGGTATTTCATCTAGCACCCAGTTCCGAATCCATGATAATGGACCTTGGCCTTCAGACAGGGTTTTCGGCGTCTTGACCTATATTCTCACGAGCAATATTTTACGTTTTGTCCTCAAATTAATTATTATTTTTATTTCATCCGGAAAAATATCTGTCGGGCAATATCTCGTTAACCACTATTTTCTCCGAGCAATTTATAATTCGGGACCTATACAAACAAGCACATAGAATTAAATACGGTTTCAATCTATTTTTAAAAACGGGAGCTCATGGATAAAAAAATATTGGCACTCAGATTTGTTTTCGACGCGAATACTTATTTCAATTAGAATTTCGAGAACCGAAAGTCGAAAAGATACTATACGGACGGCATTTATTTGCAGATAACATCGGGATCTCATCATCATCAGACAGTAACTGACTACGCAAAGCCGAACAAGGGTGTCTCGCACTCTTCAACGCAACAGGTTCTGACCCAGACGTCTACTTTAATCCACGAGCAAGCCGATAAACCACAGCCCGATCAGTTGGATTCTATGCTAGGTCTGAACGAAATAGACCCAGTTTCCTCAGGCAGAACCATTAACTTTGTTCTTTTTTGCAGGAAGCCTTCAAGCCGAAATGAATCGCCAAGGAGTCAACACAACACAGAAAGGGTGCTGCAGTGCGTGCGAGAAGCCGATTGTCGGTCAAGTTATCACAGCTTTAGGCAAGACGTGGCATCCAGAGCATTTCACATGCAATCACTGCAATCAGGAATTAGGAACGCGAAATTTCTTCGAGCGGGATGGATTCCCCTACTGCGAACCGGATTATCATAATCTCTTCAGTCCACGATGTGCTTACTGCAACGGAGCTATTCTAGATGTAGGGCTGAGTTTTCTTAGATCCAATCAGAACCAATAAAGCACGTTCTTTTGTTTTATTTTCAGAAATGCGTTACAGCTTTGGACAAAACTTGGCACACGGAGCACTTCTTCTGCGCGCAATGCGGTCAACAGTTCGGCGAAGATGGATTCCACGAGCGCGACGGCAAACCATATTGCCGAAACGATTACTTCGATATGTTCGCTCCAAAGTGCAATGGGTGCAATCGACCGATCATGGAAAACTATATCTCAGCCTTGAATGCACAATGGCATGCTGACTGTTTCGTTTGCCGGGTAGGTGCTCAATGACTTACTTTTTCACATAATCCAATATCATTCCAGCTTGATATCTATAAAAGTACCCTTTATATTCAACTTAATTATCGGGATTTTATAGGATTGCAAAAAAGCAGTACGGGGTAAATCGTTTTATGCAATGGAAGGTCAACCTGTTTGCCCTTCTTGCGTTGGAATTGATGAGGAAGAAGAATAAATGCCAACCTATCATCCTAGTCCTTAAACAGATATTCTAATTCAGCTCAACACAAAGTATGATTCATATGAACACAAGTGGCTGTTGCATCATCAGCGCAGCAACCACTATAATGCGAATACAACTCGTTCATGTGCATGCTCCTTTTACCCAAAACCACCATCCCAATGCTTCCCGCCAAAATCCTTTTTTCTCCCTTTTTACAGCTTATCGTCGATATTTCAAATATGTTTGATGAAATGCCATAAACAGAAAGCACAATTTACTACTCAACATTCATTATCCAACAACAACAACACTATTTAGGATTTTGTTTCCATCTTTAACACCTAATTAATTTATAAAATAACCAGATAGGAGTTTTTTTCGAAGCGAAAATTAATAGAGAAGAGGTTTAATGCAAGAAATAAGATCTCTCTGTTAGGAACGAAATGAGATATTTTGTAAATAAAAAAAGTTTGTAATAAAAATAGGAAAAAATATGAACTAAAAAATGGAAAAAACCAAAAAAAAAAACACAAAACACAAAAATATACAAATAAAACAATTCAAAAGACAACAAATGAATTCGTTTTTGGATTCAACATTTTAGTGTTCTAGTAGAGAACGCTTCTGTTTTCGCTGCCACTAGTGATTGCTAGTTGCTGACGGAGCCGTTGCTATTTATAATTTTGGAGGTCGTGTGTATAAGACTGCTGGCAATTTAGCTCAGTTTATTGTTTTCGATTTCCACACTCAATCTGAATAATTTTATTAATAACTTCAGAGAGAGAGATAAAAAGAGAGGGAAAAATGATTACACAAGTTTTGTTGGAGATTTTTTTTTTATCCAACGTTCTTAGTTTTTTTTTTCAAGAAAAAAAATTATGTATTTCTAGAAATGATCCTTTAGTAGATATTTGTAGAAGAATAAATCTACTTAACGAAAGTAGAATTTGTGCTTTCTTGTTTATGTCAGTTCGTTAAATCATTATAAATTTGTAGACGATTTTGCAGGTTGAAGTAAAACGTTAATTTAATGGTATACACCTGTTACGTATCTACGTATTTAGTTGGTAGTTTGGAATGCTGCCAGTTTGTCATTTGATAATTGCTCGATGATAAGCTTGATTGATGAGACAGTTTAGTTGAAAACTCTTAAAAATTTATAAATTACCAGAATGTAGAATACTTTAGGTCAAATGATTCGATTTTTCAATGAAGTTACGACGGCGTAATATGATCTACAACAAGGCCTCTGTAGTTGCAATAACAACAACGAAAGAAAAGTTTGTATGTAGCAAAAGACAATAATAGTTGTCATGAGGCACCCTGTTTTATGCAAATACTTACGTGCGCATCAAAAGTGCACCTTGCTGTAAGAGTAAATTCTTAATGCTTCGTCTACTGGTTTGCTGACAATGCGGGTCATATTCAAATGTAGGTCAGATAAGATGATTGACAACCTACAACTCAAATTAAATATCGCTTCCACTGACATCAAATCGTTTATATAGAAGAATAGAGATATTGCAAAACAATTGCTGTACAGGTCTCATGTTGGTGCATGTCAAGGATTTTGTAGCCATATTTTTTTTTAAATATGGATACTTCACAAAACGTATTAAATTTGATGGATTAGAGAATGTTTTTAAAGCCGATGAGTTTCTTAATTCGATTGCCAATCGTTCATTACACTCAACGTTACTAGCACTACATATAACTACCAACACCGTTCTAACTAAAGGTATTAAAAAGACTTCAGTAAAAAGATACTGCAGGACTCTGCGCCCAAAACAGACCCTGTGACATATATTTTTGGCAAGCGAGTGTCGTGAAAAAAGCTATGGCGAATCATGACAAAATCTCCAAAATTAAAGAGAACTACACGTTCAAAACTCCCTTCTAAACTAATGAGGGCCCCTACAAGCTTCCGCATTCATTCAAAACCTTAATATGGAAAAGAAACCGAATCTAAAGTCGAGCCAGACTAACGACATCCTAGACTAAAATAGGAAGTAAATCGATTAACAAATGTAATTCGTGTTCAAATCGCTCAACTCAAAAATTAACAGTGGGAAAATTTCATGCGCAGTCTTAACTTTGAAAGTGGGTAATCATGGAGGTTGTCTAAACATTTCAGGATGGAAAACAAGCCAACTATGCCACCCATTTCTGCAGCTACTGAACTAAATTATAGTAAATCACTCAAAACCGAGTGCTTTGCCGATACTTTAGAGTTTCAATTTCAAGATAACAACTGCTCAGATGACGACCTTGGAGTGCAAGATCGTGTTCAGGGACTGCATCAAATATTATGCGCGGCAGAGCACATAGTGGGGGTAAAATATCTCCAACATCCCTGGAGGAAGTAAAACTCCTGGTGAAAACAAGAGAAACTCCCCAGGACCCGATTAAGTCACCTATCTCTGCCTTTTCCAACTACCAGACCATTTTTTTTTAAAGATATAATATTTTTTAAACAGACAACATAATTCATTGCCCCAAAAATTACTCCAATTGTTGGAAATTTGAGACCATCATAGTTATTTCCAAGCCCAGGAAGATTTAACTTTTCCGCAAAACTGCTGTCTCATCAGCCAAACTTGCAAAGCACATATTTCTTTCCTTTACTCAAAACAACTGCTTGGCTCGAAAAAAATTTGGCTTTAAACCACAGCTCTCTATTGAGCCCCAATTATCTCGTGTATGTACATAAGATCCGGGATAAAGAAAAGGAAATCTACAGGCTTAATTATTTGATGTTGCAGAGGCATTCGAAAAAGTTGGGCATGATGAACTCACTATCAAAATATGTGATCTACATATACCATCCTCATTCAAACAACTCATCGGATCCTTTCTGTACGACAGAGCTTTCCAAGTCATCCTCCCATAGCAGCCGGAGTACCCCGGAGTATCCCATGCCACATATTTTGTACAACCTGTACACAGCTGACATCCTCAGCTCGAACAGAGTAAATATCTCGCGATATAAGTATATTTCTCACGTCCAAACAGGCAACATATAAAACCTGTAATCTACAGCGCTCCATCGATTCCCTTATGGAAAAAGCCAAGCGATTTTTATTATCCGAAAAAGACGTCCGACACCACGGTCATTAATTATCGACGACCAGACTTTAAAATGGCAACGTTTGCAAATAAACTACAGTGGATAGCACATACAGACAACCTACCATCAGCACTCTTTACCCTCTTTTAAAATCATTCCGCCTGAGGAGCAAATATAGAGGTGCTACACTATCTGAAAACTCAAAGTTTTCATCTAAACTTCACAGAGTAATGCGGAGGCATGATACTCTACCACAAAATAAAACGCGGTATCGCCAGTTTCAGAGTCTAAGCGCTTACTGCTGACAACCAAAAGTACAGTAAGGGTACATTGTCTGCACCAGCTCCATGAAAAATTCAGTTCACAGACAACCAGGCATGAGTCCAAATTAAGATAGTAGAAAAGAAGATGCTATGGTACCCAAATATCTCGCGCTGATGGATTTTGGATGATTCTCGAACCACATTAGTTGCCCTATTTAATGTACAGACAATAAGGGATATAAAGGTATTCCCTGCAAGGCCTATGGTAAAATTTAAGTTTTCTATCTGGGTTCTATTCTTTAGGTTTTTAGTACATTTTTCTGTACAATTCCTCAAAAAACTAGTTAACTACTTGATTTTAAAGTATGAAAATTCAAAGCCAAGTAAAAAAAAAAGATGCAAGTGTAAAGATTTTTTATCAGCCATATTTCCCGAACCAAAATTTCTATTATTTATTGTTTGATGAATCATATTAAAAATAGTATCACACAATTGGTTATCTTTCTTTCATTTCTTTTTAATTTGGGTGATGTCTAAATTGTACACATCACATTAAAAGCTCTATATCCGTATCTAGAATGAGTCACCTTCAGCGAATCTTTTTAGTACATCTTTATTTAAAAAGAAAAAACCAAAAATAAGAATCTATTGTCAAAGCTGGACTGGTATTTAAATAAATCTTTGTATATACCAAACTACTTCCTCTAATATTGCAATTTTACTATCTCTTCCATAGGATTGTAGACAACCATTCAATCACGGATCATTTTTCGATCACGAAGGACTTCCATATTGCGAAACCCATTATCATGCTAAGCGTGGATCATTATGTGCTGGCTGCTCAAAACCGATTACAGGCCGTTGTATAACAGCTATGTTCAAAAAATTCCATCCAGAACATTTCGTATGCGCATTCTGTTTGAAACAATTGAACAAAGGCACATTCAAAGAACAAAACGATAAACCATATTGTCACGGTTGCTTTGATAAATTATTCGGATAAAGCGACATGCGCTTGCAGATTTTTTTTAATATTTACATCAAGATTTAATAAAGATAGAAACGAAATATAGACGATGTAGAAGTAATTGAAGGGAAACTACAAATCTAGAATAAGTTTTATTTTTGTTATCTTTGGATTTAGTTGAATCGCATAAAACGAAGTAACGATTTAATGTTGATGTTAAACTGAATGTTCTGTCAGGCCATAAAATTTCTATTTTCGTAAGATCAAATTGAATGCAATGCTTAAATAGTGTATATGTTCGCTCAGCTCTAAAGTATAAATTCCGGATGTACATTGTTGTTTATTGCATGCAAATAATATACACAGTGACCGCAGAATATTTACAAGCTACATATTAAGGTATGGTTAATATATATCAAAAATACGCGAGATAATTAAAAAAATATAACCATTTCAATGTATTTCAATTTATAACAAAAAAGCTCAAATATAATGTATTCCGTACTGTGCCAAGCTCTAAAAAAAATTGTGCATATAAATATAGGTATTAAGAAAAGGAAAGCTTAAAGTTACACTTTATAGATTTTTTTAGTTACTTCGCTTTCCGTATGATTTTGTATAAATGTCTCGAACGCGTTGCATTCAGTTTTGTTGTTTTTATATGCCTTTTTCATTGTATTAAACTTTGATAACGCTACACTAAAATAGTTATCAATAAAAATGAACTCGTTTGTCTTAGGTTGCATTGAAAATTTTATTTCGAATTGAAATTTTAATGTATGTTAAAAAAATACTGGGTCTATTAATTTTTAACAAAAGTAAATAATTTTTGATTAATAAAATAACCTAAACTAAATTTACTTGAATTTTATTTGAAATGTGTAGTTGTTAGCTCTATAATTTAATAGTGATAATTTTTTGAAGATTTGCTTAGCTGTGTACTACAATGATTCGTGTATTGATTTATTCGTTTTTTTTATGATGAGCAAAGTTGAAAAAATGAGATATTCTTCGATTATTGGACATGCAATATAACAGAGAAGTAAATTATCATAGTATGACTTGTTTCCAATTAGAATCAAACACATGAGTGGCATGGCGAATACTACAATGAAATATAAATAAAAATCTCAAACAATCTTGCCCGCGAATTGAGTAGGGAGAAGTTTAGATTGAATAAGGCACCCTTAAGGCCCCCATTCGAGAGCAGTCCATCAGTCCAAATGGATTGAGGCCAGACCTAAATCTCACCGTGTGTGGGAGAACTCGGATGGACTCAAGGAATCAAATTGGATTTCCAATCAATTGATCGGGCCATTTTTTGGCTCGACCGTCTGTGGGGAAAAAGTAGGCCGAGTTTGGACAATCCATAAAATGGACTAGTCATGCGTGTTGAAACTTCAGTCCAAACAACGTGGCAGTCTTGCTTCACACGCTGACCTGTGACTGTTTCTGTGATTATTTTCTTTAACCGAAAAATTCCACCTAATGGATAGTGGTGGCCATGATTTTGTTTTGGAAGTTATGGAATAATATAGGTCACGTGAATGTATATTATATTATTTGACCCAAAGTCTGCAACTGCTTGCTAAGTCCGCAATGTAGCGGTCAATATTTCGTGAGGAGTGATCTTTTACCTCATATTTGTATGCTTTCATTTGATAAATGTGGTGACCAACCGTAGCGACGTGCTATGTGTCGTATCATCCATTCATAAATAATTTTGCCAATCAGAAGGCTCAAGTGTGAGCTATTTTACCAAATTTACGTGACTCATTTGATTCCGTTTGGCAAGCCATCCTTTTTTCCACTTCCTTTTTGGTTTTCGTTTATTTATGAAGATGTAAGCTGTAATTGCAAAAAAAACTCCATATGCTTCAAGTCCATTAATAAATTAAAAATCATTTTTTCTTCAAGTTGATCTTCATTTTTTTCTAAATTAATGACAGAAAACGGAATGGACTGACTGGATCGAGGCTCTGTCGTGAGTGGCGAGCTAAATTGGACTTAAACCAAACGGACTCAAGCCAAATGGACGCAGGCCATTTGGACTGTTCGTGAATGGGGGCCTTTAGACAGCAATATTTTTTTGTTATAGAAGTTTAAAAAAAATCTTCAAAAGAGGATTTCTAAATGTTCCCTGGGTCCCCAAACCGCGGGCTTTGTAAGATTTTTACTTGCTAAGAGATTGTCCATGTACAAGTCACGGAGGTCCAGGATAGAATCCGACTTAGTCTCACCGTTCACCAATCTTTGTTGCGCAGAAAACTACCATCTGGATGACAGCCGGTATCACCCACTTCGTCAACATGATAGTCTATGCCTTTGTGTTTTAGTCTTTGGTCATCGTCATCGTCCAACCCTCCTTATAACTTGGTTAAGTCTGAACTGGGCGAAATTGATAGTTCTAGAAGTGACTACCGCTGCCACATCGGAAGCGTAGCCCACGAGAAACACGTCCAATATCATTTTCAGGCGTAGACATAAATGACGCTCTGGAGGTCCAGTCCGAAGATGGGCAATTATGATTCCTCTGAGGTGATAGGTTTCCTCGAAACTACTTCGTCGGTGTCGAACAGCAGCTATGGATTTCTTAGATAGTCCCGCATTATGACCAACAGGTAGTCGGGGATGCGGAAGCTGTGCTTTAAGGCCCCAAAAATATCTGCCCAACTCGCCGAAATAAAGGCATTTTGAATATTTCGCAATACCAGCAAAATGACCAGTCTTGCGTTGTGACAAGCCCCCTCCGCTCTTGCCTACTAATAACTGCCCATGTGGGATCAATAGTGGAATGACCTTTTCGGAAGCCATTCTATCTGTCAGATAGATCTGCAGCTGATCTGATTGCTGACAAGAATCATTGCTTTAACAACCGCTCGGTGAGCTTCCCCGCTTGGACGGGCTGCCCGGGTCTTCCTTTCTCTTATCACTGAGTGCCAGTTGGGCAACTTTCCATGGCAATGGAAACATTTTCTCAACTAAATAAGAATTGCATAAGTCCAGTATTATCCGTGGATAACTCTCCACGACATCTTTAAGTACTCCGATGGGCACTCTACTCGGGCTCAGGGATTTTCTATTCTTCACCCCAGACATGGCATGGATCAGCTCCTCCTCCGAAAAAAGAGGAATGTCCCCCCGGTGAACGATGATTAGATCGTCCGTCCTTGACGAATGCACTGGAAACAGCGGGTCGACGATGCGCTCCAGGGTTGATACTAGACCGCATGCAGCCGATTCTGTAGATAACCATTTTGCACCCCTCACCCCACTGGTCTCACTTGATAGTAGTACTTAGAAAAATTATTATTATAATTGATAAATTACGCACATCACTCAGAATCGCAGTTTTCATCGATAAAATTATCACTTGTCATTCTATTCAAATAGTTCTAAAAAAATTGCAAGTGTAAAAACAATTTTATTCAATTAACTTATTTAATTTATCTCAAATAATGGCCCATTACGCCTCACCGTTCTATCAAAATCTTCTGAGCCTCTCAGAGCATCGTGTGCCACAGTTATTAACAACAACTTACATGGATGACTACCAGTGGCCGTATCGTCCCAGGAAGAAACTGACCCTGGACGATTTGAAACCTCCGGTTGAACTAGCAGAAATGAAAGTTTTAAGACGAATACCAGGTGATGCACCTGAATCACAGGAACTAGGTGGAAAACAAAATAAAAAGACGAAGCATAGAAAGTTTGATAATAGAAATTGGAAGGAAGATTTCGGTCCAGATGATCCTGAATGGAAAATTGCTGGCTGGAAAGCAGCTGAGAATTTTTGGCTTCGACCATTGATCGAACGTCAAGAATATGTACGAACTTTTGGCAAAATTTGGGAAGATTTCCCTAGTGGTAGGAGGGAGAGTAAGTGCTGAGAATGAAAATGATGGAATTCTTAAGCACTGTAAAGAATAAAGTGAATAAAGTGATACGAAAGTCTACCGTGTTTGCGTTTGATCATTTGAATCATTATCTACACGGTTATACAGGAGTATGGAAAAAGACATTTAAATAGTGAATAATATTTTAAAATGATTCATATTTTTCTGTGATGAAATCAAATATAGATCATGCATCATACAAATAAGTCAATTGTATTTATATAAGGCGACTAGCCAGCTGGGAAGAATTATGTTTCGGTGCAACAGACGAAATGGATACAGCAGCATCTTTGGATCTAATGCGTTTCATTCAGTTACGAATTAAGGCAACATATTAAAGGCATTAACACTGTTGACCGTACTGCACATGCAGCTATAAACGAAGTAAGTGATGGGATACAACGAGTCATTCGAAAAGTAAAAAACCTTGCGCATCAGAACCGCTAGAAACACTAATGTTCGATGAGTCTGTTGCGAGGGCTATGTACTGCTTTGATCTCACCAATGCATTTAAACTAATAGAGTGGAAAGGTTTCCAGGGTTGCCATTTGCATTAATTACAAAATTTAGGAAGGTCAAACAATTGTTACTTATACATATTTACTATCGGCTGCTTATCTTACAAATCTTTGAAAACAGCACCTCCTGAATTACAAATAAAGAAAATGCTCAGTGCTTGCAACACTTTATCAGCACTGCAACTAAAAGTCTACCACAACTACTTCTCGTCAAAATCATCCTACCGATGACTTCATCGAAAGTTGCAGGAATAGAGAGGTGTTTTATTTTCCGACAGTTCCTGGGGTAATGTACAACAACGAGATAAAAATTAAGACGTATGCTTTCCTGGAGGAAGAAACATCGATGACTTTAAACAACAGTTTACTTGCTCAAGAATTAAAGCTCAATGGCCCAGCAGAACTATTATGTCTATTATGTCTTTTAAGTTTAAATTTCATAATGTTCTTGACTCTCTAAACCTATCGGCACGAACTATATTAGAGGCTGATATATGTAGTTTTTCAACACCTTCAGAGTAGAGGCATTCCTTTGAAATCTTAGGACAATGCTGTACCGCTAATATTAATTGGGTTGGATAATCGTAAATTCGGATTTCCGCTCAAAATGAAAGAAGACAAGCCAAATGAACCAGCTGCAACAAACACGCGACTAGCATGGGTAGTGAATGGGCAAAGTCAACTGTTCAATTCACAATAATGGCTGCCTCGCAGCAGACTATAATCTACTTATCTATGAATGTTAAAAAATTGGCTACGCTTTGCAGAATATGCCAAAAGTTTATCTCTCGCTCGAGAGGCTAGGAACTTCAATGATAAGTAAAAATATCAATTCAGCGGAAGAAGAACGTGCCCAAAAAATATTAGAAACAAACACTATAAGAAAGGGTAAGCGATTTGAAACAAAACTCTTCAGGAAACAGGAAAATTTTGAACTATCGCACAGCTTGCCAATGGCTATACAATTAGGGATTCCAATCCCGAACCATTTTTTCAATCCCGGGATTACGGGATTAAAAAATCTCAAATCCCGGGATCCCGGGATCCCGGGATTCGAGGTTCAAAATATAACACAACAAAATAAGTCAAGTTTTTGATAAACAGACTATATTATGTGCCATCATTTCAAAACTACAGCAATAAGTAAGCTGAAAACTGTATAAAAAATATGTTACTGAATAATTACTAATTTATTTAATTGATGCAAATAAAAACAATAATTTTAATAATCCGAGACATTGACAGTATGAAAGCAAATATTTAAAATTACAACTATTACAAATTACAACACTAAATCACAACAATAAATCACAACTCTTAACATATAAAATATTCAACACATAAAAATTCTGCCAAAGTTCATTGGTTTTTTCGGAAGTAACATTGAAGCAACGGACGCCGCGGAAACGGTCGATAAATATTGGTAAGCCTGCTCCAAACTATGCGAGTGCCACCACTTTCGAAAAGTTTCATTTCTTTTGCAATAGTTTTAATTAGATTAGTTTCTTGCGGCATTTCATGATTGATTATTTTCATACTTTTGCAGCTCTTCTTGTAGCATCAATTGACGACTACCTTATTCTGATTCAATATGGGTATCTACTGGGTTCTCCTCATTCCTTTGGCTAGCAAGCAAAGGATTCAGCATCTAGATCATTGAAGTATTTTTTTTTAATATTTGCGTTGGTTGGTTTCCAAAATAGAGATTCTATTTCACTTGGTAAATTTTTGCTGGCACAATGTAGATTCTGGAGATAGCTTAGCTAACCAGATAGCTCAGTACACGGACGCTCTTTTATTCGGTCCAATATTGCAATTTTCATAGCATTCACAAAAATGGACCGTTTTTCTCCTACCAGCCTAAATAAAAATCTTGACGAAGTATTAGCAGTGCATAAATTTGCATCTTTGCGATTTAAGGCCTCCACAGTCAATTTTACAAGGAGTAAAACTTCAATAAGTTTCTGAATCGAATCAAACTCAGTTCCTTTTAATCGCTCTGGATATTGCAGGCCTATTAATGTATACTATTTTTCAAAATGGAAAACCGTTTCAACATTGTCAAGAGATAATTTCATCTTGTTTTACAAACCAGTAAGTGAGACAATCAAATGCCTTGCTCGGATTTGACATAGTTTGGAAGATCGTTATTATTTTTCGCTGGAGCTTTTTGAAAATATAAAACTACCTTACGAACTTTCTTTATGCATGCGCTGATGTCCTTCGTCTGATCTAGCGTGTCTTGCAGGTGACCGGGAGCAACGTATTTAGCTGATTCAGGAGCGTCCAAATCTTCGTGGTTTTCGTCCAGATTATCAGCTGCTTCATCAACTCTTTGATCTAGAATGGACCTCCTATTAGAGAACATCGCAAACTGCCAAAAGAATGCTATGCGCGAAACAAATATGTTGCTCTGTATTAACTAGTCTGCCTACTTTTCGCATTTCATTTGACCCATCAGTTATGATGGTAACAATGTATTTTCCTAGAGAAACATCAAACTCAGCGAAACGCTCTTTTAATATATCTAGGTAGTTTGCAACTGTCATTGATATCCTTACTCGCACCAAGCTCCAGTAAGAATTCACTAAGTATATGTTACTATTTGTGTATTTGGTGTCGAGGTCCACTCATCAAACGTCAAACTGAACCGTTCACCTGAGATACTAGCCTGTCTTATCTCATTTTTTATTATATTTTTTGTCCTGCTTGCATAACCCACAACTTTTTTTTTATTGTTATTGGGTTAATTATATTCAGTGTCTATCGACCGATAGACACTGAAGAAGAGGGCAGATTACCCTCGAAATATCGATATTTGTCACAAAATCAAAATATATCTAGCTTCGAAAGGAAAAATCGGTTTTTTTATTAAAATAGTCCATACTTATTTATTTACAAACCCCTTTGTATTCTCTTGTTAACTGTTACATCGGTTTGTTTTGCTCTATTCTTTACGCATTTTGATGTGAACCTGCATGCTAATTGCTTTCTCATAAATATGGATTCTATTTGCTCTTTTCGAGTCTTGCCGTATTTTGATTGCCGATTATGCTTGACTCCCGGCCCCGGAATCCAGGCCAATTTCTGATCCCGAAAATCCCGGGATTAGAACTCATCAATCCCGGGATTTTCGGGACCAGAAATTAGCCGGGATCCCGGGATCCCGGGATCCGAGATCCCGGGATTGGATTCGCTATATACAATGCACAATTGCTTGAAAAAAAATTATAAAACGACTATAGCAACATTCAAAAGCTCGTGGACAAATACCTGAAACCATATACGGAAGTTGGCTGCTAATGAAGCCAGCAAGGATTTCGAAAAAGAATGGTATTTATCAATTTTCATCGTTACAAGCCCAACCAAATCAGGGAAAATTGTGTGGGATGCAGCCGCTAAAGTTGAAGGAGTATGATTGAACTCATTACTGAGTAAAGGCACGGACCAAATAGTATTGTTGCTTTTCATATTATTTTAATTTCGAGAGAGGGCAATAGCCGTTACTGGAAACATTCGTAAAATGTTCGACCAAGTACTAATGCACGAAGAAGACCAACAAAGACAGAACTCCCCGGTTAAAAGCAACCACTAATTCCAGGGGCGGATTTGATCATTTCGCCGCCCTAGGCCTCAGAAATATTTGCCGCTCTTTTCGTGAATTATATTAAATGTAACAATGCGCGATTTTTTTGGATTCCCTAGAATACTTCGCTGTTTATCGTTGCGCCCGAGTTCACAAAATAGGCATATCAGAGCAAAACCGGCACCGGTTATTTCGTAAAAATTCCCTATTATTGCGCCCTTGCCACACAAATAATTATTAAAATACACACACGATAAAGAACCTAAAAGTATCTAAAAAAAAAGAATCCAAAAATATCAATTTTTAACAATCCACAACCGTATACACCTTTACATCGCATATAATTCCAACGTCTTCGCTCATATTTTTGTAAGTAAGTTTACTGTTCCGTTCAAAGTTGCTTCCACACTTGACTGGTGATCAACTATGAACTCGAATACTGTAAATTAAAGGATGAACCCGAGATATTTTGACTTATGATGTTCTAGATCTCTTTTTTTTATAGAAATCAATTTCCGTAATGAAGTACAATTTGAAAAAACACGTCAAAAATGTATCAACTACATATACGATAGAAAAAAAAACTGCCGCCCCAAAAGGAAAAATTGGAAAATTTGCCGCCCTAGGCCCGGGCCTAGTGGCAAATCCGCCCCTGACTAATTCGCACTGTAATTTGTTGATTCTAACTTCTAAGCGGGTTTGCTTTTAACCGGGACCCACATATAGGAGCTTATATGAGGGGAATCGGTTGTATTCAAATGTTAAGTTTTTAGCGAGGGCCAGGCTACATAGCCAATTATAATTTTAAAAATTATTTGCAACGCAAAATTAATATGTGTACATATTTCAACTTTTTATATAACTTAGATAACTTTTTATATAACTTTTTATATAACTTAAGATAACTTTGCAGGAAAAAAAAAATTTTGAATCAAAAATTTTCAAATATGATTTGGCGCCATATACGTTTCTTTTTAATTCAAATAATCTCACCTCATTCCAATAACGCTGTATCAAAGTGTGGCTTGTTTGTTTTAATGTTTTATTTTTCTTTCAATGATGAAAAATTTTGTTATGAAAATAAAATTTTTATAATAAAGTGAAATTCAAAGAAGATTCGTTTTTTATTTAAAAGTGTTTCAACTTTTGATTTAGATTTGATTCTATTAAATGAAATTTTTTTGAGTGTACATATTTTATAGCATCTCGAATCAAAGTCAAACATTATCCAACCGGAAAGATACTCCGACTGGAAGAAGATAGTCGGTGTTACAGTTTATGTACTTCGGTTTATTAGCAACCAAGAAATGCGTTTCACGTCGAATAGAATTCATTGAACAACATAAGTATATGGAAGCAAAAAACCTTTTGTATCGCCAGGCTCAGGCAGAGAATTACTGTTATGAAACAGCAATTTTAACCTACAAGAAGAATCTACTTGTCAATAAACAAAAGCATCTACAGGGTGGCCCAAAACTTTCTCCCCACCTATTTAAGTAAACGCATTATTCATTACCCGTTGCCAAAATTTATCCCTTTTCAGTTTATCAAAAACCCTAGGCGGAGGTGGAATATCAACTCTTCAGCTATCATAAGGATCATATTGTGCTTAGCTACAACAGCGTTAACATCAATAATAGCTGTGCAAAGCGATATAGTGCATTTCCAGGAAAAAAAATTAAACAGCATTTTTCCCTATAGTCAGGTACAGAGACGTCTTTATCGTATGTAGTGATTTTTCTTAGAACAATTTTTACACGCTACCTGAAAAATTATTATTTTTTTAAAGTCTATCCTAGAGGATTTTTGTGCTTCTTCATTATGGCTTCGAATAGGATACAAACAAGAATTCAAATTCAAATTCTTGGCGAAATAGGAAACTCCGTTTCCGAAATATCAAGGACACTAGGCGTCGACAGGAAAACCGTACGATTATGGCTAGAAAGGAGGAAAGGCGGTATACAGGACAAAGGACGTACCGGTAGACCGACAACTCTTTCGCCAACAACGAAAATAAAAATAAGGAAGATGTTGGAAAACAAGCCAGGCATTGGAACAAGGACAGCGACCAAAAGGATAAATCAATCTGAAAATTACCAACAACGGCGAAAGACAACGTCTCGACCAACGGTTTAACGGTACATTAAATCGACGAATTGGGGAAAACATGCCTACAAGAGTCGAGTTAAGCCGCTTCTTACTGTAAAAAATGTCACAGATAGAATTAACTCCTGTAGAAGGTTGCAAAGCGAAGGATTCTGTGAAGATAGTGCTCTTGGAAAGTCTAAGAGAGCTAACGTACTTTTGACGGATGAATCCCCAATTGTTTTGCACCCAACGCCCAATAGGCAAAATATGAGAGTAAGAACAAGTTACCCAAGCACAACCCATACAAAAGCCGAAATTTGATCTCAAAATAATGGTTGCAGGAGGAAAGTCGATACTGGAACGTGGAAAGTCGATACTTTATGTTGTTGAGCAAAACACAACCGTAGATAGATCCGATTACCGGAACAATATTTTACCAGCTTACGCAGCATGTCAGGATGACAGAAGACAGTTTTCACATAAAAAATTGTTAATGCTTATGCAGGATGGGGCACGAGCGCATACAGCAAAGGCAACATTGACACTGGCAAAATCGATGCTTCCAACTGTTTGGGAAGATTGGGCTGGAAACGATCCTGATCTTAACCCAATCGAACACGTTTGGATTAGGCTTCAAGAGAGTGTATTTAGACATCCGATGCCGAAGAATAGACGACAATTAATTGTAAGAGTACAGCAAGAATGGAGAAGCTACACCGAGGCCAAATTAGAAAATTTATTGATAGTTTTGGATGTCGTATTTTAGAATGTATAGATAATAACGGTAGACATACGCATTATTAGTAATAAGAATAAGAATCTGTATTATGTTAGCATTGCAAATAAATTTGAATTTCTAAATTATGTTTGTTGGTTTGCTTTTTATAACAAAAAGTTTGTGGGGAGAAACTTTTGGGCCACTCTGTAGAACGATAATAAAGTGTTAGATGTGTCTAGGCGACAATGAAGTGTTACAGTGTCAAGATCGAACTGATAGAGCGTTAGATGTCGACGTCAACTCGAATCATCCGATCCTACTTCCAGATGTCATTATATTACTTGTTTAATAGTGCGATCGTATCATCAGCGCTATCATCACCAGAATCAAGAAACCGTGATAAATGAAATACATTCAAAATACTATATTTCCCGATTGTGAGCTGCCTTGAAAAGTAAAGTAGAAAACTGCAAGCAATGCAAAAATCCACGAACGGTTCCATGTCCAATGGAAATGGGAGAACTGCTTCTTGCTAGACTTGCATCATTCACACATCCATTTTCGTACGTAGGAATCGATAATTTTGGCCCAATGAGTGTGACCATAGGTCCCAGGACAGAGAAACTATGAGTTGTAATAACATGTTTAACGGCTCCATTAACCATTGACATTAACATATTTGTTATGGAAGAACGTAGCACCTAACCATTTTTTGCTTGGATCATCCAACGGTGGCACAATTCTCAAGCGAAATTGGCTTAATGTTCAACAATTTGCCAATATTTTTTTTAAACGGCGGATAAATGAATATTTACCAACTTTAACTAGACGAACCAAATGGCTCCGCAAGACGAGAGCAATAGAAGAGGAATATGTAGTGATAATCGTAGATTAGATAAGCCCTCGAAATACGTGGCCGAAAGGACAGATGCGAAAGGCGTACAGACGAAAACCGAATTCTTTGAAAGACCAGCAGTTAAATTAGCAGCTCCCGAGCAGTTAAATTAGCAGTTCTTATATTTTCAAATAAATAAATATAGTGCCACAGAATTGAAATGGTCATATTAGTTGCGTTAAGTGCCACAAGCACCTTTCATCTAAGCTACTTATTTCATTGTTCCGCCGACAATGGCGAGAATTCGAATTTAATCTTTGACCATCGTCATTGAATTCATATCGCCATAACCCTTGAACAAAATTCGATAAATTTCATGGCATCACTTCTATCTTTTCATTTTTCATTATCATATTAGATCAGAGTCATAAAATTGCCTAATCTTTAATCGTTTCTAATCAAACACTTCATAAAAGCCAAGTTGAAGTCATTCAAGTCCGATGACGTACTTTGCTCCCGTGCATAACCACGCACCGTATAAACAATCAATTTTACGAATTACATAATTTTAATCATATCATCTTGCGGTCAACTACTATAAATCGTCCACAACTATGTACCTACTATGATTCGCAAATTATACACCACATTCGAGAGCAAAGTGCGCCAAATTTCATCTTCAGTACGTCAACAGACGTGTTACAGTTCAATAACATTGCGAATATCTTAAGATTTCCATAAGAGAGAGAGCAGAAGTCCAACAAGTATCTTGTATGGGATAATAGTGAATTCGCACATGTTCAGCGTAGATTGTGTGTGTGTGCAAATGTGTGCGAATTCTCCGGTTGCCGGCTTTTGGACTAGAAGAAAACATTGCGCGAAATTTTGTCCGCATATCTTTATTCAAGACAATAAGAGGGGCGTTCTGATGAAGGTGAAATGTGCAAGTTTTGCGTGAAGAAAGCTTTCAGCTAAAGCTTGTGTCTACGTATATTTATGTACCTACTCCAATTTGTGTTAAATAAATCATATTTGATTTAGTGGGGCGCTCCGGGATTTTGATTAAATTTTTTTCAATGAATAGTAGGTACGTACGGGAAGGAATAGGTGGTTTGATGGAAAACATGTTTGTAAGGACATGGTGACAATGCCAATGCTGAATCAATTATGATTGATTAAGGACACAAGAGTTTATAAATTGAACGGATCGTCACATAAATTATGGACGGGTTCAATCAGCTGAATAGTACGGGCGCTATTTGGCTTTGATTTTATTTATCGAAGAATTTGGTTAATAATAGAAGTATTTTACCCATAGAGTTAGTTTGTCACTAGACGAAACTACCCCCTTAGTGCTCCGATATATGACCAACGATTCAATCTCATCGGATCAGGGGTAGTATGGATGGAGAGACTTGATCGTATGAATCATGGATACCATCATATCGCCGGCAGCCCAGGCTCCACCACTACCGGTTACCGTGCCATGTGGTCTTCCCATGGGCCATGGCTGCTTCTCCTGCCAGCATACATATATAGTATGCGGAGTCATATCTGCATACCCGCTATTACCATCAAGTCAGCTCAGTGGGACAATTCGGTTAGCGTTGAGGCTTGTGATTCCTTTTCACTTTTACTCGGGCAGCTACTACATACCGTCGGGGTTAGCATAATAGTAGTCAAGTTAAAGAGTTATTTCTCAAATACTCCTGTCGGTGTCTGCTAAATATTTGCTCGTTTTCTTGTTCCTTACTTCTACTGAGACGGTTTTCCGGGCGTGACTTCTCCGAATCGAATAGTTTCCATTTCGAGCGAAAGTAACATATCCATATTTGTGATGAAAAGCTTTTCATTTATCTACAACTAAATTTACTTGCAGAAGTGCTCACTAGTTGCCTGTGTAGGAGTCATCGTGCGTTTTTTTCTTTATCACAAGTGCGGCTAATTGAAAGTGTTCAGCAGAAAAGCCGGGTACTCAATTGAGTTTCTCGATTTTGTTCGTGTTGTGTGAAGGTAACGCAGTCGCCAAACGGAATTTAAGACGCGTGTTTGCATATAAATTGCCGGTAAATAATCAAAAATAAATCGATTTTTACATTGTTTCACATTTGGACTGAAAATCATTTAGCGCCCAACGTGACTAACTCGCAAATGCTATGCCTGCCTGTATTATCCTCGTTGTGAACGAATTTAAACGCTCTGTGCGCAAGCACTCACGTACTTCTTCTCCTCAAAGCTTTTAACTACAGTTTAATAACATTCCGTAGCCTCGGTGATATCTGTCGAAAGACAAATACGCGGAAATGAAATCCGGTGAAAAGTCCTAACTCTAATTACCGATTTACATTCCAAATGATTTCATTAATTTTCTTTTTTATTTAAATTTGAAATACGCGCGTTGCCGATCATTGATTATTTAGAATAAGCATGATAAAAAATCACATCAACTTTTTTTTGAAAGTTACGTTAGCGGTGTTCAATTATCTATTGCAAAAAGCTTCCATAGTAGGAAATGAAATAGGCAACAAATATGTACAATACGTAGTACGTACATATTATCTTTATTATCACGTGTGCACTTTGGCGTTTTTGTGAATCATATGAAGCAATAAGTGTCGATTGCCGATATCAATGCGGGGATATTGTCATAGATCTATCTGTTGGTATTTGCTTGCGTGCTTTTATGAGATGCCCTCACGTATGACATTAACAGGTGGTTTCGACATGATAGGAGAAGTGCAACTGTATCAGATATGAATGTACTGACGTACGGTTTCAGTGAATTAACGAGGGCATTTTTGAATGGGAAACCCTGTCACTATTTCGATAACTTTCAAAGAATAATATGGAAGTAGAATTTCATATTTCCCAAGATATTGAAGGAAAATATATAAATTATCCATGGAAATAGTTTCCCTTTAATCGTTTTACATTAGCTGAAACGGTAAATGTATGTCTGAACTATCTTGAGAAATTAATTTCATTTTATATCCATAATGTGCGTGAAAGTTTACGTATCAAATGACGGTATTAACCGCATAGCATACCGTGATTAGATGCAGAGGACTATGACAAACTAACGAGTGCTAAAGTGCTACAGTGAAAAGATCCGAGCATGTTGCATTTTAATTAAAAAAAAATTATAAAGTTTTGTGTGTATTTATATACACCTGTATGCAAAATATTTTGTTGTTTTTTATTAACTTTCCCCTTGTTTTTGTTTCTTTTATGTTGCGATTTCAATATTCCTAGCGTAGTTAGGAATGCGAGCTTCACAAGAACCTTATCAAGGAATCATATTTCTCTTACTAAGTATATACACCTTTCGTTCTCTTTACTCACCTTCAAAGTTTAATATCCCTGATATAATCCCTGTATAGTATCCCTGATATAATCCAGTTTAATATCTCTGATAATAATAAAATACTTGATATCGTTTTTGTTAACTCTCGAATGTGGTAGGTATTAGAGAATCAAGAATTTACCCAATAAATTTCGTCCATTTGATTCATTTCAATCAAACAGCGTCGTAATAGTATCCTAATATTAATATGTACTCGTATTGCATACTTGCAAGTGCTTTCATACTCGTATTTCATACTTGCAAGTGCTTTCATACTCGTATTTTATACTTTCATACTCACGAGTATTTCGTACTTGGTAGTATTTTCGAACCTAGTATTTTCATACTAGCTCAGTGGCGAGGGATGAAATATCGATAGAGGGAAGCCGAATAATTATCCACCGTTTTATATATAATAATGATGTTTGGCATGCTGATATTTGTCGCATTTACTAATTTATATTTAATTCTCGTCACACTTACAGATAATATAAAAAATCGTAATTCAAAAAAATGCTAAGCACTTGTATATCAACAAATTAGTAAGCAATTTTTATAGTCACATTTAGTGATGGGTTGCTAAATAGCAGACTGCTAGTTTTCAACTGCTATTTTCAAACAGCAATAGCAGCCTGCTGTTGTTCAGTCTGATAGCATGCTATTTATCTGGCATGCTATTGGAATAGCAATATAGCAAAGCAGACCACTGCATGGACGAACAACGCCAAACAGCAATAGCAATGTCAACAGCATTAAGCATAATGAAATAGATATTAAGGTATGTCGTTATACGTTTGCAATGGGCTAGCAGTTGGATTTTATATGTTGTTAGCTTGCTATGCTATTGCTGTTTAATATGTAAGGTTTTCGTGATGCTAGTTTTTTTTACCATTCGTTGGTGTGCTGTAGCGAGTCTTTCGCTACCTGTACGCAGATTGTTTATCGTGCATTGGTGCTACGAATTCATTGATTACGAAGATTATTTCGCATGCTATATAATTGATTTATACTATGCGTTTTCAGTTGAGGATTTTTGTTGAATGGATGGATTTTTGTTGAATGGAGGATTTGTTAGTTTTTAATTTTGATATCTGTTTGTTTTTTGTATGTATTGCTATAGTTAGTAGAAATGAAGTGTATATACTGGAACAGTTGTTTTTTGGAACATCCAGTACCTATTACGAAATTAAAAAATACTAGGCACGAGTATTTTTGTGAACTATGCATGTAATCAAAAAATTACCTTAATATTAATTTTTATATTACTTTAATTTTTATATTACTTTTATATTAATTTTTAAATTACCTTAATTAATATGCACTCGTATTTCATACTTGCAAGTGCTTTCATACTCGTATTTCATACTTTCATACTCACGAGTATTTCGTACTTGCAAGTATTTTCGTATCGAGTATTTTCATACTTCGAAGTGTTTTATTCAAATATTCAAAAAGTTTTTAGGGCAAAAGTAGCCGAAATAGGACAAAATCGGCCAATTTTGGGTTAGAGTGTTTTGGGACATAACGGGCCAAGACCTATTGCTGTGATACAAAAATTGAAAGTGGTCGGGGAGCACAATACTGATATTTTAAGGACGAAAAAATTTTTGATAGGGGAAATTGGGCAAAAATGTCCATATTTTAAAAAAAAAATTTTTGTCTAGCTTGAACTCGGGGACCTTTCTGAGATGTTTCGAGCGAAATTTCCATACTAGCCTGGGTCAAAGCGAAGATACGGCAAAATGAAATCCGCCGGAAAACCGTCCGGAAAACCTGAAAGTGAAGAGTAACGGAAAGTAAAATTTACGAGACCGCGGGAAATAAGGTGCTCCTGGACTCCTGTCCAGCCTTACCGAAGAGGTTGGTCCCCTAGGAGGTGCATGTTTAATAGGCAAAACATTTTTTTTTATCATTTCTTAATAAAATTTTCGAAAAACTTCATGCTTCAGTTAGGCGAAGTGGAAAACCGAATGCTTTAGATTAGCTACGAAAAGTTTGGTATCAGAGATCGTCCGATGAAAAGTCATATAGATGACAATATGATTAATTGGCCCTATCTTAATATATTTGTCGACATTGGTAATTTGAACGAATACAGGAGGTGTTTTGTGCATGTAATAAAATGAAAGTCAAATTAATTGAAATTGATTGTTTGCCCTTAAATGTCTCCTAGATTGGAGAAATACTTGGCAAATAAATGACTGACCATTGGAAAGTTACGGACAAGCTGCACGAACTAATGACTCGATATCCTTTCAAGGTCATCTTGCACCATCACCATTCTAGCCTGAGAACTTTATGTCTGGTGGGTGAGAGAGGGCATGTCATACAGTTTCATTACTGCAAAGCGCATGTACTTGTATGTATATATGTACATATTTCAAAGAATACTAGCTAGTATTTTTGAAACAGGTATATTTTTGTACTCGTACTAGGAATACCTAATATGTGAAAATCCTAGAACGATCCAACTGTATTCGCTACCTTAATTACGTTTAATTTACTCATCTCATGGCCCTGTTAGCCGGATAAATTTTCCCTAATATTTCTTCCGACACAAATTTCAATACCATATTACTTTACATACGCACGCATGTACATATGTACATCATACATATGAGTGAAACGTATGAAATCTTCGCGATTTTCGAAACCGCAATAGGAACATCGTGTAAAGCAGGGAACCCAACAGACTGCAATTTGTATAGTACGTGAACCCGAGCCGGCGAGAAATCACAAATGAAATAATATGTTGCACTCACTGAGATGTTGCACCAACACAACAAATAGCAGACTGCTGTTTTTTAGCTGCTATTTGAAGCTGCTATTTAGCAATAGCATAAGCAGTTGCTTTTGCTATTTGAAAACAGCAGTTTTGCCCATCACTAGTCACATTCAACATACATGCAACCATTTGTTTTAATGTAAATCATGTTTGTAAAAAAAAGAAGCATTGAAAAAGGTCTTTCTGAGCCTGCAGAACGCTGAATGGAAAAAATAGAAAGAAGCTATTTTTCATCCATTAAATTTATAAATAGTTTGGAAATAAAGCGGTTGAAATGAAAAAGTCGCGAAAATATGTCAACGCTTAACATGAGGATGTATAGACAATTTTTCATTTACTTTATTTACTTTCAAACTGTTACGCGACTTTTATAGTTTATAATTACAATATTTTTGAGTGTTAACGTATATATTTTAGGCATACATATAAAAAATATCAAGTTTCAAATTTGCCACGACAAATAGTTTTATTTACTTTTGTTTTATTTCCTGATTCCTGCTTTTTCCTGCTAATTGGAAAGATAAAAAATAATTTTAGGCGGAATATAGGTATATCATAAAAGAGTTTGATGCAAGACAGGAATTCTGCAGTCCTTAGTTAAAAATTCTTAGCTCCATTTTTGTAGTGTTCAGGAAATTCGCATTTTCAATTTATCGATTTGGCATGATATAATAAAAGCTTTGCACTTCCAAAAAATGACTTATTTAGGTAACTTTTGTTATTTTCATAAGTGCAGAGAATGTCAAGAAATGTTTGATATGTCGTGAATAGAGGCACTTAATACTTTTTTGCTTAGGACAACGTCCGAAGACGAAAACGAAGTTGCTAACAAAAACAAACATTTCTTTGATATTATTTACCAAAAATATGAAACAAATTCACTTGAAATAACATTTTCATTAAAACATATTACATTGCAAACTATGATAGTCCTTGTAATACCTAAATCAATCAACATAAACTCAAAACCTCAAATCACTCACAGTATGAATTGTTGCAGTCTCTTTTTTCTTTTATTTAAACTTTCTTATGGCAAGCTCTTTCAAAAACTGATACTCTAGTTCATAGAAATGAATCTTTTATTCACTACACGCAAATATTAGCGGACATTGCATGAATATGTTTAAACTTAGTTGATTTACAGTTCTGCAACCATGAGATTTCCCTTTTTGGCGTAGAAAAAATGGAGCTAAGATTTTTAAACTAAGGAAAAGTGCTACATTCTGGAGATGTGACAATAATGTTAGCCGATTTGTTTATAAACATGCTTCAGAAACAAACTGTTGGCAGGCTACAAAGACAGCTCAATGCGCTCAATTACATTATGAAACTAACCCAAAAACTGCATTCTGGTGCTTATGACTTTTTTCTTATCACGGCAAAATTCATTTCTAAAAACTAACATAAGAAAAATTTTAGTTTTTAGATAGCCAATAAAATTGTATCTTCATACTCATATCTCAAATATTTAATCTTCGCGTCCTGATTTTATGTGAGCAATACGACTATCGAAAGTAACGTTCACATAAAAATAGCACAACGGGAATACTGAATGGAGAGATCGAAACATTTTCCCATTCTCGAACCATTCGTAAGCCGATCCATCACGGCTTATTTTCCGTCTGTTAAAGCGAGACAATGATAGCATTTCAGCAAGGAACGAAAAGAGACAGACACAAGGCAACACAAATTTGATCAAAGCCTCTAGTGGCTCGCTAATAAGAATTTGAAAGCCGGAAAATTTCGGCTTATGAATGGGAATTTTCACGTTATCGTATTATACAGAAGATATTACGATCTTTAGTCATTTGAAATTTCATGTACATGTTTAAGATGCATACATGTTTTCAAAAATCTCAAGTAGGTCTAGATATTCGAAAGGGAAGCCGGAAGGGATCGGGTTATATGGACGCTTCGCCACTGTACTAGCTAGTATTTAATACTAGCGTACTTATGAGTATTTGATATTTGATAGTAAGTAACACTTGCTGATATGATATTGTACTTCAAAACAAAAGGTTGTATTTGAGTACTCGTATTTAGTCTGATTTGCTTTGCGTATCTGATTCGGGTGTTTTGGGAATAGTGGAAAAAATTAAAAATTAATGTAATTTTTGGTTTTCGGCATTGAATCCGTTACCGACTGTTTTAGATTAGCCAAGAAAAGATTGGTATCAGAGATCGATCGATGAAAAGTCATATAGTTGGCAATAGGATTAGTTGCTCATATCTTAGTAAATTTTTCGACTTTGGTAAATTGAACGAATACAGGATGTGTTTTGTTCATATAATAAAAAGAAAATCAAATTAAATTGATTGAACTTGACGACCTCTCGATAACGTGAGCAATTCGGAATAATTGATGGTTTGTTGAGTAACCCTCTGGAAAACGGAACAGAAGTTGGCGTAGGATATTCCCACACTCCAAAAAATATTTGAGCTTCGAACAGTTTTCCAAGCGAACCTAGCAAGCTGATGGGTCAGTAGCTCTCAGACAAAGCGCGGCTCTTACCTGGCTTAGGTAGCGGAATAACCGATGCTTGTTTCCAAACAGCTGAGAAGTATCCATTTTTTTTTTCAATCGAATCAGACAGAATTTTTCTATTTAACCTTCTGATACTCTTTGACGGAAAAACCAATTTAGTCAAGTATTGTTTCGACTCAAGGAACAACTTAGTGAAAAACCAGGGAAGCAAAACAATTAATTCTTTAAACATACATAACCAAATCATAATATTTTGCAGCGCCTTATCTTTAAGTAGTTTTCTTGTATAAAAAGTTCAAAATAAGAATCGTAAAATTTCCACCAAATATATTTGAGAAAGAATTGAAGCAATAGGGGCAAAATTGACATTTTTTTTATGTATTCTTACATTTCAGTTAAAACCTGGAATGAAATGAACTAGAATCGCTTCTCAAGACATAGGATTAACGATTTTCAACGAATCATTTACCTCAAAACGTCCAAAAGCAAAATATTGTTACGAAATAACGCAGAATAATCATGTGGCGGCAATTTTCAGCTTTTTCAAACATATTTTAAACTATTTCAATACATTTAATGCACCGTTTCAGTCAAAGCAACTATTGATTCACAAATTGTATGCTGAATGCAGTAGTATTTTTAGAAGAATTTGCTTGAATTGTGTGAAACATGGTTTCATTGACGTACTGGAAAATATCGAATGGGAGGAATAGCATTTAGTTCCAGATATGGATATTTATTTGGGACCAAAATGTGAAGAAAACATAGCGTCTTTTGAAGAAGTTGTAAAATTGGAGATCATAAAATTAGGAAAAGAGTTTTACGTTACCACAAATAACTCTTGATAGTTCAAAACGAACGAATTCTCTGCAGTTCAAAAATTTGTCAAAAAAAGTTGGCTGTGTAGAATCTATTTTAAATGTCGAATAGAGAGATCTAGCAGTAACTTTTTGAAATGATGAAAAGCAGAGTTTATTGCAACTAACAGTAGAGGAGTTTTGGAAAAAAAATTAGAAAAAGCAAAAAATTTTGAGGATGCATGCATGTTTCCTCATTTAACTAATATATCAAAGTATGCTCTAGTTTAGCCACATTCAAATGCTGAGTCGGAAACAATATTCTCGATTGTAACCCACATCAAAGCTTAAAAGCAAAACAGAATAAATGAAGATTCACTGAACGCAGTTTGTTGCATCCGCTCAAATTTTCTGTCTAGAAATGTTACCTGCACTGATTTCGAGCCTTCTGATAAACATTTCAATTTGCACAATGTACAAAATCTATTTGATTAGTGTAAAAATGAACCCATTTTATATTGCGTTATAATGAAATGATTTTTTCCTGAAATGAATATATGTTTTTTTCTTCGCTGTAATAAATCAACTATATATATATATATATATATATATATATATATATATATATATATATATATATATATATATATATGTATATATGTATAAAATATATAAAACTGCCTTTTTTTTCTTAAAAGTATGTCATTTGCGCGATATTGATAAATAAATATAAAACTATCGCGAATAAAAAACCGAGAGACTTCGCACTCTGCTTTGTGAGAAAAACGAGCATTTTCGAGGGAATTTCGGCAACAGAAACCTCACAACACTGGTAGGGTCGATGATTTGAAGGATATTTTTCACATGCTTGCTGTAGCTACAGAGTTGTTCGCACATTCATTAAAAACCACACATGTCTATTTTTTATGAACATAAATACATACGGCCTGCGAATTTACTAATGATCTGATTATTCGGTCAGAAGTTATAAAAAAAATCCAATATCAGTGAAAATGATTTTATTCGAGGTAAATAGAACAAAAATATCTTTTTCGAAACAAATTTTCACAGGTTTGAGTATTTCAAACTGCCATGTGAAAAAAACAAGCGAAAAAGCTACTCAGTAATACTTCAAACATCGTATCAACAATCTTATCAGTATGTATCGAGTATGATACATATTTCGGATGTCGTTCTACTTTAAATTAAGTACCTACATGGTGGTACGCATATCAATCAAGCTTCATGGAATTTAAGTAGATAATCGCTAACAATGAATCACTTTTGTGTACGTAAACTAAATGAAAATGTAACAAACATTTCGAAGAACGAATACAATAGGCAGTTACTTTTTCGCAATGTTTCCAAAGCTTTGCTTTTTTTGTACCAATTAAGTTCAGTTTACAAAAGAAAAAAAACATTTCAAGAGACTTGATTAAGAGCGGAGAAATTGAATGTAATAGCCGATATTTTCATTTACAGTTACACAATGGCGAAACAAGCAGTGGATACTTCATTCATTCCGGAATTACCCAAAGGACCGCTCTGCGAATATCGTAATCGAGCGAAATTCGATTGGAAACTGTTGAGACTGTTCTTCGAAGAAGAGAAGACGCTGAAAATTAAGGTACGATCTTAAATAACCAACTCTGTGTCAGAATCTCAACTATTTGCATCATTTCAGTACAAAATATGGAAAATCCTAGAATCCGACCCACTTTTCGCTAAACCCAAGGAAACTTTGTCCACCGATCAGCAAAAACGTATTGCCGCGATGCAAACGAATCGTATGGCTTATTTGGACGTGGCACCGGCCGATGTCTACAATCTTAGCTTTCAGGATAAAACTCGCTACTTGATGAGTGTCAACGAGGCTATTCACGCGGTATGTCCCAGCTTGTCGGTGAAAACCGCACTAGGCATTGGACTATTCAACAACGCTCTACTCGCTATGGGTACGGAGCGACACATGAAATACTACAAAGCTGCATGGAATCGCGAACTTGTTACAGCCCTCGCTATTACCGAGGTCGCACACGGAAGCAACACAAAACGCATTCGCACAACAGCAACGTACGATCCAAAATCACAGGAGTTTGTCATCAATACGCCCGACTTTGAGGCAGCCAAATGCTGGGTTGGAAACTTGGGCAAAACTGCCACCATAGCTTTAACCTTTGCCATCCTGTATACTGCTGATGGCATGAACCACGGGTTGCATGGCTTTTTGGTACCAATACGCGACCCGAAGACTCTAAAGTCTTACCCGGGCGTTCTAGTCGGAGACATTGGGGAGAAAGTTGGATTGAATGGAATTGATAATGGATTTGCCATGTTCACGAACTATCGCATTCCTCGCGAAAACCTCTTGAATCGAACTGGTGACGTCAAGCCCGATGGAACCTATGTGAGTGCTTTCAGTGAGCCTGGTAAAATTTTAGGAGCAGCCTTGGAATCATTTTCGGCAGGACGATTGGGAATTATGCAGGAATCGGTCAATACACTATCTAGTGCTGCTGTTATTGCAGTTCGATATGCCGCATTGAGGAAACAATTCGGCCCAGAAGTCGATGGACCGGAAACTGCCATCATTGAGTATCCGTTGCATGTAAGTGTAACATAAATCGCTTGATTGAACGTTCATATATTTGTTACTTACAGCAATGGAGGATATTCCCGTATCTGGCGGCCGCTTGCGTCCTTAAAGTTTCTGTATATGAACTGACAAGCACATATTTAAAAACTGTTGCAAAATCTCAGGCTGATTCGAATGGTTTTGAGTTACTGGTAAGTTTTGTTTGCATCTGAAGCAAATCGTATTAGTCTTTTAATTTAATTGTGCGCATGCAGACTCAAATCGTATCCGAAATCCACGCTCTGATTTCATCCTTGAAACCCTTGATTACATGGACCGCACGTGACGCGATCCAGGAGGCTCGTGAAGCTTGTGGTGGACACGGTTTTCTAAAAGCAGCAAACCTGGGTGAGCTTCGCAACAATCACGACCCTAGTTGCACGTATGAGGGTGACAACAACGTTTTGGGACAGCAATGCTCGAACTGGCTGCTTCGGCAATGGGATGGCAATGTGGAAAGTCCTGTGGGTACTGCGAATTTTATCAAAAGACGCCAACTTATCCTTTCTATGAAATATGCAGATCTAGTGAGAAGATATCCCGTGGGTTCAATGGATTGTAAGGCTTAATACAATAGTTTATTGAAAACTTATGTTTTGATTATTCTTCTACTTTTCAGTCGTTGTCGATTGTTATGAATGGCTGATGTGTTTCCTATTGGATAAAATCTCTTCTGAGATGAAGTCAGCAATGAGCCAGGGAATAACCAAATTCGATGCTCGCAACAATACGCAAGTTTACGGCGCGCGAGACTTGACGCGAGTCTATGGCGAGTACTATGCCTTGTACAACTATCAAATCCGAAGCCGGTCGTCAGAGCTGAATGGCAACCTGAAGGACATCCTGCACTTATTGTTCCTAGTCTACGCTTACTGGTGCCTCGACAAGCACATGACGACATTCTATCAAGGCGATTTCGATCCTACACGACAATTTGTTAAAGAAGTTCGTGCAAATCTGCTGACGAGTTGTGCTCAACTCAAAGACAGTGCGGTGTCCGTAACGGACGCAATTGCGTCACCTGACTTTGCTCTGAACTCAGTCATTGGCCGATCTGATGGAATGCTTTATCAAAATCTTCAAACAGAATTTATGACGAATCCCGGTGCACTCGAGAGGCCTTCATGGTGGAAAGATGTTCTAATCACACCAAAATCTAAGTTATGAGAAAGTTTCGATGTTCGAATTCAAAACATTCGTATTGGGACGATTCTATAATTTTTGTTTGTCCATTCCAGTGTCTGTATGCAAAACTATGAAAGCATCAGACGCTAGTAGATAGAATTTTCGTAAGTTTAATCTAATCGTAAATCTCGCACCAATTAAACTAGCATGATGTAACTATTTTTCTACGTGGATATGAATCAACTTGTATACAATGTAGTTTTTGGAAATCTATTTATATGACCGCAAGGTAATAGTTATGTCGATATCAAACATACCACCACAATCTAAAATTCACTATATTTTTGAAGACAAATTTTCTTGATGCAAGACAAAGAACCATTTTTATGATTCCTGAAACCATACGCATACACTTAATTCATAAATACATAACTCTATATATTATTTACATACAAAAAAATCATACTGTTACTTATTTTTTCAGTATCGATTATACATAGTACCAAATATTAAAAAAAAGGTTAATTTGGAATTCAGCTGTTGTTTGGAATGAAGTACAAGAAAGAGTTTTTTCTTATCGCTAGAACATCTTTCTGAAGCTTTTAATTGAAATTCGACCATTGGAGTAAGTTCTAGTGATTTTTACTTGTTAAAATTTTTTTTTATGTTCGTTTGGAATTAGGATCAATCATTCGGGTTGATAATTTGTGGCATTCACACGCTTCAATATCACTCTTCATTATTTTAGATGCTCTTTTATGTAATTTTGTGGATAGATGAATCAAATCAAAATGCTAAAAGTAAAGTTGTCCCACTAAAATCCTCCTCGATTCTAGGCATTAAAGTTGGCGGTAAGTTCGAACTAGCGATCACACACCTCAAAAAACGGTACTCTATCTACTCGGCTGCACAAACTTCTATTAAAATATTAGGCGTGTTATTTTTGCTGCCCCTATCCATAATAGAACAATGCTCTCTAGAACAGACGTATTGGAAACAACAATAACTCTTGTTATGGATAGAGGGAGTTGTTGTTTCCAATGCGTCTTTACTGGATAGCATTGTTCTGTTATGGATAGGAGGAGCAAAAAACACACCTATTATTTTATTAATGAGCTTTTATAATTGATGTGTCATCTATAAGAATCTCAACAGCATCCCAGAGACTGCAAGGGTACAGAAAGCTCTGTCCAGAAGCCATCAAGTGCATATAGGACTATTACTTGAAGTGTTGCTCAAAATACACTTCCGAGAGTGTACAGTAAATAATCATATTGAAGATGAGTAAGAAGGCAAAAGCCCTGAGCGGACACCTAACTCAACCCAGATTAAACAAATTATCTCATATGAAAGGATTGAATGGGCAATAAACTCCTTCAAACTCTTTAAATCACCAGGACCAGATGGGATCATCCGGGCTCTGCAACAAAGAGCCACAAGGAAGCTGAAATCCATCCTGGTACACATTTTTAGAGCGAGCGTGAAACTCAGCTACATAACAGAATCGTGGTGGCTGGCAAGAGTGGTGTTCATCCTCAAGAGTGGCAACAAACTGGCTGACCTTCCAGAACCATAGAGAGTAGTCAGCCTCATATCCTTCGCAATGCAGATCGTAGAGAAGCAGATCGACCTATATATACGAACTGGCCTCTTAGTGAAGATTTTACTACACAAATTTCAATTTGTTTATCAAAGGGGCAAGTCAACTTTATCAGCCACACATAAGGTGGTACAACTAATGGAAAAAGCATTGGATAGTAAGGAAACCGCACTTTGCGCTTTCATGAACATAGATGGAGCTTTTGACCTATGCAAGGGAAAGCTTGAAGCCGTTCAAGAGGTAGTAAAATGGGCGAGTAAAGTACTGAGGTACCGAGGTGTATTCGCGTAGCTGGGGGAAGCACAGGTAAGAGTGAACACTACGAAAGGATGTCCGCAGGGAGGATATTATCAACTCAGCTATGGTCCCTTCTGCTTAATGACTTTCGTTGGAACCTCAACCTTCTTTGGAACCGCTCTCGAATACGTGGATGGCATCACAGTATTAATAAGAAGCTCACACAAGGATACTTTGAGATTCAGAATATAAAAGATTTTAAATGAAACAGCAAAATTGTGAGAGGAAGAAGATCTATCAATAAATCCTCAAAAAACCAACATCGTTCCATTCGCCAGGAAAAGAAAAAAACGATGTAGGAGCCATAATTATTAGGGTCACAGAGGTGGAATAGGTAAAATATCAGGAATTGGTAAAATATCTTAGAAATCCACCTGCATAGGAAACACACTTTGGACAGCCATCTAAACAAAACGAAACTGAAGGCCACTAGCGGTGACAATGCAAATGCTTGTACGAAATCGCGGACTATCACCGAGCCAGACGCTCTGAGCACTCAAACACATGATGAGATGAGGTTAAAGGTCACAATCACAACAAGAAACAAATGGGAGAATGGTTTACCCTCTCGCAGAAAGGGGCATGAATATAGTATATGAGCGGTTCAAAAATGATTGTGGAGTGGGAGCAGGGATCGTAGGACTGAGGTGCGAAATGCACTTTCCCGTCACTAAGGAGGCCACAAACTACCAAGCGGATTTACATGTTATACTTAAGGCCACGCGTACATTAAAACTAAGCAACGCTAAACGCTTTAGCATGATCCTTTCAGACCTGCAGACTATAAATTGCGATCAAATAAATTTAACTATACCCTTAGAGACGAGAGAGATCCTTTATGAAATAGGCCATGAAGTGTATAGATAGGGAAATTAAATCATTGACAACGAAAAAGATGGAAAGCTATTAGCTGAATTTGGAAGGTTTAAAACGCGCAGAAGATTGCCTCAACTTGGATACAAAAAGTGTAAAAGGAGCAGTGGCACCCCATAAAAGTGGCATAAGGGTCCTATGTGGAGCTTTAACAGGCCATATTTCCTGCAAAAAGTTTCTCTACTGGATAAGTCAAGAACGAGAGGACTTTCGTACATATTTCGGAGCAGCGGTAGAGAGCGTAGAGCATCTTCTCACACACTGTTCATCACCAGCGAGACGATGATCAGAAATGCTTGACTCTGCTCTTCCCTCCATCTGGGACAAAAGTTCCGTCCGGGGACATATCAAAGTTCACAAAGGGTATGGATACCCTATAGAAGGCACTATAGACCCAAGAGGTTGCAATACTAGGGGCCATCTCGGCTCGCTTCATAATTTCATTTGATTTATTCATTTATGCGTATTAATATTCCAGTTACAAATGGATAATTTGTGCACCAATCAGACTCGAGCATCCACGAAAAATTCCCACAGCAGCCGAATTTGAATCCACACATGGAATTTCTTGTTACAATAACAAAGATATCTCATCAGTTTGAGTTTCGTTGCTCAGCAATTTTTTCGCATTAAAGTTGCCGCAGTGTAAAGGGAATAACGAAAGCTGTTTTCTTCACTATATCCGAAAATTGGAATTTTAGATTTACATAATTTGTGGCAGCTATTACCAAGAAAACTATGTTTATCTCTTAAGAATCACTCATCACAGCTGATTGCCAATTTGTATTTAGAATCCGTCTGAAAATATACTTGTGCGACCAAATGCATTGGAACAGCTAGACTGATTCGAAATTCACAAGATACATCTAGAAAACATGAACAGCTGCATGGAAATATACATGAAACTCTTCTTATTATTCATCCCAATAAGGAATGGTACGTGAAAATGATGTTTACCATTTTAATCAATGAGAGTAAGGAGGAGAAGAAGGTAGCAACTTTCTCGCGCCCAGCGTGGGCTAGCCTTCTTACAGAAAAAAATCATACTTAATTTAACAAAATTCAAAATACTATTCTATTAAGTCGAAAAAATATGTATTTATTTTGATGAAAGGGTTGAGAGAATATTCGTCCAATCTATAGAGTCAAGAAGATGGTGAATGCTTTCATAATTAGCATTAAGAAATTCGTATACAATTGAATTATTGTACGTTCTTAAGTAAATAGAATCAGGAGTGGCAAGTTCAACTGAGAGTGCTGTATGGTGTGAACTATTGCAAAAAAGATGCTCTGTGTATTAGTTGGACCTACCACTACGTCGTTATAAGCGTTATTGAACACGAGATCCAAGCAATTACCGTTTTGGTTAGGAGTCGGAAAATAGATCATCGGTCGGGATATTTTTATTTTATTTATTTATTTTCAAAGAATATCGTCTAATACAGACTAGTAGTATTTACAGATTTAAAAATCTACAACAAATCAGTCAAAATGGACTGTTTTTGGCTAAGCTCTTTTTCAAAGATGATACAGATAAATTAAAATCAAATTGATGATAATCATCGTTGAAATTTCTTTTGATGCACGAAATGGGCTCATTAAAGGCGTAGTTGGTCCGATAGGCAGGGACAGATAAAATGTTGACTCGTCTCATTCTGTGACCCTTGGTATTGAGGCCAAATAAACCTAAAAGGTTTTCACATGAAATGTTACCCATGAGGATCTTAGCAGCAAAGATAGTTTTGAAATTTTCTCGTCTCTTGTTAAGTGTATTCATGGCCAGTAAGTTAAGTCGATTAATGTCAGGAGGCAAGTGAAGAGGGTCTGACCAAGCAAATTCACGCAAACAAAACCGAAGAAATTTTTTCTGAATGGACTCGATACGGTCCACATAAACCTGCTGATAAGGCGCCCAAACTATACACGCATATTCAAGTATTGGTCTTACTAACGCACAAAAAAGAATCTTAGTAAGATGTATGTCATGAAACTCTTTGGATCGCCTCCTCACAAAACCCAAGGAAGATGAAGCTTTTGATAAGATTGCGTTAATATGATCGTCAAAAGTAAAAGAATTGTTTAGAAGTACTCCTAAATCGAGTACTTTGTCAGAATATCTTAAGGTAATACTATTCAAAGAGTATTCAAAGCTCAACGGATTAATTTTACGCGTGTACGAAACAACGGTACACTTGTCAATATTAATTACTAATTTATTAAGGTCACACCAGGTCGTGAGGTTATTAAGGTCAGCTTGAAGTTCCAAGCAGTCGTGAACATTAGATACCCTTTTAAAGATTTTGGCGTCATCAGCATATAGTAAAATGGATGAATGTTTCAGGACAGATGGTAGGTCATTTATGTATAAAAGAAAAAGTAGAGGTCCTAAGTGACTACCTTGAGGAACACCAGATAAGACAGCAATTTCAGACGATAGGGCGCCACGGAAGGATACGCATTGGGTACGACATTCCAAATAAGATGCTATCCAGGAAATGAATAGCTGAGGAAAGTTAAACGAGGACAATTTACACAATAAAATGGAATGATCCAGCTTATCAAAAGCCTTCGTGAAGTCAGTGTAAATACAGTCTACCTGAGATCCTGCCTCGATTGAAGGGATAACAATGTTGGAAAACTCAAGCAGGTTGGTAGTTGTGGATTTGCCTTTCAAGAAACCATGTTGGAAAGGAGATAATATGGATTTAGTATGAAACGCCACAACATTGCTGATTATCGCTTCAAATAGTTTAGCAACACATGGAAGTTTTGCGATGGGACGATAATTGCCTACAACATTTCTATCGCCTTTTTTATGAATAGGTGTAACAATTGCGTATTTCCAACCACTTGGAAAAATACCGAGTGACAGAGAAAGGTTAAAAAGGTAGGCAAGGATAGGAGACAGGGAGGAGATACAATATTTTAAGATAGCGCTAGGAATGCCGTCAGGGCCTGGTGTCAAATTATTGTCCAACTTCCTAGAAAACGTTAAAATGGTATCTTCGTCTATAAACCAGTCTTTCATTCCCAAAGAAGAAGTTGGGATCATTGTCAAGTTGTCATTATTATTATTAATATTAGTAGAAGGTTCCGTATTATATGCGGTACGGAAATGATTAGCGAAAATATTGCTAATAGTTAATGGATCGGAAATGGCCATGTCGTCTGAGTTAAACGTGGTGGGATACCCATCATGATATCTCTTGGAAGTAATAAAATTCCAAAACCTTCTAGGCTGCTGTTGAAAAGTAGAATTAAGATTTCTAAGGTGAATTTGGTAAGAACTTTCGACCTCGGAGTGATAAATATTTTTCAACTCTACAAAAACCAAAAAGTCAGAAACAGAACGAGACGAGCAATATCTTTTCCAAGCTTTAGATTTTAAATTTTTTATATGGCGTATTGCCTTCGTTTTCCATGGAACTTTAATGCAATTGTTAGGAAAAGAGACTGGCACAAACTGGGTAAAGCATCCAAAAAGAATTGAATGAAAATTGTACACTGCCTTATTAATGTCCTTTTCTAACAACACAGTGGACCAATCACACCCTGCGATGAGATCATTTAGTACATCCAAGTCGACTTTCTTAAAGTTAAATTGACACGGTGAGTTATGTAAAGGAGTGCTTAGAGATGTATTGATTTCGTAGATGATTAGAACTGGTTCATGATGTGTTGAATCGCAGAGAGATGATGGACAGTGCTTGACCTCGGACGGGTAGGCGTTTGAAGTAAAAACTAGATCCAATAATCTTCCATGACTGTTCAAAATGCTGTTTACTTGGTTTAAGCCGCACGCAAGCATTGCGTTTATAAACTCCTCGGCGTATGGGCGATTACCAGGAGAAAAGGTTGGGGCTAATGTGAAGCCGTCGTCAGATAAGTTCCAAGTAATTCTGGGTAGGTTAAAGTCACCCATGAGGATGAGTTCATCTTTTCCATCTAATAGGTCACATAAATGATGAGTGGCGTTAAGTACTTGCTCATAACAAATCGATGCTGAATTAGGAGGGATATAAAGAACTGCTAAATAGAGTTGTGCCATTCCCAGGTCCACACGAGCACAGACAAGTTCCAAGCTATCGGTGTTTGGTATGATTACTTCTGATACGCGATCCGAACTGCGCACGGCAAGCAGTACGCCCCCACCTACCGGGGCGTCGAGTAAAAGTCCATGACGATCTTTACGGAAGACAGAAAACCGCGAATCAAACAGTTCTGTATTCAATATCTTCGCGCAGAGCCAAGTTTCAGTTAAAGCTACGACATGAAAGTCTGAAGAAAGATTGTACGTGTAGAATTCGTTAGCTTTAGATCGCATACCGCTCATGTTGGCGTAGAAGATTGACATGTTTTCGAGTCGTTTTTTGACAGAGATTTACCAGCCGTAGCACGATTTCTTGGTGTAAATTCACGGACGATTGCGTTCAAAGGCCAGAAACTGGGCTGTGTGATGGTGTTAAAGGAGCAATCTGGAACGATGACCTTAAACGATGACACCCGAGGATGCTGACCAATTTTCGCAACCGAAATTATTAAACTAGTCGCTACGAAATTTCAAGTTTCATTCTACAAGTTTTTCTTTGGGAGCTTTATGTCAACAAATGTTTGGCTGAATATGGCTACAATTTATTAACCTCGATGTTTGGACGTGAACGTCATTTTAATCCGTTGCCAATAAATGAAAAATCAGCTTAACTTCAAAGGTATTGAGCTGAACTCATTTGAACCTGAACAAAAATATGAGGCTTAGTTTTTAGCCCCAATGCGTACTCATAGGTTTAATCTAATTTTTTTGCTACCACTTTTGACAAGTCGAATAACACTTTCAAGAGCTCTTCGATTTAAATAAATAAACTCAAAAAAGTATTGATTTATTCCAGGAAATTTCCATTAAACATTTGAAATTTCCAGCGGACAAACCAATCGACATTTTAAAATCGTTCTTCAACGGTTGATGTTTGATCATCATTAGTATTTTGTTTTTGTTTTCATTTATCTTTTCCTCTCTGAGCTTCAAGCTTCCGATAAATTTGCCATCAAGGTACTCAATAATTTATTGACAAGGGGATTTCCCACTGCTTTTAGAACGTTTCAATTCTAAAAGTAGAATTACAAAAAAAAAGTAAAAAGTTTAAACTTTAGTAACATATTCTCATCAGATCTCATCGGTGCTATTTCTCTTTAGTGGTACTTGATTAGATACGCTTACATCGTTTAAAGTTAACTAGAGGTGGAACGTGGTGACGACGTTGTAGAATCTTCAGAAGTTGCAAGATCAAGAAGAAACTATTGATTTCATGGTATCTGAAAAGTGAGGGAAACAACTTGTTGCAGTAAAAAATAGACGTAGCATCTTAGGTATACTTAACGTTGAACTTGAAATTCACTGTTCCATTACAAGTAGACTCTCCCAGTTGGCATTCATATTATTGTTATGTAGGATCAGATTTGGTATTGGCTTTTTGAGAATTTAATTTAGGAAGCCGATTTTTAATATTCTGATCTTGTTGCTCTAATATGACACTTTTAAAGTAATAACTAGCATTGTGATTAATGCAGTGGGTCACACAGGCGGTGGTAAAAGAAGGAAGGGAAGGGGGGTATTGCTTGACTACTTCTGAACATTTTTGGTGGCAATTTACTCTCTACTTACCCTTTTTGTGGCTTTAAAGTACTTCACTCAAAATCAAGGAAAGTGTAAGGAGAATCTGGGTGCTGCTCCCTCCATTTTAAAGTTATCTGCATGTCTACGACTGTAACGATGGAATACTTCTCAATCCATCACGTCGAATTACAAAAATTGATCGCGTTTCCCTTACAATCAGATATGACTACACACCGAAATCATTTTTTCTTGAAAATAACGTATTTTCGGAACTGGCTCCGTAGGGCATGATCCGAAACAGGATAGGAGAAAATTATGGATTGGATAGGTCTGCTGTGAATTGATGACATTTCAGTTTGACACAAAATTATTGAATGGTATTTTGAAATTTATGACAAATCTTGTTGAAACAATCTAATGCAGTTCTTGCTCAATATAAATTTAATTGCATGTCGCATGACAAACAACACATAGGAATGCTTAAAATAAAATACTATCTAATAAAATCATTCAAAGTGAGACTTCTTTCATTTGATAATATTCATTAGCTGAAACTAACTAGCCAAAGCACACCGAACTTTTTCCAACTAGTGAAAAAATTCGCACCATCATCAAAAAGATACAAAATTAACTCTTTTTATTTAAGTCGTCGCTTACTATTCAAACACATCTGCATCCGTGAATTCATTTGCAAATAACCTGTCAGTTTGCTTCAAGTTCGAGTGGTCGAGACATCAGAGACTAGCCGGCAACGCTTGTTGATGTTGATGAGAGTTAAAATCGAAGCAAATTAACTTGAGCAAAACAGTTTACCTGTAAAGTTCCGATCATACGGCGGTGTGGTGTGTAAAAGATCGTACATATTAGATACCGGTTTTTGTGAATGATTATTTCTGGGTGAGTGATTTTAGTATAGTTTTTTTTATGTATCTATGATTGCTTAAATAGATAGATGCATGATCAACACGTATGAGAGTGATTATGCTAAAAAATGATTTTCATAAATATAAAAGCCAACGTTTTTGATCTCGGTTAGTTAACGAGTCGATCGCAAAAGTTACAGTGTTGGTTTTGAAGCGAAAGTTGAAGGTTTCATCGAAGAGTTTTTTTTATTTCTTGGGAGCAAATTTAAATATTGTTCTTAGAACGCGTTGAAAAGATGTAAGAATCATTTGGAAATATTATGGTTTGAGGAAAATAGTTTTAATTGCATGTCGTAATAGCTCCACATACTTTACATATGGCCACGTAATTTTATTGTGACTTTATCCGGTTAACGTGACCGCAAATTAATTTTGAGTTTGTGACAATACGTGCAAAGCATGACGTAGTTTGAGGTTGAAGATACTTAACAAGTTTGTCAAATAGGAATAGTTAATTTTGTGTACATATGAAATTATATTCACCTGTGCGGAAAACCTACTATGTGAGATCATTTTCAGCGTTGAAATGTTCAATTTGTGTAAGATTTTCAATTAATTTTGCAAAAACAGCTACGGAGATGCCGTCGAAATGTACGTGAACAAAACCAAAGTCAGGGATAACAACAATGGAACCTGTTCGAAAACAAAAATGATTCATGTGCACCACGGGACGTCTCAAACTGGTTATTTACATGGAAATTCCCCGGATCAGATCTAAGAAACTCGTCAGAAAGTTTAGAGTTATTTTTTTTTAATAATTGTTCGAGTAAAATGAAGGATTCTGCTGCAAGAAGAAGCCATCGATTTGGCTTGGGAAGTTCCAGACTCTGAAATCATAAAAAGCATCAGATTGATAGTTATAAAAAGCATCAAACAAATATCAATGTATCGTGGATCTGAAGTATTTTATCGTGATTTTTAATAAATTTATTATTAGAATCTTTCATTATGTAATACATCAACATTTTACCTTGTTCTTGAAACATCGAAACAATCAGGGATCCTCTATCTAGTAAACACACATCCACCACCACGCTCTCATCTTGAACCACAACGAGCACAGTCAACTAATTCCGATAACCACAAATTGATAATAAATACTCGTCTAAACGGAAAATACTAATTGCCGTGGAACGTTTGCAAATTAAGACGCAAATATTTTGTTTGTGTCTAAAGTCACTAGTTGGAGCAGTGTCGTCGTCTCCATGATCGTGAAGTGTAAAATACTTAAAATTATTATTACTTTTTTCCCGCAGTAGATACAATAGAGTTAAAGTGCACCTTGCTTACAAGTCATAAAACTGCATCTTTGGTGTAAGCATAATTGTTTTTCGTTTAGCTTGCATTTTCAGACCTAAGTTCTTTTTCAGTTTGTTAAGTCAGTCGTCGGTATTGGCATTGAAATGCTGAATCGATTCGAAATGTTGATTATTTGTCTTTTTTAACCCACTACGCTGATAATTTTTCGAAAAAATGAAGGTCATGTTTCGCAATTTTTGTACCGCAGATTCTCTGATAGTAATCCGTTTTTAAATCAGCTGCTAAATATTTATGGTTATAGACTACATGTTTATGACATATTACAGTGACTTACATAATATTACTGAGACGTTGCTAATTTTAATTTGATTATTAAATTTTCTTTATTATTAAATTAATTTGTTTTTTTTTTTAATTCCAGAACCTACATGATGAGGGCATTTTTTATGTTAGCATTGTGTCTAATTGTAGCACAGACAGGTGAGTTTGCATGTGCCTCTCACGAATTTTTACTTCCAAGAAAAAACACGTCAAAAAAATTTATTTCCCACATTAGCGCCAATGCTTGGGCAAAATTATTAGAATTAAAAATTCGAAGCATATGGTAATAATCATTTGTTCAAAAATGACAACAATAAGACATGGAGAGTGTGAAGAGACAGAAGATGTGTTGACAGAGCTGTTAACCATTCTTTTAACATTTAGAAATTACCTATTACAACCTGAACTAATCTAACAACCCTGCCCATTTACCCTCTCTCTTGTCTAAAAAAATCTCTGAAGTCCCATCAAAATTCACCATTCAACAAAATTCACTCATTTCAGTTCTTGCCCAAGTCAAATACAAGGAAGTACGGACACCAAATGGTGTAGCATATAGCGGTACATTCGATTCGAACGGTGCTAGTGGCGGTTTCGGTGGAGGCTACAGTTCCGGCGGATTTTCCGGAGGTTATGGCGGATCCGTTAACGGCTATCCTTATGGTGGTACTGTATCAAGTCGTGGTGGATTTGGTGGTGGCGTTGGAGCATTCCCGGACTACGATTCGTTCATAAATCCATCTGAATTCGAAAGACTCATAACAGGACAGCTTAACCAGCTACAACGTGGCTATGCAAGGTAAATATGAATATGTATATAAGAGAAAATACCGTCAGATTTGACAAAAAATGTCGGTTTCATGGCTATTAAATTAAAATGCGAAAAATATCAATCATTTTTATTGAATTTTTTATTGTTGTCACTAACATGGATAGGAAACAACTATTTTACGATTAGTTTTATGTGAATTTTTTTTTAACAAGAAATAAAGCTTAGAAACTACCTACTGTTAGTAATGGACAATGAAAATGTACTACGTTGATTCACTGAAATATATCAATATGCATGTTGTGTTTGTGGTTGATTTTTGACATTATCATCAAATTCGGAATTTATGGAGAAAAAATAATAATTTAAAAACTACACTAGGTGATACTGAGCATGATTTGAAAAATCGCTATTTATAGTAAAATTTTTCACTGATAGGTATCATAATTTATCACTTAATCGTATTGAACAAACAAATTTGTACACTCTCATTTGGATATAATGCTTTTCAGTTCATTTGCCTTTGATATATTTCATTATTCCAATGCATGAGACCGCACCGAAAAATGCGCATTTGTGGAAGTAATTGAGTTTCATGGGTCTATTGTAAATTTGTCGCATTTCAGACATCACAACTTTGCTTGTTTGTTGATTTTTCGGTTTTTCTCAGTTTATTATTTCATATATCAATCAATATTCAAAATAAATGTCGATGAAATATGAAAAATGGCAGCACGGTTTAAAAGTCAGTTCGTATATTCTTATCTATACTTTAGCAGATATACATATACAGAATGACAGTTGAAAAAGGTTCCAAATGATTCCAAATTTATTTCGTAAGAGACTACCACTAGTTGTAAGTTGTTTTAGCCTTCCGTCCATCCAATGAGATATGACATCTTTGACAATCGTCTCCAGAAATGCAGATTCCATTTCTCTCTCCTTGCTTCTCTCTTACTGTTCTATGTCTACATTCAATTTCATTTCTTATACTAAAAATCGACTTTTAGATCTTGCCCTCTGCAATAATCCCTTCAAAAATATCTCTCTCCTCCTCTATTTCCACTTACGTTCACCCCAATCCCCATCATCATTCGCTTGTTATAAATTTCAAACTTGCTCAACCACTTCGAAAAAAAGAATGTTTTTTTCTCCGCGCTTCAACTTTTTCGACTTTTCGACAACTTTTTTTGCTGCTGATCTTTATGCCATTAAGTCGTGTACTTTTTTTGATAGCTAGCCTTCCATCTATTTACGGTCTAATTTTCAACTTAATATCTATCTACACACCTATGACACGTTCTTGCAAATCCTCTAGTCCACCTTCGTTCTCTACTGAAGTGTATACTGCCCTTCGCAACAAATACTAGGCACGCTTGGTACGCTTGCGTAGTCCCTCTAAAGATTTGCTTGAAAATTTCCGCAAATACCGAATAGAGGGGGAAAAGCTAGAGAAACGGATGAGCGGAAATACTTTGCGCACATAGAGACATCGTTCATATTCTTGTAATCCAAAACCGTTTAGGTCGTACATCAATTCCCTGAAAACTTCAAAACACTTACCTGATATATTTGAGTTATTTGCTGCTTTCTTTTCCTCTACGTTTGCATAATTAAACCCATCTTATCTTCGCAACACCAATGCCTACCAATCTTCAGCTACTCGTTTTGATTTCAGTATGACCGTCCCCTTTGAATCAGAATCTTTAATATTCTTTTTGGACCCTACAGCCACCAAATGTCTTGATGGTATTCCGAGTGTATTTGTTAAGTGTCTATCTTCACCTTTAAGCGCTCCTTTTTTCTTTATCTAAGCTTGCCTGCCCGTGTTTTTCCTTCTGTTTGGAAAGTCGCAAATGTTTTTCCGATCCTCACTCAAATCGAGGACTGTTGAAACTTTTTCCAATACCGACCTATTTCCTTTCTTTCCTGTTTTTCGAAATCGCTCGATCGAATCATCCACATCAGAGTATGTGGCGACATGAATCATTTGCTCTCCAGGGAACAGCAGCGATTTATAAAAGGTCGTTCCACGTCAACAAACTTGGTTGAATTTGTCAATGATGGACAACAAGTTGACGTTATCTACATGGTTTTTGCTAAGGCATTTTGCTAAGGGACGTTCAACGACTACGAATTTAGTGGAATTCACTAACTCGTCGCGTGTACTTTGGACAATGGTCTTCAAGCTGATGTGATTTACACTGACTTCGCGAAAGCATTTGACAGGGTAAATCACACAGTGCTTTTAGATAAGATCTGTCATTTTGGTGTTCCCAGTTCCCTTACACCTTGGCTTTCTTCCTACATCCATGATCGCGTCTGCCGTGCTGTGTTTAATGGTTGTTCTTCATCCCCTTTCTTTCCTACTTCTGGTGTTCCCCAAGGTTCCATCCTTGGTCCCCTCCTTTTCACATTGTTTATCAATGACCTTCCTTGTAACTTTCAGTCTGACTCTCTGTTGTATGCTGATGATCTTAAAATTTTCCGTGCTGTCGCTTCACAAAATGATTGTTGTAAGCTACAATCGGATCTCTTTGTTTTAAGTGATTGGTGCTCTGCGAACTTCCTTGATCTTAATGTTTCCAAGTGTTTTGTGATGTCTTTTTCCAATAAGCCTAATCCCATTTCCTTTGAATATTTTTTGTGTGATAGTCTTTTGAAGCATGTAGATCAACATAAAGACCTCGGCATCATCTTTGATCCGAAGTTAAAATTTGATCTGCATGTTTCTTTTGTGGTTGCTAAGTCGTCAAAAGTAGCTGGTTTTGTTCTGCGCTGCTCTCGCTTTGCAAACAATATCAACACTTGTGTTCGCCTTTTTATTTCTCTTGTTCGTAGCATTGTTGAATATTGCTCCCAAGTGTGGTCTCCTCGTTTCGTGTACCTGTCTAATGCTGTTGAATCCGTTCAGCGTAAGTTTACTCGCTGCCTTTTGTTCAAGTTTAATGTTCCTTATCGTCCTTATGATGACCGTCTGCTTTTCTTAAATCTCCATTTGCTGCGTACCCGCAGAGTATTCCTTGATGAATGTCTTCTTTATAAGCTTTATCATGGCTTACTCTCTTCCAACATTCACGTGTGTCATTTCTTACGTGTGTCTGATCGCCCGGTTAGAACTCAGTCGCTTTTCCTTACTCCTTTTGCGCGTACTCTTGTGTATTTTTACTCACCTATACCTAGGATACTTAGAAGCCATGATAAGCATCAGTTTGGTTCTTTGTCCATGTCTTTTCTTTCTTTTAAAAAACATGTTATTGATACGATAACGTAGTCTCTTAGTTATTTTTATTATGCATTCTTTTCTTTACTTTTTCTTCAATTTTTGTTTTTATCATTTTATTATTTTTATTCCTGTTTTGCTTTATATTAATGATTTTTTGATTATTTTTTGTATCTCGTTTCATAATTGGATTTTTCTGTTAAATGAGATTTGAATAATAATAAATAAAGGAGACCATAGTATGTTGTTGAATAAGTTGCGCAACTTTGGCATATTCGGAATTATTCATTCCTGGTTCTCCTTCTATATAGTCAATCGCACTTTTCGTGTTGTCTTCAATGGCTGTATAGCTTCCCTTTTTCATCCTACTTATGGTGTTCGCTAAGGTTCCATTCTCGGACCGCTCTCATTCGTATTGTTCATCAGAGACCTTCCTAGTTGTTTCAATTTCGTTACCCTTGTCTACTCGGGTGACCTTAAGCTTCTACATACTATTAATTCTTTTTAAGACTGCCAGCTTCTTCAATCAGACCTTACTGTTTTGCGTGAATTGTGTACTGTTAACTCTCTTTTCCTCAATATTCTTAAATATCTTGTTATTTTCTTTACTAACAAACCTATTCCAATCCAGTTTGATTATACTCTTTCCGGTAGGATTGCTACAGCACGTAAACCAATATAAGGACCATGGCACTATCTTCGCTATCCTCGTCTGAAATTTGATCTGCATGATCAATTCATTTCATCTAAAGTGTCCAGATTGGCAGGATTTGTTCTTCGTTGTTCTTGTTGCTCCCTTAACATATCCACTTGTGTCCGTCTACTCACATCGTTAGTACGGAGCATTCTTGTATACTGTTTGCAAGTGTGGTCTCCTTATTTTGTGTACTTGTCAGATGCAATTGTCTTCAGTATAAGTTTAATTTTCCCTACTGACCTTATGATGAACGCCTGAAATTTTTGAACCTTTCACCATTACACGTCCATAGGTTGTTCCTTGAAGAATGTTTCTCGAACAAAATTTATGTTGGCCTTTATTCCATCAATTTTCCTATTCCATCACATCCCAGACTTTTTTTTACCATCCCTTTCGCGCGTACTGAAGTAGATTAACCTAGAATGCTAAGAAATCATAATGAGCAGCAGTTTGGCTCTTTTTCCGTACCTCCTCTTAGTTTTAAGAGGCGTATATATGGCGCAAAAATTGTTGGAACCTGTTGGCCTATAATTTACTTATGTTTTTCTATCCATATTTGTTGTTATTATTTTTCAATTTTAATACTTTGGGATTGCTTGCTATTTTTTCATTTTCACTGCTGTTTGTCTATTATTGTCTATTATATATATTGTCTATTATTTTTCTGTTTTTTTTCTTAATCTACTATATTGTAATATTTTCGTTACTTGTCGTATTTGGATTGCTGAATTTCGATATAATATATATAAACGCCTCTTTTGTTTTAATTTAATCTTTTTTACATATATATCTTTCAAGTCTATTTTATTATTAGATGGATAGCTGTTAAATGGATTCAAAATAAAAAAAATAAACACGAGAGTGTCTACTAGTTGTAATAGAGTGTCTATTACATAATGTTCGTTCAAAAACATAAGTTTCCAAATTATATGGGATTCATTCATGGATTTTCGGAACAAATTCATAATTTTTTTCGTATCGAATTCATTAATTTCTGATTGTAATTCATCCATTTCAGCAAGAATTTAACTCTGAATTTAAATCGAAAGCCTATGGTTATTATCTATTACAGTATAATATTGTCCTGAATAGCAATAAACTGATCTCGGAAATGGATGAACTTCAATCAGAAATTAATGAATTCGATTCGAAAAATTGTGAATTTGACTCGTAAAAACTAAATCGGAAATCAAAATGTCCTTAAAACGAGCTAATTGGAATGTAGTCCGTTCTCCAGTTCATTTGAAAAAAAAAAATGCTGGTCAAAAGTTGAAAGTCGTTAGTTGACTTCTTAACTCTCTTTTTTTCTCTCTCTCTCTAGGATTTTTAATTCGTTGCACTTAGCTCTTGCTTACTCTAAGCAAATACCTGACTGGCTATTTGATCTTTTTTTTAACTTATTTTGGCAATAATCCACTTTTTTATGAGGACATGGAATCGCATATTTACTAGTCATTTAACACATGTCAAATAAAATTGAGCATTCGAAAGAATATAGGCGAGAAAGTAAATTTTTAACTTTGTTCACCATGTCGATTTCAAATTGTCAAAATTCCCAGTTGCACAAGAACGGCAACCCAACATCAAATTACCCCTATTTTCAGCATTTGAAACTTCTGTTCACGAGAACTGACGACCGGATAATTCGATCATTATGAAATTTCTCATGCATCTTGGTATTAAAATGCAGCCAACCCTATGGCAGTGGTGCCATCTTTAAAATTCACTGCGAAAAAAGACTGCTTTTTAGCTTATCACTTCCGATTCAGCCTACAATTTTTAACGAAATTCACACAGCACCTGAGCCTTACTCTAAACTACATTTGATAGAAATTTGGTTGAAAAATTAGAATAGAGTTGCTAGCTATGCTAAATTTTTTCACCTAAATCTTGTAAATTTACTCAGCAAAATAAAGCTTTTTTCCGTATAACTCCAATCCAGTCATGAAACGGCAATTTTTCGAATTTTTTAGCATTTTTTTAATAGGCGATGTTGTCATTAAATTGAGGTTTCCCAAATTTGAAAAGTTTTGAGGGTGGTAAATCCAAAATTTTTTTCACCCCTATAACTTCCAGCGCAGTCAGTCAATCGGAACGAAATTGACAGGGTGGGTTTTGGCTATGCTGATAGCGCAGGGCTTCCAGCACCAGACATTTTCGTAAATAATGCACCAACAGATGCTTCCATTATGTATTGATATGCAAAGCATTTGCAACAAAACTAAGGAACCAATGTTTAAATTTTGCGAGCATTGAATTTTTTTTGGATTGAACTTTTAACTGATTTTAGCGTGAGCTTGTTATAGTAGACTAATTGCTGCTTCATTGGAAAAGTGTTGCCAGTACTGAACTCATCATTTATGTTATAGTCGAGAAATGGTTTTTGTTGCTTTGGGTAAGAAATGGTTGATATGATACTACAAAAAAGTGGATTACATTTTTTCATATTTTTTTTTGGTCACTCAACGACAATTTTTTCGAAAATCAGTTTTCTAGCGGTTCTGATGCGCTAGAGTTTTGTTTGGACTCCCGAAGTTTTTTTTTTTGACTCTATGATCTTTTTCTAAGTTCACATGATTTTTTCCTAATTTTTTCGCCGAATTTTCATAAGCTCCCATAGTTTTTTCTTGGATTCTCGAGATTTTTTGCTCACACCCCTGATTTTTTTCTAGACTGCCGTAATTTTAGACCCCCTGAATTGTTTCTGGGCTCCCATTATTTTATTCCTAGGCTCTTATGAGTTTTTCTAGAGTCTTTTCATTTATTCTTAAATTGCCAGAATTTGTTCTATAATCGCTTGATTTTTTCGAAGTCCTAGACTCCCGAAATTTTTTCTTAACCTCGCTGATTTTTTCTTGACTCCACTGATTTTTTCTTAGTTCCCATGATTTTTCGTAGACTTCCGAAATTTTTTTCTAGACTCCCTGAATTCTTATAAGTTGGAGTAAAGGAGACAATAAATAGCAGGCGAAAAAATACAACAGTAATAGTACTTTCTAATATTAAAGCCAAATCATATGTATATAATTTTTTTAGCTTTTCAACCAAGCGCTTACATCTGATATGAAACTAATTAATAACATCATAACTTTCTCATGTCACATGGAATGATTATTTACGTCTTTATTTATTGCTTTTACCTATCGCACACTTCAACATGCTTTTACCTATCGCACACTATTGCACACTTCGCCAACTTTTCAATATCAGTTCAATTCGGAGTGTTTGTTGTTGACTAAAACATCTATCGTTACTTTATTAACTTTCTGAATTTCTATCTGTCTATAACATTTCTTTCTTTATATAGTGGCATATCTATGATTCACGCGACACCTGGTGCAAGTGCTTATGCTTCCACTAGCCTTACAAATAATCACAAGTAATTAGAACAAAAACAATTAGCTTTTATTTTATTTATTATTATATAATCCTTTTTAAAATATCGTCCTTTTCTTTTTTAATTTTTCAATAAACTCATGATTCACTAAATCGAATCGATTTGTGGCATGTACCATCAGCCTATATAAGAACCATCTACAACAGGAGCAAGATCTTTTCAATACAATCAGACAGCAAGCTCAAACTGCCGGTGCAGGATCAAATTACGCATCGGCTAGTGGATCATATGGTCCTCAAGGTATTCATCAAACAGCAGCCGTTTATCCATCGAATTCGGTAAGTTTTTGTTTGGAAATAAAAAGGAGTTCTGGAAATTTTTTTTTTTACAAAGAGTTGCGTGGCAATCAAGTGGAATAACTTTGAAAGTTTGACCCTACACAACTGAAGATAGATTTTAAATAGAAGTAAATAGATTTTTCTCTGCAAAATTTTTTTTCACAACTCAAAGGCACAGCCAGTTGATTATGTTCGTTCTTCTACTCTTCAAAATATTTTATGTACATTTAGATAAATATATCGATCAATTTCAATTTCGAATTTTAAATACTTAATCTAGCAATCAAAATTACATCATCAATATTTTTCAGAATTCACCCAACGTAGATACACGTTTTGCTGCTGAAGGTGCTGGCGACGGTAAACCAGGATTTTGGGGTATCTCGTCATCATCATTCTATGATTCATCAAATATTAATGGAGTACCGAAAGAACGGAAAGGTGCTATAACAACTGTCAATGATAATGGAAAAATCACCACATATAGAGCAGGAATTTAAGAAATAATTTGTGACAAGAGTCAAAACGAAATTTTTGATAACTAAGTGCAATATTTGCTTTCTGTACTTTTTCAAAAACTTATTCGGAATTGCAATGTATTTATTATATGAATGGCAAAAATTTTGATCAGATTCACGGAAATTGCCATTTTGATGTAATTATAATTTTATAAGAAACTTTTAGACGATAATCGAATACATATTTTTGGATATATTTGGATATTTTCGTGAAGGAGGTTATTTCAGGTTTATTTCAGAACTTTTATGAACTGAAAAAAATTAAGCGCTTGAGATCTATTTTTTTCAAAAAAAAACTAATTATATGCTGACCTCGGGTTTGTTATTTTACTTACCTATTTCGAGACGGGGTAAAGACTTTTGCTCGAACGTATTGTGTAATTTTTGAGCTGAAATACAATAACCACATCTACTTCTATTAAGAGAAAGTTCGAAGTCTAATCAGATTATTTGCTTAACTGAAACTTGGTTGACTGCGGATATTTACGATGACGAGCAGTTCCTCTTGCACAAGGTGTTGCAATCTCTATTTGTCTTCATATTCTTCTCTTATAATTCTGTTTGTCCTTTACAAACTTCTGTTTGTCTTCTGGGCACATATTCCGCATAATGCCTTTGTTGAAGTCAATGATCATTTTTTGGAACCACCTAAACAATGAGTAGGCTAGTGGGTAGAGCGCTGGCTTCTTGCGTGTGGGGTCCCTGGTTCGAATCCAGGTTCGAACGAGGGTCCGCGCACCAAGCTTTGAGTTCACCTAGCTCTGATTAGGTACCTGATTTAAATCAGGGGTAAAGTGAGTCGTGGAACTAATCACTCCACACTCGTATCCACAATGATTAAAAAAATTGTAATGAAGCTCTCTACCAGCTTCAACCCCTGGACCCGTACAAGGGTTGTCGTGGGATTGCTTTTACCTAAACAATGGGTGTCCTTTTGCTTGGCTCTTGCTCTGCAGTGGTACTATCCTGCCGATCTAAATTCGGAATGGTAGCTTTTCATCCCCACTTTCATCAAATAGATTTTATCACTTGTTTTCTTTCATTTTGCTCCTTAGTTCAATTAAACACTATTCCTAACGCAAGCAATAAAATACTTGACTTTGCCCTATCGAACATAGTCTCTCATAATATTATACTACCTATACTCTTCTAATGTCAGCTATGTTTTTGTAACCAGTATAGTTCCTCCTCAACCTTTATGTTTAAGCTACCGTAAGGTATACTTAGCTAGGATAGCGAATGAAATTAATTCAATTAACTTCTACTTATTTTTTTGTTACTTCTACTTCTCTTTTCTTTTCATTAACTAACTGTTAAATTGACCATCTAACTTAATCTCCCGCTTTATTCTAGAGTCCTCTATGTTTTTCCCACGCCCCGATGATTTCTTTTCAGACTGCCAGAATTTTTTCTAGAGTCCACTAATCTTTTCTGAGCTCCTATGACTTTCTCCCAGAATCCTGAATTTTTTCAAGTCTTCTGTTTTTTTTAAGCTCCTGTAATCTTTTGCCATACTTTTGAGGTATTTTCTTGACATACCTGGTATTTTCCTAGCTCCTAAAAGTTTTTCCTGGGCTACGAAGAATTTGTCTACGCTTCCTGAATTTTTTCTAAGCTCCCACGGTTTTTTCCCAGACTCCTAGGATTTTTTCTATTTTTTTTTTTGAGCTCTTAGTAAGTATGATGACTCCCTTGAATTCTCAAAATAATTCACTGTCGAAAATACCGTCAAATAAGGTAAGCGTTGAGTCTTCTACCTGTTCTTCCTTTCTCTTCTGGTCTTCTGCTCGCTCCTTGAAGACATCCCATCTTTCACCAATTCTATCTTTTTCATTGGAGTCACTGCTTCCAGCCTACAAAAGGTTTGTGATCTTTTCGCTATATATTTTGACCTTTGCTTTTCCCAACCAAATCCGGTTACGTCTTATGAATCTTTCCATGTGGTTACTTCCGGTTACGTCTTATGAATCCCTTGGAAATTGAGTTCTTATTCGAGTGCCTCGATGTTAATATCGACTGTCAGCTTGATGTCATCTCGAACTTGTAAACTAAATCAATTTCATCGTTCTTGTTTGTCCTTGTCTTTATTATTTTTAACATTAAATGCTCTCTGATTCCCTTCCATTGTGCCGGAAATCTGTGAATTTTTAACCTGTCCATACATGCAATGAACTAGGCTGTATTTTCAAATATCGTCCAAATTTCTTTCTTCCTTGCTCTTGTAAAGTACATGAAAAACTTGTTTACAATAGGCTGCTTCCTTTGTTTATCTCTTTTTTGCTCCTGAATAACATCGGTTCATTCAGGGCAGATCTTCTACCTATAATAATTATAATCTTCACTAGCTTGCTTGTTTCCATTTTAAACCTAGAGCAATAAATTGATGAAGTCTGTATATACTGTGTATAGAATATCATTTGAAATTTGTATGCAACATCTTTTAGTAAAACTAACTTTAACATGTCCTGCAAATTTCGTAAGAATTTGATGTTTCTGTTAGGGGCCGTTCAAATATTACGTAAGCAGATTTATTACAATTATTTACCCCCCCATCCCCCTTGTCAGCAAAAGTAAGCAAAGCTTTTACCCCCTCCCCCCATGCTTACGTAAACATTTTTCAATTAAAAATGTATTTTTTTTATATTATAATTATAATGTTATAATTATAATTTTAAAAATAAGAAAATTGATTTAAAATAGAGATTAGATTTTACTGATGCAGTAATCAACATAGAGTAAGGGACAAAAATATTATAATCTTACGAACATAACAAACTTATTTTAAATTTTTGGTACACATATTAAATTCAAATTAACAGTCTTCAGTCCATGAAACCCGAATCCATGATTCTAAGTTTTCGATGACATTGGATTGCTTGGATTGCTGCTCAGTGTTGTGAGTCTGCTCACTTTCATCCGATTTTGGAATGTCTACGTCGTTTTTATCGAGCCATTCAACATCATGGTGCTCTAAATTTTGAATAATGCACATCAGTTCATTAGCACGACGAGCAGCGACTCTTACAGGTCTAACTTTCCTATCAGTGTGCGTGTTTACTTTTTTATGGATCTTCTCGATGTGACGATTTAGTGACTTGATGGAAGCATGATAAAGACCACACGTTTTGCATGTTCGACTTGATAGCCTCAATTTTACCGTCGGACAAAAATAATCGTAGGGCATTTGCAGGAAATCTTTGAGTGAAGCACTTAAGCGTAGAGCTAAATTGACTGGAAGATCAAGAAATTGCCCTCCTTCATCCAAAACCAAGTCATAAACTGTTTGTTTTACTTTTACAGGTGGTGGAAGAAACCTATTATCTAGTAATCTGAATAGACCACTTCTTGGACGACAGCATTCTGTATTTTTACATTTTACAATTTGAAGCAAGTATTGGCTTTCACGCACATGTTCTGAATACCATTTAATGTCTGGAAATGCAGGAACATCTTGTTGACCTGCCCCAACATATTTTGCAGTAACATTATAGCCATCAATTTCCATTGAACTCCATACTTCAGCTAATACATTTCCTGCAAATTCGAAATTAGATCTTTCTAAATGCTCATCAATTGTAACGCCACGTTCATCCAAATGAGACCCAAAATGGTCATGAGGCAATATTAAACCAGCCAGTTCCCGACTAAGAGGAGCCATTCTGCGCTCTACTCTGTTGTACGCACTTCTTCCAGGAGCATTGGTAGCTAAAAACAATGCATCGAGATCATGTCGCTTAAAGTGTTGTATAGCAAACCCTATGACTTTTTCATAACGCGGATTTTCATCTGGCCCTCCATCAACCGTCATGATTACCACTGGTTTTACTAGTCCATGGTCAGTTTTAGCTAATGGTCGAAACTCTTCAAGTTCGAGAAGCGTCTCGAAATCCTGAGCATGAGTATTAGCAGTAGATGAACTATGCTTTCCACTTCGAATAGCGATGTATGTTGGTCCAGAATATCCAACGGCTTGCGGTTGTCCTAGCATACTGGAAGTGATTTTGATACCAGCATAAACAGATGGTATTAATTTATGACGCTCAGCGATTACCCAATCGTGGTCAGGTAATTTGATTCTATATTCCATGTGCATTAGAAGAGGTGCTTGCTTATTTGCCGCAGTTACGCCCATAGGGACTCGAGCTTTATCATCTTGAGATATAAAAAATACTTGATCTGGTCCAAGTATGGATGCTATGTTCTCTAAATAATGGATTGATGTTTCAGCGAACTTGCTATCTAAGTGGCTCTTGTGGTGATCAGTTTGAGCCCGAATGAGCTTAACAGGGACTGTCGATACATGTCTTCGTCCCTCTGCAGAATTAGATTTTCTGGGAATCAAACGAAGATATGTCCCACTGCGACTAATGTCAAATCCTATTTTACGTAATTCTTGTGTGAGTTCATCAAGAGTTTTTACGCTGCGAATAGATTCCGTTCGTCTTCTATCATCTGCTGCACTCCCAAATAAAGCTATATCCGCAATTGTTTTCAATAGTGATGGTTGATTGCTTTCAAGATTAGGACGTCCCACTGAATCCCTCAGAGATAGTCTTTTTTTTATTTCTGGATTTTCATGACAAATATCTTCTAACTTTCTTTTCATACCATCCCTGTGTTTCTTCTGGGCAACTGCGTTTTGAATCTTCCTGTTTAAAGACTGTTTTGCTGTTTTTATTTCCTCACGCAACTTAATGATCTGTTTATCAACTTCAGCACGGCTTGGCATAGTATCTCTGGCAGAATACAAAGCGTTCAGATTTTTTTCGAGTAGAGCAATCTTATTTTTCATAGCTTCCTGAGAAGGTTTTGCTCTCTGTTTATCTGCATTTTCATTATTTTCGCGTTGCTGTTGTGATTCATTACCGGGTTTTATTTTATCTTCTTCCTGTTTTTTAATATTTGAAGCTGGCTGTATAATTTGTGTTTTTTCTGCAGGTTTACAGGTAGTCGTTGCCTAAAAGTAAAAACTTTCTATTGATTCTGCTAAAGATTCTCTTATTAAGCTACATAAATACAAAGTATGCAATAAAAACTGCATTTAAAGATTATTTAAAGCCATAGCCCGTCATTTGGCAACTTTCCCCAAAGGGAAATTGCAAAATTCGCATATAAAGGAGGTCATTAAAAGCCCATACAAGTTTGCCCAAAGTTGTACCCGAGGTACATGCATATCAAATTATAGAGAAAAAACAAAGGATTTCGAAAATAATACTTTAGAGATTTAGAAATTCCTTATAACTTGTAAATAATAGTCCAAAGTTTTATTAATCGACAACACAATTTAAAAATGTGGCAACATCAGACATTTTATGGCGTTCTGTTAGTTAAAAATGTTTATAATATCTTTATAATGTCGTTTCTATATACAGTATTTACATAAAATAATATCTTATTCTGTTTACTTAAATATTATTGCATTATAATATTAAAAGAAACTACACAAAAATACACAAATCAAATCTAAAAATAACAAAACGCCGTCGACTATTTGACACTTCATAGTTCATACGTTGTTTGTTTATTTGAGTATTTTGATAATACTAAGTATAATTATAATATAAATAATTATAATAACTATCACATATTATATAATACTAGTAACTTGGCTATTCTCTCTGGATTTCTGCTTTTTTGCCCTACGAATTGGTTCTTGACGATACCTACTATGATCTCGACAACTTGGCATTTTCTTTGGCATTTACCGATCCAACACAAATATTAAAAAAGTAAATATACAGTGATATTCAACATATAATAAGGATTTTTTTTCTACAAAGTGTACCTCGGTACATCATTTGGGCCACTTTTAATGACCTCCTTTCTAATATTTCTAGTACTCATAGATACCTAAAATGATTTCGTCACTCACCTTGGAAAAAAAATGTAGTAGATTGGATTTATTCTTAGTCGCCGCTTGCAATTCTTCTTCAATTCTCTTAGATACAATGATATCTAGTTCCTTGTCGGACTTTGCTTGTAATTTATAATTTCGCCACACTTCGTTAACTAACTTTTGTACATTTTGTACTTTCGTACTTGTATGAGATTTTTTAAAACTTTCAAACAATTTTTGGTATAACTTGGATTTGTCTATTTGAAACGACATCTTATTTAAACGTTAAACTTTGGCTAATGGAATCAACGGTAACACAAATGTTGAATTGCTTTGCTATGCTTACAATACGTCTACTCGCTATAGTATCCGAAGAAAACAATACACTGACAGAAGAAATTTAGACAAGTGAACAGCGCGCGGTAATTCCCCGAATCGATTTTAAAGCGAGTGCCTAAACGTATGCGTGTATATTTGCGGGAATCCCCGAAAATGCGTTTTGTTTTCAAGCATAGACAATGTGAGGGTTGCCATTCGTGTAAAAAAGTAAATAACTATCGATGACGTAATCATCATCTGGACTCCCCTACCCCCCATGTCATCCAAAATAAGCAAAACAAAGACCCCCCACCCCCCTATAGTGCTTACGTAATACTTGAACGGCCCCTTAGAAGTCATCACCAATCAAAATTTGGGGAAAATAATATTTGCATATTTTTAGGCACTTTACGCTCACATTGGGCTAAAAAAAATTTTAAACGTTATCATAGCCAAGCATAAAGCATTTTCACTTTTCATTTCTTATTCTTCCTTTCCCCGAAATTCTTGTTTCCATAGAAATATACGGGTACCTGAAAATTGCAAAGTAAATCGTGAACATCTGAAAGTTATTAAAGATGCTTTTGCTCCACACCTCAGCTTGATAATTAACGATCATGTCGAGAGAGGATTCTTTGTTGATATTTTAAAAAGCACTCTTATAGCTCCAGTTTTAAAAAGTACACTGATAATTATAGACCAATCTCTTTAGTCAGATCCTTTAGTAAGAGTTTTAAATGACAGTTTAGTGTCCAAGCAATGGGTTTTTGTCGAAATCAATACGACTTTTTAGAAAGGTGTCGTAGCAGTACAGCACAGTACAAATTCTCAAATAAACAAAAAATGTAGGTATACCTATGTATGTATGTGGCCGCTGGTTTTGCTGATTTCAAAAAAGGGCGTCTGATCAGAGTTGCCATTTGTAGGGATTTCTCCCTACAGTGGGGAGTTTAGCGTAGGGAATATTTCAGTCATTTTGGTCATATGTAGGCAAAATGTTTTATGTGCGATGCACCTTTTAATAAACACAGAATAAATCGCCGAAACTAAAGCATTTTTATATTTTTCATCTTGCATTTTACAAAGCAACTTGTAAAACCCAGTGTAGTACAACAAATAATTGGCAACGCTGATGCTCTACTCCGTTTCTACCATTAATTTAGTTTTGCTTTTTGTGAACTGGTAAATGGTAAATGTTATGCTTCAAATACATATTGGTCTGGGAGTGAGCCCAGCTCGCACCAAGGGAGTGTACACATATTGGTCATAGCCTCTTTTGGTGTTGCTTGGGCCAATATATACACTCCGCATCGAAATGATAGGACACCCCTGAAATTTTCCCATTTCTCAAAACCGATAAGAGGTAGAAAAAACTTTTATTGTGGGTCATATAGCACATGCAAGGAATGTTCAGAATGTTTAACGTAATGGCCCCTTCAACTAATATTCTAGGAATTTTTCGTATTTACCCGAAAAAAAGGTGTTTCAAAAAGATAGGACAGTTGAAGGTATTTAAAAAAATCTGTATTTAAAGATAAATTTAAGTATACTATTTTATGCTTTAATAAGGAGCCATTACGTTAAACATTCTGAACATTCCTTGCATGTGCAATATGACCCACAATAAAAATTTGTTCTACCTCTTATCGGTTTTGAGAAATGGGGAAATTTCAGGAGTGTCCTATCATTTTGATGCGGAGTGTATTTTGTACATAAGAAGAAGAGCTTTTCTTTCATCCACGACTTTTGAAACTATTTCTGTTAAGTGAGAATGGGCGAAAGGAAAACGTCAAAAAGTTGATCGTACACGATCATCGGGTCCGAACCCTTCCTATTCACCCCCACCTTCTATAAACTTGTATTGATTTGAGTAGTCTAAAAGGCCTAATAGCTACTTGACATTTCACTTGTGCGTTGTACAAATTTGAATGGGACTTTCAACTGCAGCATGCAAATTATTGGTATATTTTCTACTTTCTTTTTGATAATTTGTTACAAAGTTGTCAAAATAAAACATTTTCGGTTAGCTATGCAACTGAAAAAAGGGTGGAAACAATAACATCACTTTGATTTTTAATGTAGGGAAATTCGTAGGGAAAAATCATTCTAAGTGTAGAGTAAAATTGCATCCGGTGTAGGGAATTTTACAGCCAAACTTCTGGCAACACTGCGCCTAATTCAGTTGATCATAAAATGTCGTCATATTTTGGATGAACTAGGTATGTATAAGAGGCGCATGCAATAGTTTATTAAAAAATACATAACTAGATGCACAATCAGGACTCAATTTAAGGTCGTAATTGGTGATTTTTATGACCCCGGTAAACTATTTGAAATGCATTTTGCCAATGATTTTCCAACTTAAAATATCAGTCTTAATTAATTACACATTTTGTCTTAGTCCGTTGTTATCTCTTTTCTCCTGAACCTCGAACAATTCACATTAAAAACCAATCAAAAGCTCCATCCATATAGTCATTGACCGTAATTTCGAAAGAACGAACCTGGTTACTGCCATTCAACAATTACATTCTGCTCATAATATATCAATATGTATACCCTTGCTTCAGCGAACTTTTTGACCGAGAACTTCAACTAAAATTTCTAGAATGAATATATTTTACCACAATCGCAAAACATCTCAATCACAATAATTTTTTTGATTCTTATTTACAGAGCATTCGCTCTTTTTCGTATCATTTATGTATGTATAAGTTAATGTATATATGTATATGAACGTATATACAATGCTTTGGTTAAAGCAATTTCAAGAATCGTCCAATTGTCTGATAACCTTTTGATTTTTTTGGCGGTTCATACTATATTTACTCAAAAGCCACTTCAAAGTGCTTTTTCGCAAAAGCGAAATCATCTAGCCATTTCGCAAAAGCCATAATAAGGCAAGGCAGGAAGCCATAATATTGTGAATTATTTTTAATTGATGTATTTTTTTTGGTGTGATTTCGTACGATGGAATAGATGGTAGTGTGTAAGAAAACTGGAAAAATACTTCTAAGAAATCGATTATTTCGAACATTGTGAGACAGATTCGACGAAAAATGATGCAGTTGGACTGATTCGTGTTAATAATGCGCATATTGGCAATGATGAAGACGCTCAAAAGATAAGATGCTCAATTGCAGAATTCTATTGATAAGCTACTATATTTGTATGCACTAGTATATTGTGTTGTGGCTACGAAACTTTTGACTGTAATGGACTTTAATTTGAATAGCAATGGAACAATCTGAATCAGAGCAGAATCATTTTTTTAATAACTTTATCGAAGTACTACCTTTGTATAAGAAGCTTCAGTTAGTTTTAAAATCATACATGGGTCAGTTCTTTTCAATCGCTGAAATTTACGATGGGCTAATATTTTTTTGCCAATATGTTGGGGTGATGAGCGCGGGTTGCTATATATTCACCACTGCGGTAATTTCCTCGGCATTCGTATCGATCCGCAGATCTTTGTAGAGATTAGCGTTGCGGAACTACCACGGGGCTCCAGTAACAGATCGAAGTATTCTTGATTGGGTCTTCTCCCTTCTGAATGATGTTGATGTTTGTTGGGCGAGTTGTTCCCCAGATCTGTAATCCTAGGTCTAGATTGGTTTCAGGACAGACTCTTAGACAGGCACTTTAGAGTCCGCAGAAAATTTTGACAAAGTATTGAAAATCCGTTTGAAGTTTATAAATTTGAGCCTCATTTGTTGATTTTTAGCTTCAATGAACACTTTTTCTTTCAAATTCTGCGATATTTTACTTCGTTACCTTGAGGTACATTGTCTAAATATACTTGAGGGCAAGTCAATTTTAGCAATGTTAAAGTAAGGAGCTACTGAAAAGAAACTGATTAGTAACGCAAATTTGTAACCAGTCTGCAATGAGTCACTTTCAATGTAATTGAATGGGACACCACACACGACGCTACTGACTAGTAATGCGTTACTAACCCGTTAGTAATCAGTTCCAGGGAACTAAGCTGCCGGGTTACTAGTGACTAAAGTAGCTCAGTTTATCTATAAGTTTCAAGATGGGCGATCAATAAGAGAATATTTTACTTGTAGGTGAAATAGAAAAATATCCTGTTTTGTACAATTTTACGCTTCCGGGATATTTGAATAAGAATGAAACGCAAAAGACATGGAATGAAGTTGGGAAGGTAGTGAATATGAATGGACCAAGCTATTTTTCAATGTGTTAAAGCGGAAATAGTAAAAAAAACTTTCCTTTCAAAATTAGTTGTATTTTAAGCTCATAAGCAATATTTCCACTGCCAGGGTAAAGATGCTGATGGTGTAATAAAATAGTTTGTTAAATAAGTCCTGAGAGTGGTTGCTGGAGAGTTCACGTGCATTGATATATTTGGTGGTGGTTTTACTACGACAAGGTTATTGAATTTTAAATTTGTTAGTTGGCACATACTGATGTGTCTCTTGTAGATAGTTGTAAAGAACGGATACACTTTTGATAATAAAGTCTACATACTTTCGATCCCGAATGCGAATGGGACAATTCAAAATAGGAAACGCCTCAAAAGCACATTCAATTGTTTTACTTCCTCTGCTCAATCTATAATTCAATATTCTTTTCACATTATCCAGCATTTTTTGAGAATACGGTCTCATTATGCATCGTAACCATGGGGATGCTTCATCGACAACATAGTAATAAGGAAATGGACTACAGCTTTTGTCGTAATTCAGGGGTGAAGTGAGTATCTAGTGCGTTATTTATTATTTCTTCAGCATCTACCCAGTCTTCCATAATTGTGTTTTGTTTTCGTATGACAGGGGAAACTATTCGCATAAGTTCGAAATAACTTTCTTTAGACATTCTATAGAGTGACAAAAATTTAGTAGCCGAAATTTGAAGTTGTTTAGCGGTAACAAATAATCGGCGGTGAAATTTTTTTTCAATATACGGATGAACCCAGAATCTTCTTCGTATTCTTTCCTTTCCATAGCGATGAAAATACAACAGCTTCATCGCTTGAACTGCCACTGGAATCATCATTATCAACAAAAGGAAGCAGAAATGATGGTCTAACCATTCTAGACTAAGAGCCAGCGCCTGCCAGACATACGTCAAAGTATAACGGCTAAAATTTTGTGTGTGTATTCTCACTACTGTAGGTAAGAAAGTTCGGGGGTTACAAACCTTGAACAACGGTGGCTTATACAGGTTCAAAAACATCCTCCTGAAAACGTAGCTCATATACATATGTATATCCATGGGCAACGCTTTCTCGGTGTATCTGACCTTATAACGCCTCTGTGGGAGTGTTAGCCCCTTCACATGCACTTGATTATCAACTGAATTTACTGGCAGCACTTTGATAGTGGCACAGTTTTGGAAAAAAAAATTGGTTGCCCTAAAGCTTCCGATGCAGTCATCAGATTGCAACAACATCGATGATATTGTTCCAACACCACATTTTTTCTAATTTTCCATGATTTTTTCTCAAACTCCTAGGATTATTTCTAGAGTCCCCTGATTTTTCCTAAGCTTCCATGGTTTTTTCCTAGACTTCCAAGATTTTTTCTAGACTTCCTGATGTTTTTCTAAGCTCCCATAATTCACATAGGCGTGAACAGGACCTTAAAATAGAGGAGGCAAACACCCGCATCTGTGAAGGCACAGGAAAAGTGCAGTACGGGGTGATGTGTAACAAAAAAATTCCTGGGGTCGCTATGAAATCGAGAGGGTACTTGCATCCTTTGCACACAGCCCTCTCACGCTTCTGATTAGCTGGAAAATGACTTATTTGATTTGAAATTCAGATTCGTTCAATAGAAATAATTTTGTTTTAACACGTCTACCGTCAATTTGAATGGAAATTTGTTCACTAAAAATGAAATTGAATTACTTCTTCGCGTGAAATTTGTTTTAAAAGAGGAAAACAACAGTTTTTAGATAAATTAAAATAAAATCTTATAATTTAATTGAAAACTATTAATTTCGGGAAAAAAATTATGCATTCAAATTAAATCCTTTTAATCGATCTTTAAGGTTAGACATTCTACGTGATTTTAAAAGATACAACAAGGTGTCCAAAGCATCTTAGCTAACTGCCCAAACACCACAGGATAAAGTTTCAACAAGGATTCTACATAAATAAACAGTAAATAGATAAGGCAAAATAATATAATAAAAATGCTATTCAATCAATTCATGGCGATATCGAAAACATTGCGAGCTCGCAATTAAAACGTATGTTACACGTTTTCAAAGGTCAGACAGACGTATAATGACATTTGATAATGAAGACACATTAGTCGACACCTTCAAATCACACACGACAAGATCAAGCACAAAAACCGACCGGAAAGGTAAATCTGAATCACTTTAAATCCATCACACACTCCACTAAATTCTTTACGTATGTATGCATTGCAGCAAAACAAAAAAACAACTCCCCGATATCATGCTTGTAATGGACAACGTAATTTTCTCTTAGTGCAATTATAGTTATTACCGATAGGAAAAAGATATTTTTTCTCTTCATTCATAATATGTTCGTCGACGTACATAAGTCGTTAGTTTTATGTACGATATGAAGTAATTATATTATTGTCTTAGTCTGATCCCAAGAACTTTTTTTTACATCCAATGCTAAACAATTATTTTGAAACATCCTATAGGCACCAGTAAATAGATACTTACCTACATACACAGTAGCACAGGTGAATGAAGATTTACACGAGAAGTTATAGATATCAGTTGTTGGTTCTCTGTCTTGTCGTACGGATTGATTGGGTTTCGAAATTCCAGGTGTATCTTCGAAAGTGCGAAATGAATATTTCCATCTTTTTCGTTGTCTTTTGTGCCATTGTTCTTAGTGTTAAAGGTATTTGTCATATATTTCATGAAGGATTTGAAGTGAAAATAAAAATAATTTTTACATATTCATTTGTAACTGTAGGACAAGTTGCTTCAAAATTGGATTTAAGTGATGACTCGAAGGAAGAGTCGACTTCGAAGAGTCCTTCGAAATCAAATAGTGGAAACGGTAATAGTAAAGTTTCGCCGAAAATCGAAGGAGTGAGAGTGACTGTGGATACAGGAGAATCAAAAACTACGAAAGGTATTTTCCAATTTTACGGAAAGTTAGTGTTATGAAATATTTCAGCAATCGTGTGAAGTTATCGTGCTAATTTAACTTATTAGAGGATTTTTTTTTTATTTTGCTGAGTGGAATAAATCTTTTATTTTTGCTAAGGTTATTGCTGCACTATGGTTGTTCTCATGTTAGTTAATGAAATTCAAAATGAAAACCGTTAAAAGTAATTTGTTTATGAGAGAAATTCAGAAAACAATTAAACTAAGATATCATTAAAAATTACACCTTACTAATAAAAAATTTGCAGAGACAGAAAGCAAGGAAAGTGTAGAGATCATCGACAACAAAAATACGAAACGAGTCGGAATACACACTGATATCACATTCGAAATTACCGATGATAAGAATGATTCAAACTCAACGAGTGCCGAGCATGGCGGGAGAGGTAATCAATCCACCCTGCTATCGAACCTAATAATTCTGAGCCTACAGACTATAAAAATCTCGAACTACTCATTAGTCAATTGTTTTTAGACAACGATGCCAGCATTCCCGTATTCAAAGGTCGGACGTCGACACGAAGACCACAGGCTCGTTTACCATATAACCCTAGAATTCACATAGATTATCCAGATCGTCCCGATTACAGCTTGAGCGGACGTGATCGTTACCATGGCCATCGTATTCCAGTTCATCCAGGGACCCATGATGAAGGTATATATCGTACTGTTGATCGTTGGTCAAATGTGATACCTATAAATGGAGTTTGGACAACAGAGCGATCATCCTACTATATTCCGTCGACAAACTACCAGCAACAGGACTATAATGGCTATAGTCATGGCAACCAGTATTACCGTTCGTCTCATCAGCAGCCGCAGTATTTGGGCAATCAGCAGCAGGTAGTGCGAAGTGATTCAGGTTGGCAGCCGTGCGTATGTATTTCTGATAATCAATGGCGGGAAACAAATTCAATTCGAAGTTTTCGCAGCGTAACCGATCGTAAATCGAATTCAGCGGCTAAGCATGCTTCTCATACGTTATCCAGTAAGAAAAAGAAATGATCATGTGACATGTAGACTCTTAATAAAGTTCCAAAATGAATTAAAAATTGTTTGAATTCAGGAGGAGTCCGTTACCTGCAACAATCGTAACTTAATCCAGGTTTTTTTTAAGAATAATGAGATTTAAATTTGCCCCTAACATAAGGATGAATGAACAAAAACCTTAGTCTAGAATAAATATCCGGATTCTAAAAAAATTTCAGGAGCTTATAAAGAAATATCGGAAGCCTAAGAAGAAATCATGGGCGCTAAGTGAAAAATCAGGGGATAAAGAAAAAATCTCGAAAGTCTAAGAAAAAATCAAGAGAGCTTGCGAAAAATCAAACGACTTTAGAAAAATTCTCAGCAGTCTGGGGAAAAAACCGAGGCTGCTTAGGTGTAGAAAAGATTTCTGGAGCCTAACAAAATCTCGGGAACCTACGAAAATAGCATGGAAGCTAACGAAAAAACACGAGGAGGGGAGTGTGTCTAAAAAAAGCCTCTAGCTGGACGAGGGCGGAGCAAAACCGGGGAGCCTAGAAGGCTTACTGCAGCATGTTTATTGAACAGTTGATGACGATGGTGATGACCGTAATGATTATACTGTACCATTTATTAGATCGTTTAGTTAATTGAATCTATAACTGGTATTATGGTATTATTATAACTCATTTCCTGTTTTGTCTTTATTGAATATAATGCTGTTGATGAAGACGAAAAAAAAATATGAAAAAATAGCACGATCATTAATTTATTTCTATCGTGGAAGGTGATTGCCAGGTATTTTACTGATTTATTCATTTTGACTTCAGTACTGTTTATTTTCAGGGGCATTGACTTCTTTTTGCTGTTAGATGGTTTGAATAGAAGGACTTTGGATTTTGCAACATTAAGTTTGATCCCCCATTGCTTATAATAATCACTGAGCGGCGTAATTTGTCTTTGTACACGAATTGTGGCGTAATTAGGATTAAATGCTGATGCGTAAGTAAGGGAGTCATCAACATACAGAAGGGTTTTGGCCTGATTACTTTGAGAGGGGCCTAGAACTGAGCCTTGAGGTACACCACTCGAGATCATTTTGATTGGAGAGATTGCTTGGCTTTTTCGGACGAGGATTGCCTGTTGGTGAAGAAACAGTGCCAGCTGGAAAGTTGTGTTGTATGAGTTTATAAACGATTCCGTCTATGCATACAGAGCCAAAAGCTTTCTCAATGTCCAGAAAACAAGCTGTTGTTGATTGACCTGTTTGAAGTGCCTTTGAGGTGTCACACTGAAATTTAAGGATTGCATGGATAGTTGAGCCAGAAGACTTTTTGTTGCTGCTTGTTTTGATGATTGTGGCCAAATAAACGGGGTTGATGAAGATTTTCTGCTCAATGGGATACATTGCCCAGTTTTCTGTTGTAAATGGGATTAGATGTGGAAGATAATTGGCTTCCAAGAAGGATTTTGTAATGCTATCTAATTCAAAAGAAAGCTTTGGATTTTTAAAATGATTCGAAGAGCTGAAGGTTCTTTCAAAACAATTCGTAAAAGCTTCTGATTTTTGCTCAACTGAACTCAAAAGTTTATGGTTTGGTGAGACTTTCTGAAGAGAAAATGACTTACTGCCACTAAACCTAATGATGTGTTTGAACATATCTGGGCCTGGTTTCACTACCCTTAGCGCTGCCTTAAACTTTAAATCCTGACAGTTTGTTACAACTTGCTGACATGATTTTAATTTGCTCTAACGCTTGCATGTATTCGGTTTTAGCTCTATTAAGATTTCTGCGATAGATGCGGTTGAGTTTTTTTCGGAGTGTTTTCCGTTCTTCGAAAAGATTTTCAATGGAAAATGGTACGTTTGATACTTATGGGAGCGAGGTGATGTTCGCGTCTTGTGATTGTCTATAGTGGATTCAATGACAGTTGAAACATTGATTAAGAGAGAATCGATTTCATGATTTTCGAGACGATTACAGATCTGTGGCTAATTGAATTTGTTAGAGATTTGCATCAAGGGTTTTCGCAAAATCTGTCCAGTCTATTGATTGACAAGCGAAGTGAAACAGGTGTTCTTGTAGGACTACAGAAGGCTTTGAAGAAATGCGGAGAAAAAGTTCTACTGTCATGTGATCTGATTCAGCAGTTTTGGTTATAATACACAAGCGGCTTGCATAATGATCGACAACACTTGCGGATATAACAAAGAAATCAATGTTTCAAGATGTTGTCATGCATCCAAAAAGTCAATACCCTTTCATGTGCATAGACAAGTGAATCGTTCCAGTTTGGGTCTCTGCTGTTGAAATCGCCTCCAAAAACGATGTATGAGTAGTCACGAGAAAAGGTTTTAAGCATAGAAAGGTCTGATGTGAAATCAGCGGATCTGGCGGTGCACGGGACACATATAGCACATAAGAGGATGCATTTGCTATTCTGCAGCACAAGTCGTACTGGTGCAGACATTCGCTGTAGTTAATGTGGGTGGAGTTACTTCTACAATATTCAGCTTTTTCTTCAAAAGAATCGCTGTGCCTGTGCCGTTATCACACCTGAGAAGGGTGTGACTTGGGAATGACGGTTTATGGCGAGAAGTGAGGTTAATTTCAGAAAGAAACATTATATCAGGCTTATGTTCTTGTAGCAAGGGATTCAAACGTAAGATTTTTAAGTTCATGGCGAGAAAACAAAGCACATGAAAGCGAGATTTTTTTCTTGCTTGTCACTTATTTTCCCGAATTTAGGAAGCAACTCCTTGACTTTTTTTATTAGGCTGGAAAGACCCATACCTGTTATCTCCATGCTGTTTTTCATGCAGAAATCACAAGCATCCTGCTCAGCCACATTAGGTTTATTGGATTGTAATATTTTTGGTCTTTGAGACTGGGGCTTACCGGCGGCTACTTTGGCATATGAAATGTTGTTGTTGGTACATTTACTTACTGATTTTTTATAAACTGTTGTCTTTGCGTATTTTCTTCACACCTGGCTTCCATCTGCTTCTTGATTTGGTTAAACGTACTGCAACCCTCGATAATTGACTTAGCTAAGATATCTCGCCGGCGATATTTATAGTTCGTTTGGGTATAGTCGATAGTGATTGCATATTTCTAGATTCTTCTCGATTTCTCTCACTCTACGAAAATCTGTTTATGTCTTGGCTCCTAGTATATTATTATCAGCGTTTACCCGGGATCTATGGAATCTTTCATACACTATTTCAATAAATGAAAGATATAGTTATGCGGATAGAAGCTATGTGCATGATAATGTCGATACAATTGAGGTTAGTATTAATATTTAAGGAAGAGGGCGGTTGATGTGAGAGAATAGAGAATAGCAATGACAAATTTGGACTATTGCCCGACTAGAGGAAGAAAGAAAGAAGTTTTATTTTTCCAGAAGAATGAAGATCTTCTCCGTTACTTGTAGCCAGTGAATTTAATGCTTTCAATTCCTGGATGAGAGCGAACATCAATAGGAAATCAATAGGGCATCCAAAGTTTCTGCCGCCAGCCATGCGGAAAGTCGACTATTATCTTATTATTGATCAACTTTCACACACACTACACATTATATCGATGATACCTATCTCTTAACTATTTAATTTGTCTACTGGATTTTCCCAGGTGCTAATAAAATAATTTCTTTTGTCACAATTCATACAACTTCACATGCTCAGATATATATGAATGCTACCTATATTAAGCCAAGTGCAATATTTAAATGATATAAAGTAGCTGTCTATTATCATGCATGTGTTACTGTGTGCATAATAAAGTTGATTGTGTACCAATGTAGATCGATATCACGTTAACATAAATGCTTTGTTTTGTTATAGTAATTTTCTCAGTATTTACCGCGGTGATTGTTTCAAAATTATAGAATTTATATTCTTCAACTCCAATTGCAGTACAGTAGGATTATTCAGCTATAAGCGCGAATGTGTTAATCTGTATTTATCTTAATTTCATCTGTAAAAACCGAATACCTACTATTGGCTAGTTTGCCGTATTAACACAATAACAAACGATGCTAATCAAATGTGAGAGTAGAATTTTTATTTACAAGAATAAATCTTTCATCATGTCCTCTTCCTTTCAAGTTGGCAATGCAAAGATAAAAATTAAATCATAAAAATATTCTCGTGGATACCGTTTGCTTAAAGAGAGAGTAAGTAACTGCGACCACATTTTATTAATAATGCAGCAGACTTTCAGCAGCAAATCATGATCAAATTCAGATTTGTGAATTTATTTAAGGGTGATAGACAGTAGCATATGGTAGCAACCAAATTCTTCAAACATTTTGAATGTTTTAAATTTAGAATAGTATTTTTAAAAATATTAAACCAAATGGGATCGTTAGCGTTTCAAAGAAAGGAAATGAGGACAAATAATAGAAATATATGCAGTTACTTTATAGAATTATGCAAACAAATCATCCGAGTGATAATGAGCCAATCAAAAAAATGATCAAAAAGCATTTAACCTGCAGTTGTCTGCTTTGTATATTAGAATTTGAGGGTATTATTTGATTGAGGTATGAGTATGAGCACTCACAAACAGAATGGTAATCACTAAAATAAATTAAAAAACACTCAATTAAAACGCATATCAAGGTAATTTTTTACATTGTATTAGGTGACTATTCATAAAAGTACTAATTTTTGGAGCGATTCAGATAAGAGAGGAAATTGACAGTGGGATTGAATAAATGGATGCATAAATTTTTGGAAAAAGAAACCTTAATTAAATCGATTCAAAGTAGCGAGACCAACTCGTTATGCTTGGCTCTCTAACAACCTTAATGGAAAAAGCAAAGACCGCACCTGAAAAGGGATTTCTTTCAGTCGTTAGAAGAACCAAACAAAGGCTTATAGTCGTCAGAATAACATTAATATTTCAAAAATCAAAAAAATGTATCCCCTGATCGTTCCTTCGCCTAACTCGACATTGGCATTTCATGTAACTTTACAGTTAGCATATGCAACATAATCTATTTCCGCACATTTTATATTCACCGTTCACATAATTGTAATTTATTGTTTACTTAGTGTCTATCAATAAAAACATATTGTTGATTGTATGTAGAGACAAAATAAGTGAGATTTAGAGTAAGCATTTCTATGGTACTTGAAGAACTAGATTGTAAGCCAATGTGTCAGTTCAGTTCGAGGCGTCAATAAACAATTCTCAGCTCCATAATTCAACTGTTGATGCCATCTCAGGGGGCGGTCGCAAGAGCCAAGGAGTCATGCCACAGCGCCCGACCGGTTGTTCTGCTAGTGACGCTAGACATCCAAAATGCTTTCAATTCAGCGAGGCCTTCGAGCATAGCTTCCGCATTCCTGACTACTTGTTGGTCATGGTGATGGAACTATCTTCGGCTCTTGCTCTGTATCGACGAAGGTGTTCGGAGAAAGCTTGTCACCTCAGGGGCAGCACAAGGATCTATCATCGGACCTGAACTCTGGAATATCCTTTACGACGGACTGCTGCACCTGTAAATGCCAACGGATGTGTTTTTCGTGGGTTATGCTGACGATGTCGCAGTAATAATCACTTCTTGAACTGGTGAGTTTGCCGAGTTCAGACTTAATCAAATCATGAGGAGGATGGAACGATGGATAGTCATCGATGGCCTGCAGCTGGCTCTGTTGAAGGCAGAGATTGTCATGCCGACCAAACGGAGGATAACGAGGTCTGCAGAGGTCCAGACCAGTATATCGTTAAGGTATCTGGAAGTGTCGCTGGTCAGTAAGCTGACCTACTAGGACCACACTCCTAAGGTATGTGACAAGGTTCTGAGAGCCGTCGACTCGCTGAGTAGGTTGATGACTTACATCGGTGGCCCCCGGCGAAACTAGATGGAGGCTGCTGATGGCGACATATAACTTCATTTTGCTTTACAGGGCGGAAATTTAAGCGGATGCACACTAAACGAGGAAGTTGAAAGCGCGTATTGCCAGCGTATGCGCTACACTGTCGCTACACGGTGTCGGAAGATGCCGTGCTGGTAGTAGGGAGAGCGGGATAGATATGCTTGCACGAGAACGCAGAGATTAATATGTACCTCACATGCTCTGAACCGGACAGAACAGGGGCTCCATCACACGCATGTACACAAACACTCCAATTTTGACAAAATCGTTTTAGTGCAAGCAACAAAGGTCGTTAAACAAATAAACTGATAGGTCCTCTAGACCTATGGGTCAGCCAAACACTCAGAAAAATTTCACCATTTAAAATTTTATAGAATCAAATTTAAATCAAAAGTTGAAACACGTTTAAACAAAAAACGAATCTTATTTGAATTAAATAATCCCCCACATTCAATAAAAATAATTCCACTTTATCTAATAATTCCACTTTTCATATCAAAATTTTCATCATTGAATGAAAAATAAAACATTAAAACAAACAAGACACACTTTGATACAGCGTTAGTGAAATGAGGTCAGATTATTTGAATTAAAAAGAAACGTATATGACGCCAAATCAAAAATTTTCAAATAAGAAATCTCACTGTACAAGACCATGATCCTGCCAGTACTCACGTATGGGTCTGGGACTTAGGTGCTCAGCAAAAAGCAATCTGACCTCTTAGCTGCGATCAAGAGGAAAGTCCTGCGGAGAATCGTTGGTCGTATATGTGAGAACGGCAATCCGGAGACGCTGCAACCATGAGCTGTATGATATCTACCTAGAAACAGATATAATTACTAAGATAAAGCTCGGTAGACTTCGGTAGGCAGGACACCTAGCTCAAATGAGCGAAGAGGATCCTACTCGGAAACCCTTTACGGCAGATTTTATGGCAGATGACAGCGTTGGAGACCTTGCTTGCGCTGGAATGGTGGCGTTAACCAGGACGCTCGAAGTTTAGAGGTGCCCAATTGGATGACATCGGCTCACGATCGGGGCCGATGGAAAAAAGAATTGAAATCAATATAATAAAAAGAAATAATCAATTGATAGGTGCTATTTGAGGTATTAAAAAATATTAAAATGATTTAATAATTTTAGTTTGACACACTTTAATAGTGGAAAACCAACCGATGAAAAAATTTGTTGACGGAGCGGAGCGATGATGATGATGATGTTTAGTTGGGATGGCTGGCAAAAAAAAATGTATCGCCAAGAGTACCAAAATGTATTAACTAGTGATAATACGAGACAAAAGAATTGCACTAAATAATAGCTATATGTTATTTTCACTGCAATACTGGCTGACGACGAGCTTGAGATATATTGATATTTTTGCAGTTTTATAGACGTAAATAAAACAAACGTTTCCAAATCCATTTCAGGCCATTGGCCGAGATTTCGATAGCTTTTTCCGAAAACGGCCAGTCAAATTATATACATTTCAATGGCAGCTGTTAATGTTTTCAGCTTTTCAACAGTGCACTGAACTACAAATATTCCATATTTTGACCAAGAACCTCGTTCAAATTTAGAAATGAAATTCATCAAACATAAGCCAATGAACGATTAGAGATTTGCTAAGCCAGTGTTACCGTCGATGCAAAATACTTTGACATTGTTCAAAAATACAATTTCTTTATTTGATTAATATTCATTTAATATTACGAATGTCATTAATATGTTTTTAAATTTGATTTTCCGAAAGAATCGTATCTTCTTCGTACTCCAAAAAAAATCTTGACATTTATTTTGACCTTAAATTATAAACAAAACACTATAACATGAATGAAAATCGTAGCATCGATGTTTCAATTTCCTAGAAACTCGTTTATACAAGCAGTAAACAACATTCAATTTCGAGAATCAGTTAATCAAGTGCTCTGATTGACAACAGAAAATAACAACTTTTAACATAATATCCATAGTAGAGGTTACTCAATCGCATATAAACCACAAACAATAATACTCATTAAGTATTCAGCCTCTCAAAATATAACGCTTGCCCCTGATCCAATTTAAATTTGTTCATAAAATGTAATAAAGTCAGTCATCGTATCTTCAACGTCATTTTTTCGAATAAATAATTCCTCCTCGGCAAGTTCAACATTTTTTTTCTTTTCGATTTAATTAGCACCCAGAAAAATGATAACATCCCCTCTGCTCGTTACCAGTCTTTCGCAGGGTCATAAGGAGTTGTAGATAGATTTGAAGACATCTCGTGTATTATATTCTCACTTCTTATCAATTTTATTGCAAAATTCATTAGTATTAATATGAAATTTCATATTGACTGTTGTTTGAAAAATTCGAATCATTCAGACAGTGCTTTTCGTTCGATCAAGATCAATAAGTGCGTCTAGAATTTTTTTTTGGTCCGTATAAGTTAGAGATAGGACTTTTAGATCCGGCTATTGACAATATCGAAATAAAGTTGAAAGTGACGGTATTTCTTCGAAATAAGGATATTGCTTGGTGGATGGTAAAATGAAGCGTTTCGGGGTGCTATTGTTGTGTTTAGGAACAGTTCTTGCTGGTGAGTGTTTTATTATTTTTGAAATGTATCCAAAATGGATGCGTTTCGTTCAGTGTGAAATAACTTAGAAGGTAGTTGAGATTAACAGATTTTTTTTTTTCGCGATTTGATCATAAATTATTTAATTATTTAATATGATTCTTACCAGCTAACTGCCGTCATATGATCTTCGGCATAGATAAGGACATAGATGAGAATATCGTTTTTTCACAACAATGTATCTATATATATATATATATATATATATATATATATATATATATATATATATATATATATATATATATATATATATATATATATATATATATATATATATATATATATATATATAATACAGAATAAATGTTATAAGCTACACAGTTTAAAATTATAAATCAATGTTTATTAGCAGAAACAAAATAGCTTAACTACCGTCTTCACGATTTTTGGTTTTCGATTTTCTCTGAGGAATAGGAATAAGATTTTCGGAACATTAAATTTGTGAAGATTTTGAGTGAGATAATTCCAAGAAAAAATTAAAAATTTTTCATAGTAATTATTTTTATTATTATGTCATTGAAATTCGAAAGAAAAATAGCTTCTCATAAATTGAATTAATTAAAGCAAATATCAATTTCGAAAACTCAGTAGCGTCATATCATTATAAGTATTCGTATGCTAATAAGTATTCAGTTAGAATGAAGTTACTGGTGTTATCAAGACTGATCTTGAGGGGTCAGCCTGAAAGACGAATAATCGATCAGTCTTATCACTAAATGTGGTTTCATGAATGATTTTGTTAAGTTGTGGTTCACTTTGACTATAATCATTGTTTGAAATCATATTGAAGTTGAAAGATTATTTAAAGGGTGCTGCAAGGGTTTCCGGGAGTAGTTAGAGGATGTCAAAAAAAATTGTTCAACAATCTGATCTGTGTTCTGCAATCGCATATGAACAAGAAAAGCTCTGTTAATAACCTATTCTACCAGGAAATGGACTTAGTACCTTTAAGCTAGTGATGCCAAGACAGGTAGTCTTCCTTTTGGTATTGAGACCTTCTTGGTACAGTGCTAAATAAAATGAGATTGAGTGTAGTTGTCATGGTTAAGGTAGAGGCTTTGTGTGGTGTCGATGCAGAGGAATAACTAGCTTTAGATTCTACTTTACACCAAAAGAAACAAATCAGGACACCGTAAACACGCACAATGGTTTCAAGATCGAAATTGCACAGTTTGGTGGAAAAATGATGTTGACCCGAGGCTTCAATACCAAAGCAAAGGAATTGTATGAGAATTACTCTGATTAAATGCCGGTGCAAGAAAAACCTTCCCTGGTTCTGGGTACAAAAAGACTATTCTAAATATCTTCTTTGCCTCAATAATGAAGTCCATTGCGAGAACCTGCGAGCCAAGTAGTTAGTGAACGTACAGGGCTCCCAAAAATTGCGCAGCGTAAAAGATACAAAAGAAAATATTGACATTAGTTCTGCCATTCAGGAAGAATAAAATGAAGTTGCTAAGCAGGTTTTAACAAAGTCTTACGAGGTCTATGACACTTACATTAAACTAACCGGCGAAAATATTATCCATGACCATGTTCTTTAATAATGTTCCATATGTTCCTTAATAATATCACTTCTTATTTTCCCAAAAAACTGTGCAATGTGACAGATAGCTTCCAGAAAGTGTTTAATTAAACTCACACCAGACCCATTAAACTCACACCTTTCTCCTTCTGATTCAGTTCCAACAGCTTTTATCAACTATTTACAAATAGAACGTGGAGAAATACTTAACGCTATTTTGGAACTCGATTGCAACAAAGGTCCTAGGCCTGATCTTCTTGCTCTGACTTTTTTGCATAAGTGTGTAGCACAGCTTATAACTTTACTACATACTTTTTTTAGTAGGCCACTTTTGTCCTGGACCTTTCCCATTCTGTTGGAAACTTTTATATATCACAACCACATTCAAAAACCTATTTCCGACCTATTTGACGTCCTAGCAAATACACGTAGTTTACTTTAAGCAGAATTTAAATGCATTTTTTCTCCAATCTAAGCTTGATTGACTTGATCATTGTTGTACTGTAAACAAGCTAACCTTGAACATTGACAAGTGCTAGGTCGTTAGTTTTTCCTTGGCAATAATTTGTAAGCTGGAGCGAATAGCTTTGTCGGATAAGAATCGCCGCTTCACCCTAATGAATAAACAACTAGGCTGCATTCAAAGATTTGCAAAGGAATTTCGTAGCCTGTGGGTCAAAAGATCCTTATACACTTCACTTGTGCGCCCTATTCTCGAATAAGCTTGCATCAGCTGGAGTCCTGCTTTGGAAACACACATTGACAGATTTGAATCCATACAAAACAATTATTACTTTTGGCGTTGAAAGAACTATGCAGCCCTTACAATTTTAATAACTTACCCCGTTATGAGTTTTAACTGCCTCGTTTAAACTTATTAACACTTGCATCCACAAGAATTTGATATCGGCCTGCTTCAGCGGAGCCTTAAAGCATATTTGCGTGATGGGATTTGCCACTATGGAAACCATTGTGGAAATAATCTTTCCTATCCATTCTGACAGAGAAGACTCTTGAATGCTTCGGAAACATTCCATTGTTTAAGGCTTTCCACTAAGCCTCAATAGCGCTCCGAGTGAAGCAAGTAAGTCTGGCGTTTCCGTATTTATACCGTTGGTTGAACGATTGAAACTTTTTGTGCCCAATGGAATCATGCAGGATTGGCGCTCATAAGCAAAGGCAATGGTGACCCTGGGCTGCCATCAGCCTATCGTATATATATTCTAGATACTGCAGGAAAAGTGTTTGAGAAATTGATCAACTTAAGATAGGTTTAGCGATCCAAGATGCAGGAGATCTCTCACTAAGGCAATACGGGTTTAGGTTTGGACTATCTACAAGGGTTTTGATTCTTGAGGTGACCGAGAATGTCAGAAGAGCTAGAGACTACAACCAGCTCTCGCTTCGGGCTGTGTTTTTATTACAACCTGACTTCAAGAACTTGTTTACATTTGTTAAAAAATGGTTCTCTCCTTCATTGAGGATTAAGTAGCGTAAGTAAGACAGCGGTGAAGTTTTTAGAATTCAAGTTTCTTCGAGCAAATAGGGTAATAATCAGATAAAGCAGCTAAAGTTATCGCGGAACTAAGCAGGGTGATCGCTAAAATGAGTCACCTGAGCTCCAGACAGTGACGTAACTACAGTCAGTCTTGTTGTAGGGGATAGAAATACAGGCTGAGACACTGAACAGACATATCGCTAGAAACTAACCCAAGTGTTGAAAGAGAGGCACTTAGAGTGACATTTTATTGCTATAATGTGCCAACACAAGCAAGAACAAAGACCGATATTCCTCAAGAAATATGAGCTCCATGGTGAAACCGTGAACCAAAAACAAAGAGCTCACACCGTTCAACTTTAGCAAAACTCTTGGACAGGTCGTCTTATCGAAAATGTAAGGCCTTGGCTGGAGAAAAATCCGTCCATGTAGTTTACAAAATAAAGGAATTCCTTAGCGGCAACGAGTGCTTTTGGATAATATCCCTGTCAGATATGACAAATGAAATAGTTTATGCAGAATTTTGGCTCAAGCGGAAGCAAAGCGCGGCACTTAGAGTATTTGTGTGGCAAAAAATCCCTTGATCGAAAGTGTACATTGGAGTACTAAAAAGATACAGCCAAGGTGCTAAATGAACTACTGCAAGGTGTTGACACAGCGAGAAATTTAGACTCCGTTTCTAGTAATGAAAAATATCATTTCGATTCATTTTCAAATATTTATTAATACGGCACGATAGAAATCCACACACAAAAATTATTGCGTAATATTTTTTTCAAGACCCACCATGATTAGCCTTTAAGCCATTTTTTAGAATTGATTATTATCACAAGAGTATACCTAACTGTTTCTTCTTCTTGAATTTCAGACGCATGGGTGGCAGATGGTGGCTACGAAGCGAAGTATGGCCAGTAAGCTTAATAATTTTATACTATGTGCTTTTAAAGAAAAAAAAATTGCTAAACTATTTTTTCTTTCTCTTTTTATTCTTTGCTTTTTTCATTTATTTTCCTTCTGCTTATCTTGATCAATTCATAAACACTACGCAAACACTATCCAAATCCATTTTGGCAATGGATCGGAAACATTCACACAATTATTGCGTGGCATTCGCAATGATCTGCCCATAAACAAACAAATGTAATTAGACTTTCAGTAGACAAACTGTAAGTAGAATTACAGCCTGCTTTCAAGCATGTAAGCTTATTCGTTTGCACACAAAATTACAAACAACGCAAAATTTGATAAATGGGTCTAACAATACAATTCGGCTATGAAAAGTTTGGCAAGTAAATGTCAAGGCGTTTTGTCGTATTTATGTACTAGCTGTGACTAACAATACAGATTTATTTACAAATCAAAAAAAATCTGCGAACAGGAATCAATCTTTTTTATAAATATGAAATATTATTATGAAATAGTTGTCTCACATACGAATTTTCACCGAACATGTAGACATTATTCGCAACATTCACAATCGGTCAGTGCAGCTCGAAAGACAGTTGACGAACGTTTTGGTAATTCGATCGCTACATCGGGATCAGCCAGTTTGACTGCGCCCGGAACAAAGTGTTGTACATCTATTGACTGCGTACCCTGTGATAGGTAATTATTCAAGTATACATTTTGAAGGACCAAAAAGGCAATTAATGAATTGTGCGAAATCCTTTGCAACCGTCAAAATCAATGATTTCAACGTAAATTCAGGACTCCTTCTTTAAAGCTTAATGAATAATAATACTTTTCCAAAACTTATATTTACAACTCACCACACAAATTTTATTCAAATTCAACAAATTTTCTGTGCACATTATCCTCGTTCTTTTCATTTTTAGCCAATCAGCGATTTCCAGTGACGCTGAAAGTCTTGGTGGCGTAGGAGTTGGATATGTCGGCTACTCTGGCAGTGGTACTGGTGCGTCCAGCAGCTCATCGTATTCTTCGTCATCATCATCATCTCAACAAGCTGCTCCTGTTTATGTTTCATCGCCCTCATCATCATCTTCACAATATGAAGCAAGCAGCGCACAATCATCGCAGGCGGCGAGTGCTCCCATAGTTATTCCTGTGGTAGGTGGTGGCTCTGAGCGTTATTCCGAGCATTCTGAACGCATGTCCCAGACCAAATCGAATCCAATTGTGACTGTTATCGCACCTTCTGGTGGCTCCGAACGTTATTCATCGCATTCCGAAAGAGTTTCTCAATCTCAAGCTGTCCCGATTGTCCCAGTTTACGCACCAAGTGGGGGATCAGAGCGTTACGTTAGTCACTCGGAACGTGTATCAAGCAGTCAGGCCGCACCGATTGTTCCAATCTACACTCCAAGTGGTTCAGAATCTCATTCCTCACGCTCAGAATATCGTCAATCTTCAGCCTCTGCTCCAATTACCTTTCCAGTTTATACATCTGGTGGTGAATCACGGTACTCCTCACGATCAGAAGGCTTAAGGACTCATTCGGTTCCAGTATATCCAGTTTACACGCCAAGTGGTGGCTCGGAGCGCTACAGCTCCCACTCAGAACGAGTTTCCCAAACACAAGCAGCTCCTATCGTTCCAGTCTACACTCCATCAGGTGGATCGGAGCGCTACGTTAGTCATTCTGAACGCGTCTCTGAGACCAAGGCTGCACCAATCATACCGATCATCTCTCCAGCATCATCGCACTATTCAGCTCACTCAGAACGTCTCTCCGAAACACAAGCCACTCCCATCGTACCTATCATCGCGCCGTCAGGAGGATCTGAACGTTACTCTAGTTATTCTGAACGAGTAAGCCAGAATCAAGCTCCTGTACCCATCCCAATATATACCGGTGGTGGAAGTTCTCGGTATTCATCTCATTCGGAACGTGTTTCGGAATCGAATGCAGCGCCAATCATTACTCCAATTATCCCATCATCCTCAAGTTCCCAATATTCCGCTCACGAATCTATGGGTACCAATCATGGATCGACCTATGTTCCAATCGTCCCCGTTATTGGAGGAGGTTCTGCATCATCCCATTACACAAGTTCGGCGAGTCGACATGGTGGAATCGGTGGAATTGGATTGGTAGGAGGTGCCGTTCCCGTTGGCTACCCTTATTCAGGACTGGGGCTTCGCGGTGGGATGATAGACGGAACCAGTTCGGACCTTTCTACCTATATGACTGAATCCGAACGTCTAGCCAAACTCCAGGCACAGAGCATCAGTAGCGGTGGTGTTCGAGCAGGACACTCAGTTATGGATTCTGGATTTTCTTCGGGATCTACATTGGGAGGTACTGGTAGTCATGGAGGTGCTGGTGGCTTTAGCAAATCCAAATCATGGGAGAAGAGTTCAAAATGGTCATCAGGAACACAGGTGAATTATAAAATTTTACACGGAATTTGTTCTAATCATTTGAATCTTTACAGTACGGACCAGATGGTAAGCCCAAATCTTATAATTTGATTTCGACAGCTGAAAGTGAACTACACAATGTGAATGGAAAGCAAGCTGGATATAAGGCAGCTACAACTACATTGGATGATGATGGAAAAGTCAGCACATACAGCATTCACACATAGGTTTATGGCTAAGTGAAGTGAACATTTTTGAGACGACAGCTATGTCGGCGTGAGAAATATTTTTGAAATAGATTTACGTATTTTTATTTAAAGTAAACGATATGATTAAGAAAAATGGTATTTTGCTATTTTAGTCTATTTTTTAGCAATTTAATCCGTCAATATGAAAAATATTTTCAAAGTGTTTAAGTCTACAACCTTCATTAAAGAGAAAACCTTCATTTAATATCCCTTTCACATTACCTTCGAATTTCCTTCGTTTCGCGGTAACTCTTTAGCTAACCTTTTTTTTCAATCCTATGTTATTCGTAACATAATAACAAAGTAATTTGCTCTATTCCTCTGTATACCGCTGTCCATTATCTTCAACATCAGATATCAATTATTATTTTCAGATATCAATTATTATTTTCAGATTTACCGTTTTTAGACCTCAAATAAAATGTCAGCTATTTCTGAAGAACGGTTCACTTCTTTTGCTGAATAATTCGATCGAATCGAAATAATCAAACTTCTACAGAAAGGGAATCCGTAGTGTTCGAAAGAGGGGAAAAAATTGGTGTGTGTGGTGTGATGAATGAATGTTTTGAAGATTAGTCTGAAAATCAGATTTTTGTTTGTTGTAATTTTCGTGTAGCGAACATAATCGTTTTCAAATCAATACTGGATTTCTTTAGAATAATGCTTTTCGATAAAATCGACAATTAAAAGTGTCTTTTGTGCATTTTCTTCCGTTATATATTTTATCGCACTTAATGGGATATCAGATATTCAAGATAAAGTAAGAAAGATATTAATTGTTTTAATCTATCTGTATTAATATTCACTAACAATTAAAATATTTCAGTTTTGTTAAGGGGGTATTCTGGTGTAGAAATTTGATCAAATCTATTTTTTTTCGTTTGCATGGTTTCAAAGTTTAGACCTTTAAGAATAAGCTGTTAAAAGGATTTTCGGATATTCGAATTATTTTTGGAGTTACAGCTATTTTTGTGACACGTCAACTAACTGCCCGAAACGAGACTCCAAGTTTTAAACGCGTTTTTCTCGGAACTACTTTTCTCGATAAGGTTGACATGATATCTCTAGTTGTAATGAACCGATTTACATGAAATTTTGCACAAACCCATTTAACACTATTGGTTATAGTAGGAGTTTTTCAAATTTTTTTTTTCTACTATTTATTAAACATCCCCAAAGTTGAAAAAATGAGGCAAAAAAATCAACTTTTTTTTTACATGGACGCCATTTTGTGAAAAAAAAGTTTTTTCAAACCGCCTACGTCAGACAAATTTCAAATTCTTTTTATTACAGAATTCACCAAAAATGTATGTTTCAGACCACCAGGAAGGTTGGAATCATGTCAACCATGAGACAAGTTTTTTTTTAGCCTTCACTTCGCCGGCCTGTATCTACATCAAGTTTTTTTTTTTTTAATACATTTTTGTACTTTTAAAGTGTTAATAAAAGACTGGTAAAAAAATATATACCAAAAATGTTTATGGTTTTTTTTATTGCGTCCGTAAAATCACCTCAAAATCGAGTTTCTAGACCAGAATACTGCCTTAATGGCAGTTTTTCTGAGACAGTATTATGGTCTGCTACTGGACGCGTCTCCATGTGGCGCATAGAGGCAGTCTGCAGTAGTAAGACGGCTCCTAAGAACTATTAAGTTAGGCACGGAATGTGGTTTAGCTGTGTGGTCGCTGTAATATAAGATGACACTACAGGTACATCTGAATGAGTGATCATACGAATAAGCAGCCGCGGGCTAAAACTAATGAAACCCAACATCCTATAATTCTCTTTAAATACAATATCACTAGTGTTTTTCGTTCCTTTGTTATGCAAAATTTTATCAAATCCTATATTCATGCTTTCCAAAACCGACTCTGCCTGTCAGGTGTCAAGCAGCAGGTAATGCTTGCCGATACAATCTTCTCTGGTCATGCACATAAAAATCAGGAGTGCTCGCTACCCGCTGTTCTCTCTTTTGTATTCATTTTCTTGCCCTTACACGTCTCCTTTGCCCCCTTTTCTTACCCGCTCCCTCCTCTTACTGATTTCCTCCTCTTACCTGTTTCCTCTTCTTACCCGTCCTTTGTTAGTACCCGTCCTCCTAATATTTTTGTAAGCTGTTCACACATTATATGATCTGTACTGCATGACAAATAGCTTTTAGAAAAATAAACAAAACTTTATTTAAAAAAATGAAAATACACCAAATCATTTTTTTTTATAAAATATGCATGGTGGTAGTGGATTTTTACAAGGCCTTTAAGTTAAGTTAACAGAAACAAAACAAAAATAGCAAATATGTTAAGTAATATTTCCTTTCAAGAAAAAAAAAGAACGTTATATAAATAAAATGATGCGTTGAAACCTTTGGCCTTGTTATCGGGCCACGACCCGGCAGGATTTTTCGGATTTAGCTTCGCGATGGCCTGGCTGGCTTAATTATGGTTTCTTTAGTTAATAAGTGAGGTATTTCGACAATTATTGTTCATGTCGAAATCAGTGGATGGTTACCCCGCCTCTATCAGGGGTAATGGCCCCAACTACATCAGGGGCCTGAGGTTGTGTGCCTTACCTCGGTCATGCCTGAGAGTTTTATGTGGTAGGTTCTTTACGAACAGAAGCCTTTTCCCTTTTGATGTTTGCATTACATTGCGGTTACTACTTTATATGACGGATGAAATATAAGTAGCAGCCTTTCTTTCTTGGAGCATATCCACCCCATTTTTATAATGACCCACGCCAGCCGCGTAGAGCTAGCAAAGCGGCCCACCAGCATCCGTCGGGGTCGGATAAGAAGGTGCTCCGCTAAAAGCGGACTAGGGGCCTTTACGGTCAATTCTAGGGCACCCTGCTCAAGGGGTATTTAAATATTTTTTTTTTGCCTCATTGACGGTTTGCCATCACTCGAATACTCCTTGTCGGTCTCTTGTCTGGACTTCGGTATGGATGAGAGGGGCTGACATGGAATAGTGAATTCGCGTAAAACATTCAATTTGCTACAAATTGAAATTTTGGCACGGGACAAGTTGCAAAATGTGCAGAAAGAGTTGTGGAATCTTTTAGGCCCGTAAAATGTTTTTTTTTTATATTTTTGATGATTTTCAAGTTAGGAACCCCCTTAAGCTCACTTAATTCTATTACAGTTGAGCCTTAAGACTGATTTTAGCCAAAATATCTCACCGGCGATATTTATAATTCGTTTCGGTATGGGCTTCTAGGCAATTCTCGATTCTTCTTGCCATTTGAAAATCTATTTGTGTCTTAGCTTCTAGAAGATACTTATAGGTGTTTACCTGTGGTCTGTTGAATTTTGCCGCTCTATGAGATATATGCACGAGGTATCTCCAGATGATATTTCTCGAAATTTCTTGTCACTGAAAGGGGATAATATGATTTATCAATGGCGATTCTTTCGAAAGGGGCTCCTACGTTATAGATCTTCAGCTCATCTCAAGGCTTGCTACTGCGTCCTGTCACAGATGCACAGGCTACAAATTTCTTACGTTAGTCCTCCACATCTTTCCGCGCACTTACCCAATAGAAGTATTTATTAATTTTATTAAGCATTATGTTTATGCCCGGGTGGCGTTCCGATTTTCTCTCATCTTTGGTTTTGCTCCGAAGAAGTACAATTTGCATGCGATGCACTGGCCCATCCGCAGTTCCCCATTTTCTTTTTAGTAGGCCTCCATCAAGATGCAAGGAGTTCTACTGTGCCTAGTACCTCTTTACCGTAGGACTTCGAGCTGAGGCCTATGTGAAGACTTCTTTCAGGCTACGGTTCCCCTTAGTTTGCCAGTTGCTCGTCCAAAAGCTCCGACTGTGACCATCCTCTTGCTGGTAAAATAGATATCTACCTTATATCGGCGTCGACTGCTTTTTGTTCTAACCGACGACAATGCTTGCATTTCGGCTCACATGGGCGTCTGAAGAGGGTATCAGTATTTCCGTGCTCGCTACTTTTTTGGTGCCATTCAGTCCATCGTGAGACTGGTCCTTTGACCGTACAGATATTTATGGAAATGTTGAGTGGCCTCGACTATGGACAGCAGATGTCTTCGGGTGAGACAGTAGTTTTGCTTAGGCTTGGAAAGCATCCGGCGAAAGTAATCAATCACCCGCTCCTGAACATCTATTTGCTGTGATAATACCGCACCTATACCTGTATTACTCGCACCAGTGTCCACGATACATGTTTTCTGCGGCTCAGGATATGCCAAGACCAGTGCTCCTCATAGCTCCTGCTTAAGCTTCTCAAACACTGCTTGGCACAGGTGGCTCCAGTTATATGGCTGATTTTTCTCTGTCAGCTGGTGTAAACTTTTGGCGATGGTAGCGAAATCCTTCACGAACCGGCGATAGTACGTTGCCAATCCCAGAAAACTCCGAAGTTGATGCTTATCCTTAGGCCATGGCCAATTTTTCACAGCTCCGATTTGTACAGGGTCAGTTTCTATTCCTCCAGTGGAAACCACACGATCAAAGTATATATCTCACTTCACTGCAGAAAAGATTGCACTTTTTGGGACTTAGCTTCAAGTTACCTTTCGAATATGTCCTCCAGATTTCTCAGGCGTTTTTGTATGTTTTGCTGATAGCAATGATTCCATCCATGTACACCAAACACGTCACTAAACACGTCCTCAAACTGCTTCTTGTAGATTTTCCAAGAAGTTTGCCCTCCAAAAATAGGTGAGCTGTCCATTTTTTCCATGACGTCCAGATTTTGTCCTTGCTTGTCGAACTGTTGTTCCTCTTCTACAACTCGACTAACCTATTGTTTGAATTCCGGTCAGCTGATCCTTTAACTTCCATCAGCTGACCCCCAATTGCTCTTTGAAGCCTAGAGCTGGTTGATAGAGTCTCTGATCTATTTTAACTTAAACCAATTTTTTTCCTTTTGAAGCTAGATTTATTTTAATTATCAAAAATCAGAATCAGAATTTTGTTCGTCGCACATTAGTAAAAATAAACTTCGCTTTACAGTTTTTATGAATGCAATCTTTCATAGGATATGCAACCAGAGATGCTTTTTAAACTTTAATCAATATTAAATTGATACGAGAATATAATAAACAAGTTCCACATTTTATAGCGAATTGCATCTTATATCATAGTTTCATCAATACGCAGAGGAAAATAAATAACCGTTTAAAAAGCCATGAGACCCGGTCGTAACCCTTGACTTGCATAAGAAAGTTGCAACTCATCACATCTTCATTAGGTCCACCTGTACGAACGTCTCAACAATGCTGATCTGGTGAAAATGCCCACAATAACCAGGACAATGTTTTTCTGTCGAGCTGAAAGCCACCAACGGTGTAACTAATTTTCCGGGCATGTACACAAGGCATACGATCTTGTAACTCTCTCCAAAGTCTATTGTGCGCAAAAATTGAGTACGTATTGTTCAACGAAATTTGTGTAAAATTGAAATAATTTTGTCTCACATCAAGTCATTCCCCGCAAACAGTGAATTCAGCGTGTTTTATTGTTCATCATGACATCTAAAAAATTGAATACACGATCTGAGGGATGGTGAGCCAGGAAAAGATCAAGTAAATTTTTAAAATTAGATCGGCTCTTGTTCAATTCCTTTATGATTGACTTTAATAATCAGGCATTTCAGTTCTTTTCATTCTTTTCCTGATCATTATTTTGAAAATGAAAAATGCTTCCTACATCGTCCTTTCAATTTCGCATGTGAATAAAATGATCTGCCTTATATCGGGAAATTTGGAAGGCGCTAAGGTGTTTATTGGCAGGTAAACAGGTACTTGAAATCGTCGCTTCTTTTCAAACATGCTCTGTTCCGCTGCTTTAGACATTTGAATCCGAATGAAAAATGTGAGAAACTCTAACGTGATGTGGACGTTCACAAGATAATACGAACCGCTAAACGAAAAGGTGTTTATGGGTGGGTATTCTCTTTAGTGAACCTATAATTTAAACTAACACCTTTCATTAGAGTATTGCGGTTTTTTCGCAGTGCTTATGTTCCTTTTCAATAAGTGAAGTCGCGTGGCGTTATGATAGATTGAAAGGAGGTTTTTCTACTTGGAATTGTGCATATGATGGTTTGAACAATTTATTTTAGGTATCTTTGAGCGGCGATCTCGGAAAAGGTACCAGAAAGTCTGGCTATTTGATAATAGAAAAAATACATCTTGAACTTGTTTGGACATTTGGCTAAGTATTTTTTGTCTAGAGAAATCGATGAAAGCAAAATAACAACTTTTTGTGTAAATTATAGTAATAGATCATGTTAAAATATGATAACGGTGGATATAGTTTGGTTTTATAGTCACTGTAAAGTTTCAACAGTTAAAATAACAGTTGCACACTAATTAAGTTGAATATGGCGCTCCGAATTCAAATCTATAGTTGTTGTGTTGTATATCCCTATATAAAGCGCTCATTTATTTTTTCTTAACTATTCGCGCCTATTTATACGAAAACAATTTTTTTTTAAAATAAAAAAAATTGCTGTGGTAGAATTCTTACAAAAGTTGACAATACAAAATGTGGAAAATATCAATAGTAAAAAAGTGACGGATAGTCACTGCTAAACAGATATTTAGAAAACATTATAGTAACAAGATCACGTTTACTTAAAACAGTTGAGCCACGACCATTTACCCTAGCTGTTTACCACCGGTCAATGAGAGAGGAGAAAAACATATTAAATTGCATAATACTTAAATTTTGACAAGACAGTATTCATCGTCATAGCACTATAGAACCCTCTCGAATGTAGGCTGCATGTAGATTACGCTTCCGATTGTTTCGGTCCAACGACCGCGTCCTCTAGTTACGAAATTCGATTAGCGATACATAAACGACGTCATTTCCTGGGTTTCCCAATTACCCTTTGACACTTGGTTTTTCCTTCAAATACCTTTTTTAGTATCCGATTGCAGGATCCGCAGTCTGTTCTTTTGAATTCCTCTGGCTTATCAAATATCTCATACAGCTCGTGGTTGTATCAATGGCGTATTGGGCGCTCTACTGCTTCCTCAAATTATTCGCTTAAGGAGCCGCCTTGCAATGGCGTATAACATGGTGCTTGTATGATAGTCCATAGCACAATAAAGGTCTTATTATCGGTTCATAAATTTGAAGCTTTATTTTCCTCTGTAACGTACTGATCTTTAGTATATTCTGAACGAAATGGAAACTTTCATTAGTCAGCTTCATTTTATTTGTTATGATTTTCCCTTTCGTCAGGGCTACTTCTTTTGCTTCCTGGTCAAGTTTAAGCAGGAGTTTTTTGGCGGATGTGAAGGAACAGAATTCTTATAATTTCAATTAAAACTTCCGTACCACTTAATCCAGTACTAAGTTGAAAAGCAGAGAGGCCAGGCAATAATTTGCTTGAGCCCGACATTCGTGACAAATGGCGCCAGTCAGTTAGATGCAGGGCAGCCAGGTTACCCCTATACCCAAAAAAAAAGAAGTAAAATACATACCCCAAAAGCCACTGCAATGTATGAAAAATCCCCCAAGTGTTTTTTTTTTACGTTAAGCATAATTAAGCAAATACAATGTACTAACAGATCCTTCAAATTATCGCTAAATAGCCGTGAAAAGTAGTCATGAGTGAAGTATTTGAAAAAGTTATTCAAGCATAAATACTACACTGAAAAAACACATAACACAGACGCCATAGTTTATAGCAGTGAACGAAAAAATACCGTACCTTAAGCGTACTGTACGCGAAAAGTACACATACCCTACCTCAGTCTATAATGTTTGCGTACATGTACACAACCGATATACCGAACGAAACAGACACAATGCAAAATGTACGCTACGATTGAATACTGTACTGTACAAAGTACACAAACCTTATCCTCTAAAATACAGAATGTGTACTCGTACACAACCCGTACACAAACGATATACACTAAACGTATCGTACGTTTAGTGTACTTTTGCGCTTCATTTACATGAAAAGGAAAAACACTTTTAAAGTGAAAGCACTGAGTCAAATATATTGAACTTCACAGGAGAGCGCATTATCACTTTTATCTGTAATTTTCTCCCAGTTCATATAAATGAACTGCAAAAGTACACTAAACGTACAGTACGTTTAGTGTACACCGTTTGTGTACGGGTTGTGTAGGTGTACACATTCCGTATTGTAGAGGATAAGGTTTGTGTACTTTGTACAGTACAGTATTCAATCGTAGCGTACATTTGCATCGTGTCTGTTTCGTTCGGTATATCGGTTGTGTACATGTACGCAAACATTATAGACTGAGGTAGGGTATGTGTACTTTTTGTAGTGAATGTCTTTGCGTACGGGCGTCAAAAATGTACGGTACAGTACACTAAGGTACGGTACCATAAGGTTTTTTTTCGTTCACTGGTTTATAGACTTCTGGCGCCATTAACATAGTCGATTTCGTGATTGTGATAAAATATAGCGCCACACGCCATAATACGGGTTGGGTACAAAATCTCGTATTACAATATCCCGTTTACAAAATCCCGATTACAAAATCCCGCATTTCAAAATCCTGTATTACAAAATCCCGTATTACAACATCCCGTATTACAAAATCTCGTATTACAAACTCCCGTAATACAAAATCCCGATTTAAAAATCCCGTAGTTTTGCATAATATCAAATCAGGCGCGGCGCCGCACCTGATTCTATATTATGCAAAACTACGGGATTTTTCCTTCAGCTCTTTTTTTATTGTAGCTAAAGCGACAATAGCTAAAATGAATGGAGGGGAATCAGAGAAGAAAAATTTGGCAAGGTACCAAAAAATTAAAAAAATTATTAGAAAAAGGTCTGAACCAATCGAGTATTTGAGAAGAATCGCGTACAATGTCTTTATGTTGAAATTTATTCCTAAATAAAAACTTAAATCACTATGTTTTTGTTATTTCATTATATGAATAGGTTTCATTCCACGATATTTTGAGTTTCGGGATTTTGACTTTCGGGATTTTGAATTTCGGGATTTTGAGTTTCGGGATTTTGAAGTACAGGATTTTGTATTTCGGGATTTTGGAATACGGGAATTTCGAAACATACGGGATTTTGTTAATTCGGGATTTTGTGATTCGGTATTTTGATACAATCCCCCATAATACATGGTGAAAAGTACATAGGAACAGGCGCTATGCTTATAGCCCTCCACGCCATGTACTATAGTCCTCCACGCCATGTAACATAGTCCTCCACGCCATGTGACATAGTTCTCCACGCCATGCAGATGGCGTGGAGGGCTATAGTATATGGCGTGGAGGACTATAGTACATGGCGTGGAGGACTATAGTACATGGCGTGGAGGACTATAGTACATGGCGGGGAGCACTATAGTATATGGCGTGGAGGACTATAAGCATAGCGTCTGCTCCTATGTACTATGGCGTGTGGTGCTATATTTTATCACAAATCGACCGAAATCGACTATGTACATGGCGCCAGAAGTCTATAAATTATGGCGTCTGGCGCTATGTTTTTTTTTTCAGTGCAATAACATGCTTTTCGAGCGTAATGATTACAATTGATTTGCAGTTTATTTTTGAATTGAAGTTTTATTCGATTCAAATTCGTTTGCGAAAATTATTTGATACCCGGGTCTCAGTTTTACCGATTGATTATCGATATTTTCGCAACGTGAAGGTCGCTTGCCAACGCATCACGAAGACTTCGTCCCTTTTTAGGCGGATTAAATCTATTTAGGGTGTTTCTATTACAATAAAACCTCTCCTATACTCAAGAAGCTTGCTGACATTTATACATCTCCTCACACAGTATGGCTGCAAGTTATAATTGGAGTGCCATGAGCCATATTACATGGCTCATGGCACTATGTAATATAGCGTGTGGGGTCATAATTTCTGCGCCATGTAATTATGGCGCTGGGAGCCATACTGCATAGCTCAGGGTACTATGTACATAGCGTGTGGGACCATAAATGCTGCGCCATGTTACATATGATCACGCGCTATGTAGATTCTGACATTATGGCGCTGGGAGCCATATTGCATGGCTCAGAGTACTATGTACATAGCGTATGGGGCCATAAATAATGCGCTATGTTACATAGCTCTGGGCGCCATGTGGATTTTTTTTAGTGTACAGTTCCTGAGTTTGATTCCAAGAACGTAGGAGCACATTGGCTTTGCGGTGCAGCTTTAAATGCAGTTTATTATATAAATAGTTCATTACAAAAATTAAATAAATGGAGGCAAATTTGTAGCAACAACATTTGTGGATCTTAAAAAGGATATTGACACTATTACTAAAGACTATTAACTACTTTACTGAAAAATGCTCCTAGCATTCTACTAGAAACTAGCTCCTATTCAGACTGTATTTTTCCTTATCTTCTTGTCTGATTATAATCAATAAATTATTAAGAACACAAAACTTTAGATTTTAGCATAATTTATTACATAAATAACAGAAATAACCATTCAAACACACACACAATAACTATCCAATTCTAAATTGCCAATCAAATTCAAAACGGTCTTCTCGATAACTCCAACAATGCTGATATATACGTCTGAGCCATTTGCAATGTCTCAAACTTTGATAACTTTCGGTCACTACCCAGCGATGGTACAACTTCGCGCAAACGGTCAAACGCATCGTTCAAATTATTCATTCGTCGCCGTTCACGAGCATTGGCAGCTAGTCTCCTTCGCCGAAATTCTTCCATGCTAATTCGCTTACTTTTTCTTGATGCCGTTTTTAGGTATTCAAAGTCCTTGACACTACTATCACTATCATCACCAGCACTGTTGTTACTTCCGCAGTAGTTTCGCTCGAGTTGATGTTTCGCATCGATTATTAACGGATCAAAATGATGCACAGAATACGATTCAGCTCCGAATGACATATCCTGCACTTGTTTATTGAAAAATCCATCACAATTGTCAGCTCCGTTATAACTTAGTACTTCAATATTGAACTCATTCAGCATCGAAGTCATCACGATAAAGAAACAGTTAATCTGCAAGGACTACCACTCGCTTCACCTTTCCAAACTTATCTAGCAGCTAATGTGATTCCGCAGCGGCATTTATTGCTCGACCTCGTCCTGAAAACACTTTGATACACTTCCGTATAATGGGTCATCAGATACCTGCTGTTGGCCATAGACCGGCAGACCGCACGTACCAAATTATCCTTGATTTTTTTTTTACGAAATGTTGATCGAATCGAGCGATCTCTTCGTTGTTATTTAGTGATGCGGTGTATCTTTCCTTTCGATTGAATTTCTCCTGCCGAAAATATACGGAAAAGAATTTCTTCATTTTTTATAAGCACTAAATTGTCGAGTAGGGCCTATGTAGAGGATATTTTGGGAATTCGTATATTCCATGGGAAAATGAGTTGCATTTCGCCGGTTCTAGACACAACTATGTTTTCAAATGGTAAGAAATTTGGGTAAATTGAGATAGCTTAGATAAAGAACTGAATAAGAAGTGTTATTATGCAATGGAATAAATTATAATGTCTAAAGTTTATGAATCGTATAAACCAGAAATGACTGTTTTCATTTAGTCTCAAAAGATTGATGGAAAGAATCGTATTTTCCCCAAACAAAAGATTCCTTATGTCAATGATGTTATACCAGTTATTCAGGTGGTCAGCCATAGTTCAAATCTTAATCAAAACCATTCTAAAATCATACCTAAATCAGAAGATGGATGTAAAAAGTACGTGTGTTAACAGTCTTGCTGGTAACGGAGGCGCTACCGCAACAAAAACACACCTGGTGTTACTTCAACGGCTCCCCAGCCAACTATAAAGGAAGAATTTTATGTGAATTTATTTAGAAATTTTGTTAGATCTTCGGAATCCAAGTTCAGAAATCCGCGAAAATTTTGGGCAAATTTCTGTACGCACTGAATGACTGGAATTCAAATGGAATATTTCTTTGGAGGGCACCAATAATACTCTGCAGCAACAATCTCTGTGTCAGCATGGCATGTATCTGCTTAACTAAGACGTCGTCCACATCATAAGCTTTCGCAGCTTCACATAACTCCATAAAGGGCGCTCAGTCAAAGGCGACTTCAATGTCCACAAATACCCCTATCGCATACTCACCATTTGAGATTGCTCCCTCAACTCTGGAAAGGCCGACTCATGAATGAAGGGCCGACTCAAGAATGAAGGGCCGACTCACATGATTTTCCACGCTGATACCCATGTTGCCCATCGTTCAAGGGGCTAGTCTTAAGTGCTCTAGTGCGTATTTCTAGACATTTCAGCATATACGAAGTTAAGCTGATCGGCCTAAAGTTACCCAAAAGATTTCTCTTAAGTCTGCCTTCATGTGGTCAATTCGCCCCTTAGCATAACCAGATAGATATCATCTGGGCCGAGCAATTTGAAATTTTCAAAGGACATGATTGCATCCCTGACCTTTTCGCTGGTGACCACAGATCTAGCTATGCATCAGCATTTCATATTGCTGCGAACAGCAGGAGGTTTGATCAGTGGCGCAAATGCTTTCTGCGTTTTAATCACCGGAGCACCCGGAAAGGGAGTCCCAAGGTCTGTAGAGGCTCTTGTTTGGAGTTGGTAAAGTCAACATCCTAGCGTTTTAGAAAGTATAGTTTAGCTGACTGATCCATCTCTAGGACCTTGCAAAGCCTCGACGTCTCTCGTGCACCTTCCACTTTCTCACAGAAGGATCTAAATGATTCCCTGTTGGAGGTCTCACCAGATTCTTATATGGTGCCTGCGAGGTTCTATAGGCGATCCAGTCATCTTCAGTGTTGCTCTCACATGTTCGATTGAGAAGTTTCTTAATACTTTTCCTGAGCTTCTGTAGTTCCTGGTTCCACCAGCGAACCGTCTTGCGACATCTACTCTTACTAATCGGACAGGCTTTTTAATAGCTACTTATTATGTCTCTATTCAGAGTGCTCAACCGGGATTGACGATTGGCGGGGTATTTTTTGTCTTTTTTCAACTTTCGAATTGGATATTGCTATCTATTTCTCACGATCAGTGGGATAATGTTTATACCGCACAATAATTAATACCGCAAATCACGCGCTTTCCTCGCTATTTAGTATACACGCTCTATTTAAGGTACAGAGAACGTTCAATACGTAATTGTTATATCAGTTAAGCAATTATCGTGTGATTAAAATTTATTTGTTGTCCCTCATACTGTGGTGTTGCACAACATGTAAACAACACTTCACATACACATTACGCACACAAAACCTTCACGCATTTGCTAGATTTACTATAGTTGGGGATGATCAGGAAAAAGCCGCAGTAATGTCAACTGGCCTATTCCCAAAAAACCAGTTAGACATATGCCGCAAATTCTCAATCAATTCTATCGATAGTAAATCGACACGAAACATCACATAACCTAACAGAAACCGATACACATTTCATAGCAAATTTCTCACACTATACCGCACGTACCGCATAAATTTTTGTTTTCACTGTTCACTAGCACTGCTCCGCAGATCTCACTTTATTTTCACTTCACTCACTTTAACACAACCCGCACAATTTACGATTTCCCGCGAACGTCACATAAGACTGCGTGTGTTTTTCGCGACACTTTGACTAGTTTCTCTGACTTCATCATTCTGCATTACGGCCCGTACTTCTAGAAGGCATTGATGGAGCAAACAAGTGTTTGCACCAGCCCCCAAAAACAGAAAATTACAACGGCTTCGAACCCAAAATCCCAGGAACACATTGCACAGTGGTTTTACAAAATCTGTTTTCAAGACCTGATCAAAAGCTTTTTCTTTGACACCTAATAGCCTCATAATGATGTAGTACAACATGCTGTGGTACAAAATGATAAAACATTTTTATTTTCTTATTTATTGAAAATGTTATTATTTATTGAGTTGCTAATGAATTTATAATTACAACATATTATTAGTTTTGTTTCATGGTTTCGTGCAAGTGAGTGACCCTCATATAAACCTTGAAAAAACCTACACAAAGCGTATTACTTTATAACAAAGCGTAGCATTTATGGTGGAAAGTATTTAGTGTGGAAATTATGGTCGCATGCGCTATGTACATAGTAATCTAGGCTATAAAATATAGCTTCAAAGAAAATTCCCATACATTATAAAATGCTCTGTTATGCACATAGTCTGCTGGACGACAATGAACATAGTCTAAATTCCTATACACCTAGTCCCAATTTCTATGAATTCACAGCTGAAGACTATATTACCTCAGATTTGAAATAAGTCTGGTAGCTATGTGCGTAGCAGCCCAGCAGACAGGCAGTCGGGTCTTTGTAAGCATGCAGTTTTGAGCGGTGGAAAAATTATACTTTTACCAGAACCTATAATATATAATATACATGGCATTGAAGGTCAAACTATATGGCTTTGCACCCTATAATACATAGTGCCTACTCTGGTGAATATAACGCATACTGCCATACAATTTTCACTAAACATTGTGGTGACATATACTATAACTTATTAAAATCTTGAACGCAACTATGTATATAGCCCCAGAAGTCCACAAATTGTAGCTTCTGGTGCCTTAGCTAGAAGGTTTCTCGTACAGTTTTGAAAACCCATCTGTGTATAGTTTTAGCCAACATCAATAAGCTCTGCAAATTTTATGATCATCCAATGTTTTCGACAGGAATTATGATAAATCAAAATTGGAAAAAAAAATTCTTGCTTATTTTTAGGCACTCAGCGCCCACACAGAGCTGAAAATTTCCATTTTTTTTACCATGAGGAAGCATAAAACATAATAAGTTCTCATTGTTGAAAGTAAGTCACCAAAAATGTACTCAGTATAGAAATATGTATAAGGGTATCTGAAAATTCAGTAAAATGCCCGTCGCTGCCAAAGGGCTAAAGATATCTTAATTTTAACAAATCATGGAGCTACTCACTAAATACATAACCTAAGCCACACGTTGTCAATAATTATAGTATTCCTCATTGATTTTGATTGTTTTCGATATAAGTAAATTCGAAATTTATGGTGAACTAATTTCAATGTAGCGAAATGAGGTCCTTTCACTTTACAACAATCAATATGATCATCCAGAAAGGCTCATCGTCCCAAAGTTCTTCAATCATTTTTCTTCCATGAAAAACCATCATCATGATTTCAATCTACGTTGCGATCATGATATCAAAATGAATGATGTCGATCGATATGCCATGAGGATGTCACCAAAATGTTCGGATTCTGTTGAAAAATGATTGTTTCACAACGGATTATCACACCAGGAGTCTTAGCACTTTAGTTTCTCGTTAGGACACCGCATGATGTACATACCTCAATCAATTTTACCTGCACACCAAAAACTAACCTTGCTACGCTTCCTAAATTCAGTCGATTGCTAAACGGAATTATTACTGTATTCATAGGTAAGCACCACGCATCTTCAAAAAAAAAAATATTGATATGAAAAGGAAATCTGAAGTATCTACAAATAATTTCCAATTACCAAAGAAATATGCCAAGTGAAGGGAAAACACTTTCGATATACGAAAGAACAACATGTTTAGATCAAGAGTGGTTTCTTCCGTTTTGCGGTTAACATGAAATGATGCAGGTACAAACCGAGACAAAACAATTACTTTGAGCTGCTACTGGGAAAAGAAGGCAATAAATGTATACTATTTATGTATAAGCAAAATGCAGGCTGCGAAATAAATACTGATAATGCAATAAATGGATAAAATCTATCAAAAATGTAATTAAATACTTAAGTGTGTAAGTATTAACTTTATTTTGACGTGCACGTATGTGTTGGATGAATATTTGGATATTTCTATTCATTCATGTCAGAGTACGTACGGTTCAAAAATTTTACTAATATTAATATTGACCAATCTAATAATTAGATAAACGTATGACAGAATGATTGTAAGGAGCACCAAAGACATTTTCAACCATGCCCGGCCCTAAAGTGTTTGGCGCCTGGTGTGCGTAATGAATTTGCCGCGCTCAGCACATGCTTTATAAATATACTACATAGCACACCACGAAAGATCCTTCGAATTGTTTTTCGAGTAGGTTTGAGAAGATGGAGACTGACTAGAAAAGTACTCATTTCCGAACTATTATTGCTCGAAAAACCACAGTTTGATTGACTCATTGTTATGGCATCATTTAAAATAATTATAAAATCACTTTGGCCAAAAATTCATGTTTCTATATATATATATATATATATATATATATATATATATATATATATATATATATATATATATATATATATATATATATATATATATATATATATATATATATATATATATATATGTCTCTAAAATAAGAAAGAAAATTTGACTAATTTTGATATGCGATAACTTTGGACAGGATTATCAAATCATTATGAAACTTAGAGGACATATTGAAATTATTAAATTAGACGCACGTCAGATTTTATGAACTCTGCAGTTATGGCAATGACTGAAAGTGAAAACCTTCAAATCATCGAGCATTCTGAAAATTATTCGCTTTTTAGAAAAAAAAACAATTCATATATAAATCTTATGCTTTGTCTAAGCAGCCAAACCAAAACTGTTGAAAGTCCACATCGGAGAAGAACGGTAACCCTTCCCCGATTTAGCTATATTTTTAGTATCAGAAATTTTTGTTCACAGGAAATCGCGACCCGATAATCAAATACAATTGAAATTCATATGTTTATTCATAATTCATAATTTGTGTCATGAAATCATAACGAAGTTCGTATGGTAAATGGACCTGTTATAGGCAAAATCTGGTTGAAAAATCACGACAGGGCTGCCAGCTATGGTTGTTTTTGTATGATGTTATCAGTAAATTTTCAAATGTTAATGATCTTGAAACAACAATTATTAAGATTTCGAAAATTTTAAAACTTTTACCCAAAATTTCTTTGAATCCTTATAACTTTCAATGCAGTCAACGGATCGAAGCGAAAATTACAGAGTAGGTTGTCTTCAACGTGAAACAGAAGTCAGATATATTTGGTTTTGGTGCTGGCAAAGGACTACCTGCACGAATCGTTTTCGTTATTTTTGAATCAATAGACGCTAACGTTTAGTATTCATGTGGCGAACATGTACAATGAGACTAAGTAAGCAAAGTTTAATTTTTCCAAATTCTGGAAATTTTTCTGATGGCAACCCCAAACGTCTTTCTATCTCTGTAACTTTCAATTAAGTAATTGGATAAAAAAGAAATTGATAGGGAAGGTTGATTTTGACGTAAGCAGTTAATTATAGATTTTTAGTTGAAGTGCTGGCAAATTGTTGCAAGCACGGATAATTTTCTTCATTTATGTTTAAAGTTTTGTAAAGTAAGTAACCGATGATAAATATAAGTAACAAGTGTTACTAATATTTATAGTGCTACTTATATTTATCTGTTGCAGTGGAGTTTAGCCAGTACAAAAACTATTTACAAAAAGGTCCTGAAAATTATTGTATCAAAACCTATTATATAGCTGAGTTTGAAGTAACAATACTTACAAGTTGGCAAGCAAGGAAAAAAAACACAAGCTGAGGCTACGGCGGTAAGCTCACTTTTGCTGACGGTAAATTCGAACTGCTCTTCAGTATAAGCAGCTGCCAGTGATGCCAAATATCGCCAATTTTTTGCTTACATAGCCTGTTAGCATTCCAACAAAAGTAGCGCGTGCAATTGAATAAGCGCACTGCATAATGCATGTAATTTTGTCAGCATTTTACCAATATCTGAAAATCGTATTATATGGACATACCGAAGGCAGTTAGTTCCTAACCAGCGTCACAGCATAAGAAGTTAGTTAAACTCTAATGCGGCATGTATAGAATTAGCAAAAAACTTAAGTCATAAGAAAATAGTAGAAAGGGTTTTCAATCTCCTAGTGTTACATAACAACTTGAAAGTGGAGGTCATATGAATTCCAAAACATCTAAGCACTATGCTATTGAGAGAATAGATATGTTAGCAAAAAATGCTTTCCTGAGCGACAATGAACAGGAATTTGAGCTAGAAATAGATGAGGCTCTTGATGATGTTAGCAATAAGATTCGTACAAAATGGAATGTTGAATATACTAATAAAGTCAGTAGGCTTAAACAATGCGCTTGGATTTAGGAATAAGCATTTAGGAATAAGCTTTGGCATAGGGGATTATGTATCGATAATAAATCAACCAAAATAATAAATAGACTATTTCTAAACAATGCTTTTAATAACAAAAATAAATTCAGAATGAAGATAAGCTCAGACGATACATGTGAAAACTGCAACGAAATCGATGACATAAATCACAAAATTTTTCATTGTAAGAAATACTCAAGGGAAAGAAACACTTATGATTTTTTTAATGCAAATAGAAATATTGATGAACTGTTAGTGAAACACAATAAAAATCACTTGGAGCAACTCAGTAAGTATCTATCGTTTAATAAATTGGATTTGTAAACATTTTTATATTGCTGAAATAAGAACCTAACGTAACTCAATCTTTTTCCCATCCTTTTATGCTTCTTTACATGTCTATAACCTATATCTCAGTTCCCTATATTATATATAAGTATACCGTCATGAGTAAGACATACAGTTACATAACAAGTTAAATAGCTATAAAGACAAATCGAGTGAACGTTGGCTGATGCCTGCCAGTCAGGAAGCCATAACCGTTTCTGGGAGTTTTTCAGAAGCCTATAGCAAAAAAAAAGAAGTTAGTTCCTAATCAGCATGTAAACTCCGTATACGTATACGGAATAATTTATAAAAGGCGTGTTGTTTTGCTCCTCTATCCAGCAGAGAACAGAGTATACGCATTGGAAACAACAACACTCCTGTACCAGTGAATTCACTAGCACAGAAATTCTATTCCTCATTGGTAGTTCACGTTCTAAACTATAGAATTTTTTTATAGAAAAAGGAAAAGCTCTTGAGAAGTTGTTTTTTTTTTGCTGTGGGGGGGCTTTGGTTTTTTTCAAGGTTATTTTGAATGTTTTGGTAGTTAGGAAATCAGAAAAAGCCCTCATAATGTGTAGAAAGCTAAAAGAGGTAATTTTCTGTTAGTTCTTTTTCTATTTTCTATCGATTGTGGTAGTTTATTAAATTTTCTCCCTTTATTTTCAGCTGTTTTGTGCTAGCGAATACAGCAACCTATGCCAGTCTTAACGAATGCAATGCTGTTTCATACTAGATCATTGTTTTTGCATCATAGTTCTATTCTGTTCTGTATTGAAGCAAAAGACGCACCTAAAGAATACATATTTCTATCCTTTATACTAAATTTTTTTATATTTATAAGAATGAACTTTGGTATAAGTGGAAAATGCCGAAAATAGTTTTTCTGCTACACATTTCTTATTTAAACGAATTACATCTTCTTTTTGATATTTTATTAAATTTTCGGCTTTGGTGTAGGAGATGTGTTTGGTGAGAGTGGAGTCAAGGAAAGCAAAATGTGTGGGTATATTTCATTACGCAGAACAACTGTTTGCTGAATATAGAGCGCGAATCAAAATTTCATGAAATTCAAATGTTTGTGTGATATACTTATTTTTGCCATAAATTACTTAAATTAATATATCCGCAATCAGAAGATCTGTATTAGAGTCATTCTCTGTATTTCTCATAATCAAATGTACCGTGAGAGTCAAATGTGATGGCACACTCAGAAATTTCATTTTTGAACTCACATATTTTTCTAACTGTAAGATATAAAAACAGTTGAATGTCACAAATCAAAGTTTTTTTCCGTTTCTAAGATATTATAATCATTTCATAGCAGTTTGTACAGTACTTATCATTTTATATTCAAAAATATTGTAAGAGTGCTATTTTTATCAGGCAAAAGTAATGGCACACTTGTTCCTATCATATGAAAAATTACAGTTCAACTTAAAATTAGTATTTAGTTTGGGCTCCTTTTGCTTTCCTCACAGCTTGCAGGCGTCTTGGCATAGATTCTACAAGGTTCTTTGTCACATATAGGCTTAGAGCTTCCCATTTTTTAAACAAAACATTTTACAAATCTTTCTTGCAAGAAATTGGCCTTTTTCGAGCTCGCTGATTTCCCACAAATGCTCTATACGGTGAGGGTCTGGAGACTGGGGAGGGTGATCAAGTTGATTCGGTGTATGAACAAAAGAGCCATACTTTGACCAAGCGAGATGTATGCTTAGGGTCGTTGTCTTGTTGAAAGACCCACGTCCTAGGCAGCTCCAATTTTTATTTATTTATTTATTTATTCACCAAGCAATGTGTACATGTACAGAAGAATAAATAATATAGTACATGGATAAAATTACGAAACAAAATAAAATAAAATACTATACGAAACAAAGTAAAAAACAAAACTATATATGAATACAAAATTAATAAATAACGCAAAAATAAATTAGTTACAAATAGATAACAAATAAACTAATAGCTAAATGACAAATTACTAAATGAATAACAAATGAGAAATAACTAAGAGAATTTAAATTTACAATACATATATATTAGTATGGCGGGGGAAAGGGAGAGACTATGAGGAGAGAGCCTTCATAATATTTTTTTTAAAAGTTGCCTTAGATATCGTAGGGGAAAAGTTCTCGCTCATGCTATTGAATAGCCTGCAGCACCTATTTATTGGCTCGTTTGCTGCATATGTTGTGCTGTGTTGGTATTCAATAAGCAATCGTCGGGATCTAGTGACTCTCAAGGGCTGATTGAGCACAAACTTTTCTTTCAAGTAAATGACATTAACCACGTCTCTAATGACATCGAAGCTGAAGCAGGTAGATAACATAAATCTTCTCGATGCAAGGGGTAACAAGTTAATACATTTAAGGCGATATTCGTATGGTGGTAGATTAGTGAAATCATATGCGTTGAAAAGATCTCTCAGAGCGAACAGTAAAAACTGCTTCTGAACAGACTCAAATCTTTGGCTGTGAATTTCGAAAGCCGCGTTCCAGATAGTACACGCATATTCAAGAAGAGGGCGAACAAGTGAAATATATAAGGATTTAGTAACCCAGAGATTCTTAAACTCTTTGGCTCGTCGCTTGATGAAACCAAGTTGTTTCTCGGGAAAGCACTCTATCGTAATGTAGATTGAAGCGGAGCTTTTCATCCAGGATGACACCGAGATCTAATATGTTGTCAACCCTGCTGAGTGCCGTGTTGTTGAGGCTGTACGTATAATGAACGCGTGCAGTTTTGCGAAAGAAGCTGATTGCGCGGCATTTGGCAATGTTAAGAGGGAGTTTGTTCGCCGAGCACCAGTGGTCTAGAGAATACAGTTTAGACTGAAAAAAGGCCACTGGGAGCCAAATTTTGCTGGAAAATTTTGAGGTACTGCTTTTTGTTCATTGTACTATCAATGAACACGAGATTCCCGACTCCTGTCTCCGCCATACACCCCCATACCATTACCGACCCTCCACCATGCTTCACTCTAGATGTCATATTTTTTTCTTCAAATTCGGAATTTTTAGTTCGTCATATTATCGTAGATTTTTTATGCATGAAAATTTCGAATTTGCTTTCATCGGTGAAGAGCACAGTTTTTCAGAACTGAACTCCACAGTTTTTGTATTTATTTACATATTTTAGCCGCTTCCGTTTGTTCGTGTCCGTCCATGTAGACCATTTGAATTCAGTGTCATACGGACCATAGATGTACTTACTGACTTCCCTGTTTCACGGGTGATGTTTTCTGCAATTTTCACCGCATTTGATCTTGGATTAGCCTTTACTTCTTTGATAATTTCATTTACTTGCGCGGGATCTAATTTCCTGGGCCGACCAGAACGTAAATAATTTTCCAATTTTCTACAAGATTTGAACTTCACGATTATATTTCTGATTGTCGAATAATATCTTTTGACTATTTATCAAATTTCGCGGTAGGTCTTGCCCTCTTGCTATAAATTTAAAAAAATCTCTAACTGACTATCGTGTCTCATTTTTCTGAAATATACTTAATACTGAGCACGACTCAAATACTTAAGCAATCACTAGTTTAACCACAAAAGAACCGCTAGCTTTAGAGCCAACACATTTGCAAGGCATAATAAAAGTAAAAGAGGCCGAAAAAAATGCTGGTTTTAAGTCTGATAAAAATAGCACTCTTACAATGTTTTTGCATACAAAATGATTATTAGGTACAGTATGCATTGCTCTGAAATGATTATAATTTCTTCGGAACAAATAAAACTTGATTTGAGACATTCAACTGTTTTCTATATCCTACAGTTAGAAAGATATATGAGTTCAAAAATAAAATTTCAAAGTGTGCCATCACTTTTGACTCTCACAGTATATTGGAGTGGAGAGTTCCGAGAGTGAGACCGTACGATTCATTACGATTTTATCTGTACTAGCGAAAAGTATTTATGTTCAGCTATTATTTTAAAAATATAGGCACTGTCCTTTATTGTTATAATTTACTAGGCTTAGGTATTATTGCACTATGCTATGCAAAAATAAATGTTCGAAAGAAATGAGCACAAAATACATAATTAATTTTACGTCGTTGATATTACTTTAATTATTTCTACCTAAAGTATATATTTACTTAACTAATTAAATAAAATTTACGCTCTGATTCTTTAGTTCTTTCCTCCTGCATTACTCATTTTTCTCCAGTTGCAATATTTTCAAAAGATACCCTCCCTTTCATTCAAATTACTACTTCTATGATATCAAGTTTACTTAGATTTCTTAGTTTTAGTTTTTAGATCACTTTCATTAAAAGTAAAGTGCCAGCTTGTTAGGCCAGGGTGTTTATAGTTACATAGGTGTATAACACCGAATACTTTAAATCGTTCTTTCAGAAATCCTCACGGAATGGATTTTTGATCTCCGATTATCTTTTTTTCTTTCAACAGAGAAAATTAATTCTTTCATATCCATCATTTCAAATTTATTAATTAGACTTAAATTTGGAGGAAACGTCAAAAGATTCCAACACAAAAACAATATGAAGTCGAAAAACTCAATTTCAATTTAAGAAAAAGGTCGGAATAGTTCTTTCGATAATATGACCCTAATTATATAGAACCAAAATATCCTGAGGAATATTAGGTCTGATTTCCTGTAATCATTTCTCCTTGTTCGTTTCGGAAAATCAATTAAGTGTTATTTCCGTGTCGATCTTTTCCTATACGATCTTTCATCTAAACAAACAATAATTCTATCAGATGAGGTTGAAATCATCGGAACGAAGATTTACAGGGCCATGAAAAACGGTATACATTTTTCAGTGGGAAAGAAAAGTACGCACTATTTCGCTAATTTTATTGGTAGTTTCTATGATAAATATTAGTTGTGATATTTGATTTGTAAGTATCATGCGAAAAGAATGATGATGTGGAAAATTGCAGCCTGAGTGCTTTAACCTAGAGCTGATTTTTCAGAATGTAGTATATTCGTGTGCGTATATGCGAGTATGTTGTGTATCATCATTTCTAAAATGAAATGTTTTTGTTTCCATAAACCATGTCTCTTGGATACAATGTTATTACAATAATATAATACATCAAAGTATTGTTATTGCGGTGAATTTCTTTTAGATGATTATTATATGAAGAATGACGAAAGGTTACTTCTGCGTCAGATTCATGACACACCTTTCGAAGGAGATTTCAAACACGTGAATACAAAAATTGCTTGGTTGAAAATTTCTTTGAATATGCGGCCTGACCTTCGAAGTGTCATTCTGAGTTCTCTGGAGCGTGTTCAAGATTTCTCATATAGCAGCGTTGGTTTTCTAAAAGCACCAAATAGCTCCTTTCTTATGCTTGCTATTTGGCTGTCTGACCAATGCCTTCTGGATCATAAAAAGATGACGCGTGATGCAATGAAGATCGAGTATATGCGTTTCATGCTATGAATATAGCAGTAAATTAAAGTGAGATCAGCGGAGCAGTACCAGTGAATAGTGGAAATTAAAATAAATGTCGTACGCGCGGAACAGTGTCAAGAGATAGGTTATGCGAGGTTTCGTGACAGTATGCTACCGGAAGAAACTGATTGGGACTCGACGCATATGTTAATTTCATTGGACCAGTGACAATAATCCGGCTATTTCTTCATTCTTTACATCTGAAGTTTTTAATGCAGCTATAACGGAAGGATTCATATTAATAAGATTGTTAAATATTAAGAAGAGTAATGTATCAAGGATAGACCCTTGTGGAACACCAGAAGAAGGATGAAATGGAGAAGAGGAAAGGTTGTTAATAGCGACTTTACACACAGTTCGGACGAAAACCAATAAAGGGGGGAACCAAAACAACCAAACTGTTTAATTTTATCCACTAATAACCTATGGTTGACAGTATCAAATGCTTTTAAAAAGTCGGTGTATACTACATTCACTTGTTCCTGATGATCTAACGCAAGGGCAACTGTGATTGGGAAAAGGATTACGCTAGTCAAAGCAGGCTTACCCCTCAAGAGCCCATGCTGTTCTGGAGAGAGAGGAGATATTCTCTTGAGATATATTCTTAAGAAGACAGTATTTTCAAGAAACTTACTGAACTAAGGGAGAAGGAAAATGGGACGATAATTGGAGACGGAGGAAACATCGCCAGCTTTGAAAATGAAATAAATATTAAAAAACTATCCTGACTAGAGGAAAACGTCGGATAATAACTTCAAATCAAAGAGAATACAGATCAAAACTGAAGTGAATGAGAAAGGAACTGAAAATTAGGGGAATGTACAAGGGAAATATTATTTACACATTACTATGATAGTTCAGTTTTTGCGGTGAATTTCTTTCAGATGATTATTATATGAAGAATGACGAAAGGTTACATTCTTCTGCATCATATTCATGACACATCTTTTGAAGGAGATCTCAAACACGTGAATACAAAAACTGCTTGCTTCAAAATTTTTTTGAATATGCCACCTGACCTATTTGTTGATTTGTAAAAGAAGAAGAAAATAAGTTTCCAAAAAATCCACATATATCCTATAAGTAACATGGTTCGAGATGGAAATAGTTTCCTTCAGAAAGAAAATGTATGACCAAAAAGGTTTAGTGTTGCAAGAAGAAGAACTAGCAAAGTAATTGTGCATTGTTTACTTCATTATTATTTTAGCCGAGGACCGATTTATGGTATCTTTCGAGTTTGTTTAAAAAAAAACAATTTGGTTGTTCTGAGAATGTAATTTTATTGAATGTTACGCAAAGACTAAGCTTAAAGATAGTTTCACATATATTTATTAATGTTAAAAGCTGGCTCAGGCTTCGTGCCAGCATGTTGATAGTATCTTCCCAGGCGACTGGTGTTATCGTTTTGTCTGCTAGGTGGTGGTTTCAGGTATCACCGTCTTGATGTTGACGCTGTTCGTTAGGTAGAATGTAGGCTTAGCACATTCCATAACTCTTCCGCCCTTAGTATATGACAGAGGTCATAGAAACTTCACCGGTTGGCTGGTTGTTGTTAGATCTGCTGTTTGGCAAACGTGGTTGTGATTGCCTATTTTAGTTCTTCGTTGTTGCAGAATTAAGCCCAGCAAAATGAATGTAAGTACGATAAATGGTCCAAATGCTGCCGTGGTATACAAGTCCTTCACATATGTATGATTGGTAATGTCGGGAATTTTGAGGAACTGTAGTTTATCCAGTCTCTTGAGTTGGATCTGGGAGTTGCGGGTTATTGTAGTATTGTTCCCATTATTTCCTTCAATAATTATTGAAGGAAAATGGATAGATGTGGTTTTCATCCCAATATGTAGTACTTCCCCAATAGTAAGTAACCTCATTAATATAAATTTGGAAATCCTGGAAGCGAATCAGCAAGGTTTCTTCGAGTTCGATGGTTTTTGGGTCGCATGTTGTTTTAACTGTTGTTTTTGGCATATTAACCCTAGAAGCATAATGTACGTGTCTGAGACGTATAAATATTAAATAATTATTTGTCTCTTTCTAACGCTTTGAGATAGTGCTTTGTTTTTTCGTGCCAGCTTTGTGTCCCCCAAGATATATCAAGCTGTGATTACGTTTTCCTGGTAAGTGCCGCCTTTTCTGTAATATTGCTTGCTTCTACGTCTATGCGACGTATGTTTATGTTTTACGTAACTTTTGTGAATTTTGGTTAGTATATGTGGATTTATTTTTAGGTGTTTATAGATTGTTTTGATGTATTTATATATTGTTACTGCACTGAGAAAAATCCGCATAGCGCCCAGAGCCATGTAACATAGCGCATTATTTATGGTCCCATACGCCATGTACATAGTACTCTGAGCCATGCAATATGGCTCCCAGCGCCATAATCTCAGAATCTACATAGCGCGTGGTCCCATGTTACATGGCGCAGGATTTATGGTGCCACACGCTATGCACATAGTGCCCTGAGCCATGCAGTATAGCTCCCAGCGCCATAATTACATGGCGCAGAAATTATGGCCCCACACGCCATATTACATAGTGCCATGAGCCATGTAATATGGCTCATGGCACTCCAATTATAACTCGCAGCCATACTGTGTGAGGGGATCTATAAATGTCAGCAAGTGATACTTGAATATCGTCGATAGATCGACAACATTCTCAATCGGCTAAGGGCGCATATTATTGAATGGCTCCTTCGGTGACTCTAAATGCAGCCAGCGCCTGTTTGTTGTAAGCAAGTGACTTCTCCGTGTGCTCATTTATGGTAAGTAGCACTGTTTTGACTGATTTGCTTCTTCAATGTACTATAGTCTTCCACGCCATGTACTATAGTCATCTTAGCCATGTACTATAGTCCTTCACGCCATGTACTATAGTTCTTCACGCCATGTACTATAGTCCTTCACGCCATGTACTATAGTCCTTCACGCCATGTACTATAGTCCTTCACGCCATGTACTATAGTCCTTCACGCCATGTACTATAGTCCTTCACGCCATGTACTATAGTCCTTCACGACATGTACTATAGTCCTCCACGCCATGTACTATAGTCCTCCACGCCATGTACTATAGTCCTCTACGCCATACAGTATAGTCCTCCACGCCATACAGTATAGTCCTCCACGCCATACAGTAAAGTCCTCCACGCCATGTGTTATAGCTCTCCACGCCATGTACATGGCGTGGAAGACTATAGTACATGGCGTGTAGGCCTATGTACTTTTCGCCATGTATTATGGCGTGTGGCGCTATATTTTATCACAATCCCTAAATCGACTATGTACATGGCGCCAGAAGTCTATAAATTATGGCGTATGGCGCCATGTGTTTTCTCAGTGTGCTTATTTCATGGCGTATTCAAGATCGTTGACAGTGGAGGAAATTGAACAAATTTTACTAGAAGATGATGATTATTTGGCTGGAGACTCAGTTTCAGACGAGGAGTGCCAGCAAGAGGACGATATCCAAAGTGATTTAGAGGAGGATCTTGGATTGGAATATAATGAGTTAGCTCAGCAACACTTCAGTCTATCCCACCATCAGAATCCATCAACTCCATGCGTATGATTCATCAAATAAAGAGAATATTACGATGTAAGAATGAGAAAGGGGAGGAGTTGACTCCTTGAAAGTTCTCAAAAAACTTAAAAAAACTGCTCAAAGTCTTCAAAAAACTCCTTGACTCAAAACAAAGGGAGGAGTTGACTCCTTCGACCATATGTGTTCAGACATGACATGCAGGCGCAAAACCAGTAGATGGCCGATGGCGGTATTTTACGGGATTTTGAACATGGCTTTCGTTAACTCATTCATAATTTATAATAACAACAAAACGGCCAACCATGAAAAACCACTGGGAAGGAGAGATTTCATGAAAAAATTGAGTTCCGATTTGTCAACATCTTGGATGGAACAAAGACTTAGCGCTCCTACTTTCAAGCGGAAACTACGTGAAAATATTCAACACATCTTAATTAAAAAACCATCGTCAGCAGTGCATGTTGACGGAGAAGACGAAGCTTCAACAAAAAAACGACGCTATTGTTCGTTTTGCTCTTATAAAAAATGAAGAATGTCTAAACTTTTATGCCACAAATGTAGAAAGCCAGTTTGTGATGAGCACAAAGTTGATGTTTGTGTGCACTGTGCCTTAGGACATTTAATTGTTAATATTAAAAGATGGAATAAAACATTTTTGATTAAAATATCGTTGTATATTTTATTACATTATCCTGAACCTAGAACTTAATAATTTAAGGTATAAAAACATCATTTACTTAACGTTACAGAGCAGTTTTAGTGTTATACGTCTCAGAGACGTATGATTATGCTTAACGTACTATAAAATAAGATTATGCTTCTGGGGTCAATAAGTAGCAAAAAATTAGGCTCGGGCTGGTATATCTCGATGTCGCTGTCCTTGTCGTACACCTCGCAGTTGGCCGGTTTCCTGGTCATCAGGCTTTTGGATCCTGGACCGCATCATCGTTTGAGGGCAGTAAAATACCCTTTCGATGATATCGATTTCTTGTCGATCGGTTGGATGTAGCCGGAGGACACCGCCACATAAGGTTTCGTCGGGATGATTTTGGTTTTTGGGTTGGTAAGAATATTACATGAAAAAAGGAATATGTGTCCGTTCAATGTTGAAAATTATGTTGGCTCCATTGGAGTAGGCCTTTAACTTGAATAGCTCATACATATGTTCGTTGGATGCTACGCTAGTCAAATAGTTTTGTGTGATTTTAAACAATGATTTTAAACAATAACCTCATGGTTACGATATTACCCCAATTTTCAGTATTGTACTGGGGACGCTATCGAACATCTCTTTACTGTTGCTAATAAATAAAATCTGTTTAAACGAATTCAATCATGATGGCTTCTACTATTTATTTGCTGCCTCTTATCAATTCACTGGTTTGTAAATAGGAACAGTTTGATGCCACTTTACGAAGTAGTCAAATATACTAATCTTATAATTTTTCGCTAAGTATTTGGTTCTAGTCAAAGATCTTAAGAACATTGGCATGGTTCTACATTCATACTTACATTGTAGCGTCGACGAGATACCGGCGACTTGAATATCAACGATATGGTGTAGACACTAAAAGTAAAAGACAATCACTTCCTAATCACAGCTAAATAAAAGTTATGTTGGGAGTAAATACTCAGGGTTTATTACCCACAAGCGGAGATAACAAATAAAATAAAACGAATCCATGCGTATTGAGGAAGACACCATTGATCTAGTAATATAGTAGGCGCTAGAGCCAATCGGTGGCGTCAATTTTCCGTGCTTGCATATGCTCAATTATTTGAATAGTTAGCTTTACAAAAGCATACAGCGGGAATACGTAATGTATGTGTCTACTCAGAAATTTACAAATTCCAATGTAGACTTGCTCCTCTACTCCAAAGCAGAAGAAGACTTTTGCTAAAGAAAGCTGATAAGATTCGGTGTATTGTCGGTTGTTTCTGCGATCGTGTTCGTGTTTTTACAAAACGCTCAGGTGTGTTTCTAACAAACGCTAAAAAATGTAATGAACTTAGTACCGACGCGAGGTGATAAGTGATAACAATAGTAACAAACAATTCGAACTCGAAAGTAGCCTCTTCTTTCACATCTGCGGAGTATCTATGTATGTTGTATACGATTTGATTTTTTGTTTCGGTTTTTGCATTTCTTCCGGAACGTAATGAGATTCTTAGGTGGTTAAAAGTGAGCGTGTTTGCAATAGTCACATCAAGTAAAAACAAAAATGTATTGTCCTAAAAATAACCAAAATATCAAAATCTAAGCCATCACCCCTATTCCTCTCAAGTTCCACAGAATTTCTACGAAAGCCATCAGGTACATGGGCCAGCTTTATCGTTTTTGTAAAGATTATTGATATGTGAAACTGATAACGGCGGCGATATCGAAATTAAGATAGACTATGGAAATATGAAATAGTGATTACTGGACGCTTTATGTTTCAAGTTGGTGCTCTGTGCCGGTCGGTTTTTCGCGAAATCTGCAACAAGCAGCAATATCGGCTAAGTTTTCTGATTTCAAGGAGCTTTTGAGCTGAGAGCAGCAACTTTGGTTAGTATGCGAGAAAAACAAGTGAATTTGAAATGTACACGTTTCCGACTTAGGTGCTAATGCGGAATGATAAAATAGCCTTATGAAAAAATTTGCATGCATGTAATAAATATATACTACATTCGCTTCGAAATAGTATCTAAATTAGCTTCATTTTGGCCGATTTTCTGTGTACCAAACTGATTTTGAGAGAATAGATTTGAAACGCATATGTGTCTTGTTGAAGTATATTGTGTTGGTCGATGGTCGTCCAAGGCAGGATTTTTATCTCATTTTGAGCTATTATCTTATTACAGTTTACATTTGACGTGACGATATGCTCGTTTGCGCGTATGTACATTTATTTGAATGCACATATAGAGTAAATAATGCTTTTGTCTCTTTTTTTCGGTTATAAAGCAACTAATAATAAAAATAAAAATCATAGTAAACTTAATAATTTGAGCGAAAGAAACGCTTACATTTTATAATTCATAGAATTTCCGGTCGTACAACCAATAAACAATTATCTTTTTATTGTTTTTCGATAATTTACGTTCGCGAAAATTGCTTTGACTCGCTAAGTTATTTTTTGATTCTGCGATTCGTACAGATAATTTATTATATGCTAGCGAATTGTTTGCCTTTATTATTTTATCAATAACCCTTTGATAAGATATTGGTGGATTTCTGGTCAGCTATCAAATTATTTACACGCTTAAACACCTGCTTTCGCTATAGTTTGCAACCAATAAGCCGGAGTTTATGACCTGTAGCAGCTGTAAATTGCAATTCCATTCGAAAGTTTTGTATATTCATCAATAAATGAGTCAGACTTGCAAAATGTTACTAATACACAAAATGATAAAAGACAGGATTACTTTACAAAAGTCCTGATATCTTAATATACGAAAAAGAAAAACCTTATATGTTTCAATTGACGCACGTCCGTCTGTTACGGTTTCACTAACTGATATCAAAATAATAAAAACTAGCTGATATTAAAATAATAAATAAGTGGAAAAGTGGAAAAAGCCATTAGGCTTCAATTATTTGTTAGAATTTTGACAATAGCACCATCAATTCCTGTTAAATGTTATAGCACCACCAATTACATAATTGTATTTGGTCTAATTAAATTTTACATTTAAAGCCTATTTGAAAATGTCATACTTTGAGACAGCGTGGAAGCAAGAGGCTGTCACTCCGATCCTAAAGCCTGGAAAGAACCCTAGTTTGACTGTGAACTTCAGACCTATAAGCTTTGTCTTCGTTTGGGAAAATATTTGAAAAGGTAGTTCTGAATAACACTCTCATCCATGTCAATTCAGTTTTCGAGAGAGATACTCAGCAACTCACCAATTGTTCCGAGTCACAAGGGATATTGAATTGAATGGATCTGCACTAACTAGACAGTAACATTCTAGTAATGGCGAATTAGCATTTAAGTTTATAACTATTTACACAACTTTGTTATTTCCTATGCCCGTGCATTTAATAGACTGAAATAAAATTTAACGTCGTTAATATTTATTTTGCCATAGAAATATTGTTGTCATACATGTCTCACAAATGTTTCAAAGAAGCAAAACCGCATTATATGACCAATTAACACTAAAAATTAATCGCCACTTCTTCGCTGCGCAAAAAACATAAACAACATAATTTCAAACCCGTTAATTTATGAACTTTGAGTTTTTCAACTGTGCTCTAAGTTATTCTGACCTCTTTTTCAATGAAGCATGAAAACTAAGTGAGCGATTAGAGCCAGATTAGATTAGGTATATTTAATTTTGTTTTGGGGGCGTGTTGAATAACTCTCATGGAAAAGAAGTGTATAAGTGCGGTAAGCAATAATGTCCCAACGTAGCAGCAGACAGCACATGCTGGATACTATATAAAAGTGGATACTATTATTCTATAGTCAGACTGCTTATACGTTTTACCAAGGCTGTAGGATGGGTAATCTAAAGTATCAAAGTCCACCTTATGCAGGGCAAGCACGTTGCTGTGCAGTACAGCTTTGGCTATTTTTTTCTTTTTTGTTCTTCGATGGCTTCTTTCCAGCACTCTAGATTTGAAGCGTAGTATTTCGCAGGTATGGAGACAGCATTGTTTTTAAAATTGATCAGCAAGGCTCATAATGATGAATCCAAGTCTCGTTTCCAATAATGATTCAACGCAGTACTTAATCCTCGTTTTCACAACAGAGGTCCAAAAACATGCAACAGCATGCTACGCTCTGTTTTTTTTTAGGCAACGTGAGCATTCTCGGCACCCACCTAACGCTGACCTTATTCATGCCAGGATGGTCGAGAAAAATAAATAAAACGGTTGTATCTGATACTCCAACTATATCTCCGAGATGTTTTTTTTTATTTTAGCATCCTCCAATAGCACTTTTTCAACTTTTTGAACGATTTCCGGAGTGGTCATTTCGATTGGCCGTCCTGGTCATCTTGAAATGAGTCCCTTTCTTGTTTAAAAATACTGTGTCACTTGTAAATCATAGTTTTACTTAGTCAAGAGGAGAAACAGATGACATCTCTTCCATTAAAGCTCCAGTCGACTTTATTTGTTTGTTGCCGAACTTTATAATAGCGCGGGACTCGATTTTCCTTATAACTTTCCTTATATTTTACACTTTCGTCCAGATCGAGTTACATGGTTGACGATAGTTCAAAGAATAATGGGTCTATTGCAATATAACTTGTTATTTATACTTATAATGAGTCTTTGAACTCATTACGTTTCATTAAACTACCCTAATTAGCGGCCCAACTAGTTATTCCGCGAACACCAGCGAATATATTATAGCAGAAGCCAACAGCTGGTTAATGTCTATATAATTAAACTTTATTTATAACGTTTATTGGTTCATGGTAATTAACAAGAATGTGCAATTTTTTAGCATTAAAACATAATATTTCTCAATATTATCCGATTTTCTTACGATATGTCATTAACACCGGTATTTACTATCTTTTACCAATTCCAGATGGACGAAGAAAATGGTGCAAAAAAACGGTACAGTAACTCATCAACATTATCGACAAAGTCTTCTAAACGGAAAGAGTCAACAAGAACTGACAGGCGAAAGTTCAATAGAAGCAATCTGCCCACAGAATCTGTATCTGAAGTGGCTGTCAATTTGACAGGAACTGCAGAGGATCAAAGTTCGCGCATTAAACGGCACAGTTCTGCTCCCGATACAGCAATTGCACTAGAGCCTGATCAAACCCGAGACCAGTTCCAAAGTTATGAGTCCCGACGAAGCTTGAGTAGTAAAACGCCTTTACCTGAAGGAAACTTTGCTTCAGATAACATATATGATCACTATCAACCCGAGCCATCAAAAATTGCAGTCCATTATGGCAGTCCCACGCTGCAATCTCGGCCAACGGTCCACTATATCAGCGGCCATGTTAACCATGGCTTTGTCGATTCAGTGGGCAACAATCAATACCAACAAAATCACAACGCTATGGCTATTGACCGGTAAAATAGTTTTCAAAATCAATATTACATGCATATGCGTTTACTACGTAATGCTAAGCGATTTTTCTACTTTAGTGTGCAGGTAGAGCAATATTGGTCGTGGCCATGTTGTAGACAACGATGGACATGGAATTGGACAAAACGAGAAAAAACGTTATCGCTTATAATTGTCGGACAGTCTGTAATCATTGCAGGACTATTGGTTTCGCTTTTGAAAATTGTTCTGGACAATGGAGAAATCGTTATTTCTAAACCTGGTGCATTGGAACCGCCGTGGAAATTCAATTAATACATAAATTTAGGCTCAAAGGTTAATCTATTGGTATTATTTTTAATATCGAATTTTAGAGTGAAAAGCAACCATTTGGAAATATAATTATTTCAGCTGAATAGCCATTTTATGGCGTTCGTCAACACGTGCCAAAGAGAAATGTAAAACAGAAATTGACCAAAAGTGATAATGTTGTGCAATTTAGAATCCAATCCCATAGCAAATGTTTTTGGATAATTTTAATCATAAAGGTGATATCTGAAATGCAATTTTATGAGCTGCGTTTGCAGTACATATAATTTTATACTTAATTAGTTCTTAAGCTGTAAAAAATGTAAAGTAAATAATAAATACCGGAAATGAGATAAGCATATGATACATATCTATAATGTAAGTAAAAATGCACATTTTAATTTTTAGCGCCAACATGTTTATGATGGCCGTATGTCGCGCAAACTGCAGTAAACGACGAATGAAAAATGCAGCCGTTGCTTGCAAGATTTTGAAGAAAGTAAATTAGGTTAGATAAAGTTGCTGCAAATCCGAAAATCGTGTCAAATATTCACATAGGCAGAGTAGAATCACGTAGTGATACTACGGATATTACTTTCCTTCGTGCTTTAGTTACAGGAATCTCAAACCCAATGAATTTGATGAACTGCACTACACCTTTAAGACAATAAAGGAAAGATCGGTCAGAAGAAGGGTGCCCTGAGTGAGGCCATCCTACCCCTCGTAAAAGCCAGACACTGGCGCATGGGATGGAGGATGGATTCTTCTGGGTCACAGCTCCAATATAAATTTTCGAGTCCTATGCCCAACCCTAAAATAGGTGTTTCAGAAATAAAGTATTTTAGTGATATATTTTCTTTCAATTGAATTTTCGTTGGTCCTAATAAAATTGAAGCTATTAAAAATATGACGATTCCTAACAGAGTTAAAGATCTTCAAAGTTTTCTTGGATTGGTCAATTACTAAAATACAATTGTAAAAAGTTTAGCTAGTGAAACAATAAATTTACAGAAGCATGTTCAATGGCAATGGAATTCTTCCAAAAAACTGAATTCAATAGAATTAAGGACTTACTTGCATTCTGATACACACAACCCCAGTACGGTTTATATTGACTCTTCTATGATGCAATAGAGACAGTTCTGATGCACGGTAAAAATCCAGTTCCTTACGCACCAACAACTTTGGATTCTACGGAAAAAAAGTATTCCCGAATTGAGAAGGAGCATCTTACAGTTTACTTTGGATGCAATAGATTCCGTAGCTACATATATGGCCAAGAGATAACAGTCGAAAATCGTCATAAGTCTCTAATTACAATTTTCAAAAAACTGCTTTTGACTACGAAGAATGCTTCTTAAACTTCAACCCTGGCCATCGTATAGGAGGTCTATCGCAAAAATAATTGACGTGCAAGATGGCGAACCTAGGCTACCAATAAATACCTGGACTAGTGCAGTGCTTTTTTCAACCAATTCGGTAGCTTAATACCTGTCAGATTGCAAATCGCGATAGGCCTTCTATATGACGGCCAAGCTTCAACCATATAATCTAAATGTTATATGTATACATTCCAGGAAAGAATTCATACATTACGGAAACACTTTCTTGATGTTGCATAAATGAAGATAAACAATTTCCCCAAACAGGAAAATACAGAAAATACAATAAATCATGAGCTTTATATTGTACAGAAATATTGTTTAGAAAGCTGGCCAGAAAGTAGTTTAACGAAAAAAGTTTAACAAAACCAGAAGCTCAGCCATACTTTTATATTAAAGATGAGATAATGGTTGTCGACTATTTACTTTTTAGAAATAATTGTCCTATCATTCCGAAAAACCTCAGGATAGTTATTGTAAATCAAATTGGCGAAGGGCAATTGAAAGGGGCGTCAATTGAGCAAGGAATGGTGTATCGACAATACAAATCGTAAAGTATCTATAAAAACGAAGTGCAAACAGGAAAATTCACCAGAATATATATCGGTTCAAAGTAAGTTATACTTCTACTATCACCTTTCTTTATCATTCAAAAAATCAGCAGTCACCGTCAGCAAAGAATCATATAAACCTTAATTGCAAGGAATAGACTCAAATTTATGAGTTTCGGTTACTGTTGCAGGACAACGCATGACCTTTGAGTCAGATACTGCTCTTCAATAGACAGCACACTTGTATTGTTTGTTGGCTACCTGAGGCTCGAGACAAAACAAAGCAAATTACCTCATAACTCCACATGAACGACTTTATAACACAATTCTTGCTGACGTTTATGATCCGTTTTATTGCTAGCATCACCTTTTTAGGTGTCAACTTTTATCAGTTTTTCTATACATGTTCAAAGCATGAAGAGTTCGTTAATAGAGGTTTCTGAAATTCAGATAATGCTTAAGTCCATAAATATGTTTGGTAGCAAAGAAGAGAGTTTGTATTGACATAATTAACGATTTAGATAAGATTTCCTTTTCGGTAAAAGTGTGATATATGTTTGATGATTCTGAGAAATAACTTTATTGTAGTATAGTGTGTACATTTCAGAGCAATTATTGATTAAACAAGACTCTAATTGCCTTGAATTTGTCCACTGCGATAATGAAATATTGCCCGTGTTCCATTATTACTATTTAGTACTTGCAAGTACTTCTGTCTACTTCCAACTACTCGCGCTCTTGATCCCGAGTAGTTCATGAGTAGTTACGCTTTTTTGCCGTGAGGTGGCTATTTAGTTGTCAATAGGTGTTTTTGGTTTTTGCATGTTTATGTTGAATGTTTTGGTAGTTAGGAAATTAGAAATAGCTCTCATAATATGTAGAAAGTTAAAGAAGGTAATTTTTTTCTAGTTACTTTAATATTTTCTATCGATTGTGGTAGTTTATACTCATTATTTTCTCCCTTTATTTTCAACTGTTTTACATTTGAAAACTGCATACAATGTGACAGGTTAGAATTTGCTCGTATGAACGAAGATGGCGTTCCTTTTGTGCTCTACTCCCAAGTACTTGCAAGTAATAATTAGTAAAAATGGAACCCGGCAATGCATAATATTATTTGGCTTTATAATATGTTATTTGAAAGAAAATGTATTGTATTAACTACCCCATTCTGGCCTCTTTTCATTCATTGCTATTTTAAATTGCTCAATATCAAAAGGCTGAAGTGATGGCGGTAGTTGCATACCTTTTACCATATCGTATGGATATTTCCAAGGAAATATAATCTCACTTTCTTCTTCTTTCCCTTTTTCCTCGACTATTACTGCTGAATTTGTTCGTTCTGACATCTTTTGGGCTGTAAATAATTATTTTCAATTCACAGTCAAAATATATACACTTCATATTTTCAGACCTATCTTTTCTAATTCATTCAACTGGTCATTAGTGTAATGTGTGAAATGACAAAAAAGTCCAAATTTACATTCTCTGCCATTTAGAAAGCGGCTACATGGTGTTTTTCTTCGTTCTTCGGCAAGAATATCCCGCGGATCTGAAAAAAATAAATATGTATTTTAGAATTTATTTTATATATTTATTTTATTTACTTTGCACGTTCAATAGTTAGTACTTTTAACAATTTAATACTACCATATGTATAACAAACAAAAAATTCGAAATTCAAGCTGTCAAATCTAAAAAAGGACTTCAGAGGATTATATTTTGAAATTCAAATTTATTCACTTAGAATATACACTTGACATGATTGCTGGAAATTTTTAAATTTACGCACTAAGAATATACACTTAACATGACTGTTGGAACATAATTGAGAGCTTTTTTTATGTAGGCATTTATTGGTACGGAAATAACAAAACCGCCTCGTGCTGGCAACCTTTTGCTATTCATAGGGAAGTTATAGGGATACAAAGAAATTTAGGGTACCACCCGTAAAAGTTTTCAAATTTTCTAGATCGTAATATTTGTTGTTTATTTTCACTACAAGATCACTACGATTTGAACATTTTATGATAAAATCGCTTACTAAAGATATGCACAAAAAATACAAAAGCAACCATAGCTGTGATGATATGATGATTTTTTTGATGATGATTGTTTTCCAACTGCTGCGTATTGCCTACAATAAGTTCAATTTGCCATATCAATTTCGTTATGATTCCATGACTGCACTTCAAGCTAAGGTCGTAGGGTAATATAGATTGCTTATGCTGTTGAATATCCCGCAGCATCTATTTATCGGCTCATTAGTTGCATATGTGGTCGAATGTGGATATTCTTTTAGGAAACGATTGGACCTGGTGTTCCTTAAGGTACGCCGCGGCTGGAAGCTTAAACTAAAAGCTTAAACTGAATCTAACTCAGTTTCAGAATAGACCTAAATATGTCAGTATGCCAGTAGAATGCTAAAACTGAAAGTTTGATCTAAAACTGAAAATTCGGTCAAACTGAGCTTTCAGATACTGAAAGTGAGGAATATATCTTTACAAGGATATTTATCACAATTTTACTATTGAGGAATTCAACACCAACAGCCTTTAATGACGTTGAATGTGAAGCAGGTCAATATCGCCATTCTTCTGGAGGCAAATGTCGATAAGTTTGAATGACCCAGTCGAATCTCATAAGGGGGTAGATTATGAAAAACATAAGGGTTGTACAGTTATCTCAAGGCAAAAAGTAAAAATTGATTTTGTGTTGACTTGAGTCTATTACTGTGGGTTTCAAAAGCGGGATTCCAGCGTATTCAAGAATAGGACGTATAAGTGAAGTGTATAAGGATCTTGTGACCCACAGGTTACGAAATTTGTTGGCACGTCTTTTGATGAAGCCTATCTGTTTGTTTGCACGGGAAGGTGAAGCGAAGTTTTTAATCTAAGATAACACTGAGGTCAACAATATTATCAGCTCAAGCTAGCCCTCACCCCGCGTCCCACCTCTCCTCACTCTGCCTTATGTGTATAGTGGTAAAATTAGTCACTGATATTCATTGACGTTTGTAGATATTTGATAGCAGAGACAATATTTTGAAAGTCAAGATATTTTGTATATTAAACTTTCATTGCAAATCTTTTCAATTTCAAAATAACTACTACTGTCACAATCTCCGTACATTGTACTTACTGAGATAGTAAATATGGAGGGGATATTGACAGTATCACTTTCCAAACAAAAGCTGTCCACTCTCTAGCCTCCGAGGCTCAGCTTCCCCTCCCTTATAAGAAAATCAATTGGGAAACTTTTAACCAAGAAATCTCAGCTAAACTACAAAACGTAGTCATCGAACGTGGCGAAAATCTCACCATATTTGAAATTCGCCAGGCCGTCAAAAACATCAACAATGTTCCTCTATTGATGATATCATCGTCCCTCGAATATTCAGAAACTTTGTTTAAAAAAAACTTTCCGGATGAAACTCTTGACTTCTATACATGACGAAAGTCCTTGAAAAAACGCCTTATACATATTTCCCATCGAAGGCCAAACGCGTTTAATGATGAGTATCTACGAGTGGAATCCATCTAAAAGACAACCAACTTCTTTGAACAAAAATTCGGAAATATTGAACCGGGTATAGATATGTTCCCGGAAACCAATCGAATTACCAGTAGGAGAGACCGCGCTCCAACTGTCACGGTTGATGGTAAGGCCTTCACGATTACAGTGTTACTTCCGTGGTGGCTGCAGAACACTATCAGCTGTTAGTAGGTGAAAAACTCAATGAAGATCCCGACTTTGAAAGTCAAATAAAGTATAAGAAAACCCAGGTTGTTCAGAGTGAGGAAGATGCTTGCCAGACTGAATGCGTCCAATGAATTTGGTTGTTCTAGTGGCAGTGATATTTTTATAAACTCTGTGGATCTATAAATACTGGCGTCCGAACTTAGACCTAAGGATTAGCGGGTGATGACAATGCATCAATCTAGATAATGGCGAAACTTACTTTCTTGTTCTTTGTTCCGCTACAGCTGCTTGAATATTGTTCGCTTTCCTAATATTTCGAAACGTGGCAAAATCCTTCCCATTCGCAAATCACCTGCCAACACATACATTGGACAAGACGAGACCTATGACTTTTCTCTCCAATATAGAGAAACTACTAGAACTTGATAAAGTAGTTGTTGAGAAGAACATCATTCCTGGCCGCCAGTTTAGCTTCAAAAGAGATGATGACACCATCGATGCCACACGACTGACTTACGGAAATCCCAGGCTTGGGAAAGATTCGTCACGGTTTGTTTAATCGATGTGGAAAAAGCTTTCACGTCAGTTTGGATCAACGGTCTGGTCTACGAACGTATTACTCCTGGCCTTCAAAAGTGTCTTATCAAATTAACTTCCAGCTTTCTCCACGACAGATTACTTTTGTAACCCACAGGGAAAACTCCATGCTCTTTTCCCTTGACTTAGGTGTCCCTCAGGATTATATTCTCGGACCCATTTTTTTAAATATCTTTACTTACAAAATGTCTAGTTTTAATAGCCGTCGTGATTTTAAGGGAAATTTGTAAGCTGGCGACTTCCTGGCGTGGTGTGATAAAACTTCAGCAACCACGAAATATGGGGATAATTAGCACAGAAAGCGAGTTTATCGTTTTCAGGCCCCAAGACAAACGTCTTTCAGAATGACAAAGTCCAGTAAAAACTTGAAGCTTAGCATCCGATGCTACTTTATCTAGTCGTCAAAACAGTCAAATATCTGGGGCTGGAGCTTCTGAAAAAAAACTTTTTTACTACGTCGAAAAGGGTTAGAATACTGATCTACACCACTCTCACACGACCAATAATTCTCTACGGTAGAACGATCTGATGGTCAACTTCCGTAACGAAGCGTTTGAGCGGAATGTCCTCCGTCAATGCACAGAACTTTATAAAAGTGTCTCCGCGATGCTTTTTTTAACAAAGTATTGTATACTTTAGTTTGTGTTTATGAAGTACAAAAAGTTATAGTTTGCCGGTAAGAGAAGAGCTTTCTTTATATAATTATATTCTATATCAAGAAAATTTATTAGTGAATCCAGAATGTATGCAATTATGCACAATCTGTAGGCTTATATTTTTTTATAATAGTTTGTAGGCTAGCATTAAGTATTTATCTATTAGTTTTTGTTAATTATTGTGCTATAAACCTACTTCAAAATGTAAAAAAAGGTATTCTTTATGATTAGTTTGAAAAAGCCAGTTGCATTCGTTGTAGTTTAAAAGTGATTTTTAAAGTCTTAGAAAATGTTTTGAATTTCAATAACCATGAGAAAGGCTAATAGTTGCACTCCTTTAGTTAGACAAAAGATTGCAGACTTGAGAGAGTTAGGCTTGTGATATCGACAAATTGCCATCCGCTTAGGCTGTTCCATAAAAATGGATTGCGGAGTACAGAAAAACGTGGAAAGCCGCAGGACTGTCCAAGATATTCTCTTGGCTAAAAGAACCCAAAAGACAACTAACAGTATGGGTAGAGACATTGTCCGCACACCGAAACGGATCCCAAAAAGAACAGTTGTTGAAATTCTTCGCCGCCTTTTCATGGAAAGAATCTATATTTTCGTGAGAATGGCCGGAAGACATTTTGTAAAAGAATGACTACATGGCAGGATAGCCAGGAAGACACCTCTGGCAATGGCAGCTTATCGGGGGGAAAAGAATCGAGTTCGCACTGGAACATTTAACTTAGAAACATGATTAAAAATTTATCCTTTCGAGTGACGCATTGGCCTTAGTGACAGGAGATTTGCAAGGCGACCAAGAAGTAAGAAATTCGCCCTACGCTAATTTTCAATTGATGTTAAGAACGGGGTGGGCCCACCAATGTTTGGGGATATTTTTCGTGGTTTGGTGTTGAACCAATACACAACCAAGGAAGAGTACGTCGTCATCTTAGAAAATAGTATGTTGCCATGGGCCGAGGAAAATCTTCCTATTATATGTAAGTTGCAGTACGGCATGCACTCCAAGCATACGGCAAAACACACAAGGAAGTTTCTGGAGGAGGAAGTTTTAGACTGGACGGCAACGAGTCCGAACTTAAATCGAATGGACCTCTTGTAGCACAGCAGTAAGAAACTTTACAAACATGGACCAATTGTTCGAAGTGTTGAAAAAAGCATGAGCATTCACACCTGTGGCGAGATACTTATATGGATAATGCCGGAACACCAGCAAGAGGTTGTGAAGTAGAAGGGTTTCCCCAACCCTTACTGATATTTTTTTATTGGTAAAATAATCGCTTAAATATGTCTGTATGTTTTTATGTGCTCCAATACTCGAAATCTTGGGTTTTCCAGGACTTTATTGTCCTGCCGTCTTTGCAGAGGTAGCATCAGCTGACTCTTAACCTCTCCCAATTGCCATTGAAATAGGAAAAAAAAACTAACTTAAATGAAATGAGTAACATCTAAGGATTTATTGAGAAATCGGGTTTTTCTTAGTAACCTACAAGTGTTTCTAATTATATGTCCGCAGTTGTTTATGATACCAAAACTTCAGTTAATAAAATTTTAAAAAATTGTCAAAATCGTACATCAAAATTATACGATGAACAACCGAAATGCACGAAATCTAACAAATAATACATATAAAATTTGAAGTGAGTTTTTTTATCAACTTTTCTCTGAGTATAAGTTGCCGTGTTCCATTTTTACTAATTAGTACTTGCAAGTACTTGGGAGTAGAGCACAAAAGGAACGCCATTTTCGTTCTTTCCAGCTGATTCTGACCTGTCAAATTATATGCAGTTTTCAAATGTAAAACAGTTGAAAATAAAGGGAGAAAACAACGAGTATAAACTACCACAATCGATAAAGAATATAAAAACAACTAGCAGAAAATTACATATTTTAACTTTCCACACATTATGAGGGCTATTTCTAATTTCCTAACTACAAAAACATTCAACATAACCAGAAAAAACCAAAACCACCTATTGACAACTAACACTACCAATGACAACTAACATAGCCACCTCACGGTAAAAAAAGGCGTAACTACTCATGAACTACTCGCGAACGAGAGCGCGAGTAGTTGGAAGTAGCCAGAAGTACTTGCGAGTACTAAATAGTAATAATGGAACACGGGCAGTATTTCTTGACGACAAATAATAGGCGCGTTTTTTTGCTCCTCTATCCAGCGGAGAGTAGAATGAGAGTAGAGTAGACGCATTGAAAACAACAACACTCCTACACCAGTGAATTCACTGGTGTAGGAGTGTTGTTGTTGTTTTCAATGCGTCTACTCTACTCTCATTCTACTCTCCGCTGGATAGAGGAGCAAAAAAACGCGCCTAATATGTACCCCAAATGAGCATAATCAACAATATAATATTGCACTATACTTTACACAAATTCACCAATTGTCTGGGAAGTAATAGGACTAACTACTTTGCTTGAGATTATTCAAATGAAATCTTGCGAATGGAATTTAGTGACGAAGTGAAACAGGTAAAATGAACAAAAAACACAGAAAGGAGCGATTTAGAAGTCGCTTTTTAAATCAAGTTAATAAATTATTTTTGGGATTAATAAATTGTTTTTACCTTTATATCGAGCCATATACTCAGCTTTCGCAATCTTATGTGGGAGGCCATCATTATGACTTTTTCTTATACTGACACTGTTTTTCATGCGTTTGTCACAGTATTCGCAATAATAATTCTTGCCCATTTTCCATCACACGGACTCAGGAATCAAATTGTTTTGTTGAAACACATGAAACTACTTTTTGCCGACACAAACAGTCTTTGAGTATAAAGATATTTATGCTCATGCCTTTATACTCAGAGCAAGCAGTCATACCACCTCAGAAGAGAGAGATATAAGGAAATGAAAATAGCAGTGAGAAGTGAAGCAATTTGCTCGACCCCGATGTTAGTCGTGGTGAAGGAAAAAAAAGAACGATTTTTATCTGGGGCGTCGTATATTTTTGATTTTAATTTTCGGGGGCATATTTGCAAGTATGAATATTTTGATTAGCAGTCTTTTTATTGGATTTAATTTTTGAACAATGCAATGGATTAGAGAATACTCAGTGATTTAGAACAGACTGAAAAGTATTAATAAACAATGAGTAGACGTCGATCTTCGACTTCGAATTCAAGCTTTGGTAGCTTTCAGCTGGCATGTATGATTGCGGTTGAAGGATGCAAGATGATAGTCTGCTCGCGTACTACGATTAATTGCGATTGATCGCAATGAATTTGTTTTTGTACGCCGTTTTACTGAAAACTGAAAATTTTCTTTCTTACATTTAATGCTATGAGATTTCAGTAGGGTCTGAGCAGTTAAGTAAATACTTTCAAATGTGCGCGGCAAGCAACATATTTTGTTGTGAAGGTCGAATATTTTTGTGGCGATAATTTATCACAACTTAGGATGACTTTATAATCAGTATTGTTCTCCTAAAAACCGGCACTTTTGGTTGTCAATTTCCAGGAAATGCAATGAGAAAGTTTTCGTACTTTTCATGAATTCCCCCCCCACCACATTATTCAGGAAAATTCAGTAACTGAAAGCACTCAAACAAGCCTAATATTATGTACTATATGTATAGTGATATTCATTCACTGCATAGAGAGTGCCATAATGTATTTACCATGAAGTTTCCGTTCAAAACTACCTCCCTCTGATATCAAAGCCGGCATACACAATCTCATAAAGCTGACCAGCAAAAGTTTCCTCTAACCTTAAACTGCAGTCCTTATAAATGTAATGTTTTCCATTAAGACAAAGAATAAACGCTGTAGTATATACTTTGAATTGGCTATATATTTTTTTTTTTGTGTTTTTTTTTTTTCATTTACGTTATAAATTCATTTAATTAATAAATATTTAACAACTAAACTATATAAAACAATTACTAAAGACTTATTAGCGATTGAAGTTAACATTAGAAAAAATTAATTGCTTTTTACAAACTATTAAAATTAATTACTTATTACATACCTTTAAACTGAATTAACTTAGTAAACTTACTTCTAATTGATTGTTTTTCTGATTTTTGCTTACATATAAAATAGAACCTAGTATTTACATAAATCTTAATTACAGACTGGATCAAATTATAATAATGGCTGACATCCTTAAAATGTTCAGCGATATCTTCAAACAAATTTTTATCAATAAGATTTATATTGACCCTATTCAGGATTTTTAAAAATATTTCTTTACTCAGAAAAGTTTTTTCAGAATTATATGACTGTGTAAAATATCTGATTTCTCTTTCGGAGACTTTACAAATGTAAACGACACTTTCAGAAGGAGAAGTAAGGAAACCTTTGGTTTTATAGGCCATAAGCGAATGTACATTGAAGTTGCCATTCAATCCGCAAAGACACTCTTGACATCTTAATTTAGTTCCAAGCTTGTTAACTATATAACCAGCGATATATTCTACCACTCGCGTTGTATATATAGAAAGCTCAGGTAACGTTAAGATCTGACTGATTTCCAAAAGAATAATATCTTCACTCTGTTCTTGCTGGCTTTCTTCACACTGCGCATCTTCTATCATAAATTTTTTATTAACAGTGGAATTTATTTCATCTATAGGCTGCGAAAAATTGTTTGGATTCAATATTGATATGTGCTGCAGTGGTATGCAATTTCCAATTCCCGCCTCTCTTGTCTGACACCTAATTAAAAGTTTTCTGTAGGCTGCACGAAACTGCCGCACAGTGGGATTATTATTATATCCAAGGCCCATCCTAATGGATGAGAAAAATAACTCAAGGTGATCTTGATTGAGTTTGTAGAATGGGATATATTTCAAAGCATCGGTTTCCAGAAATCTTTTGTATAAAACGTCTATATTTTTTAAAGCTGCAATTATGCCTATGAAGCCAGTTTTACGTTTTTGCCTAACCAAACAATTGCCATCCACTGTTTTCAGATTTAATATGTAAACTATCGCTTCATTTGCAAAACTGCTAATAGACTCAAAATTTTCCTTGCATAATGCTTTGTTGTAGCCAAACTCATTTAACCGGCGAGAATTCAGAACATCAAACACATCATTGAAAAGGCGGATGAAGTTTGAAGTTGCTTTGCTATTTGCGAAATCTTCAAGTTTTAACTCTTCCCTGCAAAAATCAATGGCATCGGCAACAGATTTGCTAAGAGTTTGTACAGCTAACCGAACCTTCATTTTTTGATCATGGAAATATATATGAGCTTTACGTAACTTGTTGCCTAAATGCAAATGCTCCTTTTCTTGAAGTTCCTGAAGTTTTCGTAAATATTCCCACCGAATTTCGTCGCCATGCATGTCTTTCAACACTTTCAATTCACCAAAGGCATTTCTAATAAGCTTCAACATATGAACTGGGTCAGGAATTACACAATATTTCACGTCAGAGTCCGGCAAATTAAACCACGGTTCTTGGCAAGTGTCATTCAAGTCACAGCCTAACAACTTAACTGTGGAAAAGTTAACGGGAGCCCCATCAAAAGTCAAACCAATAACTTCTGCGCCAGTGTCTATCAAATTCTTCATGCAGTGCAGTATCATATTCTGCTTTTGAGAAGCTGCCACCGAGTGAATAGGAAAATAACCCAAAGGAATTTTCCACCCTCTGTTAAGACAAACTGCCATGAATACCAGAATTTGAGTTGCCTCTACATTACTGGTTTCTTCGCTCCCAATATCTACGTAGCCCCAGGTTCGGTTTTTATCCCACTCCACATGCTGTCGGATATAAATTTCGTCAAAAACTAAATTAAGGTATATTTTCTGCCCTTGAGATTTCGCACTCGATACTGCTAGGCTTATGGCTTTAAATGATTCTGTTGTGAATCCTGGGTAGCAATCTACGGAAGCATACCAATTAGCCAATGTTCTCGGATGTGGCAAAGCACAACTAAAGGTCTGACGCATAAACTCATATGTCTTTGGTGAATAAAAATTTACATTTAGGGCGAATGAACGAAGTACTGGAGAATATGTTTTGGAAACACTCTTTCCCTTCGCCTTGAGAAGAACACGTTCAATTATTTCTTTTTGGGTCTCAGTCAAATCTTTCAAAATATCAAAATTGTCTTGAGACAAATAATTTTTTTTCAATGCCTGTCTCAGCATTTCACTTAGCCTAGCTACCTTCTTAGATTTCCTTCTGAGTCTTTGGTGCAGCGTTTTAATTTTCACATCTCTCTTCTTAATGCACCGTCGTAGAGTGTGAACTTTTTCTCGCAATAAATGCCGTTTTGGCGAGATAGACGATGACTCTCCAGCTTCGGTTGACATCATTGCTTGACGCAAAGGTATTGTTGATGTCTAAAATTAAAAAATTTCAGTAATAATCAATTACATACATAATTGCCGTGTTTCATTTTTACTAATCAGTACTTGCAAGTACTTGGGAGTAGATCACAAATGGAACGCCAACTTTGTTCACATGAGCAAAGTTGTTACCTGTCAAATTCAATGCAGTTTTTAAATGTGCAACATATGAAAATAAAGGGAGAAAATAACGAGTATAAACTACCACAATCATAGAAAATATAAAAGTAACTAGCCGAAAATTACCTTTTTAAACTTTCTAGACATCACGAGGGTTTTTTCTAATTTCTTAGCTACCAAAACATTCAACATAGCCTTGAAAAACCAAAGCCACCCATTGACAACTAAATAATCACCTCATGGCGAACAAAGGCGTAACTACTCATGAGCTACTCCAGAACAAGAGCGCGAGTAGTTCGGAGAAGCCAGAACTACTTGTAAGCACTAAATAGTAATAATGGAACACGGGCAATATTATGAGAAATTTTGCATATTAAAATAATAAAACGTAGCCTGACAATAAAAGATGTACATTTCAAAAGGGCGTTTTTCGGAAAAAATTATATTTTAATAAAAACCAATGTTTTTCTTTTGAAGCTATATATATTTTATTTTCTGACAAATATCGCTATTTCGAGGGTAATCTGTTCTCTTCTTCAGTGTCTGCCGCTCTAAATAGACACTGAAGAAGAGGGCAGATTATACTCGAAATATCGATATTGGTACGAAAATAAGATATATCTAGCTTCAAAAGAAAAAGATCGCGTTTTTATTCAAATATTTGTTTTAGAAGCTGGAAAAAAATTGGTTCAAATTAAAAACAATTAGGTTTCCCAACCGCAGCACTATATATAGTCAAGACAAGTATAATGCCAACCTTAGAATAAACGCCTTATCTACATTTTAGTAACTTTCGAAATATTCAATGATTTGTATTTTTCTAAATGCTGCAGACATATTCAAGCGGAATGAAATGTTAAGCATGGATAGAAATTAGTGATGGGCGTTTCTGTTGTTTTCAGAAAACGAAAACGAACTGTTTTTTTCCAAAAACAACTGTTTTTTAAAACTGTTTGAAAACTTTTTTCACTCGACGAGCAGCAGATTGATACTGGGTGTTACCATTAGTGATGGGCGTTTCTGTTGTTTTTACAAAACGAAAACTATTTGAAAAAAAAAGTTTGAAAAAAACAGTTGGGAAAAAACAGTTTTTTTCAAACTGTTTTTTTCAAACAGTTTTCGTTTTCTGAAAACAACAGAAACGCCCATCACTAATAGAAATACGCATATTTGAGGTACATCTGAAGTAAAAGCTTTCACATTGAAATTATTTGCGGAAGATAGGTTTTAAGCAAATAGAGCTTTTTTGCATAGCATTATTTGGGATAAACGCCTGACTGATAGGATTATTTAGCATAAACGCCGTATCTACGGTAGATAGAGCGTTTACGCCGAATAATGGCTATGTTTTAGTAGATAGGACATTTTTAATTATTGATTTTAACATTCACCATGATTTTAACATTTACAATATTTTGGAGAATAATGTAATAAAGTATGCAATTTATCAATCTGGTGTTAATTAAAAGATTTAAAATAAAAAACAGTTAGGGCGTTTATGCTAACAACGGCGGTATAGTCTATGATATAGCTTACCGGTCGAATATAAATATCAGCACTCGTTGATTGAATCGGTATTAAAAGGGATGAAGAGCTTCGAGGAGATGAGGTTGGCATCCTAAATATTTTCCGCGGTGACTAAAATTATATAAAAAGGTATATACACAAGTTTCAGTATAGACACAAAATTAATACTTCAGGCACAATTTCGGACTCAGAGCTGCTTTCTTCGTCTGTTTTTCCCTTTGATGGGCCTGGAGTAGGGCCACAAATCATCTGTCAGTATGAAAATATGGTTAGATCTTTTATTTAATTTAATCATGCTTTACTTACCATTTCTTCTTGCTGCGGCGATTCGCCACCACTTATAAGCTCAATATCTTCACACACGACCACCTAAATTCATATAAACAAATAAAATCAATGAGATGTTATATTCGAAGAAAGGGAATTTAAAAGGATATATAGGGATTTTCACTTACATGTTCCTCTTCGATTTCCTCTACAGCTGGATTTTCTGGTATGATTCCGATATGTGGGATCGCATTTCCAATTACATATTTGCGGCGGCCAACTGTTGCCAACTCGCTATCTAGAAAATGCAGAGAGCAGATTTTGGTGTCCTTTTTTACTTTTTCTCTTGGTAGGCCAACCGCTTGAAGCCATTTTTCCCTCTGTTCTTTATTTTTTGGGATCCTACAAACATTACATTTAAGAAGGATTAGAAAATAAGTACTCAATACTGATAGTTGTATATATATTTAATCTCAATTATTGACTATTTGATTTGAATTTCAGTAACTTAAAACTTAACTAGATTTCAAAAACCCGAGTTTTATAGTTTTAGTTTCAAGGATCTCCTTTTTCCCTAGAATCTATACATATCTGAGTTTTTTCAATGCATTTATGTAATTTTTATTAGAGTGAACTTTTATATAATATTAGCAATCTGCTTGCATTCCGTATTCAAACTTTAATTTTGAAAGTAAAGTACTTGAGGATAATAATCTATGCAATTAATTTTTTCAATTACTCTTTGCTAAAGTAAGGTTCCAGAGTCATTTGTTTGAGTTCCAAAGTCAGAAGAGTGATATTTTACGAATAGTTTCCGAACTTAAACAAACTTGATTTTTCTTGTATGTTTTTTTAAATCCGAGTTTGTTTTAGAAAGGAAAGTATTCATAAAATTTGATTTATCTTACGTCAAAATTCAAATAGATGACTGTGCAATATTAGTTTAGCAAAAAGTAATTGAAAAAAATAATTGCATAGCTTATTATCCACATATACTTTACTTTCAATCTAAAAGTTTCGATTCACATCAATTCACATATTACATTTCGGGCAAATGCATATGTAAAAAGCCCCCATCTTTTCAACATGGGTTACGACTATGGGCCATCATATGGCAATTTGGCAGTCATAAACCAGTCAAGGTGCACTTTACAAATACTAGAATTATACAATAATTTTGAATTAAAAGCTACACGAAACTTCGAAAACATATAAAAAATGTTAAATGCACTCGTACTACTTACCCAAAGAATGAAATCCTTCCTGATTTCGGCTCATATCTGCTTTTGCAGCCACTAACATTGCACTTCGGTATTACCATTGTTCACTAATGTTTTACTCAATCAATCACTTACACTTCACTTGATTTTTATTAATCAGGTCACTCACAGCACTAATTTGCGAATCGCAATTCACTTACGGCGGATATTTTCAACTTTTCGCGAAAACCGGGTCGAAATCACACCAGACGTGCCGCCATTTGCTAGTGACTTTGACACTTAGTAACTCAGAAGAGAGAGATATAAGGAAATGAAAATAGCAGTGAGAAGTGAAGCAATTTGCTCGACCCCGATGTTAGTCGTGGTGAAGGAAAAAAAAGAACGATTTTTATCTGGGGCGTCGTATATTTTTGATTTTAATTTTCGGGGGCATATTTGCAAGTATGAATATTTTGATTAGCAGTCTTTTTATTGGATTTAATTTTTGAACAATGCAATGGATTAGAGAATACTCAGTGATTTAGAACAGACTGAAAAGTATTAATAAACAATGAGTAGACGTCGATCTTCGACTTCGAATTCAAGCTTTGGTAGCTTTCAGCTGGCATGTATGATTGCGGTTGAAGGATGCAAGATGATAGTCTGCTCGCGTACTACGATTAATTGCGATTGATCGCAATGAATTTGTTTTTGTACGCCGTTTTACTGAAAACTGAAAATTTTCTTTCTTACATTTAATGCTATGAGATTTCAGTAGGGTCTGAGCAGTTAAGTAAATACTTTCAAATGTGCGCGGCAAGCAACATATTTTGTTGTGAAGGTCGAATATTTTTGTGGCGATAATTTATCACAACTTAGGATGACTTTATAATCAGTATTGTTCTCCTAAAAACCGGCACTTTTGGTTGTCAATTTCCAGGAAATGCAATGAGAAAGTTTTCGTACTTTTCATGAATTCCCCCCCCACCACATTATTCAGGAAAATTCAGTAACTGAAAGCACTCAAACAAGCCTAATATTATGTACTATATGTATAGTGATATTCATTCACTGCATAGAGAGTGCCATAATGTATTTACCATGAAGTTTCCGTTCAAAACTACCTCCCTCTGATATCAAAGCCGGCATACACAATCTCATAAAGCTGACCAGCAAAAGTTTCCTCTAACCTTAAACTGCAGTCCTTATAAATGTAATGTTTTCCATTAAGACAAAGAATAAACGCTGTAGTATATACTTTGAATTGGCTATATATTTTTTTTTTTGTGTTTTTTTTTTTTCATTTACGTTATAAATTCATTTAATTAATAAATATTTAACAACTAAACTATATAAAACAATTACTAAAGACTTATTAGCGATTGAAGTTAACATTAGAAAAAATTAATTGCTTTTTACAAACTATTAAAATTAATTACTTATTACATACCTTTAAACTGAATTAACTTAGTAAACTTACTTCTAATTGATTGTTTTTCTGATTTTTGCTTACATATAAAATAGAACCTAGTATTTACATAAATCTTAATTACAGACTGGATCAAATTATAATAATGGCTGACATCCTTAAAATGTTCAGCGATATCTTCAAACAAATTTTTATCAATAAGATTTATATTGACCCTATTCAGGATTTTTAAAAATATTTCTTTACTCAGAAAAGTTTTTTCAGAATTATATGACTGTGTAAAATATCTGATTTCTCTTTCGGAGACTTTACAAATGTAAACGACACTTTCAGAAGGAGAAGTAAGGAAACCTTTGGTTTTATAGGCCATAAGCGAATGTACATTGAAGTTGCCATTCAATCCGCAAAGACACTCTTGACATCTTAATTTAGTTCCAAGCTTGTTAACTATATAACCAGCGATATATTCTACCACTCGCGTTGTATATATAGAAAGCTCAGGTAACGTTAAGATCTGACTGATTTCCAAAAGAATAATATCTTCACTCTGTTCTTGCTGGCTTTCTTCACACTGCGCATCTTCTATCATAAATTTTTTATTAACAGTGGAATTTATTTCATCTATAGGCTGCGAAAAATTGTTTGGATTCAATATTGATATGTGCTGCAGTGGTATGCAATTTCCAATTCCCGCCTCTCTTGTCTGACACCTAATTAAAAGTTTTCTGTAGGCTGCACGAAACTGCCGCACAGTGGGATTATTATTATATCCAAGGCCCATCCTAATGGATGAGAAAAATAACTCAAGGTGATCTTGATTGAGTTTGTAGAATGGGATATATTTCAAAGCATCGGTTTCCAGAAATCTTTTGTATAAAACGTCTATATTTTTTAAAGCTGCAATTATGCCTATGAAGCCAGTTTTACGTTTTTGCCTAACCAAACAATTGCCATCCACTGTTTTCAGATTTAATATGTAAACTATCGCTTCATTTGCAAAACTGCTAATAGACTCAAAATTTTCCTTGCATAATGCTTTGTTGTAGCCAAACTCATTTAACCGGCGAGAATTCAGAACATCAAACACATCATTGAAAAGGCGGATGAAGTTTGAAGTTGCTTTGCTATTTGCGAAATCTTCAAGTTTTAACTCTTCCCTGCAAAAATCAATGGCATCGGCAACAGATTTGCTAAGAGTTTGTACAGCTAACCGAACCTTCATTTTTTGATCATGGAAATATATATGAGCTTTACGTAACTTGTTGCCTAAATGCAAATGCTCCTTTTCTTGAAGTTCCTGAAGTTTTCGTAAATATTCCCACCGAATTTCGTCGCCATGCATGTCTTTCAACACTTTCAATTCACCAAAGGCATTTCTAATAAGCTTCAACATATGAACTGGGTCAGGAATTACACAATATTTCACGTCAGAGTCCGGCAAATTAAACCACGGTTCTTGGCAAGTGTCATTCAAGTCACAGCCTAACAACTTAACTGTGGAAAAGTTAACGGGAGCCCCATCAAAAGTCAAACCAATAACTTCTGCGCCAGTGTCTATCAAATTCTTCATGCAGTGCAGTATCATATTCTGCTTTTGAGAAGCTGCCACCGAGTGAATAGGAAAATAACCCAAAGGAATTTTCCACCCTCTGTTAAGACAAACTGCCATGAATACCAGAATTTGAGTTGCCTCTACATTACTGGTTTCTTCGCTCCCAATATCTACGTAGCCCCAGGTTCGGTTTTTATCCCACTCCACATGCTGTCGGATATAAATTTCGTCAAAAACTAAATTAAGGTATATTTTCTGCCCTTGAGATTTCGCACTCGATACTGCTAGGCTTATGGCTTTAAATGATTCTGTTGTGAATCCTGGGTAGCAATCTACGGAAGCATACCAATTAGCCAATGTTCTCGGATGTGGCAAAGCACAACTAAAGGTCTGACGCATAAACTCATATGTCTTTGGTGAATAAAAATTTACATTTAGGGCGAATGAACGAAGTACTGGAGAATATGTTTTGGAAACACTCTTTCCCTTCGCCTTGAGAAGAACACGTTCAATTATTTCTTTTTGGGTCTCAGTCAAATCTTTCAAAATATCAAAATTGTCTTGAGACAAATAATTTTTTTTCAATGCCTGTCTCAGCATTTCACTTAGCCTAGCTACCTTCTTAGATTTCCTTCTGAGTCTTTGGTGCAGCGTTTTAATTTTCACATCTCTCTTCTTAATGCACCGTCGTAGAGTGTGAACTTTTTCTCGCAATAAATGCCGTTTTGGCGAGATAGACGATGACTCTCCAGCTTCGGTTGACATCATTGCTTGACGCAAAGGTATTGTTGATGTCTAAAATTAAAAAATTTCAGTAATAATCAATTACATACATAATTGCCGTGTTTCATTTTTACTAATCAGTACTTGCAAGTACTTGGGAGTAGATCACAAATGGAACGCCAACTTTGTTCACATGAGCAAAGTTGTTACCTGTCAAATTCAATGCAGTTTTTAAATGTGCAACATATGAAAATAAAGGGAGAAAATAACGAGTATAAACTACCACAATCATAGAAAATATAAAAGTAACTAGCCGAAAATTACCTTTTTAAACTTTCTAGACATCACGAGGGTTTTTTCTAATTTCTTAGCTACCAAAACATTCAACATAGCCTTGAAAAACCAAAGCCACCCATTGACAACTAAATAATCACCTCATGGCGAACAAAGGCGTAACTACTCATGAGCTACTCCAGAACAAGAGCGCGAGTAGTTCGGAGAAGCCAGAACTACTTGTAAGCACTAAATAGTAATAATGGAACACGGGCAATATTATGAGAAATTTTGCATATTAAAATAATAAAACGTAGCCTGACAATAAAAGATGTACATTTCAAAAGGGCGTTTTTCGGAAAAAATTATATTTTAATAAAAACCAATGTTTTTCTTTTGAAGCTATATATATTTTATTTTCTGACAAATATCGCTATTTCGAGGGTAATCTGTTCTCTTCTTCAGTGTCTGCCGCTCTAAATAGACACTGAAGAAGAGGGCAGATTATACTCGAAATATCGATATTGGTACGAAAATAAGATATATCTAGCTTCAAAAGAAAAAGATCGCGTTTTTATTCAAATATTTGTTTTAGAAGCTGGAAAAAAATTGGTTCAAATTAAAAACAATTAGGTTTCCCAACCGCAGCACTATATATAGTCAAGACAAGTATAATGCCAACCTTAGAATAAACGCCTTATCTACATTTTAGTAACTTTCGAAATATTCAATGATTTGTATTTTTCTAAATGCTGCAGACATATTCAAGCGGAATGAAATGTTAAGCATGGATAGAAATTAGTGATGGGCGTTTCTGTTGTTTTCAGAAAACGAAAACGAACTGTTTTTTTCCAAAAACAACTGTTTTTTAAAACTGTTTGAAAACTTTTTTCACTCGACGAGCAGCAGATTGATACTGGGTGTTACCATTAGTGATGGGCGTTTCTGTTGTTTTTACAAAACGAAAACTATTTGAAAAAAAAAGTTTGAAAAAAACAGTTGGGAAAAAACAGTTTTTTTCAAACTGTTTTTTTCAAACAGTTTTCGTTTTCTGAAAACAACAGAAACGCCCATCACTAATAGAAATACGCATATTTGAGGTACATCTGAAGTAAAAGCTTTCACATTGAAATTATTTGCGGAAGATAGGTTTTAAGCAAATAGAGCTTTTTTGCATAGCATTATTTGGGATAAACGCCTGACTGATAGGATTATTTAGCATAAACGCCGTATCTACGGTAGATAGAGCGTTTACGCCGAATAATGGCTATGTTTTAGTAGATAGGACATTTTTAATTATTGATTTTAACATTCACCATGATTTTAACATTTACAATATTTTGGAGAATAATGTAATAAAGTATGCAATTTATCAATCTGGTGTTAATTAAAAGATTTAAAATAAAAAACAGTTAGGGCGTTTATGCTAACAACGGCGGTATAGTCTATGATATAGCTTACCGGTCGAATATAAATATCAGCACTCGTTGATTGAATCGGTATTAAAAGGGATGAAGAGCTTCGAGGAGATGAGGTTGGCATCCTAAATATTTTCCGCGGTGACTAAAATTATATAAAAAGGTATATACACAAGTTTCAGTATAGACACAAAATTAATACTTCAGGCACAATTTCGGACTCAGAGCTGCTTTCTTCGTCTGTTTTTCCCTTTGATGGGCCTGGAGTAGGGCCACAAATCATCTGTCAGTATGAAAATATGGTTAGATCTTTTATTTAATTTAATCATGCTTTACTTACCATTTCTTCTTGCTGCGGCGATTCGCCACCACTTATAAGCTCAATATCTTCACACACGACCACCTAAATTCATATAAACAAATAAAATCAATGAGATGTTATATTCGAAGAAAGGGAATTTAAAAGGATATATAGGGATTTTCACTTACATGTTCCTCTTCGATTTCCTCTACAGCTGGATTTTCTGGTATGATTCCGATATGTGGGATCGCATTTCCAATTACATATTTGCGGCGGCCAACTGTTGCCAACTCGCTATCTAGAAAATGCAGAGAGCAGATTTTGGTGTCCTTTTTTACTTTTTCTCTTGGTAGGCCAACCGCTTGAAGCCATTTTTCCCTCTGTTCTTTATTTTTTGGGATCCTACAAACATTACATTTAAGAAGGATTAGAAAATAAGTACTCAATACTGATAGTTGTATATATATTTAATCTCAATTATTGACTATTTGATTTGAATTTCAGTAACTTAAAACTTAACTAGATTTCAAAAACCCGAGTTTTATAGTTTTAGTTTCAAGGATCTCCTTTTTCCCTAGAATCTATACATATCTGAGTTTTTTCAATGCATTTATGTAATTTTTATTAGAGTGAACTTTTATATAATATTAGCAATCTGCTTGCATTCCGTATTCAAACTTTAATTTTGAAAGTAAAGTACTTGAGGATAATAATCTATGCAATTAATTTTTTCAATTACTCTTTGCTAAAGTAAGGTTCCAGAGTCATTTGTTTGAGTTCCAAAGTCAGAAGAGTGATATTTTACGAATAGTTTCCGAACTTAAACAAACTTGATTTTTCTTGTATGTTTTTTTAAATCCGAGTTTGTTTTAGAAAGGAAAGTATTCATAAAATTTGATTTATCTTACGTCAAAATTCAAATAGATGACTGTGCAATATTAGTTTAGCAAAAAGTAATTGAAAAAAATAATTGCATAGCTTATTATCCACATATACTTTACTTTCAATCTAAAAGTTTCGATTCACATCAATTCACATATTACATTTCGGGCAAATGCATATGTAAAAAGCCCCCATCTTTTCAACATGGGTTACGACTATGGGCCATCATATGGCAATTTGGCAGTCATAAACCAGTCAAGGTGCACTTTACAAATACTAGAATTATACAATAATTTTGAATTAAAAGCTACACGAAACTTCGAAAACATATAAAAAATGTTAAATGCACTCGTACTACTTACCCAAAGAATGAAATCCTTCCTGATTTCGGCTCATATCTGCTTTTGCAGCCACTAACATTGCACTTCGGTATTACCATTGTTCACTAATGTTTTACTCAATCAATCACTTACACTTCACTTGATTTTTATTAATCAGGTCACTCACAGCACTAATTTGCGAATCGCAATTCACTTACGGCGGATATTTTCAACTTTTCGCGAAAACCGGGTCGAAATCACACCAGACGTGCCGCCATTTGCTAGTGACTTTGACACTTAGTAACCATATGGTGTTTTGCTTTTATTTGGCATTGCCAAGTATTGCCGCAAATGCAATACGGATTGACTTAGGAAAGAGATTGAAACAGTAGCGACTATATGGATTGTTTAATGGTATTAAGGCGACTTATTCAATCTCAATCCCGTTTCCATACAGATTGTATACAAATATTATTACGAGAGCTCAAAACACATGACGGCGGGGAAGCCAAAGGGAAAATCCGAGGTAGTTATGCTCTCGAATTGTTCTATTTATAGATTTATTTCTTTGTAGTGAAATTGCTTCACTAAATTTCGTATATGTACACGCTAATTTCATTTCCTTATATCTCTCTGTTCTGAGCATACCACTAACTATTGTTTGCACCTGTTTGTATTGTTTACATAAATTGACAGAAACAGGGCTGCCATACTAAGCTACTAACAAAGGTAGCAACAAGTAGCAGGGGAAATGTGGATGGAAAATGTGGATTTCCGTCCGGTACCAGCTAGGGCTGCCAAGTTGGGTTAGTTTTTACTGTTCGGTGGATAAATGAGGCAGATGATAGGTATGTTCGCGCACGTCACTGAATCTTACAGAATTTTCCTGAATCATGTGGTGGGGAAATTCATGAAAAGTACGAAAACGCTCGCAAACAAAAGCCCTAACCAAACATAAGTCTGCGAACATGAGCAGGTGTCAAAACCGACCGGTTTCTGAGCAAAAATGCCACTTTTTTTACATCTCCAAACACGAGTGAACATAAGTGCCAATACAACGCATAAGCGAACGTATGTCAAGTCGTATCTCATCTCCACTTTACATACGGACAGCTCATAGCAACAATTGAGCAAAAGGTTGCTTAATGAGCATGCCACCTTTCTGGCTGTTCGGAAAATTATATTTGGGTACAACATATGCGCATATGCGTACGTACGTTCGCAGAATCATCACTAGTTGGACCTAAATTAGCAGCACTTGCACCATATGATTTTGACAGAAGTTCAAGGGTAGCGACATTCATTTCACAGATTGTTGTGAAATCCGCGTAAATTATTTATTTGTGCCTCAATTTCGAGTTATTTAGGATGTTGCAGCGTAATTTAATTAGACTATACAACCGCAATTTTTTTGTATACTTTTTTCATATTAAACCTGCGTTCAATAACTGTGATAAACTAAATATTAAAACCAGTCCTAGTAATATATATATGAGTGGCAACTGTCCCCACCGGTCAGTAAAATGTACGAGCCTTACTGAGTTTCCTAAACGATTAGCTAGCTCAGCGAGCGATGAACAAAATAGTGCTGTCGACTGTGAAGAGGAACTAATGGATGATTTTGAACAGGATGTACTTGAAAATGGGAACAACAAATTTTCGTTAAAAGAGATTTTGTACTCTGAATCTGAGGATAAAATCATTAAAAAATTAAATGGGTGCACGAATCTACACGATGTAACTTTTTAGTTTTTCTCCTTGACATCCAAAGAGATTAAGCAGTATATTTTAGCTGTTGCGAGTTTATGAGGATCATGTCGATCAATTTACTGAAAAACATGCGACGCAACTAGTCATTCTGGCCTGGTCTTGGATACGGTCAAATAATACGGAGAATATTGATATTGGAGCGTCAAAATTCAAACACTTTCGGGACAAATTACGGACTTTTGTGCATAGAATGAACCTTGATGAAATGACGTGCAATCTATTATACCTTCAAAAACTCGGAATCGATTCTAGTGAAAAAGTCATGCAAGAACTTCTCTGTAATATTTTGAAGTCAATAAATCAAGGTAGTAACACTAATTTATTATAATATTGTCAACTGTAATTTTTTTAAATTTTAGCCCACAGTGATATTTCGCTGTCAGCTCTGTCTCGGTTTGCCGTTGCCGTAGATAGCAACCCAGAACTTTACTCTTATTTAATTCTCAAAGACATTTGCCCGCATATTTATCAACGTTTACGCAATTGTACCGAGGCGGAAGAATTTAGGTTGCTCACAATATGCATGCAACACCTTAACCATTTGGCGACCCAAGAAATGTTAAACTTGTATGCGCATAGCGCTGAACACTTGTTGAAGGAAGGAAAAATCACAAGTAGTGATATCCGTTGTATCTTGAAAGTTATAAACTTTTTAAACTTTCCACATTTGTCACAGCAGAATTCACACTTAATACGATCGTTTTTGCTTCTAATAAAAGGGGAAATGTTGGCATTATCAACAAAGGACCTGGAAGTTGTGTTTCGAGTAATTATTCAACTTTACCTATATAAGCTTTTGGTCAATAACCGTCTCCAAGTAGGTTCTGCAGAGCCAGTTAGAACCGGCTTCCATAATTCCACAAGCCCAAGCAGCGGCAAATGCACTTTTCAAACGCTGCCCAAGTATAGAATCGCTTAACTTAGCAACACAATTTTTGGAGCCACAAAGGCGTACCGAAATGATGGCTGCTGCAAAGGAGATAATCACAAACGAATCTTTAACGTCAACCAAGCTGCCTTTGGTTTTTAAGATCTTGCGTTCGCTTAAAATATCCGACGTTAATCTTTGTGATCGATATTGGTCATCGGTCCTGAAACAAATTCAAGAAGAACCTTCCGAGCAAGAGCCTCATCTAATGTTTCGTCACTGTCATCGGTACATGCATTTCAACAATAATCTAGGTGGCACGTACCGCCACAGAGAGTTTGAAAAGTCCCTGTATACCTTGTTGGTGCATGATATAGAACATGGCCTGTCCGGCATTGTAGCCAGCAAGTTTGTTAGAGCAGCTTCATTTATAATAGCCTACGGAGAGAACTTGGATTTAAAAGAAGTGGTTCCGCTGTTGGTAGTAAAGAAGCTCGAAAGCTTTTCTAGACAATTCAGCATATTCGATTGCCATCAGTTATCTCGAGGTTTACAGATCGCTTTGCAGATGAGACTCAATAAGCACACCTTGTCGGATATAGTCCCGATTCTCAATCAAATTAGTAGTATTCTTGACGAATGCACAGAAAGACATTTGGAGGAAAATTTGAGACTCCAGGACCTGAATCAAATTATTCGCTCGTTGATCAACCGCAAAGGTTTGAATGCTTGTTATTTAATATTATCAAGTCTTAATATGATTTTTTTCTGCTAAAGCCTCGCGAAAAACGCACATGTTTCAAAAAATTATGGATTGTTATGCGAATTCCGGAGGTTACTTGACGACACGTCTGATACGCGATTTCACGTTTAATTTAACTGTAACCAATTACGTTTTACCGGAAATGTGTGATCAAATCCTGCAGTACGTGGAGGATAATCAAAATTACATCAGCGGCGACACTGTAGAAAAAATTTTGACTTGTTTTTATAACATCGGATATACTCCGGAAAATGTACAGACATTGCAATTGTGTGATGAAATTATTAGAAGGTAAGATTTGCGAGTGATCTAAATTTCCCTAACTAGATAAGTTTTCAGAGACTTCAAATTCATGAGCAGTTTATCGATTGTGCAAGCAAGCTTGGCATTGTGCTTTTTCAAATCTGTTTCGGATGACTTGATAAATCGAATATTTACAATTGAATTTATTCAGCAAGTCGAGGATGAGATCAGAACGTGCTATTCAAAAGTAAGCATTTAGCATTTAACTAGTTTTGTGTTGATCATACAAGAAACAGGACAAATGTCCCATACACCGCTACAAAATGTCCCATTACTTCAAAATACAAATTTTTATCACCTTATTTTTGTCACATTGAGGTGTTTTTAGTCCACGGTGGAAAATGTATGCATGCGAGTTTGACTTTGATTTATTCCACCTCATTTTTGTCCTATTGAAGTTCTAACGCTTAATTTTTATTCGGATTTCTTGAGGTTTTTGATGCGCAAAAAAATGCGAGTTTAGTTTGAGTCGGATTTGAATCACCTAATTTTTGCCCCATTGAAGTGTTTCGCTTAACTTTGACGCGATTTACTTGGAGTCTTTGAGGTGCAGCGAATGTGGTTCAAAGCATGCCGTGTACCACCAGACACATAACAAAGTCTCATTACTTGAGGCATCTGAGGCCACAGTATGAGACAGCATGAGTGATTTGCTTTTCTCCGAAGGACGGTCTTTCTCTGGAATTGACAACACGTGAATCAAACGTGTTTTAACGGCGTCTTCGTTGCCTTGTTTGAGACGCTTTTGTGTTGCTTTTGTTTTGGTCTAGTGCTTGAAAAGTGTATTTATATGCAATCCCACCCAACGGGTATAAACTATCTGAAAAGTTATATTTATGGGCAATCCCACCTTACGGGTGTTATCGTAAACCGATGGCTGTATACGTAACATTAAAAGCCAACCCAATCCTCGTCAAACAGGATTTAGTATAGGAAAAAAGAAGTGAGAGCATGAACAAATTTTCTTAATGTCATGTATTATAAAAATTGTACCACACATCATTTCTGCACGACAGCACTGTTACCAATCTCATTAGGTGTCACTTTTAACCTGACACTCCATTTGAAATAGGACATTGTACCATCTTCATTTTTAAAACGAGTAACCATCACAAAGACATAACAATATGCTCGTCCTAATCAACATTACATTTAACGACTACCTTCCGCAATTAGATTACTGAGGAATATTTTCATTTTAGGAAAAGTACCCCGAGCGTATATTGAATCAAGTTATGCAACTGAACCGAACCGTCTGTTTGGACTATCCAGAAAGTCAAGTTCCGTGGTTTCAACAGAACTATATCGAAGCTCAAATGTCAAAACGTGAGTTGATGGAAGAATCTAACTTTGTTTTTTAATGCAGATTTTATTTAACATGGTTTAGAGCCACAAGTTCGAACAAAATTTCATACTGATATGAAAAAGCTGCTATTGCTTGTTGTTGGGGATGAAATGCTTGTGAAGTCAAATCAGATTACGCCGTATGGCTATCGGGTAACTATATATAAAAGATGTTGCGCTATTTATTCGTGACGCTTTGTAAATTTTGCAGATCGATTTTGTCGTGCATCTCAACAAAAATAGTGAGTTTATCCCTCCACCGAAAGATGATTTGGTCAAGAAGCAAATTTCAAAGTAAGTCTATTTAAATTTTACATTTCAGCTTTCATTTGTATTTAAAAGTAAGGTTATAATATAAGGTGCAGCACCAAGTACTCTGAACTAAGAACTAGTTCATATATCACATTTTTTGAAATAAATAAGTGAATTCAATAACCTATTCAACTTTACTTTGACTTCTTAATTCAAAGGGAAATGTTCAAATTGTGCGATTAATTTTTTTAGATTTATTAAGTTGGGGCTTGTCAACATTTTTTATTTTTCGTTGAAAGCTCGTACCTGTGACTTTTGCATATTCTAAATGATACCAGAAAAAGGAAAAAAATGACCAAAAGCTTGAAAAAGTTGAAATGAAGAAGCAAAGTAGTTAATCTGTCAGGAGCAGAGATATAAGACAACAATACTTCGGTCCAGCAATGTATGAAAAATACTAAAGTGATAAAAGAATAAAATACACTTTATTGACTCGCAAAACTACGTTGCGAGTTGGCAAAACCTATCAATTACAGCTTTATTTCTTTCAATTATTCTTAAAGCATCTATTTTTAAATTTTCTAAGTTTTCCGGGCTAACATCATTGACCTGTCCCGATGACCAGATTAAATCTGATTTAATTCTTAAAAAATGTTTGCTTAAAAGAGTTTGCAGCTGGTAATCTACAGTTTCGTGGTTTCCCCAAAACAATAACTTTAAAAGTGGATTAACCCATGCAATTTTGCCAAGCTTCATGGCTTCATGGTAATGTAAGCTCAGTGGCTCTGTGCCATTACTCAATGAAAGTAAGGTCAGGTTTTCCGATTGAAAAAGATATTTTCCGCTGGCATAAGCGCACACTGCCGGGTTATTGGTAAACACCGCTCCGTCGACAAGCACTCTGTCGACATTATTGATTGTCAACGGTTTAGGTGAAAACAATGTCGGTACGGCAGTTGCAGCCCTGAGAATGTGCTTGAAAGCAATAAAATTTCGATCAGTCTTCCAGCTTTTGAATAGCATTGGCATGTTGTGCAAAATATCATAAGAGGTAACCATCACATTTGTCAAAGCATCGCTAAATATTCGATCGCCACAGTAGCTGTCCAATACAGATTCTATATTTTTGCTGGGATATAGAGGTGAGTTTATCCATTGTCCAACTCGACGCCACCATCGCGATTGAAATATCTTCGGTGCTTCTGTCTCAAACACTTGAACAATATCGGATGCTCTATATATGGGTATTCCATCGTTATGCATGGATAACCCGCAGCAAATTAGTGATCCAGACGATGTTCCGACCATTAGATCGAAAACACTGCTAAGAGGCCTGTCAAGACGCCTCTCGATTTCAGCTAGAATCATTGCCGGAATAATTCCTCGCACGCCACCTCCATCTATGGAGAGAATGATTTTCATTCTTTCAGAATTCTTTTGCACTGTTGTTGAATTTTCTTCTATTTTAGACATTGAATTTGAAAAAAATGATTGAGTAGACAAATCAAAAACGTAGGTTAAAAATGACATGTTTTGGTAGGTGAACTTGGTTGTTTTGTTTCGTTTTTTTGCTCGCGCCTGGATTATCTTCATTTTTGGCTTGAGTTTTTTGGCCTAAAATGCATATATTTCAATTCAATTGCAATATTTTTTTTCTGTAGATTTACTGTAAATACTGAACAAGAGATTTTTAGTTGAAGAGTTCTTGTCTATAATAGTTTAGCAAAAAAAAAACGGTCTGAAGCGAAACATAGGTGATAAAATTCCTGTGAATCAAAATCGTTACCGATACAAACGGTATTTCGGAAAACGGTTCGTGCGATAGATCTCTGGTTTCATTTTTTAAAATTATGAATTTGTTTCTACGTTTCGAGATAATCCTCCTTGAAAAGTGCCAATTTCAAGCGTTAAAATTTTAGCGAGTCCTTCATCATTAATAGTTAATGAATTCAAAGACAAAAGACGCCGATTTTTTTCGACAATCACGTAGAGTAGAAAAAAAAAACGATTCTATCATTATGGGTACTTTTAGAGGAATCACATTTTTATGATAACATGTGCAATATGCTACAGTCAGTCCGCCATTTGCGCGATTGCCCTTAAGTTAACATAGACCATGGCCCCCTAACACGAGGGAACAGAGGAGAGCTGTGACGGAGCTGGATGAGGCACCAGCATTTAAAATCTTAGGACCTGACTTTGGGAACATCATGTACGATGATCCACTGCGCCTGGAAATGCCTGCGGATGTGTTCCTGTTAAGTTACGCTGATGACATTGAAGTGGTAATCACTTCCAGATCTGCCAATTTCGCTCGACTGAGACTTAAACAAGTCATGAGAAGTGTGGACCTCCAGCTGGCAGTCTCAAAAGAGAGATTGTTATGCTGACGAAATGGAGGATACTACCTGTCTTACCCCTATATGGAGCCGAAATTTGGGGGATGCGCTTCGAACTAAGAAGTTCTGGAAGGACATTGCCAGTGTTCAGCGCAGGGTTGTCCTGGACATCGCCTGTGAAAATAAGTAACCAACTATTAAATGTTCCAACTTCTTGACATTTTTCGGATGGCAGCCCCAAACAACTTTCTATTATTGGAACTTCCAATGAATGGAAACGAGATTCATAGGGTAGCTTGATTTTGACGAGAAGCAGTTGTGGTAGACTTTTAGTTCAGTGCTGGTAAAGTGGTGCAACCACAGCGTATTTTCTTCATTTGTGTTACAGAAGATGCTGTTTTCAAAGTCTTGTAAGATAACAGATAATAAATAAAAGTAACAAGTGTTTGACTTTCTAAAAAATTTTAATTCATAAAAGTAGCAGCCCTGGACACCTTACCACCGTATTAGTTTAAATGCATTGCTGCGGTAAAAGCGGTACATTGCCCTCGAAACAGGTTGGATCACTTGTGGAAAAATTTGCACTCAAAATCTGCACGATTCCTCTACTGTTCGGCGATCATTAGTGTTTCTAGCGGTTCTGTTGCGCTAGAGTTTTTTCATTATAGAATGCCTATCATATGAAAATTTGATGGTAACATCCCCTTGTACAAAAATGCTGAAAATATTCATCATGAGAACCCTTTTTTTAGCATTGTAACCAAAAGTTCATCATAACTGCTTCACGTCAAGATCAAAACCCCCTTTGAATTTCGTTTTTATCCGCTGGCTGTATCGGCAGTAACAGGGATAGTTTTTTGAAGTTGCCATCCAAAAAATTTACAAAATTTGGAAACATTTAAACACCAGTTACTTATTTTTCTTGTACTCGTTTATTATATAAACATTTAATGGTAGCATCTGCTGGTATGAAAATAACAAAATTGTATGCTGCTGGTAACCCTTTGCTAGCACCACAGTCAAAAGTATACCAAATCTGCTTCACGTTGAGGCCAATCCACCTTGTAAATTACATTTCGATCCAATGGTTGCGTTTCATTTCTAGTAAATCTGGTCCTACTTTAATTTAGTTGGATCTAATTATGTGGTCAAAAGTTCGTATGCTATGGTGAAGGGTACGAAGGGAACTTCTGAGAATTTTATTTTGACTGTAGGCAGAGCATGGGTTTTTAGCAAAACTATGGGACGTTCTAGAGCAGAAAGCTTGCTCGAAGCCTCATTCAAATATTGAGTCGTTGAAGCGTGATTTAGTGGCAGGTACGGCATTGATACCTCTCGCAACAGTGCGTGCGGCGATAGACGAGCGGCAGGATTGGTTGAAGAATTGTGCCAAGGGAAAAGGGGGGCACTACCAATGAATGTTATTTTGTAGTAATTATATATAATGAATTTTCGCACACTTTTTCTTTCCGAATGTGAAATTAAACACCAGTTTATGAGGGACCAAGTTTATGGTTTTATTTTGTAAACTTTATTAGGATTTTACAGTGCAAGTATGGAAAATGCACTAGATACACCACTCTTTTCTATTGAACTTATTCGGTCATGAATAACTTCGAACGAAAACTTATGAAAAGTACGTGTGTAATATTTACCTATCGCCTCAGTATTTCTTGTCATGATTTATATTTCTTCAGTCATGACAGTTTCGTAGAAGACAGATTTAATTCGTGTCTGATTTCTTATTTTTCTCGGGTGGGTTTTCTCATATTTTATTTTTGTTGATGGAATATCTTTTTTTGAAGCGCATATTATATGGCTGCAGGATGCAGTACAAACAAATAAACAAATTAAACAAATAAATTTATAAACGAAGTTTTTTAAATTAGCTATCATTCCTATATTTTTTCATTAGATTTTACACTCTTCCATTTCTTTACAGAGTTGCAATCTTACTGCAGCAATTGGATTCGTTTTGCGAAAATAAATTAACGGCAATGAAGGGTAGCGAGTTACTCAAGCTGCGGCATTTAGAGATATTAGGATACAAAGTTGTTTTTATTAATCTTAACGATTGGAATTCAATCTATATGAATATGCCTGGAGCGAAAATGAATTACTTAAAGAATTTGTTACAAATTCAATAGCCTTTTATTTTAATTTATATGTAAATAAGACAGTAATAAAAATTAAATCCTACAAATTGTTTTAAACATAATGGCTTGAATTTTTAAATCTGATAGTCTGTTATATCTTACGTAAAAAAAAATATATGTAAAAATAATAAGTTTATAATTGTTATCAATGAAATGATTTAGAAGATGATGAAAATATAAATATTCAGTTTTTTCCATTAGTGCTCTGTAGATTCCAAGCACCATAGAAACGCCTCATCAAACATTCTCTGCCACGGAGATTTCTGCGCTTTAAATCCAATCGGGATGTATGGCCATTGGGTCATATTACTGCAACGCTCTGGATGAGGCATTATAGCCAAATGTCGACCGTCTGCCGAACAAATACCTGCGATGCCATCTACACTTCCATTAGGATTCATTGGATACTTTTCCGTTGCATTTTCGTCATCGTCAACGTAGTACATGGAAATGCAATTTGTATTCTTCAATGTACTGCGAATATCATCAGTTTTAAAGGAGAATCTACCTTCTCCATGGGCAACCCAGCAGCCAATCACAGATCCGGCCATTTTTCGTAGCATTATTGAATTGCTTTCAGGAATTTTTATTGTACTCCAACGACACTCAAACCGATCGGATTTGTTCTTGAGCAAAGCCACATCTGGAACGTCGATACTTTTTTGGTCGTTTCCTGTGCTGCCAATCCATCCGATCATGCCCATCAGCTGACAGCCATTACAAATGCCCAGTGAGAAGGTGTCCTCTCGGTTTTTGAACTTTTCGAACTGTGGTGCCAGAACATCACTGAATAATATATTTGCAGCCCATCCTTTTGCGGAACCCAACGTATCAGCATAGCTGAAGCCCCCTGGGAAAATAACACCACGAAAGTTATCTAAAGTTGTCTTCTCTTGAATTAAATCCGACATTGATACATCGTACACTTCAAAGTTGGCGTTTACGAGTGTTGCAATCATTTCACGATCACTGTTCACACCTTCTTCGCGCAGGACGGCTACTCGAGGGCGAACTGTGTTTTGCTTCAGAACAATTTCAGCATCGGGATCGAAGGAGCAGTGGTACGAAGGCCCAGTCCGATAATCGTAGCTCTCAAACTCTTCCGTAGCACATTCCGGATTCGATTGAAGCTTTTCGATTTCGAAACTAATTCGTTCCCATCGTTTTAAATAAGACCTAGTGCTACCCGCAAAAATAGATTCAGATCCATTGATAACTTCAATTCGTGAATCTAGCCCTTTGCCGACAGATTGCCCAATATGGTAAGCTGGAACATCATTATTTTGGAACTCGCCTAGTACTTCAGATAGGTTATGTTCCTCTACTTCTAGGACCCAACCACATTCTTCGGCGAATAGAGCAATAAGATGATGCGCTTTAATTTCATCTCCAATAAATTCACACTTATCTTTCATCGATGCGATTGTATCAGAGAGATCTATTTTGAGTCCACATAAACCACCAAATGCCATTTCCAAGAGACATACAATCAGACCACCGTCACTTATATCGTGGCCGCTTAGAACCTTGTCGCTTTTAATTAGCTTTTGGGTGGTATTGAATGCCGATTTCAAAATATCTGGTTTCATTACATTTGGGCATTGCAGTCCCTGTTGTTTTAATGACTGCGCAAAGGCTGATCCACCTAATCTAAATTTACTCTCAATATTAATCCAAATTAGCTCTCCAGTCGTTCCCATATTTGGAGCTTTCAAATCTGGCGTGACTTTTGCTCGCACGTCAGGACATGGCGCATAAGTTGAAATCACCAAAGTTCCAGGAGATTTTATAGTCTTTTCGTCAACTCGAGCAGCCATTGAGAGGGAGTCTTTTCCGCCATCGACAGCAATATTCAGCTCAACCATAATTTTGCACATTTCTTGGCATGCATCATACAATTTCGCGCCCTCGCCGGGTAATTTAGCGGCCCACATCCAATTTCCGGAGCATTTCACGTCTCCCAACTCAGTGATGGCAATGAAAACCAAATTAGATATAGCTTCCGCCACGGACATTCGGGCAGCAGCTTTTGTACATATCTGCCCCTTGAGAGGTTGGGTTCCAATCGACGTTGCAATTCCTTTGTGATCAAAGTGTGAAACGGTAGTAGCCGCGAAATCGGCAAGTGGAGTGTGTAACGGTCCTACACACTGTTGCTGTGCAACAAGGCCTGTGACGCATCTGTCAACTTTGTTCGTTAAGAATCTTTTACTTCCGACAGACATGATTGATAAAACGTTTTCTAAAAGTGTCTCATGCGCAATTGTTTCAGTAAGCTCCAACGGAATCAGCTCAGTCGTGAGGCGGGAAAGCTTGTATTCTCGCTTCGGCATATCCCCTAGCACGTCTTTTAGATGAAGATCGAAAGGGACCTGTCCCCATTCCTCTCGGTTTGAACGGTCCAAGTATTTTTCAAAATCAGCCTCAGTTTCTAGAAGAGTTACGTATCCGGTTCCCGTAACTACACCTACGAAACTGATTGGACAACGTTCTCGGTCACAAATATTTTGAAGCAATTGCTTGTCTTCCGGACGACACAGAATGGCATTATTTTCTTGGTATTCTGCGCCCCAAAGTTCAAGTGCGGTTATCGTAGGATCTCCTAGCTCGAATTCTTTTGAAAAAATTACAGCACCTGCATAACCCGGCTCTACGAGTTCTTTGAGGACGTTTCCATTCCCTCCGGCACCCTGGAATACAAACGGCAAATTTGTTTGAAAATTCAGAAAACTTGAATATTTACCTGATCGTGAATTGCTAAAATTGGATTCTTCTTTCCCAACTCGATGCACGCGCGTATTACCCGATTCAATTTGTTTTCCATTTCTGCATCACCTCTTTGGACGGCATTAAAATCCAAATCTGAGCTATTATCACCCTGAATTTCAACTGAGCTCGCAGCACCTCCGCCTACACCAATTCGATACACAGGTCCACCAATTTTTGCTAGAAGCATGCCTAAGATCAAAGCAAAAAGATAGTTTATTTTTAAACTATAAGGGGTGCTTATACACACCCTTTTCTGGTTTCATTTTCTTCCGAAAATTGACATCCATTGTCCCGAGTCCTCCGCTGAACATAATTGGCTTTACATATTCCTCGCGTTCGCCGGATCCATTTATTTGTCCATAGGATATGGCGAAACCGGATATGACAGGCTCACCAAACTTATTTCCATAATCTGAAGCACCATTGCTAGCTTCAATTATCACTTTCAAAGGATTGGCAAATGACGGCGGATACGTGAAGGAGGAATTTTCGTATGGCAGATGGTATCCTGCGGAAGTGAGAAATAATTAGTGCTATTAAACAAAACGAATAATAGCAATTCTACTGAATCTGTTAGTTAATGAATTAAATTAGGAAAAAAGGCTCGGATAATGAGTAAACGTTTTTATTAAACAAGTGTTTAGGTCTTTTAGAGGCTCGTGCAGTCTTCTGGGTACAGCACTGGAGTCTAGTATATGGGGTCCCTGGCCCGAATCCAGGTTCGGACGAGAGACCACGCACGAAGCTTTGAGTTCACCTAGCTCTGAATATGTACCTGAATTAAGCAGGGGTAAAGTGAGTCGTGGAAATAGTCACTCCACACTCGATTTCACATTGACTGTAAATTTGGGAATGGAGCTCTCTACCAGCTTAAATCCCTAGACTCGACAAGGCTTGTCGTGGGATTACGTTACTTTACTTTAGCTTTTTTTAGACCACAGCGAAGAGGACTTTTGTATTGCGTCGAACCCTCGCTTTTCCCGTATACCATATTTTTTCAACCCTCAAACTCGTCGTGGAATGTACGAAAAAATGGATTTAAAGCATAACTTAAAAATGGAGCCTTGAGCACACTTCGTATCATCACAAAAACGACAAAACGGTTTTAATATGATATTCAGACGATGATGGCACCGGACTATCATTTAGTTACAATGATGGCAGCGGAGCTACATATCAGCTAGCGGTAAGCAAGCTAAAGCAACCGATTTCGAGCAAACCTAGATCCAGGCCATGAATCCGCGCCGAGCTTTCTACACCTAAAGAAATCATGCAAGACATAAGAACTTGAATGCCAAAGACAATGTTGCTATTGTAGTTGATGTGAAGCCGAAGTCATTATGGTCCGCTCTATGCTACATGGCACACGATGAAGGTTTGCTGCCCTCTACAAACACTAATAGGGAGTTTTCGACAGCTAGAGAGTGGCCTGACAACGAATGCTGCCAATTATAGGTGCAAATTCGAATGCACATAATGAGCTATGGATTAGTTTGGACACCAACGATCGAAGCTAATCATTGTATTAGTTCATTTTGTCTAGTAATCTTGCTATAGCAAATATTGGCAATGATCCTACTTTTAGGACCTCCATTAAAAGCGACGCTCTAGACATTACAAGTGAGGGCTCTACACACTTTCTCTCAAGATGGTTGGTTTCGTAGCAATGTCCACTATCTAGGCAGATTGCAACAAAGAGAAGTAACTCCTTGCATAAATCGGAATATAACTGATTGGGAAAAATTCCCGTCAACTTTCTGGATTTAACTAGACCATGTTTTCATGCTCACCAATGAAGATTTCAATAAGACAGTGGACTCTCAAACTGTTGTATTCAGCAATGGCACTGCGAAATCCTGCAACTCAGCTAGATCCATAGGAAAATTGAAGTCCCAGTGATGGAGTAGTGAGATTGCGGCTCTTCGAAGTGAATGCAGGAAGGGTCAACTTCACAGAGTCTTGCGAAAAGGTGAACAATTGGTTCAACTGTACAGTTAAATGAAGGCTATTTAAAAATTAATTTCGTAAGGCGAAAAGAGCTTCCTGGAATATTTTGTGCACCAATATCGAAGGTACCGATGAAGCCAGACGGCTCTGAACATATTTCTGTGTAAATCCTACTGTTTCTGGCTATACACAAAGGTTTGATTAAAGTGGGACTCAAAGTAGCTGTAAGATGGCAAGTATGTATTTTGATGGACACTCACCTTCCTGGTAGTGAGGGAACATTTCTGACTTTAGTGGCAGAATCACAGAGAAATGCAAGGTCGATTCGCGTCAGTTTGGCTCATTAAAGTCACTAAACATACATATAATTCCTTCATGTATTCAAAATATTTGTCAGAAAACAAGAATAGTTTTCGTCTCCAAGGCAGGGGAAGCTTCACAAAACGAACCATAGGATTACAGACCAATTTTTCTAAACCACTTTTAATTGAAAATTCTAGAGAGTTGTGGGAAATTGGTGTAACCAGCGCCTAAGACTCTACTATTATTATACGAGAAGTATTTCTGTCAAAACGCTACTACATATTCTAGTGGGGCAGGCTGAAAAATCATTTGCTTGAAAGGAATACACGCTAGCTGCATTTTCGGACATCGACCCAACTTTCAATAATGTGCGTCCTCAGGCAATTGTGAATGCTTTCTAATACTTGTATGCTAAATTGCAACAAATAGAATTTATGTATCTATCACTTAGAAACGGGGCATTATACTCGTTTCTGAGTAATTTAACCGTGAATGAGCTTCTATCGCAGCTTGACCAAGGTGGGCCATTGCCATATCCAGGAAATTTATCGCGATCCTAACAGCGAGATTAAACATCTCCTTACATGTTTTCTCTCAATGACGCAAAAAGTATGGTCTAAGTGCTAACTCTAACAAAACAGAGCTATTGCTCTTTAAAGGAAGTATAAAATCAAATCTGTTGTACGGAGGCCAGCCACACTTCATGCTGTAAATCAGAAGATTATAGGAAAAGTACGTGGAATTGCACCTTACTAATAACGATGACTTTCTGTACTACTCTAACAAGAGCACTCTTAAAGTATGCCAAGTGCGCAGCGGTAAGACTGCATTATGGTGATTCGCAGACTGGGACATGCTACAATCTTGGCGCAGAGCATGTTCGTTTCTGCGATTCCGTTTATTAGGCCATCGCAGTTTCATTCAATCGATGGCCTTGGTGATTTTCGAAACGGATCAGATATTAGAAATGAATATTTGTATTATGACCGACAGTCAAGCGGCTATATCTTTTGATGCTACAGTTTACACCTCCTTAAAGCAGGTCTTGAAAACATCCGACGGTGTAGCTGTTTTCACTGACATGATCCAGAAACATTAAAAATAATTGCGAAGTAGACGAGCTGGCGAAAGCAGGCATATTTTACCGGAGACCTTTTGTAGTTTTACGATTGGTATTCCGATGACCTCAGTCAAAATGAACATATGGCCAAAAGACTTAAAGTACGCTACGTAGTCGTGGGAGAAAGAACTTTCCGGTGCGATCGTAAGACAAATGTGGAAAACATTTAACACAGGCGGCACTGGCCAGCTACTTAAATTGCGAAATGAGTTCGCTGCGTAACGGTGGCTGTTTTAACTGAACATTTTCTATTATGCCGTCATGCGATGCGGGCAGGTGCCCCTTGAACCTTACAACGACTTCTGGGGAAGCTATAGATGCAAGGAGAAATACGAATGCTTAGCGTTGGCCCTGCCGTATGCACATGAAGAAATTGGGACTAATACCTTGGAACCAAAGGCTTCGATCGGGCTAGGTTGTTAAATGCTAAGAGTCTACGAAACTCTTATTAGACTTGTTAATATTTTGCTTTTCTAACTTTCAAAAATCCTGACTAGGATTAATATTATTGTAAATTAAGCGCTTATTACATTATTTTAGCAACATTATAACATTATTTTAGCGCAATGACCATAGCTCCTGAACTATATTACCTGGAATATGTAGGTTCCCAACGCAATATCCAGCGGTTCCAGCAATCGTTGACCCACCACGTCCAATTGCTTGCACGTCTCTGATTCTTCCGCCAGTACCAGTTGTAGCTCCGCTGAAAGGAGCAACGGCTGTCGGCATATTATGCGTCTCGGCGGTGAAAATTAAATCTGACTCTGTTTCGATGACTTCCATTAACCCAGGACCAGTACAATTTGTGGCCCTCAAAGTTTTATGCTTGTGGCCGATGATAGCACTGCTATTGTCACTGAACTTGATTGTGTTGTTGGCATTCGTCGTGCGTTGCGTATCGATGATCATGTCGATGAGACTTTGTCGTCTAGCCACGCCGTCAATTATCATTTTACCCTTGAAGAACCAGTGGCGAGAATGTTCACTGTTACTCTGCGCACAGTCGAAGAGTTCGACGGTACTTGGATCCCTTTTCAGAATATTTTGAAAAAGGTTCGTATAGAAGTCCAAATCCCATTCACCAAACGCTAGCCCTAAACGAATTAAAGCGCCGTATTCTATAAATGATACTGTTCTCTTGCAAATACCTTACCTAATTCTTCATTCACAGTTTCCAAAGCTTTTCGTCCTTGCTCAATGACTGGTACAAAGTGCCATTTTTCTGCCGCCAACGGAAGCCTTTCATCAAAGCTTTTCATTGGAAGGTTATCTTTTGTGTATCGACACTCAGTCATCTTATCACTTAGCACGTCGATGATTGGATCCAAGGACTTTGGAGCTACGCTGAATACTATGTAGTATTTCGTGGACATTTCGATTCTTCTAACTTCCTTTAACAAAATGTTATGGCAGATGTTGACGCAATTAGTTGAAAACGGGGTGGAAAAATTGAATCGTGGTCCGATTTCAATAACGGTCGCCAAATCTGATTCCGAAGGTAGGGACGATGTTGATTGGAGATGGTCTTCTTGTTGTATGTCTTTCAGGAGCCATCGAATAATTTTCTCTGCCCGCTGGTCCAGACTTGAGCTATTCTCTAATTCGATATGATAGCATCTTTCAGTGCGCACAGATTTCACATAAGGATTAACCTGAAATAAATATTTAGGAGACAATATTTCTAGTTTTCTTAATTCCCATTTACCTTTTTAATGTTTTGTAAGATGTTGCTTGTTTTCTGCTCGTCTAATGCATCAAGCGCATAAAATCGTATAATAGCCATCCCTTGTATTTTTCCGCAGAGCTGACCCACTAGTTATTTTTCTCGAAAGCAAAAAGAATTTCTGACAAACCACAAACGATGAAGCTTCTCGGCTCGTTTGCAAATCTCGAGTGCTTATATCTCTCCTACATCAAGTCTGGCTGGCTTGTCTGAGCCGCTTATTGACGAAGTGCTCGAGGTCAATGGGGAAAATACGGAAAACAATACCGTAGTAGCGTCGCAGGAGGGTTGACTTTTGCTTATCTACGTGATCTGTGACCCTGTACTTGTTTTCATTTATTCCTTCGATGAAGTAACGTCACCACTGATCATAATAGATTATGTTCTACTATCGATTTCGAATTGGAAACACGATTGATGATTTTTGGAGATGTGAGCACAAACGATCGTTTTGCAATTTTACTTCATTGAAGATTTTTTTCAATGCTTGGAGAGTCTGCGGATCAATCGAAACTAGTTCCTCATGGAAATTAAGCACAATTCAGTTGACAGCCCGCCAATATTCTTACATTAACTGTCAGATGTAACTTAGCCGGCAAAAATCGCAAAAATCAACAAGCCTTTGCAAAAGCGAGATAGTGAATGCGTGTAAGAGAGATGTAGTGTATTATTGAGCCGATTGAGCCACGTGCTTGTAGCAGCGCTGCCAGATTGGGGTATTTTCCCCCAAATTTGGAGGATATAATAGGTCTGTTCGCGTACCTGAATCTATTCTAATAGGTATGTTCCCGTACTACGATTAATTGCAATTAATTGCAATGAAGCGTACTAAAACAGAGTTTTTTAGTCCATTTTAGTACGCTTCATTGCAATTAATTGCAATTAATCGTAGTACGGGAACAGACCTAATATATTAAAATAGATTCGCAGAAAGTTGTTTTTGTACTCTTGCTGCAAGCCAAATTTTGCAGTAAAAAGAAGCCAGCTGCCAAATTCTGTTACTGCTGCAGTTTGCTGAAGTACGCGAACAGACCTTATTATAATAGGGCTGTTCGCGTACTACAATTAATTGCGATTAATTAAAATAAATAAAGCTGTCAGATTAGTTGATTGTATGGGTTTTCCATAGCAGAGAGCACATTCTACGTCCACACGTTGCAGTTAAGCGCAGTTCAAGTTGAAATGGTTTCAACTTTGACGCAGCCATGCACTTGACATTTGCAATGGTGAAAAGTTGAATTTCGATTTGAATTGGAGTTGAAATTTCAATGACATCGTTAAATAAAAGTGAATTTATTGAGCGAACCCGTTTGAATTTTGATTTTAGCGACTGAATTGCTATTTGGCATTTCGGCGCGTTGTAGTGAAACCAGACGATTTCTTTCGCTGCGTTAGAGCAATGTTGTCTGCGGTAGGCTGCGTTGACTGTAACTCAGCCATAAATTATATAAGAACACACTGGCCGCGCTCAATTTTTATTAATTTGTACTTCCAATTACTTGGCAGTAGATCACAAATGAGACGCCATCTTCGTTCAGATTCTAATGCAGTTCGCAAATGTAAAACAGTTGAAAATAAAGAGAAAAAATATAAAAAAAATATATGCAATATAAAAGAAACAAACAGAAAATTACCTCTTTTAGCTACTTGCACAGTATGAGAGTTTTTTTTGCTAATTTTTTTAATTATCAAATCATTCAAAGCAGCCTTCAAAGTCGAACCCACCTATCGAAAAGAAATAGCCACCTCATGGCAAAAAAGGTAACGTGACGAGTAGTTGATAGAAGCATGGCCTTCATATAGAAGAGAAGCTAGAAGTACTCGCAAGTACTAAATAGTAAAAATAGAACACGGGCATTGTAGCCCTGTGAAACAAATAAAATTTATTGGTTGACTTTACTTCGCTCTTTTGCTCCTTGGGGGATTTTTCTAAAAACTGACATATTCGTAGGATTTTTCCACTTTGCTGGGGGGATTTCGACAGTACCGGTCTGGGCCCCCTAACTTGTAATTAACATGTTTAAAAATAAAGCGATTCACGAAACCTATTCATCAACTTTCCGACCGAACTGTACGGTGTGAACATTTCTGGGCATGGTCCACATTCGGAACACTTGGATGCGCTGTAGCCCATCTGGTCTCTCCAGTGTATTGTTACAGCGGCTGAGACGGCGTTCGGCATTCGGTCTGTCGCCCGCCCGCCCTCCGCACACAAACAGCTCCAGAATTGTGAGAAGCCGCTCTGTAGCATTTTTGTAAGTTTCGACGGAAAATCGTTCAGGTAATTGGAATGTAACAATATTTTGGTATCTAAAATGTAGCTTAGGATCAAGGATGTGGAAACTTGCAAGAATTTCGTGCGGAAACGTCGGCGTCGAGTCAAAAAACAGTGAAATTTGTCAAGTGTGAAATGAGGTGTCTTGCATGCTCTTTGTGTATTGGTTTGACGCGCTGCTGTGTAAGGTCCGCTGAGAGGTGTAGGGTGGCGAAGCGTCACTTATTAAAAATCCAATTCCGATAATTAAAAATGAAAAATGTTCGTAAGACAGAAAGTTTATTTGCTGCATCTATGAAGACGGAATAATATATTTGCTTTCTTGCGTGCGTTGCGGATCCGTTTTGTTTATTATGAGTGGGAAGACGGGAGCATCAATACGGTTAGGAAAGGGGAGGAGTGCCTGAAAGTTCACTACAAGCATTTTTCTGAAAACAATAGGTCTTCAAGATTCCGTCTCGAATGTGTTACGTTGAAATCGTGATAGGGGCAATCGCTCGTTCCCCGTTGCTGCATTCTCTGATCGTTGTGAGAAAAATGGCGAAAGGTGACTGTTGTCTTGGTGAAAAGGTGGTTGAACTTGAAGACGAAAGTTCCACCAAGATGTCCTTGGAGGGTGTTATAATTCAGGGCATGTGTAGCTTTTCTGTGACCTTTCAGGTTACTTGTATACTGTCTTCCATGAAAATCGGTTTCGTTACACGACACAATTCACGAGAACCTGCTTTCAGTTTTTAGTTGATCATTGGCAGCGTTACGCCCAGTTATTTTTGATGCCTACGGCGTGTGCGTTTCTTGGATAAAAAACCCATCGACAGGTGTTTATTCGCCGGTCGTTAGAAAAAAAATAAACCGTATGTGAAATTTCATGCATAAATAATTTTCATGATTTTATAAACAAAACGATATTAATCTAAGTAAAGCAAACACTGCGTCAAACAATCTCACCATAATAAAGATCTAGTCAACATGGGACTGTACAACGAACTATAACGCTAGTTACGCCAGTTAATTTTTGTAGTCATGTTGTACCCCTCAAACAGGCAAATGCCTGGCAGACGAGCTGGGCTACTTACCTAAAAGTAGTGCATAGATCTATACGTATTGAATCAATGACTACATTTACTACATTTAGCTAACAATCGGCAAATCTATATTACTTCAATAATGAATGGCATCTTGGTTGCTGTGACATAAATTTAAGAAATCTTTCCAGTAATATTTGACTGATTTGTTATATTCTCTTGATGGCACTTACATGTGTCTATTATACTTTCACGATTCTTATGGTTTGCGGCGTCTTCGCTAACAATGCTGCATAGCATTTACCATACCGCCTGGAAAATAACATGGTCGTAGGGGCTAAAACAACTATTCCTTGATTGAATTATGGATGAATTAAATTGTTGGTGATCGAAAATGTTGCACAGAAATTATTTCATTTCACTGGATATATTTTCGGGCATGAGCCAGCATGCGATAACAACCTGTGTACAACGAATTTACTATTTAATAAATTTAAATAAACATTTTTGGGCGAGCATGACAACTATCTGCATGAATGTTCATATCACGTCCCTTATGAACATAATTTTTTACTGGAAGGTTTCTTCCTCCATTTGAACATTCGTTTCTGAAAGCCTGTTTAATTAAGTTTTAAGTTACAAGTAAGGTAATTTTAGGGATACGCATATTCCTTTAGCAGTTGTTTATAGGTAACTTCTAATTTTATGCTTGAATAAATACATATAAAGTAAATTTTAGGGATTCAAAGACTATGATTATAAATACTTTTCAGAGTTGTTTAAACCTACGCTCGATCGCGGGGCTGTACATCAAATATACTAGAAAAACTTCAAGACTTAAGCCCGCTGCCGACATTTGTTTTCTCATGCTGTACTATGTTCTACGCACCCCGATTATCAGAGGTTTTCGTCGGCAAGGTTTTTTTCTGCATTAACGCTCTCAAGTTTTCTGTTGAGAACATCAGCTGTGGTATAGGTGTGGATGTAGGTCTTGTCTAGGAAGATGGTATCATTTGCGTTTCCTTATGTTTTTCTTGAGAGAAATTGACTTTTCATGTAGGTTTTAGGAAAGAGCATAAATCATTAGAATGTACAGTAATCCCTTGACTTACGTCTCCCTTGTTATACGTTTTTTCGACTTACGTCGTTCATTATTTTGAGACCAAATCCTTGAAATTACGTCGTCCGTCCCTTGACTTACGTCGCCGTGTTCATAGAACAGATTTGTTTTATGTACAATTTGAGTTTTATATTTATAACAATCAAATGGATAGAACTAAGCGACAACATTCTGCTGGGAAACCGTACCCGAAGAAAATGCGAAAAACGGTGACTATTGGCAAGAAACTACAAATTTTAAAACGTTTCGATGAAGGTGAAAAATCGACAGTTATATAACTGTTCGAACCATTATCAGCAATAGTAAAATAATGAGTGAAGCAACTAAAGCAGGGGCATGATAAGTGGTACAATAATTACCAAAAAAAGAGCCCCTGCATTGGGAAAAATGTTGATTATTTGGATCAAAGACCTAAATCATCAAAATATGCCGGTGATCACGTTAACTATTAAGGCGAAGGCAAAAGGCTCATTCGAACAAGTAAACTTGAATCGAGGAGACACTTTCGTTGCCAGCAATGGATAGTTTGAAAACTTTAAGATAAGAAGTAAAATTCACAATGTAAAAGTAACAGGTGGAGCGGCTAGTGCGGACTATGTCGCAGCGAAGATCTTTCCAAACACTTAACATGACATTATTGAAAATGGAGGATATTGCTCACAGCAGGTGTTTAATGTTGTCGAGAGAGGCCTGTAATGGAAATGCATGCCCTCAATAGCATTTCTTTCGATTGAAGAAAGAAGAGCTCCTGGCTTTAAGGCAGAAAAATCCAGGATTACTTTGCTTCTTGGAGGGAATGCATCAGGTGATTTGAAACTGAAACCTCTTGTTGTTTATCAATCAAAAAATCCAAGGACATTCAAAAATGTATGCAAGGAAAACCTACCAGTTATTTGGAGGTGCAACAAAAAGGCCTGGGTTACTTCTAATATATTTCGTGATTAGTTTGATCAATGTTTCTGTCCGACAATATATAAATATTTGGAAGCCAATAATCTTTCTCCTAAAGCGTTACTAATCATATGTATATATAAAAATGTTCAAAAAAAATGGACCCGAAAAATTAGGAAGTGCAGAAATTTCAAAAGAAGTCAACACTTCTGTCAACGATTACAAAGCAGTTGCTCGAAGAAAAAAGAAAACAAACTTTGTCCCAAACGCGAATTTCGACCTTCTTCACCAGTAAACCAGTCAACCCACAAACAGTAGAAATAGAGGCTATTCTTCTGTGTTATGTATCATTCAATTAATGTGTTGCTTTTTAGTGCTTTATGTCAAATATGAACATATTTGTACATATTTAAAGAAAGCCGTCTATTTTCTTCTTCGTAAGTTTTATAAATACGTATTCCAGTTGCTACTTGTTGCCTTCATTTCTATTTGTAATTTGACGTGTAGTCGTGTACAGACACTTGATGAAGGGTGAATGAAACTTCTGTAGACGAAACCCCACGAATTTCTTTAAAAAAATGAATTATGTAAAAACTTAAAAAATAAATACATTCCTATTCAAAAAATGAAAGTTCATACATTTATCGCCTGAGGTTCCTTCTACCCTCGAATTACGTCGTTTTCGACTTACGTCGCAAATTTTTGGAACCTAACTCCGACGTAAGTCGAGGGACTACTGTAGTTTAAATTATTTTTGTGATTTCAATGTATGGGTTTTGTGATTTCAATGTTCAAAAATTTACGATTATGTCATAGCTACAGCTGTGTTCATGAAAATAGTAGTGCAGCACCTCACAACATTAAATATTCATGTTTCGACATACTGACCATTGCAAATTGAACACTTGCTCATATTTTTCTAAAAACAGCATGCAAAGAAGAGAATAGGGATAAGATCACGTTAGTTTTGCATTGGTTTGGGTATGTTTTTGATGACTTTTGACTGATGCACCGAAATTTGGCTGTTCATTAAAATAGTAGTGGCTACATGAAAAACAAAAATATAACTTTATTCAAAATAGATTTTACAGGTTCTTAATATTGGAAATAGTCTAATATTTAGTTGTATGTCCGTTATTTTTAATAACGGCTTCGCACCGCCGGGGCATGGAATCGATAAGGTCCTGACAACGCTTCAAAGGAATTTAAGATCATGCTTCCTGAACCGCTTACCAAATTTGTGCTTTGTTTGAAGGTTTTGCAGTTGCTACAACCCGTTTTACATCTCCCAATAAGTTTTCTATCGGATTAAGATCTGGGGAATGAGGTGGCCATTGCATCACATCGATCTTCTCCGATATAAACCAATCTTTTGCGAGCTTGCTAGTATGTTTAGGATCGTTGTCCTGTTGAAATGCCCATTTTTTAGGCATTTCCCAACTGGCACATGGTAGCATTGTGTTTTTTTAGTATGTCAACATAAACATGTTTGTCCATAATACCATTTATCATATGGATTGGTCCTACGCCATTGTAAGAAAAGCAAGCCCATATCATTATACTTAGGCCACCATGTTTAACTGTTTTTTGGTGTACCTAGGATTATATTCTGTTCCACCATATAAAACAATTTTGCTTTTATCTGTCCACAATATGTTGCGCCATTTTTTGGCGGGCCAGACTAGATGAGTATTTGCAAATCTAAGTCGTCCTTGTACATGCTTCCGAGTCAAAAGGGGTACTTTTCTAGGACTTCTGGCATTTAAATTGTGCTCAATTAGGCGACGACGGACTGTAACATCACTAACCGATAGATTTAAATAATTTTTGATAACTTTAGAGGATGCTGATGGCCGAATCTTGCTAAAGCGCACAATGCGTCTATCTTCGACAGCGGTTGTTTTGCGTTTCCCACCACGATTTTCTGGGCTTTTTTTATAATTAATCGCATTAAATATCATTGTAGGTGTGCAGCCAACAATATTTTCAATTTCCTTGGACGTTTTGCCTTTTGCTCTAAGGCTAACTATTAAATCTCTTTTCTCAGCCGTGCAATGCTTTCCTCTGCCCACTAGAATAAATAGTTACAAACCCAATGAATATCAATCATCAAAATATTCATTGCTAAAGTACACTTACTATTGACGTTTTTTGTTGTACTAATCAATTATTATAATTGTTTTTCAACCACTCACACCGAGCACTACGATATTTATGAACAGCCAAATTTCGGTGCATCACGCAAAAGTAATCAAAAACTTACCCAAACCAATGCAAAACTTACGGAATCTTATCGCTATTCTCTTCTTTGCATGCTATTCTTAGAAAAATATGAACACGTGTTCAGTTTTTCGAAACATGAATATTTATTGTTGTGAGGTGCTACGCTACTATTTTCATGAACACAACTGTATATAACAACTTGCATTCCCTTTTCTTAAGCTATTATGAATGAAACTCACCCATTGATCTACAGGCTTTGAATTTTCTTACGCCTAACTTTTTAGCAGATCAGAGGGGCTCAAGCTAACAAATTTCGAGTGAGCGCACAATTTTCTTGTGTTTTAGAGACCCTCCTGTTTCTCCAAATTCGCTATTTTTTTTTTCTAAAATTCTATTCGTAATTGCAGGTCTAACATTTCTTAAAGTTAACTTGGATCTTAATGAAAATATAATTAGTTTATATCTACTGCGACTTGATTTGATATTCCATTTAAAAGAAATGTTAGACAATTTCCAGAGTCTACGTCAGAAGTCCGCATACGTTTATCCTATCTATACAGGGTGTTTGGTACTCGGTCGACACTTTTGTAAGGATGCATTCCTTGATATATTTTGAGCAAAAAATCGTTCTACAGGGTGGTCCGGTTTTCAAAATCTGCGGAGTTACAGGGTGGTCAAGAAAAGTTTTTCGGACCTGTACCCTGACTCACTTAAATCGTTATATCTTGAAAACTAATAATCATAACGCAAAGTTTTGTGGCTTGTTTTTTATGGAATCAAATTAACTTTAATTTGATGTAACATCCTAAATTGTAACTGTTACAGATTTTGAGATATTTTCTTCAAAACACAAAATTTTGGCACTTCTACCCCGAAAATGTTGTGTTCAATGTCGTTTTTCTCAGAAAACCTCATTGAAATATGCCATTTTAATTTGATATTTTTACAGGCGATATAACTGGCTACAAAAGTTGTACACATATTTATGACTTAGGTTTTATCATCTTGCAAGTAGTAAGCGAAAATACATATCGCTTAAAAACTGAATATGCCATAAAGTGGCCCTCGTTTTCGATCTACACTCTTTGCTTGAACTGAAAGAATTTAATAATGGTTTTTATGCTTTATTTCAAAATGTTTGAGCTACAGTAAATTTCCAAAATAGCTCGTTTCGCAGGCGTTCTTTTCATATCCATACTTCTCAGCTGCTGCCTCACTTCTATTGCAGCCGCATCGATCCTGGTATTTAGGTCTTCCAATGTTGATACTTCCGTTATGTAGACAAGTTGCTTCATCCGTCTCCATGCAAAAAAATGCATAACTGTTAGATCAGGAGATCTCGCAGGCCAGTGTATTGGTCCATTTCTACCGACCGAGCGTTTGGTATAATTGGAATTCAACCAATCTCTGACTGGTCGGCCACAGTGAGCTGGAGCACCTTCGTGTTGGTAAAACATGGAAGCCAATCGTTGCAGGGGAATATCCTCCAATAAGTCCTGCAGATCATGTCTTAAAAAATGTAAGTAATTGGTACTATTTAAAGTAGGCGAAAGCCTAATAGGTCCAATTAAATCGTTACCAATCACTCCTGCCCATAAATTTACGCTGAACCTATGCTGAAACGATGAAGTCCTTCTCGTGTGTGGATTGCTCTCAGCCCACGTATGTAAATTGTGAAAGTTTGTGATACCGTCCCTGGTAAATCAGGACTCATCCGTCCAGAGAATGGTGTTCAAAAAATTTTCGTTGTCTAATTGTTTCTTAAGGAGCCAATTGCAGAATTCCATCCTTTTGGGCAAATCGATCGGTAGCAGCTCCTGCACTGGTGTGTGATGGTGAGGATGTAAACGGGCTTGTTTTAACATAATCCAAACTTTCCACGTAGACACGTTAAACAGCAACGCCAAGCGTCGAATACTGATTGGTGGGTCAGTTTCCACTGCATGCCGGTTTTCTTCATCGGTCCGTACAGCGATTGCAGTCGCAGGATTTGCGTTTACTCGGCTCGAAGTTTCCCGAATCTTTGTGTATAGTTGTTGAAACTCTCCGTCAGGAATCCGTCGATGATGATATCTCTGTTGATACAAAGATTGCGCCGCTTGTGAATTTCCCCGGCACTCTCCATATACGTACATAATATCTGCATATTCTTCATTAGTGTAGTGAAACATTTTGATTTATTTTTGAAATTTTTGGTAATATCTTGTAGTTCGAGTAATGTACTGAAACTAACAAAAATTTGAAAGTGGCTCTGCTTTTATGGGATCTTAAATTTTTAACGTATCCCATTAATAAAGGCGAAGAACTGTACCCAATTTTACCTGTCACATCCAGGCAGATGCATTATTTATGTTGAAATTAATTTTAATTTAGTTTATTTTATTGATAGTTTAAAAAGTAATTAATGGGCAGTAAAAATACTTAAGTACAAATAACAACTTAAACTTTTCTTTTCATCGAGGGCCACTTTACGGCATATTTACTTTTTAAGCGAAACGTATTTTCGCTTACCACTTGCGAAATGGTAAAACCTAAGTCATAAACATGTATGCAACTTTTGTAGCCAACAATACGCCACACGCGTCTCATTTGGCGGCCGCTTTTACATATAAAAAGCACACAACAATGCTATGCCCCTACAGCTGCTGCACGTTGTGACATCTACTTTTTATATATATAGGTTAGTTTATACATATATTAACGAATATATTGATTAAGGTAATCATTAATAGGGTATTAAATTATATCTTAACTCACAGGGGCATTATATTTCTCGTTAGTTTATCTAATGAAATAAGTATGTGCATAGCTGTTGTATATGGGGCAAGCTTAATGAATTTATAGTTCTTTTAGCGTATTTTTTAATGAATGAATGAATTGATCTTTAGATATAAATGAATTTTTTTATTGCGTCGGGACGGTTCGTCCGTAGTGGCAATCAGGGTTGTGTTAGTCATACAAGAGACAAGGCAAATGTCCCATCACTTCAAGGTACAAATTTGTAGCACCAAATTTTTGTTTCATCTCATATTTGCCCCATTGAACTGTTTCGCAAACTTTGCAGGGATTTACATAAAGTTTTGAGGAGCAGCGATTGAAGTACGCGATAGATAATTTATGCATGTGAGTTTAGTTTTAGTTCGATTTGTGCCACCTGATTTTTATCCCATTGAGGTGTTTCATTTAAATTTGAAGCGATCTACTTGATGTTCTAGAGACGCAGCGATTGTGGTTCCAGTAGTATTGCCTCAAATTTGAAAATGAGTAACTCATACAAATACAATTGCTGAACAGTTCGAGCTTTGTTGAGGCATTTAAGGTTCCATGAGAAAACTCTCAGACGTTTGCGTTAGCGTTGTAGTCGTTGTGGTATTAATCCGCTTCCGAGGTTTGTTGGATTCGTTATGAACGCATCAGAAAGCTTTAACGAAAGATGCTATCGAACTCTCGCCAATCTTACTTGGAAGGGACTAGCCTGATCATATAAGTCAACCTTTACTTGCGGAAAGATTGTTGCTTGCAGCCACGAAGAGGAGGTTAAGATTAGTGATGGGCAATTCTGTTGTTTTCAGAAAACGAAAACGAACTGTTTTTTTCCAAAAATAACTGTTTTTTGAAACTTTTTGAAAACTTTTTTCACTCGACCAGCAGCAGATTGATACTGGGTGTTACCATAAGTGATGGGTGTTTCTGTTGTTTTCAGAAAACGAAAACTATTTGAAAAAACCTTTTTTTTCAAACTGTTTTTTTCAAATAGTTTTCGTTTTCTGAAAAAAACAGAAACGCCCATCACTAATGGTAACACCCAGTATCAATCTGCTGCTGGTAGAGTGAAAAAAGTTTTCAAAAAGTTTCAAAAAACAGTTATTTTTGGAAAAAAACAGTTCGTTTTCGTTTTCTGAAAACAACAGAAACGCCCATCACTAGTTAAGATTAGACTTCCACCAGACGAAATAGATACGGAATGTGCAGATTTTCATATACTACATGTTATTCACTGGTGGCTTTTGTTTAGAAGTTAATAATAAAATATAAATAAAAAGATCCAAGCATACAACAGTAACTTGCAGTATTGCTCAGGTTAGATATTACCGCAAACTAGCTTGTGTGAGAAAATATATCCGATAATTAGGGAAAAAATGTTGAGAGTCAGTTAGTCTTCAAATTTTTTTTTCTAGATGCAAGAATATTTTTTATTTCGTACATGAACATTAAGTAGTGCGACCCTGAAAACAATTATTCCCAGTTTTTGTAGGTTGAATCAAGACCACATAGCATTATTTAAATGGCAACGAAACGTAAGTCTGATGCTGGTGCCAAGCCCGCTAAGCGGGGTCGCAAGAAGAAGGAAGACTTTGATTCCGATTTAAGTGACGGCGCAGATTACATTGAGGAAAAAAGTGGCAAAGTGGAAGTTTTGATTTCGGGATCAGAAGACTTGGAACCGGCATCAAAATTGCCAGAAGAGTTGCTAGCAACGTATGACAAAACTCCTGGAAAAATGTTAATAGCTGGTATGGTCACATGGGAGCTAACAGGACGTCGTGATCCGAAGGGAAAAGTGACGAAAATACGACCGAACTTGTATTCATTTCATAAATTCACCGATGAAATGGTAAGTGAAGAGCATTTTAAAAGATGAAACTTTGCGAGTAATATAACAATGTCTAATTTTTATTTTGCTTAGTATCGTTACGTAGCTAGTGGGCCTGCATCAGCTCACAATATTTTCGTGAACATGGACAGAAAGGCGATGAGCCTTGGTAAGCGGTGATTGTATTCGATTGCCACAAATGTAACTAAGTTTTATTAAATAGGTCGCAATCAGTTTGGCCAACTAGGCCAGCCCGAGTTAAGAGTTTACGAAAAACCCACACTCATTGCAGGCTTGGAGAACGTGAATATCATTCAGGCAGCTTGTGGTCGCAATCATACCCTGTTTTTGTCCGGTAAATTAGATCACTAGCTCGCGCTCAGATGATTATTTTTTTCATTTCGTTTTGGCAGCGTCAAGGCTATGAAATGAAATTAAGAAAAATCGAAGCGATCCTGTTTTTATTTGCATCTGTTTTGCGAAACAGCTGAAAAATTAAATCGTTTTAGATACTGGCACTGTATACGCATGTGGCGACAACAAGAGTGGCCAATGCGGCATTGGCAATGTTTCGCCGATAGTGAATGTCCCGCAAAAAATCAATTATCGGGGTCCACCAATTATTCGTGTTGGTTGCGGTGCAGATTTCTCTGTTATTCTTGACATTAAGGGAAATCTGTATACCTTTGGACTACCTGAGTACGGACAACTCGGTCACAATACAGACGGTAAATACTTCGTGAATGCCAACAAGCTAACATTCCATTTTGAAACGTCGCCAAAGAAGGTTGTTTTGTACATTGAAAAATCGAAGGAAGGACATGTCACTCCAGTAGATGGTGTGCAAATTGTTGACTTCGCATGTGGAAATAATCATACGGTAAACTAACTTCTTATTTTGAGATCACGAAATAAAGTCGAAATAACCAAATTACAAATAAATAATTTGTCGAACAGGTTGCAATTGATTCGAAGAAACGTGCATACAGCTGGGGCTTCGGAGGCTTTGGGCGTTTGGGGCATGCTGAACAGAAGGATGAATTAGTCCCACGGTATATAGTAAAAAATATGAATAATTTTTGTATTGACGGGTTTTCTTACTAGATTGATAAAATCGTTCGATAGCCAGGGCCGTGGTGTGCGGAGTATTTATTGTGGTGCAACGTACAGCTTAGCCATCACTGATATCGGACAGCTGTTTCTGTTCGGCCAAAACAAGAAAACTGGAGAAGCTAACATGTATCCGAAGCCAGTACAAGACTTGGCAGGTAATGTGATGAATCCTTATTCCTAGATTAATGTAGCTGATTCGGACGATGTTTACTTCAATAGGGTGGAATATTACATGTATTGGCTGTTCAAACACATCAATTGTTATATCAGCCGATGACACTCTCATATCTTGGGGTGCGTCACCAACATATGGCGAACTGGTAAAAAAAAATTGTTTGATTTACTTAAGCTCATTAAATGTCAAATCAATACTTTGCAGGGTCTGGGCGATATGACAAAATCTTCGACGATACCGAAGGAAGTTACGCGTCTCGAAGGTATGAAAATCCCGCAAGTTACAATGGGCTACTCACACACAATTCTGTTGGTTAACACTGATCATGAACTGACCAAGGAAAAATACGAAAAAATTCCTGAATTCGATGTCGAGGACTAAGTGAGTGCTGTGGAGACGAGTTTTCTTCGCCCTTCGTGAAATCGAGGACAAGCAGGCAGATAATGATAAAATAATACTAAGCGAATCTTTATAAATGAAAACCCCCTGGTGTCGGTTCAATATTCTTCAGATTATGACTAGCAGACAATTAAGCTCATTTAAAAATACACCCATCCAGGAAAGTTGTAAAAGTAATTTAGGTGATAACTTATCCCAGAAGTAAAGACAACGTAAGATAAATCTATGAAAATCATCTAAAATTCACATAACCATTGCTATGCGAAACGCATTAGAGCGCGAAGACTTATTTGTGTATGAATAATCCAATCCGTTCACAAAACATAACGTACGTTAGTGAGCATGTTGCATACCTTGCATTTTGATACCTTTTATACAGCATTTACTCAAAACAGTTGAAACATAGAGTACAATATTTTACTCAAGTCTTTATACATATAAAGACGTGTGAAGTCTTGCGGTGGATGTGGCCGTCCAAGAGAGGTTATTAGGAACGAATTGACTTACGTCTGCATGCATTTGAATTTATTACTGATTTGACGTGTACTGATTGATATAAGTTGTACCAGATTAGTGAATTTGAAAAAAGATTATTCATCAAAGATGACTCATTCATCAGTGACAATTTCACGCATATATCGGGTCCGCGAATAATCTCTCTTTGATTGCTACACTACCGAGACCTAAAATGCCGTCGGCATAACTTGAACTGATTTGATAAGTGCACATATCCTCAATTTTGTGTCCTTTTACGTCATACTCTAAGTTGTAAGTTTGATAAAGCGAAAACAGATATTTTTTTATATTCTGTATTAAAAAGAAGAAAAAAAACAGACTATTTGTTTAATTTTTGTGCTGCGATATTTTTCGTCCATAAGACTTGACCGTCATATTTATCTCGGCGTATACATACCTATAACTGCCAACCAAATGGGATTGCATTTTTTTTAAATAAAAGTTTTTTCTGTATGTTCTTTTTTTTAAATTCAAAGTTTTTTTTCTGTGTTTGGTTTCTCGTTTGCATTTTATACTTTCAAAACCTTTAGCAATGATGAGATTTTTTTCGAATTTAAATCCATTTATAGTTAAGCTACCATCTAACAAAGCACGCAGTATTTAATTTTACAATTATAAAACACTTTCCATTGATAAAGCAATAATAACTACATACCAAGACAAAAACCAACCGATGTGTGTGCTATTTGCTCTTGCTGACTTAAATGAACCAAGCAAAACCAAGAGTAATATTGTGAGTAAATAAAAGATTAATATAAAGCAGAAAGGTTTGATTTTCCATGAACAAAAAAACTCAAGTTTTAAATAATAAACAGCATTTGTTGATATTATAAAAGTCAAATAGCCTTAAAAACACAATATTAATTAGCCCCGACTCACCCGTATATATTAAAATGAACTGTAACTCTATAAAGCAATTTAAATTATTTTTTTCCGTTAGTGAACAGATAATATTGAAGCAGGAGTATTTAGTTAAGACAGTAAATGAAATTGTAAAAATCATTAGAATCAACAAGAGACAAATTATATTACAGAACTATACGATTATTGTAATTTAGAAAATATTGACTAATAAAAAGAGTAAAAGAGATGAACGTACTGAATGTTAGAAAGATATGAACATAGAATTGAATGTTTTACTGAAATCAATTTGGAATGGTGGGTATTTATAGTTCCTATTTGCTGTAGAGCATCGATGCTGCTTTTCTTCTGGGGCTATTTAGTTAATTTTGACTGTAAGTATGCGCCACAGGTGGAAACTAAATGAAGAAATCGATCAAAGTTCCCTTAAATTTCTGCGAATCCAATTCAGGCGAAGTCGGACTGCATTTTTGTGTATAAGCTAATGCGAATCTACCACAAATTCACTTAGAATATTCTGTGCGATTATCGAAAGTTCTTCGGTAAGAAGACTACATAGGTGCAGAAAAATAAAAAAAAACAGGTGTACGAAGAGCAGAGTGGTAAGATACCGTGAGCAAAAAAGCTTGTTATTAGGATATGAAACAGCTCGCCCTTGGTTTAAGAACTGAAAACAATACATTTCGTGCAAATTCTTACTTATTCTATGACACAATATCAACAAAAGCTTTTTCCCGAATGTTTTTTCCACGAACAGGAAAAGAAATGTAAGACAAAAAAGTACTATAATAATAATGGCATCGACCATCACCGTATGTTAATATGTCAAACACATCTTTTGCTGTTGGGATTCAAAATAGTTTTCGAGATTGTGAAATGCTCAGAAATTTAAATGTTTAAAAACTTGAAATTACTTTTTGGGTAAAATTAATTTAGTTTTCTTTTATTTTAAACAACCATTTTTTTACTTTTAATTCTTTTATTCAAGGAGTACTTCAAGCACTTCGTTTGGCTGATAAACGAACACTGAAAGATTCTTTGGCCTACGATCTAACCTTCGAATCAGTAAAGCGTGCATCTCGCAGTAACGATAGAGTCCGTGAGGTGCACGAGGAGTACGTGTGCCAGAGAGCCGAGGTCGCCAGAGAATCAATGGCAGACGAAGCTTCACAGTGTTGGAGCTGTGGAGAAAAGGACATTTGAGGCGTGATTGACGAAGGAAAAGAGGTTCTATGAAGGCAGTTAGAATGCGCCAAAGTAACCAGGCTGGTTCAGCAAACATAGCCATCTCTTCTACGGAGGAGACGAGAAATAAGTAAGAGCCAATCCCAAGCGTCGGCGTTTGGCTCGTGGAATTGTCGACCTCAGAACCATCATTTATTTTTTTTTATTTATTTATTTGGTACGTATTCAATACAACAGGCAAGACTGCCCAATTACAGATTGGATACCACGAACAAAATAAAATAACAAGAACTAAATGATAATATATAAATATAAGTATATAAAATAATTAAAGTTAAAATAAAATAAAGTAATAAAAAATAAAAGTAAAAAATTAAGTAAAGTAAAAAAGAAAGAGAAAAAAAAATACATTACAAACACGAATGTCCAATTCTACAATAATCGACCTAATAAAAAATAGTAAGTAAATGAGTAAATATAAATATAAGTATGTAAAAAAAAAACAAATAATTAAAGTGGTAAATTAAATAAAGTAAAATTAAGTAGAAAAAAAAGAAGAAAATTAAGAAAATAGAAAATAAAACTAATTAGAAAAATATATAACTATATATAAAAATAAAAATATACAAAAAAATTCAAGTAATAAATAAGAAAGTAAAGTTAAGTAGAGCTAAAAAGAAAAGAAAGATCCATTATAAACAAGACAATTAAACTAATTAAATAGGATCAAAAATTTTACTACGAACCATATTTTTGAAAATGGCAATAGATTGTGGAAGAGGACCAAGTTGAAGACTATTGTGAGTACGTAAGAGTCGCAAAACGGGCGAGTAGAAGAAAGTGTCAGTACGAGCATACGGCACTTCAAACATCATCATAGTCTCTAGGCTCTATTAACACGAGAACGAGTTAACTGTTAGGAAAAATCGAAAGGAAGCTTTGCAATATCACTATTGATACTGAAGCGACGAAGTCGATTTCGCAAACGGCCTTAGTGTAAGGTAAGCATAGCGATTTAGTAACGGACGGCAACAAGCGAAACGGCACTAGTTCACGGAGAAATATTTCGTCAAATACATCTTGGCGATTTGGTGTTCCAGTGTCGGTTCCTAGTAGCGCAAATAATCAATATAATAATAACCAAGTGGAAAAACGTGGAAATACTGTTGGTAGGAAACAGCAAAGGAATCGTCGTCTGCGAAAACAGAATACTACAAAATAGTCGTAAAACATCATATGGATCACATTTAATGGTGATTCTGGGGGGTCACCAATTCCAAACCAAACCCCAGCTCTCAGCAGCCTTACGGTGACAGAGAGCCTAGTCACAATCACGGGGGAAAATATGTCCCTATAAGGATGCTAAAATTAGCGAAGTAGGAGAGGATAGTTAAGAAAGGAGAAGTAATCACCGACTGCCAACCAGTTTCTTCAATCACTTCATTGAATACAGCAGGAATACAGTCTGAACACAAAACAGTACCCAGTAGCGAGATAGATGACCTAGCGAAGAACATGCTAGATACCTCGGTACTAAGCAACGAATAGTAACAACAAGGAGTTCAGTTAATTAGATGTTATGCTGATATCTTCTCGACTTTAGACGAAGATTACGGTAGGACTAATTTAGCTACGCATCGAATCGATACACGAAATTCATCACCGATTCGACAAGCTCCGCACCGCTTAAGAAATGTACTACTTGTGCATGTATGAAGGGACCCAGGAGAAAGCCTAGAGATAAGATGAAGATCTATAGCATAGAAGCCCCTGCCAAAAGAATCGCCATCGATGTAGCAGAACCGTTTCTGGTGTCACAGCAAAGCAATCGCTACGTGCTAGTGGTATACGACTATTTTACTAAATGGCCAGTAGCTTACGCTATTCGAACTCAGGAGGCATAAGCAGTTACGGAGCAAATCCTGATGAGCTGGGTGAGTAGGTACGGAGTCCTAAACGAGCTGCATTCCGATCAAGGCCGAAATTTCGAGTTCCAAGTGTTTACGGAGCTTTGCGATGCCTTGGGTTTGAAGAACATACGGACCACTTCACTTCACCCACAGTTCGATAGAATGGTCGAAAGGTTCAACAATCCTTGATCGAACACTTGATTCAATCGTGATTGGGATTGTCATATCCCACTCTTCGGTGGTTTACCAAACAGCAACGCATACAACGACTGGAAAATTGCCGTCGCGTATCGTATTCGGACGAAAAATTGGACTTCCGGCTGATGTCGAATTTGGAATACCACCAGAAGACCCGATGTCAACAACAGAGTACATTTCGGAGCGGTATTAGGTCTGAAAAGTGGATTTCACAAAGTCTGCATGGCAAAGTCCTCAATTAAATATATTGCTTTTGAGACACCAAGTGGCCAATATGAGTATTTACGGATGCCTTTCGGATTGAAAAATACTCCTGCTGTATTTCATCGGTTGATCAATGCAATCTTCCAAGGCTTAGTTGAGAAGGGAAGTATAGTGGTTTACATACACGAAATAATGCTGGCTACCAAAAGCTATGAAGAACACTGCAGCATATTATTCCAAGTATTAAAACGTATTAAATACCACGGCCTTGAATTGAACTTGGCGCAACGCAAAATTGAGGGAATCACTCGTAGCCAGACCGATTTAGATCCCATTAAGAAACTGCGTATGCCCACAAACACCCGTGAAGTGCAGTCAACACTGGGGTTGTTTTCATATTTCAGACGATTTGTTCCCAACTTCTCTAGAATTACAACACCTCTGCAGAACCTGCTGTGAAAGAATGCTAAATTTGCTTTCAGGGTAACCTGCTGTAATGGTTTTGAAAAATTTAAATCCCTACTGATTGACGCACCAGTGTTAGATATTAACATCCCTGAACTTGAAACCAAATTACATACTGATGTTAGTTCAATAGGGTCCTGTCCAGTTGCAGAAACAGCCTGATAAGAAGTTTCACCTAGTAGCTTATTACTCCAGAACTACTTTAGGAACTAAATCCAGATACCATAGCTTTGAATTGGAAACTCTCGCCATTAGATACGCTCTACGCCGGTTCAGGAATAATCTTGAAGGAATACCTTTTCGAATTATTACAGATTTTAATTCCCTGACCTTAACCTTGAGCCGAAAGCAGATTAACCTGCGGAATGTTAGAATTTGAAAACTATAATTATATCATCCAACACAGGAGTGGCATCTGCATGCCTCCTGTGGATGCTTTAAGCCGGTCGCCAATAATAGCTGCTGCCATCGAAGAAGTTATATACTATCGGTTACAAATAGCCCAAGCTCAAGATTGTTCGGTAAAATTACTGAAGGAAAAGCGTCAGAGCGAGGCAGTAGAATCATATGAACTAATTGATGGACTGGTGTTTCGAACGGAGGATTCAAAATCCCTACTAGTAACCTGCAGACATGGATAGAGATAATATTATTAGAATAGATAGTGGTATTAGAATATACTGCAGAAAATTAAATTCAGATATTGGTTCCCCCGAAGACGATCTAAAACTGAAAAATTTATACGAAATTGTATCTCGTTCATTATGTATACTCTTTCAGCAAGCACCACTGATCGAAACCTCCACAACATACCAAGGAAGCCAGAAGAATTTTCAAATTCAAACGCAAAATGTAACTTTTTAGGTCGAAAGGATGAATTGATTAATTGGCGTGAAATGAATGGAGACATAGGTCAATGCATTCTGCATTTCAATTCCGAAAAAAAACTTTTGGCGGAAAGAAGCAACTTTTCACGCTAAGAAGTGAGTACAACTTTTGCCTATTTTCAAGTTAAATTTTCGCCGAATCAAATTTCGAAGACAGTATTAAGCTTTAAGGGGGAATAATATATTGGGGCTAAAAAAAAAATGGCTTCATATTCTCACATTAGTTTATTTCACAGTTCACTCGTTTGTTTTTCTTAGTATGCTAGTTACATTCATCATATTTCTTCATATATTTGTGTATTTACTAAACATCTACAACTTGTTTGCCAATTGTTTAAGTAAAATTTGATTGTTTTTGCTTATAGTCGCTTTGAATTTGCTTCGTAGAAACCTTTTGAAGGTAGTATGGTTAGACTTAGTGATGCTATTTTACTCCGCCATAATGTTTTTTTTTGAAAATGTTAAACATGCAGAGTTTTTTTTTAAAATAATATATAAATCTATTCAAGTCTTCTTGAATGTATGTGTAGATTTGCGTAAAAAAATACCCGTTACCTTGTTCTGATAATGCCAAACTAAAACTGATGTTCGGTGAATGAAACATTACTCAAACATGTTTATTCAAAGGGAAATGAAAACGTATTTCCTATACGTATACATATATTCACATATTTAGGAAAAATATTTTTATTTTCGTTTGGGTATTATATTCGTAGGTTTTTGCGTTATCAGCAAAGAAATATTTTCTGAAAAAAATTAAGTATTTTTTATTACGCACTTAGTACATTGAAATCGGCAGTCTCTTCAAATATTCTCTTCGAAAAAGTTAGAAGTTTTGAATTTTGGCGGGATCTCCAAATCAAAATTTTCCATACGATTTATCGATACATGCAAATCAAAATATGTAGAAAGTAATTGATTAGAGATAGGCACATCAGAGAAATTTAAAAAGATTGTAGCGCAGGATGTGTAGAAAGGATTCGTCGCCTTTTTCTCCTTTGCAAGAACTCAATTGCAGTGGTTTTAGAGTAATATACGCTTCTTACAATTTATCTTGAAGTCAATCACAGATAGAAAGATTTTAATAAACAGATTTGCACCATTTTGAAGTAAAATTGATTATTTATATTCACTAGAGGAATTGTAAGAAAATATTTGCTCTGTTAGATTAGTTACGATAGGTTCTTAATTCTAATTTACATTTATAATACTCATTAACTTATTTACAGAAAATAGTCCAATAAATTTTAGCGATAAGCTTAAAGGAAATAGAGAAATTGAGCATTTTGAATATTTTCCCATAATTCCGTTTCTTTACATTGATATTTGACGTCAAATCGATACGTGAGCCAATTTAGAGAAATCGATTGGAAGCCAAATGTGATGTCCATTCTTACATTTGTCGGAAAATATTACAGTTTTATTTGATCCGTTTAAACAATATAGCTAACATTTACGTAACTTTCTGTCTTAGACAGTCAATCTCCTTAAGACTATAATTTCCATCTTAAATAGGTCTATGTTAATCAAGTACTTGCACAGCATTGGTTTTTCCATTTATATTTTTACATATTACGATTTTCAATGAATAAAACGATATTACTAGCTATCTCTTTATTAATTCTAGGCTCAATTTGTACGATGCATTTAGTTAAGAACAATTTTTCACTTAGGGTTAGAGCCTTAGGTATCACTATTACTATTTCACTATGAATTTTCTAAATAGTGCTCGGAAATTACCAAAAGTGGACATAGTTTCCTATAAATACTTAGCATCTGATGTATGTAGCTCTAGATAAAGTGCAACTACCGCTATTACAAAGGTAGCAATTTAAATATCCTTTTCAGTTCTTTGTATAAAACTACACAAACAATGACAGCTTGATCCGTCTTTTGTATATTACATTATATATATTCCCACAATTTCTTCATCCTCTTTGGTAAGTATTTATTTCAGACCTTCATGCTTTTTATTCAGTTTTCTTATTCAGTTTTTCGAAATAGGGTGGGTCGTTCATGAAATGTTCCATGGATTTCATTTCAGATGGTTATCCTGCCGACTATGTTGCGATTCTGAAACCAGTGCAAATTGGTCGGTTGAGCACTATCTCACACCCGTTTCTTAGTAGAGATAATGTGAAGAAGCCTGAGCCCGGTACTGCTTCGGGGTGGTTTTGATGTAGCGTGGATTGAAAGCTCCAAGCGCTGCTTCGTTCGTAGATGAGGGCGGTGGTGGAGCTGCAGGCGACCGCAAATGTGCTCGGAGAAATCGTTGAATTGCTCGAAATCGGATGAAGGGCGCACAAGGTGATTGTCTGAGGGTATTATGGTTTAATACCCAGTACATGATGGGGCTTATTGCCGAATGTGAATAACCTAAAAATTAGAACAGGGTGTTGGCGACATGCATTTGAAGCATATTGATAGATAAACTTACCTATTAATAGACTAAAGTATGATATCGTTTTTGTGCAGTATTGCTTTTGTCCGAACTCTGTGAGAAGGACACAGAGTACGTGAGGTGTCCAGCATATGATAAATATTATGGCGGCAGCCACAAGCAAATTTGCCAATCTTCTACGTGCCCGTAGTGTTGAGGTTTGCGGTAAGGGCAGTTCCGGAGCTGGGACTTTATTTTCGAGTCGTTGTCGTTGCTGCTGGGCACGTATTTCTCGCATTACTCTAAACAGAGAGTAAAAGAAAGCATGAAATAACAGCTTGCGTGAAATCGCTTGAATGAAATGTAAGTATAAATGGCAATCGTGGTGTGAAAATATATGATGTTAAATGAAGTGAGTGAAATGTCTGTATCAACAAATATGTATAGCTCCTCGTCCTCGCCGGACCCGTTGTATCAAGTAAGCTTTCGGGTCATAGGACTGAAATATTTCATTTCGAATTTCGTGAATTGAACGTGATGTTTATCGTTATACACTGTATACCTATAATAATATTTGCTACTGTCGGATATTTTGGCGTGGAATAAAAAGTATTTAATATTATTGCAGCACGTTTAGCCATGAGAGCTGATATTTAATCGTATGTCATCTGTAGCAGATATTAATGAGTTTTTCTGTCTTGAAGAGATACCGTATTGTGTGACTTATGTAAACTGTTCTGAGTAATTCATATTATTCACGTGTCATAGACCACAGATATAGGGTGGGCCAAATACAAGTTTCTTTTTAAAAATGCAATAAAATGAACAAAATTAATTTTTTGTCCATGTATTATGGCTTTATTAGTAATAGTAAACATTCCCATTAATGATGGAACACAATTTCGTTCAAGTGGCTACCTCGGCTGGTTTCGCAGTAGCGCATTCTGTCGCTCCAATTTTCCAAGACCTTGCTGATGGTTTCGGGCTGTAGCTCACGGATTGCTTGGATGATATTGGCCTTAAATGCTTGAATCGTTTCTGAATTGTTGGCATAACATCGGTCCTTCACGGTTCCCCACAAAAAAACTCCAAAGGGGTCAAACCGCAGCTCCGAGGCGGCGAATTGACATCGCTAAGACAGCTGATAACACGATTTGTGAATGTGGTACGTAAAAAATCGATTGTGGCATGGGCTGTGTGGCACGGCGCGCCATCCTGCCTGAGCCAGAGGTCGTCTAAATCCATGTCTTCAATTTCAGTAAAGAAAAAGTCGGAAAACGTGGCTGGAACGTTCACCGTTGACCGAAACGATCCCAGCCTCATTTTCGAAGAAAAATGGTCCAGTGATGCCACCACTCCACAATCCGCACCAAACTATCACTCTCTGTGGATGCATTGTCTTCTCGACAATAACTTGCGGGTTTTCTGAGCCCCAGATGCGGCAATTTTGTTTGTTAACGTAGCCGCCGAGATGAAAATGTGCCTCGCCAGAAAAGATGATTTTTCGGCTAAAATCGTCCAATTCAGGCTGCTCTAAGGCCCAAATTGCGAAGCGATAACGAAGCGAATGGTCGTGCGCCTTCAATTGCTGAGTCAATTGGACTTTGTACGCGAATAATCTGAGATCTTTGTACAGGATTCTCCTCAGGCTGGTGCGTGAAATGCTGAGCTGTTGAGATCGACAGCGAGTTGATGTTCGTGGAGTGAGTCTCACACTCTCGGCTACAGCAGCCGTATTCTCGTCTGTGCGCACCGTACGACGAAGAGGGTCATGAGTGTTGTCTACTAGCATGCCAGTCTTACGAACTTTTTCCACAAACTTGCGTACAGCAGGCGTGGTGGGTGCTTAATTTGGGCCAAAACTAATTTTCAAAAAAACGCACTCTTTGGGCTACACAGCACTCACTTTGGAAATAGGTTTTCAATATTTCCCAACGTTGTTCAAGCGTAAAGCGACTCATTTCGTTCCGCGGAGGTTTGATACTGACTTTCTCTCAAGATTTCGAGCGGGAAACAGCTTTCAGTGTCAAAATAACTTATGATTTAAAAAGAAACCACTAGATGGCCCACCCGTTTAGTAAAATTCGCGTAACAAAACACTCACAGGTTCAAATATGTTTGTATTTATATTTGTAACGCATAGAAAATGCGCCTATATCAATTTATTTTATTATGTTCGCAAAATTGCTCCAAATTTGTATTAGCGCATATTGCCTAGTACTATACTCTTCGCGAAACGAATTCAACGGTCAAATCCCATACAAAAAGAGCTTTTCAATTCGTCAGTAAAGCTCTTTTGTATGGGATTTGATTTTTGAATTCGTTTCGCGAAGAGTATAGTCCTAGGCATATGCAAGAATAAAACGGGAAAAATATACACTCCGCTACAAAATGGTAAGAAACCCATCAATTTTTTCATGTTTTCAGAAACTGTAAAGAATGGAAAAACCCAAGTACCTGTATTATTGAACTAATGACAGGTTATTGAAATTTCAATGGAAAAGGGATTCTTCAGTTAGTCTTAAATGAGTTTTGTTTTACAGATTCGTAATAATTGGCTACTAGAACGAGGTAAAACATATTTTAAAATCTCGCAGTTTTAAAATTTATATTTGTGAGCTTGGATCATGAAATGTGTTTTTTTGTTCTATGATAATGACAAAGCTCAGGGGATTACCCATTGAAGCGAAGGCCTAGCAAAGTAGCGTAGATTCTTAAAATAAACCGTGTGAAAACAGTTCCAATCAGTTTTTGTGAAAAGTGTAAGTAGAAATCATATTAAATTTGATAAATATAGTGTGGTAAAAATGCTCAAATTATTAAAAGGAGTCGATGTATAGCGATGAATTTTCTTAAAGATTCCGAAAATTATGGGAAAAGGAAGACCCCAGACCGACCACGTGCTCTAAGTCAAAGAAAAACGTCAATATTGAGAGATTGAATGGAAAAAGCGAAAAAAGTAATTTTTATTAACGAAAAATGTTTTTACTTCGATTAACCTGTTTTCAGGCCGCATTATTTTCACTATTTGAGAAAAAATCCGGCAAAATTCGACTACGTGCTCCTCAAAGCCGTTAAACAATTTCACCAGTTGTGTTTGTGTGGCTGTGTGTTTTATGTTTGTCTATCTTCAGTGTGTTGTCTTTTCGTGTATTTTTCGTACTTTTTTGTTAGTTATTCTTCAGTTTTTGATCCCTGCTTGTCTTCTGGTGGTAGGAAGGGCAAAAGTTTGTCCCTTCTGATTTTCATCATCCTACTGTACTTTTAGAACTTTCTCTCAATCTTACTGTTAGATCCAAAGCCTCTTGCTATTCCTGCTTCAATTTCTATAAAGACAACTTTGCCGGGATGGTGATGTCAACTGGCATTTATTTCTTCGCTGGTTGCACATTCACTAGACTCTCCATAGGTTTTACGTCTTCCTCTCAAATCTCCTTCCTCGTTTCGCTCCCACATGTCGTCCCAGAAGGCCTAATGATACTCCCTGGTTTACCTCGGAAGTTGCTGCTGCCCTTAGGGCAACGGATGTTGCACGCGTCAAATTCAAACGTTCTGCTTTGCATGATGACTTTCTTGAGTTTAAAAAACTACGCTCTTATGCTAAAAGGGTCACTAAAGAAGCCATGTGTGCCTACGTTGCCGGATTTGAGGCTTCTATTAGTTCCAACAATTCTAAAGCATTCTGGTCATTTATTCATTATATGAAAAATTCAACAGTCATCCCTCAAAATATGTTTCTTGATGAAATTTCTGCCGCCACAACAGAAGAAACCTGTGAGCACTTTGCGCGTTTTTCTCTTCATTTTCTTCCCTACAAAACCCTCTCTCTCCTCCACATATTACTTTCTTAACTCTTTCGTCGTTTCGTGCTAACCTTAAAGCGCTCTCTTTATTTCGCACAATACCTTTAGAAGTTGAGTACTTAATAAGTTTTGTCGATTCTAGTTCTAGTTCTGGCATTGGTGGTATTCCTAATATACTGTCTATGTCACTACCTTCTTCACTTTGTGTACTTCCGTCGATTTTCTTTAATCTCAGCATCGGAACTAGCATTTTTCTTTTTTTATGGAAATTCGCCAATATTTTTCTCTTTTTTATGCAGACGACCTCAAAATGTTCATAGTGATCGATACAATTGAAGACTGGTTACAGTTACAAAATGACCTGCGCTAATGGTAACTGGCCTAATGCGAACTATCTTACTTTGAACGTCTTAAAATGTCGCCAAATGTTATTCACGCGTAAAATTTATCCACTAGTATTTTCTTATTGCATTTCTGGAACCTCTCTCGATATTGCATTCCATTTTAAAGACCTCGTCGGAATAATTTTCGGCACGAAACTTTTATTCCGCCAACACATAACCGCCAAAGTGTCCAGGCTCTCGGGTTTTATATTAAGATAATCTAAGTATTTTACAGATATCTCTACCTGTATACACTTGTTTTTCTATTTTGCAAGCAATATCTTCGAATACTGTTGTCACATATGGTGCCTACATTTTAAATACTTAATTAATGCGATTGAATCTTTGCAGCGAAGGTTCACCTACTCTCTTCTTTTCAAATTTAATTTGGCTTACTGTGGGTACAAGGGAAGACTAGGGAAGGAAAGATCGGTGACGGTTAATATGTGTCATTCGTGTGAAGTTCTAGTCATTAATTAAATCTTCAAGTAAATGAACTTGAAAACGAAGAAGATGCTGAAGTCATGCTTGAGGATATCCAGGACGAGGGGAAACACAAGACCCAGTAAAACTGTCAGTGCACGCTCTGCTCATGGAAGTGAAATAGATTGCGCGTTTTATTCCACACCAGTAAAGCTGTTTCGGAGGAGCTTACGTAGCAGCAAACCAAGGCTGAAAAATCAGAAGAAAAGTGGTTGAAGCTCGTCTAAGAGGTACGGACGCGCTGGAACTTGGGCTAATACATAATGCAACGCTATCTTGAGCTCGAAGAGCACAAGCACATTACTGCCGTACTTCTCAAGATTCAGCGTGAGCACGGCTCCACAAGGCGAAGACCACCGCCAATTATTAGTGGCGAAAAGGTCAATATTCTAATCGAAATCAGGGACCTCCTGAAGCGTCTAGAGGAGTCAGCCAATATGCTCTCCAAAGAAAAGGATGCCACTTTTAGTAACGTTATTCCTATTGTGAACGGTATCAAAACAGTGAGAATAGCGTGGCACTTATGATTTACAGAGTGGTCCACGAACCCCGGGATTTTTGGCAGGTAGGCTTGTGCATCTGCCGACAAGACCTGAGACTTGGAAGGCTTCACCAAGCTCCAATCCTCGCCTCTTGCTTGTTACCGACAGATGCAAGAAGTGTTGCCTACCTGTAAAACAACACCGGATCTCGTGGACCACCCTGTATATATTTTTGATACCTTTGAACACCTACTAAATAATTCATCTAAACTTTCAGGTGGTCAAGGCCTACCTGCCAACAGAGCCCTTGTCATTCAATATCAAGCAGCAACTTTTGGCGGAAGTCAACTGACAATTTTCTGAAATCAAGTTACTTCATCTATATGCAGCAGCAACCTTTCTGGACCCTCGGTATAAAAAGTTAATCTCTGAGAATCCACGCGCTGTTTCTTCCATAATTAGCTACTTTGGTGATTATTTCACCGTTCGATTTGTAGTCTTCGTAGTTGGAAACAATTTGCAAGGTACTTTCCCTTTAAGGTGTTGCCACATGCTCACGTCCGTCCTGTCCAGCAGTCCGGTTAAAGGCGGACAAGATGGACAAGACGGACAGGTGCATTTTGTGTGCATGATGGTAAAGCTACTTCTCTCGTATCAGGCCCGGGGCTTCTGATCAAAACGGGGGTGGACAAAATAGGCGTGTGCAGTGCTAAGACATCGATACACGATTGTAACTTTACGTTGGTTTTCAGGTAGCTGTATACCGGAAATGATGCTTGAATCCAGCCATGCTGTGGCCCTGGACGTTGCGCCTGACGATGATGGTGAGGACTACTCTTCGTCCGCAGTAGACAGTCTCCTACGCCCAAGCTCTGCGGGGACAATCGACCAGGAGGTCGAATATATATATATATATATATATATATATATATATACATATATATATATATATATATATATATATATATATATATATATATATATATATATATATATATATATATATATATATATATATATATATCAGCAAAATGATTAAATCTCTAGAAATACCGATCTGATTGTGCTGAAATTTTCGGAGGACATAGATGTATATATAGGGTAGGAATTAAGATATCTTTAACCCTTTGGCGACGGGCATTTTAGTGAATTTATCAGGTACTTCTATATTTACATGCAGAGTAAATTTTTTGTTAAAAAAATGTATTGGGAATGAACGCTTATTATGTACTTAGCTTTCCTATGATAAAGAATTTTTGAGCCGTATGTGGGTGCTGAGTGCCTAAAAGTAGATAAGGATTTTTTTTTCCAAATGTTGATTTGTCATAGCTTCTGACCGAAACATTGGAGTATCGTGCATGTACGTGCACATACATTATATGCATGCAAGATGTAAGAAGTTTATATGGCTGTTCAATGTTTTCCCATAACAACTATGCTCCCCTAACGCCGGTTTCGCTTATCTCACACAATCGTATTTCATTTTCAGACTAATAAGCAGAAGGTCGTAAATTTGACGATTTATAATCCATTCTCTCTTATATATGTGGTTTAATACCACTACCTCTATTCGCTAAAACAGATCTCTTCATTTTTATATATTGGCATTCTCGATTCTAAATGTCTGCCTTCATTAAACCGAAATGGAGAAGATTTTTATGCATCAGGAGTGACATTTTTTTTTGTACAAATTTACAAATTTAGGAGATACGTTTGAATTACACGGCAAGTTATAACATAATCAAAACATGGCTTTCGAAATGTACAAACCATTGTTTTTATGTTTTTAGCGTAATGTCTCATAAGCCAAATTAAAAAGTGTTTTCCTCCTCTAAGTTTTAATCCGTATGGATTAGAGCGTACCATATGCATATTGAAGGTTCTAACTTCAGATTGAGTTCCTGAAAAACGGAGGTAAATGGTGAATAACGTGTAAAAGTGTAAAATTGTAGTGCAATGAAGACTTCGACATTCTTAAATCTTCTTTTGCTTATGTTTTTCTGTTTACTTTCTCTGCATACAAACCTCGTGTTGACTACGATGTAAAGTAACATTGGAAAAAGATAAATAACATCCCAACTTGGAAAAAAAAGTTTATACACCAGATATTTATGACCCGAATAAAATGATTAAGCTAAGCAAACGCCTATTAACTACGGCAAAAATGTGAGTCGAGGCTATCGATTCCCTCGCCCATCTCAGAAGAGAAGCGGCTTCCAATTAATTCCGACTTCATTTCGATCTAATAGGTTTCGAATTTCAGATAATTATAAGCTTTATATCTCTTACCAGTATTGTGTTGCTCTTTATGACGATCTCGATTACGCAGGGTGTCTGTATTATACCACATTCAAAGGAAAAAGCATAAATTTTCTTCGAGCAGATTAAAATATCCAATCAAGTAGGAAAAGCTTATCAAAAGAGGAAGCTCGTCGTCAACGCTCGGTGATTTTTTGGATATCACAATGTAACACATTCTGTGCATATGATTACACTTTGCCGGTAGTATTTGGCACCCATATTTATTAGGGTACTTTGTATGTTACGTCTGTGCAAATGAAGGTCTAGTACCTAGTAAGTCATCAACTGAATTGAAAGTTTTCAACTGTTCGAACATTTCTGGTTGTGAGAAGAATACAAATGATTACTGGTCGATTCATTTATAGTGTTTCACGATTTGAACAAAATGAAAAGCATGTTAACGAGATAATTAATGAGCTGAAACCAACATTTTGCATCCATTAATATTCGGTTATTTGCTCAAATAATTGACCATTTAATATTTTGGATCCCGCAGAGTATTTAATATCGCTTTCAACTTATCAAGACGAATACGCGCAGCATGCTATTATATCTTATATCTCGTATCATCCAAACTGAAAGAGGAAAAATAACCCTCCATTACGAAAATAATTTAGTAATGAAATCAATTCTCTAACGTTATGGTCGCTTACTGGTAACAAGAGCGATACACCGGATACACCGAATTCGTTTTCGTCTACAACTTCACGCGGAGAGAAGAGAAATTAAACAAACAATTGATATTTCATTCGGCGGAAAGTTTGGCAATTTGTTACGGGTCGAGACCGCGCATTTAGCCATCGTTAATGGAGTGCTTGCTGCCCGTTATCAAAACCGGTTGCCGTCGGCTTGCGGCAAAAATATAAAAGCTATTATTTGGCCAGATTGTAAATGATAAACCCACACAGGATATGCTATTCGCCTTTTATGTAGCGTAACAGTTTTTTGAGGCATTTTCGTGTTATTGATGGTTCAGATAATTTACGATGCAGTGAGTTAGGATTCTGTCGAAATGAGACTTTAAATTATGAGAGGTAATTAGTACAAGAAGTAAGCAATGAAATAAATCGCAAAAATGATAAAAGTGATAATAAGAGGATAATATCAAATGCGGGTACTAAATGAAAAAAATCGAGCGCACCAGAAGGAAAGATTTTCAAGGCTACCACTTGCATGAACTGAAAAAAATTGCAAGTTAAATGGGTACAAAAAAATTTAAGGTTACCACTCTCAAAAGTGTTTGTGACAATTTTAGAAATCTTAATATTTGTTGTTTATTGTCAGCGCAAGGTCATTACCATTTGAAAATTGTATGATATCATCATTAAATCTAAATCCGATGCACTCTTTCTCCAATCTAAACTCAATTCACTTGATCATTGGTGCAATGAAAATAAGCTCTCTCTCAACATTGCTAAGTGCCAGGTTATTAGTTTTTCCCGAAAATGCACGGTCTCACATAACACATACTTCCTTGGCAATAATTTGTTAGGCCGAGTTGAAAACGTTGTTGACCTTGGCGTTATCTTGGATGAGAAACTCCGCTTCACCTTGGACTATGATAAAATAATTTCAGGTGCAAACAAACAGCTAGGATCCATCAAAAGACGTTCCAAGGAATTTCGTAACCTGTGGGTCAAAAGATCCTTATACATCTCACTTGTACGCCCCATTCTCGAATATGCCTCTATTTGCTGGAATTCGGCTTTTGAAACCTAAAGTAACAGACTCGAGTCCATAAAAAAACAGTTCTTGCTTTTCGCATTGAGAGAACTATACAATCCTTACGATTTTAATACCCTTCCTCCTTATGAGTTTCGACTGGGTCATCTAAACTTATTGACACTTGCATCCAGAAGAAAAATGATTTCGGCCTGCTTCACATTCGACGTCATTAGAGGCGTTATCAAAGTTGAATTCCTGAATAGTAAAATGGCATTTAATAACCCTGTAAGGAGCACCAGGTCCTCTCGTTTACTTAAAGAATATCCACATTCCACTACTTACGCAGCTAATGAGCCGGTAAATAGATGCTGCAGAATATTTAACAGTATAAGTTTTCTGTATTCCCCAACGATCTCCAAATTCTCATTCAAATCCTCCCTTTTCCAAGCCATCCATAACCCCTTATCTTAAGCTATATGTCAATGTTTTATTTGTTTGTTATTTATCAATTGTTATTGATTTATTTATTAATTATTTAATCTTTTTTCGTTTACACATATTTATTTCATATTGTTTATACCTTGTTTGGTTAATAAATAAAATAAAAAATAAAATAAAATCACCTGCTAAAGATATGGTAAAAAATCCAAAAACAAACATAGCTGGCAGCCCTTTCATGATTTTTCAATCAGATTCCTACTAAATATTGCATACATTAAGGTCCACTTACCATATGAATTTCATCTTGATTTCATAGCTCCACAGGAAGTTAGAGGGAAAAAAGCTTTATTTTGCTGGACAAATTTTTCAAGGCACCAACATTATCGTAGCTGGCAGGCTAATTTTTCCATCAAATTTTACCAAATTTGTCTTAGAGTTAGATTCAGCTACTATGTGAATATCGTCAAAATCTGCTGACTGAATTAGAATTTATGCGGCAACAAGCAGTTTTTTTTCTAACTGATTTTTCAGGATAGCACTACTGGCACAGGGTTGCCTACTTTTCAAAATCGCTTCTATCAGATTTGGTCGAACTTAAAACTAATACATTCTAATACATTCTGGGAATTTCAATTGTATTTGATTATCGGGTCGTGAGTTCTTGTGCACATAAGTTTCTGATGCTAAAAATATAGGCAAATTGGAAAAGTGCTACCGTTCTTGCCCGATATGGAATTTCAAATATCTTACTTTGACTGTGTTGACAAAACATAGGATTTACATATGCATATGAATAGCCGCGTAATCAGACTCATGACTGGTTGGACCTTAAGTTTGCGAAATGAATTTTGAACGTGTTTATGATATAATTATTTTGGAAATATTTAACCCTACTGTATGTGTGCAATGCCTAAAAAAAGATTGAAAAATTTATGAAAATTTTGAATCACGTTAACTTTTGACGGAGCTATCGGATCATTATGGAATTTACGGAACTCATTGATGTCAATAAGTTCTACGCTAAAATATTTTTCTTTGACAAATACTTTTCTGTAGCTACGGCAAGCACTGAAAGTGAAAACCTTGAATTCACTATCTTGAAAAATTTTCACTTTTTAGAAAAATGTAAATTATATGTAAATTTTATGCTTTGCACACACAGCCAAAGTGAAACTTTTAAAATTGCTTATCGGAAAAGAACGTTAATCCTTTCCCAATTTACCTATATTTTTAGCATCCGAAACTTCTGTTCACGGGAACTCACGATCTGACGATTAGATCCAAATAAAATTCACAGAATGTATTGATCTCAAACAGCACCAGGTCTGAAAGAAGCGATTTTAGGTCCAATCAGTCATGAGTCTGGTTACGCGGCGATGCATACGCGCCGAGGCAAACCACGCAAATCATATGTTGCACCCAAACACAACTTTCCGAAATGCCAGAAAAGTGGCCTAAACATAGGGCAACTTTTTGCTCAATTGCTGCTATGACCTTTCAGTATGTAAAGTGATGGTGAGATACGACTTGATATGTGTTCGCTCATGCACTGTGTGGGTGCTAATGTTCACAAGTGTTTGCGGATGTAAGAGATTGCTCATAAAGCGGGCAGTTTTGACACTTGCTTATGTTCGTAGACTCATGTTTGCTTAGGGCTTTTGAAATACGAGCAACCTTGTGTCAGTAGTGCCATCTTGAAAAATCACTAAGAAAAAAAACTGCCTTTTGCCTTAGAAATCCCGATTCAGTCACCAGACTTTAACTTTTGGCCAAGTTCGGTAGAAATTTGGTGGAAAAATTAGGTTGGAGCTACCAGCTATGGTAATTTGTGTGTCTTGATTCTTGAAAATTCACTCACCCTATAACTTTCAGTGCAGCCATGCAACCTCAACGGAATTCATATAGAAAATGAACCTTATTGAAATAGAAGTTTGGTAGGAATTTAGTAAAAAAACTTTGATAGGGTTGCCAGCTATTGCTATTTTTTGTATTTTTTTGTCATTTCTTTAGTAAGCGATGTTATCATTAAATATTCAAATGGTAATGGTTTTGTGATCAATAAGCAACAAACATTTGGAAATTCGCAGGGCGGGTCGTCAAGCAGATTTTGGTATACTTTTAAATTTGGTGCCAGCTAAGGGTTGTACATAAAAGGGAAATCCGTTGAAACGGCTCTCCGTAGAGTAGCTCTCGAAATAGAAAAGGCACTCCGCTACAAAGAATACACCTTGGGAGCTTTTCTAGATATTAAAGGCGCCTTCAATAATGTGCCCACAACAGCCATTATTGAGAACCTCCACGCAACTAACACCCACCCCTCTATTTGTAGCTGGATAAGCAATATGCTTAAGCAAAGGCTCATAACAGCTGAGTGGGCGGGGTCACAGATCACTAGGAAGGTCCATAGAGGCACATCGCAAGGAGGAGTTCTATCCCCTCTCTTATGGAACCTGGTTGTAAATACAATTTTGGATAGGCTGGAACGCAAAGGACTCACGGTTGTGGTCCATGCCGATGACATTGCGATTTTAGTCTCGGGCAGGTTTCCGCACACAGTCGGCCAGCTCATCGAGTATGCTGAGGAATGGGCGAATACCGTGGGCCTCGGCATCAACACTAATAAAACTGATCTTGTACTTTTCACAAGAAAGTACAAAATTCCTGAATTACCTCCAATCAGGTTGAGCGGCGCCAGGTAGAGCCTCAAGTCACAAACTAAGTACTTGGGTCTTATTCTGGTCAGCAAGCTCACCTGGAAGGTGAATTTGGAGGAGAGAGAAAAGCGGGTTAGCAATGCGATTTACGCCAGCAGGAGAGTGCTGGGTAAAACGTGGGGTCTAAGCCCTGCCTTAACGCACTGGATCTATATGGCGGTAGCCAGGCCTATCCTTGCTTACGGATGCTTGGTCTGGTGGCCAGCAGTGAATAAGACTACCTTTGCTAGCATGGCGAAGAGAGTTCAGCGGCTGGCGGCTCTCTGCACCACAGGTGCCTTAGTCTCGACTACTTGGTCCCCACTCTGTGCTTCGAGCGGGGATATCAGGCCATTGTGGGGGATGGGCAGGAGTGGAATCGGCAAATGGGCGCAGAAACTCTTAGCACCTACACTGGCGGCTCTAAAACGGCTGCCAGAGTGGGTGCTGCAACATTTTCCGCAGATGCAACCATGGAAGCAGCTTTCAGGCTTCCTAATCACTGTAGTATTTTTCAGGCGGAGGTTTTTGCGATACATAAAGCCGCAGACCTAGCTTACGCCAGAGATACCACAAGTGAGGAAATTAACATCTTTACAGGCAGTCAAGCAGCGGTTAAAGCTCTGATCTCTTACACATACAAATCGAAGTATGTACTTGACTGCATTCAGGCCCTGAATAGACTGGGCAACAACAGAAGAGTCAGAATTTTCTAAGTTCCTGGTCAGAAGGGCATTGAAGGAAACGAGAGGGCGGACGCGTTTACATATGAAGCAGATACCTTCTTCATATGTAATTTGTTGGCAATAATTCTTTGAACACTGCCATACGTTTTGGATGCCGAGAATGTTAGCTGACAAGCAAAAAAGAAACGAATCGACATTTCGAGGAAGAATCTCGAAAAGTTCCAGGCAGATCTGGAAATTTTTTTTTCACGTTTCGTGACCATGGACGAAACTTGGATCCATCAGTTTCATTCAGAAATCAAACAGCAATCGATGACCTGCAAGCGACCCTCTTTACCGACGCCGAACAAGTTCAAAGTGTCGAGTTCGGCAGGGAAGATTATGGCATCAGGTTTTGGGGACGCTGAAGGAACTATTATGGTGGAATATTTCGAAAAGGGAGCCACTATATCAGGCTCTTACTACGCAAACCAAATAAGAAGGTTGCGAGAGGCTATTAGGGATAAAAGACGCGGCAAACTGCGAGCTGGAATGCTGTTTCATCAAGACAACGCACCGGTTCTCAAGGCTGCAGTTGCGATGGCTGCAATGCAGGAAACAGGATTCGAACTGCTAGAACATCCACCCTATTTGCCAGATCTAGCTCCCAGTGATTTCTACCTCTTTCCTCGGCTCAACGAACACCTTCGGGGCAAGAAATTTGAAGATGATTGCGATGTTATGGTCGCTGTTGAGGTATTTTGGGACAGTAGAGACAAATCATTTTTTTCTAAGGGTATCTTCGGTTTGGATAAAATATGGACTAAGTGTTTTAGCTTGTTAGGAGACTATGTTGAAAAATAAATATTTATTTTTAAAGTTTAATCACCTTAGTTTATATTATCATTACTTTTGCACCAACCCTCGTTTGTGTTCTAAAGGTTTATTGTTCTAAAGGATTCTTGTATGATTGAATTCGGGCCGGGTTTGAGATGAAACGCACCTACTCAATATTTTTTATTTTATCATCCTATATTTTATTTCGTTTATTATTTTTTGATTATTTGGTTTTGTTTTTGGCTATTGCATGCTTTGAAATTAGATTCCTAGTTAACTGAAATATATTATTTAGGCTAGACGACGGTTATTTAAAAATAATGATTCCTACTCGGAATTCTCACTTCCCTTCCGCTTTGAATATGTTTTAACTATTAACAAACGTCCCCTGCAGACTTAGCTAGTCAGTTGAAAAAGAACATGCTGGGCAAAATTATCAGGATGATACCTTAATAAGAACATGCTGCACTAACGAAGGCTCGACAGAGCTTTCGAAGTCAGTCGCAACAGCATACCACAAGAAGATAAAATGTGATTATATTAGCATTCTCTATAATCAATTTTATGAGTAAGTCTACTCGAACAAACATATCAGATGCCGCTTTCTTTTTACATACCAAAAAGATACATAGTCAGGAGCACTACGCGAAAAAGTTTTCCAGTCTATATGGGAGTAGCAATTGCACTAAAAATCAAGGACTTGTACGTGTGTTGTGCAGTTTATTTAGGGAAAATGAATACGTGTGTATATTTGATGTATTTATGAGGTTACTTACCTTGGCGACTTTGGACCTGCTCGGATTATTGTCTCCATCATAAAATTTTTATCGTCCCCGTTTCTCATCTCCTCGTCTTCGTCTTCCGAACTGGAGTTGCTGACAACTCCTCGCGCTGCATTTGCCATACCAGTAACAATTATCATATGTGTTGGACGTCTTAGTATAGGCATTGGCAAGGGTAATTCACCATGTGCAGCACGCGCTGTTAACGACAATGCACAAAGTTTTCTCCTCACTCCTAGGTGGTTCAGGATGATTCCCAACGCAGGAAAAATAAAAACCAATATCGTGTGGGTGAGGACAAAAGAAGTTTGCAATTCGTTTGAGCCATAGTCGGGGTAGCATGCTGAGAAGGATTTGTGATGTAAATATGACGTGGATTCTTTTGTCATAACTTTTGTCGTTATCCGATAAGCGAGTAGTATGGGGATGCATATTATGCTGGCTCCGAGCCACGATACTGTTGCCAAGATTGAGTGTAGATGACGTCGTTGACGTAACTGCGCTAAACTGGGATGTTTCACGGTCGCATAACGGTCGAGGGACAACATTAGGAATGATATGGTACTGGCAGCAACTGGCATTGCCTGTGAAGTAGCAAAAAATACTGATTAAATAAAAGGTTTTCAAATTCTATGCAGAAAGATTTTACAATAGGAAGGAAGTGTGCATTTTATTTCGTTAGTGGAAGTAAAAAAATTGAAAGTCAAACGTCGACGTTGTAGTGTAGAGCTCTATTTGTTAGCAAAGCGAGAGTATTACACAATTTATGAATACTAGAATCATAAAAATGCTTGAGTCGTCTTTAACCTTCGGCATACAACGTGGGATTATTTTAACTCTATGACTTTCACAATGCATTAAATATTATGTATAATACAAACAAATAAGTTGAATTTCACATTAGCTGGCGGTTGAATATTGGTCCGTCAATTGACAGTGCTGAAAAAGTAATGCCCAAGTTATGTTTTTATGTTGATGTTTATTCAATTATTTCTTTGTATCACCAATCGAAGTACAATACAATCACGAAATGGTTTTTAACGTGCATGAATCGTGCTTTTTATCGTCGAGAGGAGCTCAAACAAGGACTAGGTGAGGCAAAGAGTCAAGCCGCTACCGGCTATCATAATTGGTGAGTATCATTGACAACCGCGGCTTCAGATTAATTTCAGCGCTAGAAAAACTAATGTTCGATGAAAAGTAGAAGAATCGTGCAGATTTTGAGTGCATATTCTAGCACACGTGCTTCTACCTGTTTCGAGGGCAAAACCGCTTTGATCTCACCAATGCCTTTAAGCTTATAGGGTGAAAAGGTTTACAGGGCTATCACTTGCATGAACTTCAAGATTTAGGAAAGTCAAATGCTCAGTGTTTGCAACACTTTGTCAGCATTGCAACTGCGTGACGTCAAATTCAAATTACCCTATCAATCTCGATTTTATCCGGTAACTTCGTCGAAAGTTACAGGTTTAGAAAAATGTTTGGAATCACTATCCGAAAAACTTCCAGAACTTTGAAAATTTGAACATTAGTAACTTATTTTCATTGTAAATATTCGCGATATGAATACTTGTTGTTAGCATTTGTTGATACAAAAATAGCAAAAACTCCTCGCGCTGGCAACCCTTTGCTAGCATCAAATCCATAAATGTATGACACCTGCCCCACATTAAAATTAACTTACTCTGCAAATTTCGTTCCGATTCGATGACTACATTGGAAGTTATAGGAGCACAAAAAAATTTAGGGTTACCACCCGTACAAAATTTCAAATTTTCGAAATGTTAATTTTTGTTGTTGACTGTCACTACAACATTATTCCCGTCTGAAAATTTTACGATAAAATCGCTTTGTAAAGATATGGCAACAAATACAAAACCAACAATAGCTGGCAGCCCTTTATTGGTTTTTCAACCAGATTCTTCCTGAATATTGCCTACAGTAAGTTCCATTTACCATATTAACTTCTTGATTTCATGACTGTACTAGAAGCTATGGGGCAAAAACCTTTTTAAGGAGAGATATACACCTAGAATGGTCGGCAAAATCGATTTATTTTATATTGCATTTTCGTGAAGATACAGGTCTCAAAAATATCTGGTGAAAACACCAAGTTAATATTTCTATAAATAAGCTAGTTACAGCCGATATAATCAAACGTGTTTTACGAAGTATGATACGATAGTTAATAACATTCATTAGGCTGCTTCAAGTATTGTTCAATTGGTGTTAAAACAAGCTGTAAAAGAAGTACAACGGGAAATAAAAACAAAATTCGAGTGCTAGTATAACCAAACTAACCGTTTTTGGAGATAGTACGGGGCGAAAACGTGGTTTTACCTCATTGGACAGTTTACAGGAAAAGTTTTTGATATTCTTGTAAAATCTTCTTATTGTGCTAAATGTAACTATTGGAATAAACTCGAAAATACTGAGCAATGTGAGGAATGGAAATCGAATCACGATGGAAATTGCCAGGCCAATCATGATGGATCGGCAGGTAAAATTAAAGTAGACGCCATGAAAGAATTGTTTTCACAATCTGCCGAAAAGTATAGAGTTATGTACACTAATTACGCCGGGGATGGTGACTCTAAGACGAACACGGGATTAGTGAATGCGAAACCGTATGGTAACGAGATTGAAATTACAAAAAAAGAATGAGTGGGTCACGTTCAAAAGCGATTGTGAACCCTTCTTCGCGAATGAAAGAAAAAAGTCCTGGAATCAGCAGCAAAAACAAATTGAGGGCAAAGTTTATAGATATACTGAAGATTTACTATGGCTTAGCTATTTGCAGAAACTGTGCCTCCAAGGATGAAATGAAAAAAGCGATACGGGCAACATTTTACCATTACGGCTCAACAGACAGCAAGCCTCAACAACATTTCTGTCCCGAAGGCCCCGAATCGTGGTGCCAGTTGCAACGAGCAAAGGCTAAAGGAGAACTGGAAAATGTTCGTCACAATTATTGAGCATTGCTAAAAATGGTGTTAGATGTCATCAAACCAGTAAACGAAGACCTCAGAAATGAAAAATTGTGGGAACGCTGTGTTGGTCGATATACCCAAAACTGCAACCAACTTATTTGGACAATAGCCCCAAAAACGATGAACAGCGGGGCCAAAATCGTTAGCATTGCAGTATATCTTGCAACATGTACATTCAACAATGGTTTCACCTCATCGCTGGAAGTCATGAATGTGTTAAGAATATCGTTCGGATCGGGAGCGCACTTGTACGCAGCGCAAGAAGACGAAACTTGCATAGCGAAAGCCGAACTGCAAGCGCAAGCACAGACGAAAGAAGGTTGAATGCGGCGTCGGCAAGACAATTTAGAAGCCATGAATATTCCGTAAACAGTAAAAGACTTACACTATGGGCCTGGTATCGATGATTCCATGATAGTTGACAAATTTAATGATTTATTCAGTCCTAAATTTTCAAACGCGTTTTTCTTAAAAACACGTTTTTCAAATCGGTACCCAAAATTTCTCGAAAACCAATTAACTGATTACCTTAATTCTTTTTGTGATTATTTTATATAACATTATCTAGTACTTGTCATAGGATTTTTTTTTCCGTTACTTAGTCTTTGTTTTATAGCCAAAATAATATCTAATTTTTGGTCAAAAAATCACTATTCATGTTCAAACGTCCGCCATTTTGTCATTAATCGATATTTTCAAAATCGGCTATGACACGAACTAGATTATAGTATCTAATTTAATAATCTTTTTCCATTTTTTTCTTCAGATAATTTTTGAACAAATGCCAGTGGGTACCGTTAACGCTGTTTTTTTTACAGCGCTTCAAGGATCATACAATATCCTTGTATATTTTTTATATTTTAAAATAAAAAAAATTAAGCATACTTTTGAATGTGTATACTTTTAGATAATTAAACTCCCAATCCGATATTTCAAATAGTTTTCCTAAAAAAAATGCACAAAAATGACCGTTTTATCCGGCTCCTACTATGAGCATCAAAAGTGAGTGCACACCATCAAAATTTGTTTTTGAGCTTCAATAAAAAAAAAAATTCCAAATGAAAAATATTTCTGAATGAGTAATATCAAACCTTTATTTGTTAGAAATTATATACAAAAAAATCAATTCCATATATTAACTAACAAAAAATTTACAGAGGAACAAAAACAAAAAGTCAATAAAATACGAGTCAAAAGTAAGTGCACACTTCATATAATAAAAATTTATATATTAATTTTAAGAAAAAATAGTATTTGGTTTGACCGCCCTTTGCCTTTAAAACAGATTCCAGTCTGCTAGGCATGGATTCTACTTATTTTCTGGTAAATTCTCCTGGTATATTATCCCATTCTCCCTTAAGAGCATTTTTCAAACTTTCCTTGCTTGTGACTAGATGTTGCCAAATTTTCCTGTCTAAATAATCCCATAAATGCTCAATGGGGCTGGAGTCTGGGGATTGGGGGGATGATCCAATACCTTGGGAGTTCTATAAAGCAACCACAACCTTACTAAATAGGAAGTGTGCTTAGGATCGTTATCTTGTTGAAAGATCCACGTCCTAGGCAATTCTAATTTGGCAATACTGTCAGCAATATTCCGCTGCAAAATATTGAGATTGCCTTGCTTATCTATTGTACTATCAATAAATTCAAGGTTTCCAGCTCCCGATGCTGCCATACACCCCCAAACCATAACAGATCCTCCGCCATGCTTCACTGTGCCGGAAACATTTTTTTCATGGAACTCAGTATATTTAGTTTGCCAAAGTTTTTTTTATTTTTATGCCCGCAAAATATTTAAAATTTACTCTCATCAGAGAATAAAACGTTTTTCCAAACATTATAAGTACAGTTTTTATATTTTTTAGCATAATTTTTGCGTTTTTCTTATTCGCTTTAGAAATAAACGGCTTCCTTCGTTGTGCTCTGCCATGTACCCCACACACAAAAAAAAATTCGCTCTGCTATATGTGTAGCAAAGATAATAATATCCGTAATAGCCATAATTAACTGTAGTGGGCACAAAATTGCCCCTACAAATATATTTTTGTTCTATTTATGTGTGATACATAACATATACAAGCAACAGGCATAACTATTGATTTAAAAGGTATTATGAGTATATGGAAATCCAGAGTTATACTCATTTTAAGTAAAATTTGGCTTTCAGGTAAAAAATATAACTCGGGTACACAAAATATGCACACAGCAATTATAATTATGCACGCTACAGGTATAAGTTCTATATGGGTTTCTCTGTTTTATGGTAGCGAAAGATATGAAATCCATACAGTTGGTATATTATATACGCGACAGGTATAAAATGACCACTGAACAATGTAATATGCTTTTCGTAGATATATGGTTTATTTTCGTTTCTAATTATGGGGCATCTTTTGTTTATAGTTTGAGATTGAGCTTGCAAAAGGGTCGGTAGCTTAGCTCGCTAGCGCGTCAGTCCGAAGCAGCGATCTACTGCCCGCGGGTTCGAATCCCGCCGTGCCCATGGCTGTATTTGTTCGTCTTATGTTGTCTTAACAGTCAGCGACTGGGCATAAGACCAGCGCTCCATTGATTAAGTGCCACATTAAAGCTTTAGTAGCGACTAAGAATAACATTAGCGCTTTGGAAAATGAGAAATAAATGTGGCACTTAGAAAAATAATGGAATAGTTACTTACCGCCACTGCTAAGCACTCGCTTCAAAGGGCAATCCCCTGAGCTTTTTTCTGCTTACATACGATAAATATTTATATTATATCTGCCATGAATATATTATGTCTTTCAAAATACACCCATATACTCATGTGAGATATATTATATTTCCGTCGTTTTATATCTGTCAGCGATATATTTTTTTTTTGAGTGCATGTTCATTCAATATTCTTCGAACAGTGGAGGCTGAAACGGATTGATTGTGTGTCGCGGAATAATTTTCAGCTATTTTCGCTGCACTTGAACGTGGATTACCCTTAACTTCTCTCACTATATTTCTTATTTCTTTTCTATTTAATTTCCCTGGCCGTCCATATCTTTTGAAATTGTCCAATATTTTTAATTTATTGTATTTGTCAATAATTTTTTTAACTGTACTGTGTGGTGTTTTTACAATTTTTGCAATTTTTCGTAAACTTTCCCTTCACAATGCAAATTCACAATAATTTTTCGTGTTTTCGGCTCAGTTTCTTTCCTCATTTTCACACTTTTCTTCTAGCACGTTTTAAATAAAACTAACTACTTCAAAAATGAATTTACCAGGAATTTTCGCGATTGCTGTTTCCTAGAAATTAAATTAAAATTGTATTTCTTTATAGCAAAAGATCCGTGACTTTGTTTACAGCTAGAATCTAGCAACGTTTGAACACGTGTGCACTTACTTTTGATTCATATTTTATTGACTTTTTGTTTTTGTTCCTTTGTAAATTTTTTGTTAGTTAATATATGGAATTAACTTTTGTATATAATTTCTAACAAATAAAGGTTTGATATTATTCAATCAGAAATATTTTTCAATCGGTATTTTTTTTTTTATTGAAGCTCAAAAACAAATTTGAAAGGTGTGCACTCACTTTTGATTCTCACTGTAGGTGTATATCTCCCCTTAAACTGAGAAAATTTTCAAAATCCAAAACTCCAAAACTACGCTAGCTGGTAGTTCAAACCGAGTTTTTAAACCAAATTTCTACCACATGTGATCAACTTATCAAGCTATCCGCAAAGTAGCTAAAAACACTTTAATTTCGTACAGAACATCAAAAATTATTTCTAGCTCATCGCTTAGGTACCTCGGAGCTGATTTGCATGAATTCGCGAGCATTAATCCTTATACTATATGAGACGTAAAATTGAAGCTGCTAAGTCCGCATTTTAACGTATAAGACTCTTTTTCGCCATTATTCTGTTTGCTATTAGGCTTGGTCTATCTTGACTAACACATTTCTCAGCCAGAGGACCTGTTCGAAGACTGCCAGGGCAGAAGCACTCTAGAGAAATGTAACATGTGAACGGGCCCCACATATGCCCCACATATATAAACTTATCGATGCGCTATTTAATGATGTAGGCCTCCATTCGAACCATAGGAGCTAAATTTGAGGCTTCAGTTAAGATTTGAGTCTAATTAGGGCAAGCTATTTGTAATTAAGTATAGGCTAGATCTGATTCGTAACGTAAATTTTTTAAAGTAGATTTTGGAGATAGCCACCAAGATAACCTCATCAGTTTCCCTTATTTGTTGAAATATTCACTGAACAAAGTGAATTTAAGCTCAAGTTGATTTTCACAAAACGATTTGCTAGCAATCTGAGGGTGTTTGGGTAAGTATTTCTTCTCCAAAAGAAAATTTTGTCTCGAATTTTTTGTTGTTGTTGAATAAATTGATTTTATTTATTTAATTATGTTTAGCCAAATAAGGCATACACAAATATTGCTTACATCAAAGTTTAACTAAAGAATTACAATTATAATGCACAAATATAACAACTTAGGAATTGAGTGATATTTTTGTAAGATGATTGGTTTGGGTTGTTTATGACGTGAGCATCTTCGTCAAAACTTCTTCTTTTTTTATAGATAAAATACTGTGAATTCAACGTATTGACTTTTGTTTGGAAGATAAGATTTTAAACAATTTAACAGAAGGCCTGAGCTACCAAACTTCCGTAATTTAATTTAAAGAATGTCATGATCAGCATGGTCGAACGGTTTGCTGAAGTCTGTGTAGATGGTATCAATTACCTGGCAAGAACTTCTGAAACGAGAGTCACGAGGGCAGTGGTAGTTGACCTACCTTTTCTAAAACCATGTTGATGTTCGTTCTAAAGAGATTCTATATGAGTTGTGGGCTTATTACAAAACATTTCTTCAAGCATTTTTCGTAGTGTCAGTAGTAACTAATGGTAGTTAGTTAATAAGAATACAGAAATACAGTGGCTCACAGCTTATTTGATACAGTGACTATTTAAAAATGCAAATCACTGTAACTTTGAAATTAAGAACCCTATCCAAAAAATTTAAACGTATTTGACTAGATGCATGTTCAGCGAATACAATGCAAACAAAAAATTTTCCAGCAATATTCCTCGGCGTCCGGTAAAAGAGAAATACCACTGGCGCAGAAAAATTGCAGCTCACAGCTTATTTGATACAGACACTTCAATGCGAATAAACTTCTATTTGTCGCGTCGTTAATCTGTCTTGTTTTTGTTTCTTGAATTTTTGATTGTGTTAGACACTGGCTTAGGTAATTTTTAGCAAGATCTTGTAAGCTGAAGTGCCAAAATGAGTTAAAATTGTTCAATGGATCATGGCACCACAATTGAACAGCGCGAGTTGGTATTAAACCACTTTAAAAAAGGACAAAGTGTTCGAAAAATTGCTGAAAGTGTGAGTTTGAGTGTCTCTACAGTGCAGCACATAATTGAGCGCTTCCTACACGAAAATCGGGTAGAAAATAAGAGGAGAAATGCGCCAAACAATATTTTCACCGTATCTGACGAACGATACATTGTAAGGAAAGTGAAAGCAAACACAAAGATTTCCGCTCCAAAATTGGTTACTGAGGTTCATCGTGAATTAAGGAAGTCATGTAGTGCTGAATCCGTCCGACGAGTGCTTCGCGACCATGATTTCAGGGTCCGAGTAGGTCGTACGAAGCCTTTCATTTCCAAAAAAAAATACAATAAGCCGATTTGCCTTTGCCAAAGAGCATGTGGGAAAGCCATCCGCGTTCTGGAATTCGGTTATTTTTGTGGACGAGTCCAAGTTTAACATTTTTGGCTCCAACGGAATGTCATATGTCTGGCGCAAGGCAAACACTGAGCTAAACAAGGAGAACCTCAAAGCTACTGTGAAGCATGGTGGTGGTAATGTGATAGTTTGGGCCTGCATGTCCGCAGCCGGAGTCAGAAATTTAAAGTTTATTGAGGAAACAATGAACCAAACAAAGTACCTTGATGTACCCAAAAACAATTTGCTGCAAAGCACTGAAAAACTAGATGTTCGCGATCAATTTCAGTTGTACCAAGACAACGATCCAAACCACAAGTCGGAAATTGTGCAGTCCTGGCCAATTTGGGATTGCCCTCATTTGATGTCTCCGCCGGCACAGTCACCAGATATGAACGTCATTGAGAATCTGTGGACTTTGTTGGATAACAACATTAGAAAACACAAGATTTATAATAAACAAGACCTGATGAAAGCACTGCTAGAGGTATGGCAAAAAATTACTCCTGACATCACAAAAGAACTCGTTGATTCAATGCCGAATAGGCTCCAGGCTCTGCTTAAGTCTAAGGGCTATCATACAAAGTATTGGAAACAACTGGAAACCTCATAATTCACAACAATTTTAATGTTTAATCAAACTGTATCAAATAAGCTGTGACATCAAATTTGATATTACTTTTAGTTTTTTTGTTTTTTAAGATGTAAAACAGCAACTTTGTAACAAATATAAACTTGTTTAATAAACAACAAACAATTGCCTTCAAAATGGTGTTCAAATATTTTTGATATTGTTATTATGTATTGAGTTATTGCAACTTAATTTTTTAAAGAAGCACTGTATCAAATAAGCTGTGAGCCACTGTATGTTTGATGATTGATTTGCGCTCAGGGACCAGTCAGTCCTGATAGCAGCTGGAATTGAGTTCTATTCCATTTTTGATTAAAATCCGTTTGCTCCTTGTTATGATTGCTAGCTTTAATGTTTCAGTTCAAATTATTATTAGCTCATTCCGAATATTTTTTTCTCATATTCCTCTCTTCGACACTGAATTGTATGCTTCTGGATTGCTTCCTTGTCGGAATCAGATTATTGAAGATGTTCTGTATTAAGTTTGGCTTGCCTTGAACGTAACTAATATTTAGTTGATTTTCAAACGCAATTCGCACCTACTAATATTTCACGGTAGAAATCAATTTGCAGCGACTTTTCATAAAAATAAACATTATACGGAAGTAGTGCAGAATTGATATCTTTTCAATCAACGACAATTAGATATTTCAAAATTCGATACTATCCCTCGGCAATATAAGATGTGTCATGCATATTCCAAGCATTTTAATGTTCATCGCTAAAAGCTTGATTCTATGGAAGGGATCCACAAATTCACATTGGGTACCTGATAGAGTACTCCTCGAAGGACAAGGCTACGATATCTACGTGACACGGATGTTGATGGCTATATTATGGTGTCCATATCCGGCATATTTTTGCACGGTGAAATGGAGGAAATTTTCCTGCAGACTTATTCTTCACGTTATTTGTCATCGTTTTTTTCTTGTTGTCCTGTTCTATTTGGAGGTATTTTGATTGTGTTTCGTGATTGTTGGGGAAATTGCATTTCGCAGAAAATGTTGAAGAAGACTATATGAATGGTGGACTATCTATTTGCTCATTTTCATTAAGAATTGAGCAAATTAGATATGTATAAATTGTACATCATCAACCATTAAATTTTATTAAATGCTATCCGTTCCAGTTTAAAAGCTATTTGAAAAAATGAGTTGAATGTATTTTTGGACTAAGCAGCAGAAAAAAGCTTTAAACAATCTGTTTGAGAAACAGATAATTCAAAATATATAGCAAAAGTCGGTAGACAAGAGAAATTACCCACCGACTCGGTTCTTCGAGTGTTTTTCGATTTGCTCATAGCTGCGAAATCCGATCGAGCAGAAATTTTTAGGATGTTTGATGAATGCACGGGATATGGGAATGAAAATCTGATAAGAAAATTGATTTTTGAAGATTGGCTAGGAAACAGTATTGGAAAATGAAACATCTGTGGGCATTTAGTTTCTAAAAGTAGACAATTACTGATTTTCAAAGAAAATTAGTATCCATATGTAAGATACTTATGTATGTGTAAACGACTAGTTTTTTCACAAGCATCTATATGCTACTCCTACGTAATTTGTAACTGAACCGACTCGATAAACGCTTCTGAAAACCACTGTGTGTGCACCAGATGATTGACCAAATTAAAAAGAGAAGTTAAATGTCAAAGGGGAACGACAAGCTGTTTGACCATAATAACGGTAACTTTTTAAAATTAGTTGAGCTGCTATCTGAATTTGATTCATTATGGCAGAAGGGGTATGTAGAGTGCACAAAAAGAGGCGACTAAGACCCATCATCTCGGAAAAAAATATACAAAACGAGACAATAGACCTGTTGCATCAAAGTGTCAAGTCCCATATTAATAATGATATATATTTATATACATATATATATATATATATATATATATATATATATATATATATATATAATTTCAGATTACACTCCTGACTGTCGTAAAGTGGAGCAAATGACTCTTGTTATCAGATATGCTTCAATCAATAAATCTGAGACAAATGAGGTTGAAGTAAAAATTAATTCAAGCTTTATGGGCTTCCTTCAAGTTGAAAGGTCCACAGGGAAACAAATGTCTGAAATTATAATCGGGGAACTTTATTATTTGGAGTTAAATTTGCAGGATATTAGAGAGCAAGGATATGACGGCGGGTCCAATATGAGGGGCGATAAAGCAGGAATGCTATCTAGAATCAAAAATTTAAATTTGCGAGCAATCTACGTTCCATATAGTAACCACTCTCTCAATCAAGTGGTTAAAGATATGACAAAAGCATCCTTGGATGTCGCGAATTTTAATATGGTGTAATATATATATATATATATATATATATATATATATATATATATATATATATATATATATATATATATATATGCATATATATATATATATATATATATATATATATATATGCATATATATATATATATATATATATATATATATATATGCATATATATATATATATATATATATATATATATATATATATATATATATATATATATTTCAGCATCTACTTTTCCATGGCGACTTTTAAAACATGTCCAAGGATTAACTTTAAATCCATTTTGAGACACTAGATGGCAGAGTAGGATGATACCTTCAAGCATTTCAGATATGGAAGATTTACAGGTATACGACGCTTTGCTAAGCATTTATGAAAATCAAGAAATATGTACTTTAAGAAGATACAAAGCCTCGGGTTTATTAATTTGTATTAAACAGTTTAAGTTTTTGTGTTTTATAGTTTCGATCTAGTATCAACACATAATCTTTTAAAAACTGGAAAAAAATCTTTAAGGAACTTTGATCGGATAAATAATTAATTAATTGTTAATGCAAGATAACTAACTAGCTGATGCGATTGAATTGAATTGAATCAACAATACTACGGCACTGCGTAAGAAAAAAAAACAATTTCTCATACGAAGCACAAGATGGAACAATCGTAGATCTAAAAGAAAAATATAAAATAGTTTTATTTATTTCACAATAGATCAAGCATTTAAAGCTCTAGATGCTAGGTTTGAACAACTTAGTCACCATAGTAGCTATTTTCAATTCTTATATGTATAATATATACGATTTGAAAATCATGTCTAATGAAACGCTAATAAAGTACTGCAATGATTTGGATAGTATTTTAACTGAGATTAATGTAGTAGAATTAACTGAGGACATTTTTGCGGTATCTGTGCTTTTGGGCAAAAACGAAACCCTGAGAAATGTACTAAAAGTAATGGCAATGTTAAATTTTGCCCCTGACCCTAGTGCTGCCTTAAAAATATTGCTGAATAATTGTTGCAAGTGGGAAAAGGAGTTTCTCTAAATTAAAATTAATTAAGAACTTTTTACGTCCCACTACCAAGGAAAATTGTCTTAATGATTTGGCTATTTTGGCGATTGAGATCGAATAAACTTAAAAGAGGTAACAAAAAAGTTTGCAGAAATAAAAGTGCGAAAGAAAAGTTTCTTGTGATTTTAACGTACTGAAGTTACTTTTGTTTAGTTTTTATTGGATGTAAGTTTTGTTTGTGTTATTATGAAGGCTGTAATACATTTTTTATACTAGCATTGAAAATGCTCCTGGTTAACAATTTGTAATTAGTTATAAGTATTTTTAAATTTTACTATTTTGTCCCACTTGAATGCTAATTATGCTACATATTTTTTCTAAATACATTTTTATTTTAATTTAAAATCATTTGATTTTCATTTTGAGGGGCGGCAATTTTTCTTGTTGTCCAGGCGACGTAAATGCTGGAGCGGGGGCTGGTCCGACCCAATGGTCAGACGAAAGTCTAACGGATTACTCAAAAGTCTATTGGATTATTCATGTGTTTCGCCAATGTGCTTTCGAATAAGTGAGCCCAGAATATACTTCTTATACAGAGTCTAGTATACTACAGATAACTTCGGAGAAATTCGCAAAATTATCACCCGCTCCTGCTTTAAAACACGGTCATCTAGAAAACTTTTTAGTTTGTTTCAGGAAGCAGCGAAAGGATTTAAATATGAAAATCCAGCCAGCTTTTACAACAAAATTATTTTATAGGACAATTTCAATTTATTATAGAAACATTAGTATACATTTCGTATCTTTTTAAAATAAAACATCCGTAAACTTAAACTCAAGATAATAGCATGCCAGTTAGCTGCAAATATTTCTTTGACATTGTAATAGATTCTTTGAATAAAATTGCTACAACACGTCTTGACGCAGAACATATCGGTACAAAGTTATAAACAACTACATCAATAACGCAATTATTCAGATGGGTACTTGCCTGCAAATAGTAGATCACCTTACATCCAACTGACGTTAATGTCCACGACTTCTGTGCAAAGGCTAGCGTAGCGATAGTAGACGGAGCGGATATCCCAGCAACGAGCAAGTCAGCTATGCACAAGGCAACCAGCAACGGATTACGTAGTCTACCCGATGGTCTCGAGCAGAGTGTGATAACTAAAGATGCATTGCCTAAGATACCACCGAACACGATGATACCATAAATTATAATCAGGAGTACTACACAGCCAGGATGTGTCCAATCACTGCTATTGAGCCCGTCTTCGGTTGTTGTCCAGACTAGGTTATCGCTCAAGTTCAAAGTGTTGATGTTTATGTCAGTGCTGGGAAAGAATCTCAGTGCGGTCAAGGATAATGGTGAGACGTCGTCTACCGCTGAAAATGATGGTGTTGTCGCTACTCGAGTCCTTGTCGCTGCCGAAACGGAAAAAGTCGTAAAATTTATGGGATCGTAAAAAGTTCGAGCTGCTTTCTCTCTGTTCCACCATTTCTCCAATGCACTCATTTTATTTGTTCGCATTCATTGCGAACGACGTTCTTTTTAGAGTTTTTTTTGTCGATTTTTACTTCATCCTACCCGATATTTCATTTCTTGACTAGTGTTGTAGCACCATCTTTCCAATACAAAGTACCAATGCACTCTAAGTACTTTTCCTATCGTAATCGCATTTTTCAATGTCGGGTAAGTGCTCGTACTGATATCTACATTCAAGCGGAGAATGCAAAAATGTTCTGAAAATATAGAAATAATTGAAAAGGATGTAATTGAAATTGTAGAGTGAGTAAATTTCTTTAAAGAATCGATTAATGGAAAACTTCAGGTTTCGCAGACATATAAAAGCCGATGCTGAACTCCATATATTGCATCGCAAGAAGCGCCAAGTGTTTGAAGGGTTCTTGATTGCGATATTCGGCTTCAATAGATTTAATTGGAAGCACCGAAAACGTTCAAGTTCCTCACTACTCAGTATGGAGTATACATACGAGTATATGTATATAAAGAAAATAAACCGCGTTTAAATCTTTGCTAGTGGAGAATTACAGACCGGATATCATGGCTGCTCGTATAAGTGAAAATGGGCTGAACCTAGGGATGCCAACTTAGTGGATCGGAAATCCGGGAGGAAAATATAAAAATAAGTGAAACACAATTTTATTTATTTAAAATGATATTTCTTTACACAACGAGTTGCTTGTAATGTCTTTTGATTTGCAAGGATAAAGCTATAGAATTCTTTACATGTGTAATCAAAATTTGTGCATAGCTGAATTTCTGATTTTACACGTGTTTCATTAAGCCGATTACGATTTTTTCACCACAGTAGATATATAATACCAGTTCTGGCGCACTTAAGTGGAGCAAAAGAAGAGTAAATAAGAGGAGCAATAAGGACATGGTGCCTGCCATTATCGGCACGCGTATCCCACACATGACGTAAGCGATGATCTCGAACTGATAAACAGCCCAGTTGAGCTGATAAACAGCCTAGCCGAACTGATAAACAGCCCTGTTGAGCCAATAAAGAACCTTGTTCAGCTGACAGCACAGTTGGGCTGATAAACACTGTAGTTGATTTGATAAACAACCCTGTTAAGCTAACAGCCCAGTTGAGCTAACAGCCCAGTTGAGCTGACAGCCCAGTTTAGCTGACAGCCCAGTTGAGCTGTTTATCAGTTCAAAGATCATCACTTATGTCATGCGCGGGCCGATAATCGAAGGCACCATGTTCTTATTGCTCCTTTTAAGTGCGCCAGAACTGGCATTATATATCTACTGACCACAGTTCGTTTACTACGCTGAAAACACGATCAGCGACAACATTTGCAGATAGGGATCGATAGAGTAAATGTAACAAGTTTTTTTATTTCTTTACCCGATTCTTCTTAACATTTTTAAAAAAAATAACCCAACGCAAGTCTTCCCTCTTTGTTTTACTTGCGACAAGGTCATGCACTTCTCGCAGCAAACATTAATCGTCGTACAATTTATCCTCATTTATTGGCTCATATAGAGAAGCACTCAGATCTTTTATTTAATCAATTGTACAAATCTAGTGCAATTTACGATTTTTAATCATTAATATTGTATTATTTACAAGCATATAAAAGCGAGGATTAAATATAAATAAACATGAAAATTCCCTGAAGGCAATTTTTTGAAATTTCCGGGAGAAATTAACTGCATTCCGGGAGCCGGGAGATTTGTTAAGTGAACTGTATTTTTCCGGGAGAATCCCGGAATTCCGGGAGAGTTGGCAACCCTAGCTGAACCCGAAGCTGGTAACTTTATTCATTACTTTAACAAATTAAAGTGCTAATAACAATATTGGGTGAAACTCGACTACGACCAGCTGCAAAGCAGAGTGATTTAAGTGATTCTGCAGAGTGATTTAAGGCAACGTAGCACCTCCAAATTTGTAAAAAATCGATTTTTCTTTTTTGAATGAATATGTTAGAATGAAGGTTTTAAAACATGATTTTAATAATATAAAATTGAAATTCTAAAACAAAAAAATTTTATGAGTATATATAGCGAAGCGCCCTAAGATCATTTTTTCTATGATTTTCGTTCACTTCGCTATATCGCTACATCGCCTTAAGCCAAAGTGTAGACAAAGATAAATAAGTCATCTCCTTTAAAAGAAGCAAAAAATAAGCTGGCCTTGGCAAAAAAATAAAAAAATAGCTGTAAAAGATGTTTCTAAAAAAAGTGTAGAATCTCCAAAAAAAGGTCCGAAAAAGGTTCACCTGACACTAAAATTAATGAAAAATTTAGCCACGTATTATGGCCTAACTATACGACGAAATCCTGATTCAGTTGAAAATATGCGCAAGGAAATTTGGGCAGCATATTACCACAAAATTTCAACTGATGACAACCTTTAACACTGTTATTGTCCTGTTGGAGAAACGACTTGGTGTAACTGGCGCAAGGCGGAGGCAGCTGGTGATAATGCATTAAACAATTTCAAGAATCCTCCACCTTTAGATGATGAGGTACAAGAAATTTTAAAGCCTATTTATGATGACTTATCATCAGAAGAGTTATTAAAGCGTTGCTTGGGCAATTTTGCGCAGAATAATAACAAAAGCTATAATTCTTGTGTTTGGAATTTGGCCCCCAAACATACTTTTTTGTGGGAAAAACGTACTAAATATGGCTGCAAATATTTCTGTATGTACATTTAATGAAGGATTTATGGCTATCTTGAAAAAAATGCAAGTCATGGGAATTACAATTGGCCAATGTGCGCTGGAACATGCAGAGCATAGAGATGCTGCAAGAATTAACCAGGCGGAAAAACACTCGACTGAGGCATCTAAAGAGGCCAGAACTGCTCGAAGGGAGCAAAAATCTTTGGAAGAGGAGGAGTATGAGCAAGAAGAAGGTGTATTGTATGGACCAAGCATCGCAGATTAATTTTTGATAAGATTTATTGCAAAAAATATTGAATTTTAACTTTAAACGCGATTTTCTCGAAACAACGTTTTTCAAGTTGGCGTGCATGATTAAGAAAAACAATATTATCCAATCGTTTTGAAATTTTAACACGTTAATCTGCACATGTTAATGCTCAGAATGAACTACGGATGAAAAAATCGGCATCAAACTTTTTTAGTTATAGCCGATTTTTGGGGAAAAAAAACCTCGATTTTCGAAAAAACGCCGTCATTTTGTTATTTTTGTTTTTTTTCATTCCAAGGCCGCTTTGATGTTGGTCAAAACCCCGTTTTTGTTTTTTTTTCAGACTTTCCTGAGGGCAGTTATCATGCACGCCAGGTTTTTTTGGTGTATTTTCCAAAAAATTGTAACAGGCGACATGAGGCCAGAAAACATTTTTAACAATTTTGTTTATATAGTCTAAGACATATACAGTATGTGTAAAAAGTTTCATTAAGATATGTCTTTTTATTCAATTAAAAACAAGCCTTTGAAAATAACATTTTTTTTTTCAATTTGAAGGTGCTATGTCTCGCCTTAAATTTCCGTGGAAATACTGTAAAATCGTTGAGTCATTTTTGTTTGCTTGGTCGTCGTTGTGTTATCAAACCGATTTTGAGACTAGTTACTTGATTCGTGATGAATGCTTCTGAAAGCCTTCACAGGAGATGTTATTGGTCTTTCGTCAACCTTACTTGAAAGGGACTAGGATAATATTAGCCAATCTTTCCTGAAAGAAATATTGTTCGCAGCCACCGCGAGGAGGTTAAAATCAGACTTACGGCAGTCAAAATATTTACGACACGAGCACGCATTCATATAATTCATGTTATTTCCCCTATTTCAGTGATTCAGTGCTTCCTTGTTAGCCCAGATCGAGGTGAGTTTCTAAAGGGCAGAAAAATTAACTTGTCATTAAACTGACGAAAACAAAAACCATGAGCCAAAAACAGGGACTAGAAATAGGCAAAATATAGCTCTTTAGAATATAGCTCTGCTCGTGTGCAGTGAATGGACGGACATGAAAAAGGCCTTTGACACCATTAACCATGACATCCTGCTTTAGAACCTCGAAACATACGCAATCCATCACAACTTCGAGCTGTTAATAAACAATTATCTCTTTGACAGGCGTATTATTACAACCAGTGGCGGATCCACGGGGGGTGTTTCCGGGTCTGGACCCCACCAAATGGGAAGTTCAAAATTTTTTATTCTAATTCCTGTTAACTGTTGATTATGGTTTATTGTTACGGGATTGAAAAATCTCATATAAATTATGAAACAGTAAGTTATGATTAGATATATATTTAATAGGAAATATAAAAACTTTATTTATTATCATAATAATTGACTCTAAATTGAAGATTTAGCCACAAAAATGTTTAAGCATGTATACATTTTCGAGGCTTTTTGAAAAATTCTTGAATAATTTCGTTCTCGGTAAGTTTAAAGCGAGTATGGATATTCAAAGAAGCAAGACCATTCAGGCGCTCCTGCCCCATCGTATTCCTCAAGTAGCTTTTGATCCTTTTGATTCGTTCTGGAGTTGCTGTAGTTACAGGTAACACTGCTATGTATCGAGGAACGGAATGTCGAATGTAATTCTATATTAACCTTCCACATTTTTGGCTTTATACGTAAAATTCATAATTTACTATGCGATTACTACTAACGACGGCAACCGCTGTGCCAACTTCGAAACAAACACTATCGAATAGGGTCTCCAAACTAAGGAAATATATATACACTTCGAAGTGAAAAAACCCCCCCTAAGACCAAATCTTGGATCCGCGCCTGATTACAACCAAAAACATGCAAAAAATTCAGGAATTTGGATAATGAATAAGCAACATCGGCATTCTTCACGAGTCAATTCTTTCTTACTGTGCATTAACAGCGTACAGGACATTTACCTGTTGGGGAAAAAAAGTATTATTTTCTGATAACACATTACTGCTGTATTCCGATAAAGATGAACTAAATTAAAAGATTAAACATTTATTATTCCAGTAAAAAAAAAAAAAACAAACGGCAAATTAATCCGTCGAAACAAATCAATGGAACGCAATTGGAAAATAGTAGAGACTTTGGTATAACTTTAGATGAAAAAATATCTTTGCTACAACATATCAATAATAGCAGACATAAAGTGGCGATAGGAGCCCTGAAAAGTGGTGATAGGAGCCCTGAAAATTATCTTTTTTACTTGTATTCGAAGAAAATTAGTATTGGACTCCTTTCGTCTAAAATTCATATTTCCTTATATATATAAATACATATATGTATACATATATATATATATATATATATATATATATATATATATATATATATATATATATATATATATTATATATATCAGCGAAAATATTAAGAGGTATAATCGCTGGAGTGGCCGATCCGATTGAGCTGAAATTTTCGGAGCAAATGATAGTTGCATCAAGCGAATAGATTGATGACATGATTTGTTAAAATTAAGATCTCTTTAACCCTTTGGTGGTGGCAGGCATTTTAGTGAATTTTCAGGTACCCCAATAATTCTATGCAGAAAACATTTTTGTAAAAAGTAGGTACTGGGAATAAAAACTTATTATGTTTTGTGCTCGCTCATGAGCGAATTATTATTAAAAAGCGATAAAGTGTGACATTGTAACGTGACTGTATAATAGTGCGATAAGCAAAATAAGCGATTTAGTGCTTAGAATTATTTGTTTAAATAAAAGAAAACTGTTTTATTTCGCAAATGTGGAGATTATCGAATCCACAAAAGGGGTTTTAAGGGTAAAACGCAACAATCTCACAAAAACTATCTTTTGTGGTAGTATGCTAAAATTAATAGTGAAACATGTCCTTTCCATATATCTGCATGCTGCAGAAAAACACAAACCATTGAATATATCTGAAATCACTAAAACGTAGATAGGGCATTTACGCTAAGGACAGCAGAATATTACAGCCATCGCAAATGAATACTGTGACCCGGGAGCAGCAGTACGTCTACTGTGAAAACGTTTGTTACAAAAGTAAGTGATATATCATATATCAAAGTTGAAACAAAGAAACACCGAGTAATATTTATGCAAGAAACTCCCAAGTTGAAAGTCGTGAAAACCCTAGCGAGCACACATTATTATGTATGCATGTATTCGCAAACATATTTTCAAATATTATTCTTCATACTACGGGCACAGTCCTTCGACACATTCCTCACACGTCCACGGCGCCCTTCACTAGAATACAGTGCGAGAAGTCGCATTTGAAAGTCTTCCAAAGCGTCCTTGAATCGAAAATCTCTCCTGAATTTTTAAAACAAACGACCATGTTTCGAAAAGTTTGTTTTCATTTTGTTCATTAAAGTCCTTGCTGTTCTTCGTATATTTACTGTTATTTATCAAAAAAGAAGTGATTGCAGCTTCATTTGAAGCTAGTTGAAGTTTGAAAATTTCGAAAGTTGCTTTAATGAAAACTTTGTCAAGAACAAATGCATTTGGATAGCATGGACATTGTTCAAGGGCAAAGCGTTGGTCTTATTAGAAGTGCAGTATTTAATGTGGCCTAAATAACTGAAATAAATTTCAATTCGTTTCTTAGCAAGTTTGAATCAGAACAATTTGAAATAGGACAAGGAATTATTGATGCTAGAAGGGTGAACAAGGGTGTTGATGTCGAATAGTGTCAGATATATTGTAAATTTATGCCGGATGAAGTTTATTTGGATGTCGAGTACTAATATGTGTATTTCAGCGTAACATGATTTTATGCAACCAAATGTCAATCCTTATTGTTTAAAGAGGTTGTTGACGTGTTGAAATGAAGAGCGAATTTGCAATGGTGATGAAGAATATTTTGCATTGAACGAGATTTCGAGTGTGAAATCGTATTCTCCGAACGAATTGAAGCGTTATTTTGTGGAGTCACAGATTATATCCAATGACAGTTTATGTACTATACATATGTATTTGAAAAGTATAGTTAGTAATGTACATGTATGAGTAAATCTACTCTGAATGTTAAAATAGGGTTTTTCCAGTACAGAAGTTTGTTTTGTATCACCTATTAGCATAATATGCTCACGAATGAACGCCATATGATAATTAAGAGCCTAAACTGGGTATGTATATTCAAAATCTGATTCCTCCAATGGTTGCTGGGAATATGATTTGCGCGAAAATATGCCCACAAAGTCGCTTCGATGCATCAAGATGAGAAGAATCACCACCAAATAAACCTGGTTTTGATACATAAAGATCAGATTACTTTACTAACCTGATGAGTGTATCGATACAGACCACTAGCTTTTCGGTGTAGGGCTTCGAGTTCGACCTTCTAGTAACGCATCGCACGAATTTAAAATCAACATAGATAATAAGAGAGGCTGACTTACAAAACACGTACATATCAGGTGAAGACAGGGCGATCAGGCTGACACAAACGAAATCCCCCACCAAAGTGTGAAAATCCCCGAACTACGTCAATTTTTAGAAAAAATCCCCCATCAAGCAAAATAACAATAACATTTTATTTAATTCACTGAGCTACGTTGTTGTATCATTTAGATTATATCTGAAAAAATTTCAATGCATTCTTCTGCATGGTTACATTTGATTTTGTATACATTTTTTTAATTGAATTTCAGTAGCATTTTATCCATAGGTTCAAAATTAATACAGTCATTTCCAAGATAATCACGCACTCTCATTAGGCCATCAACACTTGCTATATAATTTTTTTATGTTTTTAATTGAGAATGCTCTCTCAACTGATGCATTTGAAAAAGGCAGCGTATAGAAACTTAAAGTTAAGTTCGATATACGAGGGTTGATCAATAAGTAATGGTAATAATAAACCAAGGTGATAAAACTTAAAAGATTGATTTATTTTTCAACCTAGTCTCTTAACAAGTTAATACATTTAGACCATCTGTTTCACAAAACCCAGGATACATTTAGAAAAAAAATTCTTTATCTTGACTCTCCCAAAATGCCTCAACAGCGGCCATCACTTCGCTATCATCCTCAAATTTCTTACCCCGAAGGTGTTGTTTGAGCCGAGGAAAGAGGTAAAAGTCACTGGGAGCTAGATCTGGCGAACAGAGCTCCGGATCGCAGTTTTTCGCGTCTTTTTTCGTTGATTGCCTCTCGCAATCTTCTTATTTGGACTGCGTAGTAAAAACCTGATATAGTGGGTCCCTTTTCCAAATATTCCACCATAATAATTCTTTCAGCGTCCCAAAAAACTGATGCCATAACCTTTCCTGCCGAACTCGATCCTTTGAATTTCTTCGGCGTCGGTGAAGAGGGTCGCTTCCAGGTCATCGATTGCGTTTTGGTATCTGGATCGAAATGGTATATCCAGGTCTGGTTCATGGTCACGAAAAATTTTCCTGATCTGCCTGGAACTTTTCGAGATTCATCCTTGAAATTTCGACTCGTTTTTTCTTATGCTCGTCCGTTAACATTCTCGGTACCCAATGCGCGGAGACCTTGTTTATATGTAATTTGTTGGCAAAGATTTTTCGAACACTACCATATGAGATCCATGTGACCTCAGCTACATGCCTGATGATCACTCTTCGAACTGCCAACACGACATCCTCGACTTTTTTACGTTGTCTTCAGTAAGGGACGTAGATGGACGTCCTTCGCGGTGTTCATCTTCAGTGGATGTTCTTCCCAGCTTAAACTCCTGGGCCCAGCGTGCAACGGTGGAATATGGAGCAGCAGAGTCCCCTAATGTTTCCCCCATGTCAATTTTTTGAAACAGAGGCACTTAATGACAGCTCTAATTTCGTTTTTCTTCATTTTGGTGTTCTCTCTTCGACTGTTCGTATTCAAATGAATGCACCTCACTGGAATCGTGGCTTATTTATATGTTCTTTTTTATACTCATGCGGTAGTAAAACAAAATTTTTTTAATCTTATGCGAACTGGAAATAACCGATTATCATTACTTATTGATCAACCATCGTATATTTGAATAGTTGTTCATCCAAAGAATATTTATTCTTTGATAATTTAATCCAAAAGGACTGTGAGCTATTCAGTTTCGATTTCGATTTCTTCACTTGGATACAGTATCATCGATATTTTCATATGAAAATTGGGAAACAAATATCTAAATCCGTAAAAAAAATTTAATGTTACCAATTTCGGTTGTAAGAAAAAACATTTTCCCAAAAACAGCAATGCTTGATGGAAGCCGTTGCTGAATTTGTTTTCACAGTACTATGGTAAAATCTTTGATTGTGGTACTTATTATAGTAATTTTGCTCTACATTTTTCACACTAATTTACCTAATGTCGTCTCTATACAATGGACCATCATCGGCCATTGCAGGCCATCACCATTGTGTAGAAGGGCGATGGCTTGTAGTGGCCGCTAACTGTGAAGCATGGAAATGGTGATGGCCGATGATGGTTTTGGGAGCGGTTTTTCTCAACACAGCAAAGCGGACCATCAAGCGCAACCGAAAAATTTGTACTGGCACATCTAGTCGCTCAGTGTGTGTGTAGAGTCAACTGTGTGAAGGGGGCTGATGGCCACCATCACAAAGTTTGAAAAAATATTTCAACCGTTGCAATGTTCCATTGTGGGCCATTGTTTAGAAGCGACATAAAAAGTAGAAATTTCCATATACCATACATACTTATGCACGTATCTGACAATACTACAAGAAAATTATTTCAAGTCTGAATTATCCATAAAAGTAGGATTCTGGGTTGGCTTGGTATTTTTCCCGGAAGGCCATTTATATACATTGAGGACTTACCCATTAGAACAAAATCACTGCACCAAAGGGTTTCAATTATATCATTCTTATTATATAATTCAGTACATTCTAGGGGAGACTTATTTATTTATTTATTCAAATTGCATTTTACAGAACAATCCAATTATAAAATGAGATAGTACAAAAATAATTAGTACAAAACGAAAAATATGATACACAAAAAAAGGAAGAAAAAAACAATATACACAATGCAGCAGCTACGTTAACAAAACAAAAGCTCTAGTGCATCAGGACCGCGAGAAAACTGATTTTCGAACAAAATGTCCTTGAATTTCATAAGAAAATGCTGTTACTTCAATTCGAAGTGGATAAAAATAACAGATCTTATGATAAAAGTGTACAACGAAGCTCTTCTGTTTGTAGTAAAGTATAATGGAAATTGGAAAAATTGAGTCATTATGAAAACACATTTTCGAGCAAAAAAATTACAATCTATGAGAAAAGTATCCATTTTGGGGGCAACGTATCATCGTATCATTCAGATTTTTCAAACTTGATTCCTATTCAAAATGACACGAATGTATCCAAGGTGGCAGCACTGCTTCGGATGCGTGTTTGATCATCAGCCCTATGATTCTTGCTTAGATCGTCATAGATATATGAGACTCCACTCCTCATCTGACGGCGACAGATGACTTGCACTATTCCAAAACCTTTAAAGATTGACTAAGCTTCACTATCACATGTATGGATGTACATCCAGAGAAACTTTTCGTTTCGAGATTACTCATAGATATTTGACTTCATCTGATTGTTGAAGAGTTATACCCTACGTTGTTGTAACCCTATAGTCACTTCAGTTTTCTTTTCCTGGTTAGCAAATAAAATTTAAACTAACCAGGATTCACTTAAAGACCGTAACTTCATTACCAACTGTTAATAAATCCAATACATGCTGTGTGCTTCTACAAACCATCGTCAGATCTTTCGTCCCTGTAAGCGTGGCCATGTGATAAGCATAATCTTGCGGGTGAAGCCATTCTTGTTATAATCTGTAAAACAGAGAGTCAGCTTGCATTCTCCACAGGAGTGGTGGAAGAACGCATTCTCGTGAGCATCCGTTTGTCGCCTTCGTGTTCAACTAGCATTCGGCTCCAGCTTCCAACAACAACAACTTCTCCTTTTACTTTGGAAATCAAAGAATAAAGGACCCTCGTATGATTTTCCTTCCTTGTAAGTATGTTGCTTATTATTTCATGGAATCGACTTAACTGCGCTAGTACATATGTATGTATCCTCTATTAAGTTTTTTTCAGGCATTTCATGCTAAGTCGAGAGACTCATTTTTGGACTTGATGGGGACTTTTGGACTTGGACAACCACCATGTGGTGGTTTAAGGGAGTCCAGCTTAAGTAATTGGTTTTTTCAAAGACCTTGTTCAACCTCTGTGTTTTTCTTGTACCTTTCAGTCTTCACTAACTTTCTATGGGCTCTGCAGCTGCTCTTATTGTACGGCCAGGCCTCCTCTAATATTGCCCAATTCAGAGTGCTCAGTCTTGATTCTATTGATTTCTGTAATTTTATCCTTAGCGCAATCAGTGTTTTTTCGGGTTGCATCTCTCCACCAATAATGTTTGATCCATTGCTCAAGAGAACACCAAGTAGCGGTGATCCCAGAGTGAGATTCGCATCCGATACACGCCATTCAGTTATTGATATACTTAAGGTTTACATATTAATTTATCAATAACCACACTTCTGTTAGGGGTGGACAAAGATGGAAGAGACCCTAGCGTTTTTAGTATTTAGCCCCACAGATGTTATAAAATCAAAGAGTCTGTTCATTGGGTGTTGCAGTTTGTTCCTAGCTAGACCTGTTCCAGCACAAGACCAACACTTCCTGTAAATTTCAATAGAATTTGATGATCGGATCGTGAGTTCTGGCGAAAAAAAATTTTTGGTTGTCAATAGCAGGGAATTTGGTAACGAGTTAGTTTTTAAGCTGGTTGTGTAAATAAAGCCTAAAACTCAGCAAGTTCAGCACTTTGAGGCACTTAACACCTACGCTACACTGAGCACAACTTATTATCATAACCAGTTTGAGAGCGTTAACACTTTTCATTTTCCTTACTTGTTTTTCAGACATATTGTTAAGGAATATCTAAAAGTTCACTAAAACATCCGCTGCAAAAGAAAGTCTGCAGCCCATACATACCAATGATTGCTGAAAATTTCAGCTCGATCGCATAACGCGATCCGGACAATCCTTACCTAAACTTTTTGTTTAGGTAGGAGGTGTCCAGATACACGAGTATATACAGTGAAATTTTAGAGTCGGACCATCTCAACGTCACAAGTGGCCTGATTTTAAAATTTAAAAAAAGAACCATGATGTTATTTTTTCTAATTATTTTTTTTTTTCATCAAAATTCACTGTAATATCACATATTTATTGTTAACATATTTTGAGTGTTTGTTACAGGAAAATTAAGTGCAAAAAGTTGATTTTTCTCGTGGATGTTGTGCAAATTTTATACTTTTGACAGGAAAAAATGTTCAGCTGAAAGATTTAAATTCATCAGATACAGAAGTTTGCATCTTTGCGCTTGTAAGATGTACCTGCTCCATTAAATTGCGCAATTATTTAATTTTCGCAAAACTTGAGAGATTTTCTTTTGGAGAACATAAGCTTTGAAGTTTCATATTTGCTTGGTTATGGTGATAATGGAATTAATATTCTTCTGACGAACTTTCTGCATTGGAATATTGTGATTCGGATTCACTGTCGATTCACGATATATCACTATAAACCCCTTCACAATCTTCCAAGCAGATCACAACCAGCAGAGAGCTTCAGCAATAAAAACTAATTTTGTTGGGTCTGAAGTGTGCTTAGCATTTTCCAGAGTTCACAGTATGTGGTTCCTCATATATGTTCGGTAATGTAACTTTTTCTTTTGTATAATCCTCTGATCTAAGGGCTGTAAATGGGGCTTTAGGTGGGAAAAAAATGAAAAGCCGTCTATATCGCATCAAATCGTATGTATTAAATGGTTTTTCAGCAGAAAGTCTAGCAAAAGTAATTCGGAGAATTTTCTTGACCTGCGGCTCTTAGGTCTTAAAACCGTTTGGTCCGATTAGCAAATAATACTACTCGACAAATTTTTGTTCATCTGATCTGGTTCACGGTCCATTTCTAGAGGTGCCCCGATTACAGAGTAAATTTACTTCTATGTAGAAATTGTATGTGCGGTGATGTTATGGTACATGTTATGGCTATGGTGTTATGGTTTGATCATACAGTGTCCCGACTAACAGGTTTTATTGAATACATATATATATATATATATATATATATATATATATATATATATATATATATATATATATATATATATATATATATAGATATACTTTGCACATACACTTATACACTTTACACATACACTCCACAGCTTCCATAAACACTTGACACTTTCCGTAACTGTAAGCTAAGAAAAAAATGTTTTTAAGTTTTTAAAAATAATTGATACTCATTATCAAGGTAATGAGAATAGATCCTCGATTGTATAGATTATTGATTAGGGCTGGTATTTAAAAAAAAAATGTTTTAATGTAAACTTTGTAATAAGCAAAATTGAAACAAATTGATGTCAATATTTTAATCAACGTTTTAATAATTTTTAGGATCCAAATCTTAAAGGGTGATTCAGATCGCTCCTTTGGGATATATCACGAGATTTTTTCAGACGAGATGATGAAAAAATGTTTGAAAATCTGGATTTCAGCGTATGCTACCTCTTTCGCCCCAGACTGGCATGACCAGCAAAGATAAATCCATTTGCTATCAGACCCTCATTCGATCTATCCTGACTTATGCATCGCTATCTCGGAGATTGCCATGGCAGAGGCGGAGGTATTCGAAAGAAAGTAGTCCTGCATATTCTGCTATTTTTTTGAACGAAGAAGTGACCGAAGAACCTTCTCCTGCATCAGGAGTCAGGACTGAGGGCACTTAGGGACCGGGTTATAGAATTAGCGACACAATTCTACGGACAGACAGAAGGATATGAGAACGGACGAATTCGGTCAATAGGGCATAGAGGCGGCTCTAACGAGCCATTTATAAGCCTCCTGAAGGTAGCGGGATTAGATTTACGAGGGATTAGATTTACGAATGAGGACAATATTTAGGTCGAATTACGCTAAACTAATTATAATTAGGCGTTAGATCCTAATCGTAATGTAAAGTAAATTTAAAGTGAACTATTTGCCAGGGTAGCCCAAGGTGTTGTACCGGCTGGGATTACTTTCAGTGTGAAAAGCTTAGTACTGTCTTCAATTTCACGTGAAATTTGTTTCGGCGAATTTAGCTTGCAAATAAGCAAGAGTTGTACTGAGTTCTTAGCGTAAAAAGTTGCTTGCATTTGCTTTCACTTTGAAAATGCAGATGACATTGACGTCAATTTAGTATGTGCAGTTCATTCTTTCGAGCTAAAAAGTGACATTTGATGTTTGAATTTGAAAATTGAATTGTGCAAATGTCTTTCAAATAAAAAATTCGATCGAAAATTGAAATTCTTGACATTTTATCCGTCAGAAATGAGCAGTGTCTCTACATTTCTCTATTGTCAAAATTTTCGCTCGAACGAATGACTAGATAATGGAGACTTGTCAAAATTTAGCTTCACAATTAACTCAGTATCAGCCTTAAAACAGAAAACTGCACCGAAAAAATATAATTGAATAAAATTGATAAGAGTCAGCAGGTTTAAATAGTATAGCCGCTGGGTTTTTAAATTTTCATTGTTAAATAAACTTTAGGTTAGGTTAATAACATACAATTAATATAAAATGAAAATATTCAAATCAATTTCAATTCAAAATATTCAATTTTGCAGAAATATTTCCACTGAATATTTAATTTTATTTTGATGTCATCAATTAATATTTAACTTACATCTTCATCAAGGCCAATGAAGCTGATTCAAACAAACGATGTTACCTTTGAACTTCAGGGTAGCTATCAGTAAACTCAATTTAAATTATATTTTCCACAGCCATATACATTCTGAATTACTTGACCCCTCAAATGTAACAAACAATAGCACGCAATACTTTTAACACTTCAAAAAGGACTCGGTCTTGAATTTTTCACGCAACGTAATAAATTCAATGGACACTATCAAAACCCCGGAAGAATCACAACACAGCCACTACAAGAGATCTTAACAACTTTTGTTTTAAGCCAGACAACGTCGCGACTGTAGTAGTCTCTTCTCTAAGCTCACACATTTTCAAGGTTTCTCATTTCAGGGAATTTCAAGTATGCATAAGAAATGAAATCACACACCCTACAAGGACTACCACCGCACTATGATGACTAATTCCGAAAAACAAGAAAACTGCGAAAAGTCCGTAGCGACAATGCGGATTCGAACAAACCGGACGACAAATCACATGAGAATGAGGCCCCGGTCAATGGTAAGCTAACGTAAAGGGGATCCAAAACCAAACTGAAAGCCTCTTTCACTTTCGGGAATGCAAAGCGGTCTGGACCTGAAGCTTTTAGGATTCAGCGGAGGAGTCGTGTTTCGTTACTTACTCAGCTAGCGTCATTTGGTTACAACAAGAACCCAATCGGCGCAGGACAAAAACGTGGGAGTACACGTTTCCCCAATGATTTTCGTCAGTATGTGATAACTGAGCAAAACGATTGGCGGGAACCTGTTGCTGCAGCAGATTTTCCGGTGCTGCTCACTCCATATACAGTAGGTAAAAAAAGTTTAGACACAAACTCTCAGTACGATCAAAATACTTATTTTTAATGCTACTTTAATAATAAATGATGGTGATTTTGCATTTGATTAAAGGTTTTAGATGTTTACTTTAAGAACAATATCGAAAAAACTGGAAACGAAACAAATTTCACAACATTGACGTAACACCTTTCACTGGTGATCCAAAATAGGGCAAAAAAAGTTAAGGCACAGTGCAGTTTTATCCGAAATTATTTGTAATTTCTGCAAAAGAATACCGTCAAATGTACTTGAACTCATGATAATATGATATTCCTGTTCAGTCTACCTTGGATAGTGCTTTGTGAATGTAATTTTATTGAGGGTGTTATGAAAAATGAGTGTGAAGAGGAAATCGGTAAGTGCAGAAATCCGTGATTGTATTTTGCGACGTTGGAAAACATGAATGTCGTATTCTGCGATTGGCATACTAATGGGAAAATCAAGATATACGGTGAGAAATGTAATAATAAAATATAAAATCGTTCGAAACAAACTATAGGTCAGAAAGGCCTAAAATCTTATCTGAGCTTGAAAAAAGTGGATTATCAGAGAAATTAAGAAAAACCCTAAATTAAATGACCCAGTTTTACGAATTGAGGTAAAAGAACGAGTTAAAAAGGAAGTCTCTACTCAAACTGTCCAAAATGTAGTAAAGAAAGCGGGTTTTAAGGGCAGAGTGTGCCGAGTTAAACCTTATATTAGGAAAAAAATGTAAAAAAACTAAATAAGCGTACGAAAAAATGTCAACATCATTCTTGAAGTCCATAATTTTTTGTTGATGAAGTAAAAATTAATCTTTTTGGATCTGGTGGGTGGCAAAATGTTTGGCGAAAGCCTAATACAGAGTTTAGGAGGTATCATATTACTCCCACTGGAAAACAAAGCGGAGAGATCATTATGCTATGGAGCTGTATGGTCCTGGAAATATATAGTTTGTGAACGGTGCGATGGATTATACAGTATTGGCCTGTATCAGGACACTTATTCGAAGCACAATTCACAGCAATGTCGGCTTTTTGTCCAAATGTTATTAAAACCCCCCTCAGTCGTCGAACTTAAACCCGATCGAGCATTTATGGCATCATCTCAAAACTAGAGTAGCATTGCGAAGGGCAAGGAATAACAAAGGACTCCAAAATGTCATTATTGATGAATGGAACAAAACTCGCCCACTTTTTGCAAAAAAATAGTGAAAACGGTGCCGAAACGACTGCGAGAAGTGATAAAAATGCGTGGAAGAGCTACAAAGTATTAGTGCTATGTAAGTTTATTTTTTTAAAAACAATTTAGATAATTTCAGATAAAACTGCGCTGTGCCTTAACTTTTTTAAGGTATTTTGGGTCATAAGTGAAAAATATTACGTTAATGTTGTGAAATGTGTTTCGTGTCCAGTTTTTTTTATATATTGTTCTTAAAGTAAACATCCAAAACTTTTAATTAAATGCAAAACCACCATCATTTATTTGGCATTCAAAATAAGTTTTTTGATCTTACTAAGAGTTTGTGCCTAAACTTTCTTTACCCACTGTATGTACGAACGTATGTATGAACGTATTCGATAAACCTTTTGCTGGTGACATTGACGAGCTTTCATCAGTTTTATATCACTTGTGTGTCAAACAAACTCACGTCTTTCCAGTCAATTTGGTGTGTTGCTTTCGATATACATTTTACCACGTTGCCTGAATTTGTAGCAGCTAATTTTGATACCAAAGGATCATTGGCTAACATCAAGTTGATAGGCTTAATCGATGTGTTCATTATTAGGTGCACAAAATTAAGTTGCCTTTTGTATTTCGATCTCCATGGGGAGTTTCGATGATGTTACACGTATTTGATGATTTATATAATTAGCGTTATCAAAAGCTATTACGGTAGCTCGAGTTGTAACCACCAGCCGGCTGACACGTTCGTGGCTAGCAGATATTATAGAATTCAAACCATTAATATCCATGGAAATTCACGGTTGGCATGAATGTAGATTTTTACAGTGCAAATAAGCACACACAGGCATACATTTATTTTCAGCGAAGTAAATGGAAAATAATTGTTTCTGATAATACCGAAACACAATTGTGACAGATTTGCGAAAACGTTCCGGAGCTTTTGAAATTGTATTTGATAAGAAAAAACACCAGGTGCACCAGATGAATTGTGCTCAAGTTATCGGATATCTTTATGAATTTTGCAGAAGATGTTACTCCCACCTTATTATGTGAAAAAATCTTCTGAAGAAAAGGAAAAACACTTTAATATTTTTCGTCTCTGATGCTTAAGAATCTTGAAGCAGTCGAATCATGACCAAATTTAATTTGGTTGCTCTCAGGAGTAATTCTTTAAATAATACTCCGACTTAAACTTGTTTAAAGCATTACCTGCTACAAACTTTTTCTTGAAATTTAAATGAAGATATGCTATTCATTAAAGTTTTGCTGATAATAGTATGGTAAAATCACGAACGTTGCATTCAGTTCAGTCCCTTTGATGAACAGGAAATCAGAAGAAGCTGTTGTTCAGGTGCTCAGAAAGAGATTCGCATATTCGGTGTATCCTGTTTAGTTGATTATAGGTAATAAAAACAAGGAAAAAATAAAAGTCAGAGATTTTTTATTATTTCCAACAAAGTTTTCAATTTGAAAAGAGCCTTAATCTTAAGCGAGGTGTAGGAAACATATTTTTCCATTTTCAAATATTTAAAATGACCGTCTTATTATCAGATCAATATCAAACTTCCTGTAAGTTGTAACTACGAGAAGCTTGCATATTTACTTCGCATTTTTAAGAGGGAGCATGTTGATTTTAAAGTTGACTAATTTTTGATCTGGTAGATGGTCCTAAATTTTATCAAAAGATACCCGGCTGTACGACCCGCGGGCTATGTAAGATTGTTATTTACTTAAGAAGGTCATCTAAAGGTCACAAAGTTCCAGGTCGAAAGTCGCTTGCACATTACTTTAACCTTATTATTAGTCCTTTCGCTTTGTGCACAGTATTTCCTTAAGCACCATCAAATTTTCAAAAAATCAGTTTTTTTGGTTTTGAGGGCATGTGTTAGAATGAAGCTTTAAAAACATGATTTTAATAATATAAAACTGAAATTCTAAAAAAAATTCTGTGAGCATATATAGCGAAGCGCGCCAAGGTCATTTCTATGTCAGGTCATTTTCTATGATTTTCGTTCACTTCGCTATACCGCTACATCGACTTTCTCTTAGTAACATCTGCTTCATATATACATATATATAGTACAATACGTTATTCTCTCACGTAGCATTTTTTTCTCTTAGTTCGTTCCAAGGCCGCTTTTGTTTTCCCTTTTCCAGACTCTTTTGAGGGCAGTTATCGTGCACGCTCTGATTTTTTTGTGTTTTTTTGGGCCACACAAAATTAAAAAAAAATATTTTGTATAGTATGAAGCAAATAAAGTATATGGACAAAGTTTCATTAAAACATGTCTTTTTATTCAATGAAAAATTAACCTTTGAAAAAAAAAGTTTTCTTTTTCAATTTGAAGGTGATATGTTGCCTTAATATGGGTTGAGACAGTGCTCCAGTTGCCTTCATGATGCAGTATCGCTTTCGCTATCGACTCTGATAGCACGTGAACCAGTGGCTGCTCCTCAACTTGCCAACCGGATGCCGCAAACAATGAGCGTTATACCTTTTATACCTGAACAGGGGAAGTAGTGCTATGAGTTTGCTATGAATGTCAGTTAATATGAAAATAAATGCACAGAATTTAAAGAAAATTATTGTACTCATAAACAGTAACAGCAGTATGGTGGTTCACCTAAAATATTCTGTAATGGAATCTTCTGAAATAAACCACCCCCTTAGAAATCAACATAGGTAAAAGTTTATATCACACCAGGCAAATGGATTCAGAAGATCTGTCAGTTTTGCTCTCTAGCAAATTTTTTGCTTGTCCTAGAGCCTATTGCTAAAGCTAAAGATTTCATATACGTGTGTGCGCTATAGCTCCAGTTTAATTTGGTTCAGAGCGAGTAAAGAACCCTTCTCTGTGTTCTCATGCTACTAGATCTATCGGAATTACTCTCAATACCACCAACTCAGCCTCTTCTAATATTATGCGGTAGCCACAAGCAATACACAGAGCACTTCGTCGCTAGCTAGATGCTGGCAATTTGCGATCGAAACCTCTTCGCTCAGAGTGCTTAGGCACAAATTTCCGGCAATGTTGGCCATCAACTTGTTCAGCAAATCGATGGCTATGGGAGCCCTACCACGTAATTTTACGGATGTGATCCAAGTAGGGCAGTTTAGAGTCCAGCGTCTGTTCCAGATTTCTTAGCGTAATGGTTTGGGCCGCTACGGAGTTCAATGTCACAGAGATGATAGTATCCTCCGCTTCGACAGCATCACCATATTTCCACCAGAAACATATCTGTTGGTATTTTTAGGCATCGCAGTCTATCGTAAACGATGATTTAGATATTAAATCTAAGGATTGACGCATATGCTACTTTTGAGCTTATAAGCCTCCTCTGAACTCCAAAGACCAACAAGTAGCCACGTATGTGGAAGCTACGCTCGATGGCCTAAAGCACTTCTGTTCACTTCACATGACTGAACGTAGGCCAACGAAGGCCAAGTAGATAAGTTTTTCTTTCTGTAGTTTTGCAGCCGAGTAGTGGGAAGAGGTCATCAGCTGCTCAGAGTAAAAAAAAAATAATGATGGATCTATAGGGAAACCTGCATCATCGCAGAGCAGGCTGCTCTGCGATGATGCAGGTTTCCCTATAGATCCATCATTATTTTCCTTGAAGCTTCTTCCCTCAAGTGCGTCCTTAATTGAGTTATTAGAGCTCTCTACGTTGTATATCGTTACAATTATTATATAGTCAATTAATAATATAGTCTTGGACAAAAGTCTACGGCAGCACCTTACATTAAGCTTCTGCTTATTTGAAATCTTTAAACAATAATCCATTGATGAACATTTTTTCAGTAACGTAAATATATGTATAAAAAAACAAAAACAAAAGCTTTTCATAAAAAAACTTAAAGATAAATTCATAAAAACATAAAAAATTGAATGGACAAAAGTTTACGGCAGTCAGTGCTGGCTGACTTATACACAAAAAATTTCCAACTAAACCTAACGGTATTTCTTCAACATTTGTTTGTTTGCTCTTATTGTCATTCAGTACATGTGCAACTGCAACTTTATTATAGTTTTGTCGCTAGTTTCGAGCCGTAAGGACCACAAAATGTCATCGCGAAAAAAAATGTCTAGTGATTTGATTGAAATTTGGTCGTCTAGTATAAAAAAGACAATAAATCGTGCTCGGAAATTGTGAAATTAGTGAAATTAAATCAAAGTTCAGTGTATACCATTAGCGAAAATTTTGAAAACACTGGTTTCGTTGAAAATAAGCCGTGAACTGGCCGACCGAAAAAGCTTTCGCGCAGAGACATTAGTTAGATTTTAAAAGAAGTGAACAAAAACCCGAATACAAGTGCTCCAGATTTGGCGAAACAAGTGGCTACGGTAAGGAAATAGGATGTCCATGCAAGAACATTCACAAAAGCATTAGATTTTAATGGGTTTCCAAGCAGAACTCCTCGTAAAAAACATTAATATCCACCAAAAACCGACTTCTGCGCCTAGAGTTCGCTAAGGCCCATATTAACAAGGACATTGATTTTTGGACTCGAGACGTTTTTACCGATGAATCGAAATTCAACATTTTGGGGAGTGGTGGTCGCGTTAAAATATTGAAGCAAAAAATACAGCTTTAGAGACCAAAAATTTGATTCTTACTGTGAAGCACGGTGGAGGTAATGTTATGGTTTAGGGAGCTATGGTTACCTCTGGGGTCGGCAGATTGGCTTTTGTTGAAACTACTATGGACCGCTATGTTCGCAAGAACCTGTTGGAACAACATTTGAAGCCATCAGCTGAGAAGTTGTGTCTTGGAGGGAGCTGCTTTTTCCAACAAGACGATCCGAAGCACACATCACTTTTCGTCAAGAACTGGTTGTTGTACTACGCTCCCAGGCAGATTAACAAGCCTTCCCAAAGCCCGGATTTAAGCCCAATTCGGAAATGTTGTATAAAAAATAAAAATTTGTTGAAGGAAGCGCTCATTTCAGAATGGGAGAAAATAACATCCGCTGAGACTGTTAATTTAGTCGCCTCTATGCCCCGAAGACTGCAAGCAGTAATTGATGCTAAAGGGGGTCCAACCAAGTATTAAGCCAGAAAATAATTTTACAAACTCCGATACGTTTAGTTGGAAATTTTTTGAGCATAAGTCAGCCAGCACTGACGACTGCCGTAGACTTTTGTCCATTCAATTTTTAATGTTTTTGTGAATTTATCTTTAAGTTTATTATGAAATGTTTTCGTTTTTTTTATAAATATATTTACGTTAATGAAAAAACGCTCATCAATGGATTTTTGATTAAAGTTTCCAATTAACCAGAGCCTCAATATAAGGTGCTGCCGTAGACTTTTGTCGATCACTGTATGTAATTAAGTAATCCCACGACAATCCTCGTTCAGGTCTAGGGGTTGAAGCTGGTAGAGAGCTTTATTACAATTTTTTCAATCATTGTGAATACGAGTGTGGAATGATTACTTCCACGACACGACTCACTTTACCTCTGATTTAAATCAGGTACCTAATCAGAGCTAGGTGAACTCAAAGCTTGGGTCGCGGACCCTCGTCCGAACCTGGATTCGAACCAGGGACCTCACACGGAAGAAGCCATTGCTCTACCCACAAGGCTAAAAAGGACGATGCTGCGCCTTTACCGTGAATAATGTCTTTACATTCACTGATAAGTTATGTGATGCAAATGCACATAAAATCAGATAATCAAACTTCATTTGACAATATTGTGTTAAGATATAAAACCTATGATAGACTGAATTTGTTTTTTATAGTAAATAGTCACAACACGAAATTTACTTTCACCTTTACTCCACGAAATAACGACAAAATTCTTATTTTGCGCATGGAATAATCCAGATCCATTAAGAAACAAACAGCGAAATGGGTTGAAACATTCCGTAAACATAATTACCTTTTTATGTGTAGCGTGTTATCATTTGCATTGCAACATCCACAATGAGTGAACACCGTTAAACACTTCAAATGGTTCTCAACGCAATTATGTATATTTGCTATAAACATACACCAGCGTATTTAAGTGCGTATGTGTAAATTTCCGCAATGACTATTCCTTTATTCGTATAATTGAAGCAGTCACGAAAGATATAGAATGTCTCGGAAACAAAGAAATAAAGCAGTAGAAAGAAATAAAAATCCGTTATCGGTAGCGAAGCGTAATGTAATGTGTGTAATACAGCGGACAAGATATAACGGTGTTTCTGAAATGTTGAAAATTTGGAAATGATGGTAACATGTGAAATCTGTCTGAAACATTATGTTTTGTGCTTTTATTCACGCAAGCGTAAAAAACAAAGAGTATCCTGAATATACAAGTTGTGGTTATACAAAAAATGTAATGACCCAACCCCGGTCATAACGATTTCGCGGATTACCTCACTGTCCTTCATAACAGGCAAATCGTTCATATCAGCAATATAAATATGGCACGTTTTAACACTCAGTTTATGTAATTTTGATGGTTTTAAGGCCAGCGTTTGCTAATACATTAGTATCTATAAACAGAAAAAACATTCAAAATTTACGATGGAAAAAAAGAATCGCTAAAGCAGTTTTAGTAAGCAATTCAATTATAAACTTTGATGATACTTTGCGTATTATATGAGTAGTAATCCAGCACCGAAAACGGTTGAAATAATTTTGCTTAGAAGGAATGTGTTCAGCTAGAAAAATCTTGCAGGTGAAACAAAAATCTGCAAAAAGTTATGTTAGAATGGTTTAAGGAAATTAAAGAGCTGCAAGTAAAAATAATGAATGAGATAATTCATCAAATGGCGCTAGTGAATGATACCAAGTTTTTCATTCTAGAATGACTTCATTCTAGAATGCTATAATAAAGTACTGTTGCATAAACACTACCTTAAACTTCATGAATGCGTGAATAATTTGATCGAAATGTGCATTAAACTTGACACTGCAACGGACTGTACGAGCTATGTGTTATACACCAAACCCCATATACAAAGCCCGTGCATACAATCATCTTTCATTTTCTTCATACAAAGTACTAGTCATATCTTATCCATCAAAATATAATGTAAACAATACCTCATCTTTCCAATCATAAACACATTCTTGTGTTTGATTAGTCATAATCTATTCAGATATCATGACTCATTCTTATCTGTTTAGGGTGAATTCGAATTCTACACATAAAATGGATTTTCTGTCGAAATTTTTGTACAGATGAATTATGCTAACCAAACATTTATTAATCAAAGAACAACTTTTAGCGGAGTCAGCATAGTTCAAACTTTATAAATAGAGTATATCATTTGGATAAGTCAGTTCTCAGAGTTCATAGAGTCTTCCAGTTTTTAGTTTCAGTCACAAGTATAAGTCCAGTTCCAGTACCAAGTTTGTAAATTGCTATTTTAAGTTAGAAAGGTGCTCAATTAAAATATTTAAAAATTAAATAAAAGTGTTTCATTAAGATGGGATTCGCAGAAGAATCATTTTTTAATGAATACCCACCACTAATCTTTCTTGAAACATAGTTGACCTTATATGATTCTTGATTAGTTTTAACTTAGAAAAACAATGCTCACCAGATGCGACTGTAATAGGAAGGGCTAAAAGTGTTCTTAACACAATAAAAGTGTTCTTAACGCTATGATGTGCTCGTTTAAGAAAAATGTTGTGCTCCCCACACGATTTTTGCCTCTGCTCTTGTTCAATAGTAGCAAGGCGTCTTCAGTTGAATTAAGTTTTACAACTATTTTTGGTCAAATATCGCCTTTGCTTCTTCGGAGGTTTACATCAATTATGCTTTCCTTTTTGACCAGGGGCGGATTTGATCATTTCGCCGCCCTAGGCCTCAGAAATATTTGCCGCCTTTTTCGTTAATAATGTTATATGCAATAATATGCGATTTATGTTCGATTCCCTAGAATATTTCGCTGTTTGTCGTTGTGCCCGAGCTCACAAATAAGGAATATCAGAATAAACCCGGCACCGGTTTGTTCATAAAAATGTCCTATTATTGCGCCCATGCCGCACAAATAATTCAAATATATACGGTAAAGAACCCAAAAGAACCGTAAAAAAAACCCTCAAAGTATCAATTTGCAAGGTTCCACCTTGCAGCCTTGTTGCTATATGTGAAGACTTTCGACGAAAAGAAAAATAAAACATGCCAAACATACGAACAATTTATCAATTTATTAAATCATCAATCATTCATTTATAAATCATTTCAATTGTACTCGTACATTGCCAATTATATTATAATTCGTAAACGATAAACAAAGTTTTTTGGGAAGTATCCTATATCGCCACACGTCTTGCCTTCTGGGTCGTAAACTATCACTTCATCACAATCGAGAGATCGTAATAATGGTAGGATATACAGCGGTCGGACCAAAAGTAACCTGACCTAAAGCGCGGACTAAATGAACTTAGTCCTCGGTTATTTACACCAACCTGACCTAAAATTTGCTTAGGTCGAATTTAGTCCTCGTTCGTATATGACAGCTGTCATTTAGTTTAATTTTCGGTCATGCACTGTATTTATCGGTTCATTTGTCTCTCAAACATGTTTGTTTCAATGATTTTGTGTCAAAGGGTAATGTTATGAGCTTATATTCAACATACATACATTAGGCGTGTTTTTTTGCTCCTCTATCCAGTAGAGGGTAGAGTAAAAGCATTGGAAACAACAGCACTCCTGCACCAGTGAATTCACTAGTACAGAAATTCTATTCCTCATTTGTAGTTCACGCAGGGGTTTTCTCAGGAATTTTTCAGGGGGGGTGTGCTCAAAATTTTAGGAGGGGTGTCCCTTTGGAACAAAGGACACAAAGGTCCCTTTGTGTAGGAAAATTGTCCGTGTTAGGGGGGGTGTATGCACTTTCCAGGAAAATCTCTGAGTTCACGTGTTGAAGTGTAGAATGTGCTGATAGAAAAAAGAAAAGCTCATGAGAAGTTGTCTTTTTTGCTGTGAGGTGGCTGTGGGTTTTTCATGGTTATGTTGAATGTTTTGGTAGTTACGAAATTAGAAAAAGCTCTCATAATGTGTAGAAAGTTAAAAGAAGTAATTTTCTGTTAGTTCTTTTTCTATTTTCTACCGATTGTGGTAGTGGATATTCGTTATTTTCTCCCTTTATTTTCAGCTGTTGTGTGCTACCACAGCAGATACAGCAACCTATGTCAGTCTTAGCGAATACACTGCTGTTTTATACTAGATCTTTGTTTTTGCGGCATAGTTCTACTCTGCTCTGCATCGGAGCAAAAAAAAAAACACGCCTATTATTAATAGTCGCGCAACAATCAATGTTTAGGTCGCGTGTGTTCACAACGATTATAGTCCACGACCTATATTTAGGTCAGGTCGCTTGAAATCGCGGACCGACCTAAAGCTAGAGTTACAATCAATGCAACCAACATTTGTTGCACAACAAAATGAGTTTGAACCCATGAGAACGTATGAGAGCAGTTACAATGATGCAACACAACTTTGTTGCGCAGCAGAGTTTGCTCATACCTCAAACTTGGCATGGCAACAAAATACCCAATTCCAACTGTTCCTATGAGCGTTCGGGAAATCGGAACTGTCATATGTAAATGACAATCAAAATTTGTATTTTTTTGTCTCATTTTTGCTTTGCATTATACTCCGCAGCTTTTAGAGGATAAAATATTCACTGATATCTCTTTCTGACACTTTAAAGGATCCAAATTATCAAACAGCAATTTCTTTAATATAGCCAGTGACCAGGGGCGGATTTACCACTAGGCCCGGTAGGCCCGGGCCTAGGGCGGCAAATTTCGGGGGCGGCAAATTGTCGATTTTTTTGGGGCGGCCACTTTTCAATTTTTTTTTTTGGGCGGCAGTTTTTTATCTGTCGGATATCTACATTTATTTGAGTTGGACGATAAAATTTGAATGGACGCAAAAATTCACTTCTGATGATTTTTTTCGGACATTAAAAAGATTGACTTAAATTAAAAATCTAAATTCAATCACGGTAAAGGACCAAAGAAATTCAAAAATACCTAAAAAGTACCTAGAAAGTATCTGAAAATACCTAAAAGGAGCCTAAAAAGACCTAAAAATATCCTAAAAAGAACCCAAATAATACCTCTTTAATTTAGGAAAAGCTTACCAGAGGTAAATATTTGCGTGCAACTACATGCGAATCTTTTTATTATTGCCGTATTTTTTAAATTGTTTTTCATTACTGAAATTAATTTCTATAAAAAAAATTCTATTAAATGAAGTCTAGAACATCTTAGGTCAAAATATTTCAGGTTCATCATTAACTAATAACATATCAAACATTAATTTACAGTAGTCGAGTTCATAGTTGATCTCCAGTCAAGTGCGGACGCAAACTTTGAACGGAATAGTAAACTTACTTATAAAAATATGAGCGAAGACGTTGAAATTATATGCGATGTAAAGGTGTATACGGTTTTGGACTGCTAAAAATTGGTATTTTTGGATTCTGTTTTTTAGGTACTTTTAGGTTCTTTACCGTGTGTGTATTTTAATAATTATTTGTGTGGCAAGGGCGCAATAATAGGGAATTTTTACGAACGAATCGGTGCCGGTTTTGCTCTGATATTCCTTTTTTGTGAGCTCAGGCGCAACGAAAAACAGCGAAGTATTCTAGGGAATGGAAAAAAATCGCGCATTGTTACATATAATATAATTCACGAAAAGGGCGGCAAATATTTCTTAGGCCTAGGGCGGCGAAATGGTGAAATCCGCCCCTGCCAGTGACAGATGACAGTAAATGTTGTGTTGCATTGATTGTAACTCGTTCCACCAACAAAACTTGGCAGCAAATGTTGGTTGTATTGATTGTAACTCAAGCATAAATTTAGGTCGGTCCGTGAGTGTTTACACCACGTGGACTATTTAGGTGGAATTTGGTGTTTAGTCCGCGGACTAAACGTTCGTTGTATACGCTACCAATGCGGACTCGATGCTGAGAATAGCGAGAGCATCGAGCCGATCTTCCTTCAATTTAGAACGCAGATAATTTTTAACACGACGTAAACACGAGAAGCTCCGTTCTCCAGAGCAGGAGTGCAGACACAAATGCGTAATGCGATGTCAACGTTGGGGTACACAGTCTGAAGCTAATCTTCTCGAATCGATTTCAATAGGGACAATGCAGTCATAGGTTATATATATTATAATAATAAAAAACTCTCAAAGATTTACTTCTGATAAGCATTTCGTAAATTGAAAAGTTATTATTTAGGTTCTTTTTAAGATCTTTTTAGGTTCTTTTTATGTTTTTTTGTGGTTCTTTCAGGTATTTTCAGATACTTTTTCTTTACTTTTGGGTTTTTTTGAGTTTCTTTGGTCCTTCAATGTGATTGCATTTCAATATTTATTAGGCATGTTTTTTTGCTCCCCCTATCTATAACAGAGCAATGCTATCCACTGCAGACACATTGGAAACAACAACAACTCTCCCTATCCATAACAGGAGTTGTGGTTGTTTCTAATGCGTCTGCCCTAGTTAGCATTGCTCTGTTATGAATAGGGAGAGCAAAAAAAAACGCGCCTATTATAAGTCAAACTTTTCAGTGTCCGAAAAAATCATCAGATGTGATTTTTTTAGAGAATTCGATCGGTTTGACGCGTTAGGCTCATTCCACTCAGGTATATGTATATGACAGAAAAAAAATTTGCCGCCCAAAAAAAAAAATAGAAATTTTTGCCGCCCCCAAAATTTTCCGCCCTAGGCCTGGGCCTAGTGGTGAATCCGCCCCTGTTTTTGACACTTAAGCTCTCTTCGCAAATTTTTCTTCGTCGTATTCAGATTTATATTTGGATTTGGCATCAACACATAGTGAGAGTTCGACCAAAGCCTCATAAACTTCGCCCAAATTAAGACTAAAGGTCTTAGTGCATCTAGTCTACTTTCCCACTTTATTTCACACAACGGTTTAAGGGTCAGCAATACATTTTCAAAAGCTGACATCATGCTCTAGAGCTTGAAAAACAAACGTATAGACATTCTATTGGGTCAAAAAATGAAACTGCAATCCAAGAACAAACAATGCTCTATATTGGCGCCATTGTCATATCCTAGGCCTCTGCAATTAATTTTTTCTAGCTCACTTAAAACTAATTCTGTAAATCTGATTCCACTGGACTTTTCAGCAACAAAAATCTAAAAAGCAGAAACCATTCACACATTGATTCCCACGAGCCCCCATTGCTTTCAAAGTCTGATCATATGGTAGCTGCTTATATTAGCTTTCCATTTTTGTTTTGGCTTAGGCAAGATGATTCATTGCATAAAAAATTAAATAGTCCAAAGATTAAACAAAAGCGTTTATATGGAGATCAATGCTATACTTATTATTTTAGTTAAAAGTAATACGATATGAAGATTTTACCACACTGGGCGTAAGTCTTAGTAGAAATGTTTTTGAATACTCGGGTGAATTTGCTCGGCTGCTTTGCAAGACTAATTTTTGAGTGATGACGACCACTTGCCAAACATATCTTCCATTTTCCTTACAACGAATAAATAATTTTGAATGCGTTCAAGGTTTACCACTACAATGCTATTCGAAAACCACTCGCACATAATTTATATGATTATATGAGCATTCTTTATTTTCACAAAGCGCTTCAAATTTTCATTTCTTTATCGAAAATGTTTACTTGGGAAAAAATATTTGTTTGAAAAAGTTCTGCTCTCGATGAATCAAATCGATTGATTTCTCTTTGCCATTACGTATAAAATGATTGTTATAAAAGCAAAAACAAAGCAGCAGCTGCTCTTCAAAAGGTCATAAATCATTTTGGATGGTAAATATTTAAATGCGAAAAATTGAAAATTGATGAAACATGGGTTGAGAATAACAGTTGGAAAATTCGTTTGCATAATAGAAACTTGTTGGAATAGATAAGCGCTCCTGACAGGTTTGTGTGAACAGTACAAAAGAAAACACTTAAAAAGATGATTTCTATACTTAATAGAGAATTATCTTAACCGTGAAATATACTGAAGAAGAGACACTATTGATCTACCTAGTGAGAAGAACTAAAACATATCCTCCTTGGGATAGTACTCACTCACCTCTTCTATAAAAATTGATACAAATTCCAGAAAAATCGCAGGTGAACTTCCTTCAAAATGTATTCACATTAACGTAATCAGATGTAAATAAATTTGTTGGCAATTTATCCGGCACTCACATGTAAGCATATCACACTTGAATTCACGGTACACTGTATATTTTAGGGCTGAATGAATTCACTGGGCTATATAAACGCAGTCAACACTTGCACACGCACAACGATCAGAACATCTATGAAAAAGTGTCTATATAAGTATATGTGTATCTACACAATTTTGGAAAACTGCTAATAAAAATCGGACTAATATTGCACGCGTTGCCTTGAACAAAACGTCGAAATCATACTGAATTCAGCATTGAGTGTAGATCATCCAAATCTAGTGGCTGAAAGCTTCAGGCACCTGCAAGGCAGAAAGAAAGCAGAAATTGCGAGGAGAAAATCACTTTCACACTTGAGATTTTGCGTGGTTTCGATTTCTAATGCCGGGAAAATCCAGCAGCTTCCGGAGGGGAGTCGAGCAAATGTGTTTTTCTGAATTAGTTTCACTTTTACGATGGGATGTTTAACTTAATTCTGGGTAAAGGAGCCATCAGGAACATTTCGTTGTTTTGTCTTGATATGTGATGGCATGTATATGAATTGTTTTTCAGAGGTGTGGTTGGAACCAGTTAAAATTGTTTATTGTGGTTGTCACTGTAATTAGTTTGAAAAAACTGTGGCCATAAATTAATTTATTTTATTTATTTTTAGTCTATCTTCACTGTTATTCTCTCTCGCCAGATAAACAACGCAATCCGTATACTTCAGCCTCGTCTGAAAAATTTCGCTTATTTGAAAATATTTTAGTTTTGGAAGTCTTTTCTTTTCAATAAGCTAATGAGATAGAAGTAAGATTCATGTGGTAGTCAATTACTGAAACAAGAAAACATCTAACAGTTCAAAGTCGATTTTTTTTAACGGGTTTAGCATCAAGTAGAACTACGAAAGAAGAATCTACAATAAAATGTCAATGATATGTATATATACATATATACATATATATATATATATATATATATATATATATATATATATATATATATATATATATATATATATATATATATATACACACACAGGGTGATTAATTATGAGGTTTGGTTTTTAATCTCAAATAAAAGGCATAAAGTTGAAAATTTTATTGTGGGTCAAAAAAACAATCTATGACATTTACTTTTTAAATATTATCTCATTTAAATGTTGACCACAACTACGCCGTAAATGGTCCATCCTGAGGGTCCAATTTTGGACGACGCGTTCCAGCATAGTGACCGGTATCTCGCGAATGACACGACTAATGTTGGCTTCCAAAGCGTCGATTGAAGCTGGATTATCCATGAAGGCCAGATGTAACCCCAAAGAAAATAATTTAAAAGTGTGATATCATACGATCTAGGCGGTCAATTTACTGGTCCAAAACCTAAAATCAGGTTTCCACCAAAATGATTTTTCAATAAGTCCATTGTTTCTCTCGCTGTATGCGAAGGAGCGCCGTCTTGTTGAAACCAAAGTTCATCGATACCACGGGCTTCAATTCCAAGTAGAAAAAAAAATCCGTTATCATTGACGGTTACGCTCTATTTGTGCTCCGTGTATGAGGGAGGTGGGTTATTCTCCCATTTGTTTCTCGATGGAATTCTGACTTTGAACGCCTTCTCAAAGACTGCTATGGTCTTTATTTTATTGCTGGAGTCTAACATTTCCAGCCTGATATCCTCCACGAATTTGAGGTGGCCTTTAAGGTCTCCTGAGTTGTAGCTGTAGGCCTGTTTTAGGCTAATTGCCTGTAACATTGCTTCCTCCTCAATTTTGAGATGTAGCGGTTCTAGGTTTAGAGAGGTCTCCCTCGCTGTCGTTATGGTGAATCAGCAGGCAGGTCATCTTCTGTAATCAGCAGGCAGATCATCTCCTGTAATCAGCAGGCAGGTCATCTTCTCAAGCTTATTGAGCCTGTTAACTGCAGTTTTTTTGGGTAATTTTCTTCCATCACCCTGCAGCTTCATATAGGATGATCGGTCTCAGCACACAGCACAATCTCAAACCTGAGTAATACCTTCACAAAACTGCGGAACCTCATTGTTGATCTGATGGAGTATGTGAATCCGCGTCCTAACGTTCACAACGCGATACAGGCAATAAGATCGACTAACAAAAAGGTGAGAGATGAGCAAATAGCACATGGGGCAGTGCAAGCTCAGGCCAAGGTAGAAATAGGTACATAAACTACACCTGTCCGCTAGGTGGCATGGCTAGTGCTGCAACCCACAGGAAAAACAGAAGTGCGAAAGCGGCCAAGAGAGGAAGTTGCCGACTTACGTGAGCCACAAGGAACTCCAAAATGAAAGAGGGTGACAACACCGAAGAAGTTTCTTTCCAGTTCCGAACCGGGGCAAGAAAGCAGTAAAGAAGCTATGGAACCTGAGGGGAAGGGGTCGGGGCTTTGAACAGAGAAGAAATATTGGCAACAATACAAAAAATCGGATACAATATAGCACCTGGATTTGTTGTGATACCGAATTAAGCTCTTAAGCTGGCTGCAGATTTATTTACAACGTTCAGGTCATATATGAGCGACTGCTGTTGAAAATCGAAAGCAAAAAGGGACTGTCGGACCTTCCATTAGGTTTTCAAAACGAGCGATCAACTGTGTTCACACTACACACACTGTCGCTGTGTTCACACTACACGTAAGGAACGCCTTCAAATCCGTGAGATGAAGCAGTAATGTACGCGCGCTGGCTGATAATGGAGTGGCACGTTATTACGACTCATACGAAGAAGAAAACTTTATCTGATAACGGCGGGAGCATCACAGCGATCTGTCCTTGACCCTCTGCTTTGGAACATCATGAGCGATGCAATACTAAGGCTAAGTGTACCCAGAAATGTGGTTGTGATAGGTTTCGCTGGCGATATTGGCATCGTAATTCCAGCCCATCATCTTGAAGAAGTTGAAGTTATGCAAGCAAAGCAATCTGGGTGTACGAATCATGACTTGGTTACTCTGGGTTTGAACCAGCCGACCATAAGACGGAGATTTTACTAGTCACAAAGCGAAGGAAACTACCAGTAGTACGGATAAAGGTTGACGACTGCACAATTACCTCGCAGCCTGTTATAAAATACCTAGGCGTAACTATAGACAATGTACTGAGCTTTAAACCTCATCTGGAGAAAGCTGGTAAGAAGCTTCAGTTGTTGGTTAAGTACTCGCTAGAATGCTACTCAATATTAGCGGCCCCAAGCAAAGCCGAAGGCTACTGACTTCAAGAGTGGTGAGCTCTATTTTACTGTACGCAGTTTAACTATACACACTGGCGCCTAGTGTGGGCACCAGCGCTACAAAGCGGTTTGTGGATGATTGCACTTCGAACCTGTTGCGCCTTTCAAACAACGTCTTATAAAGCGACTTCTGTATTGGCTAGTATGCTACCCATTGAAATTCTTGCGGATGAAGCGCTTCGACTCTACATAGATGAAGCACGGAGATTGAAAGACGAGTGTCAATGCGTTCATGGCAGAGTAGTTGGATGGAGACGCAAAACGAGTGTTGGAAGCAAAAATTGATTCCCAACGTTGTCCGATGGGTTTCAAGTAGCCATGGAGAAACGAGCTATGACATAGCCCAATTTTTGAACAGACCGTTTTGGACACGACAGCTTACCAGACTGTCCAGTCTGTAAAAATATACCTGGGGATGCGGAACATGTTATGTTCAGTTGTCTGCGCTTTGAAGTATAGAGAACAGTCGCGGCTCGTGTCTTTAAGACTCGGGGAAGCAGATATATTTTTGCATATTTTTCCAGAATAAACAATTTGGTTTTTCAGCAAAGCAAATACAATCAAAGTTATTTTCAATTTCCAATAGATTGATTCAGTTATTTTTCTACTCACTATGATCAACATCAATTTCATTAAGATTTAAATGGTGCAAGAAATTTCAAAGTATAATTTTTGAAATTAGTGATCCTGGTCACCACGAATCTATCAAGTACCTTTTTCTCTTCAAATAGTCAAATTGAAAAATACTGCCACATAAGATTTCCTTTGGTGAAATCACATCAATTTCCGAGACAAAATGAATTTAACCTTCGGCATACAAATTGAAAATAATTCCTCACCCATACAAGGTGGGGTTAGATTCAACCCATAAAACATTGTATATATTCTGTGTATATGTTAAATAGAACGTGCTGAAATATTTATTTTCATTCTATGTTTTAACAAGCTAATAATAAAACACAAAAATACACCATTATCAAAATTTGTTAAAAAAAATAAATGTTCATACCTCTTCCATAAAATCAGCTTCAAGTCTTTAAGATTTGGGGTTAAAATAACCTCTTATATGCCAAACATTAATACTTTTATACCATTTACTTGAAAAAAACAACTATATTTCTTTAATCATTCGAATACTAACTTATGCACTGTAAGCACAAACAAACAAATCGACAAATCAAAAAAATTTATATCTACAGCGAACATTACACTCTTCAGCTCAGTAATAAATCCATTATAGAAACTAAACATACCAAAAACATTCTATGCTAAACAATGAATCCTTTACAATATTCATACAAACAAATAACATCCTAAAATCAGTTGCCCAAAGCAAACGTGAAAAGTCCATCACAAGTCCTTCAACTTGACTGCCATTTTTACATCCTCCAAGGCTCCCTTATTAGAAATTTGTCACTGCTTTTCCCTGGGTTATTTTCTATGGCTGTCTGTCTGTAGGAGTGCCATCATTGGGTCTTGGCTTTTTCACATTGGCCTCTGGTGCTTTTGCTAGAAGTGTCTTTTCCCTAGCCTCTTCTGCGGACATGCCTTTTCTGAAGAAAAGTTTAATGCGCTTTCCGGCTGCATCGCTCATGTTCTTATATAAATTTTTGAGTTTCCTTCGATGGCTTCTGCAAAGTCATGTTCGGTACTTCTATACTATGCGAGGAGTTCTCTGCGATTAGTAAGGAGGATCTTCCGCCAGAAGTAGTGCTTACCTCTGAGTTTGGTCATTTGCGTGCCTCTGTTCTTCAAAGTTCTCTTGAGTTTCGGGCCTTGACTGTTCCCAAGGTCCCCTTGAAAATTCACTGGGGATCACTGGAGCTCCACTGTTAGAAAGCTCTGGGCGTTTAGATTTGGATCACTTAAGGTGGCCTTCTCCTTTTTATATTTTGCACTTTCGATTTTGATCCCACCGTATTATCCTACTAATTTTCTGCGAAAATCAGTTAAAAAATTGTTGTTTGAGGATTTGTATAACATTTATGCAGTTAAAATAAATAATTTCCTGTTTTGTTGAAATGAACTCTAACTCGTTTCTCATTCAATTAAATTCTAAGAATGGTACTCGTATATAAAACAGTGAAAGGTTAGTGACAGTGAATCCTTTTACTTTTAATTGCTTGCATAAGTCAGCCGTTGAACCAGTATCAATTCTTAAGTTGACAATTTTCCTTTCACCTTATCTGACTTTTTGGTTATCTTGCATAAGCCATACGTAATAAGATTCAGTCATGTCTGAAATAGTGAGGACATTTATCATAGCGCACTTCTTTTCTGCTTTGATGTGCTTGACTATCGAGTTCCACTTCGGTTTACTGAGAAAGTAAAAAAGTATGTGGATATATCTTTTTATTAGATAAACTACGTCATCGGAGAGGAATAACGCAATGGCATATAGCATTTGGATAGGATATAAATAGATTATTGTGAGAAATAGTTCTTTCTTTTTTTCCTGCTTCTTCTTTGTATTTATGTACGTCAGAGTGCTGATGGTAAGTTGTATACATATATATGAAGCGAAAACAATGCAAACAGACACATAAAATAGATGTGAACTTTAAAAGCACTCACAAATTGTCCTCGAGAAGGTTGTTAAGGCTCACAAATATTCCTTCGATTTTACCTTTCGTTTGACGGGACGAAATCAAATACATCCCATTATCCTTTTCTTTATGTCGAAAAACACGTCGTTGCGGTAGCAAAGCCCGAATAATATCTGCGACATGAAAAGAAATCAATCCGTGTCCTTTTGTTATACATTTATTAGAAATTGAATCAGCTCCTTACCTAACCCTTTTTCTACAGGTATAAAAAAAAAAACCGAAAATACGCAGAGGATAAAAGACAAGTTGTCTGTGTTACAAAGCTATTCTCTTCGTAACTGAATTACTGGGAAAGTCAATTTCATAGATACACTGTACATAAACAAGCCTTCAAGAGCATTACGCGATTCGGCGTTGTTATTTTTCGTTAGGCGCTGAAGGAAACTGAATTGAATCAGGCTGATTGAAGATTGTTCTGGGGAGTTTAAATTGCTAGCGGTGTGCTTGAAAGTGTTTTCTTGCTTGAGAATCGTTATTGAATTTGAGCAGTGCTTTAAGAAGAGATTTGGTATATAATGCTCTCCGGGCTATCTGTACATGATGGCGGGATATTTATGGAAACCTTTGATATGAACACTGCAGGAAAAGCAAACGATTGAAAAAATAAATTGACATCATCTAGTCAAAGGCAAGATGATTCCTTAGCTCGGAAAATATCTCTGTTTATATGAGTGTTTCTACGACAATTACACATAATATAATGTAAGAATTCTATAGCTGGCAAAAAGCATTGACGGCAATGTTTAGAATATTCTGCTATTGATAATGAAGTAGGGCACTAGTTCTGCATATTTTTACTTGACCCATCATATATTTTAAAAGGTATGTTAGACCTTTGTTGATACATACCTGCACTGTTCGGGACATAATTTATCTTGCTCTGAACATAAACAAAAAGCCATATTTCAACATGGTTTAGAGCTCATAGTCACAAATGCTTTGAAGGGTGATTTACGGAAATGAACCAACGATTTATGCATATGAAATTAAGAAAAGGATGTTCAATGCAAACAAACTTTATTTCAAAGAGAATAAATCGAGAGTATAAATATCTCGGACTTTCCCCTTGTCGTCTTCGTCGTCTATAACTGCGTAGTTATAGCTCTTATTTTGAGATGATTTTCTTAATTTGTCAATAATATAAGCTATCTAAGGTTGCGACCGCAGATATACGAGAGATTTAGTTAGATATCGAACAAGTTAATTAAACCTAATATTGATATGCAATCAAAACCGCAAAAATTAATCTACCAAACTCTTCTGAAAAATAATTAGAAACGACCCAAAATCAGATTCCCAGTATCATTCGTGTACCTGAACAATGAACAGCGCTGGAACGCGTTCTTAAGGGGGAAGTCCATGTAAAAATTTAAAAAAATCGATTTTTCCCCCATAATTTGAAAATATAGTACACTCCGTTTCATATTTATAACCCACCTGACAATTTTCAATTATTTTGGGCTGAAATAATTGTTCATCCCAAACTTAATGGTAAACTGATTGAGAATCTGTGTAGAATTACATTTCTGAGAGTAATTTCCCGTTAGGGCTATTTTTTACTGCAATCCTTGAAAAATTGGACATTTTTTAGCGTTTCATATTTATAACCCAGATAAAGTTTTCAACAAAATAAAATGTTTATTAAAACTTATTTCAAAATTAACAAAAGCCTAGTAATTAATAGAATCGCTTTTTGATTTTAAATCCGTTTTTTCGTGGAATTGATCAATTTTTCTAATAATTCAGGTTCGAGTTTCCACCATTCATCAAGAATCGCCGCTTCCAATTCCGCCAGTGATTCATATTGACGATTTTCAGCATATACCCGTCTGACAAGAATTCCTCAAATGTTTTTACTGGGATTCAGGTCAGGTAAACACGCTGGCCAATCCATTACCTTAATGGAATTTGTTTCTATCCATCTCATTGTTTAGCGACTGGTATGAATCTTGGCATTATCCTGCTGGAAAGTCCAGTTTTTTTTTTCAGGATGTGCTGCCAGAAATGACAGTAAACTGCCCTCAAGTACTTAGATGCAGTCTCTACTCTTCATACGCGATTAAGTAAATTTTATGTCCAAGCATCCAGATGCAAAAAATGCACCCCACAACATCGCGGAACCGCCACCAAAATTCCGCTTTGATAAATACCGGGATACCTTTCTCAAATTGTGCCACTAAGAATTTAATCCATCAGGCCCATCTATATTCCATTTTTTTTCATCCGAAAAAATAATCTGTAAATAAATTTTTTGGAATTAAACAGAGAGGGGAATAAAAAAAACAGTATTTCTTACAGAGGACCAATTTGTAGCCATATTTTTTTCTGTGAATTCCAACCGAGCTTTCTTATGGCGATCTAATAGCCGTGGAGCATTCTTCAGTTTAGCTTTTCTGATGTTATTATCACGTTGTAGCGTTGTCCAAATCTTTGTTTTTGACACCTTTGTTTGTACAAGAGTTGCCATTTTTCTACAAATTATTGTTGAATTATTGGCTGAACGTATAATCTTCGTCTTCTCCCGCGGAGAAAGTTTTCTTTCTCTTCCCGTTCGCTTTGTTTTCCTATGTAACTCAGGTTTTTTTCAAAAGTTGTTAATTACACGGCGACTGCGTGCAACTTTTCTTGAAATTTCACTGATGTTCAAACCAACTTCTCTGTACGCCAAGATTTCACCCTTTTCAACTTCATTTAATGACGTACCTTGAGGCATTTTAAATGAAAAGTCGCCGCAGCACCACCGAAAAAAAAACAAATTGCGCCTCGTAAATTCCTGGACAAAATAAGTATCTGTGAACAAATTACCAAAAATATTTCATTAGTTTTGAGTATAAAGGTCTAAATTTAGAACAAAAAAAAAATTTTTTACGATTTGGGAAACATTTTTTTGATTGAAAAAACGCAAAAAACTGAATAACCAATGTTCAAAAGCATACCAATTTTTTTTCAATCGCTTTAGGGTTCTAAATTATGGCCCGTGCAGACCTTTATATTCAAAACTAATGAAATATTTTTGGTAGTTTGCTCACAGATGCTTATTTTGTACAGGAATTTACGAGGCGCAATTTGCTTTTTTTTGGCGGTGCTGCGGCGATCCATTGGGGTGGTCGCCATTTTGTTTTCTAATAATTTTTTCCAATGAAAATGTTAACTTTGAACTTCAATAAAGATGTATGTAAAATTTCAAATCGATATCTTGAATAGTTTTTTTTGGTAGCTGTTTAAAAAAAAAAGTTCATTTGGAGCAGTTTAACAGTGGACTAACCTTTTAAGCGATGTTATCGTAAAAAATTTTAAACGGTAATGATCTTGTAGTGATAATAAACAACAAATATTTAGTTTTCAAAAATTTGAAAACTTTTGCGACTGGTATCCCTAAATTTCTTTGTACCCCTATAACTTCCAATGCAGTCATCGGATCAAAACGAAATTCGCAGAGTAGGTTAATTTCAATGCGAGGTAGGTGTGATATATTTAGCAAAGGGTTGCCAGAGCGAGCCGTTTTTTGCTATTTTCGTATCAATAAATTCTTACATTAAGTTTTCATATCGCGAACATTTACAATGAAAATAAGTTACCAATGTTTAAATTTTCTAAGTTCTAGAAATTTTTCGGCAACAAATATCTTTCATTTTTTGATCTAAAAATATTTCTATCCTTCGACGAAATCCTCCGATAAAATCGAGATCGATAGAGTTATTTGATTTTGACGTGAGGTAATTGTGGGAGACTTTTAGTTGCAATGCTGGTAAAGTGTTGCAAGCACTGAGCATTTTCTTTGTTTATGCTACATATGTTATGCTGCTTTCAAAGTTTTGCAGTGTGCAGCGCTTTAGAAATGAGAAGCGGGGCACCTAATTTAATGAATGGAACAGTTATACCGGCTTATCACACATGTGTTTTCCTACTGCCTTGGTAAATGGTAATTTCCTGTACCTCAGCATTGTCACAAAAAAGCCGTGAAACTAAGAAAATGAACATTACTGCGAAATTTTTTGGATTCGAATTTACATATGTATGTAGGATCTGAATGTACTGGGCATCCGTCAACATAAACAAATTCTAAACTTAGCAAATGCTGCTGTAGAGTGAGTATTTTGAATGAACATCGTTTTGTGAAAGGAAAGCTGAGAACCAGTAAGATCTTGAATTCTTCAGAAGCGCTTATGTGGTTAAAATTTTATCTACGCTTAACCCTCCGAGAACACAGGGGGTCAAATTGACCCCAGAGACCTTTTTGACCAATCGCAGCGCTTAGGCCTGTGGGAAAATGGGGGTACTGTAGGTTCCTTAGTGTATTTCTGTGCCTTGACTTTTAGTTTAAACCGTTCTCATACAGTCCCATGTCATCAGTCGTCATTGAGAAGCCTTTGAAGCAGATCAAGGGGTCAAATAGACCCCATGTGTACTCGACGTCAATTTTGAGGTCAAATTCAATATTTTTTTTACTTTATAAATCGATAGATTAATTTAAAATAGCCAAAAAATAATTGTTTTAAATATGTACCAATTTTTTCCAGCTTGTAAAAACTGTTTTTAAAAAATCGATTTATCCTTTCGAAGCTAGATATATTTAGTTTTTGTGACAAATATTGATATTTCGAGGGTAATCTGCCCTCTTTTTCTTCAGTGTCTATCGGTCTATCGATAGACACTGACACTGACGCTACCAAAAATAAATCTGCCATTGCTGCCTTGAAAGAAGTTGTGGCTCACCTCGTCGAGCCATATTTACGAGAAAAATTAAATAATACCATTCTACGTGTAGATATTCGAAAAGGGATCGAGAATATTTTAGGAATAAATATCCCAAATGTTCCTTCAGAACGTCCAAAGCTCAATAAAAGAGCAAGATGTTTATTGTGCTCTCGAAAACAGGACCACAAAACAAAAGATGTGTGCGCATCTTGCGATCGACCGATGTGCGACGAGCATCGGGCATTTTTATGCAATGATTGTGTTGGACATGAATAATTTTTCAATTTCTTCTTTATTTTGTCAATATTTTTATATATTTTAATGAATAAAAAATAGTTTTTTCTATTCAAAAATGAAAAAATTCATTATTTTTCATACCCTCAAAATTACTACTACCAATATGCGTAACGAATATCTGGTTTGCAACGCTTTATATAGGGATGATTTTTGTATTATTCTAACCATATAAATTTTAAGCTCAAAATATTAAAAATCAACAAATTTATTAATTTTTTTTTAATATATGCAAATATAAAAAACCTTCAAAATCGCCACCGTAAATATGCAAAATAAATACTTTTTTTTTAAGGTCCAATAAACATCTAATTTTTTTATGATTTTGTCATATCTTGAGAGTATCTGTCTAAATTTTTAGCCAAAAATATTGAAAATTAAAAAAATAACGATTTTTTAGTAAAAAACCTGATTTTCGGCAAAACTGTTTTTCGCGAATTTTTTTTAGGTGTGTTAAGGACATTTAAGGCACGTCATATGCATAAGAACTACTAGAAAATGTCTCAAATTATACCTACAATTTTTTTCAAATTAAAATCTTCAGTGGCGGCGATTCTATAGACGTTCAAAAGTGCTTGGGGTCAATTTGACCCCAAGTGTTCTCCATAATCGAAAAAATAGGTGTGTACTCGGAGGGTTGGAAGCTGTACGAATTTTGTTTCAAAAGCACACATTTTAAGCCAAATTTTAATGACAAGTGTCATAAACAATTGAAAAACGTTTTTTTAAATATATTAAGCTTCAGGGGTGTATGTGTATTTTTGACTGGCTTTACATTTTCTTCGCGTTTTTATTTTTTTCCCTCAAAGGAACTTTTGAAACTGATCAAAGTAGTAGTAATTAGTTCAACGTTTGAATATATTATTCTTGATGCAACTAGTCAAATGCATATAAATTATTTGGAGGATTTTTTAAACGCTGCAGTGTCTTTTGGGCATTTTGAAAATCTTTTGGGGGATTCTGCAAGAAATAACCTGGCAGCCCTGATTGGAAGCTCCCAAACTTATTAGCTTGTTTGTCTGACTTTTGTCGTTTTTAATTTACTCAGGTTTGTGGAAGGTTGGTGGTGAAAGGAAGGAAGAAGCTTGAGTAGCCTAGTGGGTAAAGCACTGGCTTCTTGCGTGTGGGGTCCCTGGTTCGAATCCAGGTTCGGACGAGGGTCCGCGCACCAAGCTTTGAGTTCACCTAGCTCTGATTAGGTACCTGATTTAAATCAGGGGTAAAGTGAGTCGTGGAACTAATCACTCCACACTCGTATCCACCATGATTAAAATAATTGTTATGAAGCTCTCTACCAGCTTCAACCCCTAGACCCGTACAAGGGTTGTCGTGGGATTGCTTTTTTTGTGGAAGGTTATATGATTTTCATAATATTTGACCATATCACATTCAATACTCGATTCCAAATTCTTCAATAATTAAAATTTGATTCAAAATTTGATTTCCATGTTCAAACCTTTTAAAAAGCAATCAACTTTCCATTCTATGTATATCTCAAGTATCACGACACCCACAAAGATTTCGAAATGAAACTAGTTTGTTCCTTTGGTCCTTCCTCGTTTGTGCTAGAAGCTTGTGAAATTTTCCGGTTAGAAAACTAATTTAATCCAGAGTTTCCTTTTTTCATTAAATTAAATACCATCCTAAGGATTTCCCTTCAGTGAGCCTCATCAACATCAATTGCCAACGCAACTGAACCATCCCAAATCCAGGAAATGTTCCGTGTCCCTTCTACAAACAACATAGCCATCAAACCGAAAGTATAGGTCGAGAGAAACTTGAGTAATTAATAAAATTCTCAGGCGGTCTCAGCCAACAAGGCTGCTTTCACGAATTTCCTTTGTTCAGTAGAACACGACAGAGCATTTGAAGTGACCGCAGGCAAAGTAGGGAGTCAGAGTGAGACTTACCTTGGAGTCAAATTAAGCTACAAGTTGACAAACAGTTGCTGTAGACTTGATGACGGTAATCGGAACGGCGCGCTTTTTGCTTTGTTTGCTTTTGATTTCACTGATTGAAATGCAAATGCTTGCAATAAGTGTCAACAAGAGAGATATTCAAACAGTAAGTAAGATGTTTCATGGAAAATATTTTTGATGATGCTGAGATGCAAATTTTGTTTTTAATAATACATTCTATCACTTTCAATTGAATGTGGTAAGCTAACATACAGTGCCAAGAAAAAATGATCCAAAAACCAACATTTAAAAGATGTTTTTGCTTACATTCTGCATTTTATTAAAACTAATGACGAAAAGAGCTGTTGGCTTTTTAGTTTCTAATAATCTATTTTTCAACTTCACTATTGTAAGAAAATAATAAAACATAATAAAACAATGATACGCTTCAAGGGGAAAACATTTAAAACAAAATTTGTAAATTTTCGTCTGCCGAGAGAAAGTGATGCAAATATTAAGCCTAAAAAATTATTCTGCCCTACATAGCACAAACGCCCTATCTGCCAATTCTTTCATTTTTGAGTTATTTTAAAATTTGATACTCTTTTACATTATCCTAACAAATATGAAAAGCCTATCTTTTCCGCAAGTACGTTAAAATTAATAGTGAAAATTGCTCTATCTACAAAACATAACCATACTACTCAAAAACGCCCTATCTACATTCCGATACGACAAATGTATTATTATTTGATTACACTTCATACCTACTAAAAAAACCCGAAAACTTTTTCAACGCGAAAGCTTTTACTGCAGATGCACCTCAAACAAACATATTTGATCCAATATTTAAATACACATAGCGCGCGAAGATATCTGCAACATTTAAAAAAAACACAAATCTATAAATAAATCAACTATAACTAAAATGTAGATAGGTTGTCTATGCTACATAGGGCAATGTTCTAATTGGCTTGTATATCTGGAATAATAAAAGTTTTTAGTATTTGATAGGAATTCCTTGACTGAAACGTTTTCATAATTGTCTAGTATGAAATTCCGCCACTCCTTGTACAATGCACACTTTGTTACTTTTCTTAACCTAACATACAGCTAAATGAACAATGGAAATTTAAAAAAAACTCTAGCGCATCAGAACCGCTAGAAAACTAATTTTCGAAGAAATTGTCTTTGAGTGACCAAAAAATTTGGAAAGACGTAATACACTTTTTTGTAGAATCATATCAACCATTCCTTATCTCAAGCAACAAAACTCAACTATAACACAAATGATGAAAATGTTCAGTGCTGGCAACACTTTCCCGACGAAGCAGCAATAAGTTTACCATAAAGGTAGTTCTACACGATCAGTTCAGTTGTCCGTTCAGTTTCAGTTTCAGTTGAATTGTCAGTTCAGTTAATTTTCTGCTATGTTACTACACGATAAGTTACACATCAGTTCAGTTGTCATTTTTGAAAGTGAAACATCGCGAGGTTTTTGTAGTGATCATGGATGAAGATTGCCTTACTGCTGTTGCGCTATGCTTATCACTAGATAAGCCTAGAAAAAAAGAGCAAAGTGGAGTAGAGAATGGTACCTAAGAAGAAATGTATTATCTCATGTTAACTTGATGAAGGAACTTCACTTTGAACCTTGTGATTGGTCAAACTATTTACGGATGAGTGAGAGTGCTTACAAGGAACTACTGCATTTAGTAACACCGTTAATACAAAAGCAGAATACTGTTATGAAACAAGCCATATCACCTCATGAAAGGTTTAGTGCAACTTTAAGATTTTTGGTCACTGGCAATTCATATAAATGTCTTAGATTTAGTACTGCAATATCAAATCAAAGCCTAAGTATCATAATACCTGAAACCTGCAAAGCCATAAATACGGTGCTAAAAGATTACATAAAGGTAAGCAAATGAAAATCTAGTATTTAATTTTTATACTTTATTCATGCAATTAGTAACAAACATATTTTTATGAGAAACTTTAGCATTACATAGAAGTATTAGCTTGATTGTAATAATCAGCAGTAGACATAAACTGTGTTAGCTGCTCTGAAGATGTAGGAGTACTTACTGCCACATATCTTGTTTCCGGCTCTTGATATATAGGATGAAAGTTTGTTGAATGGGTTACAATATGTGAAGTTTTGTTCAAAGATTTAATTTGACCTTGAAATATTGCATCATTAATAATTTTTTGCACAAACGGTATCATATCAGGTGTCACATTGCTCAGCTCTTGTGCAATGTGCATGCCAAATGATTCGTATTTAGACTTCTCTTTGCTGCTGTTCTGCAGTCGATTAGCAACCAATTGTACAACTTTTCCATTCGATATATTTTTTTCATTCCTATCGACCTCTTTCTTCTGGCAGTAAAGGATGTTGAAGTGCTCGGACGTGGGAACTGATGGTCACTAGAGTTTGTTGAGTTTTCTTCAAATGTGTCTTCATTTTCCAGTGTAGTTCACTGCCCTTCCTCCTGCAACGAATATATTTGAATTAGATTAACAATGGAGTAGTACTAAACCAATTATTTATTGCCTTTTTTCAGATACCCAGCAACGAAAATGAATGGAGTACAATAGCAGATGGTTTTAAAGACAGGTGGCAATTTCCCTATTGCTTGGGGGCTGTTGATGGAAAACATATTCGCATAATACCTCCAGAAGAAAGTGGGTCATTATATTGGAATAACAAAAAATTTAACAGTATTGTCCTCATGGCAATAGCAAATTCGAACTACGAATTTATTATGTGTGACGTCGGAACCAACGGAGGCATATCAGATGGTGGAGTTATTAACAACACGAAGTTTTATGAAAAGTTACTTAATAATGATTTAAGATTACCTCCCGATGATACGACAACCTGCAACGCCTCTCAGCTGCCATATGTATTTATAGGAGATGAAGCATTCACTTTGAGGCGGAACTTTTTGAAGCCATTTAATAAGAAGCAATTATGTTATGACCGTATGGTTTTCAACTACAGGCTGTCAAGGGCAAGACGTGTTGTTGAAAATGCATTTGGAATATTAACAAACAGATTCCAAATATTTAATTCTGCTATAAATTTAAAAAAAATCCATAACGTGGACGTTGTTGTCTTGACATGCTGTTATCTACATAATTTTTTAAAAAGAAAGTCCAAGCATTCCTACACACCTTCCCAGTTAAATGAGTCAGTCACAGATCCAATAATTGAGGTGCAAGGGGTTGAACCACTTCAGGTAACCAACAGAAATAACATAAATATCAGCGCAGATGCCAAGGTTTCCAGAAATAAATACGTGGATTATTTTGCAAACGTTGGTAAACTTGATTGGCAAGATGAAATAGTTCAAAGTAGATATATGCCATAATTGCTGTTTTCTTTCATTACATTACATGTAAAAATTTATATGAAATAAAGAAAATAATAAGAATTGACTTACCTCATCTCCCCCATTCTCAGTATCACTGCTATGGTTAGGGTCAATAGTGTTGATACTCGCTCGATTTGTTTGCTGATCATGGAGAAACGAAAAAAGTTCATAATACCACAATGTTGGTGTTTTATCCGAATGCTTCACCTTTTTCCACTCTTTGTTGTAAGCTGAGCGCAAACTATTAATTTTTTTTTTAACCATGTAAACAGTTGCTTCTTCATTATATTCTTTATATTTTTCAAGTAACACCTGATAACATGACTCTTTTTTAATTGTGTTTTGATACTGAGGGCCACATTTTTTCCATAAACATGGAAAGTTACGATAAATTTCTATGAATTCACTAACAAAGTCATGATCTTTTCGTGACATTTTCACAAAACGATGTGCACACAAACTGAGTAAACAGTAAACGAAACAAACTGAAACGTGAACGGGAAAGTCTGTCTATATGTCAGTTTCTTATAATTTCAACTGATAACTGAACTGGGCTCCATGCGATTTCCATGGAGCCTCAGTTCAGTTTTCAGTTTGACTTTCCCTTCAGTTTTTGCAGTCCACAAGTCAGTTTAACTGACAGTTCAACTGAAACTGAAACTGAACGGACAACTGAACTGATCGTGTAGAACTACCTTAACAATCTCATACTTAAATCAACTTATCCTTTGAATTTCGTTCTCATCGGAGGATTTCATCGAAAGTTTCAGCGGTTAAACGTTGTTTGAGGCTGCCATCCGAAAAATGTTCAAAAATCGGAAAATTTAAAAATTGTTTTCTTATTTTTATCGCAAATGCTTTGCATATGAGTATGTAATTTCAAGCATCTGTTGGTGCAATATTTACGAAAATGGCTAATGCTGGTTACCCTGTGTCAGCAGCAGAGCAAAATATATACCAAATCTGCTTCACGTTAAGTTAAATTCAACCAGTAAATTTCGTTTCGATTGAATCACTGCGCTGGAAGTTGTACGGGTGAAAAGAATTTTAGGGTTGCCACCCTCAAAAGTTTTTAAATTTTTAAACCGTTAATATTTGTTGTTAATTTTCATTGCAGGATTATTCCCATTTGCAAATCTAATGACATAATCGCTCAGTAAAGAAATTCCACAAAATTACAAAAATGGTCATAGCTGGCAGCCCTTTCATGATTTTTGTACGAAATTCCTACGACTTTTACTTCACATTAAGGTCCATTTACTGCATGAACTTCGTTTTGATTTCTGCACTGGACCGGAAGCTATAGGGAAAAAGCTTTATTTTGCTGAGCAAATTTGCAAGATTTATGAGACAAAAATCACCATAGCTGGCAGCTCTATTCTAATTTTCAACCAAATTTTTACCAAATATTACATAGAGTAAGATTCAAGTACTGTGTGAGTTTTGTTAAAATCTGATGGCTGAATCGGAAGTTATATGCCAAAAAGCTGTTTTTTTTCTCAGTGATTTTTCAAGATGGTACCACTGCCACAGGGTTGCCCGCATTTCAAAATCACTTCTATCAGACCTGGTCCTAGCTAATACCAACATGTTCTGTGAATTTCATTATGATCGGATAATCCGGTCATCAGTTCTCGTGAACAGAACTTTCGAGTGCTGAAAATAGAGGTAATTTGGTGATGGGTTGCCGTTCTTGTGCAAATCGGAATTTTCAAAATTTCAATTTGACATGATGGACAAAGTTCAAAATTTATCAATGATTTGAAACTTTTGTCAAAAATCAAAAATTTTTGAGGAGGGTCAATGATTTGAAGGATTTTTTCAGGAGCCTGCCGTAGCTACAGGGTTACCCGTACAACCTTGAAAACCAATATGTGCTAAGTCCTAGTCAACATCAATACGCTCTGCAATTTTCACGATGATCCGATGTTTTGATCACAAGTAATGACAAATCAAAATTTGAAAAAAAATCCTTGCCTACTTTTAGGCACTTAGCACCCACACACGGCTCAAAAATTTCAATTCTTTATCATAGACAAGCTAAGAACATAATTAATTTTCATTCCCAATACTTTTTTTTAACAAAAATTTACACTGCTTGGAAATATAGGAGTACCTCGAAATTCACTAAAACGCTCGCCGCCGCCGAAAGGTTTAGGATATCTGAATTTGAGAAAGTCGTGGACCTACCTACTATATGTATCTACGTTCTTCGAAAATTTCAGCTTAATCGAATCGGCCACTCCAGAGATTATCTCGGAAAATCATTTTGCTGATATATATATATATATATATATATATATATATATATATATATATATATATATATATATATATATATATATATATATATATATATATATATATATATATATATATATATATATATATATATATATATAAAGAAATATGAATTTTCAGCGAAACGAGTTTAATACTAATGTTCTTCGAACATTAGCAACTAGTGGTTATATTACTTTGGTCTGATGACTCTTATTACTAATGTTCGAAGAACATTAGTATTAAAATCGATTCGCCTAAAAATTCATATTTCCATATATGCATATATATATATATATATATATATATATATATATATATATATATATATATATATATATATATATATATATATATATACATATATATATAAATATATATATATATATATATATATATATATATATATATATATATATATATATATAATGAAAAAAAAATTCTCTGGAACGCGCCATCGATCATTGATAAATTTATCAATGATAAAAGGTTCAGGGCTCACCAAATGCTAATTATCTTTAACCCTTTGGCGCCGGCGGCCATTTTAGTGATATTTTAGATATGCTATTATTCTATCAAAATATAGTTTTCAGAAAAACTAAGTTTGCGAAATGAATTTCGAACGACTTCTTCAAAAATTTTTAATAAGGTTTTTCTTTGTGGACGCTAGGTGCCTAAAATGAAATCGGGAAAATTTTGAAATTTTTTGAATTGCGATAGCTTTTGACAGAGCTATTGAAACAGAACATATTGATGTTACTTACTGAACATATTGATGTTACTAAGTTGTGTACTAGTTTTGTATGAACGTGCTGGCAATCCTGTAGCTCCGGCAGGTGCTGAAAATGAAAACCTTCAAACCATCGACTCTCTCGAAAGATTTTCGCTTTTAAGAATAAAAGCAATTCATATGCAAATCTTATGCTTTGTCTACGCAGTCATAGTAAAACTTTGGAAATTCAATATCGAACCAGAACGGCAACCGTTCCCAAATTTGCCTATATTTTTAGCATCAAAAACTTCTGCTCACGGGAACTCACGACCTAATAGTCAAATACAGTTAAAATTCGCAGAATGTATTGGACTTAAATAGGACCAAGTTTGATAGAAGCGATTTGGATATGCGGGCAATTCTGTGCCAGTGGTGCCATCTTGAAAAATCACTAAGAAAAAACATATATACGAGTATGTGTGATTTTATCCACCTTTATGAAAATGTTCCTTGTTTGTGGGAAATCTAAAGTAAAGACTTCATTGATTTGTAAAGCCTAGTATTATACTATTCGCCTCTATTATACTGTATTATACTCAATCCCAAGACTGAGTTTAAAAACGTTTTTTGAAACATCGAAATTAGGCCAGGTAATACTTAAGAGTGGTCGTAAAAGTTTGATGTACAGGAATTTTACTGGCATCGCTTCTTGAAGTGAAAATTTTCCGTATTTAATTGCAAAAATTTTAACACCTGAATCAGAAGCGGTGTTAGATTAAAGCACTTGCAGGAAATGAAATTATATTTATCGAACGTGCAGACTCAACATTTAACAAAAATTTGACTGTGCCAGTGTTAAGCTGATTTTGGTATCTTTTCGAAACGTCTGGTTAATAAATTGTGTCGGCTTCTGAGAGAGGTAGAAATAGTTAAGCAAAACTGATTTACTATTTGGAGCACTAAGTGGAATTAAGGAAAATCAACCGGAACATAAAAATGAAGTTTTACAAAAATGTAAAACCAACACCAAAGCAAACTGGCTCAAAACCAGCAAACAGTCCATGCATTTTTAATGACAGCAGGTACAACCTTGTACTTTTTGCTGCGTAGGTGCCTCTTATATTTATTCAAAAGTCATTTATTAAAAAGTCATACACAAAAAAAACTCATAGTTGGCGTTTTAAATCACCATGAAAACTACACTATGAAAGCCTTTATAAGTATGGAAATAAGATATGTTTCTTTCGGTTTGTTGTTAGATTCTATTGAACTGGACTTTAAAGATTTCATTGATTTTTGTCGTTAAATATTCCTCGAATCTGTCCAAAGCTACCCAGTAAACATTTCGTTCTGCATCAACCGAATAGGGTAGTTCCGGTTAACCAAATCCCACTCGAAGCCTATAGGTTTATAATTGAGGTGAATGAGTGGCGCCTGCGACCCGTCTTCGACGAGTTAGACCGGGACCCAAAGAATCCTACCCGGGACACAAGCTCCTTTGGCTAGCAGGGTAACAAAGCCTCTATACTTTTGAGGTTATATTGTGGCTAACGTAGATGAAATTCATGACGGATAAATTCGACGTAGCATCCCTCTTCCAGGAGCTTATCTGACCCAGTTTTTGTAACCCACCTCAGCCGCATGGACCCAGAAAAGTGGTATGCAAGCATAGTCGGATAAAAAGCATAGGTGGGATAAAAAGTTACTTCGCTTATGCGGACCAAGGGCATATGCGGCCATTTCTAAGGTACCCTGCTCCAGAGAAAAATAATACTTTTATTACCTTGTTGATGGTTATCTATAAAACTTTAATGGCTGGCTCTCAGTTAGAATTTGGTTCCATTGAGATGGCCTACTATCCTTCCATTTTCAAATCGCTATAAATTCCTCCATTCCTCTGGTTCCAAATGCAACTTCTCCAATAGATTCAGATGCAAATTTTTTCCTCGATAGCACCGCCCCAAACTCTCAATTCTTTTTCGCTCTTGGGAAAAACTGCCGCCACTGCTTCAAACATGCCATTGCACGCCTCGATGTTTAACCCATTTATATTGGGTTTCGAGATACGGGGGGATGATAAACCTCGTTCATTTTACAGCGATTATGTACATGTTTCACTAAAGGTCTGTACTTTACTCAACTTATGCCATTTTTTTTAGCAAATAAAAATATTTACTTGTTCTCTATTCATATGTAAACTCATTTTCAAATACCCGCTCAAAAATGATGCCTTCTAAATTCAGATTCAATAGTTATTTATTTATATGTATGTATGTATGTATATTAAAAATATTTTAGAAATAATATATCCAATTATGCATCCCAATCAACTAAGAAACTCATGTCTGATGATGTTAAACCACTGTGTCATTACTATTATGCTTCGACTAATTTAATTTGTTCGCCATTATATTTCAGCTTTCTTGATGTCACTCAAAGACATGTAATATAATCAGTGAAATTTTACACCGAGGAGCGTTTACCGTGTTGGGTTCTTCTATGATCAGAACGATAAAACTGTTGCGAGGCTTTTACGTGATGCTTTTCACTTTTAAAGCGATTACCATCGATTTTTGTTGTTGTTGCTTGGTAAAGGAGGTAATAGTTTTATTTCTGGGTGTATAGTAGAACTTCACTACATGCTTTAAAGTTCAGGGTAGGGATTCAAACAAAATTCTTTTGACATTTTCCCACATTTAATAATTCAAGGTTTCGTGAATTGTATTAACAATTTAAGTTTTGCTGTCCAGAATGTGAAATTAAGCATGCGAGCATGAATATACATTTGTACTTAGGTAAAAATAAATTTTGAGATTTCCGCAAGTGGTATCCCTGAAAATCTTACCACCCTATGAGTTTCAATATAGTCTTCGGTTCAAACTGGTACATGACTTTCGACACACGTTAGCTATATGTAATAATATATATGTACTTCGAAATTGCACAATTCCTTTACATTTCTTCGAAAATCGATGTTTTTAGCGGTTCGTATGCGCAAAAGTTTTATTTGATTTAATTCACTGAAATGTGATAGCCTTTGGACGTTTGCTCCTCGAAGCACTCAAGTATTTTGTATGAAGAGGATCTAGCTAATTTGCTACTCAAGTGCTCTGAATTAATAACAACATAATTACAGAGCACAAGATATTCTAAAATTATACCAGGAGTAAGGTAGTCGATGCTCGTGAGCTACTTGTTTGTGTGACTCACAGGTATGTTGATGAATGTGTTTGTAGTTATCCTTCAGGGTCCTATAAGTTTAAGTATTTTTCAATTAGCAAATAGTACCAGAAGCTCTTGAATAAACACCTTACGCCAAATAATCGGTAGTGGTTAGGGTTGCCAACTCTCCCGGAATTCCGGGATTCTCCCGGAAAAATACAGTTCACTTAAAAAATCTCCCGGCTCCCGGATTGCAGTTAATGTCTCCCGGAAATTTGACGTAAATTGCCTTCACGGAATTTTTATATTTTTATTTATATTTTATGCTCGCTTTTATATGCTTATAAATAATACAATATTAATGATTAAAATTCGTAAATCGCACTAGATTTGTACAATTGATTAAATAAAAGATCTGAGTGCTTCTCTATATGAGCCAATAAATGAGGATAAATTGTACGACGATTACTGTTTGCTGCGAGAAGTGCATGACTTTGTTGCAAGTAAAACAAAGAAGGAAGACTTGCGTTGGGTTAATTTTTTTGAAAAATGTAAAGAAGAATCGGAAAGAAATAAAAAATTTGTTACATTCGCTGTATCGGTCCCTATCTGCAAATGTGCCGCTGATCGTGTTTTCAGCGTTGTAAACGAACTGTGGTCATTAGATATATAATACCAGTTCTGCCGCACTTAAGAGGAGCAAAAAGGGTGCAAATAAGAGGAGCAATAAGGACATGGTGAATTCGATTATCGGCCCGCGCATGACGTAAGCGATGATCTTTGAACTAATAAACAGCTCAACAGGGCTTTTAGCTTCACTGGGCTGTTTATTAGTTCAACTACCCTATTTATCAGCCCAACTGTGCTGTCAGCTCAACAAGGTTCTTTATAAGTTCAACAGGGTTGTTTATCAGTTCAGCTAGGCTGTTTATCAGCTCAACTAGGCTGTTTATCAGTTCGAGATTATCGCTTACGTCATGCGTGGGATGCGCATGCCGATAATGCAGGCACCATGTCCTTATTGCTCCTCTTTGCTCCTCTTTTTTACTCTTCTTTTGCTCCTCTTAAAATCAATGTGGTATTATATATCTACTGTCGTGACAAAATAATGAAATACATGTAAAATCAAAAATTCAGGTATGCACAGAATTTAATTGCACATGTAAAGGATTCTATAGCTTTATCCCTGCAAATCAAAAAACATTACAAGCAACTCGTTGTGTAAAGAAATATCATTTTAAATAAATTAAATTGTTTTTCACATATTTTTTTATTTTCCTCCCGGATTTTTTTATTTTCCTCCCGGATTTCCGATCCACTGAGTTGGCAACCCTAGTAGTGGTTAGTATATTTCGTCTTCGGTGAAAGTGCTGATATAGACACGAATATCTAAAAACTTTCGACGTTTCTGATTAACTGAAAATTCTACTTTATCCCATATTTTATTTTGCTTTTCCGAATTTGAAAGTCTGAACGCATGGAATAAATAATTAACAAACCTCCGCAAGAAAATGTAATGGAAGATAGAAGTATAGCTCAATGTACGGACTACTCAAAGTTCTTGTCTAACATAAGTATGAATTTCATCATTCACTCGAAAACTTTTTCTTTGGAAACTCAAACGACTGAAAAACAATGTTAATCTTTGTTCTACTTCGGAAAAGTCTTAACAGCTTTTCGGAAAATGCTTTCATATCTATAATACTTTTTGAATGCTACGAGATTTTTCAACTTTTTCCGGTTTCCGCAAATAACTTTCAGAAACGTAAATATGCAGAAATATTTTATATCTTTTGAAGTTCTCCAACTTGAATTGTCCTTGTTCCAAAGTCAGCAGTCAAATTATGGGAAGTAAAAATAATTCCATGCGATACACTTTAGAGAGAATGAAAATTGAAAATTTTCTGATGGGTTTCAAGTTGTTAAGAATTTTTTCGTCTCATAAATCATGAAATTATTCATGATTGCTTTGTTCGTGCAGTTCACTTTTAATACCAGTGCCATCAATATTGAAGATTTCAGAAATTAAAACATATGTTTTAGAAATTATACTTTCACAAAATTGTAAAATATTTTTTGTTCATTTTTTGTATATACATATGTATGTATTTATATCAGAAATAAATAGCCTGAAAAATGCACACAAAGCTTGACAAAGCCTGCATGATGTTTGTGACTAAGATCCGGTTAATCTCTTAATATTTGGTGTTTCTGTTCGAGCACAACAAATAAATGTAGTTTTTATTTTCAAGCCAACTTCATGTTAAAAACTTGTAAATTTAGACATTAGCCGTTTTCTTAGCAAGCTTTTTTTTAGAAAAAAATGATGACGGTTGAAGTAAAATTTTTATGTCAGAGAGAAACAATGGTAGGTTGAAAAGAATTGTAGAGAAAGGATTGAGTCGTATGGAAAATAAATAGTTTCTTTTTCAATTTTGACAAATGTGATTTTTACATTTTAACGAACCCAAAGACAGTGTCAAGCGACTCACTTAATTGTTCATGGTGCCCCGGGTGAGGAAATCACATTTGTCTTGCTTGTGAGGAAATATCAGCTCGATCCCTAGATAAAGGTGCAATCATCAAGTGCGTTTTCAATTAGTGATTTTTCTTGCTTCGGATTTCGTATCGTTCCGGTCGAACTCTCAATTGTTCAAATACATTCGACATCGCATTTAGACAGCTTATTCGAGTGGTACTGGTTGTTCTTCATTCCATCGTTTCGATCATCGCACCAGCTAAGATGTCTGTTATTGAGGAAGATTTAGATGGTTTAATCGCTCTTCAAATGGATGCTTTGCAACGGGTCGCCAAATGTTTAACGAATCATAAGAAAACCGGTGATTCTCGTCGCACAAGGTCCTACTTTGAAGGAAGGCTCAACACACTTAAAGAACTTCGCTCTCAATTCAATCAGCGGCATCAGCAGCTTGTTCAAGGTGATTTAGAGGCAAGTAATGATTATTATACACAAGATTATACCGATCAATTTGAAGAGAAGTATCTTGAGGTTTATAGTGAATTAATCGAGGATTTTGGTACGAAATTTTCACAACCAAAACCGACTGCAACAACAACTGAGGCGTCGATTGATTTGAATTCCACTGTGGTAAATGGCTCAACATCACAACAGTTGCCTGCAATGTCATTCACACGTTTTTCGGGCATGCCGGCGCCAGAATTTTCCGGCAAGTACACCGATTGGCCAGCATTTTACGACTCATTTTTGCGTTTGGTGCATAATAACAATCAAATCCAAACGATTGAAAAGTTTCATTTACTCAAACAAGCTTTGAAGAACACTTTAGATAGTGATATTCGTGAAATGCCGCTTACCACAGCAAACTATGATGAAGCTTGGAATTCCGTTATCGAACGCTATCACCATAGTCGAGTGTTGTTCACGCATTTTATGCACCTATTCACTTTGCAACCGGTCGTTACAAGGGAAAATGCGACTGATCTGAAACAGTTAGTCGAAACATCCCGTACATGTTTGAATGCATTGAAGCAACTGAAAGTCGAAGTGGATGATTGTGGCCATGTTTTTGCACATTTATTGATTGAGAAATTGTCAAAATCTACAATCCAATTATGGGAACAAAAATTGGGAGAGTCTACTGAAATTCCTACATTTAAAGCTCTTACCGATTTTCTAACCGCTCGATATCGCACACTCGAAGCTATTGATTTACGTTCACAACCCATTGATTTACATCGATCAGCCTCGAATTCGCACCCTAAAACTATACAAAACAATCTAAAATCGAGTCAAAATCATCGCTCCCACGCGTCGCATCGATCCGAGACTCGCATTCATCATATGTCCACTGTAAATGACCGCCCAGCAACCGTTATCTGTGTGTTCTGTCAAGGCCCACATATTCTTCGTAAATGCCCATCGTTCCGTCAGAAGGACAACTTTGCACGCAAGGCTTTTGTCGATACAACAAGTCTTTGCTCAAATTGCCTCAGTTCCACGCACCAATTAAAGTCTTGTCTCAGTGAGAGAAATTGCAATGTATGTTGCCAACGACATCACACTCTTATTCATCAGCCAACACAATCAACATCCAATTTTAGTGCGAATTCATCGAAACAAAATAAAAGCAATGAGGGGCTTTGCACCGTAACTAATCACATACAACAGGTAGCACCAGTGCTTTTCAATTCAACAAAGTTCCATTCTGCAGCCAATGTTTTGCTACCAACAGCAATAATCAAAATCATCAAACCAGATGGCTCAAAGTTTTTGATTCGCACTCTCGTTGATCAAGGCTCCACTGGAGCTCTAATTTCTGAACGTGTTTGTCAAACACTACAATTGAAGCGCCTTCCATTCAACACGGTTATACAATTTCCAAATGAACAGAAATCAGTGGGAAGGTCAATTGTGCACATTATATACCAATCACGCCTCAACGACAAAAAATTTGAAGCTTTTGCGTCAGTTGTTAAAAATGTTACCATTAATTTACCAACATCGACTTTAACGTACCATGATTGGCCACACCTTCGAGGTTTGGAATTGGCCGATCCAGATTTTCACCGCTCAGCTCCGCTCGATATGCTCATTGGATCTGATTCGTATGCTGATATTTTGCTTGACGGACTTCGAAAGGGTCATCAAAACGAACCAATCGCTCAGAATTCTCATCTAGGTTGGCTCGTTTCTGGCAAGGCATTTGAAAAACCAATACAATCATCGACTGAACCAGCTACAGTTCATTGTTCACACGTTTCGCTGGAACAATTGGACACATTGGTGAAACAATTTTACTCGCTGGAAAGTATTCCAGCCGATCAACAATATACATCTGAACAGCAATGGTGTCGTAATTTCTACAATCGTACAACCGTGAGACAGCCAAATGGGAAGTATTTGGTTCGCTTACCACTTAAAACGCTATTTGATCCCAGCCAAATCATCGGCAAATCGCGTCAAATAGCTAAAAATCGTTTTCATCAGCTCGAAAGGAAATTGAATCGTCATCCCGAAGTGCACGAACAATATCATAAGACGATTCGAGAGTATTTTGATCTGAAGCAAATTATACCTGTCTCAACAACTGAAGACATGCATTTGCGGTTCAACGAATACAACCGACCTTTTTACACATGCTGCACATTACCACACCATGCCGTCATTAAAGCTGATAGTCTCACCACAAAATGCCGTGTGTTGTACGATGCATCAGCCAAATCATCCAATGGGAAATCATTGAATGACATTTTGTGCACAGGTCCACGACTTCAGAACGATTTATCCGCTGTTTTATTAAACTGGCGTTTACACAAGTACGTCATCACCGCTGATATTACTCGAATGTATCGATGCATCGATGTGCACGAAGACGATGCTGAGTATCAGCGCATCTTATGGTATAATCCGGACGGATTGCTGCAAGAATACAAACTTACTACCGTTACCTTTGGTACAGCCAGTGCACCGTACACTGCCATCGAAACTTTGCACCGAATCGCTCACGATATGCATGATCATTATCCTTTGGCTGTCAAGGTGCTCCGAAACGAAGTATATGTCGATGATATTTACACCGGCAGTCATACGATTGACAATACGCTTGCCATTCGTGATCAAACTGCAGCGGCTTTAGAGTCAGCTGGTATGGCATTACACAAATGGGCTAGTAGTTCTTCCGAACTAATCAAGTCAATTCCAACCGAACTTCAAAGCAGTGCAACCGCGTTAGAATTGAATAGTAATGAAATGCTCAAAACATTAGGCATGCGATGGCAACCGTCAGCTGATTTATTTCGATATAAAATCAACTTCGACTTGGTTCCAGAGAAAGGAAACATCACAAAACGGACTGTTCTGTCAACCACCGCAAAGTTGTTCGATCCAATGGGATTGATCAATCCAGTTGTACTCGTAGCAAAAATTTTTCTGAAGCGAATCTGGACCCGCAACTTGGAATGGGATGAACAGTTGCCAACAGATTTGCGTATTGAGTGGCTCCGATTTTTGGAAAGTTTAACGATAATTAACGAAATTCAAATTCCACGTTGGTTACATTCTTCACCAAATGTACGGCGAGCTGAGTTGCATACGTTCTGTGACGGATCATTACATGCATACGCTGCCGTTTCATATATTCGCATCGAAGATGAAAAGGGTAACTTTCACAATAATATCATTGCTGCAAAAAGTAAAGTTACCCCGAAACCACCTATCAACATTCCACGCATCGAATTATGCGCTGCCGTGCTTGGTTTAAAGTTGGCTAAGTGGATAACTAAGCATCTTTCTATTCCCAAGGATACGATTTCAATATATTACTGGGTTGACGCCACGATAGTATTATCCTGGATTCGGGGTGACATAAATCGTTGGCCAACCTTTGTCGCCAATCGAATTGGGCAGATTCACACCGATTCCCATATAAAACAATGGCATCACATATCGACACACGATAACCCAGCCGACATTGCATCACGTGGTTCCTTACCAGCACAACTTCTCGAATCAAAATTGTATTGGAATGGGCCCGACTGGCTGAGTCAATCACAAAGCAATTGGCCAGTCACAGATTGGACATTTTTGGAAAAAGAAAATGTCGAACAAATAATCAACGTCGCCATCAATGGATCTGAGCCACTATTTCTGGCAAAGTATTCTTCATTTTTGCAACTTCGTCGTATCGTAGTTTTACTCTTCCGATTCAGATATAATTGTACAGTGCCACAAAACCACCGTCGTTATGGAGCCAGCACTGTGGAAGAGCTTAACTCCAGTTTGTTTGCACTGATTCGAATAGTTCAACGAGAATGCTTTTCATCAGAACTTAAGACCATTTCAAAAAATGGAACTGTGCCAAATAACAGTGTTCTTACAAGCCTAGCTCCTTTCCTCGATCAGTACGGCATTTTGAGAGTGCTCGGAAGAGGGCGGAATTCACGTTTGCCTTACAGTCAAAAGCATCCAATCATCCTACCTAAATATAATCGTTTCACTGAATTACTCATTGATTACGCTCATCAAGCCACTCTTCACGGTGGACCAACATTAACATTAACGTTTCTACGAAAACGATTTTGGATAGTTCATGCTAGAAAAGTCGTTGCGATTCAATTGAGAAAATGCGTGAAATGTGCCAGAGCCGATCCAAAACCAGTGCAGCAGCTAATGGGTGACTTGCCACAGCATCGTGTCATCGGTTTTGTACGACCGTTTCTAGCAACTGGTGTTGACTACACTGGGGCATTCGAATTGAAAGCATCGAGATACCGTGGTCACAACACCTACAAGGGTTACATCGCTCTTTTTGTGTGTCTAGCGACTAAAGCTATTCACCTTGAAGCTGTTACTGGTATGGACACATACGCATTTTTAAATGCCCTTCATCGTTTCGTCGGTCGACGGGGTTTATGCCATGATATATATAGTGATTGTGGCAGTAATTTTATTGGAGCTGATAAGGTTTTAAAAACTAAAGCTATTGAATTTGCTGCTGGCGTCAAAAAGGATATCGCACCAATTTTAGCTGATAAAGGAATCCAATGGCACTTTACTCCACCGTATTCACCGAATTTTGGTGGCATTTGGGAAGCTAATGTCAAGGCTACCAAACGTCATCTGCATCGTGCGTTCACTGGTTTGCGTTTAACGTACGAAGAACTTTCAACTGCGCTTGTCCGCATTGAATCCTGTTTAAATTCACGTCCGATTTGCCCGTTAAATGCGAATACTGACGATCTTGAGGTGTTGACTCCAGGCCATTTCCTTATTGGAGATGCCTTATTAGCACCACCTGAACCATCGATCATGGATCTATCGCCAACACGCCGTTATTGCATCATTCAGCGTATCATCCAACAATTTTGGTCCAAATGGTCATCGGATTGGCTTAGTCATTTGCAATCCAGACCAAAATGGGCGTCTCAACACGAAAACTTGATGGCAAATGACATGGTAGTAGTAAAAGACGATCGTTTGCCACCAAACAAATGGACATTAGGCCGCATAATTAAAACTCATCCTGGCGATGATGGTTTAGTTCGTGTGGTAAGTGTGCGAACGAAATGCGGTATTCATAAACGATCAATTTCCAAGATTTGCAAGCTGCCTGTCCAAAATCAAAGTACCGAAGACAACCAACAAGCATAAGCAAAGGACTTCAACCTACTCTTACAGCATTCGCATCCAACCCAATGAAAGTCATGGCAAATGGTTGATTCGTATACAACGATTGTTGCACAGTGGGCCGGCATGTTCGAGCACAACAAATAAATGTAGTTTTTATTTTCAAGCCAACTTCATGTTAAAAACTTGTAAATTTAGACATTAGCCGTTTTCTTAGCAAGCTTTTTTTTTAGAAAAAAATGATGACGGTTGAAGTAAAATTTTTATGTCAGAGAGAAACAATGGTAGGTTGAAAAGAATTGTAGAGAAAGGATTGAGTCGTATGGAAAATAAATAGTTTCTTTTTCAATTTTGACAAATGTGATTTTTACATTTTAACGAACCCAAAGACAGTGTCAAGCGACTCACTTAATTGTTCAGTTTCTTCATATTTATACTACTTCATATTTATATATATATATATATATATATATATATATATATATATATATATATATATATATATATATATATATATATATATATATATATATATATATATAGATATATATATATATATATATATATATAGGTAACAATTAGAAACAGAGAATTATGGTCATGAGCGAAACTTTGAAAATATTTTACTCTTTGACTCCTCGTCCATACTTTGTAGTATATAACTACTCTAAGTTTTGTTTACAAGTTATTTTATGATGTTTGACGGCTTAGGTTTTTTAAATAATAAAGTGGAGTTAACAAATGAGCAAAAAGTGATTTTTTTTAAATTTTACTACATAAATGGAAAATCTGTTGCCACAGCAATCCATGACATTGTACAAAACCGAACCTATGCCATCCAATACGGCCTTCTATAGGTAAGTTATATTTTGTATTTCTTTTTATTGTTTTCTTTATTTATTTAACTTTGTACTTTATTTATAGCCTCATTTTCCTATTTCTTGAATTCGTAATTTTTTTTTTAATACCTATTTTGGTTCATAGAGAAATTTTTGACTCACGCAACTTTAGATGATGGACGATCTGAAAATCCTGGACCTGCTTTTAAAGTTACGACTCCAGAAGCCTTAGATCGTGTTGAGGCCTATTTTCGTGATAATCTTCAGATCTCTATTACAAGAGCAAGCCAAATAATTGGTAACAATCGGGAAGCACTAAGAAAAATGCAAGAATTGTTTCCATCCATCCCTAGAAAATCACAACACATCAGCTTTTGTCTGATCCAGCGAGGAAAAAGTGACCGCTGTGAAAACATCTACCAGTAAGCTTTGGAATATCAACTCTTCAATGAAATAAAAAGTTCGGTCAAAAACAACTGTTCCGAAAAGTGATTTTACATTTTATAATTCTAGGTCTCCAATGCTAGACGCAGTTGACTCTCCGCGGTGACTTTAAGCGCCCCGACCGGCACCCCATCAGTTATTCCAGTTATTCATCTTGGACACTGCACTGTTTAGCTTCTCATCCGTAAAGAGAGAAACATCCGCGTGGTGATGGGCTTATCAGTCCTTGGCGCCAGGAACAGTGAACCAACGATACGATCCATGGATATTTGATCCATGAGTCTACGGGGGACCAATTTGTAGCCATCGCCCCACAAATTTGACTGAAAGAGCCTGCTTTTTGGCATGTTTGCTCGTCGTGATGGCCTTGGTCAGCTTCTTTTTTGCCGCAATTCAAGCAAAAGATAGCTCAGCCAATCCCGGTCTATTTCTGCCTCGCTGCGCCCTATGCCTGCACGCCAAAGCAATGCGTCGCAGTTCGAAGATTTCTTCGTTCCACCAGTACGCATTTTGCTTCCTACAAAAAGGTTTTCGTTTGTGCATTAGAGCTTAACACGCCTTGCGAATCCACCTTATGGTGCTGTTAGTTGTGACTTCTACTGCTGCCTTCCACCCTCGCAACCAGCAATGCCACCATCTCGTGCCTGCTCAGTTTAGCGGCATTCCAGCCTAGTCACTCACAGGAAGAGCGGTGGCGTCTTTGATAGCCCTCAGCGTTTTGGAAGATGGTGTAACTGTGTAGCGCTGAGTAGCCTAGTGAGCAGAGCATTGGCTTCTCGTGTATGGAGTCCTTGGTTCCAATCCAGGTTCAGGCGAGGGTCCGCGCACCCAGCTTTGAGCTCACATAGCTTTAATTAGATACCTGAATTAATCACGGGGTAAAATGAGTCGTGAAACTAATCACTTCACACTCGTATTCACTTTGATTGTTAATTTGTAGTGAAGCTCTCTACCAGCTTCAACACCTAGACCAGTATGCGGGTTGTCGTGGGATTACTTCTTTTTTAATTGTGATCACTCACAGTGTAACCTTCCAGCATCACCCTCCAATGGCTGATGAGTGCCGCAATGATGCCAAATCCGGGCTTTTGGAATGTTGAAGTTTAACCTATATTATGCCTTGTTTGGCTAATAAATAAAATAAAATAAATAATAAAAATAAAAGTAAATAAATACCAACAAACCCAACCTTGATGCCATCTCGACTATTAACTGTTTTCGGTGGGCATGCTTCATGCCAATGCTTCTCTGCAGCCCTGCAGGTTGCTTTGAATGACTCTCATGCCTTTTCCTGCTTTTTCTTGGCATCGAGTACGTCTTTGAAAACCCGACAGGCACTCGATCTTATTAGGTGCTTGGTGGCATTTGTATTATGTTTCTCAATGCATAACATGTACTGAGCCAGCGCAGAGCAGTCTACTGCCCAATAGCCAACCTGTCCAGACTTCAAACAGCTGGCGCACCGGTCCGGATCCTTACAGCCACGCCTTGTATTGTCGTAGCCTAGGCACCGGTAGCAACTTGTTACCTCAGCTCACTTTCTCACTCGGGTGCTTACTATTACCACCCGGACTCGACTCGGCTTGAGGATTTTGGATGGTGATGCTTCATCCGGCTCCACTACAATTCACCTCTGTTCTAAGGGGAATATTGTGGTTTTCACCTAGCCGGCTCCTTCGTTTCGAGCCTCTTGTTTGTTGGCGCATGTTACCTCTTCGCTGGCTGTGAGGCAATCCAGGTCGAGAAGCTCGATCTGGATTCTAGGAGTCACAAGCTTTACGTCCCCCCGGCAATCTACGGTGGTCTGGATCAAGTCCTGCAATGTCGTTCGGTCATTGCAGCACGTAATTCCAGAAAGACTCATCGTTCTGCAGTCTTTCTTTTTCATCGTACTTGCGTACCAGTTTCTTCCGCGGAAAAAGTTTGGCGAATGACCCCGAGGACCTCGTAAGCCTTTTCCATCTCATGCTGGCAGCATCAATTCTCTTTCCCCACTGTCTACACCTGCTCTTCCCCTTCTTCTTTTTCTCTTCCACCATTTTTTTGGAAAAACGGTTTTTGTTGTTTTGGGTAAGAAATGGTCGATATGATACCACAAAAAAGTGTATTCAGTCTTTCCACATTGTTGGGTCACTCAAAGACAATTTCTTCGAAAATCAGTTTTCTAGTGGTTCTGATGCGCTAGAGTTTTTTGTTATTGTTGAACGATAAAATGTGTCTTCTATATTCCAAAACCAAAAAAAAAATGTTATGCTGGAGCTGAAAAAAGGTACATGAACAAAGATTGTTTTTTATTGGATTTGTGGATAACCACCTGCTTCTTAGCTGACAGCCTCGTTTGATGGAAATCTGCTAATTCTACTTAATTAATATAGAAAACAATCGATAACAGAGTTTCATTACGTCATTGCCTCTAACCTCACGTTTTTGCCGTGAACGAAAACAGTTTGTCGTCTGAGTGATGAATTCTTCTCCTGGGAACAGTTAATCACTTGTTTTCGCTTTGTACAATAATCGTCTTGCCTTGTTCTTGTTTTCGTTCTAGCAGGAACCATAGACGATACGACGACCGTCAATTAAGAAATTGCCCAGAAATTTTGATAAGCATTCAAGTTATCGACGGATTTTTCGCATTCAGCCTCGTGTTGCGCCCGGAGGATGGAAAAGTTTCCGTAGATTATTTTTGATGGTGTGCCTGTTAGTGAGAAACGATATAAGTCAGACTTGGAAGGAAAACTGGTGTTGCTGCGGTCTACCAGGGAAATATTTTGATGGAGGTATTCAATTTATCACGAGAAAGGGTTCTGGAAATTTAATTTAATTTCAGGGATCTTTTCGTTCTACATGAAAAGCTAAAACTCAGCTAATGAATTGATGAATAAAAGCAGGTTTGATTTTTCTTATCTTTAGTTTAAGTATAAAGTTTTATTGCTTGGTTTTAGATATCGAATTAGGAAAATCAATAGTCTTGCTTAAAATCGAAATTTAAATAACTCTTAGTTGGAAGCGTAGCGGGGTGTAATTGCGCTTTTTTGTTGGTAATTCTAGTTTTGGAGTATAATTTAATATCAACCGTAAGATAAAGTTAGATAGTGAGCTGCGTACCATTACCCTTAGGAGTAGCAATTAATAATGGTTTAAAGTCTCTAGTGGGTTGATTGGATCAAAATAGAGTACAAAGGTCTCTTACAAATGGTAAACGTGATATTTATCTGTTGCTTGAGAGTTTTATTCATAAAAAAACCTGGCTAAGTTGCATTAAATGTAAATAGAGTGGAATAGCGACTTTATTAGCGGGTCACTTATTTTTGCAAGCTACTAATGAAATTTAACGCTCCTCGATTCTTTATATGGCAGATATTCTCGTTTATGCAATTTCGCAGGTGATAAGTAAACTTACAAGTGAAAAGTAAAAAGCACAATTTTGAAGTGATTCCGGGTAGCGTTTGTTCTGTTTAAGAGAGTAATAAACTTCTTCGGAGGAATATTCTCGACGATAAAATATTAATTTTCTTCATACTTTTGAACCAACATGAAGGTATTCATTTGTTGTTTACAATTTTTATTAAATACGTTGATACATTCTTAAAATACATTCTTTATCAGCAAAAATATATGTTTTCAAAACGGATTTGAATCAACTCGAAGGTATCTCTCTTGACTACTACAAGACTGTGAACTCGGAAGCCCTAAGGCAAAATATCCATAGAAAACTCCATGGAATAAACGTCGATCTACGAGTATATATATATATGATTGTTCGTGAAACTGTTTTGTTTTTGAAGCTAGTGCCACTAGCACTTTGACTCCCTTCTTCACGGTTAGTTTGTAGATTTGTAGAATCCTCTTGTAGATTTGCTTCTTAAGGAGAGATATGCACCTAGAATGGTCGGAAAAATCGATTTTTGTTTTTGTATATTTTCTTGAGGATTGAGGTCTCAACAATATCTGGTGGAAACGCCAAGTTAATATTTCTATAAATAAGCTAGTTATAGCCGAGAGAATGAAACGTGTTTTGCGGCGCCGATCCGAGAGGCAGGTATTGTGAACGAAGTGCAGACCTATTTTATGATTCTATTGTGTTTTTGGGGCGTGCTTGGCTTTCCAAAACTGCAATGAGAGCTTCAAACAACTTATTTGGAAGATAGCTCCAAAAACGATGAATAGCGGGGCCAAAATCGTTAACATTGCAGTATTTCTTGCACGTGTTAGGAATATCGGTCGGAGCAGGAGCGCACTTGTACAATGCGCGGGAAGTCGAAAGAAGGTCGAATACGGTGCCGGCAGCAAAAATTAGAAGCTATGAATATTCCGGAGACCGTAGAAGACTTGTACTATGGGCCTGGTATCGATGATTCCATGTAAGTTGACAAATTTAATTATTTATTCATTCCCAAATTTTCAAACGCGTTTTTCTTAAAAACACGTTTTTCAAATCAGTACCCAAAATTTCTCGAAAACCAATGAATCGATTGTCCTAGTTTTTTTTTGTGATTATTTTATTCAGCATAATCTAGTACTTGTTATAGGATTTTTTTAGTTCGTTACTTAGTTTTTGTTTTATAGGCAAAATAATAACTAATTTTTGGTCCTAAAACCAAAATGCATGTTCAAACGTCCGCCATTTTATCATTAATCGATATTTTGAAAATCGGCTATGAAAAGTACTAGATTATTGTGTCTAATTTAATAATCCATTTTGATTTGTTTTTCAGATGATTTTTGAAGAAACACCAGTGGGTACCATTAACGCTGTTTTTTTTACGGTGCTCCAAGGATCATACAATATCCTTATATATTTTTTATAGTTTGAAATAAAAAAAAAATTGAACATATTTTTGAATGTGTATACTTTTAAATAGTTAAACTCCCAATCCGATATTTCAAATAGTTTTCCTTAAAAAAATGCACGAAAATGAACTTTTTTTTCGGCTCCTAGGTGTATATCTCCCCTTAAGTACCCTGGTGCTCGTTAGTCCGGGTGTTTATCATTTTAACTTTATTTTACAAATCTGAAAAAGCTACGAGTGCCGATGGAGAGTCTATTACATTGACAAAACTGAGAGAGTTGTATTGTATGTACTTTTTTTTATAATTGTGCAAGTCAGCGTTTTTGAGGTACCAGGGTTTCCGGTATCAGAGTGGAATAGCGACTTTATTAGCGGGTCACTTATTTTTGCAAGCTACTAATGAAATTTAACGCTCCTCGATTCTTTATATGGCAGATATTCTCGTTTATGCAATTTCGCAGGTGATAAGTAAACTTACAAGTGAAAAGTAAAAAGCACAATTTTGAAGTGATTCCGGGTAGCGTTTGTTCTGTTTAAGAGAGTAATAAACTTCTTCGGAGGAATATTCTCGACGATAAAATATTAATTTTCTTCATACTTTTGAACCAACATGAAGGTATTCATTTGTTGTTTACAATTTTTATTAAATACGTTGATACATTCTTAAAATACATTCTTTATCAGCAAAAATATATGTTTTCAAAACGGATTTGAATCAACTCGAAGGTATCTCTCTTGACTACTACAAGACTGTGAACTCGGAAGCCCTAAGGCAAAATATCCATAGAAAATTCCATGGAATAAACGTCGATCTACGAGTATATATATATATGATTGTTCGTGAAACTGTTTTGTTTTTGAAGCTAGTGCCACTAGCACTTTGACTCCCTTCTTCACGGTTAGTTTGTAGATTTGTAGAATCCTCTTGTAGATTTGCTTCTTAAGGAGAGATATGCACCTAGAATGGTCGGAAAAATCGATTTTTGTTTTTGTATATTTTCTTGAGGATTGAGGTCTCAACAATATCTGGTGGAAACGCCAAGTTAATATTTCTATAAATAAGCTAGTTATAGCCGAGAGAATGAAACGTGTTTTGCGGCGCCGATCCGAGAGGCAGGTATTGTGAACGAAGTGCAGACCTATTTTATGATTCTATTGTGTTTTTGGGGCGTGCTTGGCTTTCCAAAACTGCAATGAGAGCTTCAAACAACTTATTTGGAAGATAGCTCCAAAAACGATGAATAGCGGGGCCAAAATCGTTAACATTGCAGTATTTCTTGCACGTGTTAGGAATATCGGTCGGAGCAGGAGCGCACTTGTACAATGCGCGGGAAGTCGAAAGAAGGTCGAATACGGTGCCGGCAGCAAAAATTAGAAGCTATGAATATTCCGGAGACCGTAGAAGACTTGTACTATGGGCCTGGTATCGATGATTCCATGTAAGTTGACAAATTTAATTATTTATTCATTCCCAAATTTTCAAACGCGTTTTTCTTAAAAACACGTTTTTCAAATCAGTACCCAAAATTTCTCGAAAACCAATGAATCGATTGTCCTAGTTTTTTTTTGTGATTATTTTATTCAGCATAATCTAGTACTTGTTATAGGATTTTTTTAGTTCGTTACTTAGTTTTTGTTTTATAGGCAAAATAATAACTAATTTTTGGTCCTAAAACCAAAATGCATGTTCAAACGTCCGCCATTTTATCATTAATCGATATTTTGAAAATCGGCTATGAAAAGTACTAGATTATTGTGTCTAATTTAATAATCCATTTTGATTTGTTTTTCAGATGATTTTTGAAGAAACACCAGTGGGTACCATTAACGCTGTTTTTTTTACGGTGCTCCAAGGATCATACAATATCCTTATATATTTTTTATAGTTTGAAATAAAAAAAAAATTGAACATATTTTTGAATGTGTATACTTTTAAATAGTTAAACTCCCAATCCGATATTTCAAATAGTTTTCCTTAAAAAAATGCACGAAAATGAACTTTTTTTTCGGCTCCTAGGTGTATATCTCCCCTTAAGTACCCTGGTGCTCGTTAGTCCGGGTGTTTATCATTTTAACTTTATTTTACAAATCTGAAAAAGCTACGAGTGCCGATGGAGAGTCTATTACATTGACAAAACTGAGAGAGTTGTATTGTATGTACTTTTTTTTATAATTGTGCAAGTCAGCGTTTTTGAGGTACCAGGGTTTCCGGTATCAGAGTGGAATAGCGACTTTATTAGCGGGTCACTTATTTTTGCAAGCTACTAATGAAATTTAACGCTCCTCGATTCTTTATATGGCAGATATTCTCGTTTATGCAATTTCGCAGGTGATAAGTAAACTTACAAGTGAAAAGTAAAAAGCACAATTTTGAAGTGATTCCGGGTAGCGTTTGTTCTGTTTAAGAGAGTAATAAACTTCTTCGGAGGAATATTCTCGACGATAAAATATTAATTTTCTTCATACTTTTGAACCAACATGAAGGTATTCATTTGTTGTTTACAATTTTTATTAAATACGTTGATACATTCTTAAAATACATTCTTTATCAGCAAAAATATATGTTTTCAAAACGGATTTGAATCAACTCGAAGGTATCTCTCTTGACTACTACAAGACTGTGAACTCGGAAGCCCTAAGGCAAAATATCCATAGAAAATTCCATGGAATAAACGTCGATCTACGAGTATATATATATATGATTGTTCGTGAAACTGTTTTGTTTTTGAAGCTAGTGCCACTAGCACTTTGACTCCCTTCTTCACGGTTAGTTTGTAGATTTGTAGAATCCTCTTGTAGATTTGCTTCTTAAGGAGAGATATGCACCTAGAATGGTCGGAAAAATCGATTTTTGTTTTTGTATATTTTCTTGAGGATTGAGGTCTCAACAATATCTGGTGGAAACGCCAAGTTAATATTTCTATAAATAAGCTAGTTATAGCCGAGAGAATGAAACGTGTTTTGCGGCGCCGATCCGAGAGGCAGGTATTGTGAACGAAGTGCAGACCTATTTTATGATTCTATTGTGTTTTTGGGGCGTGCTTGGCTTTCCAAAACTGCAATGAGAGCTTCAAACAACTTATTTGGAAGATAGCTCCAAAAACGATGAATAGCGGGGCCAAAATCGTTAACATTGCAGTATTTCTTGCACGTGTTAGGAATATCGGTCGGAGCAGGAGCGCACTTGTACAATGCGCGGGAAGTCGAAAGAAGGTCGAATACGGTGCCGGCAGCAAAAATTAGAAGCTATGAATATTCCGGAGACCGTAGAAGACTTGTACTATGGGCCTGGTATCGATGATTCCATGTAAGTTGACAAATTTAATTATTTATTCATTCCCAAATTTTCAAACGCGTTTTTCTTAAAAACACGTTTTTCAAATCAGTACCCAAAATTTCTCGAAAACCAATGAATCGATTGTCCTAGTTTTTTTTTGTGATTATTTTATTCAGCATAATCTAGTACTTGTTATAGGATTTTTTTAGTTCGTTACTTAGTTTTTGTTTTATAGGCAAAATAATAACTAATTTTTGGTCCTAAAACCAAAATGCATGTTCAAACGTCCGCCATTTTATCATTAATCGATATTTTGAAAATCGGCTATGAAAAGTACTAGATTATTGTGTCTAATTTAATAATCCATTTTGATTTGTTTTTCAGATGATTTTTGAAGAAACACCAGTGGGTACCATTAACGCTGTTTTTTTTACGGTGCTCCAAGGATCATACAATATCCTTATATATTTTTTATAGTTTGAAATAAAAAAAAAATTGAACATATTTTTGAATGTGTATACTTTTAAATAGTTAAACTCCCAATCCGATATTTCAAATAGTTTTCCTTAAAAAAATGCACGAAAATGAACTTTTTTTTCGGCTCCTAGGTGTATATCTCCCCTTAAGTACCCTGGTGCTCGTTAGTCCGGGTGTTTATCATTTTAACTTTATTTTACAAATCTGAAAAAGCTACGAGTGCCGATGGAGAGTCTATTACATTGACAAAACTGAGAGAGTTGTATTGTATGTACTTTTTTTTATAATTGTGCAAGTCAGCGTTTTTGAGGTACCAGGGTTTCTTACATTGAGAGAAAAATCTTGGTAAAATCAACAAATTTCCTTAGTTGTTTTTGCGTCAACTACGGGCTGTAGTTAAAATAACCACAAAAAAATTGTTGATTACTTTTATGTACCATGACGCATGGTTGATGAGCAACGTCCTTGGTGTAATCAACGTCCTTGGTGTAATCAAAAAGTAATCAACCACAAACTATGGTATTCCAACAATGCGCATAGTACGAAATAGTAAATGACTATAGTCTGTGGAGCCCCAACAATAATGAATGATTCAAAAACAATTTTCAGCAGACAAAAATGATTGCTCAACAATTAAATTGTATGCACAACAGGAATGTGTTGATGTGTTGAATGACCGCATAAGAACTATTCGGATGGTTTCTCGACAATTATATAGTGCGCACACATTGAGTGTTTGTTAACTAGTAGCAGTTGACAAACTATTTTATTAATTTGCGATTGCTTTTTTCGTTCTTACGTATGTCGGCTCTAAAGCTTTTCCAAGCAATATTTAATGAGGGAATATGGATTATTTTGCAGATTAAGCCTCCGACAGTAGAATCAAATAGAATTGCCTTTCTGAGATGATTGAAAATTGAAATATAACTTAGTGGTTTCGAAAGCATGCACTGTTTCTCACCAAACATTAGTTCATAGTGCATAGCTTGTAGTGCATACCACTTGCAGTGAGAGATTGTTAATTTTTTTATTTACGTTAGTTGTGTAAATTTTAACTTCTACGACTCATATTCAACAATAATGTGTTTTTATAGAAGTTATTAACTTGGGATCGGTTTTGCGCTTCTTGTCGATAATAACGTAACGGCTTTAAAGCTTTTCGACACTGAACTGATTGACTCGTATCACTGAACTGATTGGCCCTCTCCGTATTATTCGCAGGAATACATGACAGGAATGAAGCTCAGTGTTGTCGCGACTCAAAAGCAAAGCGAATTCATTTCCTATGCGTAAAAATTTCAACTGAAATATCAAAGATATATGCAGTTCTTTTTCACGGTAACTCTAGAACACGGCAATCAAATGCGTAGAAATTGATGGATGAAGTGGTCTATCGACTACTACATAGAAAATTTAATTCCAAACATGAAAAAACGCCCAAATGTCGAAAACATTTTACGTGTCGTAGAATAATTCCAAAGACGTTGCTTACTGAATTACGTTTGTTGATTTCAACTATTGCAAAGTATTTCAAGTACTATAAAAATTGTTATTAATTCAAAATGTTGTAGTGTTGAGTGAATTGATGAATATTTTGCTATAGATCAACTATTTTTCGTGGTTATGAAACAATCAAAGCAGTTTATTTCTTGAATGTTTCGATATTTTTTGTAGCAGAGCTATAAATTGTTTCAGCATAAAATTATTGGAATATCATTCATTTATCTATTTTTTTTTTATTTATTTCCCCAAGCAAGGTGTACATGTACAAAAAGCATGAAATAAAATAGTTCATGCATACAATTACGAAACCAAAAAAAAATAAAACAAACTGTACATAAATACAAGACTAATAAATAGTGCATTAATAAATTAGTAATAAACAGACAGCAAATAAAGTAATAAATAAATGCTTGATATTTTTTAGCAGAGCCAACTACTTTTATATCGTTAAATTAACTATATTAACATAGTAAAAAAAACCGTTTTCCGTAGTTCGTTTAACGATTTTGAATGAATCGTTGCAATACTATTAAAAATAGTTAAACCAACCACGAGTTTTTCTTTCAGTGTGTGATTTTCTTCAAGGCAAGATTCTGGCAAATATGTAGCTGTCGTTTGTTTGATGGTCCTTTAGTAGGCAGTGGTTGGTTTGATGATCTGCTTATTGGTCGTCATTCGTTTGACCGTTATGCGTTTGCTTTGTATGTTCGTATTCTGAGAGAGTTTTGTGTTCTGAATATTAATAAAATATGAAGAAAGTTATGTATACAAGGTGTTTTTTTAGAGGTATAGAACTTTAAATAGGCAACACTTTTTAATGCTACCTATAAACAATTAAACCTGTGCCCAACACCTAACCATCATCATTATAGAAAGATTTTATGGAAAAATCTTGGTTTGCGGGCTTACAAAATCCAACTCGTACAGGAATTGAAGCCGAACGACAACCGGGCACGGCGTAGATTCGGTGTATGTGGCCCAGGAACAAATTGCTGCAGATCCCGAGTTTCCTAAGAAAATTTTGTTTAGCGATGAGGCTCATTTCTGGTTGAATGGCTACGGCAATAAACCAAACTGCCGCATTTTGAGTGATGAGCAACTACAGGTGGTTATTCAAATATCATTACATCCGGAGAAATTCACTTTTTTGTGTGCTTTATGGGCCGGTGGAATAATTGGTCCATATGTCTTCAAAAATGCTGCTGGGAATAACATTACAGTTAATGGTGACTGCTATAGAGCCATGATCAATGACTTTCTTGCTCCGGAATTGACTTGCCGTAATACAAAGGACCTCTGGTTTCAACAGGATGGCGCGAAATGCCATACAGCTCGTGTAACCGCCGACTTATTGAAAGATGCATTTGATGAGCGCATAATTTCTCGTTTTGGACCTGTGAACTGGCCTGCAGGATCTTGTGATTTAACACCGCTAGACTATTTCTTGTGGAGATACGCCAAATCACTCGTCTACGCCGACAAGCCCGAGACGCTTGTCCATTTGGAAGACAACATTCGCCGCGTTATTGGCGGGATACGGCCCCAACGTACGGTAAGAGTAGTTGAAAGTTGGACTTCTCGTTTGGACTTTCTCCGAGCCAAACGTGGCGCTCACATGCCCAAAATCATATTCAAAATAAAAAGAACAGAATTATCTTTCCAATAAAACCAATTTCACGGTAATCAAGGCAATTTATCCGTATTTTATTTCATTTCAAAGTTCTATCCACCGATAACAAAGAACAAAGGTCTACGTACACTTCTAAGAAAATAGTAAATAAATAACATTCCTTCTAAGAAATAGCGGCAAATTTGTTTCGTGCTGCATGCAGTAAATAATAATTCAAGCATGCAGTAAATAATAATTCAAGCAGTTGGTTTTTTACTGTCGGTAAACACAGATTGCAGCTTAAATTCTTCTTTTTTTAAAAAAATGGAATCGAGATGAAAAGAAATATCACGTGACATGGGAGAGCTTATTGTGAAACTGAAAAACAAAGGACATTTTTACCGCAAATCGGGAAAATAGTAAATAAATCTCATTCCACGATTCAGACCGTCATAAAAAACTACCGGGTGAGAAATTCTGTTGAAAGCAAGTCGAGAAGCGTCAGACCTCGTAAACTACAGGAACGTGAAGAAAGGAGTATATAAGCCGAAATTAGAAATCCTAGCGGAAGACATTCAGCATACTACTGGGAAGGCTGTTCATCCAATAACTTTATGTAGATTTCTCCACAGTTCAGTAGATTAGCACGAAAAAAACCATACATCAGCGAAGTGAATGAGAAAAAATGTTTGTAATTTGCCAAACTCCATGAAAATGATGATTCGACTTTCTGCGACACTGTTTTCTTTAGTGACAAGCACAAGAGCAAATTTAACTTGTTTGGACGTGATAGAAGCCACAGAATTTGGAGAAAAAATTATGAAAGTCTGAAAAAGAGGAACTTAATTCCAGCTGTTAAACATGGAGGTGGTAATTTTTTAGTTTGGTGCTGCATGTCAGCGGCTGCAGTGGCGAGTTTGGTCATAATTGAAGAAATGATGGATCGCTTAGTATATCTGTATATATTAAAAAATAATTTAAAGGAACCTGCGCGAAAATTGGGCCTACGAAGCAGCTGAATATTCCAGCAAGATAATGATCCAAAGCATACGGCTCACTGAAAGAAAAAGTCGTGGTTGATTTAACTATTATTGATAGTAATGCAACAATTCATTCAAAATTGTAGAATGAACTACGGAAAAAGGTTCTTTTTGCTATGCTAAAATAGTTCATTTGACCATGCAAAAGTAGTTGACTTTGCTGATACAAAAAATATCGAAACCTTCGAGGAATCAACTGTGTTAATTGGTTCATAAGTACGATAAATAGTTGATCTATAGAAAAATGAGCATCAATTCATTAAACACTACTAAATATTGAATTACCAACAATTTTCATAGTAAGCGAACCACTCTACAATTGTTAAATTCAACAAACATAATTCCACACCACAGACATAGTCATTTACTATTTCGTATTACGTATATTGTTGGAATACCATTGTTTGTGGTTGCTTGCTTTTTTTGCACCACGGACGTTGTTTATCAACCACCCGTCATGGTACATAAAAGTAATCAACAGTTTTCTTACAGTTGTTTTAACTATAGTCCGTAGTTGACGCAAAAACAACTAAGGAAAATTGTTGATTTTACCAAGATTTTTCTTTCAGTGCTGTTATTGTGAGAAAGTGGTTAATTTTTAATATCCCAAACCAGTTACATTCTCCACCTCAGTCGCCCGACCTCAAAGCCATAGAACATTGGGATTAACTTGAGCGTAGAGTCCAAAAAGACAACATTAGAAATAAAGAAGACCTCAAAACCGCCTTGCGTCAGGAGTGGGCCAAAATACCAGTACAAGTGAAGCGAAATCTTGTCGATTCCATGCCAAACAGGATGAAAGCCGTAATTACAGCGATTGGCGGGCCAACAAATATTAATATTAATAAAAATATACCATCTTATATAATGAGTTGTACATGTACGTAGACTTTTGTTCTTTGTTATCTGTGGATATATTATCATCCGAAGGAGAAAAGTCACTTGGTCTGCACGACCTATGTGACTAAGTATCGATACTGCGGGGGCAGGTGTAGCCCCTACCTACTTCGAAGGTAGATCCTGCCGTTGGAAGAGGCCCCCTTAGTGGGAACTCCGCAGTGGATGTGGTTTATAAGCTATCCGGTATGGAATCGTTATTTTAACTGGCAAAAAATCGATTCCGGATCCGGCGCTTTCATTTCATTCAAGATTCATTTCATCCGTTTGTTCGATCAAGAAACAACTTCACATTGCTAAGTGTACTTGCTAGTATATATGTAGGTAGAAACTCAAGAATCAACAAACTCAAGAATCATTAATGAATGTGCTATTTCACGTATGTATCTGCAGAACAGTCAAGTTCACCACAAAGATTATCAGCATCCAATCGTAAACTCAGCAACTCACTGACGAAATGCATCGCTTTTTTACAAACATTCTTCATGGAGGCAATTTTCTGAAAGAGTTTAAGTACAATTCTATAGCATGATTTAGAATGATATAAATTTTCCACTCGAGTTTCCCATAATGTATTGAAATTACAGTCAAGAAGCATTATTATCTACCTTGAATCCGCTGATTTATATGGGTGAGGGCGTTTCGCAGAAGCTTTTTCATCTTTTGCTGGATGGGAATGGAACGTCTTACATTGGCATATGAACAAAAATTATTTACGCTTTAAACATCAATCGATATATCGTATATTGAGCGTTGTGCACAAATCGAGAAACCAACGATACATGAAATGCGATGATACTACATCTACCTTAATCACTTAGGTCTTTTGATGTTTAACATGGCTGCTAAATGACAATTGCTAGAATATCACCTTCCAGAATTGATTGTTAAGTAAAGCATGTTCATAAGTTAAGCTTCTTTAATTTATGAAAAGAGATGAACACTTTTGAATCGCTGATTTAATGAAAATATTATTAGTTAAATATACATACACTGAAAGAAAAATCTTGGTATAATCAACCATTTTCCTTAGTTGTTTTTGCGTTAACTACGGGCTATGGTTAAAACAACCATAAAAAAACAGTTGATTACTTTTATGCACCATGACGCGTGGTTGATAAACAACGTCCGTGGTGCAAAAAAGTACTGGTTCAGGCGGTAACGATGTATTGGTATATTTTTCTCTAAATGCTTGTATCATTAGAGGAGCATTGATAAGCTATAAACCATAGCAACATAATCCATCCAAGCCTTAAATAGAAACAGGACGTGAGACGTGAAATTGAGTTCATATGCATAGCTGCAAGCTGCAGCATCTATAAAAACAATTGAAACTGCTAAACAATTTCAGGCATTGGGACAATCGTATTCGTTTTCGGGACTCCCTGTTTCAGTGATCTGCACAGTGATCTGGGACTCCCTGTCTGACAAAACGGACAAAACGGGACTCCCTGTTTCAGTGATCTGAACAGTGATCTGCAAACAGAAGACTTATATTTTGTGAATAGAAGAAGGGAAATATAAAGGCTTCACGGCATAACATGAATATGAATTATATCGAACAGCAAACCCAACACAATTTTGCCATGTAGCATATGAAACTTCTATGATAGAATAGGAGTATGAGTATGAGGAGTATGAAAAATCAACAGTTTGCCTTAGTTGTTTTTGCATCAACTAGGGCTATAGTTAAAACAACCATAAGAAAATAGTTGATTTCTTTTATGCACCATGACGCGTGGTTGATAAACAATTTAATTCGGAGCATGAAAAACATCCAAATCTTGAAATCATTCTACTTTGCGTAGAGTAATTCCAAAGACGTTGCTCACTGAATTGCGTTTGTTGAAATCAACTATTGCGAAGTAGTTTAAGTACCATAAAAACAGTTGATCATTCGAAACGTTGAAGTTTTGAGTGAATTGATGAAAATTTTTCTATTTATCAACTAATTTTCGTGGTTATGAAACAATTAAAACAGTTGATTTCATGAACGTTGCGATATTTTTTGTACAACCAGAACCAACTACTTTTATATCGTTAAATTAACTATATTAACATAATAAAAATAACTATTTTCCGTAGTTCGTTTAACGATTTTGAATGAATCGTTGCAATACTATTAAAAATAGTTGAACCAACCAAGAGTTTTTCTTTCAGTGTATGTATATCTGTTTGCTCTAAATCGGTATTATTTTTCTATTTTTCAACAACTCATTAACTGATCTGTATTTACTTTTTTACTTGTATGTTCTCCGAAAGCTTAATTTTCTTCGAAAATCAGTAATAAATCTGACAAGTCCAATCATTTCAGTTAATTTTTCCTGGTTACAGAATATATCTTTGGTAATAAAAGTTCTTCATACTCGTATACATGAGCATAGCTGTACACATTTCCAATTCAAATGCCGAAGCTGAAAGTTTTAGAGAGTTAGCTTAGCCGCATCATGAATAAATAAAGATTTCAAATGAAATCACAGCACACTAAGATGTACTGCATAGCAAGCAGCAACTGTTGCAGAATATCATTATCACGTGATTCAGAAAAAGAGAAGATATGATATTGGAAGATATTTGGCATTCATGAAAGTTTAATTCGATGGATCCATTAAATGTACAATTGAGCTGAAGACCAACAGCTCACCATGTCCGAATCGCATTGACATTTAATCTTATAATATGAATTCTAAGATCTTACTAGAAGAACGCGTGAAGAAAAATAAGTAGAGGTTTTTTATTCTGTCCTTTGAATTTTTGTTGAAAGGCGGCAATGGGACTAGGAAAACGTTTTCATGAATTTTAATAACAAGTACGTTTTCATGCTCGGAGACTTCACCCGATTCATCTATAACTCATGTGAATTTGTTTGATTGATTTTCATTTAATTTAAAAACAGTATAAATCCTTTAAAATGCACTATTCGATTTTCATTGAATTAGTTCGTTGCTGCACCTATGGTAGCTTGAGTTTATACATTGTAAAACTGAACCAAAGTCCGGCAAAGAGCTTACTCTGAAACTACTAACCAAGACAAGAGAAAAAGATTATTTGCCCCTGGAGCGGAGTACTTTTGATATGACCGTGAAGACCCTTCGTTCGCATAAGCAAAGCACCCTTTAATCGAAACCATCATCAACGCAAAATGAGCGGGCACATAATAGCTGCAAAGAGCAGCCCAAATCAGATTCTTGTCGTAATATGAAAAGTATAGCCGAGTACCCTATATATATATATATATATATATATATATATATATATATATATATATATATATATATATATATATATATATATATGTATATATATACATATATATATCTATATATACATACATATATAAACATATATATATATATATATATATATATATATATATATATATATATATATATATATATATATATATATATATATATATATATATATATATATATACCAGCAATCTCTGAAGTGGCCTATCCGATTGGGCTCAAATTTTAGGAGGACATAGATGTATGTAAGGAATAGGACCATCACTTGTTAGATTTAAGATATCTTTTACCTTTTGGTGGCAGCGGGCATTTTAGTGAATATTTCTCTATCCATACCATTGTCAAGACATGATAAGAACGATAATGTGTATATGGCTTTCTCACCGTCGCTTACTTCTTTTATGAGAGTACCTTCCATGCTGGCCTTAGTCAGGGGTCGATCAAAATTTTGTCGGTGTTAGGTATCGAGTCAAAGTGATTTCAAAACAGGTCTGGTGCTGGCTCCCAACATATTTACAAACCGATTTGGTTTGAATACGAAATTATGAACAAGATTCATCTTACCTGACAAGATGCGTCATACCGGAAAAGGTGTATGAGAATGGATCATTTGTAAACAAAACTTTGGACAGAGAGAATATATTCCTGGCGTAAGACAAACCACAAAGGGAAAGGTTTTATCCGTAAGGCCATTTTTACAGCCAAAAGGATTTTTAGAAGGCCGGAGTGAGGTGAAAGAAGGCCGGTATATTAATTTGTACTTATCCTCCTCTTTCGTCTTTTGAAAAGCCGTTTGATCGCATGAATGCATGGAATCATCATGTGTAAAAATGACATAAAGGATCAAAAGTCTCTCAGGCGAAAATTGCTAAACTAAAATCAGCCGAGTAAAAGCGCATTTACTACACTGAAAAAAATCCACATGGCGCCCAGAGCTATGTAACATAGCGCATTATTTATGGTCCCACACGCTATGTACATAGTACCCTGAGCTATGCAGTATGGCTCCCAGCGCCATAATTACATGGCACATAAGTTATGGCCCCACACGCTAAATTACATAGTGCCATGAGCCATGTAATATGGCTCATGGCACTCCAATTATAACTCGCAGCCATACTGTGTGAGGAGATGTATAAATGTCAGCAAGCTTCTTGAGTATAGGAGAGGATATGGTCTTTGATGCAGTTGATGATAGGTGAATTCCATCACCTATCATAAACTGCTCTACCTTCAGATGCTCAGAACTAAGAAGGCTCGTGGCCTTTTGTTTGATGACTCGTGCTCAAAACCCACTCCGATCGGAAGTCGCACGAGCGCCAGCGAGACCTGTCAAACTCGCTTGTCTGGACCGTCCACACACTCGGGCTCGCCAGTTTTCGCCTGGGCTCGGCCAATATGTATTTTCCACATCAGATGCACTGAAAAAACACAGCGCCAGACGCCATAATTTATAGACTTCTGGCGCCATGTACATGGTCGATTTGTGATAAAATATAGCGCCACACGCCATAGTACATAAGAGCAGACGCTATGCTTATAGCCTTCCACGCCATATACTATAGTCCTCCACGCCATGTACTCCTTCAGTCCTCCACGCCATGTACTATAGTCCTCCACGCCATGTACTGTAGTCCTACACGCCATGTATTATAACCCTCCACGCCATCTGCATGGCGTAGAGGACTATAGTGCATGGTGTGGAGGACTATAGTACATGGCGTGGATGGCTATAAGGATAAGCATAGCACCTGCTCCTATGTACTTTTTGCCATGTATTATGGCGTGTGGCGCTATATTTTATCACAATCCTTAAATCGACTATGTACATGGCGCCAGAAGTCTATAAATTATGGCGTCTGGCGCTAAGTGTTTTTTCAGTGTAGATAGGTCAATGTTTTCTTATTAATTAAAGCATGATAATTATTTTATTTCAATATTATACTTTGGAAATCAGCTTAGTTCTTTTGACTTCTCAAAATACATCCCAAAAAGCTATTCGAATTCATCTGGGTTGTAATTTTTAGACAAAGGAACTAGTTTGCTATTTATTTCCGTACTACACTGAAAAAAATCCACCTAGCGCCCAGAGCCATGTAACATAGCGCATTATTTATGGTCCCATACGCCATGTACATAGTACTTTGAGCCATGCAATATGGCTCCCAGCGCCATAATGTCAGAATCTACATAGCGCGTGGTCCCATGTAACATGGCGCAGGATTTATGGTCCCACACCCTATGTACATAGTACCCTGAGCCATGCAGTATGGCTCATGGCACTCCAATTATAACTCGCAGCCATACTGTGTGAGGAAATGTATAAATGACAGCAAGCTTCTTGCTCTCCACGCCATGTACTATAGTCCTCCGCGCCATACAGTATAGTCCTCCACGCCATGTGCTATAGCTTTCCACGCCATGTATATGCCGTGGAGGACTATAGTACATGGCGTGTAGGCTTATGTACTTTTCGCCATACATTATGGCGTGTGGCGCTATATTTTATCACAATCCCTAAATCGACTATGCACATGGCACCAAAAGTCTATAAATTATGGCGTCTGGCGCCATGTGTTTTCTCAGTGTACTTTTATACACTGCAAAATTAGGTTATTCCATTACACACTTAAAGTTAATCGTATCACGCTCCTTCAGTGAAGAAAAAAGGTCTAACGCATAATTTTCGAAGGAAAAAGGAGAAATTGTGTGGATTTTTAATGCTTGTTTAACCCAACATGTTTCTTATTACAAATAACTTACATCTAAAGTAATGTACCACTTTGATTCGATAACTGCATCGGACGCCTTAGGGTAATGACTTGCATTGGTTTCAAAATTTTGGAAAGAAAACACTTGCTGCAATTGTAATTATATGTGTTTCCAACTTTTAATTACCTACACTGGTTGAGGGCATGATGAGCTCACCCTGAGCATTTCATAATTTCCGCTAAGTTGGAAGTTACAGTTATAGAATAAGAATAAAAAAATCACAAAACTTCAAATAATCATAAATTTGTTAATTAATTTCATAGAAAATTATTTGCTTCATGTCAGCACCAACCAACTCTGAGTATTTCGTTTCGATCCGATGACTGCAATGTAAGTTACAGGTAAAAAATAATTAGGATTATCGCCCACGAAAATGTCAAAATTTTAAGAATTAAAATTTGTTGTTTGTCGTCAAAATAAGATAGATCTTAATTAGCTTATTTATAACTTATCTGCAAATCTTGGCAATGTATTCCGCATTATTCTGCAGCAAAATAATGACGAATGAAAAAACACGCTTGGATTAACTTTTATCCGCAAGTGTACTCCAATAGTCTTAACTAACATTGCGAACTAAAGCTGCTTTCTGATGCTCAAAAAAGCGTCAACTAGCTTTTGCGTTTTACTAGTTTGATGATCTTTTTTACAAGCGACAATAGAATCCACATCAGTGCTGATGTTTCAACCTGTAATCAAATCTAATTTTGACTTCCATTCAAGCCAACAAATGATTAAATTTTACCAAAAGGCCAGGGAGCACACAAGTGCTCTTACAGTATCAACTTAATGTAAGAGTGGCTCAGGAAGACTGAAGGGTTTGAGTTACATATATCTCCTTTAAATTCTTTTTCCCCTCCATGGAGCCATAGAAATTCACTATAAACCGAAATGAAAATTTCACAACCAATCCTTCAGCACAAGTGTTCTTAGATAGCAGATCTACTTTAAAATTCATAAAAATTTAATATTTATTTAATAGAACAAACCATATACACATGTCACACGAAGAAAACTTTACTGTGGTCGACTTATTTGGACTTCAACGCATCACAAGCGACTAGTATAGATTCAACTGTACGCATAAGGAGAAACAGGACAAAAGGACCATTATCTTATCCTTTGCATGAATTATTCATGCACCCAAATCAAAAATCTCGATGTCAAGCTAAAAGTGGGGTCATATTTATCACAACTTGCAAATAATCCCCAAAGCGACTACTTGTTCGAATAGGGAGAAGCGCTTCAGGTAGTGACTAGGGATTCCAATCCCGAACCATATTTTCAATCCCGGGATTACGGGATTGAAAAATCTCAAATCCCGGGATCCCGGGATCCCGGGATTTGAAATTCAAAATACAACACAACAAAATAAGTCAAGTTTCTAGTAAACAGATTATATAATTTGCCATCATTTCAAAACTACAACAATAAGTAAGCTCAAAACTGTATAAAAAATTGCATTATTACTAATTTATAATATTGATGCAAATAAAAACAATAATTTTAATTATCCAAAACGTTGACAGTATGAAGACAGATATTAAAAATTACATCTATTACAAATTACAACGAAAAATCACGACAAAAAACCACAACAACAAAACACATCTCTTAGAATTGAGATACATAATAAAGTAACACATAAAAAATTCGGCCAAAGTTCATTAGGTTTTTCGGAAGTAACATTGAAGCAATAGCATAGCATCTAAGGTATCGTCTCCAAGCCTGCTTCTAAATTTATTCCCGATTTTGGACGCCTCGGAAACGGTCGAGAAATATTGGTACGCCTGCTCCAAACTATGCAAGTGCCACCACATTCGAAAAGATTCATTTCTTTTGCAATGGTTTTAATTAGATTAGTTTCTTGCGGCATTTCATGATTGATTATTTTCATACTTTTGCAGCTCTTCTTGTAGCGTTAATTGACGACTACCTTGTTCTGATTCAATATGGGTATCTACTGGGTTCTCCTCATTTCTTTGGCTACCAAGCATAGGGTTCAGCGTCTAGATCATTGTAGTATTTTTTTTAATATTTGCGTTGCTTGGTTTCAAAAATAGAGATTTTATTTCATTTGGTAAATTTTCGCTGGTACAATGTGGATTCTGGAGATAGCTTAGCATACCACTGAGGCTCTTTTATTCGGTCCAATATTGCAATTTTCATAGCATTCAGAAGAATAGACCGTTTTTCTCCTAACAGCCTAAAGACAAATCTTGATGAAGTATTAGCAGTGCATAAATTAACAAGTCTGCGACTAAAGGCCGTCACAGCCAATTTTACAGGGAGTAAAACTTCCATAATTTTCTGAATCGAATCAAACTCTGTTGCTTCTAATTGCTCTGAATATTGCAGGCCTATTAGTTTATACTATTTTTCAAAATGGGAAACTATTTGAGCATTGTCAAGAGACTATTTCATCTTGTTTTACAATCCATTTAAAGGAGACAGTTAAATGCCTTGCTCGGATCCGACATAGTTTTAAAGATCGTTATTATTTTTCGTTGGAGCTTTTTTAAAATATAAAACTACCTAACGAATTTTCTTTATGCATGCGCTGATGTCCTTCGTCTGATCTAGCGTGTCTTGCAGGCGACCGGTTTCAACGTTGTTAGCTGATTCAGGACCATCCAAATCTTCGTGGTCGTCGTTCAGACTATCAGCTGCTTCATCAACTCTTTAATCTGGAATGGACCTCATATTATAGCGAACATCGCAAACTGCCAAGTGGATGCTATGCGCCAAACAAATATGTTGCTCTGTACCAACTAGTCTGCCTACTTTTCGCATTTCATTTGACCCATCAGTTACGATGGTAACAATGTCTTTTCCTAGAGAAACATTAAACTCATATTTAGGTAGTTTCCAGCTGTCATTGATATTCTTACTCGCACTAAGCTCCAGTAAGAATTTACTAAGTAGATGTTTATATTTATATAGCGCCTATTTGCAGTCAAGGTCCATTAATCAAACATCAAACTGAACCGTTCACCTGAGATACTAGCCTGTCTTATCTCATTTTTTATTATTTTTTTTATCCTGCTTGCATAGCCAACAACCTTTTTTTGATTGTTGTTAAGGATTTTGGTAAATCTGTGTATGCATTCGCTAGTATTAATTTCCTCAAATCATTCGATGTAACGAATGCACTAAATGTGAAACAGTCCATACTTATTTATTTACCAACCCCTTTGTATTCTCTTGTTTCTATCTATTTTCTATTTTTTCTATATTCTCTATTTTTTACGCATTTTGATGTGAGCTAATTGTTTTCTCATAAATATGGATTCTATTTGCACTTTTCGAGTCTTGCTGTAACTTGATTGCCGATAATGCTTGACTCCCGGCCCCGAAATCCCAGCCAATTTCTGATCCCGAAAATCCCGGGATTAGAGCTCATCAATCCCGGGATTTTCGGGACCAGAAATTGGCCGGGATCCCGGGATCCCGGATCCCGGGATTCGCTAGTAGTGACATAAAGTTTGTGAATACTTTCTGCTTGAAATGAATTGGAAACAGCATACCCCAAAAAAATAATATCTAGGTACCTCTCGCGTGCAGCAAGAAATACTCTCTACTTATGAATACCTGTTATAAAATTTTTCGTGGAAAATGCAAACCCGTGAAGAGTGTATTCCTTGAGCAAACAATCCGGAATACATTCATTTGCTTCCTACTGGGTATATTGTACCTAAAGAAGCAGTTTGAACTTCATTGTATGTCACCATTCATTCAGCTCCTGAAAGCAAATTAGGCCGGGACTTCCATTCACTTTCACCGAAAAGTAATGTTGCTCTAACAACAGGGACAAGTTTTGGCTCCAGCCCATCGAGACTATCACATTATGACACTCTCCCTCTTGAAATTGACAGAATTCGCATTTGTATGTTAACTTGTGTGTATGCTTTGAACATTTTTTTTGCAAAGAAAACTTGTTTGCATGTAGTGAATATAAATTGAAAAGGAGGAGATTAAATTTAGCGACAATCTCTTATTGTTTGGTTAACGTATTCTCTTTTTGACGTTTGTGCATAATTTGGCAATAAATCACTGTTGTTTGTTGTCTTTTGAGCCACGACAATATGTATGTATGTATATAATATATAGTATATAGTATATAACATATGAAGGCTACTACAGATAGCACCCTTATTATTTTATCAGCCACGCCATTAGAAGAAAAATATAGTATTCTTACAAATTTTGACTATTGAATAAAGTTCAATTGCAATTTGTAATTTCAATTTAGGCCTTGTAAATTTTGTTTGGCACTTATGTTCCTAAAGTATGTTTTACCCCGACGCGCCAGTGCGCACAAATGTTTCGAAATATTCCTAAACACTCTCAAAACATTCGTGTGAAAATTTTAATTCACCCCTGTTGCACATTTGTGCGAAGCGTATTCATTGGGTATGGTGCAGTGCTGCCAGATAGCCGCTGCAGCTTACCCCCAGACAATTCCTATTTAACCCTAAAATTACTCTAAGTAGCCATAGAGACGTAATTTCCGGGAAATATTTCTGCATTCTCTAAAACCAGCTTATTTAAATGTAAAATTTTATATGTGTAAGACTGCCGTCACATGAAGCCTAGTCTTTAGGGACTAATTTTTTTCTAGGTGGTTAAGTTTTCACTCAGAAAAAAATAGTCCCGCTAGGTTTATTATCGACGGAGTCGCGAGAAAGACAGTTAGACAGTACCAGTGCTGTCGTTGTACTCCGATCGGAGTATTCGTACCCCGTTTTTAGTTACCGTACTACTGTGCTACCTTGGGAACACTTTTCATACTCATACTGTTTCCAAATACCAAATTTCAAATATTGTTGGTTAGTACATGTCGTAGAAACACAATATCGACGTGAATTTTTACGGCGTCCGCTCTCTATTTCTAAGAAGAAGACTAGAAGAATTTAGTTTCGCTCAGTGAGATAGTAGAAATGGAGTGGACATGCCCATAAGATTTACATTGAAGGGGATGGTAGTAATTTTTTGTCTACTCATTGTCAAATCGGGTCAAATCCAAGTAGTTCCCCTCCAATTTGACAATGAGAGCGAAATGGCGTAAAAGCAGCTTTAACATGCTTTGTGCGCGAGTGGACTGAAGGGGCTAATGGTGGAAAGCTCTCCCGTCCGTGTCCAGGGGCTGGTTTCGCTGCGTAGTGTCCTCCCGCGTGAACTGCTCTTAATTTACATAAGGCGCGTTTTTTTGCTCCCCTTATCCATAACAGAACAATAGGCATGTTATTTTGCTCCCCTATCTATAACAGAACAATGCTAATCAGTGCAGACGCATTGGAAACAACAACAACTCCCCCTAACCACAACATGAGTTGTTGTTGTTTCCAATGCGTCTGCACTGGCTATCTGTGAACAAACCAGTCGATTACCTGTAAAATAGCCGCAACCTCCGCCTGAAAGACACTACAGTGGTCTGGTAGACGGAGGGAGGGACTGCTTGATATTCAGCTCATCTGAGTATACACCACTCCCAACTCTATTGTTTAGCTTTGAGCCATCAGTGTACACTTGGTAATCTCACTTTCGAGGGTGGCACCATTACACCATTTGTCCCTACCAGGAATGCGAGCTGTGAACTCCAAATCCAGTAGGCATGGCGGAGCGATGTAATCAACACCCGCTGGTGCGGCCAAAATCCTCGCATGCCCGAACTCTGCTCTATTCCATGCTGAGATACAATGCAGTCTCACAGCAGCCAGATAAGCTTGCTGCAAAATCAGTAGATTCGAAATTCCGAGTTAGCATCTAGCATTATTTTTAGCATTTTAATTTAGGTTTCGGAATAATCTGGCACTCATCTATTTACAATCTCGCCCATCAAATTTTTCTCAATGTACTTTCAGTCGCGTTCATGAAAGTCAACTTCCTGAATCATGTTGTGGCGGAAATTCATGAAAAATACAAAAACGCGCTCATGGCATTTTTTTAGAAGTGACAACCAGAAGTGACAGTTGTCTGATTTTGAAATAATGATAGTGATTATAAAGTCTAAAATATAAAGATTATAAAGTCATCAACATTGCTTTATGGTATCCACTTCAGACTCCCAGGAGCCTCGGGCATCTACAAGTTCAAGTTTACCAAAGTATGTGCATTCTAGTTAGATATTTTTTCCTGAATAATGTGAATCAATTGTTTTGTTAGGGCTTCAAATGCAAGCGATCGCACGGATAACGCTGGAGAAAAATCTTCGTTATTCGACACTAATACTTTTTCTTCACTTAAAAATGAATAATTGTTGCTGTTTTGATTGCGAGATTCCAAACGACGTTTTGAAAAATATTGGTAGAAATGAGCTTTACACAAGAGAAGAAGATTTAAACATAACTGATATGTATGTAATAGATATAGAATCATTTTGAGATGTAAATTTTAAACTTCTAATTTGTCTTTGTTATGCATACGAAGGTTGATCAATAAGTAATGATAATGAATACAAACCAAGGTGATTAAACTTAAAAGATATATTTATTTTTCAACATAATAAGTTAATACTTTTAGTCCATCTTTTTTCCAAACCCAGGATACACTTAGAACAAAATTCTTTATCTGGAATCTCCCAAAATGCCTCAACAGCGGCCATCACTTCCCTATCAATTTCAAATTTCTTACTCCGAAGGTGTTGTTTGAGCCGAGGAAAGAGGTAAAAGCCACTGAGAGCTAGATCTAGTGAATAGGGTGGCAGTTCGAATCCTGTTTCTTTAATTGCATCCATCGCAATTGCAGCCTTGTGGGCCGGTGCGTTACTTTGAAGAAACAGAACTCCGAGTCGCAGTTTACCGTGTCTTTTCTCCTTCATCGCCTCTCGCAATCTTCTTATTTGGTCAGCTTAAAGAGCCTGATAAAGTGGCTCCTTTTTCCAAATATCCACCATAATAATTTTTTCAGCGTCCCAAAAAACTGATGCCATAACCTTTCCCACAGAACTTGATACTTTGAATTTCTTCGGCGTCGATGAAGAGAATCCCTTCCAGGTCATCGATTGTATTTTGGTTTCTGGATCAAAATGGTGGATTCAGGTCTCGTCCATGGTCACGAAATGTGACGAAAAATTCTCCTGATCTGCCTGGGGAGATTCATCCTTGAAATGTCGACTCGTTTCTTCTTATGCTCGTCCGTTAACATTCTCGGTACCCAACGCGCAGAGACCTTCTTCATATGTAACTTGTTGGCAAAGATTTTTCGAATACTAACATATGAGATCCCTGTGACCTCAGCTACATGCCTGATGGTCACTCTTTGATCTGCCAATACGACATCTTCGACTTTTTTTACGTTGTCTTCAATGGGGGATGTGGATGGACGTCCTTCACGGTGTTCATCTTCAGTGGATGTTCTTCCCAGCTTAAACTCCTTGGCCTAGCGTGCAACGGTGGAATATGGAGGAGCAGAGTCCCCTAATGTTTCCACCATGTCGCCGTGAATGCCTCTGGTAGACAGTTTTTTCAAACAGTGGTAGTTAATGACAGCTTTAATTTCGTTTTACCCCATTTTCATGTTCTCTCTTCGACTGTTCGTATTCAAATGAATGTAGCTCCCTGGAATCGACGCCTCTTTTTTATTCATGCTGACTTAGTGAGTATATGTAGTAGTAAAAAATTTTGATTTTTTTGAATTTTATACGAACTGGATATAACCGATTATCATTACTTATTGATCAACCCTCATATAAATATACATATTGTTTTCATATTGAACCATGATTATTTCAATTAAATAAGAAAGCATTATTAAGCATTATAATTTTACAAAATCTAGCATTATTTAGCGTTAAATAAAATTGAATCTAGCATTATTTCAAAAAAATAAATGGCAGCACTGCAAGCAACAGTACGAGGCTGTAATCCCCATTTCACCCCTACGGCTCTTTCACAGCTGTAAAGTGCGTTGAAAGCTTTCCGAGCTCTTTCTGCGGCATTGTAGGTCCATAGCATAGAGATTATATCTCTATGGTCCATAGTAACTTCGAGTCAACGATAAGCCCTAAGTAATAAAATTGAACCTATTGAATCCACTAATCTTAATGATTTTTGTTTATTTATTGAAGGTTTAACTAAAAAATTGTGTATTCAAACTGAACAATTGACGTTTTATCTGAAACTGTGGAATAATATGATTACAATGTCGACTTGGGATATACCTTTGAACAAAAAATAGTTGAGCTTTAAAGTAGCAATATAATCTCAAGATCAGATGAGAAGAGTATAAGGCAGACTTGCACAACATTTACCGAAATCTTAATAGAAGAGTTGAATATAGATTACCTGATAATGCTAAAATTTCGTGAAATGTTTTCCAATTTTCTTTGTATAATATAAATTCAGTTAATAATGAAGATTTTATAAAAATTATAAAATTACTCATGCCTGATGAAACTTCTATTCAAAGCATATTGATACAAAAAAAAACAATTATCGATTGTTAACTGGAGAGAGCAAGTTGATAATATTAAATTTTGGCAGGAGCTTTACAATCATAGAGACGCAGCGAATATCAACCCGTTGAAAGATCTGTATTCAATTGCCTTTAAGTTATTAGTCCTTCCTTGGTCTAATGCGGAAGCGGAACGTATTTTTAGTTAATTTTCGACTGCGAAAGCTAAGCACAAGGATACACTGAACTAAAAACTTTGCATTCAATACTTACTATTAAATATGGATTGAAAGGGTTGGGAAAATGCTGTAAAGATTTGGAGCTCCCTCAAGAAGTACTGATGAAATTGACACTTTAGAAGCTTATGTAGAGCATGAAAATTGTTTTATAAATTTTGATCTTTTACACCAGTTAGAAGAAGATTTCATAGATATGTTATTAATATGTTGTTGTGAAACCATAATGAAATATTTCAATTGCAAGCATGAGTTGCGGTTAACAGCGAATAGTATTACATTAATGGGTGACATATTACCCGCAGTACACATATTATATTTCAACCATATGAATTATAAAGGTTAGCTCCAATTAAGTCCAATAATTTGTTTTTATTTTTGAAGTTAGCTTCGATTTTTAGCTACTATGGGAACATTTTAGCTATTTTTAGCTATACTCTTCCTAGATTCTAGCTACGATAGCTGGAAAAAAGTTGACAGCACTGGAGAGGACTCCACCCTGAGGTGTGCCCGTACTGAATCCTCGTCTTACGTTGGCATTCGCCAGGGAAGAGATTACCCCTCTACTTTTGAGAAGCTGCACAATAATAGCAATCAGTCGCTTATCCACATGCAGCACCGAGAGTGCCTCAGCAATTGCGTTAAACTTTACGTTATTGAAGGCCCCCTCGATGTTCAAGAAGGCGGCAAGCGTCGTTTCTGGAGCTCTGGAGAAGATCTGGAGCTACCAGCAAGATATTTCTCAACTTGCTCAATAAGGACGTGAAGAGCAGTCTCAACAGAATTACCTTTGGTATAAGCGTGTTGTGACTGCGAGATCAACATAGGATCGATTGATCTTTTAATATGGTAATGATCCTTTCCAAAATTTCCCTCGGGTTAACATGCGTAACTTTTCCTGCTTTAGGGATAAACACCACTCTAGATTTCCGCCAGCTGGTGGGAACATACGAGAAGCGCAGGCAAGCGTTATAGATCTAGTGAACTTAGGTCTCCCTTCAAATTTTACAGATCTAATATTCTAACTTCTCGAAAACCTAGATATTTGCTAAATATTTTTTCTAAATATTATTATTAAATCCCAGCTGTATTTAAAATATGAAGCAATTTTAACTCTTATGTACAGAATGAATGCTTGAACAAACATTTTATAATTTTAAGTTTGTACAGATGAAGTTAAATACAGCCTGTTAACTATCGGGAAACTGTTACTACTCGCATTTCTGAATCAACTCGTTTAAACTAAATAGCTGTGAGCTGGCATTTGAGACGTCGAAGGGGAATAGATCAAAATCGAAATGGATCAGTCTTCATGCGATTCTCAAGCCCCAATAGTTTAGTTTTCTTCCTGTAAATATTCTTTAATCTGACTAATGAATATTCAACAAATGAGTACAAAACGAATTTTCATCAAGGCCTAATACTCAATAAGCATTGGCATTTTTTTTTGTTATCCTTTTCTCATTGAGGTAGAATATCGGATTTGAATCAATCAAATTATCTAGAATATTTTTCAATTACTTTAAGAAATCAGTTGACATCAGCCTCAAATGAACTAGTATCAAAGTCTTAGCAGTTCATTACCAAAATCATAAGATCCTTCAATTTCCCGACCGGAAAGAATCAAGTAATGCTTCACTTAGCAATAACAAACTTTGACATTTCCATTCATCTATTCATCCGCATATCATTGAGTATCAAAATGAAACGATTTCAGTATAGTTTCCTCACACATATCACAAGTCCATCCTAATGGTCTCCCATTTGATCCTGAAATAAGCACACAAAAGATAGATAGATAGATTGATATTCGATTCGGCTCGAAAACATTTTCTAGAGTGGAACTCGTATTATCTACATCACTGAATAAGTTTTCATATGACCTTCGCCGAACGTGAAGAAGGACCACTGTCGTTATCATTTTCTTTTTCAGGTCCAAATCGATTTTCGTCTCATCGGTAATCCATTGTAGAAAATGTCGCACTGTGATTCGAAGCAAAAGAAATTTGGAACAATCTTCATAGTAAAAAATAATGAAATTGGTGTTGTACCTTGTGTATATTGAACGAGCTTCTGAAAGAATATGTACTAAAAAACCAACGTCAAATTCAATACAAAACTCGTTATAAATTTATAATAATTTAATTTATAATAATTTATTGAATACATATGTCCGGAATATCTTCCAGCTTTCGGTCCTCTTTTTTGACATATTGAATCATGAATTCTAAAAACTCGAAGGTAAAATGATATAAATACATTAATATCCTTGAAATGACATGACTTAATTTGAAGAGGGACAAGATCGGATTATGATTGAGATTATATATATGGACCCTCGAAGTTCCAAATTGGGATTTGGTCCATACTTAACTTTCTGAAAATTTTAGAGCTTGAAATAAATGATTGCTTTTAACTTTTGGGCAGCTCTATAGAATATTAACATTTTTTTTTAATTTAAAAGTTATGACAAATATGGTTATTGTTTCAAAAGTCAGCAGCTTGCTCCTAAAGTTCGGTCTGCTGCAACTCTTTTCGTAAACTTGGCTGAGAACACTGCTCAAACTCATTGAAAACGCATTTAAAGTAAGTCCAGTAGTTATTGTTTCAATGCTCTTTGGATTTCGTTTTGACGAATCTGAAGTTTTGAGTGGCCGAATTTGGAAACATGCTGGCATTAGGAGCATTCACCTTACTTCATTTGTTATTATTTGTATGTTTGTATTATCTGTTTTTTCACAGAATTGACCCATTTTTCTATGAAATTTATTTTTGAAGGATTCAATTTCGTATCTTTTTAACGTAAACTTTACTCGACAGCCAAAGTGAATTCCGCTACCAGCAATAGATTTTCTACAAAAGGTCTAACTGTCTTCAAAAGCCATTTCAAATATGCATTTTGGTTCTTCAGTTTTTTTTTTAATCAATCGTCCAAGGGTTTTTTGATCAGCCGAACAGTATCATTCTCGAAGTTTAATCATTTCAGAGATATAAGAGAAAGATATGTGATGCGACAATTTCAAGGCATACGCAAAGCTGCTTGTTTGCTCAATTAAAGCGTAAAAGAACTCGCTCTCTAATTAAAAACAGCGTTTCTTTCTCAATATAATATTTATTTATTTATATTCTGGATTTGGTCAAATACTTTAAATTAAATATGATAGGGAAACAAAAATCGTAGATTTTAGGCTTTCCAAACTCTGAGATAAAAAATAATAAACGCCTCTTTCTGACAGTATTCTGGATGGATACACACTGACACATTGCTTTGAATACATGAATATTGCCAGTTGCATCGGTGGTTGCATAACAACAGCAAATTAATTGCCCATGGTTTTGAATTGGACAATAACGAAATAATAAAAAAAATTTCTGGAATTCTATACCATATCATTAAGGTCTAAATATTTTTTCAGTGCAAAATACACAATTTCACATTTCAAACAGCTCCCCAAACCAAGTCGACATAGTCCTAAGAACGTAATTTTTCTTTTATACGACCCATTCATATTTACTCTGGTCTTTGCATGCAATGAAAGAAGCATATACATTTTTGAAGAGGTAGTTAAGCTCCGTGAAAGAGTATTGTCACCGTAATCACGACATGAAATTTTTAAAACCTTGCTATACTTAAGTACACCATAATCTGCGAAATAGAACGCATTCATAGTCTGGCATTTGTTGTGTATAGATTCAAGGCTAAAGATATGAAATGTGGCTCAGGATAATGGAGTTTGTGCGAGAGCAAAGATTTAAAAACTGTTCAAATTATTGCACGATTAGAATTCGAAGCAGTATTTTTACTAATGTGCGAAGAGCATTACACTAAAAACATTATACTACGTACTTTAAGGCTTACATATTAAAAATATGAAATTTCAAAATTCCCACGGCAAGAAGTTGTATGTACAAATGTTTTATGTACAAATGTTAGCTTTAAAATCACTTTGGGTAAAATCTAATATTTCTATATATATATATATATATATATATATATATATATATATATATATATATATATATATATATATATATATATATATATATATATACCTATATATATATATATATATATATATATATATATACCTATATATATATATATATATATATATATATATATATATACCTATATATATATATATATATATATATATATATATATATATATATATATATATATATTCAAGTGTATATATATGTATATATATTTATATATACGTATATATATACACCATATATATATATATATATATATATATATATATATATATATATATATATATATATATACACTATATATATATATATATATATATAAATATATATATATATATATATATATATATATAAATATATATATATATACACCATATATATATATAAATATATATATATATATATATATATATATAGATATATATATATATATATATATATATATATATATATATATATATATATATATATATATATATATATATAGAACTTTGAAATGAAATAAAATACGGTTAAATTGTTTGAATTACCATGAAATTGGTTTTATTGGAAAGATAATTCTATGCCATTTTTATTTGAATATGATTTCAGGGATGAAAACGCCACGGAGGAAGTCCAAACTGCAGGTCCAATTTTCGACTACTCTAACCAATAATTGGGCCGTATCCTGCCAATAAATGGTCAAGCGTCTCGGGCTTGTCGGGGTGGACGAGTAATTTGACGTATCCTCACAAGAAATAGTCTAGCGGTGTTAAATCCCAAGATCCTGCAGGCCAGTTCACATGTCTAAAACGAGAAATTATGCGCTCATCAAATGCTTCTTTCAATAAGTCGGCGGTTGCACGAGCTATATGGCATTTCGCGCCATCCTGTTGAAACCAGAGGTCCCCTGCACTACGGCAAGTCAATTGCGGAGCAAGAGAGTCATTGATCATGGCTCTATAGCAGTCACCATTGACTGTAATGTTATTCCCAGCAGCATTTTTGAAGACATATGAACCAATTATTCCACCGGCCCCTAAAGCACACCAAAAAGTGACTTTCTTCGGATGTAACGGTATTTGGACAACCACCTGTAGTTGCTTATCACTCCAAATGCGGCAGCTTTGTTTATTGCCGTAGCCATTCAATCAGAAATGAGCCTCGTCCCTAAACAAAATTTTCTTAGGAAATTCGGGATCTGCAGCAATTTGTTCTTGGGTCCATACACCGAATCTACACCATGCCCGGTGGTCGTTCGGCTTCAATTCCTGCACGAGTTGGATGTTGTAAGCCCGCAAATCAAGATCCTTCCTCAAAATCTTCCATAATGTAGATGGGCACAGGTTTAATTGTTGTGCACGATGTCGAATGGACTCACTTGGGTCTTCATCAATACTACGCTCTACAGCTGCTATGGTTTCTTCATTACGCACTGTACGACGTCTGGATGGATGCGTATTATCAGTGAGAGTAAGTGCGAAAACGATCCATGGTTAATCGAATTAATTGTTGTGATGGACGATTATGTTGGCCATAAAATTGACAGAGTGCGCGATGAGTTTCTCGAACAGAACAGTTTTTTTTTCGAAATAAATCTGCACAATTTGCAAAGGTTGCTCAGGCGTCAACCTGTTCATGATAAAATGGCAAACGAAACTTACCATAAAACGCATGACAGTTGTTACACCATACGTAGCATTAAAAAGTGTTACCAAGTTAAACACCTAAACCTCTAAAAAAAAAACACCCTGTATATATATCATCAAAAAAAAATCAGTAACTATTTCCCGAAAACGCGCCATCCGATTGATCTGAAATTTTCAGGATACATTTCTGTATGTGTTAAGCAGAATAGGTCCGGGTCTCACCAAATGTTAATTATTTTAAACTCTTTGGCGCCAGGAGCCATTGAAGTTATATTTATAATGTCCCTTTAATTCTACAGGCAAATAATTTTCAGAAAAATTAAGTTTGCGAAATGAAAGGAAAACATGTTTAAATAATAGCATAATAGCATTTTGGAAATGTTTGACCCAATGTCTGCACTAAGTGCCTACAGTAAGATCGAGAAAATTGGAAAAATGTTAAATTACGATAACATTTGATGGAGCTCTCAGATCTTTATGAAACTTACAAGCCATATTGATGTTACTAAGTTGTACTGCATTGACTTTCCTCGAAGATTTTCGTTCTTTAGAAAAAAACAAAACAGCTCTTATAGAAATTCTATGCTTTGTACTATATACACAGTCAAGGTAAGATTTCTGAAATTCAGTATCGAACAAAAACCAAATTCACCTATATTTTTAGCATCAGAAACTTCTGTTCACGCGAACTCAGGACCCGATAATCAGATACAACTGAATTTCACAGAGTGTATTGGTATTGTATAGAGCCAGATCTGATAAAAGCAATTTTGAAATGTGGGCAACCTTGTGCCAGTAGTGCCATCCTAAAAAATTACTTTAAAACAAACTGCTTTTTGCCCTTTAATTTCTGATTCAGTCACCATATTTTGACGAAATTCACATAATAGTTGATCCTTTTTTTTAAGACTATTTTGGTGGAAATTCGAGTGGAAAATTAGATTGGAGATACCAGTTATGGAAATTTTGGTGTCTTAAATTTTGAAAATATAAAAAATAAATAAATAAAATAAATAAAGCTTTTTCTCCCTAACTTCCACTGCAGTCATTAAATCAAAATTCATATGATAAATGGACCTTATTGTAGGCAATATTTAGTAGGAATCTGATTGAAAACTCATGATAGGGTTGCCAACTATGGTTGTTTTTTTTTATTTTTTTGCCATATATTTAGCAGGCGATTTTATCATAACATTTTCAAATGGTTATGATCTTGCAGTGACAACAAATATTAAAATTTGGTACACTTTTACATTTGATAAACAACAAATATTAAAATTTGGAAATTTTAAAATTTTTGAGAGTGGCAACCTTAAATTTCTGTCCTACAACTTCCAACGCAGTCATCAGATCGAAAGAAAATTTGCAAGGTAGGTTTACTTAAACGTGAAGCAGATTTGGTATATTTTTGGCTTTGGTACCAGTGAAAGGTTACTACCACGATCAATAAATACAAACCCTAATTATTCAGGAGTAATTCCACGGAAAATCGACCAACGGTCTTTGATTTTGACTGGGGATATAAGTAGTTGAGTTATGTGCACCAATAAATTTTTTTGTAAAATTTATGGTATATTTTCGGAAATATGGCCTTTTGAAGTTTTTGAGAAACATCGGTTCATGTTGCATTCAAAAAATTGTATAAAATCTTCTACTTAGCCTACGGTATTCAAATATGGCCAGCTCAAAATCCTGGCCGAAAGGATCATTACAGTGTCGATTTTCTTAATTTGTTTATATATTGTAGTGGAGCTCGTAAAGTGGAGCGCGTAAAGTGGAGCTCGTAAACGTACGTTTATAAGAAATATTTAAAGGTACGAAATACTATAACCTCCAAAGAAAATTTATAGAAAAAGAAACAAAGTGTTCACTTTTATCACTTTTGCCGACGAATTAATCACGTGCCAAAGCAATGTCCGAATTTCCTGACGCAACCCCGTATATGATAAAAGAAATTAGACGAGGTTATACTTCCCCGAAAATGCGACAAAGTATGGATCTACATGTCGATGGTCTCATAAAATCATTCTACTGCGGCGATACAAACAGCAGACTAATGCCAGGCAAAAAGGACTATATTACTGTAAAGGTATATCTCAAAGAACATTTTTCCTAATCAAAGTAGTTAATTTATGTACTCTATATTTCTAGACCGATGAAGGCAAAGAGCAATTCCAAAAACGACTAATATTGTGCAACTTAAAAGAGTTATACAGCCGATTTAAATCTGATAATACCGGTATTAAAGTAAGATTTTCGAAGTTTGCGGCACTAAGATCTTAATACTGCATTTTAGCGGAAGCATCGGGCGCACATTCTGTCGGTGTATATGTTATACATCAAAACGTTAAATTAATGATTGAAAGTCAAAAATAAATTTTCTAACAAAGGGTGTCAATATAAGCTTGCCTAATTATAAGGACTTTTTATCTCAGATATCTCAGAATTGTCCTGGATCAGCCGTTATTTTAAGTACATGGGAAAAAAATTTTAAGAAAATTTCGTCAGTAGTATTAGTTATAAGCAATGGACTAAGACAGATCGTTCTACTTTAGAAACTAGATTAGAATCTACTGCAGACTTTCCTGAAACTTTTTCCAATATATTAAATATATAGCTTGAACATTCCTTCCTAGCAGAACAGCAAAGCGGGTACCTAAATAATTAAAAAGTCGTTAAGTTATAAATTAAAAGTTTTACACAATTTTTCACTACCACTATTTAGAACCCGGCTTTCGAAATTTGAATCTGTTGAGAAGCTGTTTTTATTTTTCGTTCTGAGATATCTTTTAAGCTGATTTAAGCAATGTACCATAATACGAATATAGCCTTCAATGTCTTAACTTGTTATCATTTGCGTCGAGAAGATTAACATTATATGCCTACTTCAATTTTGATGTCATCAGAGACGTTGTTAATGTGGATTACATAAAGAGAAACCTTGTGGTCAATCAACTCTCTAGGGTCCGTAGATATTCTAGGGTCACCACTAGTGAATTTTTTAAACCAATAAAAACACTGTGATTTGCTAAGAGCACTAAACGCGAGGTTTTTTATATGAGGTATGAGCATTACATGCCAAAAAATTCTCTTGTTTTAACTCATTTATTTTTTAGCATTTATAATTTGTTTTTAAAAAATAAAAACAACAAATTAACAAATGATGGTAGCAAGTGAGCTCAGCAGTAAAAGTTGATAGTAATTGCCTATAATTCAATGACATGCCTGGTGAATTAGCTATTAAACTAAAAACACTTTTAACTATTGTATTTGAACCTAAGATAAGGAAACTGGACCATATAATATAACTAAATCTCACTTAAAATCTGAAATAATAACTATTTTTCAAAAGTCTGCAACATTTATGATTAGTTGATTCTAAAGTTTATTAATTATTCAAACATTTCCTCAGACTTAGACAACATTTTTGCCAATTTCAATGCTCCCATTAGTTTTATATATTTTTAACCTTTTAAACGGATTAGACGAAATCTGGTGACTCCAATCGGCATGACGTATTTGTCGGCAAGTGCATTTCAAATGGGAACAGAGCTTAACTTCGATGAATGGCATTCTAGTGAGCATTTCACCTTATGGCATATTTTCGTGAAACCCTGCCACATATTTGCGAGTCTCCAAACAGTTTATTTCTAGATGAAAAGTTAGTAGTGCCCGTAAAAAATTAAACTCATCCACGACCACCTGAATTCGCACCAGGGAACCCTCACACTAGAAGCCAGTGCCCATAGACTAAACAAACTTCCCCCCGAAAAACTAACAGTTTTTACTACTTCATTTCACTCAATACTTCAAAATATCTCGATAAATTATTTAATGCGACTGACAGCCATTCTAAACAAAGATTAGCTCCGGATTGTGCTTCAGATTGACGCTGTAACTTTTACATTTAAATATTTTCTATTATGTTTCCTTGGATACTGAAAACAACACGCGATGCCTGTTATCTTGGCTCGTTTGAATAATTCGATTACCCTTCATTTCACACGTGGGCTTTTTCACTTGGCAATCCGCTTTGATTCGAATCAAACTAAGTCCGCTTTGTCAGGTTTCCAATGAAAGCAAGAAAGAGTAAAGCGCGAAAAAGGATTCTTTAATTTGTACGGGGATAAAATCCTGAATCGTGGCTTTATGCCGCCTTTGAAAAGCATATTAATAGGAATTTAAATGTGACGAGGCTTACATATATTAAAATAGGGAACACAAAAGCGAAGATTTGTTGGTGTCATTCAAGAAATGGTAATAGCATGGTTTGAAGTGAATGAAACTCATAAATTAACCTATAGAGTGCTGAATAATTCTCTTGTATGTATACTAAAAGTGCAGAATAAAAAGCATAGTTTTTTTTGAAAATAATAAAAACAGTTGTAATCAAATCTAACTATTGTACGAAAAGCAATTTAAAAAAGCAATTTAAAAATATTAGTTATTTTCGCTTATAACAAGTCGGTTTTGTTGCAAAAATCCCATAAATACCTTTTATACACGTAGTGCAAATTAAGTTGGATCGTTCAATTCCATAACCATTTTTCTTTGCTGCATACCTCACACTTTTTGACTATGCAATAGTTTTAACAACACATGTTACTTAAATTGGAATTATTTTTGTGGGATGATTAAAATAGAATTTTTTTTAACTAAGTGGTTTCGAAAGTATGCACTGATTCTCATCAGACATCAGCTCATAGTGCACACTTGACTGAAGTGACCACTTGCAGTGGGAGATCATTAATTTTTATTTACATTAGTTGTGATGAATTTTAACATCCTCGACTTAAATCCATCGATATCATTTACTCATAAAGGTCATTAATTTGTGAAAGCGAATCAAAGCAAAGAATAATAGATACGGGAATAAGCCTCCGAAAGCAGAATCAAAGATTTTATTTGTTGATAGCTCCCTGTGGCATTGTTGGTTGGTAACCATTCCTTTTCTATAGCATCAATAATGCTCGAAGTTGATTGTAGCATAGTTAAATTTTTACCCAGACATTTTTTGAATATATTATATAAACGTCGTTTAGCACCATTCCGACAAAAACCTTGATGTTGTTTCCAGTATTTCTTTCATCGCCATATGTATATTACAATTTGCCGGATTCACGGACATTTTTCGAATTCAGTTGGTTTTCTGGTTAGTGGTCTTTGTTGCAATATTTTCTTTCTATGCTACTTTCTTTTTCCTATTGCAGATACTATTTGTAGAGATTGTTGGAAATATTTCGAATTACCGAGCTGTGCAAATGTTGTCTGATTCAAGTAGTGTTTTTTATTCATCTACATGGTATCTGTTAGATATGCGTTTTTCTGCTTATTCAAAGTAAATGCTTGTGAGATTATTTTTCAACAAATAGTACCGTTTATTAAAGTTATTTCAATCACTACATATCTGAGACCATTTATTTTGCTTCTGCTTTATCATCACTTGACTTGTCACCTTGATAACAAAAAATAGAATCACAAAACATCTGAAACTTCATTCTCCCCTTAATGTTGCTTTTGTTAAGATGATACTGCTTTATAATAGTACGGCAATGAGAACCAACTAATAATACGTCCACATTCAACTAGCGGTGTGGCGCAAGATGTTCCCGAAATATTGTATTGGTCGAATCCACTAAGAACTTGAATTTACCGAATGGATCGTAATCTGAATGTCCCAATGGTGTCAAACTTCTATTGACTACGAGTTGGAAAAACTGCGAGATCAATTGACACCTATCCCTAACAAAAAAATCGAATTCACGGGATATGGAATAAGAGTTTGTTGATGGTCGTTTTTTAATGCCGCTATTTTCATTTGAAATGGTAATGATCTTTTAGTGACTAGTGACAATAACTAAAAAAAATTTGGGGTTCGAAAATTTGAAAACTTTTACGAGTGGCAGCCCCAAATTTCTATACACTTCTAATATTTCCAATGGAAGCATCGGACTGCAATCGATTGAGCAATAAAACATTTTCAAAGTACATATACGTTACAGATATTCAGGTCCCAAGATGCTTCAAGAATACTGCTAAAAAGATATGCCTTCAAAATTACGGCACCGTCAAATTTTCTTTCCTTTCTGTCGCGTTTCTAATGTTAGCTAGAAGTGAAATGGGTTTGTACACTGTTTCGCTCTCATAAGCTCTCATATATTATCCTCTCTTTCTAATTACAAATCGAAATCAAATTAATTAATTTCTGATTAAAAATCAAATCTAGAGTCGGCTTCTACTTCAGTGTAAAAGCTCTCAAACATTTTCGAATTTTCACATTCCTTACTTTCCAATATGTTTTACAACATATGTCTGCTCAGCTTACCGCCAATAGCTGGGTATATAATATTGGTTCAATGAGGATTGAAGTCGAAACAATGGAATGTAAATTAGAGATGAGGCATATATACTGGAACAGGTATACGGAACAGGTATTTTTTTGGAACAGCCAGTACCTAGTACGAAATTCAAAAATACTAGGTACGAGTATTTTTGTGGACTATACATGTAATCAAGAATTTACACAATAAATTTCGTCCATTTAATTCATTTCAATCAAACAGTGACGTAATAGTATCCTAATATTAATATAAACTCGTATTTCATACTTGCAAGTGCTTTCATACTCACGAGTATCTCGTACGCGAGACGAAAATACTTGCAAGTACGAAAATACTCGATACGAGTATATATAGTTCCAAAATATTCGAATACAAATATACTCGTTTGGTTCCAAAGTATCGAGTATTTTGAAACTTGCAAGTATTTTCGTATCGCATATTTTTGTATAGAGTATTTTCGTGCTTGCGAGTATTTTGGGACTTTAGGTTTAGGTTTTTAGGGCAAAAGTAGCTGAAATCGGACAAAATCGGCCAAGTTTGGGTTAGAGTTATTTGGGACATAACGGGCCAAGACCTATTGCTGTGATACAAAAATTTAGGTTCTGTAAGGGAGAAAGGGTTTTTTTGGGCATAGTTTGTCAAAAACTACCTTTACAGCGCTTTCGATGATTGAAGAATATAATAGTGATATTTTAAGGGCGAAAAAATTTTTAATAGGGGAAATTGGGTAAAAACGTTCGTATTTTACAAAAATTTTTTTTGGTCTAGCATGAATTCGGGGACCTTTCTGAGTTGTTTTGGGCGAAATTTCCATACAAATCTGGGAAAAAGCGGCCTAAAAAACTGAAAGTAGCACTAAAAATGTTGAGATCCTTTTTGGTTCGCCAGTTTGCTTCTCAGGCTGTGCTGAAGCCCTCCTCGTGACTGCACTCCAACCCTACCGGGTTTGTGACTCATGTCCAGCCTTATCGAAGAGGTTGGCCCCCAGTGGGTGCATGTTTAATAAACGTAACATTTTTTTTTGTAATATCTTAATAAAACTTTCGACAAACTTCATGCTTCAGTGAGGCGAAGTGGAAAACCGACTGTTTGATATTAGCCAGGAAAAGTTTGGAATCAGAGATCGATCGATGAAAAGTTATATAGATGGCAACAGGATTAGTTGGTCCTATCTTAGTAAATATTTCGACATTGGTAATTTGAACGAATACAGGAGGTGTTTTATGCATATATTAAAATGAAAATCAAATTAAATTGATTGAATTTGATTGTTTTCCCTTAGATGGCTCCTAGATTGGAGAAAAACTTGCCAAATAAATGACCGACCATTGGAAAGTTACGGACAAGCTGCATGGACTACTGACTCAGTATCCTTTCACGGTCATCTGCACCATCACCATTGTAGCCTGGGAACTTTGTGTCTGGTGGGTGGGAGAGGGCATATCATACCGTTTCATTACATCACTGTAAATCGCATGTACAAAAAGTATTTTTGGAACAGGTATTTGGAACAGATATTTTTTTGTACTAGTACTGGGAATACCTAGTATGTGAAAATGCAAGTACGACCCAACTCTAATGTAAATGTGCAAACAATGCACTCACATTCAAATATTTTAATCTCAATTCAGTTTGATATTGTATCCCATGGCTCACTCCAGCATTCTAAGCGCAGATTAAAAATGACCCGATTGAAAGGCGTTTGCTACGTCTCTGGAAACAAATTTCAAATGAGATTGCAATTGAAGTTGCAATCGCTTTTTATGTTTGTAGCAAATCAATCGACACCAAGTCCACGACCAGATCTCCATGTATGCGGGCCGTTTAAGGCATTATCTAATGGATCAGAACATTTGTGACGAACACTTTACAAATGATGAATGTAACTATTAGTTATCTTAGCATTCTTTGTTGTTTCCATATTGTTTGCTTTGAATTTGGATTTGATTTAAATAAAAAACGATCGTCATGTAATATTGTCAAGCATTTATACAATGATTAGAAAATAATGTGTACCTACTAAAAAAGCACCCTAAATGTACATATCTGAAATCCATATGTATATGCCTGCGCGATGATATACATGTTCATGAGTACGTAGTTATCAGATGGAAATAAATTATTCAAGCTGCTTTCTTTGCTCCTCATCCGTCGATCCAGGATTAGCCAAATTTTATTCTCCTGGAAAATGCTTTCCCATATAAATACGCTTATGAGATAACCGCATTTATTCATATCAGCGAAAATGTGGCAAATTTATTTTCCTTCTAAAATTAGGTTTGCACAATCTTCACTGGAGCGCGATTTGCTGTTAAGATAAGGCTAGTCGAATGAGGGAAAAAGGCTCTAAGGCATAAGCCGCAAAGTGAGAATGGATGAAGTCGTAAGTGAGCACGTACACAATATGAGTACCAACGTACAAATTGCTAATGAATATCCTGTGTGATGTGAAAATTTTCCGAACGATAATTGAAATGAAACCCTACAAAATTAAATTATAACATTTAATGAAATGATCTCGTTGACGGATTATAAAACATGTAAAGCCGAATACAATGATCATATTGTTACAATTTTATCAGCCGGGTTTTGTGAGCATCGACATTTTAAAAAAGTAAAATTCTAATACTTGAGTATTAATTCATAGACTTGTCATATATTTAATATAATCCGAATAGATTCATAAGGACGATTTGAGCTAATCATTCTAACAACGATTTGATGACTAATTAAACATTCAAGCGAAAAAACATATATGAAAGCAAATTTCAAAAGAAAATAGGGCGCAAAAGCAAAACGAACAACGAAATAATATGTATTTTGCGAAGCGAATAAATCAAATTAATGAAGGAATCGCAATTCTCAATTTTATCAATTTTATCAATTTCTCAATTTTATCAATTCAAAAGATATCGGGATTTTACGAAGATAAACTATTATGTAAACTATGTATTTATTTCTGTAAACAAAAGATATCGGGATTAACGAAGAAACTATTGCCCGTGTTCCATTATTACTATTTAGTACTTGAAAGTACTTCTGGCTACTTCCAATTACTCGCGCTCTTGTTCCCGAGTAGTTCATGTGCATTTACGCCTTTCTTTGCCGTGAGGTGGCTATTTAGTTGTCAATAGCTAACCTTGGGTTTTTTCATGGTTATGTTGAATGTTTTCGTAGTTAGGAAATTAAAAAAGCCCTCATAATGTGTAGAAAGTTAAAAGAGATAATTTTCTGTTAGTTGCTTTTATATTTGCTATCGATTGTATTGTAGTAGTTTACTCTCGTTATTTCTCTCTTTATTTTCATCTGTTTTAAATTTAAAAACTACATTCAGTTTGACAGGTTAGAATCTGCTCGTATGAACGAAGATGGCGTTCCATATGTGATCTACGAAAAGTACTTGGAGTTGGAAGTACTAATTAGTAAAAATGGAACACGGCAATTGAATTCTCTTGTACTAAGGTTTGAGATGGACTGCTGAATTCCATCAATGCTGACTCTTATTTATAGCACGTTTGCACTGCACTTCTAAATCAGGTAGATTTAGTGCTGATAATTAAATCAGGTGAGGTGATCGCACTGGCCGAGTAGCGAACTGTTAGACTAGAGAAGATACCTTGGTTGCCTCGGCAGCAAGGTTCAGCGTACTGCGAAAGCCTGCAGAACCCTCGGAAGGTCGTAAGGGAGTCTGCTGCTAGCGATTGCCTCAGCTTCGGCCCAAGAGCGCGGAGCCCAAACCTGAAACATTAATCAAACTAAATCTATGGATCAAACCAAAGATGAAAAGAAAATCGAACTGGCCGCCCGTACTACTGGAGGAACGGCTCAGAGTCAGGCGATCGAGAGATTGCGGGCCTTGAAGCTGGATGGAGAACCCGTTCCGGGAGCTACTGTTAACCTGGTAGACGTAGCGGTATCCCACAGCAGAGCAGCTACTCAGCAGTCTGGCGGTGGGTCTAAAGAATCGCTGGCCAATCCAACGGAAGCGGCTGTTGAGTCGGTACTTAGCAGAGCAACCAGGACTGGAGGTAGTGGCTCCAAAAACCTGCAGTCCACTGTAAAGGTGGCGGAAGCTGATCCCACTAAAGGGGGAAGCGGAGTGTCCAACGCTTCAGAAGAAGAGAGGCAAAGCAAGCGGCCATGAGTACGGTGACGCTGGAATCCATAGGGAAACCCAAGGATACTCAACTGAAACCTACTGGTACGGCTGCGAGCGAAGGCCAACGCTCAAAGGAGCAGATCTCGTCGAGAGGTAAATCGACGAAGAGGCCACGACAGGAGACCGTAGCTCGTTCCTTTAGGGACGTAGTGGCTAGTCACCTTAAGCTGGCCTTCCGTCGACAAACAGGAGCTCCTGGAATGGGGACTCAAAGCTGACGTGGCCAAGGTGATTCTTAAACGGATAACAAAAAAATTTTTGGAGACCATCCAGGTGTGGATGTGCTGGAGGAGACATCCGTGCCCAAGCTAATTACAGCTAAGGTGGCTCTGTCTTTGTTAAAGAGACAGAGCCCAGATCTCAAAGTTTCAGGCTGGAGATCATTCCAGGCTGTGAAACTCAACAACCAATCGGTGGAGCCCAATTTAACTGGATTTAACAATCAAACAATCAATTCAACAATCAAATTCAATTTGGTTACTTTTGTATAAAACTAGGAAATAAAATTTACTATTCGCATTTTGACCGTGTACGTATTTATTATAATATTGTTCAGTGTGAATTGAATTCAACTAAGATTTGATGTCAAAATATACTTAAATTTAAAAATCCTTGAAACTATATTACAAGCATTAGATATTTTCTTTCAAGGAAACAAGCTACTTAAATTCACTCTAAATGTATCGTCTAATTCACCATTATGTTTTTCGAACTATACAGCATTGTCCAGTAATCCCTAAGACCTCATTAAGCCCTGGAAGTAAATTACATGGCGTAATGAGACTCTTAATGAATCTGTCATTAATGTTGCTAATATGTACTCAGCAACTGCTGTAGCGTTGTATGTTTGTCTAATACTTATGTGTGCACGTTTATATATGGATAGAAGTGCTTACCGTTTGCCGGCGACTGTCTTGTATTAGGGCTCTTCGGTGGAATACAAAGAAAATATTGTCAGCGATATCGGACAAATCCGGATAATGAGATAAAAATCGTTGTTATCAGGATTAAGTGAATTTCATTAAGGAAAAAAATATCTTTCGTTGTGTAAGATGTAAGAACGATTTAGAATACCCTGAATTTTACGATGTTCAGTAATGAGTCTCGGTAGGAAAATACTTACGATTCATCGAGGGCTTTATAAATATATTCTTCAGAGCCGATTTAAGTTTGAAAAGTATATAGTAAAAATTAAAAGTTCGATTGGTGATTCGATACATATCCCGCAGAATTTTCAGGTTTATCAAACATTAATCGGGGTTTTTGCACTTGTATTGAGAGCTAGTACCTAAGAGTGATAGCATTCAAAACAACGACAAATCACAACCCAGTGATCTCACTGGTTCGAAATATTTGGTCGGCATAACGGTTTCATTAAAAGCTCATGGATGGATTACCAATAGAGCGAGAGTATGATGGAAATTGTTTAAATCGGTTGGTAACTTCAGTGCTCGCACTAACCTATGGTGGCTCACAGACTGAAATCATCATGAAATTTTAACATAAATTTGAATTCGTTTACACTAAAATGTTCAACTATTTGCGGAATTAGAGTTACACGTCATGATAATTATTTTATAGCACTTACACTCAGAAAAATGTCACTTTTTTTAGAATCACTTTAAATCAAAAGTTGATATCACTTTGAAATAAAAAGTGAATCCTGTACGAATTCCACTTTATTATAAAAATTTTCTTTTCAAATCAAAATTTTTCATCATTGAATTAAAAAGAAAACGTATATGGCGCCAAATCATATTTGAAAATTTTTGAATCAATACGTATATGGCGCCAAATCATATTTGAACATTTTTGATTCAAAAATTTTCAAATATGATTTGTGATTCTAAAAAAAGTGACATTTTTCTGAGTGTACTTGTAAATAAAAATGACTAAGAAACAGCAACTTAATTGAATGCAAAAACTGAAGTAAATACAGTAACTTCCGTAGCATTGGCTATCGTTTTCCAATAATTCAAAAGATCTGCAAAAAACGCCAATATTCAGTGCATCAAAGTTTAGTCAAATTGCACATTTAAATTATTCATGTGAATAGCCATATGATTTAATAAGGCAAAAATTCGATCGAAAATTAATTAAACAAAAAATTATGAACTTTTGAATGATTTGCGGAGAAAATCGATATGAAAACCCTCATCGTATCACCACAACCTTTTTGCCGGTTCTTTGATTTTTCTAACTGTTAACGCTCCCAATTTCTCCAGTCCTCCAGCTACGAAATCCAGTATTGAAAACCTGCATATTTTCTCTACTTCTCTTAGAAGAACACTCATTTTAACGGTTGTTGAATCATATTCGATCAATTCTATTTATCCTAATAGTACGTTCACACTACACTCTAAATCAGGTAGAGTTAGGAGCTGTCAAGTAAATCAGGTGAAGCGTTCACACTAGCTTAAGTGATTTGAAACGAAAAGATTTGGAGCGAGAAATGTCATTCAAAAGCATATGCACAATTTTTATTGCGTGAACATTTTTGAAAATGTTGCAGGAACATACAAGAACATTTTCTACTGGCGGGAAGTTAGATTTTCTTTTCGTCTTTAGTTTGATCCATAGATTTCGCGTTCTCGGACCACAGTCGGGGCAATATCCAGTATTCGTCTCCCACTACACGCCGCCCCCATAGGAACAACGTATCGATCAGACCATCCTTCCCGTTCTAAGGATCGCGAAGCAGACTCCCCTACGACCTTCCGAGGGTTCCGTAGGCTTTCACAGTACGCTGAATCTGCAAATCTTACTGCCGAGGCAACCAAGATGTCTTCCCGAGTCTAACAGTTCGCTACTCTGTAAACCGCGGTTCGCCAGGTTCCAGAGCCGGGCAAAGTGAAGTATTGGACCTAGAACCCTGCAGGTGAACTTTCACCTCACTCACCAGCCCAGACCCAGCCACCAACCCTCACTGTCACCTTGCGGAGAGAAACAGGGGCGGCTCTTTGCCGGTTACCGGCGAGGCCCCCATTTACAAAACCCATACAGCTGGTGGCTGTATGGGCGTGCGGAAGAACCAAAAACATTTTACGGGAGAGGGATCTCTCAACAACTTTGCTTAAAAGGGACTCGCCTGATCCAATCAACCAAACCACCCTTCTGTGGGGATTGTTACCAGCGGCCACCGCGAGGAGATTGAAGGTCACTCTTTCACCAGTCCGAATATTTGCGGCACGTGTATATTTGCATATACGACATGTTCCTCCCCCTACTTGGCTGACGACTGACCGCCCATAGAACTAGTAAACAATAATTATTTTGTTCTGAAAATAAGCCAAAAGTGGTTCGGTAAAAATTGCATTGTTGCGGGCAGTAACGCAAACTAATTTTAACCCTCATTGGACCGAAGCAAAATTTAAAGGCTAAGTTAGTCCTGTGGATACACTTACAGAAATACATATATTTCTACATACAATCCACAACTCTCCTCAAACACTTCACACCACATTTCACGTCAAAACTAATATACACAAGTAGCCTAAGTTTAAAATAAGTATTGTTAAAATGAAAAATAAAATTATTTGTAACGCTATCCGATTGAGCCGGAATTTTCAGCAGTAATTGGTGTATATGTGAAATAGGTTCAAATCTCAACAAAAGTTAGTTTTCATTAAGCGTTTGACGCCGACGGCCATTTTAGTGATATTTTAAATACTTTAAGTACTTTATATATACATAATTTTAAGTACTTTGAGTACTTTAAGTACTTTTCTATCAACAAATTACTTTAAAAGTCTACAAAATAAATTTTGAACGTGTTTCGAATCTGGATATGATAGCATTCTGGAAATTATTGAACCTATATGTGCGCTCAGTGCCTAAAAACAATTCAAGAACATTTGAGAAATTTTGAGTCACGATATCTTTTGACCAAGCTATCAGATCATTATGAAATTTTACAAAACGAATTGATGTTAATAAGTTATAGACTAAAATAGTTTTTTTATGAACGCGCTGGTTACCCCGGAGCTACGGCAAGCACTGAAAATGAAAACCTTCGAATCATCGACCCTCCTGGAAAATTTTCGATTTTGATAAAAAAAAGTATTTCATATATAAATTGTATGCTTTGACAAAGTAAAATTTTTGAAATTTGAAATCGGACAAGAACAACAACTCTTCCCTTATTCACCTATATTTTTAGCATCCGAAACATCTGGCCGATGATCAGATCCAATGACCAGATACAATTGAAGTTCACAGACTGTTGCAGCCTAAAGCAGGACCAGGTCTTATAGAAGCAATTTCGAGATATGGGTAACCCTGTAGCAGTGATACTATCTTGAAAAATCACTAAGAAAAAACTGGCTTTTTACCCTATAAGTTCCGATCCAGTCACCCGATTTTAACGAAATTCCCACAGTATCTAGACCATACTTTAAGCCACGTTTAATAAAAACGTTAGATCAAAATATCGTAAAAAAAAATTAGGTTGGAGCTGCAAGTTATAGTAATTTTCGTGTCTTGAATCTTGAAAGTTTGCTCAGCAAAATCAAACTTTTGGTCCTCTAACTTCCAGTGCAACCATGAAATCAAAACGAAATTCATATCGTAAATTGAAGGTTAAATTAAGTAAGAATTTAGCTGAAAATCCAATAAGGCTACCAGCTATAGTGGTATATATGTATATTTTTTATCATGTGTTTAGTAAGCGATGTTATCATTAAATTTTAAAATGGTTTTGATCTTGTAGGGCCAATAAACAGCAAGCACTAATGTTTCGTAAGTTTTGCGGGTGGTAGCCGTAAAGTTATTTTTACTCCTTTAACTTCCAATGCATTTATTGGATCGAAAGCAAGCTCCCAGATTGAGTCGAACTTATTCTGAAGCAGATTTAGTATACTTTTGGCTTTGGTGCTAGCAAATCTATGGGCAACCAGGTATTTTTACTATTTCCATACCAAGAGATGCTATGTTCATTTAGAAAATAACTACAATGAAAATAAGCAATCAATGTATAAACTTTCCGAGCTCTAGAAATTGTTTGGATAGCAGCCCCAAACGTCTTTTTATCCCTGTAACTTCTGCAAAATCTGCACGATTTCTCTACTTTTCTTCTAAAAATAGTGTTTCTAGTGGTTCCTGTGCGCTAGAGTTTATTTTTGCGACACTGCCAACAATTTTAACGAATTCGCTACAGGAGGAGGTGCTCTGAAATTCAACCAACGGATCAGATCCACAGGTCGCGGACAGTAGAACGGCTGCCAAATATGGTAGCTAGCAGATTCGGCTGTCGCGTTGACCAGGCTCAGGGGTTGAAAATGGGCGTGATGCACTTAAAACACCACAAGTTCAAATGAAGCTCTGACAAAGCAAGTAAAAGCCACTATATGTATCAACGCACTTTATTATGTTTGTTTTTTTATTATTTATTGCTCTTATTATTATTTTTATTATTATTGTTATTTTTACTATGGCTGTAAGTATTATTTAAATTTAATGACTGCTCTTATACGGCTGTACCACATATTATCTACCAGATATTATATTTATATTAAGTGTGCTTCAAACTACAATAGGTACAATAGGTACAATTTCTGTTCTAGCGTCCAACATACGATTTATTTCAATGCTTCAATCCCGACATTTGCACAATTTTGCGTTTATTATTATCTCGTGGCGTTGATGCATCAATCAATTTCTTTCTATGTTGTGTACTTAGGGATTCCAATCCCGAACCATATTTTCAATCCCGGGATTACGGGATTAAAAAATCTCAAATCCCGGGATCCCGGGATTTAAAATTCATAATACAACACAACAAAATAAGTCAACTTTCTAGTAAACAGATTATATTATTTGCCATCATTTCAAAACTACAACAATAAGTAAGCTCAAAACTGTATAAAAAATTGCATTATTACTTTTTTATATTATTGATGCAAATAAAAACAATAATTTTAATTATTCAAAACGTTGACAGTATGAAGACAGATATTAAAAATTACATCTATTATAAATAACAACAAAAAATCACGACCAAAAACCACAACAACAAAACACAACTCTTAGAATTGAGATACATAATAAAGTAACATATAAAAAATTCGGCCAAAGTTCATTGGGTTTTTCGGAAGTAACATTGAAGCAATAGCAAAGCATCTAAAGTATCGTCTCCAAGCCTGCTTCTAAATTTATTCCCGATGTTGGACACCGCGGAAACGGTCGAGAAATTTTGGTACGCCTGCTCCAAACTATGCAAGTGCCACCACTTTCGAAAAGATTCATTTCTTTTGCAATGGTTTTAATTAGATTAGTTTCTTGCGGCATTTCATGATTGATTATTTTCATACTTTTGCAGCTCTTCTTGTAGCGTTAATTGATGACTACCTTGTTCTTCTGATTCAATATGGGTATCTACTGGGTTCTCTTCATTTCTTTGGCTACCAAGCATAGGGTTCAGCATCTAGATCATTGAAGTATTTTTTTTAATATTTGCGTTGCTTGGTTTCAAAAATAGAGATTTTATTTAACTTGGTAAATTTTCGTTGGTACAATGTGGATTCTGGAGATAGCTTAGCATACCAGATAGCTCGGTACACTGACGCTCTTTTATTCGGTCCAATATTGCAATTTTCATAGCATTCAGAAGAATAGACCGTTTTTCTCCTAACAACCTAAATACAAATCTTGATGAAGTATTAGCAGTGCATAAATTTGCAAGTCTGCGACTAAAGGCCGTCACAGCCAATTTTACAGGGAGTAAAACTTCAATAATTTTCTGAATCGAATCAAACTATATTGCTTCTTTGCTCTGAATATTGCAGGCCTATTAATGTATACTATTTTTCAAAATGGGAAACTATTCGAGCATTGTCAAGAGACTATTTCATCTTGTTTTACAATCCATTTAAAGGAGACAGTTAAATGCCTTGCTCGGATCCGACATAGTTTTAAAGATCGTTATTATTTTTCGTTGGAGCTTTTTTAAAATATAAAACTACCTAACGAACTTTCTTTATGCATACGCTGATGTCCTTCGTCTGATCTAGCGTGTCTTGCAGGCGACCGGTTTCAACGTAGTTAGCTGATTCAGGACCAACCAAATCTTCGTAGTCGTCGTTCAGACTATCGGGAATTCACTTTAATCTGGAATGGACCTCATATTATAGCGAACATCGCAAACTGCCAAGTGGATGCTATGCGCCAAACAAATATGTTGCTCTGTACCAACTAGTCTGCCTACTTTTCGCATTTCGTTTGACCCATCAGTTACGATGGTAACAATGTCTTTTCCTAGAGAAACATTAAACTCATATCTAGGTAGTTTCCAGCTGTCATTGATATTCTTACTCCCACCAAGTTCCAGTAAGAATTTAGTAAGTAGATGTTTATATTTATATAGCGCCTATTTGCAGTCAAGGTCCATTCATCAAACATCAAACTGAACCGTTCACCTGAGATACTAGCCTGTTATATCTTATTTTTTATTATTTTCTTTATCCTGCTTGCATAGCCAACAACCTTTTTTTGATTGTTGTTAAGGATTTTGGTAAATCTGTGTATGCATTCGCTAGTATTAATTTCCTCAAATCATTCGATGCAACGAATGCACTAAATGCGAAGCAGTCCATACTTATTTATTTACAAACCCCTTTGTATTCTCTTGTTAACTGTTACATCGGTTTATTTTGCTCTATTCTTTACGCATTTTGATGTGAGCTAATTGTTTTCTCATAAATATGGATTCTATTTGCATTTTTCGAGTCTTGCTGTAACTTGATTGCCAATAATGCTTGACTCCCGGCCCCGAAATCCCAGCCAATTTCTGATCCCGAAAATCCCGGGATTAGAAATCATCAATCCCGGGATTTTCGGGACCAGAAATTGGCCGGGATCCCGGGATTGGATTCGCTATGTGTACTACAATATCAGGTATATTCAGTGATAATGTTCAGACCGTTATTACGGGGTAGTCCCAAACGGGGTTTTGTATAAATTTGTTCCGTGATTTTTGCAGATTTCATCATTCAAGCGAATATTTCATTTTAGAATTTCAAAAACTATAATACATCAGTTTATAGGAAGAATCTAACGAACCAGAAGAAGAATCCACAGTAAATAAAAGTCCACGTTGGGCGCAGCAAATACACTACGCTTGCAAATTCGTACCACATGAATGCGCTTACACCCTAGTATTGGCGATTATTAGGTGTGAATGTTTATATCCTTCAAATAGAAAAATTCTCAGCACATAGCGTTTTGTATAGTAATATTTAAAAATAAGTCACCTACGTATAATTTAAACAACGGCTTTCGAGAAAAACACATTTCATTTTACTGGGGGTAGTCCAAGAAAATGTTCATCCTAGAACCAGAGTCATGGACTGTACTCTGATCTTTCCTCTCAACTTGTTCAACTTTTATTGCTTAGCGTTTTATTTTTATTACCATCACATCATCCATTGACGAACTTGAGAGCGTTTTCTCTTCGCCGTTCAACTTTTTCATTCCCCTACGTGCAAAGTAACTTGCTGTAAAACAATTCTGAACAACTTTGTTTCACAAGCTTATATAATAGAATACTCTAGTAGAACCAACCAAGTTCATCTACAGTTCACAAGCAATAACGAAAAAAGTGTAATCTAAGTTAATTTGATAATGTTGCAGGTAATTAAATTTTACATTGTCTTGAATTAAGTATTGGTTTTGGTTTTCAAGCTAGTTCATAGCCATTTTGTGTGCTACGTATTTGGATTATTTCACATCGTTTTAAGTTGTTTAATATGCTTAAAATCTTTTTGAAAGAAATATATAAAATCTATTATCAATACTTATTACAGCAGCTATCGATCAACAGATCCATCTGAGACATCTTAATACATATAAAAGAGAGAAAGATACTTTCTTGTATTTATGTATTGAATTTTGTAAAAGCACATGCGATGATATGTGAAGACAGTGCATCTTTATATTCAATCTTTATCTCATTATTTTCTTGTTTTAAATCTTTCAGATCGATATTTTCTTTACTTCTTTATCTTTATATTATTTTCGTACATTGGAGCCACCACCTAAATGATGGATATTTATTGAATATAATTATTAAATATGCACATGTAGTCACATTTTCGTACAAGTATGTAATAGGAGGCTTTACTGCAATTCAGGCTATTGATTGATGTAGCAAATGTACAGCAAAATGAGTGATGTGTTTTAAAAAAACCTTTGTAATTTTTGTCTATTAATAATCTAACGAACCAGAAGAAGAATCCACAATAATATAGTCCACGTTGGGCGCAGCAAACACACTACGCTTGCAAATTCGTACCACATGAAAACCTTCTATTTTTGCTGTCTGGTTTTAGGCATTGCAAGACTTCAGAGTATTTTGTTTGATGTTTGCAAACCTATTCGGTTCATAATTTGTAAACATTGCGATTTTTCTTTAGACGATTAAAACGGAATCCAATTTTTAGATTCCCGAAGTATCAATAAATGTTGAGACCTATTTTAAGAAAACATAACTTTTTTTTGAATTAGATGTCGCCATCGGGAACATCATTTTATCATGTGTAAAAATAATAGCTTCACGTGTAATTTAATTTCAATCGTTATTCACTGTTCTTTCATGTCAGTCACCACACTCACAGACGTCCTGCTATGGGAGAAAATCTTTGCCATTCTATCAACAAGCACATACTGATCGAAAATTGGAAAGCAAGAAAGTTAATTTTACTTTTAATGATTTTCCTGACGAGAATAGCATCATATATAGCATGTTAATTAACAAGCCAGCACTTTAACACATACTCGTACATTAGGTATGTGCTTGTGATTAGCTTACTCCTTGTCTGTTGGCAGGAATGAAAAAAAAATATTTAGCTTCAGGTTAATACTAAATTAGGGGAGAGAGCTCGTCAGCTTTGATATAATTAGATAAGCGTACTGTGATGAAACTCTGCTAATTTAGTGTTATTTGGAAAAGGAGGTGATAGATATGGTTCACTGCTATTTTTGCTCTCTGGTTTTAGGCATTGCAAGACTTCAGAGTATTTTGTTTGATGTTTGCAAACCTATTCAGTTCATAATTTGTAAACATAAATTTTCATTTGAAAATATCTTAGGAAGTTATCTTCTCGACACGCAGTATCAATAGAACTTGATAGGTCTGCATAGGTAACTATATTATTGAGCTTACCGTTACCTTGCAGCAATTCTTTCATAGAACGCTGTAGGACAAAGGAAAAATCATTTCATTGAAATTCAATGAAGCCAATAAATCAAACCAAAGCCCACAAGCACAAGACTAGAGAAGACATAGTACATTCCGTGATTTCTTGGAAATGATGTATCCGTCACACCTATTGAGTCAATCCTCGGTCAATGGTTTGATGTCGAAGGAGTTTGTTTACAAGAATTCAGAGCCAATTAAGTTCCAATAAACTTACTCTGGCAAATCAGCATGATTCTTTGGCACGTTCGTTGACGTCATCTAGAAAATAATCAAGCGTTATTTGTTGAAGACTTCATTCTCGACTTTTCGCTCTCATGTCAGTTTATTTATTTACGGCACCTTTGACATCGTAAGAAAACATTGGAAGTAAATTGAATTTATAGCTAGTTTTAATTTATGGTTTGCAAATTAAAAATCAAATCTCAGCAAACTTGAACTTTGTGAAAGTGTTTTCAAGCAGATCCTTTACGCACACATAAAACATGAAAAAAATTCATAATAAAGTTCATTCGGTGTATACTCAGCCACATTGAAGGATGAAAAGTTAAAGATAAAAAAAAACAACAAAAGAAACAGGAAGAGGAATACCAGGAGATCCTTGTTGACGAGAAGCTTATCAGCGAAGAATACAGCTCTTATCTAAATGCTGCTCTGTTTAACCGAACATTCTTTATTTCAAATTCTAAATTCAACTTAATTATTAACACGTTCAGTTATTCTATTTTCCTATAGCAATATATACTTTAAAGAACATACATACTTCGAATAGATAGGAGACATCTTTTCGCGCAGCGAACAAGTTATTTGAAGTGATAGTTTGGTCCCGATTGTGTTATGGCTATTCACCACTAAAGCTTTAATGTGACACCACATTAATAGAGCACTGGTATTATGCCCAGTCGCCGTCTTTTACCATAAGACGAACAAATACAGCCATGGGCACGGCGGGATTCGAACCCGCGAGCAGTAGATCGCTGCTTCGGACTGACGCGCTAGAGAGCTAAGCGTTAAAACCCTAACTCTGATTTTAGAAGAAAATGTCTTTGAGGGCAGATAGGTCACGTGTGACTTCGATCCGATGACTGCATCAAAACTGTTCTTGCATTCAAAACTATTCCAAATGTTTGCATGGTAGCCATTCGTATGAATTCCAAAGTTTAGGAAAATAAAATCCTTGTTATTTATTTTCATTATAGGATGCTTCCCATACAACAAACTTATGACAGCATCTCCTATATAATAAACAATGAAAATATTCAGTGCTGGCAGCACTTTTTCCAAGCAGCTACCATGTCAAAATCGACCTATCGTTTAAATTTCGTCTTCAACCGAGGATTTCATCGAAAGTTTCAGCGATAAAACGATGTTTGGGGCTGCCACCGAAAAAGTTCCAAAACTCGCAAACTTTAAGGATCGGCTGCTTATTTTTATTGTAAATGCTTTGCATATGAATATATAATGGAAGCATATGTTGGTGCAATGTTTACCAAAATGTCTAGTGGTGACAGCCCTGTGTTAGCACCAAAGCCAAAAATATACCAAATCTGCTTGACGTTAAGTTAATGCCACAGTGTGAATTTTGTTTCGCACTGGAAGTTATAGGGGTGAAAAGAATTTTAGGGGTACCATTCGCAAAACCTAAATATTTGCGGTTAATTGTCATTGCAGGATTATTTCCATTTGAAAATATAATTACAACATAGCTTGGTAAAAAAATGTTACAAATTACAAAAATTTCCATAGCTGGCAGACCTTTCATGATTTTCCGACGAAATTCCAACGGATTTGGCTTACAATGAAGTCCATTTACTACATAAATTTCGTTTTGATTTCATGGCTACATCGAAAGTTATAGGGAGAAAATTTTATTTTGCTGAACGAATTTACAAGATTTAGGAGACCAAAATATCCATATCCTAATATAAACAAAAATATCCATTCTAATTTTCCAACCAAATTTCTTTCAAACGTGGCCCAAAGTAAGATCTAGCTATTGTGTGAATTTCGTTAGAATTTGTAGGCTGAGACGGAGCTTATGGGTCAACAAGAAGTTATTTTTCTCAGTGATTTTTCGAGATAGCTCCACTTGCCCACATTTCAAAATCACGTCTATCAGAGCTGATCCTAGTTGATACCAATATGTTTTGTAAATTTCATATTGATCGTATTATTTGGTCGTGATTGTCGCGATTGGTGAAAATAGAGGTGATTTGATGATAGAAGGTCGTTCTTGAACAACGTGGAATTTTGAAAATTTCAATTTGACATGGTGGATAAAGGTAACAATTAATCAATAATCAGAATTTCTTTTCAAAAAGCAAAAAAAAAAATGTCTGGAGGGTCGATGATTTGAAGGATTTTTGTTCACGTACCTGCTGTAGCTACATCGATGGTCGCACAGTGTTAAAAGTCCATGTATGTTTTAGTTTTAGTCAACATTAATACGCTCAGTGAATTTCACGATGACTCAATGTTTCTATCAGAAGTTATGACAAATCGAAACTTGGAAAAAAATCCACATAGGATTCATAATTTCCAATTCTTTATCATGAACAAGCATAAAACATAATAAATAATTTTTCATTTCCAATACTTACTTTTAACAAAAATTTACTGAAATATAGTTGAACCTGAAAAACCATAGCTAGCAACCCTATTTTTGTTTTTCAACCAAATCCCTTTCAAACTTCATGTACCGTAACGGCTATTTACTATTAGAATTTTGTTTTGATTCCATCACTGTACTGGAAGTTATAGGCCAAAAAACAGAAGGAGGCCTGTCACTTCAGGTGAACCACAGCGGTCGATCTTACGACCTGACCTCTGGAACATCATGTACGATGATCCACTGCACCTGGAAATGCCTGCGGATGTGTTCCTAGTAGGTTACGCTGATGGCATCGCAGCTGTAATCACTTCTAGATCTACCGATTTCGCTCAACTTAGACTTAACCAAGTCATGAGGAGGGTGGATCGGTGGATGACTGAGCACGGCCTCCAGCTGGCAGTTTCAAAGATAGGTATTGTCATGCTGACGAAGCGGAGGATACTAACTGTCATACCCATGACAGTTCGCTCCGTCGTAGCTCAGACCAGCAAGTCAGTCAGGTATCTGGGAGAGATCCTGACGTATTGGACGTATTGGGATCATACCCGCTAGACATGTGACACGGCTCTAGTAGCCGTCACTTCGCTGAGTAGGCTAATGGCGTTGGCAGGCCCAGTGAGACAAGACGGAGGCTAATGATGGTAACAACCAATTACATCTTGCTATATGGAACCGAAATTTGGGGAGATGCGCTTCAAACATAGAAGTTCCGGAAGCGCATTGCCAGTGTAGAGCGCAGGGGTGCCCTGCAAATCACCTGTAGCTACCGCATGGACTCAGAAGAGGCTGTGATAGTTGTATCGTGAGTAATCTAGCGCGAGAACGCAAGAAAATGTACCTCTTTCGCTCAGAGCTGGACAGAACTGAAGCTTTGACGCATGCGCCTACGCTAACCCTCTAACTTTGGCAACAACGTTGAAGTGAAGGTGGTAAAGAACACTAGACGACTAAGCTAATTGGTCCTATTGAGCGTTGACTTAAACGAAGCCATGGAGAGGTAAACTTTTACCTGTGTCAATTCTTGACAGGCCACGGTTACTTCAGGAAATATCTGAACAGAATGGGTAAGGTGGACCATACTGCCGGTACTGTGTGACTGAGTTCGATGATGCTCAGCACAAATCCCTTATGTGCTGCCGCCTCGTGAGTTTGAGGCGCACCATTGAGTTCACGATCGATCTGGTAATGCTTGAGGCGATCGTGGATGCAATGCTGCGAAATGAGGAGAGCATGAACGTTGAGAAAGTACTGCGCATAAAGCGGGAGGAGGGTTGCCTTATCGACCCATAAGCTGTTGTAGCTATTGAAATCCGTAGTCACCCATGGGTGAGTCACACGACCGGGTCGAAGCAGTGCTTAGGCGGGTTCCGACTCAGAACTTCGTGGGCTTGTAGATGGTCCCGTGGTGATAGGTAGCCCAGGGATCTGGTAAGCAAATTTTTTTTCATATCGTTGTTTTTTAACCAAATTCCTTTTAAACTTCACTTATCGTAACATCTATTTACCACCAGAATTTGATTTTGATTTAATAACTGCACTGGAAGCTATAGGGCAAAAAATTTATTTTGCTGGGCGAAATTTCAAGACTGAAGGTATAAAAATTACCGCAGCCGGCAGCTCCAACGTAATTTTTCAACCAAATTTCTACCAAACGTGTGAAGTTTGTTTTCGTCAAATTGCTTTTTTTTCATAGTAATTTCTCAAAATGGCACCTGTTAGCTGCATAAATTTATAAATAAGTTTTTGATTAATCTGTTCTGTTCAGTTAAATCATCTGTAAAAAAAACCCTATGATTAAGATCATTATATGCTTAAAATCATTTGTACGCACGTATGCATTGCATATCAACACAAACTCTGAGTTCATACATTTTCTGTTAGCAATTGCTATTTGGGCATATATTGATCATTGGTTGAAAGCTGTAATTGCACACGCCATGAAAGAATTGCACTTTGGAGATAGGCCATCGATGCACGTGTGGAACGTAAGCACAAAATTGTAAATTTCAATCATATAAAAGACGAATAACGATATCAGTAAAGTATCACTTACTATTACAACGGCGAATAAGTCTTTCTATTTTATAACCAGCTATGAGACTGTACTGGGCACCGTTGTATGAGTTTAAGCCCAATGACACACACGGCGGTTCTACCGAATTGTTTTCCGAGAGGAGAACCGAGCCGATATATTCGTGCATTATTTTAGCATTGTGATGACACACACTTAGCGAATCCAATCCCGTCAATTTCTGGTCGCGAAAATCCCGGGATTGATGAGTTCTAATCCCGGGATTTTCGAGATCAGAAATTGGATGGGATTTCGGGGCCGGGAGTCAAGCATTATCGGCAATCAAGTTACAGCAAAACTCGAAAAGTGCAAATAGAATCCATATTTATGAGAAAACAATTAGCTCACATCAAAATGCGTAAAGAATAGAGCAAAATAAACCGATGTAACAGTTTACAAGAGAATACAAAGGGGTTTGTAAATAAATAAGTATGGACTGTTTCGCATTTAGTGCATTCGTTACATCGAATGATTTGAGGAAATTAATACTAGCGAATGCATACACAGATTTACCAAAATCCTTAACAACAATCAAAAAAAGGTTGTTGGCTATGCAAGCAAGATAAAGAAAATAAAAAATAAGATATAACAGGCTAGTATCTCAGGTGAACGGTTCAGTTTGATGTTTGATGAATGGACCTTGACTGCAAATAGGCGCTTTATAAATATAAACATCTACTTAGTAAATTCTTACTGGAGCTTGGTGGGAGTAAGAATATCAATGACAGCTGGAAACTACCTAGATATGAGTTTAATGTTTTTCTAGGAAAAAACATTGTTACCATCGTAACTGATGGGTCAAACGAAATGCGAAAAGAAGGCAGACTAGTTGGTACAGAGCAACATATTTGTTTGGCGCATAGCATCCACTTGGCAGTTTGCGATGTTCTCTATAATAGGAGGTCCATTCCAGATTAAAGAGTTGATGAAGCAGCTGATAGTCTGAACGACGACCACGAAGATTTGGATGGTCCTGAATCAGCTAACTACGTTGAAACCGGTCGCCTGCAAGACACGCTAGATCAGACGAAGGACATCAGCGCATGCATAAAGAAAGTTTGTTAGGTAGTTTTATATTTTAAAAAAGCTCCAACGAAAAATAATAACGATCTTTAAAACTATGTCGGATCCGAGTAAGGCATTTAACTGTCTCCTTTAAATGGACTGTAAAACAAGATGAAATAGTCTCTTGACAATGCTCGAATAGTTTCCCATTTTGAAAAATAGTATACATTAATAGTCCTGCAATATTCAGAGCAATTAGAAGCAACAGAGTTTGATTCGATTCAGAAAATTATTGAAGTTTTACTCCCTGTAAAATTGGCTGTGACGGCCTTTAGTCGCAGACTTGCAAATTTATGCGCTGTTAATACTTCATCAAGATTTGTATTTAGGCTGTTAGGAGAAAAACGGTCTATTCTTCTGAATGCTATGAAGTTGCAATATTGGACCGAATAAAAGGGCGTCAGTGTACCGAGCTATCTGGTATGCTAAGCTATCTCCAGAATCCACATTGTACCAGCAAAAATTTACCAAGTGAAATAAAATCTCTATTTTTGAAACTAAGCAACGCAAATATTAAAAAAACATACTTCAATGATCTAGATGCTGAACCCTATGCTTGATAGCCAAAGAAATGAAGAGAACCCAGTAGATACCCATATTGAATCAGAACAAGGTAGTCGTCAATTAACGCTACAAGAAGAGCTGCAAAAGTATGAAAATAATCAATCATGAAATGCCGCAAGAAACTAATCTAATTAAAACCATTGCAAAAGAAATGAATCTTTTCGAAAGTGGTGGCACTTGCATAGTTTGGAGCAGGCGTACCAATATTTCTCGACCGTTTCCGCGGTGTCCAACATCGGGAATAAATTTAGAAGCAGGTTTGGAGACGATACTTTAGATGCTTTGCTATTGCTTCAATGTTACTTCCGAAAAATCCAATGAACTTTGGTCGAATTTTTTATATGTTACTTTATTATGTATCTCAATTCTAAGAGTTGTGTTTTGTTGTTGTGGTTTTTGGTCGTGATTTTTTGTTGTTATTTATAATAGATGTAATTTTTAATATCTGTCTTCATACTGTCAACGTTTTGAATAATTAAAATTATTGTTTTTATTTGCATCAATAATATAAAAAAGTAATAATGCAATTTTTTATACAGTTTTGAGCTTACTTATTGTTGTAGTTTTGAAATGATGGCAAATAATATAATCTGTTTACTAGAAACTTGACTTATTTTGTTGTGTTGTATTATGAATTTCAAATCCCGGGATTTGAGATTTTTTAATCCCGTAATCCCGGGATTGAAAATATGGTTCGGGATTGGAATCCCTACACACACTGCAGTTTGGTCATCTCTCGGTTTTGTAATGCACAACTAAACTGACTCGGTTTTGCTCTCATGAAACGCTTCGTTAGAATTGCCGTGTGTGTCATTCCGCTTAGATGAAGTCAAAAGTAGGGAGCTAGGGAATTTCCAATTATGATCTATGTCCAGAACGTACTTTCCCCCTCCATCGAACCATTCGAAAGCCAATCCAAACGTAATACAAAAAGTATAATAGACGAATGCAAGACAATACATGCTCTGCAAAAAAAATTATGCAAATACATACAACTTTAAAACAGTACGAATTCTTTCCAAACCTATGAATTCTATAAACATGAAAAAAAGAAGAGTAATGCTCGGAAGCGAATATTTTTTGCTCATCCCTCGAAGCGATTCATCAGAATCTAAATAGGTTTTAAATTGACAAGTACGCTTATCATAAATGTAAATGCTTACTGGAGCTTATATACGTGTATAACAAAAAAATCTGAAATATCTCCCTGAAGAAACAATACGTACGTAAGGGTTTATACGATACATCAACGAAACGATAAAACAACGAATTCGTATCCATCTAACTTTCAACGAGTTCTCTCGAAAATATAGGAAGTTTCCTGTACAGGTGGATATAGAAAAGTATGTTTGAAAATGAACCTAACAGATCCTTTCAATATAGAGAATACAAGATAAAAGAATAATATAAAAAAATATACCCGAAAGGACTACAATTCAACTTCCTGAGGTGGAAATTACTTTCTAACAAGAGAATACTTTCGTGTTTTCAAACCACCGCTATTTATAACCACCACCAGGAAAATCTCTTTACAATTGAACGAAAACCATACTAACTTATGGAGAGAGTGAGAAAACGAGGGAAAGATTGAATTTGTTACAGCCCGAGAAACACTGTTCGCATAATTGAAATGCGAAAATGTTTATCAAAGGATAATGAAGAAAGTTTAGATTTTTCAAATCATTGCCGTGGCGTAACATAACAGATTAGTGATATATACATGTAGAATAAAATTTGGAAATTTTACATAATTTACCGAATTACGTTCCTTCAATGTTTGATGCAAGACGAAATAAGATGCAATACTCGCAATCTCTTGAATCAAATTTTCGTCAGAGTTTAGTCATAAGTTTGAAAATAAATCGTACACTGAAGCTTTTCATATTCGGCCAGTCGTCGGAATCAGGGGTTTTTTTTCAGGAATTTTTCTTGGGGGGTGTTTTCAAAATTGTTGGAGGGGTGTCCCTTTATTCAACAAAAGGTGCTTTTTTCTTGCTCCCCTTATCGATAACAGAACAATGCTAACCAGTGCAAACGCATTGGAAACAACAAAAACATGTTATGGATAGGGGGAGTTGTTGTTGTTTCTAAAGCGTCTGCACTAGTTACCATTGTTCTGTTATAGATAGGGGGAGCAAAAAAAACACGCCTAAAGATATCTAATAATTATCTTAGCACTGAAGTTTTTTCTACATATAAAAAACCTGAATTGAAAATACCCCAAAACGCAAACGTGTTAATCAAATATCTAGTTGTAATTGTCGCTAACAAGCAGAAAAAAAAACTGCAGAGTAAAAGAACCACTAGAAAGATTTCGAGGAAAAGCAGAGGAAATGTCTAGATTGCGTTTGAGATTGCATATGCTTGAAGTACAAAATCACTTTTTCGTACCAACGACCGGGAACGAGTATTTAGCATTTAATTCAGCATATATCAGAAAAAGTCTAGCGCGTCAGAACCGCTAGAAAACTGAATTTCGAAGAAATTGTCTTTGAGTGACCAACAAAGACGTTATACACTTTTTTGTAGTATCATATCAACCATTCCTTATCCAAAGCATACCATAGATGGTGAAAATGTGAAAATACATAGATGATGAAAATGTTCAGTGCTGACAACACTTTTCCCACGAAGCAGCAGTAAATTTTTCATTTATGCGCTGTATGGGCACTTATGTTCACTCGTGGTTGCGTATGTCAAAAAGTGTCTTTTTTGCTCTAAAACCGGTCGGTTTTGACAGTTGCTTATGTCACAGACTTATGTCTGGTTAGGGCAGGTTAGGGCTATTCAGTGGTAACAAACGAAATTCTCTGTATTGGGTTGCATAAAAGTGTCGGAGATATTAGGTCTGTTCGCGTACTTTCAGTAACTGAATTTTACTGAATTTTCCTGAATCATGTGGTGGGGAAATTCATGAAAAGTACGGGAACGCTCTCATTGCATTTCCTGAAAATCGACAACCAAAAGTGTTAGTTTTTGGTTTTTGGGAGAGCAATATTGATTATGAAGTTATCGTAAGTGGTGATAAATTATCGCCACAAAAATATGCAATCTTCATAACAACATTAGGCAAAAAATATGTTGCTTGCCGCGCACATTTGAAAATATAATGCCGGTATTGCCAGGTTTTTACTCAGCTGGCTGACCTCCTACCTTCGCGATCGAACACAATGTGTAAAATTTCAAGGATTTTTATCGAAAAACGTTAGCGCTACCTATGGTGTACCCCAAGGTAGCTATCTAGGCCCACTTCTTTTTAATATATTTATTTCCGACTTATCTGACGTCCTAGCAGGCATACCTCATTTACTCTATGCAGACGATCTCAAACTTTATCAGACTATTGAATCGAAATCGGATGCTCCCTTTCTCCAATCCAAGCTTAATTCACTTGATCAGTGGTGCAATATAAACAAGATCTCTCTCAATATCAACAAATGCCAAGTTATTTGTTTTTCCAGGAAATACACGATCACACACAATACATACTTTCTCGGCAATAATATGCTAACCCGAGTTGATAACATTGCTGACCTCGGTGTTATCTCAGATGTAAAAACTCCGCTCCACCTTACACTTTGATAAAATACTTTCTCGTGCGAACAAACAGCTAGGTTTCATCAAAAGACGTGCCAAAGAATTCCGTAGTCTGTGGGTCACAAGATCCTTATACACTTCACTTGTACGTCCTATTTTCGAATACGCTTGCATTAGCTGGAATCTCACTTTTAAACCCACAGTGACAGACTCGAGTCAATACAAAAACAATTTTTACTTTTCGCCTTGAGAGAACTGTACAACCCTTATGATTTTAATAGCCTACCCCCTTATGGGTTTCGACTGGGTCATTTAAACCTATCGACACTAGCCTCCAGAAGAATAGGGTCATTCCACGGAAAATCGACCAACGGTCTTTTATCGCTATCGTCAGATTTCAATGACATTTTCACTGTGAATATAAGTAGTTGAGTTATGTGCTCAAATAAATTTTTTTCGGTAAATATGGTGTATTTGCGGAAATATGGCCTCTTGTAGTTTTTGAGAAACGTCGGTTCGTATTGCATTCAAAAAATTGCATAAAATCTTCTACTTTACGTAGAGCCTTCAAATAAAGCTTGTTGGAAAAAAAGGAGTAGATATTCTATAAAAAATAGTGCAAGAAACATTCTGGCCAAAAAGGATAAAAAGGATCACTACAGTGTCCTTTATCCTTGAATATTTCAAAATGCGCACCTTTGATTTTCTTCATTTTTTTATATATTGTAAATAGTTACAGAAACTACAAATGTGCGAAATTTCAAAGTGGAGCTCATGAAAATACAGTCATGAGAAATTTTTAAAGGTCTGGAATGCTGTAACCGCTGAAGAAAATTTATAGAAAATGGTGCCGAAACAAGGTAAAACTTACAAAATATGGTACGAAACAATTTTATATTTTCAAAATAGATTTAAAAATTGTTTTGCAATGTTGGTTTAAGCCCGCAGAAGATTTTAATCCAGTTTCTAACGTAGAACGATCTGTATAATTCCATTGCTTATAACTAATACCACTCACGCAATTTTCATCAAATTTTTTTCACATGTACTTAGAACAACGGCTGATTCAGGACAATCCTGGCAGCTATCAAAATAACAATCTGTTTGTGGAGGAGATCATATCATCAGAGATAAAAAGTTCTTATAATTAGCCAAGCTTATATCGGAACCCTTCGTAAGAAAATTTATTTTGAATCCTTTAATCACTAACATATATATTAAAAGCAGTTATGTAATCTACAAATGTGCTAAATTTCAAAGTGGAGCAACGTTTGTAAGAAATTTTTGAAGGAACAAAATACTGTAACCGCCAAAGAAAATGGTACCGACACAAAGTGAAACTTACAATATGTATATGTATGAAATAACTTGAAGATCGCTCTATGTTTTTTTTTTTGCAAAATCATGGTCTTAGATTCTTCAGTTATGGGTAATTATTGTTTATGATTTTATTTTTTAAAGGAATATTACTTCAATTTTTTCTGTAAATAAAAGACCTAGCACTAGAAAATAAATTGTTTACAATAATTGAGGACATTCATTTGTAAGCAATCATAAAACAAAAATAAAGAAAGAAGATTCCTTTTCATTTACTAGCTGCATGAACAATTAGGATTCTTTTGGGTTTCTTCCACATATTATACTGTACATATATTTTCAATTACTCCCTTGTTTGTCTATTTTGTATATTTTTACAGCTTCAAATGAGGGTTAATTGCAATGCCTGTAGTTTACTTTCATTCCAAGAAGATGCTTTCAGGGTATAGATCAGAGGTAGTTAAAGTTGACATGTAGACAACAAATTTTGTAAAATGGACATTCTAAGAAGAAAGTTAAAAAAAACTTTACTAGCGTACTGTACAAAAATGTACTTAGAATAAAGCAAAAACTACCTACAGAAGAAACAAAAAACAAATATCAAAGAAGAACTTTCAAAAGCTGCAGAAAAGGGAATAAAGTGTTTATTTTTATCACTTTTGCCGCTGAAATCGTCACGTGCCAAAGTAGTGTCCGAATTTCCTGACGCAACCTCATATATGATTAAAAAAAATTAGATGAGGCTATACTTCCCCGAAAATCCCTGGTCTCATAAAATCATTCTACTGCAGCAATGCAAACAGCAGACTGCCTAAATACTTCAATTTAGCGGAAGCATCGGGAACACATTGTGTCTGCTTATGTATTATACATCAAAACGTTAAATTAATGGTTAAAGAATCAAAAATAAATTTTCGAACAAAGGGTTCCGATATAAGCTTGGCTAATTATAAGAACTTTTTATCTCTGATGATATGATATCCTCCACAAACAGATTTTTATTTTGGTAGCTGTCAGGATTGTCCTGAATCAGCCGTTGTTCTAAGTACATGTGAAAAAAATTTGATGAAAATTGCGTGAGTGGTATAAGTTATAAGCAATGGAATTATACAGATCGTTCTACGTTAGAAACTGGATTAAAATCTTCTGCGGGCTTAAACCAACATTGCGAAACAATTTTTAAATCTATTTTGAAAACATAAAATTGTTTCGTACCATATTTTGTAAGTTTTACCTTGTTTCGGCACCATTTTCTATAAATTTTCTTCAGCGGTTACAGCATTCCAGACCTTTAAAAATTTCTCATGACTGTACTTTTACGAGCTCCACTTTGAAATTTCGCACATTTGTAGTTTCTGTAACTATTTACAATATTTAAAAAAATGAAGAAAATCGAAGGTGCGCATTTTGAAATATTCAAGGATAAAGGACACTGTAATGATCCTTTTTATCCTTTTTGGCCAGGATATTTCTCGCACTATTTTTTGAAGAATATCAACACGTTTTCCTTTCCAACAAGCTATGCTTGAAGGCTCTACGTAAAGTAGAAGATTTTATACAATTTTTTGAATGACACTCGAACCGACGCTTCTCGAAAACTTCAAGAGGCCATATTTCCGCACATATACCGTATTTTCCAAAAATATTTCATTTTCGATAATCAGCTCTCCAGTCCTTCTGGATACCAAAATATTTTCAAATTCCAAGGAGGTGAGTTCAAAAATTATCTGAAAATTGGTCGATTTTCAATGGAATTACCCAATAATGATATCGGCCTGCTTCACATTCGACGTCATTAGAGGCGCTATTAATGTAGAATTCCTGCATAGTAAAATTTCGATAAATATCCCTGTGAGGAACACCAGGTCCAATCGTTTCCTAAAAGAATATTGACATTCGACGACATATGCAGCAAATGAGCCAGTAAATAGATGCTGCAGAATATTCAACAGCATAAGTTATTTATATTCCCCTACGATTTCCAAATCATCCTTCAAATCCTCTCTATTACATGCCATCCATACCCCTAAACCTTAAGCCATAGCTTATATGTCAATGTTTTCATTTATTGATTGTTATTTATTAATGTATTTGTTACTTTTTTCATTTGTTTGTTACTTATTTAACTTGTTTGTTTTTGCTTTTTACTTGACTTTACTTTTCCATTTTATTTTTAATTTGTTATTTTATATCTGATTTTGTACCTTGTTTGGTGAATAAATAAAATAAAATAAAATATTTACTCGCGCCACACCGTTTGACACTTTTCAGTATTTTTCAGTAGCTCAGACCCTACTGAAATTTACCGAAAGAGGGGAAATTTTCAGTTTTCAGCAAAACGGAGTACGGGAACAGCTTCATTGCAATTAATCGCGATTAATCGCAATTAATCGTAGTACGGGAACAGACCTATTATCTAGTCGTCAGTTCTCGTGAACGCCGTTCTTGTGCAACTCGGAATTTTGATAATTTCATATTCGCATGATGGACAAAATTTATCAATAATTTGTATTTACTTAAAATTTTTCGAAAAGGGTTGATGATTTGATTGGTTTTTTTTTCAGGAGCCTGCCGTACCTACAGGGTTGCCTGCACAGTTTTAAAAAACCATGTGTGTATAGTTTTGGTCAACACCAATATGTTTCACAATGATTCAATGTTCTGGTCAGAAATTATGACAAATCAAAATTTGAAACAAAATCCTTGCCTACTTTTAGGCCCTCAGCACCCACACAGGGCTATAAATTTCCAATTCTTTATCATGAACATAACTAACTAATTTTCATTTCCAATACATTTCTTTAACAAATTGTTCTCTGCATAGAAATATAGGGGTACCTGAAAATTCACTACAATGATCGCCGCCGCTAAAGGGTTAACGATATTTTAAATCAAATAAGTCATGGACCTATTTCTTACATACATCTATGTCCTTCGAAAATGTCAGCTCAATCGGATCGGCCACTCCAGAGATTATCTCCCTGTATCTCTTTGCTGATATATAAATATATAAATATATATATATATATATATATATATATATATATATATATATATATATATATATATATATATATATATATATATATATATATATATATATATATATATATATATATATATATATATATATATATATATATATATACACATATATATATATACATATATATATATATATATATATATATATATATATATATATATATATATATATATATATATATACATATATATACATATATATATATATATATATATATATATATATATATATATATATACATATATATACATATATATATATATATATATATATATATATATATATATATATATATATATATACATATATATATATATATATATATATATATATATACATATATATATATATATATATAGATATATATATATACACATATATATACATATATATATATATATATATATATATATATATATATACATATATATATATATATATATATATATATATATATATATATATATATACACATATATATACATATATATATACATATATATATATATATATATATATATATATATATATATATATATATATATATATATATATATATATATATATATATATATATATATATATATATGTATATATACAGTGAAACCTGCGAAAGTTGGCCACCCGTGGGGCAAAAATGTTTGGCTAACTTTCACAGGTGGCCAGCTTATAAGGGGATCATGTTGGCCAGCTTATAAGGGAATCGTGTTAGCCACCAGGCCAACTTTTACAGTAGCCAGCTTATAACAGAATCAGTTTTTACACTGATATTCAAAAAAAAAATGTTCCAACTATCTGTTTTTATTTTAATTTATAATTCATTTATTGATAAATTGAATAAATTGTAAATATACAACAAAAACACATATATTTCTTCATATTATCAAACATAAAAAAGTCAAACTTCAATAAAATACTGAATTCATTTAACAAAGTAAAACTATGAAAAAACAAACAAAGATAAATTACATACATGTTACACATTAGGTACCTTCAAAAAATTATCCAAATTTGTTTGTTTTAACATTTTCGATTTTGCACTATGCTGTTCTATTTTAGTTTTTATGTTAAGAACCTCCGAAACCAGGTTAGGTTGGTTTGCAGAAACGTACAACAAAATCGTCTGATTACAACAAAATTGTCTGATTACACTACAACGCGTTCGAATGTCAACATCCACACGACAATTTTTAATTTCGATTAAATGCGATTATTGAAATCCAAATCTTAAGGTTAATTCATATTCATATTCATCAAACTTTAATTCATATTCACCAAACAAATGTGATTGAAACTTCAGCTCACATCAAATTCAAATTCGACGAATTCTAATCCAGCGGTTAAACTTTTAAATCCAAGCACATAAAATCACAAACTGACAATATTGCATCATCTCATCCCAATACCCACTCAAAATGCAATATGATTATGTACGTATGTTTCCACAATAAAAGAAAAATTCTTTATGGCCAAGTTTAGCAGGTTACTTTACATGAGCGGTGAAAAAATATGAGCGAATATGAGGCCAAGTTTCAAGTTAGACAGGTGGACAACCTATAGAGGTAATTTGGAAATATTTTGCACTGGAGTTTCTTTGTGCTTTTATATATTGGTCAATTTCCGCAGGTGGCCAACTTACAAGAGTGGCCAACTTGACAGGTTTTAGTGATGGGAAATTTCGTTACTTTTGAGTAATGATAACGAATCATTACTTTCAATCGTAGTAATCATTACTTTTATATCGTTACTCATTACTATTACTACTATCTGCGAGGACAGCTCAAAAAAATGTGTACCCTTACGACAACAACGGAAAATATGTACTCTTATGAGCATGATATTCTTAAAAGATTTAAAAAAGATTAATTAGCAAGAAAACAGTTTTATTTTTAAGAATATAAAAAAATTGCTCTTGACAAATACCAATAGAGAAGGAACTTTATACCAAGCTTAATGAAAATTTAAAAATTTTTTATTCGAAATTAAAATAAACCATCATCCGCAAATTTTTTGGTCTTCGTCTACTTCGCCTGTCCGATATTATGTGGCCTGTTTTTGGAAATATTCTCTCACACAGAAGTTGCTGGTACTCCTAAATATTTTTTCGCGAACTTTCCTAATCTTGGATAAGTTTGTGACCTTGTTTTCCACTATTTAAGAGGATTTTGATTCCTCCGATTGTTGGGCTCTTCACTGAATTGTCATATTTAAATGAGGGTCTTCCGAATGTTGGGGTTGATCTGGCGCATGCAACTATTGTTTCTAATACAGACCACAATCTAATCTAATCATCAGGTCTGGTTGTTGTGCTTGGGATTGAACTGGCTGTAGATTCTTCAGTCCCAAGATCATTACTTGAAGTTTGAATGACATCAACTGAAGCTTGCATGTTAGTTTGTTCAGCTTCTTCCTTCAGTTCGTCCTTCTCTTTCACTACAGCCAAAGCTGATTCATCGCCGAACTCATACTTTTTGAAACGCGGGTTTAAGTATGTTGCTTTGGTAAGATGGGACCAACTAACCCTGTTGTCATCTTTATGACTTTTCATGGATACCAAACTTTTCCTGAATAATCTTAAACAGTCGATTCTCCACTTCGCCTCACTGAAGCAAGAAGTTTGCGGAACATTTTATTAAGAAGTGTTACAAAAAATGTTTCGCTTATTAAACATGCACCCACTAGTGGGCCAACCTCCTCGGTAAGGCTGGAAATGAGTCCAGGGGCATCTTACCTCCCGCGGCCTCGTAAATTTTACAACCCCGGTGGGGTTGGAGATACCCTCGTGGCAACCTGCAGTCACGAGGATGGCATCAGCACAGCCAGAGAAGCCAACTGACGACCCAAAAAGGATCTCGACCTGTTAATCCTTAGCAATTTAAGTGCTACTTTCAGTTTTCCCGGACGGTTTTCCGGCGGATTTTATTTTGCCGTATCTTCGAAACTAGGCCGCTTTTTCCCAGACTTGTATGAAAATTTTGCCCGAAACAACTGAGAAAGGTTCCCGAATTTACCCTAGACAAAAAAAAAAGATTTTGAAAAAAATTGACGTTTTTGCCCAATTTCATCCTATCAACATTTTTTTCACCCTTAAAATATTACTATTGTACGCCCCGATCACTTTCAATCATCGAAAGCGCCGCAAAGGCATTTTTTGCCAAACTATGGTCAAAAAACCCCTTACTCCCCTACAAAACTGAAATTTTTGTATCACAGCAATAGGTCTTGGCCCGTTATGTCCCAAACCACTCTAACCCAAAATTAGCCGATTTCAGCTACTTTTGCCGTATCTTCGAAACGTGGCCGCTTTTTCCTAGACTTGCATGGAAATGTCGCCCGAAACAACTCAGAGAGATCCCCGAATTCATGCTAGACCAAAAAATAGATTTTAGAAAAAATGGACGTTTCTGCTCAATTTTCCCTATCAACATTTTTTCACCCTTAAAATATTACTATTGTGCTCCCCGACCACTTTCAATCATCGAAAGCGCCATAACGGCAGTTTTTGCCAAACTATGGTCAAAAAACCCCTCACTCCCCCACAAAACCGAAATTTTTGTATCACAGCAATAGGTCTTGGCCCGTTATGTCCCAAACCACTCTAACCCAAAATTGGCCGATTTGGTCCGATTTCAGCTACTTTTACCCTAAAAACTTTTTGAATATTTGAATTAAATACTTCCAAGTACGAAAATACTCGATACAAAAATACGCGATACGAAAACACTTACGCAAGTACGAAATACTCGTGATAACGAATTCAAAAGCCATCAAACATCCAGCAATCGAAATCGTTACTCATCTCATTCCTTACTTTGTGAATCGGTCACGAATTCAAAAGTAACGAAATGGTAGCATTCATTATCGTTACTCATTTCATTCCTTACTTTCAATCACGAATTCACAAGTAACGATATGGTAGCATTCATTATCGTTACTCGTTACTCGTTACTCATTTCATTCCTTACTTTCGATCACGAATTCAAAAGTAACGAAATGGTCAGAATTCATTATCGTTACTCGTTACTCGTTACTCATTTCATTCCTTACTTTCGATCACGAATTCACAAGTAACGATATGGTCAGCAAATCGTTACTCATTTCATTCCTCAAAGGAACGAAAAGTAACCATTACTTTGCACACGTAGAGAGTTGAGACCGGTCTCTACATCACCCCGAGCTTGGATATCATTGCTGCCCGTTGACTCGGTAACGAAATTTTGTGTGTCGTTTGGCCTTAGAACGACGAAGGAACGATTGTGAAAAAAGTAATGGTTACTTTCGTTTTCCGGTAATGATTACTTTTCATTACTTTGAGTAACCATTACTTTTAAGTCGTTCATTACTTTTTGAACACCACTAACAGGTTTCACTGTATATATATATATATATATATATATATATATATATATATATATACACATATATATATATATATATATATATATATATATATATATATACATATATATATATATATATATATATATATATATATATATATATATATATATATATACACATATATATACATATATATATATATATATATATATACATATATATATATATATATATATATATATATATATATATATATATATACATATATATATACATATATATATACATATATACATACATATATATATATATACACATATATATATATATATATATATATATATATATATACACATATATATATATATATATATATATATATATATATATATATATATATATATATATATATATATATATATATATATAGAAGTATGAATTTTGGCGAAACGATTTTAACACTAATTTGCTTCGAAAATCAGTAATAAGCAAATGTGAAAAGAATATTTGATTATCTGTGTTGCACCAAAGATTTAGAAGAAATGGATGGGCGACATACACGTACATGAGCGTATGTTTACGGCACCAGTTTTTCTTGAAAAATGCTTTCCCCTCTTCCCTTTGACAAAACTCATATTGTCACATCAATGTACACAAAGTACAAGTTTAAATGATTACCGAATGCATTTATTCAAACTGCGGCCTATTAACAATATTCTTATGCCGTAAAATCGGTTCATGGTAAAAATGCAATATGATTACTTACCTTATTGGCCCAAAAAGAAAGCGGCATCGATAAAATCTAACTTAAAATGGGGATTGAACTGCCTGGTAGAGAGTTGTTCTACAACAATCGGCTCTCATACAATCGGATTGCCGATATTCAGCTCAAAAACGAATTCACAGCTCTAATAATTCAACTAACAAAGAACTAAACTCAACACTAAATTGATTAAAAATTACCCGACCGCCGCAAGCGCGCGATTTTTGACAACCTAGTGTGACAACATGTCGCTGTGTCAATAAGCTGGTTTTTGTATAAGATGTCATTGTTCATGCTGCTGCTGAATATACCCAGTATTCTAGGATGGCGTCCACGGTACCCTCCCTATTGTGCCAATACTAGAGTTGGGCGTTATTTAACGTAACACGTTAAATAACATAGTTCCAATTCTGTAACATGTTCCCAATGGAACATGTTACTGAAAACTACATGTTATTTTTGGAACGCTTTACTCATATCAAAAACGAGTAACGCCTAACGAAACGCTTGAAACATCATAAGCGGCCTCAAGAGCATGCGACAATCGTTTCGGTAATTGGCCTCCTCTTTATTGTACTTGTTCGCCAGCTCACAAAAAACTCATATTTTTAGTGCTTTTAGCTTCACTGGCGATGATTTGCACAGGAACGCACAAATACACGATGTTGAGTAAACTCGATAGACAGTTTCGAACGTTCGTAACGTATTAGTTACTGTGCATTATATTGGAACGAGTAACGTGTATGATAACACACGTTGTGCGTTCCAATATAACTCACAGGAATATCGTTCCAAAAATAACATGTTACTCGTCGGAAAATGTAACGTTGGAACGTGTTACTTATGTATACAGTTATTTCCCATCTCTAGCCAATACTGGTTATCCGGTTTATGCATTTGATTGCAATTAAGGCTGATTTCAAAATTCAAAATTATTCTATTCAAAGTTCTTATAATAGGCTTTAATTAGCTATAAAAACCAAAAGAATCAGTTTGTATATATAATAAAATTTATAATTTTCTTTATTTTGCAAAAAAAAAAACAAAATTTTCCTCGATTCCTCCATTCTCGCCATTGTCGGACATAATTGGAATTACGCTTCAGAAGAATGTTTGGGCCGGATTCGTTCGTCATTTTCTCTTTCGCCTTTGCCGTGCCATTTTTGGACAAAAACGACACTCGGTTCTTGTATTTAGTTAATCGTTTTTTCGGTTTGGTTTAAGGCTGAGCAAAGACGTCCGTTCATCTCCGTTTACGTCCGGATCGGTCCCTCCGTTTTCCGTACAAAATTGTATTTCGCTGAAATGCCTGAAATGCTCCGAACGAAATGACGTTTCGGTAGATCAGCAAGAGGAAAGAGACGAAACAGCTGTCTGAGCGGTGGCCGGTGCCGATTGACAGGCTGTATTTATTTAACTTTGGTGAGGTTCTCAGTGATTTTGGTTATTGGTGTTATAGCGAATTAGCAACGCTATTCAAATTCCTACACGAAAACCAGTAATATCCACGGCTACCATAAATTTTAAGTGAAGAAAACCTTCAATATCGTGCGCTTCTCACGAGACGTCAAGCAGCAACACATGTCAATAGAGTCCAACGCAAAAAATCGAAATACTTCAATTAAAAACGGATTCGAGGTAGCAGTATGGATATCAAGAAATTAATGGACTATGAATACTTGACGGCAGAACACTTGTCGGGATTCAATAAATACAAGGTACGTACTTGGTAATTAAGTGGCTATTCTGCGCTTGGCCCTGGTTGGTGAGCAATTTCCCTCCCGAGTATATTGAAAAATACTGTCAAGCTTGATTGTCGTATAGAGTAGAGCGGGGGGAGTTGAACATGTTTAAATTAAATTGGAATCAGTGAAATTAATGCAACTGCGATATATGGCAAACCGTATGAAGCAACTCAAAATAGATCGAAATTAATCGTATAGAAATTTGATGATTTGCGGTAGAATGATTCGCACCCAGGCAATAATGTGGTCATGTGCTTCGTAGTTAGATTTGTTCAGAAGAATGCTAAGCAAATTTGATAAGATTAACAGTAGTTATTTCATATTCGTACTATCAGTTTTTTATATCACTTATTTCTTTTCTAATAACAATTTGAGTGAAGCTTGATCAATATAAACCGAAATGATGAGTTTTGGTTATCTGCAGTACAAAATGAACCGATAAGGGGACAAATTCATTTGAAAATCATGGTTATGTATACTGTTCGGCGCAAAGCATTAATTTGTCTGTGTAGATGAAGCTACATGATACTTTGAGCTGAATCGCCACCCTTTCATCAAAATTAGGCCGCAACAAAAAATTGAAATTCGCTAAGACATATATGCGGCTTTCATCCTTTAGATAACATCATACATCATCAATAACATATCATTGATTGATTACTGAAAATTATATGACTTTTAACAATCTTTCACCATGTCTAATCACATTTTTGTGATTGAAAAATCAAATGCCGGTACTATATTCTATTGAATTTTGATAATTTGGTTTTCGCTATCTCTTTCAATAGCTGCGCAATCAAGTTTTCATATCTCTAAAGCGTCAATATAAAAATGATCAGATCAAATCGAGGTCCAGCAGTTCTTGCGTCGTTGACGTTAAATATGGCAAACGTATTTTATGTACGTTAACTATTACCTGCATGATTGCTTATCTGCAATAATGCACTATTTAAATATAATTTAATGGCATAACACTGTAATTTTATATCAATGAGCTCATTTTCTAGTTTGAAGTGTTTACTCAGGGCACATAAACGCAATTAAAAAGCCATTTGTGTTCTTAAGTGCTAAATTTTTATTCTTGGGACTGTCAGTTTATCATCCCAAAAAAAGTCTTTAATTGCCATTGAATTAAATGCTATGTACGTACAGCCTGGTGACAAAAAATACGTTTTATGAAGCGAAGAAAATACTTTTTTTCTTTTAACTAATATACACATGAAACCCGAAACACAAAAATTTACTTTATTGAAAGCGTCATGTTGATTCATTTGGGGAGTTACAGAGAACTAACAAATTGAATCTCTATGACAAAAGTACGTCTTTAGTTGGTCAGTAATACCAAGAAAGTATGCACGTAAAAGTTGCACCGTACTCTGGTAAAAGCTGGGTCAATTCAATGATCTGCGGGTGCGATGGTTTGCAAAACATGATTGATTAATCACTAACATGTTAGTTTTTATGTTATTTTTGTTTTTCTGTTGATTTACCAACACCAAGTTTTACTAACTTATCTCAAGATAGGATAAATCAAAAGTAAATATTTCTCGTGAACAGTACAGATCTCGTAGACGAAATCTGATGAGTCTACGCAAGAAGAATAAATAATAATAAGTTCTATGCGTTATTTTAAATGTCAAGGCTTCAGCTATAAAGTAAATTCATGTCAGATGAAAGAAATACATATGTTCAAAATTTACTGGTAAGCAGTCTCGTAAAATTTGCGGAATTCAACAACACAAAAATATTGCAATTAACAAAAGACAAGGCAATTATAGATTCTGAACCCAACATAAAAAACTGGTGCTTTGAATATTTTTTCCGCAAGGTGCATTTGTAACGAAATTGATGACATCAACATCAACCTAAAATCCGATAGCCGCTTTGACATTCTAGTCTTCAATGAAATATACAAAAACAGGCAGCAAACGTGTACATCAACATGGTATACTGGTTATTTTTGCAACAATCAACCTCTCCGTCAGGGAGGAATTCCCATCTTCGTTAAATCAGATATTCGTTCTAAACTTATAAGTATGTTTGATGAATACAGCGCTATTGCAATGGGACGTAATCTCAATACGAAAAAAAATCAACATTGGCAAATTTTACAACGGGCTATGGTCAATTTTTACTCATATTAAAATATGAAAAGACATTAAATATAGTGAAACTTATTTTAGGTGCGAAATATGTAAAAAAAAAAAAACGCACATAATTCAATTTCTTGCCTCGTTTTAAGTGTCTATTTCTCGTTAAAAATATCGAAAAAGCTTCGAAACTGCTAGTTTACTCAGATGAAAACATTAGCATTGTATACGATCTAACATGTTCCAAAAAACCTCACTTCAGGTCCTCTTATTCTGAATTAGGCGAAAACAAAAGTATAAGCCAAAATAAAGCTCGTCAATAATGTTCGTGTGTGATCTAGCTGAAATTTTCTGGGGTTATTGTTGCGAATGAGATGATTTTTCGAGATTTTAGCAAGGCCATTTTTAAAAGGACATTTTTAATCTTTTGACGGCGGCGTTGGTTTTATATTATATTTCTATAAAAGGAACTTACTTCGTAAAACCAGTATGCTTTTAGCTTGGCTGATTTACTCGCTGTTTATTTAGACTTTCGATTTAAGAAGCAAGCGTTTTCGGACGTGTCTACCTTTGATGCAGTGCATAACAATTTGTAGAATGCTGCTAGCAAAATAAATCAGCCACTAGCCTCTTTAATAGCTCCTTGTCAAAATGAAGCAGGATATAGGCACCCATCATAATCTTTAGAAAATTTTTGACGAAAGAGTAGACGTCGTGAGAAGCATCGCTGCTACAAAAATGCTAGCAAAAATGAAAAATATATTCAAAAACCGTATCAAGAAAGAATAGGAAACCCGTTTATCGGGTTTACCGTATATCCTTAGGTCTTCTCTAGAAGTCGTTACTACTTCTGTTTCCTGTGAAGGGCTATTTTCAAAGAGTATTTATCTGCTCAATGATTTAGTTCAAAGAATGTATCAAAAATATTATTTTGAAATGCTATTTTAAACTGAGAAGATAAATATTTTTATTTACAGAGATACATATATTTTATTTGAATATTTTGCATAATAATGTTGTATTCATGCTTGTCAATCGTTTTTTCGATTATCTCCATTTATTCATTATTTTCGTTAAATAAATACTACAAATATAATCTGTTTCATACCTACATAATGCTACTTGATAAGCAACAATTGATAAGTATCATTGCTTCAACTCCCAAACTTGTTTTTGAACTTTATTGACTCTTACTTGACGAATCGACCCCAATGTGTATCGGTACCTTGTCATTTGCAATTAGAACCACGTCTGGTGTTCCACAAGGCAGTCGTCTGGGCCCTTTGCCTTATTTATTAATAAAGTAGATTCAATTCTTCGGTCATCCTCTGTTTAACTTTATGCAGATGACGCCAAAATGTTCAAAGTTGTAAGAAACCTTAGCGATTGCAATGATTTGCAGCAGATTTGCCAGCTGGTGTTCTGATCATAATCTCCTTATTAATCCTGACAAGTGTACTATTATATCCTACACACGCAAAATTAATCCTGTAATCTATGAATATTCAGTTTTGAGTACATCTTTAAATAGATTGTAGCGTATTTGTAAATTATGAGGATGTTTGACAGGGTACCTCAACTGATCCGAAGACCAGTCAAGAGGCGGCTGATGGCGAACCATCAACGAGGCAAATCAACAAAAAAGATATGTGCCCTGGGAGCAGGGTATCCTAGAAATGGTCGTGAATGCTCCTCGTTCGCATTAGAGGAGCACTCTTTAATTCGATCTACGCGGCTGGGATAGGTCATTATGAAAATGTGGTAGATTAGCTCCCAAAAAATAGGCGGACGCTACGTATATTTCATCCTTCGTTAAAAATATTAGCCGCGATTTAACAATAAAAAAAGGGAAGGGTGCTATTTTCCGTAAAGGACCAGATGTAGCTCTCAGCTATGGGTAGGTAAACCAGACCCAGCCGAGACGTGGCAAAGCATGTTACTAGCTATCTGTAAAAGGGACTGAGCAATAATAGAAAATCTAACACCTGTGAACATGCAGGCCCGAGGACAGACAGGCAGCCTCAGGCTCCTGGTGTTGTTGGGGCCGTGACTCCAGATGTTGGCGGAGGCACTCCGCTCACTGACACCGACCTAACTAAAACAAAAGGAAAAAGTGGCCGAAGTTCGTCCCTAAAAAGAAAGAAAATAAAAATGCACTACTCAATTAATTAAGGCCAACCAGGCCATCGCGAACCCTGAAAAAGAGAAGGTCTTCACGGGCTTCCGCCCAATAAGAAGGCCGAAGCTAGATTTGGGTAAACTCAACTTGATGCCCCACACCCGGGAAATTCCACCACCAGAGGGCGAAAAGGTGGTAGAAGGGGTGAAAAATTGAAGAAAAACAGACAAAATCATCCAAAAAATAAAAAAAAAGATAAAACAATTCAGAAAAACAAAAAAAAAGAAAGAAAAAAAACCCCAAAAGCAAACGCACAACCACAAAAACACAAACATATTAGCCGGACATCTATCGGCGAAATTCATGTAACAGCTGTGTGGGGCAGATTTTAACAATTCATGATTATATTAGCCGCCTTATTTTGTACCTATGCGGAGCAGATTAACGATCCCGAGCAGAAAATTTGCTGTGTTCGAAAATGTTGTTGCATTCACTGACCTTTTACTTAGGCTGGTATTTAAATTAGAATGATATATAGGAAAAGCATGAATGAAATATTATTTAGGTTTTAATTGAAATCAGACATGAAATTTGCATATGAAATAATCTACAATGTAATGTGCATTGAAACACTCAAAAATAGTCTGCACACTACAAGATTTGATGTAAAATAATTGACAATTACGACGTCTCTATGTATTCAACCTATAATTTCTACTCTTATCTGCAGTGATTATTCTTGGCGGGAGGTTAGCTTCGAAAGCAAGTACCGAGGTTGTACAGAGCTTAAAGCAACATCCTAAACTATTCTCGGTTAAAACCGTTTTAGGCCTGTAGTACAAATGAAATATTTATCGTCACTGATTCAAAACTTATAAATTATTTGTATCCAGTTCTAAGTGAGAACAATATTCGCAAATACTCATACTATTCATACTCCCATACTTTTCGAACTTTTTTCTTATGTTCTATCCTCAAAATTTCTACGAGATAATAAACAAAATTATATGCAATTCAATTTCGATTCATGTAAGTATCTCAACTTCTCTCTTCTCCCTTAAACTGTCTTCGCTTCGCAGTAATAACCGTTATATACTATAACTTGTGTGTAAGAAAATATGATGTGGAACGAAAAAAATACACACTCCTTTGTGATTGCGATCCGGAAATACTTGTTAGCTGCATTGCTATAGATACTTCAATGGCGCTGTTTTCCATGTGGATAAATATCAATTATTTATCGAAACATAGCTGTCCAACAGAACTTGATCACCAACTAATGATATTACATACATATATGAAATCTATATTCGGCCTGATGTATCTTTGCTTCCTTCATGGACAGAGCAACCGATCGATCCTATTTTTTAACGAGCAAGACTGCTGATTAGGCCGAACTTAATTGAAATAGACTGTTTTAGCTGAGTGGAATTGTTTTTGCGGGATGATTAAAATTGAAAAAATTTTATTTAATATTTTTTTGACAAAGTGGTTTCGAAAGTATGCACTGATTCTCATCAAATACCAGTTCACAGTGCATACTTGACTGATGTGACCACTTGCAGTTGGAAATCATTAATTTTTATTTACGTTAGTTGTGACAAACTTTAACATCTCCGACTTATATCCATCGACATAATTTACTCATAAAGGTTATTGATTTGTGATCATGTTCTGTTCTACGAAAATGTTTGTTGTTAGTTGCGGAGATTGGGATTCTAGCGTGAAGAGGTCAATAGCAGCATTGCTTGCGAACAGAATCAGTGGATACCGTTGGCTTCACATCGATCGCTCCCACGTTAGCCGGTCGAATCACATCACCTTCTGGCGGATTCCGTATTTGTCTTTGCGATACAATGCGAAGCATTTCACTGCGACCATTCCGTTCGGCCGATGATTTCACTTCTTCCATAGAATCTACATTCAAATACCTTTAATCACTCTTATTGCCATACAACATTATCATAAGATCCTGATCAGAATGATCACGTAATTTCGTAAGCCGTCTTTCATACTTTCTCGTATGTTCACTGCTTACCAATATCGCAGACCAAAAGAGGACCGAGAGCTCCACGTAGCAAATTCTACGCCTCTTGTTGATCTTTTTACCTACGCCAGAGTTTGTAATCCGCACAGCAGACACTATTCGAGCCGTGGATTACCCAAATGGGACGAAGATAGCTTTTCACTGAATTATTAGGGTTATTAATTTTTGAACTAACTCCAACTGTCTTCAAATTATAATGATTTTACACGATTTATAACAGCATGTACATTGACCTAATAACTAAAATCACTTGCAATTTTGGATTGCTTAATTTTACAAGGATAAATGCACTCAAAAATTCAGAAAAACACTGTAAATTCTACCAGACGGACACTTCACTGCAATAAAAATGACAAAAGTCAATGGCAGAGAATGGAACTTATTGCGTAATTCTACAAATTTCTACAGTTATACAAATGGAGGTTGTATTCACGCTACACAAGCAAAAAAAGAAAATATATTTTTACTAAAAAAATATCAGTGCCGATTATTTTGTTTTCTATTCAAAATATTATGAATTCGTTGGGATGAAGTATTTAGGCTTTTTTATGTAAATCATAGATTACTGATAAAGATAATATTTACCTATATCAGCGATATTTACTTTACTGCTGTATTTGGGCTCAAAAGCTACTATAATTTGGTTTATATTTTTGCTTAGAAATAGTCCATTATAAAAATTGGTGTGATATTTCGCATTTCCTATATTTTCAGTATTCAGCTCGAGATACCTCACCGCTGAGCGTCTACGTAATGCATCCTTTCTGGAACTACATTGTTAGGGTACGTTTGCAAATGCTATATTCCCCTGAATTTTTTTAATGATTTGACCGTTACAGTTTTGTCCTACATGGTTAGCACCGAACGTGCTCACATTTGTAGGGTTCCTGTTTTCTTTGGCAAATTTCGTTTTCTTATCATATTACGATTGGAACTTCTTTGCGAACTCAGGAAAGGAAAATACTGTACCAGTGCCGAGCTGGGTCTGGCTTTTAGCAGCAATAAATATATTTTTATCATATACACTGGATGGCATCGACGGAAAACAAGCGAGACGTATCGGTTTATCAGGACCGCTTGGTGAACTTTTTGATCATGGCCTCGATTCATACACCGCGGTTCTTATACCAGCTTGCCTGTATAGTGTTTTCGGGAGATGCGAAACATCGTTACCGCCAATTCGGATGTATTACATATGCTGGATGGTGTTCTTCAATTTTTACGTCTCCCATTGGGAAAAGTACAATACCGGTGTGTTATATTTGCCGTGGGGCTACGACTTAAGCATGTGGGGATCAACAGTAATTTATTTGTTAACGTGGTACAACGGATTTGAGATTTGGAAACAAACGTTCACCTTCGGAATTACAATGGGCGTTTTAATGGAGGTGCTGTTACATGTTAGTGCTTTATCTAATATGCCAATGGTTATTTACAACGTTTACAGGTATGAAGTCATAAAATTAAACTAATAATTTATAAAAATTATCAATCGAAATCAAGTTTAAATTGAGCTAAATACTTTATGCATAATTTTAATGATATTCAGTATTTTAGGGCTGATATTAATTTTCAATTTTCAGCTCATACGAAAACAATACTGGTAAAATGAGAAGCCTCCCGGAAGCGATGCGACCGATTTATCCATTTTTGACGTTTCTAGTAATCTTTTTATTCTGGGCGTATAAATCACCAACGGACATTATGAATAACGACACGAGGACATTGTTTTTGCTGAGCGGAACAATTTTCAGTAATATCAGTGTGAGTTTGCTTTGACCTTATTAAAAATATTTGTGGTGTACTAACTACTGCTATGGTTTTTCTGTTTATGTATAAATTATTTACTAAAACTTACAGCGCTGACGAATTCAATTATTTGCATATAACGAGAAATAACAAGTTTCATTGTATATTTTTCGAATAATATTTGACACTGTTAAGTGTAAACATTAAATGCCCAATGAAGTTCTTGTAAATACTGTTTAGACGCAGCACCTACGGAATTAATGAAGTATTTGATAGTAATCGTTATTTAAGTAATATACAGTCACTAAGGGAGGTCAACTTACCTGTACTATTTGAGCAACATTGCTTCGTGTACCCATCTCCCAAAGCCACGGTCAGTTGAGCATATATTGCCATGTGAATATGAGAATATTTGGCTGTGGCGGACAGCATCCGACCAACAAAGCTAGAATCAAAAAGTACCAATGATATCTAGTCATCGCCGCTGCCGCAATGCTTCAAATCAGTGACCAAATTAAATGTCATGACTAGGGTGCAGCTAATGCTACTAATAATAATATAGACCTAGAAGTTAATTTAAATTAGGTTATTAGACCAGATTCAAAAAGAGGTACTGAAAAACTTAGATTCAAGTGCGGCAGCTGAATACGAAAATAATTCATGATTAAAATTTTAGCGTTAACCAGTAATGGCCGTGAAGAGATAGTGACTGGTTCAACACTAAAATGAAATATTCATTCAAAAATTTACTTAAAAACATCATTTTTCGTAGTTGCCTACGCTCTAGTCGTAAACGATCCCTTCAGTACTAATCTCAACAAATATTTTCTCTTCAAACCAGTTATATGCATGCAATGAACTGAGTTCGTTTGGAGTTAGTGAAGTGAATCACTTTTATTCCACTTTTCTTTGTGAACAGTCTTGCGCTCAGCTATAAATCTTGGCTACCCAGGGTACTTAGAGCTAGTTTTTATGGAGATATGTTGCACTAGCTAGTGATTTTCCGGAGATATATGAAAATATCCATGTTAATTTTAGTGTGCCGGTATATTTTGTCAAATACATTCAAAGCTTTGTCGCGTATGTATTTCTCAACTGTTTCGATCCTGAGGTCCTTATGTAGTTACACGTTTCTAATGTAAATTTACAGAGTTATAACTTCGTTCAATAAAAAAAAGAATATTTCCTTTCTAATTTGTTTTAATTAAGACCCAGAAATGTTTAAAGCCAATATATTAATTCCGCGATTAACAAAGGTCGGATCGAGACTGAAATTCGGAAAATCTCCCGCAGTGCGAAACTCTGGCAGTTCTGTAGGTTCTGTAGGTTGAGGCAAGGCCTCCGTAAGTAATGTCGATCTTAAGGGGTTTTTAAACAAGCGTCCATGCGATCTAGCGCGTTTTGTTTACACGAGTCAGCTCGATTTTGTTTAAATAGGCGTGTCTAAAGCGAAAGAGGTGGAATATGCTGATTCATGTACAATGGATTTTATAATGCTTTCTTTCGCTCATTGTCATTTGTGGATTATTCGTGGATGATCATTTGAATGTATGTTTTGTGGATGATTATTTTATTATGTGATGATGTGGATGATAATTTGTTTGCATCATTACGTGCAAGACTCTTTAAAAAAATTTGAATACATACGAATATCTATACACAAACATATATATGTAGGTATATATAGTCATATAGATAAATATATACAATTTTCTTGTACCAATTTATTTGTACGAAGAACAAAAATTGTGAAAAAAAACGAGTTGAAGAATGAGAATTAGTAATGTTTTACGCTTGATGACGATGTTTTAGAAATTTTTAGCTGTTTGTGGGCCCTGGCTGTCTGAAAAGGTTTTTTTTTAAATTTCGATTTATGATAACTTATATCCAGCTGCTGAAAAAGATATTTCGAGTTCTGCACTTGTTGGTGGGATATTAAACATGTGATCATACGCCACTTGTAATAATGAGCCCTTAGCGCCTCCGTTTTCATAAAACGATATTTCTTTTAATATTAAGCTCTGGGGTTATTCGCTCATGTCGTAATTACGAAGCTTTTCTAATTCTCAAATAGGTTGAATTTGATCAATCCCTAAATCTCGGGAGTCCTGCTAAAAAATTCGCGATCCCGAAAATATCCAAAATGTGTCGGGATCCCGAGATCCCGAAATCTCGGGGGATTGCATGCCCTAGTAACAGTAAAGTAAAGTAATCCCACAACTCTCGTACGAATCTAGGGGTTGAAGCTGGTAGAGAGCTTCATCACAAATATATAATCAATGTGAATACAAGTGTGGAGTGATTAGTGATTACGAAAAAAATTTAATGCCACGGCTCACTTTACCCTTGATTAATTCAGGTACCTATTCAAAGCTAGGTGAACTCAAAACTTGGTGCACTTCAGCCCCTAGACCGGTACGAGGGTTGTCGTGAGATTACTTGACATTTTCTGATGAATGAAATAAATGTTTCAGTTCAGGCAGTTTTTTCGTAGCCGCTTATCATAATTCCAAAATTTTGAATGAGCACGGTTACTATGCAGCGTAACTAAATTCACAATTTCTACTCTAAATAGAAAATAAAAATCACAAGCAAGCAAAACAAACAATTTTTTGTCAGACGAAAAGCTGGCCCCGTTTGTTTTTTGTATGATGATAAAATTGGAACTAGTAATTATGTACGTTTTAGAAGAAATTTCGCGAGCTACTCAAATCCCTTCTCATGCGAGTAACATTATGTTGTGATTTTTAACTATGTGACCAAAGTGTATCGCTAATTTGACAATTAAATCTGCCGAAAATAAAGGGTCTATAATTTTTTAAAGTGCAATTCAATTTTCTGAAGGTTGCACTTTGGTATTAACTTTATTATGATTATTAGTCTATTATAATAAAATATAATATTTACGAGAAAATTTTTAGCAAATCAATATTATTTTAAATTGTTTGGTTAATAGCAACTAATATATATGTATATATTTGATGTTTCAGTGCCGGTTGATTGTTGCTCAAATGTCGAATACTCGATGTGAGGCTTTCCACTGGATGACACCAATTTACATAATCAGTATTCTAATTGGTATGTATGCACCAATGTCCGAGCGATTTATGCTATACATATTGTGCATTGCAACAACCATTGCACATTGTCACTACGGGATGAGAGTTGTACAGCAAATGTGTGTACACTTTAATCGAATATGTTTCAAAGTTACTGTGCCGACGATCCAAGAGAACAAGTAGGAATTTGATTATGTTTAAGCCTAAATAATTATTTTTAATATATTTGTTTGAAGTGATGGGACTGCAGTTTAAGCAAACTAATGAACATTTGTAAAAATCTAAGCTCTTGACAGAACAAAAATGCTGTTTTAGCGAGGTTTTTTTTTTGAATTGAGTTTAAAATATGTATACTTTTAAGTGCTTTACCTTATATACATCCTTAAAGTCGTAACGATCAATAATTTATGGTACCTATCTAAGAATAAAGTTTATTTATTTACTAACTTTTGCTTAAACTACAGCTATTTGAATTAAATGATTATCATCACGATTATGAAATAATGCCATGATGTCAGTATCTTAAGAATATACTAGTCAGGTTTACAGCTACATTTATCAACAATTGTACAGAAATTATGATGCTAATCCGAATCATTTTGCCCTATCATGAACAACTGCAAACTAACTAGCTGATTGTTTTATGTATCAGATTGTAATTTGTGAAACTGATATGTTAAAACTCGATACAATACTCTCGAATATGAGTAACTATGTACAACAATATACTTCGCTCACTAAGCGAACAAACTAGGTTTCAATGTTTTTGATTCTACACACATCTATCTCTTCATTTGGTTTGTCATTTGTCGATTTATCACAATCCACATTATATTCATTTGTGTAAGAACCTAACCATTTCCGAAAATCCCCGCATTAATGACTCATTTATTCATTAGATGACTCATCTATCATTACAAAAGACGGTCTCTAGAACTAGAACTATAGGATGACTTTGTTATGATCTTGATCGATGGCACAGGTAATCTCTGTTGCAAGTGTTTGTTGTCTACACCAAATGCTTAGCAAAAACAACTCCGAATTTCATTCACAATCCTCCCCTACTTCCCTTTTCATCTGTAATATAGCACCGAAGCGAATCTAGTTAACTTTGTTATAATGTATAAAACTATCTAGATATGAGGGGATTAGAATGCTAATGAAGTAAGTCAAGATGAATTGCTTTCGAAAAATATAAGGTCAAATAAAAATAGCCTAGAAAAACTCACATGTGTAATTTCATTTAATCATGCAGTTGCTGTCGACATTTTCATTTCTCGATATTTTATATTTTTAAAGGCACTAAGAGTCTTACATAATTATCACTCTGAAACATTTTGTAAATAGCTGATCTAAATGCTTAATGACATGGTTATCATTTTGATGGAAGTAAAAAAGTGAAGTTGATCGCGAAATCGATTTAATGGTTAAAAGTATAAACAAATGGATTGGATAAAACATTTGAGATTATACAGCATTACTGATTTGAAGAATAAACTCTAATAGCAACTACCACTCTTCGTCGCTGGCGTCAAATGGTTTACATCAAAAGTGTCGGCTGTGGTTTTAGTGTTTCAAAAATAATGATGATAAATCATATTAAGAGGTACATCATGATTTGTATCTTAAACTGATTCACAGGTTTTATTCCCACATAGATATGCAAAAAAAAAGTATTTCAATCATGCAAATTGAAAAATGCATTGCTATTAGTTTCGGACAACCTTGCCGTGAATATGCCACGTCCAATAGTAAGAATGGAATGTATACTAGATCATTTGTCTTCTACTGTATGTTTATCCCGCTTTATATTTAATCAGTTAAATTTTGTCATTCGGCAACTTTCGACAAGTTCATCATCGTTTGTGCTCACTTGAACTATTAAAAATGGTTGCTTCCTTTGCATTGGGGAATGACTGGATACCACGGCTGAGGAATTTCAATTATCCGAAAATGAGATTCGGGTAAGTTAAACTTGCTTCACTGCCATGCTTTGCGTAAAGTACGCAGTTTGAAATTTATTATTAATTCTCTTGTGTAGCTTTGCCTATATATGTAAGATGACAATGAACTGTGAATAACAACAATCAGGGATCTGCTTTATTCGGCGATCAGTAAGCCAATGCCGTACAATATGTTTCACACAATGAATTGATTATATGCAGTTTGATACATAGAACGTCGTAGTTATGGTAATGTTTCCGGCGTATGCTCTGCGCTGTCGACCTCCCTGCTTGTGCTCGTTTTTGGGTTTTGGATGGTTTGGGTCTTATAGATCGATGACCTGTCAGTCGGTTGTACGTCTGGTGTAGTCATGTCTAGTCCTGTCGCAAGGTTCGTATATATATAACACCCCGTTAGCACGACCACGTTGGCTTGGGACTCGTGCACACTAAGCTCGTAATGCGCATTAGTGACGTTTTAGACAGCGAACATTACTGTCCTCAGAAGGTGCTACAAAAGCTGAAAGATTTTATTCCTCTTTCATAAAGAGTTTAATTTCTTTTGAACTTTTTAAAATTCTCATCAAAATGGCGTCACAAAACCACTAAGCACGCAAAAAACCAAAAATCTTATTCCGAAGCGTCTGCATGCGTTGGAAGTAGAATGAGAAATTCAATTCAATTAGTTTTTGATGATCAAAAATGAAACGCGTTGACTAATTTTCTCAAATAATCAATTCGTTATTTTAGGGTAAAGATTCATCAGTTCGCACAAATTTTCGTTCCATTGGTCTTTCCTAAATTTTCCGAATATTGCAAAATCTATGCAAAACCTAATTACATTGCTTTAAGGTTCATAATCTTCATTTCTTCTAATTCAATTAGAAAGGCTGATGATAGGCTAATAAATTCAACCCAATCAAGAACAACATATAAAAATGTAAGCATACAATAAGAGACAAGCGTTTTACTAAAAATTATTTATTCGCTTCATTTCGAGGGGTTCGTAAACATATTATTCTTCCTTATATTACAGTAAAGTGCGTGTTATAAAAAAGTTTAACCTTCATAAACGTAACTAATTAACGCTTTGGCATCGAATTTGACCATTATAATTTTCTCAACAATTAATATTTCTTTTTTATTTGTATATATTCGATTTCTAAATAATATATTGTCTTTGTTCGATTTTATGAATTACTAAATCACTTACGAGCGAGAGATTCGCAGTTTTCTTCTTAAAAAGTTCAGGTTGAATGCAAGCCATACAATAAGAGCCACATGTGATATTCTTTGGCGTTGTAAAAACTGGTCAGCAATTTGCGTCATTTGCTTGTCAGCATTCCTAACTACCACACAGACAGAATTGCGTTGCACATTTCATTATTTTTTTTGTTTAAGGCCATTGTAAAACCTGGTGATTTTTGAGTATAGCTCTTTACATTGTTGTCCGCAGCAACACAACTGCTGCCAACACTAAAATTGAGAACACAATCACTATGTTTTGATTTCTCTGACACAAATATATAATTACCGGAGATCGCTGTCAAGTCGCTGCAATTGAATGCAAAGTTTCACATCTGAATAGAAATCAATATCTGCGATAAGGACCATATTAGGGTTTATGCTACTTGTAAATATGTAAACAATCTCTTCCGCCAGAATTGAAATTGTCGATTTTGCTGATAGCGTCCACTCAGAGCTTAAAAAATATTTCATTTCTTTATTTTTTTTAATTAGTCTTTAAATTAAAATATGTTTTAAAAGCGAAATTGCTAAATAGCTAAATTGGTTCACATTGAGACAAATAAGAATATAGCTGAATTAGAAAAAAAAAACAATGATGTGGACCAATTATTCATGAATTTAACGATCAAACGCCAAGTATAAAACCTCACTTTTTATTTATCTCCGCATGTGCGTTTCTGTTCCAAATGCTAAAATTTATACTTCCGAATAAATCAATCGAATAAGCACTGAAGATTTGTAGGCTTACAGCTGCACCGTTGTGTAGTAAAACTTGCGTTTCGTGATCATGGATAAGAACAGTAGACTCATAAGCCGATGTGGGTTCTGACGCTGTGCCACTCCAAACATGACCCATCAATTCTCCTTGGCCATTAAAAAACGAGAAAGGTCGCATCTGACTTCCTAACAAATTCAATTCCATTCCTGCTGTCACTGTATCATCTTCTGAACCATCCGATGCGCTGTCACTGTCAGTGCTGTCTCCAACAAATGAGGACAATCCTTTCGTATAAAGTCCCAACTAAAGTAAATATTTATTTAACTGCTCAAAAATAATAGTTTATTGGCAATTACCGTGAAAACACTAGCTTCAGCTTCATTGTTAGAGACTGAGATTTCAACTAAACCACGTTTTAATACTCCTTTTTCCACCTCCTGAGTGCTAATTAGGGTCCCATTCAAAAGCAAAGAGGAAGAATAACTCCTTCGCAGAACAGTTGTCAAGCCTTGCTTCGAGAGTAAGTTGTAGTCGTAGTTTGCTGTAATATTTCTTAAAACATTTTTCAGTAAAGAGGCGAAATCGGGAGAATTTTCAGCTAGCATTTGCAGTCTTTGAATGGCGTAAGTTCTCATTTCTGGAAGTTCTTCCTTTCGCAAAAGAAAGTGAAGCAATTCTGATATTTCTCCAGTATTAAGGTTCATACTCAGTAAAATATCAAAAGCTAAAGTTCTTGCACTCGAATCAGTCTTTTTAATTGTCTGATAAAGCATTCGCTTAAAATTATATTTATTTTCTTCTGTAAACACTACTGAAGGGAATGCTTTAAGGGCCTTCATAGCAGCAACGGAAGCAACTGACGAGTCCGAAAAAGCAAATTCCAATAGAGTCGGCACAGTGCTTTCATCCAGTAAATTTTGCAGACATCGAAGGTGAACGGCTTTGCATTCATTTTCTTTGCATAGTTGAAGCCTATTCATCACGTAGTCCTTGATATCTTTGTATAAATCTTGTTCACTATCCAATAGATCATGCTTCAATCGATATGCAAGCGAACATAGGGCAAGAGCAGTGCTCTCTTCCAATCTTTCATTTTCTATGGTTTTATTTTGAAGCCTCCCCAGTAAATCGTGGATGATATATTCATTTACTCGGGTACCACTCGCCAAGGCTTGAATGTATCTCTCTAAAATAAATATATCGGTATTCTTCTTGAAGCTGAATTTTGACGTTACAACGTCATGGGCAATTTTTGAAGATGCAGCTCCCAATAAATCAACAAGCCGGCTCAGAATTTTTTCATTGGCCGGTGATTCTACTACTTTGCCTAGTTCGTCTTTAGAAGCCGTTCGGAAATAAGGCAACATTATCAGGAATACGTCACTCTGTCTCCATTTTTCTCGTTGATCATTATCTAGTTCGCCACGGCTCGCTAATTTTTCTCCATGCAATCTAATCATTTCTTCTAAAGATTCCTGGTTCAAATCAAACTAAGTAAAACAAAGGTTCAAATCAAACTAAGTTGAAAACGATTTATAGCATAATCGTCAGAATTACCTGTTGTTTTGGCTTATTGTCGTCTTCTTCGGCTACAAATGTGGTTTTATCCATCTCAGATAATATTGTCTCGATTTCTTGCAATTCGCTCTGTACATTTTCGGTTCTTACAAACGTCAAACTTGTCACTGATTCTACATATCCATTCAACTTATGCGACATTGCGATTTGGTATGAATGTTTTTCAACAGAAACAAAAGTTTTTAACGTTCCGTCTGATGTGAGTTCATATTCTGCTTGGTAGTTCGATTTCACGTCAATATCTAAAGATTGTACCCAATATAATGAATTTAAGTTTTCGGTGCAACACCATGTGTATTTTTTTAACTTAAAATTAGATAAATATTTCAGTACAATAACAAATAGAACAATATATGTAAGAAACTTCAATAAAATAACCAGTAAAACCAGTAAAAATATAGGTAGAACCTCCAGGGTAGAACAAATAAGCAAGCCGAATTTTAAAGTATAATTTACAAAAAAAAACAATATTTGGTAATTTCAAATACCGTTATTTATTAGCACTTTATGCTTCTATTATAAACTTAGTATTTTAAAATATTACACTCAACCATTATGTGCTTCTGAAATATTCTGTAAGCACTATGCGCTTTTCTGCAGAGCGGCCGATAAAGACTGCAAATGTCTGACTTCAAGAGACGGATTCAATTTCGACAGACGCGGTAGGCTAGAAACAGTGGTTCGGATTGCGATTTCGTCTGTGACTTTCGGAAATCAATATGAAATATTTGTCTGTAATTTAATAAACTAGACAACGCCGTTTGAATTAATGGAGTATAATATCGACTCTGCAACGCCACAGTCTGTAGTAGTTTTGAAAATAAAACAGACAAGGATTCCGCCGAAAGTTTAAATGCCTGTATCATGGTAACGATCTTCAGCGGCGCCAATCTATTTTGATACGCGATGCCTACAGTTTCGATTAACCACGAAGAAATCTACTCAGTTACCCTGATTGGGGCATGTTAGATAGTAAAGCGAAAAGCTATGAGCAGCACGAAGAGGAATATGAACAAGTGCAATGGTGTGGCAACGACAGTCCTGAGGATTTACTTCGTATGCGACAAAATAAATTATTGAAAGTTCAATCGATATCAAAGGAAGGTCAGATGGCCTAGTCCGAATAGCGGACATAAAAAACACTACGACGCCCGGTTGGACTATTCCCGAACCCGAGCAAAGGTTTATCGTTGCGACACGAGACTTAAATCAACAATAAATATAATATACCATGTATTTAAATACATACATATAGAAAAAAGCCTAACCATATCAGACACTCATGCACACAATGTCTTTTCTTGAATTCTAAAATGGACCATCTTCCCATTATTCCTATCCTAACATTTCATCGTTCGAGGCGGCGAGTCGGGCGCCACATCAAGCATAACCCTTCTTTGCGGGATGTTGCGTTGCCCGTCAGGAGGAAGTGCCACGGGCAGCATACACATCAAACCTTAATCCAGTTACCATAATCTAGCTGATTAATGATATTTTCAAAAGTAATTCAAAGTATCATGCATAAGCGCTAATAAATTGTATGATGCACAGAAAAGTATTTCCAACTTACCGAGAACTTTTTGAAGTCTGCGGTGAATGCCAACTCTCCAATTACTACAGGTTTCTTTTGTCTTTTTAATTTTTGAAGAGGAAATTTTACGGTAATAAACGGTGCAAACACCGGAGACATCTTCCTCGGTAATTTTACCTTCATGTTGACTAATATAAAATAAGCTTCCAATACCTTTGCACAGATTCCTTTGTGCAGTTGTTAAGCTTTTACTTAAATAAAGCGCCGTTGGTTGATTATTATCATATAGCATATAGAAAGGATATTCGACAGCATTGAGTTTGTCACTACTTATTTCCTTTTTACCAACGGTATCTATAGCTACATTTTTCAATTTCAGGCGCAATAGCTGCTTGTCCTCCTTGTTCCATATTGATTGAGCTTGAAGTTGGCTTGTTATTTTTAATGTAGTTCGCGGAAGATTTTCGTTGAATTCTTGAACGTTTACGAAACTTTCATAGTTAAAAATTTGATTTGAATTCAAAGGAATAAGTGTAGCATTCAGTATGACTGAAAATAAATAAATAAAAAAAATCTTGAGCATAAAATAAATTAATGTAAAAAATTATTTTTTTTAACGATTGTAAAATTTTTGCAGGAGTATGTGCACCATAAAAAGGTATAAAATAGATTCATATTAATTTTTCCCTTCTCCTCAACAAAAAAAGAATTAATGGCTTTGATATGGTGACATCAAACTAAGCAGAGTTTAGTAGATTCAGAGTTGATTAATTCAAACGTTCTTTTCAATTCAATCATTATTACATTGAGTTGGTTAATTCCAACGTTCTTTTCAATTCAATCATTACTACATTATTTCACTTTAATTTACTTTGAAACTCCACTCTTTAACTCTTGCTAACTGTAACTATACTATATAACTATAAACATCATTTTTGTCATATATTTTTTGTTAATTTGTCACATATTTTGAACAATTTTGATCGCTCAAAAATATATCTTCCAATCTTCCAAAAAAAATATCTTCCAATAAATCTAATTCTGCTCTCTTGACAGAAAATTTTAACGGAACCCCAGGTCCATTTGTTGGCTAAAGGAATGTCCGCATTCCACTAAATATGCCAGTAAATAGGTGCTGCAGGATATTAACAGCATAAGCAATCTGTATTCTCTAACGTTGTCCAAATTATCCTTCAAATCCTCTCTTTTCCAAACCATTTGCACTTAATAAACTTAAGCTATTTGTGAATGTGTTATTTGTTTGTTATTTACTTATTTTAATATTTTTTTACTTGTTATTTATTTGATTTTTTTATACTTTACATTCCATTTTTTTTTTTTGGTATTGTATATGTAACTTTTGCCTTGCTTAGTGATTCAAAACGTAAAATAAATAAAATTTCAACTAAGATTCACGAGGGTCAATTTACCAGTCAAGAAATGGTGCTTATCGAACAAAAATAACTATTGATACAAAGAATATTGTATCATCTTGCAAATACTGCACAAAATATAGAGCGACTCAGAGAACACATCCTTTACTTGTCCTACGATGGGAAAAGGTCGGTGTTGATCTATTGCATTTCAATAATAATTTGTATCTAATTACTGTAGACTACTCTTCTAAATACGTTAAAATAGCTAAATTATTAATAAATCTGCTGCATCTAATGGTGCATCACTTAAAATCTACATTTTTTATAGATTTAGAATTAAAAAACCATTATTTCCGATAACGAACCACCATTGCACTCTCAATAGTTTTAAGTATTTTTGAAAAGTTGGAACATGATCGATTCTAGTCCATGCTATCGCGTGTCGTTTATTTGAAATAATCATTAGAAATATACAAACAATCATCATACAAACATCATTAAAACCAGCAAAATATTCTACAAAATCGACTCGAATCAGAAACTGCTATATTCAGGGGCTGATTTGTCCATTTCGCCGCCCTAGGCCTCAGAAATATTTGCCGCCCTTTTTGTTAATAATATTATATGAAACAATGCGTGATTTTTTTCGATTCCCTAGAAAATTTCGCTATTTTTCGTTGCGCCCGAGCTCACAAAAAAGGAACATCAGAATAAAACCGACACCGGTTCATTCAATTGCCACACAAATAATTATAAAAATACACACACGGTAAAGAACCTAAAAGTACCTAACAAAAAAAGAATCTAAATAGTACCAATGTTGAACAGTCGAAAATTGTATACACTTTTACATCGCATATAATTCCAACGTCTTCGCTCATAAATAATAAGTAAGTTTACTATTTCGTTCAAAGTTTGCTTTCGCACTTGACTGGAGGTCAACTATGCAGTCGACTACTGTAAATTAATGTGCGATTTGTTATTAACTAAGGATGAACCCGAGATATTTTGACCTATGATATTCTAGATTCCATTTTTTTTTTATAGAACTTAATTTCAGTAATGAAGTAGAATTTGAAAAAATACATCAAAAATAAAGAGAGAGATTCGCATGTAGTTGATATACTCTGTACCATAATAATAAAATAAAAAATTCTCTGAAAAATCAACGCATGCAAATATTTACTTCTGATTAGCTTTTCTTAAATTGAAGATGTATTATTTGGGATCCTTTTAAGATCTTTTTAGGTCTTTTTAGGCCCTTTGAATGTATTTTCAGATACTTTCTAGGTACTTTTTAGGCATTTTTTAATTTCTTTGGTCCTCTACCGTGATCGCATTTCGATATTTATTATAAGTCAAACTTTTCAATGTCCGAAAAATTATCAGATGTGAATTTCAGTGTGCATTGATTTTTTAGAGAATCCGGTTGGTTTGAGGTGTTAGGCTCATTCAACTCAGATATATATGACAGAAAAAATATTGCTGCCTCAAAAAAAAAATCGAACAAAAATCGAAAATTTGCCGCCCCCGAAATTTGCCGCCCTAGGCCCGGGCCTACCAGGCCTAGTGGCAAATCCGCCCCTGGCTATATTGTGTTATTACAGTCTATACTCTTTTTGTTACTAAGTATAATTAATTCTGAAAACTAAGATATGAAAAATTAAATATACCTGAGGCAAGTGACAACAATATTGATCTTGCAAATGTAAATGATAAGGACATGTAAAATTTCCTGGTAATTTGCAATCGGACTTTTTTTTTAAACCGGACTTTTTTTTTAAAGGAGAAATATTTAGAGAAAAAACGGCGTGACGAATGAAAATAGCAAAACAATTAGACTACTAAACGTAAGATCGGTACATTTGATTTATAAGTTAGTGCAATAATGTATAAATATATCCTAAATTACAAAACTGCAGCAGCCCAAAGTTTAAAAAATATTTGTCTATGAAGTCGAACCGTTAGGTTGCTTATGTATCAAACTATGATAGAATGAGCAGTGAAGCTTAGCACGAAGATTCGGTATAATAATTGAATCGAGCTCTCCCAATAATAGCAGTAAAAGTATGGGTACAAAAAATTGACTACAGTTCTCGACAATGGTGCATTTATATGCAAAGACTGAATGTGATGGCAGTCAATAAATCGCCTGTTTGGTTCGGTTATGACAAAATTAAAATTTATGTAAATCATTTTCACACAGAGAACTGATAACGACATCTTCACTCTAGCTAAATTTCATATTTTTACTCCCATTTTAATGTATCGGACCTTTAAATACCTAGTAAAACATTGCGGAGAATTTCTACGGTGCCACTTATAACAATACACTTATAAGTTTTACTTCGAAACTCCGTATTGATTTCGTGAAATCACCAGCTAAATCTTTTCTTTTGGTTTTTTTTTAGTTTTTTCTAACTTGTAAAGACATCAATCCGCATTCGAATTGTATTTCATGAAAATATTTAAATGCAAAAAGGAAGTAACAAGCAAATTCTAAGATCCAACAGTTTAAGGGCACATCAACGAGTAGTGTTTAATATAAAAATTAATAATTAAAACTCACCGAAATCGATGAAGCATAGAAATGTTTGAGTTAATAATATGAAAACTAGGTATATAAATACACAGAAAAATATATAACAGAAAACCTTCCTAATATTTTTTTTAATTCCAAGGATGTTTGACCTTATTTAATTCAAATGTCTACTTCAAATAATGATCAGCTTTTAGACTCGTCAATGTTTATGAATTTTATAAACATTGTAAGTTAACTTCCTAGAGGACCCCATGGCACTAACAAAAACACTAGAAAGTTCTCAACACAGATAATGAATTATGGTTGCTAAACATATTGCATGCCAACAAAACTGGATGAGTTATTTGCAAATCGTATTATTGTGAAGTAGTAAACCAATTTGCTTATCGCACTTAGCAAACAGTTTGATTATATTAGCATATAGCATGCACTTTGATTGGAATGAACAAGTTGGAAGCAGATTAACATGTACACTGATTTGTTGCAGGTACACACCCTGTGAAAAAATGTGCGAAGCTCCAAATTTTCTTGCTAAGGTGCAGGCATAAAATATTCATAAATGGCAAATCTAGCATTTCAAGCATATGTGACAATCCTAGTATCTTATCACATTATATACTCGGCCTGCGGTTCATTTTTCATTTTGACTCACCAAATTCTTATTCCTGACTAAAATGAAAGTGCCAAATGACACCCATATATACTATAAATTAAGCTATTGCCGCAAATCATTGACATCTACTTATCAAGTTCACGTTCAAGGTTTATGCCGGCATTTTTATGAAGCGAATACTGTTTCTATGAAAGAAGTATATAGACAGAAGCACTTTCTTACTCTAGGCAGTTATCTTACCAATTTCTGTAACCAAGATTACTGTTACTTGCAATAGGACTTTCATGTCAATAGAATTTATCTCACACTATACTTCACGAACTCTTGCACGTCCGAGCTAGGCTGCTAACATTTCCTATACTTAATGATCCTACTCGCCAGGAGAATTTAAACCTCACAATTCATTAAAAGCCAACCAAGCACAATCTGGCAAGTGACATTCACGTTGGGTTGATATGGGAAGCACGTAAGAGAACGTTCTTATTTCTTACCCGTCCATCAGTAGACAAACGACGATAAGATGGTAGAAATTTTATTTCATCTCTCTTTAAGCCTAGTACGCTGTTGTGACGGAATTTCGTCAGTAATTTAAAATATATGGGAAACAAAGTTATAGAAGAAGTGGACTGAAACTGTGGGTTTTCGTCGTTTTCATGCGGCACCAGTTCATATTAGTGTGTGACATTCTCAAACACAAACATACAGAGCAAAGGACGTAGGTGATTTCAAATTTGTAATAAATTTGGGGGCAGGTAATTTTTTGTCCACTCAACGTCAAATCTGGTCAAATCCAAGTAAGTCCCCTCCAATTTGACAATCAGAGCGAAATGGCGGAAAGGCAGCTTTAACATGCTTTGTGCGCGAGAGGATTGAAGGGGCTAGTGGTGGAAAGTTATACCGTCTGTGTCCACTCCGTTTCTACTATCTCACTGGGCTAAAGAGATTCACGAGAACCACCTACAGGAGATATGAGGAAACTCATATGTCATGTCAATTACACTGAGCGGGAAAAGAACATCAACAAAGGTAGATTGCAACGAATAAATTTTTCATAATCTTTATCAGAATTGACTTGTACGAACAAGCAGAGGACCCAGGAATCTGAAGAGGAGTTATATATTGGTACGTTGGAATGCCAAAAATGTGAAGAAGTGTTAAATAGTAGCTTAGTTTCGTTGCAAAAATGGCTTGCTGCGAATCAAAAAATTTCTAGGAATCAAGAACCAAAGATTTAATTTCTAAATGCCAGTAATATGGAGTAACCGCTATTTTGGTAAGTAATTAGTTAAGTAATGTGCGAATACTAGTTGAAAGCTCTCCGAACACTGACCTGTGGTGTCCGAAATGTAAAATGAGACTTTCGTTCATTCATTTGAACTCATCTTATTGATATCAAAACTAAAAAAAAAAGTTCAAAGCCACATCCAATTTATGGAAAACCTTATATTTAGACCTAAGCTTAGATTTCCAATTTATAAGGCTAAACTTAAGATGAAATATGCACTAGCCCTCTGGGGACTTGTGCATTTACCCTATACAAAAGTATAAACTGAAATGCGCATCTAATTTTGTAACGGTAAACTCCGCAGAAATTATTTTTGAAAAATTATTTACGCGCACTTGAATTTTTGTAAAAATTTCTGAATGGTTTTCTCGTTGTTTAAAAACAGTTTAATTGAACTATACTTGAGTGAATTTGTTGTATAAGGCAATTGAACCGTTACACTATTCGAAGAAGCTGTGCATATGCTATGCTAACCTGAAACATCGGCATGCTAAGTTTCCTGTCGTTTGTCGTTGAAGATTCAAGTAGGTGAAAATACCTGTTAATGCAATGTTTAAAAATGTCATGCTTGTGGCAGAAGCACCCACCGAAGAGACATTTGCTTCTTGAGCTAGTTTTAGCAGTTTTTAAAGTGTATTGCGTTCATGGTTTATATGAAGGCCATGGTAGTACGGTAGTACGGAATCCGCAAAAGAATACTAATTGCGGCGGTATTTTTGAATCTGAGAATTTAGTGTTGCGTTAGTTCGATTGCTAGTTTAGTTATTTTGAGTTTGGTTTGAACCGAAAATCGCCAATCTAATGGTATGAGAACGAATTTTAGTAGAGCAACTCTCTATCATACACTTCATTCCCATTTTAAGATGGATTTTTTCGATGCCGCTTTCCTCCTTGCCCAATAAAGTAAGTAATCATATTTAAATTTCGCCATGAACCACTTTTATGGCATTCGAATTTTGTTAATGTGCCGCAATTTGCATAAATGCATTCGGCAATCATTTGGACTCGTACTCTGTTTACATTGATCTGATAACATGCGAACAAGAAGAGGCAACAGGGGAGCAAATGAGGATTCTTCAAGGAAACATGCAGCATTGCAGAGCACCTTAAGACCTCGTCACCCAGCTCGTCTGGGGGAAAAGTTTCAGATCGTCCGAATCAGGGAGCCTTACAAGATGATGATATCGCCTACTTGGTTTGTGGATGTAACTGAGTACGTGGCAAACTCGATCCGTGGTGGCGACTATTATGAGGCTCTTATATGGGTGAAATACGGAGAGAAATCTTTCATGAACTGTTCTCCGATTGACTCGGTTCATACATTCGGAGATAAGCTCAGTTCACTCGAGGGCACTCTCCGTAAAATCGAGGGCAACTTTTGAGATGAGGCATGTCCATCGAAAACACTCGAAGGCGGCATATAATAGAGATCGAGTCGAGGTTGAAGCTGTTGGTGCTAAACATGGGCTCTACGCCAATATAATGAAGACTCGGCGTTGGCGAACAAACAAAAAATTACTACCATCCCCTTCAATGTAAATCTTATGGGCATGTCCACTCCATTTCTACTACCTCACTGTTCATGACTCTTCTTTACAGTGCAGCGCCTGAAAAAAGCACTGCATAGTCTGTGAGCGAAAGCTTTCGCTCGACTAGACTTGACAGCGTGGAAACACTGTAAAAAAGAGCCATGAATCATGACCTCTGAGCTCTCAAGCCCATCTCTAGTTGAGAATCAACCGCCAAATACTGGATTTATCGCAGTGGAAAGTTTCCCACACAGTGGGGAAGCTCCTCCACCCGTTTCTGAAGCCACGTCTGTTCATTTTGCTGTACGGGTCGGAAATTTTTATAAGTTTTTAGATATGTACAAGTCTACACACTAATATAATATAAATCTGCTGGATGAACAGCAATTATGTCGTGTCGCACCAATGTGCGATCAATCAGACGTTTTAATCGATGCGGACTCAAATCGCTTGTGTGGGATCATTAACAATTACGGCTCCAGTTCTGGTAGGAACGGTCCATCACTACATCCTGTTCGCTTACCTTCTTTTTTTACTTGATGGTAGCATCTAAAAACAAATGTGAAAATATAAAACGTTTTTTCTGGTTCAAAATTGATGATTTAATTTCCATTAAAATACATTTGTCTAAAAAGTAACTTTTTATTTAAGAAATAAATATTTAACTAGAGTCTAAAAATTAAAACATATCCTCAAGTAAGTCATCACAACTATAGCCTAACTGTAAAAGAAGTGTCTCACTGGATTGTTTAAACTAAATAAAAGAACAGTTAGTTATCTATAAATTAATTCATTCAGAATTACCTTTTTTCGCAGTTCGTTAAGATCAACGCCATTATCCCGAGTAAAACACAGCACATCCTTCACGTCGGCTTTAAAGCTAGTACAGTCTTTAATTATGTCTATATCGATTTCATAAGGCAGATTGTTGTCTTCGCAGCCACTTTCTGTCGAGCCAGCCGGCATCATATAAATACATCTGCAAAGATATCACTTTTAATAAGTAGATCTTTTAGAATTTGGTCAACACAATATTTAATAAGTGACTCCCAACAATTCATATTTTTAGTCATGATTAGTGATGGGCTAAAAACGGCAAACAGTTTGCAAAGAACGTTTGGCAGCAAAAAACGAACGAACAGTTTTTCCAAATAACGGAAAACAGATTTTCTAAAACGATAATTTTTTCTAAAACGAACCATTTTTCTACAACGAATAGTTTTTTGTTTTTCTTAAACGAACCGTTTTTCGTTTGTTAAAACCTGTTTGGTACTGGGAAACTGGTTAGCTGCGGGAAATAGATGTTCAGAGGCAAACCATGAAATGAATAACCCTATATAATACGAGGTTGTCAGACTTATTAAGTGCGTATTTTTGCATCTCGATCAAGAGCTGGTTATGGTAGGTAGCATACTCGTGAGTATGAAAGTATGAAATACGAGTATGAAAGCACTTGCAGGTACGAAATACGAGTACATATTAATATTAGGATTCTATTACCTCGCTGTTTGATTGAAATAAATCAAATGGAGGAAATTTATTGGGTAAATTCTTGATTACATGCATAGTTCACAAACATACTCGTTCCGTTCTATTGTCCCATGTACCTGTTCATCAGAGACAATCGTTTCTTGAAACACACTTTGGAAGCTGTATCTCGTAATATAAACGCAGATGAGTACAATTTTTCTAAGCTTACAATCATCAAAAGCTCCTTAAGGTCAACAATGATTCAAGATAGACTATAGTCGTCAGGAAAAATGTCAATCGAAAAAGATTTACTCGAAATATTATTAAACTATGTTGATTTGATGGAAGAGTTTGTCAAATTGGAGACTAGGCGAACAGCTTTCATTTTATAAATAGGTTATTCAAAGCTCAAGCATGCTATCATTATTATAGCATGTGATTTTGTGACATTCTTGATAATTTGTGTAAGGTTCGAAGTCATTGACTACTGTGGGTCTTTATTTGCGTAAACCACGAGATATCTGAAAGGCAAAATAGTCACAGCTTTTTACATTAGGTCTGTTCCCGTACTACGATTAATTGCAATTGATTGCAATGAAGCGTACTAAAACGGAGTACAAAAAACGGCTTCATTGCAATCAATCGCAATTAATTGTACGGGAACAGACCTATTGATTTGACTCAAATCGATAGGGTGATGTGAAAATCACGCGGTAATTCTCAAAAAAAATATCAACCTGGATGGCTCCAGGGTTCATAATACAAACTAAATAATGCCATTACAATGAGTCCACCAAACGGTTTTTCGAGCGAGATGAGTTCGGGAATGAGTGTTTTTTAGTCATCCCACAGTCTCTAACCTATTCGAAACACTAGTTTAAAGGATCTATAGAAGTGCTTAATATAGTGTATTTGCAAAACCTGTGTTGGGGGCGGCAAATTCCTCATACGCACCAGGAGCCATACACCTTAGGACTGATCCTGTCGGCAGTGTGTCTCTTGAAACATTTATGAAAGAAACTAGCTTAACCTTCAAATCGTTCTGAAATGTGGACCTAATGATTTAAATCAATTTTTCGGAATCATTTAGCGGAAGCGAAGGATGTGGTAAATTTCCGTTTTTTGCAAACTAAACCGTATTATTTTTATATACTTATATCTACTACAACCGGATTATTTTTACGTTATATAGTTAGCATACATACTTGAGCGAAAAATTCAAGCAGCTTAAAATAACTCCGACAAAAGGCCGATTATTAAAGGAAAATTGCAGCTGCATCTCCTTCTGTGTCCGGATATCTGTCCGGGACGGATTTGATAGAAAAAGTGGGTGAGAGTGAAACCAGCCTAGCAGCTCACAGCCTTCCGAGTTAAGACTTGCCGACTGTTCTACTTGTGACACTGAAATTGTAAAGTTGCAGGTTAGCTTAAAATTATTGATAAAATAGATAAATCTCAGGTTCATACCTGGACACATTTCACATGCAGTACCACTTTGTGCGGATGTTCGGCAGGGTTTGTATCTCGTCAATGTTATCACGTCTATTCCTAATCGTTTACTTTGGTCCCCACCTAGAAATCCCATTACCTCGCAATTAGAAGATAAAGAATGGAGCCTCAAACACAGCAAAGTTGAAAGGGTAATAGAGATCGTAAATGGCGGCTGTAAATAATGTAGCACGTCAGGAAATATTTGAATAGAAATATCAAAACTTCTTACAGAATTTTCTTCTGAGAACCTAAGGCACTTTATCAGGTCTAATTCGCTTTTAATATGACGTGTACTAGGGCGCGGTTTGGTATCATCTTTTTGTACCGGTGGAGGATTAAGTCGAATTACGCCGTCCATGTGAACAATAGTGTAATTTACGTCAACGTCCTAGAATCGTTTCATGAATTTTAAAAATCAAATCTTTTGAGCATAAATGAAGTAGTAATTCAAATTCACGGATGCGACTGTGATCTGACAATGAAAAACTTAATTGTTGCAGCAAAAAAAATTACCTAAGATTCTTGAATTTGTTTTAAAATTAAATAAGACTAGGCTTATTTCACAGTTAGTTAAGATCTGGTATGAATAGCAACCACAGATATTCTCAGCTTACAACATACTCACATCTACATCACCGGAGGTCCAACTGTAAGTGTGAGTCCGAAATCTCTGTCTCCGCTGTTTATGATGTTGTACAATGGAAGAACTATTCGAATTTGTTCGGCTTCTTGGCACTTGCATAAACATGGAAATAAAAGTATGTAACGGGCGTACATAGTCAAAGTATTTTCCTTCAAGTCCAAAGTTAATAGCACCGATTTGCTCCAGCAATCTGTGGATCCGACTGATGCAATTTACGTCGCCTCCATGTTTAAGGCCACTTCGTACAGAAGTTTTGCTCACATAGTTAGGTTTCGTACTCATCCACATACTCAAAATATGGTTTCGTATTCTCATGTATTGTTCGGGAGTTTTGGTTGTGCGATTTTCAAAGAAATCCGAATGAATGAATTTTTCGAGCTCCGAAACTTCATCAAGTTTTACTCTTAGCTCTTCAGTGGGAATGTCATTGCTTTGCAGTTGAGCTATCAAGTAATCGCTCAAATTGGAAAAACGTTCCTGTATTTTAATTTTTGAAAGTTCATAATCTTCGCTGTCCTGGTTTTTAATTGCCTTCGACTTTATGTTATCGGTTTCAAATTCATGTGGAGTTGATGTGGGTGACGGTTGAGGACTATCCACTATCTCTTTAAGTTCGTTGTTGGAATCTGACTCAATATCTACTTCGATGTCACTGTCAGATTCATATTTTTTCAATTGTACCTAAAAAATACTACGAATAGAGTATCGTACTCTGATTTGCGATTCAAGCAAGTTGAAAAAGTCTTGCGTTCTAAATCGAATTCAAGAAATTCTTAAATCTACCTCTATGCAATCATTAATCTTTAAGTATACTAACCAAATTTCCAAGATTTTGTAACATTGAGACCGTATTTAAACTTTCTTTTTCATGGCTGATCGTGATATTTTCAGCAACTGACCCATATGATTTCTTATGCTTTCTTGACTTGAACTTTTGTTTTGTTTCTCGACTCGGATTGACATCATTCTTTCTTCCGAACTTTCCACTTAAAGATATGTTGGCTTGACTTTTCAATCGATTTTTATATACTTTTGAATTTAAATTTTCTGTCGTAACAATTTTCCTGGCCGTTCGAGATTTTTGTTCTATTTTTAGCAAGTTTTGATTGACCGTTAAAGTACGTTTAAACTTGCTATTCGGCCGCTCTCTACGCTCATTACTTGAATCAGAACCATACATTTTAACTGGTGATTCCATTTTGACTTTTAAAAGGCTTCTCGAATGAGTAGGACCAATGAATTTTATATTGTCGAGTGGGGGGTGCGTTTCAAAAGCAGCGGTTTCCAAATCGAAGTGATCGCTCTCTGATAGCGTTGAGGCTGGCTGTGATGTATCTTCGGAGCTTTGGTTGATAACAATTTCTTCGATGGAAGCAGGTATATCATCTTCAAAGACGAGATCCTCATGTGAACCCACCTAAAACTTACAGATTAAAACATTTTAAACGCAAAACTACATGTTAATACATCGCCTCTCCATTCTGTATCTGTTATGTTTGGCACTGGCTCTGGTTCTTCTATGACCACTTCTTCGGATTGTAAAATTTCAACGTTACTTTCCAAGTTTTCACTTTTGGGGACACTAGAAAGACGGATGCAATTATACAATAGTATTGGGTTCTGCTTTTACAATATTTGCTCAACAATAACCGAAATACTGAGAAAATATTCGAAGCACAAATATATATATATATATATATATATATATATATATATATATATATATATATATATATATACATATACATATATATATATATATATATATATATATATATATATATATATATATATATATATAATTTTTTTAAGTTAAATTCAGAATTTTACGAGCTGAATTCATACATTCGTATCGAAGTTCAAATTTCACGCATCAAATTTATGATTGGAGCCTGATGGTATTCAAGACAATATCAAATAATATAAATTTTGCAGGATATTATTCATTACCTTTTGAAATGAATTCATAGGTATTACAATTTAAATGAAATATTTCACTTTAAGAAACTTCCCTGCGCAAACTCTGCAGTGTAAATATAATTTTGTAGAATTACTTTGGTGGAAAGCGTAAAAAAGTTGCAGGTACATTCAACTTAAAATTCTAATTGTCTTTCGGGATCTTTTAGCCCCGGAACATCTTCGACAGCCCTGTGGCTTTCTACGTATTTCATTACTCCGTAAACCATTTTTACAACAGTCTAGGTAGCTGGCAATTTGTCGATATGGCAAGCCCAACTGTTTTAAGGCCAATACTTTTTGGGAGTAGGAGTGAAACTCTTATCTTTAACTTACAGTTATCGAAATGAAAACCATTTTTTTAAATTTTAAACTGCAACGAAAGCAACTGGCTTTTTCAAACTGGTCATAACGACTTAGCATGCCACCCTATTAAAAGTAAAATGCAGTGTTGCTAATAACATGTCAGCTTGCAGTCTTGGGCCTTCCATGACCTTATTGTCCTGTCTTCTTTTTAAAGGTAGCATCGATTAACCCCTTATCTTCCTCAATTGGCATTGAATCAGGTGAAAAACTAGCCCAAAGGGAATAAGTTATTTTGAATGATTCATTGACAAATTGGGTTTTTCTTAGTAAGCAACAAGTGTTTCTAATTATACGTCGGCCGCCTCATATGTATGCGTCTAAGATTATGCACTTGGAGCTTGAGTATGATGGTTGGCACAAAAATATCATTATTTTGATATTTTGGAGATTTTTCCCATCCTTACGTCATTACGAAATACCACCTAACATTCTTTTACACGAAGTTAGCGACAAATTGAGAGCAATAGAAGTGACATTGTTCTATAAAATGAGCTAGTGGCTCCATTGTTTCACGTTAGTTAAAACTGATAGGCACCACCAGTGAAAACTAGGTTTAAACTGGTAGGTACTTTTGGTTAGCTAAGTTGTGCCTATAAATGATTGTAGAAACTCAGATATCAACACTATTACTCACCTATCAGTCCAATAGCTTCCAGCTTCGGAGTTCTCATTTATCCAATTAGGGTGCACTGTATAATCGCAGGACAAAATCTGGCCTGAACTAATCTTAGAGCTGAAAACCGAAAATATATCGTAAGTCTGAGCCGGAGGATGTATTGCAGGAAAATATACATATCCTGGTCGTTTTTCGACATGTAGTTATCGAAATTTCCCATTATATCAACTTCTTCGTCTTCATCCATTTTGCACTTTATATTTGCACAATCGAAGTTTCAATGATGTCAAGGGTACATTAAATATACAAATATTATTAAATATACAAATGTTTAGGGACTGTTTAGGGATAACTCCTCTGTTTATTTTGTTTTGACTTTTGGTGCTTTTGGTTGATTATTTATAATTGACAATATGAAACGTATAAGAGAAACTGACAGATTTTAGAAGAGAAACTGACAGAAACTGTGCACAACAGCAGTGTGGTCAATGTGCATCAAAGATATCTTCTTCTATAGGTCTGTTCGCGTACTTTCAGTAGGTCTGTTCGCGTACTACGATTATTTGCAATGAAGCCGGTTTTGTACTCCGTTTTACTGAAAACTGAAAATTTCCCCTCATTCAGTAAATTTCAGTAGGGTTCGAGCTACTGAAAAATACTGAAAACTGTCAAACGGTTTTTGGCGTCATGTTATTATGAAGGGCGAATATATTTGTGGCGATAATTTATCACCGCTTAGGATGATTTTATAATCACTATTGTTCTCCCAAAAATCGACAACTGACGCTTTTGTTTGTCAATTTTCAGGAAATGCAATGAGAGCGTTTTCGTACTTTTCATGAATTTCCCCCACCACATGATTCAGGAAAATTCAGTGACTGAATTGTGCTTGGGTTTTGCACAAAATACTTTGCATAGCGGAAAAATTATACACGCTGCACAATTTGAAAGCTGAACTTGCTTATTGCTTGACTATACCTAAAAACTCATAAAAATGAAAAGGTTATAGGTGCAAAAAAAAAACCGGGTCCAACTTCACATGTTCCTCCAAAAGGAATTCATTTGGGCAAATGTGACCATTGGCCGATTTCTACAGAAGAGTCCCGGAGATTCAAGAGGCCGCATTGTAATAGATTATTCAGCATAAAGGGTTCGGAATGATCCCTATTTTTATGCCTAAATAAAAACAACAATTGTTTTCTAAAATATCATGGTGCATAAGAAAACTTTCTCGTTGTTTTTTTTCTGGAAATGAATATATCATATTTGTATCATCCTACCATAATAATAAGTTAACACTTGATTCTTGAATTAATAAAAATTCTGTTTTAAGAAAAAAAATACCTTAAGCACGAATATGGTGATAACTAGAGACCGGATTATATGCATTTGCATATTGAGTCTGTTTGAATTTATATTATGATTCAAAATCTATAGATGATGCATATTTCTGCTTTTTTCATAATATATTTTTTTGCAAATTAGCTAGTGAATCAAGCTTTACTGGTGTCCAACCCTATTATTTGCACTGCTGTTAGATTGTACCAATTGTACTAAGCAGACACGTGCCTAGTTTTTCCAGGAAAATGAAATCAAAAAAAATAGCAGAGCTGTAGCAGTACTATTTCCGCCAGGCAATCAGATCACTCATTTTACTGATGATATGTGTAGCAGTTTAGCTTTTCTGCTGTTAAGTTTAATTTGTGCTTTTATTTCCAAAAAGAAGCTATCTGCACTGAAAGAGATATACACTTGGGAAATATTTAAAGTGTTCGAAATAGACAACTGCGAGGCTTTTAGAGAACATTCAGTGGCCATAAGTGTTTTATTTTTGTTTATTTATTCATTATTTCATATTTATTTTAATTGTGCAATTGTGGCGTATACTATGCCTTTCGAGAAGAAAAGTATCTCCTCTTGGATTTCTGAGTACCCTGGAACATTTTCGTATGACGGAAATGTTTTGTATTGCCAAGTTTGCAACAAAACTATTTCATGCACGAAGAAATTTCAAATAGACCAACATGTGAAGACTAATCTTCATATTGTCGGCCTGCACGAGAAATGCTCAGAACAAAAGCTTATAGCTGCGACCGCCTCCCATTCGAAAAGCCAGCAACAAAACAACACCTTTAGCTTGGATTTATGCTAAGCATGCTTTCAAGCAACATTCCTCTGCATCAGTTGAAAAAATCCCACCTTAAGGAATTTTCTAAAAAAAAATTGCGTGAATCAAAATCTACCGGACGAGTCAACATTGCGGAAAAATTATGTTTCAACAATTTATCAGCTGTCCTGGAGGAAGTACGCAGCCGATGAAACCACTGACAATTGTGGAAGCTATATTGCCAACTTAATAGTCGGCGCATTAACGCTGGAGCCTACGACTTCCTATTTGGTGGCCAGCAAGGAGTTAGAAAAGGCAAACTACTCAACAATTGCCAGATTTGCGAATGAGAGTTTAAAAAAAAATATTTCCAGAACCTTCTGCCGATAAGGAAATATTAATATTTCTCTCAGATAGTGCCCCATATATGATAAAAACAGCCAAAGTCCTTCAAGTATTCTATCCGAATTAAATGCATGTAACATGCTTTGCCCATGGAGTACATCGGCTTGCAGAAGTAATACGGACAACGTTCGTAATACGGACAACAAAAAAGTGTTTCTGAAGGCACCGGCTCGTAAAAAGGCCTATAAAGAAAAACTTCCAAATGTGTTTTTACCTCCTGAACCAGTGGTAACTCGATGGGGTACGTGGATCGAAGCAGTGCTATTTTACAATGAACATTTTGATGCCATTCAAAGTGTTGTAAATGACTTTGATTGTGCAGAAGCAAAAGCGATTGATCCATCCAAGGAAGCATTTAACGATCCTAGTATTAAAAAAATATATTCATAATCTGCAGTCATTTTTCTTACATACCAGCAAGCATTAAAAAGCTTGAAACACATGATTTGATCAATAAATGAATTCCACATTGCCAGAGGGATTTCCGTAGAAACTCAAAGAAAAGTTTGAAAATAATTTGAACGAAAATCCAGGCTTTGAATCTTTTTGTCAGATTGATAGCTTTATTAACGAGATGATGGAACTTTTGCCAGAAACTATAAGTGCAAGCATAGCACCTGTTTTCAAATATTGCCCAGTCACCTCCGTAGATGTGGAGAGATCCTTTTCCACACATAAAAATATTTTGAGTGACCAATCTGACTACAGAACATCTGGAGCAGTACTTGATTGTTTGCGTGTATAAAAGCAGCAAAATGTTTAAAGATTGCTAATTTTATTATATTTCGTCAAGGCTTTTGAACTGAGGTATAAATATTATATTACAATAATAAATTACGCTAAATTTTAAGTTAAAAACAAACTGATATATATTATTTTCAATATTTTTTTTGCATATTTTGAGCATTTCATGCATATTTTAAGCTTTTTAATGCACAATTTAGGCATATTACATTGCATATAACCCGGTGTCTAGTGATAACTGTTAATAATAATTGGTGTGGTAATAATAATGGTAGTAATAATTGAAACGAATATTTGACAGCCTAAAGCTTACTATCCCAAATTTTAGACAAACCTTATTATCCTTGATTACAGAGCAACAAGTAAGTTTGTTGATATGCAGATATGTTTTGAAGCTCTTCAGATCTTCCACATTTTTATTCTCTTTTTGAAATAAGTAGTTGAACTTAAGATAGGGTTAGTTTTAAACTCTTCTTTGACCTCCAATGACCAAAGTGATGCATGCCCTATGGTACAGTTCGGTCGCATTAAGACCTAAGTTTTTCAAAACATGCATGCGAAATCCACACATCACATCTGGGGCATTTCACGTGGAGCGGACAACGAAAAAAAGTCGAGGTTCTGGATTTCGTTCATATTGGGCATAATGGTATTTCTAGAAGATATGAATGTGGATGCACAAGTTTTTGTTTCTATGAGGTTTAGTTGCCGAGTTATGGGCTTTTTTGGAAGCGGATTCTGAGATTCAAAACAAAATCTAAAAAACATTAAACATGATGATTGGTATAGAAAATTAGCTGTTCTTTTTAATTTTGAAATTAGATTTGGAAAACAATTTTTTTCTCCTATTTGAAACCGGAAGTAGACACTTCAACTCGTAATTTGAAAAATTTGAACCAGGTTAATTTTGTTTATTTTTATAACAAAACAAAGCTTAAAGTATACTTATTTTATCATAAAAGTTTTAGAATGGGATGGCCAGTAGTTTAGGAGGTAAGTGAGTTTCAACACATACAAGTCGCATGGGGTGTGGTACCAAGAGCTTGCTTAGGGTTATGGTTCAAAAACAAAAATTGATATCGAAATGTGATTAGTAGCGCCATCTCTTATTTGAAAAAAGTTTTATTTTCCTATAAAAACCTGATTAAAATATATGACGCGTATATAATATATTTGACGCCAAGCCAATTCAAATTTTCCGTTATTTTTCGAGTTACTGTTCAACGTTTGCAATGACTATTACTTTCGTTGATAAATTAAAGAGTCTTAATTATGTGTATTATGTCTCCGTGCAGCTATCGATGTTTCAATCCATTCGATTTGAAGTTTCATGGGAAGGCTAAAGACCTAAGAAAGATTCCAAGAATATTAGCAGAAAAGAAATTATGTCGAATCTGCAGGAAAAAACTGATCGTAGAAACACCTCTAGTTATTAAAAATAAGAGCTAGTTTAAGAAAAGAGAGTAAAATTGTAAAAATTGTGGAAAAAATTCATTTTCCCCATACATAAGCAGCTTTTTTTCACTAAGTAAATCAGCATTAGCAATTTTTAATATTTTATCTTCTATATGTAAGTGATACAAGTGATATATAATACTTTTACTACAAATAATTTGCTTTCACACTCACTAGCTATCATAATCAAGCTCCCGGTACCACGCTCCATGCGATTTTTTGTATTGAAATTCACCTACCTCCTAAACTACTGGCCATCCCATTATAAAACTTTTATGATAAAATGAGTATACTTTAAGCTTTGTTTTGTTATAAAAATAAACAAAATTAACCTGGTCCTAATTATTCAAATTACGAGTTGAAGTGTCTACTTCCGGTTTCACATAGGAAAAAAAAAATATTTTTCAAATCTAATTTCAAAATTAAAAAGAACAGCTGATTTTCTATACCAATCAATATGTTTTTTTGATTTTGTTTTGAATCTCAAAACCCGCTTCCAAAAAAACCTTTTATCAATTTCGTCAATTATTCAGAAGCCCATAACTCGTTAACTAAACCTCATAGAAACAAAAACTTGTGCATCCACATTCATATCTTCTAGAAGTACCATTATGCACAATATGAACGAAATCCAGAACCTCGACTTTTTTCGTTGTCCGCTTCACGTGAAATGCCCCCTCTACTTTTCTTCTAAAATTTCTCTTTTTAGCGGCTCCTATACGCTAGAGTTATTCAGATTTACAGAGTGCAACACTTCAATCTAAATCGATCACTAATTACCATAGTTACTAAATACTTATGCAGGAAAGCCACATTCTGCAACTGTATGCATTCTGTCTTATTTATGTACAATGAAGCATATGTGTACAAAGTTTTTCAGAAATTATTTGTTTATTTAATTTTTCTTAACAGTTCTCAGTATTTTTTTTATTTATTTAAAAACTTTGTACTTAGCCTAATGTGATATAATCTTTAAGTATAATGAAATTTCGTGCGTTTATAAGTTTCGACATCAATATTCAAATATTACTTGAAGAGAAGCAGAATTCTAGTAACGTTTTTTCATCGGCCCATGTTTCCGCGTAGCAGTCTTATGAAGCTCACCGGTAATATTTTGAATCTGAAAAAAGTATTTTACTTGTGTTATATTATAGCTTGCAATCATTAGCTGTTGAAATAATTTGCGACCTAAACACGGTGGAAAATATATTTCGCTTACTTGCGAAGTGTACTGGATCTTCTTGAGTTAACGGACGATCGGGAGTCCGTGGGTTTGGTTTCCTTTGGTAAGTTTGACTGGTCATAAGTCTCACCATCGTGGGGATCGTTTTGTTTTTTCAATTCACCAAAGCCTTCTAAACTGTCAACGTAATTTAAGAAACCATTTTCTGAAACAAGAAAATACCGTAGAGTCTTTTATTTTTAGTTTAAATTAAAAATGGGGTGTGTCCACTTACCAAAAGCAGCTAGTATTTCCGTATTGTTGGTTATTTCTTCGGCAGGAAGAGCAATCAAGAAGTCATTCATGTTCACACGATAGTTTTCGGTACCGTTTTGACGCTGATCATAATGCAGGTCATAGTCGTAATTATAGTCGTAGTCCATGAAGTTCCGATTCATCGTTTTCCGATTCTGAGGCAAAGATGAAGAAATTTCAGCGAAAACGATCATAACCAGTATTAAATTGAACAATCTGTTGTTGAATTTGCACATTGTACTATGATTTGAATCGAACTGAGTTGCACGAACGCAAATGGCTTAGCTTCTAACGTTCGTTCTAGCCTTCGGTTAGATCACTTCTGTCTCCAATAACGCAAAACCAAGGAAACATGTCGATAAGATGCGCTCTAAAATTCAAACGAGATTCTTATGAAGCCTGGAAGAATTCCGGGTTGCTCGAAAGCACTGTGCAATCTGGACTTTGCTCAGCAGAAACAACTTTGGTTCTAAGATGCACCTCGATGAGGTCAATAAACGCTAAGATGAAAATCCATTTATGCTTCTATTGGATGGGAAGATTTCCGACAAGCGAAAAGATAGCAGCGTACATAAGCAGTTCTAGGTGCATCGGACGAATCGCCATACTAGATGGTAATTGTATGAGGATGGGAAGATAGCAATTTTCCCAGATATCGGCAGTACTCGTATGTTGTAATAGATGTTGTTAATCTTGAGATCCTAAAATATATTTACGGCTGTTGAAGTCGATCGTTGCATGTGAGTGTAGATAATTTGCAAATGTAATCGAACATATAATGAATGGGACATGTTACTTCGAATTCCTGTCTATAGAGTACTCATTAAAACTTGAGGCACCTGATCTTTATAATTAGATTCATAGCATACCATACACATAAATAGAAGTATGTGCTTTGTAAAGAAATTAATTATTCACGAAAAAATTCGGAAATGACGATCTTAAATACCGGTTGACACAAAAATAATGGCACGGTTTTTTCAAGCGGAAACTTTTTGTGGGTAAAACTATTTTTAATACTGATGTTTGAAGAACTTTACCATTAAAATCAATTAGCTCATAAATCCATGTTTCTATGTATATATATATATATATATATATATATATATATATATATATATATATATATACATATATATATATATATATATATATATATATATATATATATATATATATATATATATATATATATATATATATATATATATATATATATATATACATATATATATATATATATATATATATATATATACATATATATATATATATATATATATATATATATATATATATATATATATATATATATATATATATATATATATACATATATATATATATATATATATATATATATATATATATATATATATATTAGGGCGGGCCAAATTTTGTGTCGATTAAACCTGCCCCCTAAGATGATTATATGGACAATTCTAAGCAACTTTGCCGAAGGAACCATAGGTCTATCTCGATTTTCGAGTCTCCCACTTTTCAAAAAAAGATTTTTTCCCTATAACATCATTTTGATTCAAAATTCGTTTTTTTATTCATCGTTATATTATCTTTTTTATGTGTATATGGGGGGTTTTTGGGGTCGAGAAATTCATTTCTGATCTTTATTTTTACCTATAACTACCGCCAGAGGGCGTTTCATGCATATTTTAACTATTTTTCGTCTATTTTCCGAGAAAAATTACAAGTTTTTCGGTAAAATTGATCTTTATTTTATTTTTTTCAACAAAAATTCAACTTAAAAAATAAGAACATGTGTAAAAAATAAAAAAAAAAATGAATTTAGTGGAAGAAAAGCGAAATAACTTATTTTTGAAAGTCTTTTTTGCTTTCAAGTCGGGGGTATTTTGCACGGCTTTCTGATGTAACTGCCATAACACTGTGTCGACTCTTTTCTAAAACACGTTTAGAAACGCTAGCCAGCAATTGAACATGTCTTTCCGTTGCTTGTATGTGTACCGGAATTCTTGGATCAGGCAATGGTGGATCATCGCATTCTAAATATTGTTCCAAATGATCATACGGAATGCTATACGTAAACGGTGGTTCGAATAAGACATCATCTCTATTTAAATCAATCATATTCGTATAATCTGTACAATTGAAGTTTATCAAAGGTTTTTGATAAACTCTAAGATGTGCCGGGTCGTACAGATTTCTTCGGTAGTGTAAAATTTTCTTGATTGCGATTTTTCGTGTCTCTTTTTTATCATCAAATAACATCGCTAACAAAATATTTTCGGAATGTGCGTAATATGAATTGTTTTTAATGACATTATTCACAACTCCGCGTAGATTTGTATCCAAATATTGTGTCCAACGAATGAATTTGTAAAATAATACACTACCGAAGACCACCGAATTATAGTACTTGATGTTGAAGTACATCGGCACATACACTTTCATTATGTATGTTGCCAAAATTTTCAAATTCCTTGATAGATTTTCAGTTGACACATACAACCGCAACAATCTATTCGCCTTGGTGAGCCAACGTGAATGTGCTATTGGTCCTGGTTTATTGTGAGATAAATCCGCAGGAACAACACCATTCGAAATTGCATTGGCCATTTTGTATAAGTACTTTGAATCGGTGGATAATTCAAATGGATCTAAATCAGGTGGCATGTTCTCTAGCACGATTATCTCGAATTCATCTACAAGCTGAAAAAAAAGAAATGAGATGAATTAAATTTTACCATTTAATAATGGAAAAAATCGATGAGAAAAATGACAAATGATACATACCGGAAGATTTTCACAAGTTTCAATTTGTTTGCCCAACGTTCCAGTTGTTGTTCGTGGTCCAGTGGTCGATGATCTTTCCAAAGTGTCAAACAAATGACGAAATGGCAGCTCGTTAAAGTGCAGCATGCACACAAACCAATGCAGCGGTCTATTCAAATGCAATTCAAATCGACGCAAAATCCCATTTCTTACGCCAGTATTTGTTGGCTCACCATCACAGCATATGCCGATTAATGCATCGAGAGCAATTTCTTTTTCGACGAAGAATGCATTAAATGTCATCAATTTGTGTTCAGCATCTTCATTTTCGACTTTTGTGTAGCCTATCAATTGAGAATTTGGTTCCTTCAAAACAACTAGATGTGGTTCTTTCACCATCCTTGCATGCAACTTCTCATCGATTTTTTCCATTGTTAAAGCATCATTTTTTCGGCCGTCGAATGAAAATGCTATCAAATTGGATGCATCATACTGCTTACGAAGCAGTTCTTCTCTGCATTTGGCCTTTTCTCGACGCACTTTATTTTTATCCATGATGATAGGATTGCCATGTGCATCTTTTACGTCAATGTCTTGCATAAGAGATGTTGCGAGTGCTGCTGCTATTCTATCAGACACACCAAATCGATCACACATCGCAGCGAAGTTCGAAGCATCGTATCTGGGAGTATACGGTCCTCGTATCATTGGCGGAATATCTTGTGGATTTGAACTTGGCTGATCTATATCAGTACTTGGTTCATATGCTGAATGGCTCTGTTCAACGCTTGTTGGTATTATTGTTGACGTTGGTGCTGGCTCTTCAACTTCTAGCACGAATTCCGGTATCGTCAATCTTCTGTCATTATTTTGATCTCGCATGAACTCTTTCAAATGATCTGGAATCAATCCACATGAGCATAATTCTGCTTTCAAGTCACATTGACATTTGCCGATGTAAAATAATTCTTTTGTAGATCGCTCGAACGTTCTGAATGAGGCGATATTTGAATGTTTAGTTTCGATTTGATACTTGTCAATCAATGTACCCAATTTTCTAACAACACTTTGTTTGGTTAGAATTTCAACATTAAGTTGACTCCAAATTTCAATCAATTTGTCTGTTACGTGCGGTACGAATGTTTTATACGAAAACATTTTGTTTTGGAGTTTAGCACGTTCGGCCAAGAAAAAAAAAACATCTTAAAATATCCTGTTTCGTTGGCAGATCGAGTCCACTCAAATCACAAGATGCACCAAAAACAGCAACATCGTGCGAAGGCAAATGCTTCAAATGACTTTCGGTACTTGTTGATGTTGTTGCGGTTTGAGATGTAGACGGCAATGCATTTGGATCCATTGTATAATTTTACTAAAAAATTTTTAAAAAACTGAAATTAGTATATTTCAAAACATTTGGTTCGAATATATTTTTTCCACCTACAAATTGGCATAACTCATATGTGCCTAACTCATATATGTATATCAACAGCATTTACTCATATGCCAACCGACATTTCGCCTCTAAGGACCAGTTAATACATTATTCCAACGCACATTATTCCTACATGCTATACATATAAATACATTACAATGTATTACATATTTCAGAAAAAAGTAACCAAGCAAGAGAACAACATCGATGCCTATGTGTATTAAATTACAAAATTTTAACACATACCTTTTAATTCTTTTTGAATTTCACAATTATTCACTGGCAGGAAATTTATAATTCACTTTCACTGAAATGATGCTCAAACACTAATGAACTGAACACTCATAAATGTCATTGTGTTGTGCTCTTTCACAAAATATGTCGGTAATGATGTTTTACCGATGTTTTTTTTTAAATAAATGCGTTGTTGACTTGAAAGCAACAACACTTTGTCGCTTTTTTTCTCACTAAATTCATTTTTTTTATTTTTTACACATGTTCTTATTTTTTAATTTGAATTTTCATTGAAAAAAATTAAATAAAGATCAATTTTACCGAAAAACTTGTAATTTTTCTCGGAAAATAGACGAAAAATAGTTAAAATATGCATGAAACGCCCTCTGGCGGTAGTCATAGGTAAAAATAAAGATCAGAAATGAATTTCTCGACCCCAAAAACGCCCCATATACACATAAAAAAGATAATATAACGATGAATAAAAAAACGAATTTTGAATCAAAATGATGTTATAGGGAAAAAATCTTTTTTTGAAAAGTGGGAGACTCGAAAATCGAGATAGACCTATGGTTCCTTCGGCAAAGTTGCTTAGAATTGTCCATAGAATCATCCTAGGGGGCAGGTCCTTCGGCTCCATACAAATTGGCCCGCCCTAATATATATATATATATATATATATATATATATATATATACATGTATAAATAACAACATAGTTTTTATAAAAAAAATTTTTTTCTATGATGATAATACTCACCCCATCAACGGAAATAGTGTGGCTAGTAGGAAGAAGATAAGGCTTGAGCGAAAGACGACAGCATTGGGTTTTGGACGCATTAAGCATAACACGGTTCGCTGAGCCCCAAGCGATAATGTTTAATAGGTCCCTGTTTAGCGATGCAAACATGCGATCTCTACTAAACGAAGTGGCATTTCCACGAGAGTCGGCCACTCTGTCAAAAGAGTATGCGAAGTCAAGCGTGCTGTCATCGGCAAAACTATGAATCGGATTGAAAGTGGAAAAAAGGAGGGCATTTATAAATAAAAGAAAGAGAGTTGGTGAAAGAACAGTACCTTGCGGAACCCCGGCATTGGTGGTGTCGATTTATGATTTGAGTCCATCCAGAATAACTTGAAAGGAACGATCTACGAGGAAACTTTCAATCCACTTAACGAGGATGGGGTGAGGACCAAATGCACGAAGCTTGGCGCATCACTTAAACGAATTCTGTATAAGAATAATTAATTTTTATTGTATGTGTATAGTCTGCATTAGACGAATTTAATAAATGAATAATAGAGCAGGGTGCCAGACTTTGTCAAAGGCCTTCGAAATATCAAGAGAAACGACCATTGCTTCACCAAAATTATGGAGACAACGGTTCCATCTCTCAGTGAGAAATGTAAGTAAGTCCCCAGTGGAGCGCTCAGAACGGAAACCATACTGGCGGTCGTTGATAAGATTGTTCAACTCAAGATATTTCATTAATTTTGAGTTCACGAGTGATTCAAATACCTTAGACAGAACCGAAACGATTGCAATAGGTCGATAGTTAGAGCAATCACAGGCCTCCCCATTTTTTGGTATGGGCTGAACGTGGGCAAGCTTCCATGCGGAAGGAAATATTCCAGTCGAATATGACAGGTAAAATAGTTTTCGCAGAAGTTTAGCTAAGGTGGAGGCGCACCACTTTAGTACGAGGGGCGCAATAGCATCAGGACCGGTAGATTTGGAAACGTCAAGCTTGACGAGTATTTTCAAAACCTCTCTTGTGTGGAAAAATAGAGGCCCTTGCTTGAAAGCGTACATCGGAGGAGTAGGAGGACTCAGTGATGAAGGTGGCAAGTAAGAGTTTGTAGCAAAAATCTCAGCAAAAAGATTAGCTTTGTCCAGTGACTCAGTAAGTATGTTACCACCATGAAGAAGAAGTGGCACGGAAGAACTGGAGAAGTTGTTCTTAATCCTTTTAACAAGTGACCAGAAGCCTTTGCTTCCTTTCTGGCTTACAAGGACCTTCTGTTTCATATTTTGGTCAAACTGGAATTTAACTCTTCTGATAGTGGATGTACAGGTATTGCGAGCAGTTTTGTAATTTTTTTTAGATTCCTCAAACAGAGGTAGCTTGTAATTTCGGAATACCACCTCCTTAGAGTGAATGGCCTCCTGACATTCGTAACTAAACCATGAGGTGGTGGTTGGATTAGTTTTCTTGAAGGCATGCGGGATAAACGAGTAGATTCTATACCATATGACGTCGGTTATGGTTGAAGCTATATATTCGACGTTCTTTGTTGCATGTCGGGAATTCTTGTTGCACAATCTACTAACTGCTCCAAATTGAACGACTCGCTAAAAAGCTCAACGTCCCGCCGGACTGGTGGTGGAAGAGTGTCTGAGCCACTGGACGTTATGCACATTGAAATCACTGGCGAGGATGATTTCAGATGAAGGGGATGTCTTTTTCTAACTTTTTTTTTCACTTGTTCCGCAATCTTGAAAGGGATTTTGCGTGTTGGCCTTACCACAGGTATTGTATCGCTTTTTAGTTCTAATCCAATATTCTCAGCAAAAGATCCTATTCCCTCAAACACATCTTCATATTCTCGTATCAGATCATCTTTCTTATAAATTTATTTTTATTAGACCTAGTGCCGTACAACCCGGTAACCCAAGTATGGGAATTGTATTCATGTCAAGAACTGCGTAAGCCCATGCACTATTTTTTACAGTGCTCCCGTAATCTACAGTCCCCACATTAAGAATATCGACAAACAGAGTTTGGTCACTATCAATTTGTAATGAACGTACCTGCTTTACTTTGCACATTATCGCATAATGATTTTTCTTACCGCATTTATTGCAAGTTCTACCATAAGCTGGACACTGGTTCCTTCTATGTACCTGATTACAATACCTGCATGTTTCTATTGATTTACTATTTGCTGCAATCAACTGTCTATGATTACTTTTCGCAAAAATGTGTGACTTATTTTGATAATTAATGTGTTTATTGTACTTATATCTATGTTCGTAATCTACATTTGGGCTGTAACTGTTGCTGTGATAAATATCGCTTCGCTTGCTGTTCATTGCAATAGCATCGATGCTCGGCGACGGCCATGCTTTTTGCACCTCGTTGCTCTGGACTTTTACGATTTCCGCTGCTTTCCCCATTTCGACTGCCATTTACAATGTCAAATTATCTGTCTCCATATACCTTTTCTGCAGTTGTTTGTTGGCCTGCCCAAAAACTATGCGATCTCATACCATGGGCGATTCTTGGTTAGAAAACCCAAACTTTTGTGCTTGTTTTCTTGATTCAAGTGTAAAAGAATCGAAAGATTCTCCTGCATATTGTTTCTAATTATGAAATATGAAACTTTCATACACTTCATTGGAATTAGGTTCACAATATTTTCTAAATGCATGAACCACTTTGCTGTGTATTTTCTTATCAGGTTCACTTAAATTGAATGCATTGAATGCCTGTACTACCTCAGGCCCGATGACATTCAGGAGGATCGCTACTTTCACTTTTTCATCCTTCTTTTCCAGCTCAATTGCGGTAGCAAATATCTCAAAATTTTGGTAGAAAACTTTCCTGTTTTCTGCCACATTCCCTTCTAGGGTTAGTTTTCCCACCTTTTTTTGTAATCCATTACTTTTGTATAATACTAGTCGCACGTTTTTGGGTGGCCTTCCACGCGGTTTTCTAGTAAACGCTTTCCTATCACTATTTATGGCTCGTTTCATTCACTTTTATTATCTTTCACACGTAATGTAAAAAAAACTCGACTGCGCCATGTAATATTTCTATTACCAGGTGAAATTAAGAAAAACTCAGCTTCATTACGTACTACGTTTATTTTAGAATAATTCAGAGTCTCTTGACTGTTCGTGATTGATTACTTGTCGGCTTACATTTTTACCTCGTTGACCAGGTTCTCACAACTGCACAATTGCATAGTATTGTACTATTCGAACGATGACTATCATTTTACATTGACTAGCTTCATGCTTGATTACATTGTATATTGTATATATAATATGCCGTGAGATACATCGATGACGTTACAATAAATGCGAACGTGCAAACGAAGCCAACTAGGGTGATTCCCCAAAGGTCGGCCACCTAGCTTATTACGTTCGGCCTGATGCAACTCTATTAAAATCGATTTGGACAAAAATTCATATTTCCATATATATATATATATATATATATATATATATATATATATATATATATATATATATATATATATATATATATATATATATATATATATATATATATATATATATATATATATATATATATATATATATATATATATATATATATATATATATATATATATATATATATATATATATATATATATATATATATATATATATATATATATATATATATATATATATATATATATATATATATATGTATATATATATGTATATATATATGTATATATATATATGTATATATATGTATATATATATATATATATATATGTATATATATATATATATATATATATATATATATATATATATATATATATATATATGTATATATATATATGTATATATATATATATATACATATATATAAAAAAAAAGTGACTATTTCTCGGAAACGCGCCATTCGATTAAGCTGAAACTTCCAGGATACATTTGTGTATAATAGGTCCAGGTCTCCCCAAATGTAAATTATCTTCAACCCTTTGGCGCCGGCGGCCATTTTATTGATATTTTAGATATGCTTATTATTCTATTAAAGAATGGTTTTCAATAAAACTGAGTTTGCGAAATGAATTTCGACCGTGTTTTTAATAAAGATTTGATAAGGTTTTGGAAATTGTTAACCCTGTGTGTGCGCTAGGTGCCTAAAATGAGATCGGGGAAAATTTGAAATTTTTGAATTGCGATAGCTTTTGACTGGGCTATTGAATCATTATAAAACTTACAGAACATGTTACTAATTTGTATACTTTTGTAGTTTTGTATGAGCCTGCTGGCAACCCTGTAGCTACGGCAGGCGCTGAAAGTGAAAACCTTCAATATTTTCGCTATTTAGAAAAAAAGCAACACATATACAAATCTTGTACTTTTTCTACACAAAGTTAAAGTTTTGAAATTCCATGTCGGACAAAATCGGTAGCCCTTCCCTATTTTACCTATATATTTAGCATCAAAAACGTTTGTTCACGGGATATCACGACCCAATAATCAGATACAATTAAAATTTACAGAATGTATTAGCCTTAAGTAGGACCAGGTCTGATAGAAGCGATTTTGAAATTCGGGCAATTCTGTGCCAGTGGTGCCATCTTGAAAAATCACTAAGAAAATGAACTGCTTTTGGCCCTATAAATTCTAATTCAGTCGCCAGCTTTTGACGAAATTCACACAGTAGCTGAATCTTACTTTAAGCCACGTTTGGTAGAAATTTGGTTGAAAAATTCGGTTGGAGCTGCTAGCTATGGTAATTTGAGTGTCGTAAATTTTGAAAATTTGCTAAGGAAAATAAAGCTCTTTGCCTTATAGCTTCCAATGCAGTCACGGATTCATAACGAAATTTATATGGCAAATTGAACTTATTATAGACAATACTCAGCAAAAATCTAGTTGGGAAAAAAAAGGATAGGGCTGCCAGCTATGGTTGCTTTTGTGTTTTTTTTCTGCATCTCTTTAGTAAGCGATTTCATCATAAAATTTTCAAATCATTGTGATCTTGTAGTGAAAATAAACAATAAATTTTACGATCTAGAAAATTTGAAAACTTTTACGGGTGTTAACCCTAAATTTCTTTGTATCCCTATAACTTCCACTGCAGTCATCGGATCAATTCTAAATTCGCAGAGTAAGTTGACTTTAAGGGGGAGTAGGATTAATTCGTGTAAAAAAAGGCACATTTTTGTAATTTTTTTTTAGATGAAACAGTTAAAATCTATTTATTAAAACCAATGATACATTATAGTATAACATTTGAAGAATATTTTGTGAAATTTTCATGAGAAAATATTAAAAAATACGACAATGGCAGCAATTCTTCTGGAGCGTCTCGGAAAAAAGGTGAATTGCGGTGCCTATCATAACTCGGTGCCGGATCATCTGAAATCCTAAAATCAAACGTATTTCGTTAGATAATCGCGTTCTCCAGGTAACGCTGGGAGGGTTTTTTGAAATTTCAATTTTTCACTTTTTGAGAGCACTTTGAACGAAAAAACGCGATTTTTTGCAAAAAAAAATCAGTTAATTTGTTACTGTAAAATTAAAAATTAAAACAAATTCGAAAGAAACTCTCCAGCGTTGCCTCGTAAATTATGTAGAAAAATAGTGTTCAAGACTTCAAAAGTGTAGTAGTTTTGGAGTTATGATGGGCCCCGACCTTGAAAACGTGAGTTGTGGGAAAAACGCTTTAAAGTTTTGAACACTAAAAAATGTGGGATGAAACATTCATAAGCGAGATCTATCGGCTTACTTCACACTAAATCATCAGTGTCAGGTCCATAAAGGATGTTGCTATCATCCACAATGTATAGAGCATCTTTTTGCTCCTGTCAACGATGAATCCTGCCTTCTTTTGTTTGCTTCTTTTTTAGTCGGCCTTCTTTTTTAGTCGAATGAAAATTTATTTTTCCATCACATTTTATGCATTTCACTACCGTTGCAATTGTTGAAAAGACTAGTACAAATTTATTAGGTCGATGTAATCTCGCACTAGTTTTTGCTCTATCAGATCTTGGAACTTTTTTCGGCATTTTAGCAATATTTTAGCGCAAAACTGAACGAAAATGGAGCTAAAATGATGCGAAAATCGGAAAGTGCGTGTACGTCTGCTCGATAGAACGTTTACTGCCACACTAAATTATATCCTCTACATTGAATAAAGTTATAAATAATATAATATAAAGTTATTATTGACTAAAGTTAACACGTCTGTACTCGTTTTTAAATATCTATAGAGAAAGGTACGGGTAGCTTTTAAGGTATTCTATAGAAATCGAACCAGCTGCCTGGTAACAATAGCGCGCTCGAGTCAGGTAGGTATAAAAATCCGACAAGTATAAAAATAGTCATAGCTTCGTCAATTTTGCTCTGATCGACTTGAAATTTAGACGCAACATTTTTGAGATATTAGTCATTCCTTTACAATAAAAAACAAAATCGAAAAATAAATAAATTTAACAACCCTACTCTCCCCTTAATGCGAGGCAAATGTGTTGGCTTCGGTGCTAGCAAAAGGCTGCTAGTTTCGTACCAATTAATGTTTACATAAAGTATTCACATCGCGAACATTTGCAATGAAAATAAATAATGTTTAAATTGTCTAACGTCTGGAAATTTTTTGGATGGCAGCCCCAAACCCCTTTCTGTCGCTGTAACTTTCGATGAAGTCATCGAAATTAAATTTGCTTAGGGTCTATTATTGCTTAGGGTGTCCTGAAGTAGCTAGTGATAGAATACACACTCAAAACCTGCACAAATCGTCTACTGTTCTTCGAACATTAGTGTTTCTAGCGGTTCTGATGCGCTAGGGTTTTTTTTAAATCCTTCCTTGTATTCACCATATATGCTACAAATTCATCGTTATTCATCCACTTATCACTATCGTTTATTGATAATTTTTGTAGTTTCTTCGTTTTTCCTTGGTACAAGAGTCCATTGAGTTACTATAGATGCGCAGGTAGAGCCACACGTCGCAAGTGAAGAAGCTTCACTGCAGTGTACTTGAAGTTGAAGAGGAAAATAAATAAAATAGCTTATTAAAATAAGTCGACATTTTTGAGGTGAAATAATAACAGCAATAAGAAATTATAATCAGTTGAAATAAGTTCTCCAATTTTGTTGAATTAAATTGTGAAAAATAAAATTCTTTTAATATCTGTTACGGTACCAGTGCATTAAATGCAGTTACATGTAAAAATCAAAACACATGCTCTAGCATCTACCATTGAAAATGTACATACTCATGTTTCATGCACTAGTTGAACTTTATTTCATGGTAGCACATGAACAGAAACTCAATCTTCTGCTCACGTTCTTGTATTGTGATTCTTCTGAGCTTGATACAAAGACTGAATTTTATATTTTCTAAGTTATCTTATGGAATTCAGCATGTTTAACGAGCTACGTGACTTTCCATTTAAAAGAAATAGGCCAATGTTCGAAATCGAAAACAAACAATTCAAATTTCCTATTAACCTACATCTTCTCAAAATTTTTTGTATTATCTGCATTGATTTTAGCACGAAATTGGTCTACGTAAATCTTTCATGTGCACGTATATTGAGGCAGAGATAAAAAAAATCACAGAATACCGCTTCTCGTGATAATCGTGCCGCACTAACCATCTTCTAGATATATCGTTTTCTTATTCGTTACTCTCCATTAACGTAACGAATTCTTAATCAATATATGTAGTTACGACAATAAAGAATGTTTACTGATCATGACACAGCGATTAGCATCTCCCAGTTTACTTCCTATATGAGAAGATTTGTAAAACCCGATTTTCTAGAACACAAACTATTTACAGCAAATTTCTCGTTAGATAAATATAAAAACATCAAGAAGTTGCGAAGAGCTTTCTTATTTGAAGAAGCACTTCAACGTAACAGTGCATTCCCCTCATTCAAACTCGAATATATCTTAAGAAGACCAAGCAGCGAGTAGACCAGCTCTGCAAACCTCGGCTCAAGAAGATTCAGTCTTTCTTTGGACTTGACCGTGAACGTACATCGAAATGTGGAAGACACCAGTAGTTATTTTGTACGCTGTTGTATTGTTCGCGAGTTTATCGCGGTGCGAACAGACGACAGCATCCACTCTTAAAGAAGATATCGAGCCAAGCACTACCATAGCAAGCTCCTCTGTATCTGTTACGACTGAGTCTTCTCAAACATCAAGGACGACGCCTCCGTCGACAGAATCCCAAATACCGATAACAAGTGAAAAACCTATGGAAGCACATGTCCCAGATGAAGAAACTGCACCACCTAGAAGATTAATTACCTATGACCAACGGCAGGATGGTCAATACAACATTAGAGCAGATCTCGAAAATTTTATGATTGTCGTGATCCCACCAAATCTATCCGCTGGAGTCAATTTGTTGGACTTGCTGGCTGAAACAGCCCTAAAGAGATCGAACGTGAAAAAATCACCAAAGAAACACAATTCATACTCGGAAAAGAACGGTTTGAGAAAACTAAGCCATCTATTTGGTGGTTACTTACAGAGGGCCCAACAGCGACAAAATTTAGATGCACCATATACAAGGACCAACGAATTTATTGAAGGCCGCACTCCTTATAGCGTTGACATATCCAGCTCAGAGGAACCCCTTCGACATTTTTCAGATAATGCACAGTTTGAAATGGATCTTGCGCCTCCTTATCCCCTGAACCTTCGCAACAGCTTCCCGATGGAAGGAACTCCAACAAGATCTCAGGGGCCACTACTGGAACTTTTCACTCGCTTCAGTGAACAAAGGTATCCAAAAGCAATAAGCGACCATCACCTCGATATCAAAGACCTCCAAACGAATCGCGTTTCATCCGTTAATGATGGCAGAAGTCATAATAACAATTTTGATTTTGGAAGGGAGTCTGATGAATTATCGAAAAATCTTTTCGAAACAAAGCCGCGCGTGGAGTTGATTGACAGCAGTCCTTTGCCACTGTTAGGCGAACCTGAACTTAATAGTGAAGGTCAACTCGAGACTAGATCATCGGTAGTATTGAGTCCCATTGATAAAAACTGGGAGTTGAAGTTAATTGGTGCAAGTGAACAATGTGGACCTGGACGAAGAAGAAATAGCTACGGAGTGTGCCAGTTTGTGCCTGATATTAACTGATGCCATATCAAGGACTGCGTGCTGTTGATACTCATTTTCGCAGGATGAAGTCGATCACAGCGCTTATAGATTTAAGTACGGGAATCAAATTTTTCATAGACACGAAATAAATTTTTAATTTATTTCATAGTTTATTATCTTATTAGCCTACTTATACAGGTAGATGTGTGACTTAGAACTAAGATGCGTTTCATTACTGGTGGGAACGACTAATGTTTTGAAAAAGAGTCTGATGTAGCTTTAAAATGGGATTCAATAAAAACTTAAAATATTATTTGGTTCTTGATCAAAGATTAGTTTAATTTAGTTATCTATTGATAATTTCAGGTAGTAACATGTATTTTCAAAAATCAAGCGTTGTGTCTATGAAGGGAACATTGAAAATTTATTTTGAAAAATAATCATCACCTTAAGGCGGCTTTAGATATGCGGTGTTTGTCAAATACCGAGCACCAAGTTTGGCAAACTTCGCATGTGTGGTTGGGTTGCTCGCCTAGTGCTTGCCCTAGGCCAAGCACAAACATTCGGGTGCTCGCTATTCCCGTAGTTTGCGGAACTTTTAGCCAAATCAAAGTAGACGAGCAATGTGTTTGGGTATATTCGGATCCCCGCTTTAGACATTCGGTATTTGTTGCATTTGTTGATAAATACTGAAAAGTGTCAAACTGTGTGGCGCGAGTAAAAATTTTCAAATGAAAATGGCGGGAGTGAACAACGACGAGCAGCTCGTACATGTTCCAGTTTTGGCAAACATTCGGCAATGCCCGAATGTCTAATTCAATGTGCTTGTCATTTCGCAATCACCAAGCTAAATGACTTGACTAGGTGTTCGGTATTTGGCGAATAGAAGGTGTTTGACAAACACCGCATATCTAAAGCCGCCTTTATGTACTGCCAACTATAAAAACATCGTATTTTTCAAATTATGATGAATTTTGTCACAGTCGTTACTGCGTTGCATGTAATTATTGAATATGATCATGTTTGTGTGCATTTTTCAATTTGAATGTTTCTGGCGTGGCTAGATAGAAATTCTAATTTTCATGGCTTCAATTTTTAATAACATCAGTAATGCCCGTGCTCCATTATTACTGTTTAGTACTTCTGGCTACTTACTCGCTCTCTTGTTCCCGAGTGGTTCATAAGTAGTTACGTCTTTCTTTGCCTTGAGATTATTTAATTGTCAATAGGTGACTTCGGATTTTTCAAGATGATGTTGAATGTTTTGGTAGTTAGCAAATTAAAAAAAGCTCTCATAATGTGTAGAAAGTTCAATAAGGTAATTTTTTGTTAGTTGCTTTTATATTTTCTGTCGATTGTGGTAGTTTATTCTCGTTATTTTCTCTCTTCATTTTCAACCGTTTTGCATTTGAAAACTGCATACAATTTGACAGGGTAAAATCTGCTCGTACAAACGAAGATGACGTTCCATTTCTGATCTACTGATAAGTACTTGGGATTATAATTAGGAAATATGGAACACGGCAGTGTGTGTTCGACTTTTGCCATTTCAGAATTCAAATTTCAAACTTACAGTTTTGGAATTGTTTTTGCGGGATGATTAAAATTGAAAAAAAAAATGTATTTACATACATAGAAAATTTTATTTGACAAAGTGGTTTCGAAAGTATGCACTGATTCTCATCAGACACCAGCACACAGTGCATACTTGACTGATTTGACCACTTACAGTTGGTGTCTGGTGTCTGATGAAAATCAGTGCATACTTTCGAAACCACTTTGTCAATTAAAATTTTGAATGTAAATAAAAAATCTCAATTTTAATCATCCCGCAAAAACAATTCCAATACAAATAATAGTATAAAAAAAAGCTTAATTTGGAGCTACTATATTTATTGAACCATATAGAGCCTAAAAAAACAAATTGTAAAATGTGGGTTCTTTGTGAATGCGCTCCAAATTTCCATGAAATTAATGCGGAGCGCAGATCATTTTTAGAGAAAGTCGCTGTTTTAAATTTCCAAAAAAAAAAACATTCATTGGCTTAAAAAAGGAACCATATAGCTATCGGAATACTGATGATTTGATGAATATGATGAATAAAATAATAAGTTTTGGGCAAGTATATTATACTTTGGCACCCAAACATTGTTTGGCTTTTTGCTTCCCAAAATTCCTCTTATCTTTTTTCAACTCTTATCAGTTCCTTTTTACATTGCCATCCAAGTTTAATTAAGAATAACCTCGTTTTCACGTAAACTATAAGTTACAGCAATTAAAGTCAACATGAATGAGGCGGCAGATGACATTGATTCACCTAAATTATTTTCAACCAAGCTCGGTTTATCCCAAACCGCTTCAAGATTCATTTTCTCGTTATTATTTAAATAGCTTGAAAACTTCAAATCTTCAGAGTCATATCACATATTTGATATTTTTCGTAGTTCGGAGTGTGAAGTAGATTGAAGCTGGCAGTTATGACTGCTAGAGAGAGGAGATTTGGTTGGTACATGGCAGCAAAATTAAAAGAAATTAAATTTATTTCCTGGATGACAAAATGTATCATTTTGTCATAATTCAATAAGTTGCTATATCATTGTATCAAAAATATAAGTTTCAAATAAAAATGTATCAAAATGATACAAATGTATCAAAAGTTCAGTATCAAAAGTTCAGGAAAAGTACGAAAACGCTCTCATTGCATTTCCTGAAAATCGACAAACAAAAGTGTCAGTTGTCGGTTTTTGGGAGAACTATTGTGATTATAAAGTCATCCTAAGCGGTGATAAATTATCGCCAGAAAAATATTCGTTCTTCATAATAACATTACGCCAAAAACCGTGTGACAATTTCGGCTCAGACCCTACTGAAATTTACTGAAAGAGGGAAAATTTTCAGTATTCAGTAAAACGGGGTGCAAAAACTGCTTCATTGCAATTAATTGCAATTAATCGTAGTACGCGAACAGACCTTTTATTACTAAGCAATCGTATCCGTGTTGGCATTTCACATGGGCCAATCTACTATTTTATCTCTATGGTCACACCAAACGTCGCAACTATAATGTCAAATCAAAATCAGCTGTTAGCCAAATTTCACGTTCTTCGTTCAAATTTCGAGTTCTTTAGTGCCGAAAAACTAAACAGCCAATTCCGTAAAAAGTTATGACGGATTGCTCCATAAACTGGTACCAAAAACGGTTGCACTTATGTTACTAACGGGTTTCGCGTCGAGAAAAGTGGCGCTTCTACTAAGGAACACTCGCTATAAGTCGATATCTGCTAACAATTCTAACCTCAACCGGCTTTTAATAAAAATGTCAGAAGAAGGACATAAGAGCTCCGGAATCAAGCGAAAGGAGTATAGACCAAAAGATTCAACGGCAAAATATTGTCCTGGGACAGTGACGTTGCAAGTTTTAGGTTGCGGTGGATCTGGAGCTCCTGCTTCTGTTTACCTATTCACAGATCAATCCAGGTAAATTTCGTATGAATAGTTGAGATGCATTAATTCATCAATTTGGGTACAAGGTATATGTTCAACTGTGGCGAGGGAACTCAGAGACTAGCCCATGAACACAAAACCAAATTGTCACGGCTGGAACATATATTCCTAACAAGGACATGTTGGGAGCGAATCGGTGGTTTACCAGGATTGAGTTTAACAGTTCAGGATGCAGGCGTTAGTAATTTAACGTTGCATGGACCACCAGGAATGGTTGGTTGTTGAAATCATTAGTTGCAATAGAAATAATGCTCTATGAATCGCAGGACGAAATTTTCAAAGCAATGCGGCGATTTGTAATTTTGAAAAGTCTGAAAGTAACATCGGAAACTTGCAAGGAAAGAGAATTTTACGAGGATGAAATCATGACTGTGAACTACGTACTGATAGAGAAGTATGAAAAATGTATATAATCAAACATCTATCTGAATTGTGTATATTTGCAGGCAAACACTTAACCAGCTAGAAAGTGGTCACAAATGGAGTTTATCCGATTTAGAACTAGACAATACCGACTATTATGCATATGAAAGTGGGTATTACGTCATATAATTTGAACGCAAACTTCCCTTAACTCATTGGCTGGACTGTTGTAAATTTATTTTTGCTAACCGAAAGACTTGCTTAATAGCGATTGCATAAATATACAGTTTCATTTTCGTATTTGGATTAGTCAATACTGGTGATCTTTTAGAACTAGTAATTTAAAACAAAGTCAATAGCGCTTTTCGCGTAAAAAATTTAGTAACAGAAATTGATTATGCCCGGCTAAAATAGATGTTATCTAAAATTTTTGTCTTTTGCATTACTCATAGATGGGACATCTTCTGATCCACCGCCTCCTCCTCTGATATTAGATTACGACAAAAGAGAAGAAAACATGGTTTTGTGTTACATCTGCAAATTAAAAGTAAGCTTGATTAGTTATCTGTGATGCACTTTTTGTCATTTAATTTCAGCCTAAGCCCGGAGCTTTGAATCTGGAAAAGTGTGTGGATAAAGGAGTGACACCAGGACCTTTACTGGGGCAATTGAAGAATGGTTATGATATCACATTACCAGATGGCACGGTAGTCACTGCAGATGAAGTTCGAGCACCAAGTGATCCTGGACCCGTGTTTATATGTATGTTAAACAAAGAATAGCTCAAATACGTATATTAATAAAAAATGTTTCAGTCATTGACATTCCTAGTGTAGAATATCTTCCGTTCCTTAAAAATAGAAAATCAGTGTTCAGAGAATATCAATCCACTGCTACAGATGAATTTAATGCTGCTCTGTGCGTCGTGCATTTCACTCCTGAAGAAATAGTGAATACCGAAATTTATGATGACTTTATGGGAAATTTTCCTGCAAGCACAAAACATTTAGTATTAAATGGATCGAATAAGTAACTAAAAATATTAAATTTTTTATTAATCACTATCATTATGATCAGGTTTTCAGGTTACACAGCAGTTCATAAGATCCAGTGGCAACTAAATCAGATTGATGAACATATTTTTCCTCTGTTGAAGTAAGTTTCTTTTGAATTTGTGAAAATTAAATATAAGTTTGCATGTACATAAATGTAGAATTCTGAATGTGGGAATAGGCAATACTCTGAAAAGTAGTTTTTTCAAATCGAAGTTACCTTGAATAAATAACTAGCAGCTTATTAGACGAGGTTTCACTTATCAGCTAGACCCGTAAATCTGAACGTGTATTCACGGCCTGTGATATCCCTAGAATTTTGTAAAAATATATCCATTACATTGAGCCCTGTGTTGAGTCTTTAGTGTCTTTTTACTTCGTAAGTGTGTAGTGTTTGACAACATGTTTGTTATGAATGTATTATGACTAATAAAATAATAGAGGGCTAAAATTTAGCGACTAGACAATGTCTGATGTGTTTGAGTGAAAAATGAAGTTTCCTTTTCTTCCTTCCTGGATCGCTAACATAATAGTATGTGAGCTTTAGCAGCTAAATAATTCGACAAGCTGCCCCTTAATGTTTATCTCATTTTCTTCTCTGTTGGGGCAACACAATTTAGAAACATACACTATAATCATAAACAGGCCAACGCATGCAATAGTGCAATAGTGTCAAATAGTTTCGTGGTCTAAATAAAATGAATAATCTTACACTTTTCTGTATATTGTCATTTTTCGTTGTCTTTGTAAGAATTCTTTTGTGATGTCAAGGCTTTCTTCCCGAGCGTGCCGGTAAAACATTTGAATTTGATGTCAGAGAAAAAAAACTCCGGAGTGTAGGAAAAAACTTAGACTACTAGAAACTAGCCTTGATTTACATGCGCTAAAGCTATTTCATTTGCAAAGGCAAGCACTTCAAAGCTACTGAATGTTTCACCACTGATGAGTCAGACATTCATATGCAGACTAGAAAAGAAATTCAAAGGAAAAAAGATATGTATATGTTGACAACATCCTGGATTTAATGATCATCAGAAAGGATAGTCTCCTTAAGTTCAATACCTTCGTAGTTTCCTTGCATTTACCTAGTTGGAATGGAGTTTGAATCGGTAAATGACACTATTATGGAAAATATTTTAATTATTTTCGTTTAAATTTCGTCCGTGCTATACACGTGCTATTCTGAAATCATTGCTTCTAAAGGGCTCGATGACCTAGTATTGTATGACGTTGCTCCTCGTACTGCGACCTAAAATATGGAAAGCGTACATTTTGCCTATTTTTGCGAAAATGTAATTGCTTTTGAGATCTAAATGAAATGAGTTTTCTTTTTATAAAAAAACTTACTTAATGTGATTAGGAGAAATATATTATAAAATAAAATCAATCGCTTCGGTGCATTTGATGAGTTCTTTAATATTTTATTCTAATTCTAGTTTTGAGTTTCAAGTTTGTTTCTGGCAGAAACATGCCACAATTCTTATGTTTTTGAAAGTCTTACTTGATCAGCCATATTTGCAATCGCTAAATCGGTTATTTTTAGCTTCATTCAATGCTTGATTACTTTTGCTTACTTTTCAGGGAAAGTCCAGATGCGAAATCCGACAAACTTGATTTCATTTGTAAGAAAATGAAGCTTACTCCAGTAAAAACAAATGATAGCCCAGACAACTGCGATGAAAGTCCTGCTGGAAGTTCGCAAGAGGAAAAGAGAAATGTTTGCCGTGATGGATATGTAGATAAGGCGAACTCGTTAACAGCTTATCATTTGCGTCCAAGGAAAGGTTTGGATCGGAGCAACGAAGCGAGTTTGAATCCGTCTAGCTACTTAGACGAGGCTTACAAAATAGAAGGCTTTCAGGAGTCACTATCACAATTAAAAGAAAATATTGCTCGGATCCATTCTCATAAGAATCGAATTTCGGAATTCCCGAAAATAGTATTTTTGGGAACTGGATCTTGTGTTCCGAATAAAACCAGAAATGTTAGCGCGATATTAATTCAAAGTTCAAGTGAGTCGTGCATGCTGCTTGATTGTGGAGAAGGTACGTGGGGCCAGTTGATACGTTACTATGGAGAAGATGAAGCATTGGAGCTGTTAGCAAAAATCAAATTAATATACATTTCACATTTGCACGCAGATCACCACATGGGTAATTAATTTTTATTTTGCAAAAATCTGAATCACAGTATCAATTTACAGGATTGATAAGTATTCTAAATACGAGGCAGGATATTTTGGGAAGTACAGCTGACCCAATAATTCTTTTAGCTCCGAAACAAATAAATTCTTGGTTGTATTTCTATAACCAAAGAATAGAGCCTATAGAAAACAGTTTTACATTGATTGCAAATGACACCTTGGTAAGTCAACATTTTTTTCTTGCTTATTCATTACGCAAAAGCTTTCGTTAGTGAGTATTTTTCTACGTATTCAAATAGTTAATAGTAAGAGTCAAATTCAGATATAAAATTTGGTATAAAATAATACAAAAGTAAAATCATTCACTCTTAAAGGTTATTAATTTGCATTCGCTTTTCCCTTCTTGTCTATAATAGCGTAGGCAACGTATATTGGCTTTAAATCTTTTCCAAGCAGAGAATATTTGACTCGGGAATATGGATAATATTCGCGGGTGATAATTTCGCGGAATAAAACACCGATAACAAAATCAAATGGAATTGTTTTTGTGAGATGATTAACAATTGAAATTGAACTAAGTGGTTTCGAATGTATGCTCTGTTCAGACATCAGAACATAGTGCATACCTGACTGAAGTGACCACTTATTGTGGGGGTATATTAACTTTTATTTGCGTTTTGACAAATTATAACATTCTCGAATTATATCCAACGATAATGTTTACTCATAAAGGTTATTCATTTGCGATCGATTTTCCCTTCTCGTCTATACTAGCATAGACAATGTATATCGGCTATAAAGCTTTTCCAAGCAGAGAATATTTGACACGAATATGGATCATTTTCGAGGATGTTAAAATTTGTCACAACTAACATAAATATAAATTAATACTCTCCCACGGCAAGTGGTCACATTAGTCAGGTATGCACTATGAGCTGATGTCTGATGAGAAACTGTGCATACGTTCGAAACAACATCGCTCAATTTTAATTTTTAATCATCTCACAAAAACAAATCCATTTGTAAAAGCATTATCATCTACTGAGTCAGTTCGGATAATTAGTTTCTGAATTTAATATCTCTGTAATTCCGTATGTCAATTGTTAAGACTGATTTGGTACGGAAGCGTATTGAATGGCATTTTCGGACATTGTGCCGATAGATTTTTTTCGGAGCTTTCTAAAAAGGAAATAATCCATAACGCTTTCCAAGCCAAAGAACGTGTTACGTCGGACATGACGTGAATTACAGTCGAAATTATGTCAGTTTGAACAAAAAAAAATTTACAGATTCACTAGTAATATTTGAGTTCAATGTCTTAACATTATATCAATAGTAATGCATCTAAATGGAAACGAAACTTTTACACTTTTTACTGTATACTGGATTCAAAGATTCATATACGTTGTTCACGAATTTCATTCCCAGTTATTTTAATTGGCTCTATGATTTGCATGTTTCATACTTTTATGGTAAAGCAACTAATAATCGTCATTGGTTTGTTTGTAATTAGATGGAAGACTTTTGAAGACCTAAACGTATTAAAATCGATTCAATCAGTTTAAAGTTAAGCATTTTCCCAGATACATCGCTTTCTTCTTTTCTTTAGTGAAATTTTCAAACCAGATTTGTATAAAGTTCTGACTGTATATTAAAGTTAACGATTGTGAATTCTATTCAGTTTGATACTAAATTAAGCTTTTGCAGGTACAGGCGCCGTACAAAAGCGAAAATCTCTCCAAAATGGGTATTGACAGCCTGCGTACTTGCTTGGTTCGGCATTGCCCATTTGCGTTCGGACTTGCGATTCATTTTCATAATGCAAAAGATTCAACCGATTTCATTAAAATAACCTACAGTGGTGATTCAGCTCCGTGCGATGAATTAATTGAATTAGGAAAAAATTCAACTGTTCTCATACATGAAGCAACTATGGAAGATGAATTAGTAAATGAAGCGCGACGTAAAAGGCATAGCACCGTATCTGAAGCGATTGAACAAGGAGTAAAAATGAACTCTAAATATACATTATTAACTCATTTCAGTCAACGTTACGCTAAGATACCTCGTATAAATACGCCTCTGGCTAGCAACGTAGGCATTGCTTTCGACAATATGGAGGTGAGTTCTTTTATAAAGTCAATATCTATACGGTAATTATTTTTTTCTTCAGGTTACAATAAGCGAACTCAATCTCTTGCATTTGATGTATCCTACATTTAAAATACTGTTTTCGGAACATTTTGAGGAAATGGAACAAAAGGCCTTGAAAAGAACCATGAAGCTCGAACGCAAAAAAATGCAGTCCGTAAACCTTACCCTGCCTAGGTGACACTCATTCTAACGACAAAAAATTGCTTAGTGATTACATCATGCAAACACTTTCTTAATTTATTCAGATGCAATTATAAAAAGCCTTGTTAACCCTACATTTGGTTTAAAAGCATAATTAACATTTTAAATTTCCCATACACTTGTCGTACCTTTTGAGAACTAATACCTTTTTTTTGCAAATTTTGCTGTAGAACCTATTATGCAATGATGCACAGTCGCACGGGTAACTTAAATCGACTGGGTAATCAAACCTATTTTACATTGTACGCATTGCTTCTGCTACATTTAAAGCTTGTTACAGCAGCACATCATTTTTTCCTTCCTATTTATCGTTCATACTTCCTTTATTCGCCAGCGTAGACGCAGTTGATTCTTCGCGGAGTCTTTGTATTACTATGTGTCTGGCAATGATGCATATTTTCGCCATTTTCTCATTCCGAGTGCTTCTTTTGTTCGCAAGAAGAATGTACGACTGGCTAAGTAGATAATCATGTGCGGAACTGATGGTTGCCTTAATTTAGTATGGCCCATTACTAGACTGACGAGGACTGTGATGATTTAATCATCAATAATACTTAATATTATTTTTGAATAAGTCCCGCTAGTTTCTTGAGCATTGTTACTGTATAAATTATTTGGAAAAATTATGCACATTCAAGTGCGGAACTGAGATGTGTAAAGAGCAAGATGTGTAAAAAGCATTAATTTAGGTCGTCCGTATGCATTCTTAAATTCTTCGGATATTGCTTTTAATCTAATCGAACAAGCTGCCAATAGTAATATGGGCATTTCGCGTGAAGCGGACAACGAAAAAAAGTCGAGGTTCTGGATTTAGTTCATATTGCGCTTCCAGAATACTTCCAGAAGATAAGAACGTGGGTACACCATTTTTGGTTTCTATGAAGTTTAGTTGCCGAGTTATGGGTTTTTGAAAAATGGATGAAATAGATTTTCGTTGTCCGCTTCACGTGAAATGCCCCAATATTAAACATTAATGAAAGCTGGGTAAAGTCGTCAACTGTTTTAATCCATATTTGTCTTTGTCTCACTATGGAGGAGTATTGGAAGAAAAAAACGCAAAGAAAACAAAAGGAATTTGCGTTAATATTGGTAAATTGTTTCGTGCGATGAGCTGTATGAAATCGAAAATAAATCTAGTGCATGGGAACCGCAAGATAGATTGATTTTCGAGAAAAAAAACAGGAAATGTACAAATTTTGTATCAGCTTTTCTGTAGTTGAAATATTTACGAAATCACTTTTTCGTATTCATGACCGGAATAAAAATTTAATACTAGCATTTTTCAGAACAAAATTGACCAGATAGCAGCCAAACGTAAATTGAACTTAGAAAAGTGGCCAGCAAAAGTATATTATAACTTCGAATCCAGTCAATCCAGTGAACTTCGATTTGATTGGAATCTATAGGTTTACTGTCCGCAAAAGTTACGCGATTTAGGAAATTTAATCATTTGTTGATTCATTTCCCTATGGGACACGTGTCGTATGAAATTTTGATGGTAGCACCTCTTAGTATACAAATGGCGAAAGTACCCGCGGCTCGCAAAGCTTTGCTAGCACCGTATCAAGTTCACTTCGCAGCTTCTAATCTACGGATGCTGGTGTGCCTCCTTGGAAACAACGCGGCTGCGGTGGATTTGTTAAACAATACTTATTTTCAACCGCTAAGAATCAAATACTGTTTAGCCCCAGTATTAACATAACACAACGGCAAGGTAATTTTTCTGTAAATGACTAAAAGCTCTTAAGAATGAGCTAGGTCCCCCAGAATCAGCCAGAACGTGACAAAGCGCGTTGTAAACGTACCCTATTATTGAAGTTTATTTATTTCACCAAACAAGGTATAAAATTACATATAAATAAAATACAACTGAATACAATGCAAATAAATAAACATTCAATAAATAAATCCATAACAGCAATATCACATGTAGGGCACAATATTGAGCACGCAAAATTATTAAAAACAAAAACTAAATTAAGTAATTAATTAGTCACAAAAAGGATACTAGGCCGGTAGACTAAAGAGGGTAGGATAAGAGAGCCTTGAAAACTTTGTTTTTAAAGGATGCTTTCGATATCGTGAGGGAAAAGTTTTTGCTCATGCTGTTGAATAATTTGCAGCATTTTTTAAAGTGCTTGTTATCAGCATATTCGAAGAACATTAGTAATCACTTTGGCCAAAAATTCATATTTCTATCTATTGCTGCTTGCACGCCAAACAAAACATAATTCGTTGTATCAGCGCCAGAAATAGCTAGAAACGTCGAGAAATATCTGTCTCACACATGTATTTCAAAGAACGAAAACAATCTATAGATAAAACGCAGGCTAGAGCCCTCTAGAAGCGAAATCAGAACATTCTAGAAACCAAGTCACAATCAGATCTCATATGGCTGCGGAAATACACAATCACCTTCTAGAGGCCAGATCAAGAACTTTCGAGAACCCAAGACACAAATCTAAAATAGCTTAGACACATTTAATAGTTCACTTCACCAGAACGAGTATAAATATCGCCGCGAGATGTCTTAGAAGACAGTATACAGCTACATTTAATATACAATGATAGTCTGATACAGTAGGTCTGTTCCCGTACTACGGTTAATTGCAATTAATTGCAATGAAACGTACTAAAACGGACTAAAAAACTCTGTTTTAGTACGCTTCATTGTAATTAATTGCAATTAATCGTAGTACGGGAACAGAACTAGTGTAATACGAATTAAGTGTATCCGGGCGCAGTTATTTTAAAAAGCGATGAAGTATGAAATTGTAACATGACTGTTAATAGTGCGTTTGTTAATAGTGCGTCCGTTAATAGTGCGATCATTAAAGTGTACGCGATTTAAAAGTGTGACTAGTTTTATAAAATAAAACTGTTTTATTCCGCGAACGCGGTGGATATCGAATCCACGAAAGATACTTTAAGTGTAAAACACAACAGTTGGTGTCAGAACTGGGATTCTTTCACGGTGATTTAAAAAGTGAATTTTAGTAAAGTGCGGACAATGAATTTCTGCACAACGAATATTTTGGGAAGTACAGCTGACCCAATAATTTTTTTAGCTCCGAAACAAATTCTTGGTTGTATTTCTATAACCAAAGAATAGAGCCTATAGAAAACAGTTTTACATTGATTGCAAATGTCACCTTGGTAAGTCAACATTTTTTTATTTTTTATTCATTTCGCAAAAGCTATCGTTAGTGAGTATTTTTCTGCGTATTCAAATAGTTAATAGTAAGAGTCAAGCTCAGAGATATAAAATTTGGTATAAAATAACACAAACGTAAAAGCATTCACTCTTAAAGGTTATTAATTTGCAACCACTTTTCCCTTCTTGTCTATAATAGCATAGGCAACGTATATTGGCTTTACAGCTTTTCCAAGCAGAGAATATGTGACTCGGGAATATGGATCATATTCGCGGGTGATCATTTCGCGGAATAAGACATCGATGACAAAATCAAATGGAATTGTTTTTGTGAGATGATTAACAATTGAAATTGAGCTAAGTGGTTTCGAATGTATGCTCTGTTCAGACATCAGCACATAGTGCATACCTGACTGATGTGACCACTTACTGTGGGGGGTATATTAATTTTTATTTGCGTTTTGACAAGTTATAACATCCTCGAATTATATCCAACGATAATGTTTACTCATAAAGGTTACTAATTTGCAATCGATTTTCCCTTCTCGTCTATACTACCATATCGGCTATATAGCTTTTCCCAGCAGAGAATATTTGACACGAATATGGATCATTCTCGAGGTTGTTAAAATTTGTCACAAGTAACATAAGAGGTCTGTTCCCGTACTACAATTAATTGCGATTAATTGCAATGAAGCCGTTTTTTGTACTCCGTTTTAGTACGCTTCATTGCAATTAATTGCAATTAATCGTAGTACGGGAACAGACCTAAGGTCTGTTCGCCTACCTGAAAAGTTATAGTGCGCGGACTAAATAAAAAGCAAAAAGCTTCGGACAGTGATTTTTATGAAAAATTGTGTGGACTAAAGTGAAATCGTAAGAAGCGGTGTAATTGAAGAACAATGCTTAAACTATGAAACGAGTTGACATTGGCAGAGTTGAAAGTAGAGTGCCGGAAACGAGATGTTTTGACGACTGGGAACAAGACGGCTTTACTGTCACGTCTCAGGGAGGCTTTGGGCACGGAAGGCAAGGATCCGGAAACGTTTGAATTCTCGGACTAAGAAACCAGCCAAGAGTGTGCTCAGGAGGAATAAAGCAGCGAGGAGAAAAATTCTATGATGGATTTACTGCTAAAAATGGCGTCTGACATGAAGGAACAAGCCCAGGACATCGGTCAAAAGTTCGAGCAGCAAACCATGAATCTAGATAAGATTCAACTAGATCAGAAACTCGACAAACAAGCCATAAACATCAGCGAGCAACTGGAGCAAACACTTGACCAGCAAGCTCAAAAATTAGACCAATAAGCCGTATATATCAAGGAGCAACTGGAGCAAAAACTCGACCAGCAAGTCTAGAAACTAGACCAGCAAACCCTTGACATTAAGGAACAGTTGAAACAGCAGACCAAGAAAAGTGAGTAGCAGCTGACGGAAGTTAAGCAACTGTTCCAACAGCAATTAGACAGCCGAGTGACGGAAGTGAAACAATGGTTCGACAAAAAGTTGATTGGCATTGAAGAAGGAATGGACCCGATTAAATTGGATCTGCAACGCGTGAAAGCCGTGGCATCAAATCGCTCAATGCAACAATTTTCGAGGGGCAAACTTCTTGGACCATATACAAGAAGCAGTTTGAAGCTGTTGCAGAGTTTAACCACTGGAACGATCGAGAACGTGCCACCACACTAATGGTTTCATTGAGAGGATCCGCGGCGGAAATACTGCAAACCATTCCGGTGGAAAATTACTCCAGCTATTGGAGCCTGGCGAGTGCTTTGGATATGTGATACGGCTCGCAGCTGGCATTGATAATACCAACTTTTTTGTTACTTCTGGTCGGATTTTACCCATTCTTCTGAAATGACTTCCTTGGGCTGAGTTTTACTTAAAATATGATGGTTTCGTATACGAAATGTTAGATTAAATTAAAGCTAGGCGATTGTGGAGGAGTTGACAAGGTGTAGGGAATGTTGTAAAGGACCCATGACGCCGCGTCATAAGCAGTATATTTGGGATAGTTTTCGAGCTGAAAATAAAAACTGTTTTACAGCCCGAAATTTTTCCTCACTTTTTTGAATTATTTTTTACATTGTTAAAGTAAACCGCTTTGTCCATGGTATCGTCTATGAAAACCAGTTCACCTACACCTGTTGCAGCCATGCAACCCGATACCATGACCCACTGTGCTTTATTGTCCTTTGATGATTTTGTTCATATAATTCTGTTTTGAATTTTCTCTACATAAATATTCTGGCGCCTGGCAGAAAAATATTGAATTTACTCTCATCAGAAAACCACATCCGAAATTCGTCATTTTCATTTATATAGGTACTCGTAATTCATTGCAAACTGCAACGTATTTTTACTAATGTTCGAAGAACATTAATTAAAAAGGGGCCAAGTGCAGACCTGATTCCAACATTTATGCATATCTTTGCCGATAAAGTCAACACATACATAACTGAAAATAATTTTTCCTTGTTCTCATACCATCCTAGCGTGCCGTGGGAACTTGAACTTGAGTTTGGACTTTCCTCACATGACACCAAAAAATTAATCAAGTGGGACTTTGTCTTATTCTTCTAGTCACGATGCCATCAAAGAACAAGTCATCTTAAGTAAAACAAAATCGCTATTAAAGGCAAACACTTTTTCTAGCTCTCGAAAGTTATTGTACTCATCAAAGATAATTTCAGTATATTTAATACGACATGAAGATATCAAAATGATATCAAAGCTAACATAATAATTCATTTCGATAGACAAAACGAGCACTTAAACGACCACAGCCTACAATACTTATCAGATTCCCTTCTATTGTGATGTCAATATCTAGAAAATCAAAGGGAAAATTAGAAATGATAGGTGAAGTTTCACAAAAGTTCATCTCATAAGCAAGTTGATAGAGAAGTGTATGTGCAGGTGAATGGGCATGATAGATGAATCGGACCAAACATGAATGCATGACCTTCCTCACAAGAAAAAATGTTTACCTGAAATACGAGTGTAATGTTCCTGCGAAAGTTGTTTGGCGTATTGATTTTCAAACGAAAGTGATTTAATATACGAGTATGCACTGTGAGTTCGGTTTCAGAAAATAAGCTAATAAAATAATAAACTAATGCAAAATAAGCAATTGAATTTAGAAATAAATAACGTATAACTTTTTGCATGGGAGCGATCCTTGCTACAATATCCACTATTTTAAAGCTCTTCTGCTTTAAAACTTGCAATTCGACGTCCGATACTATTGAAAATTAGCTTTCCGGCGCCTAGACAACGTATAAACTTATTAACACTCATATCACGCGGACATTGCTTAATGATCCATGCAAATAGCAATGTTAACAGTTTTAGATAAATTTTTCCGGCAAAAAATAAGTTTTTTTTTAAGAAAGCGTCAGCATTTATTCTCTTCTGGTATAAGTTGATATTCCCAAAGTTACGGTTGCACTAGCTGCTCATTGCTGCATGTATTATGTTTCGGAAAGTGTACTGTGCAACTTTTCGATCGATTTAAAGGTTTTTCTCGCACGTCAAAGGGCAGAAAGTCCATGTATCTGTAGTGCTACCGTTTCCCATACAAATTTGATAAACACTTTTTTTTTTGTGAAAAACTGTTTTTCGAGTCTAGGATAGCAGTTATTTCTAGGTATAGCTGTAATATCCACATCTAAAGTTATATATTGTTGGATCGATTACTGCATGGACACGTTTCGCCTATTGATTTTGACTAGATATGCAGCATCTGAAGTCGTAGCTCTGATTCGACCTGCGATCAATAAGATTCCTGACTTGTCTGGCCTGGAAGATATATATATATATATATATATATATATATATATATATATATATATATATATATATGTATATATGTACATATAAGCTCATATATTGTCCGTCGTAGCACTACAGCCGCTTTCAGGCCTTGGCTTCTTGCAGAAAATTCCACCAATCATCTACACTCTAAAAAGTGGGTCTATAATTAATACTTTGATAATAGGAAATATATTCATTTTTCTGTTTAAAATAATGAATCACAAATTTTTTTACACAATCGATGTAAATTTTTTGCTTTTACGTCATATCAGCTGAATAATACACAGCTTTTTGTAAATTGAAGCAAAAGGAGTGTAAATTTACTAGGTTGCTATTCACCTTTGCGCCAAAGCCATAAAATTACATCATTTTCTCGAATTTGACTCATTATTGGTGTAATATTGTGATGAAAAACGGTAATTTGGCAAGATTGAACGAGTATGACGTTTGGTGATCATTGATTACATTTGAATAGTTGCAGTTAAGTGAACAGTACAGTCTTTTCTTTCCGTGGTGCAAGTGTAGAAGTGTAGAATAGTAATTATGTTATAAGTTTGTGTGCATATTTGTATATAATAAATTAAAATAAACTATAAACTGAACGGAAAAAGTTTTTGTATTTGATAATAAAAATATTTATATTTTACTTCCTTGACTTGATAGGACTCTCGCCTTTTTTGGCTTTTAAAGTTACCTATTTACAGTTTTTTGTTAATTATATTTCATTTGGGGTAATATTTCACATTACAGCATTTCCCTGATTTAAGTGGCTAAACTTTAGATCATGAAATTCACGCTTAAGTAGTGCGAATTCCTTAAAATTGGTTAACTTTTGATGTAGAAATTTACCAATGCTTGCATTGTGATTTTTACTCATTTTTGTTGCAATTCACGAATCAATGACGCTTATTATTTTAGAAAGCTCTTAAAAAGCAACCTTTGCTACATAAATTTCATCCATTTCATTAAAATTACACGATTTGGTCGTAAAACAATTTAAACACTTAAGACGTAAAATATTCTTTTTATGCACTTTTGTAAATTTACATCTTTAATAGTAGGAAACCAGTTTCCTACTATTATAAGGGTAAAATTCAACCAAAATTTTTTTGAGTGTAGATCCAACGATCTCGTCCTCCGAATTCGAAATCCGAGCAGCAATGGGCAGTCTCCATCGCCAGAATCGGATCAGTGTTTGCTGGGTTTTCGGCCCTGGGCTTTTTTTAAGTACTCGATGTTCGTCCGTTCGCTGCAAATGACCTGCCTCTTGCAGTTTCCACAATATGATGACTATAGTGACCTCTGGGTCGTCAAATATTTCATACAGCTTTTGCTGTTTTAGTGTCCTCAGCTTGACGCTTAATATTGGACGCCGTTTCTAGCAGTAAATCGATCCTTGAGTTTATCTTTACGCTGTTTTGCTCTTTCTGTCCTTGGCTGATTGCTGCTGGGGAAAGAACCGGTGTTTCCGCATGTTTGCTTTTCGAATTTATAATTTAATCTAGCAAAACCAGTTTGTGTTGACTAATCACGTTGTTTATCGCCATTAAAACCACTTTTACTCCAAACAATAACCGTCAGAAATAAAGCACTTCAGTTTAATCTTAAAAATTCATTTATAGTCCGGGGAAATTTAACATGGTGCTTCGGAAAAAGTTGGGGAAAGCTGAATTTTGGTGTGAACCTTGGTACTGGCGTGTTGAACAAAATATCAAAAGTCCCCATCGATCCGAGTGCTGCGTTACTTTTTATACGGGATCATTCTAGTATTAGTTGAAAGAATTACGATTTTAACTAGAATAAAAAAAACTCTAGCTCACTTGAACCGCAAGAAATATTAAAGTTAAATGAACAATAGAAAAATCGTGCAGATTTTGAGTGCATATTCTACCACACGTGCTTCAACCTGTTTCGAGGGCGAAACAGCTTTGATCTAACTAATGCATTTGAACTTATAGGATGGAAATGTTTTTAGGGCTACCACTTGCATGAATTTCAAGATACAGGAAAGTCAAACACTACAAAAACACTACTCCTGTAAAATTAATAAAGAAAATGCTTAGTGTTTGCAACACTTTATCAACACTGCAACTAAAAGTCTCCTACAATTGCCTCACGTCAAAATCAAATTACCCTATCAATCACGATTTTATCCGGTAGCTCCATCGAAAGTTACAGGGATAGGAAAATGTTTGGAATCACTATTCGAAAAATTTCCAGAACTTAGAAATCTTAAACATTGGTAACTTATTTTCATTGTAAATCTTCGCGATATGAATACTTAATGTCATTTATTGATACGAAAATAGCAAAAACGCCTCGTGCTGGCAACCTTTTGCTAGATAGAATATCACACCTGCCTCATATTAAAATCAACCTACTCTGCGAATTTCGTTCCGATTCTCTGACTGCGTTGGAAGTTATAGGGGTACAAAGAAATTTGGGGCTACCACCCGCGAAAAATTTCAATTTTTCGAAATGTTAATTTTTGTTTGGATTGTCACTACTAGATCATTACTGTTTGAAAATTTTACGATAAAATCGCTTAATAAAGATTTGGCAAAAAAATACAAAACCAACAATAGCTGGCAACCCATACCTGGTTTTTCAACCTGATTCTTCCTGAATATTGTTTACAGTAATTTCCATTTATCATATGAACTTCGTTTTGATTTCATGACTATATTAGAAGCTATGGGGCAAAAACATTTTTTTTTGAGAAAGTTTTCAAAATTCAAGCCACCAAAATTACCATAGCTGGTAGCTCCAAACGAATTTTTCAACCAAATTTCTTCCAAGAGTGGCTTAAAGTAAAGTTCAACAACTGGGTGAATTTCAGGAAAATCTGGTTTCCGAATCAGAATTCATAGGGCAAAAACCAGTTTTTTTCTTTTTAATTTTTCAAGATGGTACCACTGGTACACAGTTGCCATTTCGAAATCGCTTCTATCAGTCCTGGTCCTTAACTAGTGAATTTCAGATGTATCTGATTATTGGGTCGTGAGTTCTCGTGAATAGAAGTTTCGGATGCTTAAAATGTAGGTATATTGGAGGAGGACTAACGTTCTTGTCCGATGTGAAATTTCAAAAGTTTTGTTTTAGTTTTATAAACAAAGCATAAGATTTTTATATGAGCTGGTTTTTATTGTAAAACACGAAAACTTTTCAGGAGAGTCGATGATTTGAAAGTTTTCACTTTCAATACCTGCCGTTGCTGCAGCGTTGCCAACACGTTAACAAAAAACCACACCAGTTTACAACTTGTTAGCATCAACATGTCCTTTAAGTTTCGTAATGATCCAATAAATTGGTCAAAAGCTATCGCAATTAAAAAATTTTCAAATTTTCCCAATCTCTTTTTAGGCACCTAGCGCACACATAGGGTTAAAAATTTCCAAAATTCTATCATATTCAAATTTAAAACACGATCAAAATTCATAGTGTAAACTTTTTTCCGAAAGTTATTTGTTGACAGAATAAATCGTATATTTAAAATATCACTAAAATGGCCGCCGGCACCAAAAGGTTAAAGATTATTAAGATTTGATGAAACCTGGCACTATTTTGCATAAAGACCAACGTATTCTGAAAATTTTAGTTCAATCGGATGGCGCGATCCTGAGATTTTTCACTGAAATTTTTTGATGACATGTATATATATATATATATGCACTGAAAGAAAAATCTTGGTAAAATCAACAATTTTCCTTAGTTGTTTTTGCGTCAACTACGGGCTATAGTTAAAACAACCATAAAAAAATACTTGATTACTTTTATGCACCATGACGCGTGGTTGATAAACAACGTCCGTGGTGCAAAAAAAGTAAGCAACCACAAACAATGGTATTCCAACAATGTACATAGTACGAAATAACTATAGCCCATTTTGGTGTGTTCTGGCAGGGTTAGCTCTAGAAACGTACAACCCGGGCATTTGTCCAAGGCGGTAAACGTAAAGGGTTTAATAAAATCCTACTTTTTTGCCAAAAGACTAAAAAAAATATTTGCAGCCCATAATTCTTAATGTTTATCGAAACAGCCATATAAAAGCGGCGCAGATAATTAAGTAAGAAAAAAAAAGCTAGGTCAGAGCATATACACTATATGCGCTCACTGCTTCGGCGCTGCACTGCATCGCAATGCGTGTCCTTTACATGCATACATTAATTGCACAAAAGGCATCATACATCGTAATATAAATGCTTCACAGCATAGCATGAATATGAATTATATCGAACAGCAAACCGAACACAATTTTGCCATGTAGCATATGAAACTTCTATGATAGAATAGGAGTATGAGTATGAGGAGTATGGAAAATCAACAGTTTTCCTTAGTTGTTTTTGCATCAACTAGGGCTATAGTTAAAACAACCATAAGAAAATGGTTGATTACTTTTATGCACCATGATGCGTGGTTGATAAACAATTTCATTCGTAGCATGAAAAACGTCCAAATGTTGAAACCATTCTACTTTGCGTAGAATAATTCCAAAGACTTTGCTCACTGAATTACGTTTGTTGAAATCAACTATTGCAAAGTAGTTTAAGTACCATAAAAACTGTTGATAACTCGAAACGTTGAAGTTTTGAGTGAATTGTTGAATATTTTTCTATTGATCAACTAATTTTCGTGGTTATGAAACAATTAAAACAGTTGATTTCATGAACGTTGCGATATTTTTTGTATAACCAGAGCCAACTACTTTTATATCGTTAAATTAACTATATTAACATAGTAAAAATAACTATTTTCCGTAGTTTGTTTAACGATTTTGAATGAATCGTTGCAATACTATTAAAAATAGTTGAACCAACCAAGAGTTTTTCTTTCAGTGTATATATATATATATATATATATATATATATATATATATATATATATATATATACGCATTTTTAGCCAAAATGATTTTGAAACTAATGTTCTTCTTCCAACATTAGTAATAAGCAATTTAGTTATTGTAGAATTGCATCTTCCGTTTGCGAGATTAAATTCAACACTGATTTTCTCACAGCTAAATCTGATCTTCAGCTAAAATTCAAAAAAATTGTCTCCTATGATAGCTATAAGTATTCTCGCGCTAATATTGAAGTAAGATATATGATTTGATAAAATAATTCAGAACAAAGAACAGAATAATTCTGAAGGAAGCATACCAAACGATAAACAGCCATTATATTATTTTTTTCCAGTTAGCTATTACTACTGCGGATGTTTTGCATCTGCATATTTTTAATAAAGGAAGGCAGAGTGTTGGGACTGAAATAGGATTTGTTTTACCATTAGACGATTTTAAAAATGCATTATTTATTTGCATGTTGCATCCATTTCACATATTGCATACATTTTGCATATATTTTGCATACGTAATTGCATAAAAATCCTCAGTCTAGTTATTACACCCTTCTTAAATCAGTGAGTCATTTGAAACCAGATAAAGTGAATATGAAAACATTGGTCATAAAACTTACAAGTGGCTCATAAAATCGATTTGATTGAGATACATTAAATGCCGTGAATTTTTTCATAACAGTAGGTTATTATGACAAAATCATTTAAAGAGACTATGTTTAAAGGTCTTACTTAGTTAATTTAATGCACTTATTGCTAAGTAGGCTATTTATCTAATCCTCTCACTTGTATTTTCAACACCAATGTCTCCCGTTCCTTAAAAAGTTACTTATAAGGACAACGTTAAATTTTATGTAACTCATTTTATACAACGTCAAATTTTCATAATCAAAGTGTGAAAGCATCTGAAGAAGAAAAAATTCAAAAATTCATAGTATCTTTTTATTTGTAAATAATGAACTTCATATATTGATAGTTTTTGATTACGCGGGATTTTCAGCTAAGCCAAGCGCTTCTGCGTGTTTCTTTGCTTTCAGGCGAAGGTCAGCTATGCTTGAATTTTTCGTATGTGCTGCTGCTAAAGCTGCAAGATTAAGCGGATACTGCGGTATGGAAAAAATGTTGGTATTGCCGCTGGTTATGACTGCGGCATACTGTAAATAAACAAAGAAATTTGAGATATATATAGTTGTTGGAATTATTACTTTTCAGTTATAAATCAAACTTTGCTACAAGTTGGTATAGATATATTGTATTCGTTGAATAAAACTAACTACAAATAAATACTCATACAAGTTCATATGACAGTTTGCTTGGGTTCTTGCATAAGATTTTTTATAGCGCTTAAAGCAATAAGAAAAAAAGCCAAGCTCATCAAACCAGCTAGAAAACTGATTTTCGAAAAAATTATCTTTGAGTGACTTAAAAATGTGGAAAGAAGTATTACACTTCTTTGTAGTATCATGTCAACCATTTCTTACTCAAAGTAACAAAAATTATTTCCTGGCAGCATCTGCTATAACACAAATGTTCAAATGTACTGGCAACAAAGCAGCAGCAATAAGTCTACCATAACAAGTTCCGTGCTTAAATCAACCTATCCTTTGAATTTCGTTTTCATCCTGGGATATAATCGGAAATTTCAGCAATTAAATTATGTCTGGGGTTGCCATCCGAAAAATTTCGAAAAGTCGGAAAATTTTAACATTACTTTATTATTTTATTGTAAATGCTTTGCATATGAACACAAAATGAATGCATCTGTTGGTGCAATATTTACGAAAATGTCTGGTGCTGGCAATCCTGTGTTAGCACCACAGCCAAAAATGTAACAAATCTGCTTCAAGTTAAGTTAAGCCCATTCTGTGAATTTCATTTCGATTGGATGACAACGCTGGAAGTTAAAGAAGTGATAAAGTTTTTAGGGCTACCACCTTCAAAACTTTTCAAATATTCGAAACCTTAATATTTGTTGTGAATTGTTATTGCAGGATCATTTCAATTTGAAAATTGTATGAAAACACCGCTTAGTAAAGAAATGCCAAAAACTTACAAAAATTACCATAGCTGACAACCCTTTCATGATTTTTCCACGGAATTCCTACGACAGCGGTATTACAATAAGTCCCATCTACTACATGAGCTTTATTTAGCTGAGCTTTATTTAGCTGAGCAAATTTACAAGATTAAGGAGACAAAAATCATCATAGCTGGCAACTCTATTCTAATTTTTCAACCAAATATGGTATGAAGTAAGGTCCAAATACTGTGTGAGTTTTGGTAAAATGTGATGGCTGAATCAGAAGTTATAGGCCAAAAAGCATTTTTCAAGATGGCACCACTATCATACTATGAAAACTTCATACTACTGGCTGCGGGTTCGAATGCTGCCTGCCGTATGCTTATGGTTGAATTTGTTCATCTTGTGTTGTCCTTATAGCCGGTGACTGGGCGTAATACCAACGCTTCACTAATATCCACATCATAGCTTTAGCGGTGACTTCGCATAACACTAGCACTTTACAAGACTAAAATGTGGCACCTAAAGAATAGTGAAATTAATCGTAATCGGCTTCTCCCATATGTGTCTCCCTAACACCATAGTTAAGCATTCGCTTCAAAGGGTAACCCCTTGACCATTGGCAGCATCACAGAAAAAAAACTCTCGGTAAAGGTGTAAAAACTAGACGACGCAAACTCATCAAAAACTATTGCTCATGAGGATATTAATGTAGTATCATAAGGTCATGCCATGTTTTCATTACTAGTCCTCCTTGGCCAAAGTGTTTTTTGCTTTAATACCTCAGTATCTGTTTACAAGCTCATACATAGCTATAAACATGTAAATGTATGAGACAGAATGTGATATTTTATGTCCTTAAAAACGATGCAAGAAGAAAATTTGAAAGAAATAAATGATATAATTATCGCAAAATAAAAACAAGTCCTTATTGCTTCCTCATAAAATTTCTGGAAAAAAGAATCTAGCATTTTTCCACATCAATTTTTCTCACTACATTGCACAATTAGTTTTAAGTATAAAGTGCACTGAAATAATAGTCTCGTTTTTTCACCTCTATCAAGAGCTAGCTAGAATAGCAGCATTGGAAACAACAATCCTGTCCCAGTTGTTGTTGTTTTCAATGCTACTATTTTAACAAGGTATCGAGAAAGTTTTTTAACCTGTCTGCAGCTAGTACTGGAACATTATTTTCTCTTTATGGTATGCTCAAGTATGATACTATTTATCTGTGCTAGTCATACCATGATAAGTGAACAAACGGTGAAATCTATTAAGGGCTATTTAGACATGAGTCCATACATTCAAGCATTTTTCTTTAGACAAAGTTAGTTTTGGGAGGACGGGAGTAAAGTGGAAGTACAAACCAACGTACCCGCCTCCTTCGACTTTACTCCCGCCTTCTGAAAACTAGTTTAATATAAATAAAAATGGCTTGGATGCATGGACGCATATATAAACTCCTCTTTAAGGTTTATTTCAATTGTAATCACTTCTCCTGATTATATACATGTTTAGTGGATAGCATTCTACGAGTATATTGAGCAATCTACTAACCTGATGCGCTGCTGCAGATATAATGGCAGGATCGAAGGCAGAAAACGGTGTTGATGACGAGGACCCAAAGTGTGACTGGACTTGATTCGTGTTGGTTGTACTCGAATTACTTCTAAAAGCTGGAAGGTTCACGTATGGTGCTACTCTACACGGCTCTAAAGGTGTCGAAACTGGTGGGCTATGACTTGTCAGCATAATCCCTGCTAGAAAACAAGAAAACCAAACAAAATTGCTATAAAAAATTTAACCTGATTTACGGAACGTTTTGCAAGGGGAAATATAGCGAAAGTACTTCTGTTTATTACAACGCAAAAAAAAACAACAAATGACACCCCTGGGGCCTCATTTTGTTTTCCGGAGCACTTTTTATTTGATTACATCTGTCTTGGGTTGATTTTATTCATCCCCAAGACATACCCAAACGAAAGAAGTTTCCTAACCATTATATCACTTCTGTGTATATCTTAAGTCACCGTAGTACGAACAGAATTAATTTTAATTCACTCTTTTGTGAGTTATTTAAGAAGTAACATAGCCAACTAAATACTTAAAAGGTATTTAAGCTGAACTCTTTTTTCCAGCGGGCAATCTCTCACAAGCTGTGTGGAGTAAGGGTGATAATTAATCAATTCTTCAAATGACGCCGTGATAATCCTTTCGTCAGACGCTAAGATGACTTCTCAATGGGTGAAGTTAATTAGTGAAATTAACAGCAAGAAGCTGTTTTTCATTTGTGTTAAATTAAAGTAATAAGAAATTGAAGCCAGTGTAGATAAATATTCAATGAAAAGTGAGCTCGGGTATGATATATCTTAGTGGTAAAACATTGCATAGCAAGACAGAGATTCCGATAACATAATTATCGACCTTTCTAGGTAACATTGAAGCCAAATCTAAATATTGATCAATTGAATGATAAATGATTGAATTGAAAATTTTCCAAACATGATCGATAACACAATAACATTTTAATATAAAATAACAGTTTATGTACATAAACTATAAGCTAGCGAAGGGTTGCCAGCGCGAGTCGTTTTTGCTATTTTAGCATCAATAAATGCTTACTTTAAGTATTCACATCGCGAACATTTACAATGAAAATAAGTTACCAATGTTTAAATTTTCCAAGTTCTAGAAATTTTTCGGTCTCAAACATAGTTCGTTTTTTGATCCCAAACATCTTTCTATCCTTGTAACTTTCGACGAAATCATCGGATAAAATCGAGATCGATAGAATTATTGGATTTTGACGTGAGGCAATTGTGGAAGACTTTTAGTTGCAAGCACTAGCATTTTCTTCGTTAATGTTATGCTACTTTCAAAATTTTGCAGTGTTTGGCTTTCCCAAATCTTGAAATTCATGCAAGTGGTAGTACTGAAATCCTTTCCACCCTATGAGTTTAAATCCATTACTAAGATCAAAGTGGTTTTGCACTCAAAACAGGTTGGAACACGTGTGGTCGAATATGCGCTCAAAATCTATACGATTCTTCTATTGATCATCGAACATTAGCATTTCTAGCGGTTCAGGTGCGCTAGAGTTTTATTTCACTTTAACTCATGTGATAACTATGCGAAATGGCTTAAAATGTTCACAACGTGTCAATGTATACAATTACTAATGTATAATAAAATATAAAAATCTAGTCTTTCTAGCCAAGACTAGTCTTTTTATCAATAAAATCGTTTCATCCAGGACTAAACACTCTTGATTTGCTTCATATTTTCTTGTTGCTTCTCAGATGGCACTTTTTATGACGAAGGTGTAATGTTGCACTATCAAATATAAATTCAATTTATGTCTAAATGAACTAAACTAAACACAAGAGATGGCCAAAATCGCCCATAGACTAATTAACAATGGAAGAAGACGAAGATAAAGCCAAAACGAAATACATATGTCAAAACTAAAATGCATCGTGATTCTTGGGTGAACATGCTCAATGAGAGGAAATCAATATTTGCAGTTAGAAAATGGTAAACGAATAAACTACTAATTTCATATTCCTTACTGTTTAGTAGAACGTCTGTTGAATTGAAAGTTTTCGGACAAACTGAGCAAATATAGGCTGTATAAAAATGCATTCACGTGCAAGCTTAGAAATTACATTGTTGACACATTTAATAGCTCCTTGCATCAGCACATAGTGTACTATTAAACTGCCGTTGATCTATATGCTTGTATCCAAATCGCAGTTTATTCCAAAAGACAATTCCATTCAGTATTCATTACGTTGCAGCAAAACACTCGTAATCCTGGCGGTAGCTGATTACGTAATCACCTAATTAAATTTAGTTTCCCGAGAGCACATGCCAGAGCTAGTGTCTCTTTATTTACCATACAAATTACATACAATTGAATTTCATCGGACCCTTGAACAGAGCTGCAGACACAAAAACGAGGGATTGAGCTCACATCTACAGAGAGCTTGCCTTAACAACGGCAGAATTGTCAAAGAATGCCAAGAACATTACCACCCTTCGGAACCACTGTGGTTGCCCGTGCTGGTGCTGTTTCCTCGAGCAATCGAATTGAAATTTTCATGCAAATTCTAGCAGTAAATCGTTAGCAAATAAATCACAGTAAATCCGGGTATGATTAACTTTAACCCCCATGTTAAGAGTGTTAAACGTTATGCACCCTTAAAATAACTTTTCAATTATTTATAACCATTGCTGGAATAAAAAAATGGTGGGGAAATACGGTGGACATATGGATCCAGTATGAAATGAACTGTGAAACATATAATGGAAGCTGAAAAAATAAATGTGCAACTGTGCTATACTGCCGTTCTTCGCCCAATCTGACATTTTTTTTATTTTTTCATTTTTGAGCTAACACCGGATTTGGAAACTACATACTCCATTACATCATCGTACAAAATATGAAAAACCTATCTTTTGTGGAAGTATTTTAAAATCAATAGTGAAAAACACCCTTTCCATATATCTGCATGCTGCAGAAAAAGGACGTTTATGCTAAGGACAGCAGTATAAATACATGAGTTTATGTGCAGCATGATTTTTAATATAACTCACAGTCAAATCTAAAATCAGAAATTAATATTCATATGTATTTCCGTGAACATGAACAGTAAGGACTAGTTACCTCACTTAATAGATATAGTTTAAGATGGTAGGGCTGTAAAACTCATTCAGAGAATTAATTTATTTTATCCAAAGCTTTAAATTCAAATCCAAAGTTTCATAATAGTTTCAGTGTCCCTTGCAGTGATTTGAAGAAATTAATATTTTTTTAATATCTGAATCTATAAATTCTTTACGCTGATGACATCAGCATTATGTCACGTTCGTTCAACGACGCCAAGGGAGTATTTGTAGCTCTAGATGAAACCGCCAAGGAAGTTGGTCTTCAAATCTACGAACAAAAAACAAAAGTGATGACTCCATCAAGGGAAAGGACGCCAATAAGACAAAACATAACGATAGGGGACTATAACCTTGAAAACGTAGACAACTTCGTGTATCTAGGAACGAACCTCTCGAAGGATGGGAATAAGCTTGACCTAATACCTTTGACCCTTTGGCGGCGGCGGGCATTTTAGTGAATTTTCAGGTACTCCTATATTTCTATTCAGAGTACATATTTATTTCAAAAAAAAGTCTGGGTAATGAAAGCTTATTATATTTAATGTTTCTCTATGATACAGAATTCGAAATTTTGAGCCATGTGTGGGTGTTCAGTAACTAATAGTAAGCAAGAATTTTTTTCCAAATTTTCACTTAACACACATGGTTTTTCAAGACTATGCAGGCAACCCTGTAGCTACGTCAGGCACGTGAAAAAAAATCCTTCAAATCATCGACCCCCCTGAAATTTTTTTCCTTTTGGACATAAAATTCTAATTATTGATATATTTTAACCTTTCTCCACCATGTCAACTTAAAATTTTCAAAAAACCCATCACCAAATTACCTCTATTTTAAGCACTCGAAATTTATGTTCACGAGAACTGACGACCGGATAATCCGATCATTATGAAATTTACAGGACCAGGTCTGATAGACGTGATTTTGAAATGCAAGCAACCCTATGGCAGTGGTGCCATCTTGGAAAATCATGACGAAATATATAGGTTCCTATAGGTTCCGATTCAGCTAACACAGTATTTGGATCACACATTATTTGAACCTTACTTTAGTTCACATTTGGTAGAAATTTGGTTGAAAAATTAGGATTGAGCTGCCAGCAATGGTAATTTGTGTCTCCTAAATCTTGGAAATTTGCTCATTAAAATAAAGCTCTTTCCCCTGCAACTCCCGATCCTTTATTGTAAACCAGCTGTCGTAGAAATCCCGTAGAAAAATCATGAAAGGGCTACCAGCTATGGTCATTTTTGCAACTTTTTGGCATTTCTTTACTAAGCGATGTTGTCATTAAATTTTCAACTGAGAATGATCCTACAATGACAATTGACAACAAAAATTAACGTCTCGAATATTTGAAAAGTTTTAAGGGCGGTTACCCTAAAAAAATTTTCACCTCTTTAACTTCCAGCGTAGTCACCCAATCGAAATGAAATTCACAGAGTGGGTTTAACTTAACTTGAAACAGATTTGATTTTTTAGTTGTAGTTTTTTATTGTTTTTCGAACATTAGTAAAAAAATATCATAATATATTAAAAACCATCGTGTATATTTTACTACTAGCTACTTAGACCACTACCACTAGCTACTTCTCCTACTTAAGACCAATACACCCTTAGTAATAATAGACATTAAGCCAATTTAGTTTCGATGAGTTCATCGAAAGTTACAGCGGTAGAAAGGTGAATGGGGCTGCCATCCAAAAAAAGTCCAGACCTTCGAAAATTTAAACATTGTTTACTTATTTTCATTGCAAATATTTGCGATGTGAATACTCAATGTAAGTATTTATTGGTACGTTAATAACAAAAAAGCTTACAACCCTTTAGTAGCACCGAAGCCGAAAATATGTATCATCTGCTTCACGTTGAAGTCAACCTACTCTGCGAATTTTGTATTGATGCGATGACTGCATTGTAAGTTATCTGGATATAAAGAAATGTAGGGTTACCACTCGTAAAAGTTTTCAAATTTTTCAGATCTTAATATTTGTTGTTGGCAATAGTTGGCAACCCTATCATTATTTTTCCAACTAGATTTCTACTGAACATTGTTTACAATAAGTTTAATTTACCATATGAGTTTCGTTATGATTTCATTACTGCACTGGAAGCTATGGGGCAAACAGCTTTGTTTTCCTGAGCGAATTTTCAAAATTTAAGATACTTAAACTACCATAGCTGGCAGCTCCAACCGAATTTTTCAACCAAATTTCCATCGAACGTGGCTCAAAGTAGGATTCAGCTATTGTGTGAAGTCCGTCAAAATCTGGTGACTGAATCAGAATTTATGGGGCCACAAGCAGGAATTTTTCTTAGTGATTTTTCAAAATGGCATCAGTGGTGAGAAACCAAAAAGAATGTCAAATTTTCGCCTGGTTCAAAAAACAGATTCAAATTAACTACAGGATCGCATCCAAATTCATCAAAAGCTATGCAGGCCCGTTTTTCAAACACTGAAAATTTTGTAAATTTCTGAATGATCTACTGATTCTGTCGAAAGCTATCGCAGCTCGAAATTTAAATAAGTCTTTTCACGCTTTTAGGTACTTACCGCCCGTATAAAGTTGAAAATTTATAGATCGTTTTCATAGTAAAGCTAAAACATGATCAATTCTCATTTGATGTGCCTGTTTTTCCCAAATATCAGTTTCTCACTGAAATATAGGGGTACCGAAAAATTCAGTAAAATTGAAGATATATTAATTTGGACTTAATACAGACATATGCCGCATACACATGAAAACTTCTTGAAAATTGGTGTTCGATCAAATAACACAATCCTGGGGTTAGCTTACTGGCAATTTATGCTGTCTTCTATTAGATTAGAGTGTAAAACAATTACTAGGAAAATAGGAATGACTATTAAACTTATTAAAGAACATTGTATATTGTTCTTTACTAAGTTTAATAGTAGTTCCTATGAAATTTTTTCACGAAATAATTTTCATATCTTACAAGCATCTTGCTTAGAATCTCAGTGAAATAAAACTGCATTGAATCTAATAGAGCACAGACTAATTAGCACTTTCAGCACTGCTTTAGTGGCTTGTCAAAACTTTCTTGTCGCATACAATATCTTTTATATGTAAATCAAAATACATGCAAGCAAAGACACCCACCTTTATGCATCTGATTTTCATGTTTCCTACACTTTGCTCTCCTGTTCTGAAACCAGACCTAGAAAACACAAGGATAATTTCAGCTTTATTTCTTGAATAGCAAATTGCAAGTGACAGTAAAATAAATCAACCGAAATCATTCCCATAAAAATAAAAACAATAAATAGTGCAAAAAATGTTCCGAGTTGATGGAAAGCATTTCAGATTAGTTACTTGTATGTCCAAACTTTTGCCAGGGCAAACGCTCGCAAGGGTCAACAGGCAAATATTTTACATGATATTGGTAAATACGAATAATACTTTGGAGATATATGATTACTCTCCCTCCTTCACTGTGCGCTGGCCATGTTTCCTTTACAGTATGAATATGAAGGTATGAAAAATCACATCCTAAAAAAAACTCCCAGCTTTTACGCCACTAGAGAGGGGAGAGTCCTTGTAATGGACAGCTCACTTGGCTGTACACAAGCAATCTTGGCAACTTGACTGCTTAGGTTAAGTAACACAGCGGAAGTCTGAATATTTATGATCTTTGAGTTTTATTGCTCTGCCGTCAAGCACGTTTTCACTACTCGTGTGCTGGTTTGAAATTCATGTAGGTACCACATAAGTTTGTAGCTTAAGCATTTGTGTTTCATTTCAAAAAATTTCTAACCCTGATTCTGATTTCAGAATTGGTTTTGATTTTCATATTTCTAAATTTCGTCCATTAAATTATTTGCTTAGGATTGAAATCGAATTGAATATAGTAAATTGATTCGAATAAATTGAGTCCAATTCGCCAAATTAGTGGTGGGGTTTACAGCGGTTGGACCAAATCTGACCTGACCTAAGGTGCTTACATCGACCTGACCTAAAATTTGGTGAGGACGAATTTAGTCCTCGTTTGTTCGTGACAGCTCTCATTTAGTTTGATTTCAGATCACGCATGGTAACAATCTTTTTTATTTTGTCTCTCATGTTTATTTCAAACTTGTTTATTTTAATGATTTTGAGTCAAACGAGAGGGTTGTTTCGGGCGTATAAATCAATGCTTAGGTCGCGTGTGTTTACACCGATATAGTCCACTACCTATTTTAGGTCAGGTCGCTTGAAATCGTGTACTGACCTATCAGCAGTTTGGGTCGGGTACTGAGTATTTACAGCAGGTGGACTAAATAATTTAGGTCGAATTTGGACAAAGCGTCTGCTGTAAACATACCCAGTATTGCAAGCTTAGCATATACTTCATACATTGTCTTGATCGATTAATATTTACGCCAGGATGATATTTTGCCAATAAATTGTTGAGCACTGAGTACACCAGATACTTGAATACAAAAGCATTAAAAGTAGCAATAGCGTAGTACACGCCAATTTGTGTGTCTGGGAGAACATACTTTTCTTTTTGTAAGCTTCTAACCAACTCTGATTGTGCTGGGGCAGTGCGACATATCGCAATCAAATTTTGCTTAGCAAAATAACTCTCACGTGAATGAAATTCTATCTGCTCGCGTTGTCCAAAATATAACAACTTGCAAATTCGGAAAATGTTTTTATTTGAAAACATGCAAATGCATGATTGAAAACATTACAAAACAAGACTGAATTGACTGTACAAAATGTTTTGTCGAAATTGTACAACTGAAATATGACGGCTAAATTACACGTACAATACGATAACAAGATGCAATTCGTAAAGAATCCAAAATAGTGCTGTTAGTGCCAAAAAAGGCCTGTGCATGATTCCTGGATATCGATAGATATCATAATTCTTGCCTCTTTAAAACGAGAAGTGAGAAAGGATCTCTGGCGATGTGGCTTACTTGATGGAAGCAGGATGTTGTCTGAATCGTATCCAGATCACCAAGACCATGATCGTGAAGATTAAAATTGCTGTCGAATTTGAGATATTTTCTTTATAGGTATCTGATTTGTTATCTGAAATTTTAGTCCCTTCGGGTTTCAAATATTTTCTGGAAAGCTTTCGCTAGTAAGCGCAGGTCTTTGATATTTAAATGGTTATAGTAAAGTTTAAAATTTAATAATTCGTAAATTTGTTAGTCTGTTTTCACACTCACGGATTGTTTTTGAAAAAATTGCGAGATTTTCGCTAGTTTGGCTAAAATATTATGTTCATCCGACCAACGATTACGGCTTCTGCAATATCAGTGAGATAATTATCTAATAGACAAATAATGTTGTTTGTTTGATTCAAGAATCGCATTTAAAATATTGTGTTGTGTTCTTTTCTTAGTGATTTTGCGAATTTCCAAAATATTTGTTCAGCTGGTGTTTGGTTAATTATGTGATTGGTGATACTGCCAAATCTTCTCATAAAAGCGTAGTTTTTAAAATATAATTTTGTTTTGAGTCTCTTGCTTTTGCTTTTTATATTGTTCTTTATCCTCTGAGTAATTCAACGCAAGGTGCTCAATTTCGTTTTATTAAAAGCGCTTCATTTATCTTTTTAAATAAAACAAAAACTATTTCAGGTGTGAACAATATGTTTATTGTAGATTAAATTACAATCAATGCCATAAAGTATAAATCAACATATCATTTAAATAACTACTTCGACATGTGACATGTAGTGCCATTTTGCTGAAACCACATGCCAATCAGGCTATTTTCTTCTAATTTACGTGAAAAATAACCGCTTACTATGGCACGGTAGCGCTCACCATTGACCGTTACTGGGTTGCCAAAATCATTAAAAAAATAAATACGGACCACTGCATTAAACAGTCAATTTTTTTGAATGTAATGACATTTTGTGAATGGCCGTGGGAAGTTCATTTGACCGAATTCGGAAATTTCGCTTATTGACAAATCCGTTAAGCCAAGAATGTGCTTCGTCGTTCAGTATAATTATACGGTAAAAATCAGGATCGGCACCGAGTGTGTGTGTGTGGGTTGGGGGAGAGGCGCATTGACACCTCTAAGCACTCAGGCCAAAGGACCCATTGTACTCATTACCCCCTGCCTACCACAGTTTTCCAGACTTCTTGATAAAGTCCAGGATCACTGATAGGGGAAAAGAGGCTATCGTCTGCATGCGTGCAACATCCCATCCTAAGACGCGCAAACGCTGGGCATTCACAGAGCAAATGCTCCGCAGAGTCAGCCTCTTCTAGGCAAGATGAACAGAGGTCATCCTGTACAGCACCTATTCGGTACAGGCTTATGTCCTCCTAGGCAGTTGTGTCCAGTCAGAATGCCTATCATGGCCCTGCAAACTTTCCTGCTCTTATTGAGCAAGAATCCTGCAGTCACATGGTTGGGTTCTGAAAGGAAGACCTTCGTGTGCCTGGCCACACCAGCAGTCGTCCATCTATCTTTGTGAGCATCATCTACCCACTTACGAAGAATGGCACGTGCAGATGCGAAAGCATGTTTGGTGCCCATTCAATGAAGTCACGTCACTGTTGGTGACCTTGCGGCTTTGGCTCTTGTGTCAGTGCGATCGAGTTAGGGACGTGAATCCAAATCCTAACGTAAAATTCACCAAAAACTGGTTTGAGCAATGTCCAATTCCTGGGAACGGCGAAGAATTGAAAAAATTATGTTTTCGTCTCAAACTTTGACGTACGGTCGCAATATTCTCTTCACTTCACGCACCTCCTTGTCTCACTGGTACGGCATCATTACGAAGTGTAAATGTTGATTCAAATTTTTGCATGTTCAATTGTTCATTTATGTATCTGGGCGATTATGACGACCGTAAATTCTACGTAATACGCGTAAATTCTATGTAACAGAACGTGAATGTTGATAATAAATTTGCTCTATCTCTAGGCATTGCTGACGCGTATTGAACGATTGAAAAAAGAAACCCTTTAACTGTTCAAACGTCACAAAAGAGTTTGGAAAAAATGTCATTGCATCACAGGGAAATTTCAGCAGAAAAAAACCCTTATATATATATATATATATATATATATATATATATATATATATATATATATATATATGTATATATTTGGCCAAAGGATTTTTGATACTAAAGTTAATGTTAATAACAATTGATATACCTCCAAAATCGTTTCTATTTTTGAAGGTTTCTGAATGTTCTCTCAAATCTTTTTATGAAACGAAATATACCACAATTAACATTTACTCCTAGAACTAATATTCAGAAAGACAAATGCATGCCATTTTCGAAGCGATTTGCCGTCCCTAGTATCACTTACGTAAATTAAGTTACACTTAACAATCAATCACTATCCAGCTATCCGCTCCGAACTTTCATTTGTTCTGACTTAGATTTTTCAATTGCGGTGTAACATTGTCGTACGGAACGTATTATTGAATGCTTTGGCTTTTATGTCCTTAAGAAATAGATTTGTTTGTCTCTATTAAGATTTGTACGTTCAGGCGACAAAGTTAACTCGAAGGTTAAATAACATTTGAAAAATGTGTACGTCATGGTAGGGGTTGTATGAAAAACCGTGCGCTTGTTACGGAGTTTGCTCAAGTGTAGTAATGTATGAAGAAACGAATCCGATGGCCATTAGGGGTGATATAAAATGGTAGTCATAAATAAATACTTCACCATCTAAAACCAATTTGTAGAAACATTTCGGGTGAAGAACTAGCCCAGAATCATTTTGGTAGTATCATGCAGGTCGGTTGATAGACACTAAGTGTACTGCGGCCAAAATAAATTTATAGCTTTCGACTCTGCTGATTCATTATTGAGTGTTTAATTCTCAGTGATAGAAGCAAGGTTGGTATTAGCAGTTTGAAATTAACCTAGGGATAATACCGGGAAAAATTTGGAATTTGTATGAATTTAAAGTCCGTTCCATAACTGAAGCAAACTGAAAGAAAACAAATTTTAATAAACAATCAAAATATAAACAACAAAATTGGAATAGATATCTGATTTCACTTTTTGAAATCCTTGCGCTTTTAATTACCTGAACACGAGCTTCACTTAGCCCAAGCCGTTGACTCAGCTCTTCTCGCATAAAGGCATCTGGATAATGTGTTTCATCGAAAAGCCTTTCCAGCTCATTTAGTTGCTCCAGCGTAAAGTTTGTTCGAGATCTACGTTGCTTATTATTATTGCTACTATTAGGACTAGTACTAGATGGATTTTGACTATCGCGAGCACTAACATTAGTTTGAACTAAAAAGTCTTTACTGTTGTTATTGTTTGAAATATTCGCCGAATTCACTGAAATGTTTCGCGGTGGTGAAGATGAAGCGTTGCTGTCACTTTTATTGATAAACCACGTACTAACATCCGAACGTTTTTCTGTAAAAGAAAAATAACTATTTTCACGAATTGCCTTGTTTTTATTCTGGGTTGATGGCTTTTGTTCTTGGTGGAAATGAAAGAAAAAACGTATTTCTATTTCATAAAATTTCAAATAGCTTCGTATGAAATCTACAGCGAGCACAAAAAATATTAAAGCAGGAGCTTCAGCAGGACTAATAATCTTAATTATGCGTATTATTTCCGGACAAAATATGAGATTCATAAATTTACAAACCAATATTCATGTCACAAACGAGATCTCTAGCACAAAAGAACCGCTAGAAACACTAATGTTCCATAGACAGTAGAGGAATCCTGAAGATTTTGAGTGCATTTTCTACCGCCCGTGCTTCTTATTACAGCCAACCTATTTCGAGGGCCATGTACCGCTTAGATCTCACGAATGCATTGAAAATCATAGAGTGGAAAGGCTTTCAGGATTACACCTTGCATGAAGTTCAAAATTAAGAAAAATCAAACACTTGTTACTTATATTCATTATCGATTCGTTATCTCACAAAACTTTGAAAGCAGCATCTCCTGTACCATAAGTGAAGAAAATGTTCAGTGGTTACAGCACTTTGCCAGCAATACAACCAAAAGTCTACAACAACTGATTCACATCAAAATTAGCCTACCCTATGAAACACGTTTTCATCCGGTGACTGCATTGAAAATTACAGAGACAGAAAGACGTTTGGGGTTGCCATCCGAAAAATTTCCTGAACTTGGAAAATTTAAGCAATGGTTACTTATTTACGATGTATATATTCGCCATCTGAATATTTAATGCTGGCATTTATTGATACGAAAATAGCAAAAACCTTTCCTAGCACCAAAACTTAACATTAAAGTCAACCTACTCAGCAAATTTTGTATTCATCCGATAATTGAATTGGAATCTATAGGGGTACAAAGAAATTTAGGGCTACCACCGGCAAAAGTTGCAAATTTTCAATATCATAATATTTGCTGTTCATCTTCACTATAAGATCATTACCATTTGAAGATTTATTGATAAAATTCCTTAGTAAAGAAATGACAAAACGATACAAAAACAACCATAGGCGGCAGCTCTATCATGATTTTTCGACCAGATTCCTATCAAATTTGGCCTAGAATAGAGTCCAATTTACCATATGAATTTCCTGTTAATTTCATGACTGCCATGGAAGTTATGAGGAAAAAAGCTATATTTTGCTAAGCGGTTTTCAAAATTAAAGACACAAAAACTACAATAGCTGGCGCTCCAACCTAATTTTTCAACCAAATGTGGCTTGAAGTAAGATTCAGCAACTGTGCGAATTTCGTCAAAACCTGGTGACTATATCGGCATTTATAGCAGTTAAGCAGTTTTTTCTCTTAGTTATTTCTCAAGATGGCACCACTGGCACAGGGTTGCCCATATTTCAAAGTCACTTCTGTCAGACTTGATTCATTTTAGAACCAATACATTCTGTCATTTTCAATTGGATCTGAGTATCGGACAGTAAGTTCCCGTGAACAGAAGCTTCTAATATTAAAAATAGATGTGAATTGGAGAAGGGTTGCAGTTCTCGCCCGATATGAAATATCAAAATTTTTAGCTTGCTTGTGTGTATAAAGCAGGAAATTCATATATGAGGTCCTTTTTTGGTTTTCGCTTTCAGTGCTTGCCGTAGCTACATGGTTGCCGTTCACTAGGCAGTAACTTAATAATTGCAAGATGTAATAAAAGTTTCATAATAATTTGATAACTATGTCAAAATTTATCGGCATCTAGCACACGTAGGGTTAAAAAAAAAATGCGAAACAGCATAATATCTATATTTAAAGAACGTTCCAAATTCATTTCCTAAACTTAGTTATTTGTTGTTATAAGGATACTGCAAATATCTTTAAAACGGCCGCCGTCAATACATAATAAGATGACCTGATAATTAATTAGATTTAATGCATACAGCACTCTAACTAATTATTCGAATCTGTAATATAATTGGTATAGCAAAACAGTACTTTTTTTCTATTTATTTGTGGAGGTACCCTAATTTGAGATAATTTGTAAATTGAAAATAATCAAACCATTTAGTAAACAAATGGATTTATTTATTTATTTATTTAACCAAGCAAGGTAACAAATACAATAAAAAATTTAGTTTTCTTGAAGCTAAATTACAATAATATTTCTTAATGTCAGCAGACTTTTTTTGCCTGGTTTTAAATCAATAAGAGAGTTATGAAGAAAGTAAATTAATTTGGTTTAAGAATTTAAAGCAGTATATAATTTTTTTTTTTTTGAATAAAGGTTTAGTGATAGAAGAGGAATAGTAGTTCGAACATTTTTTTAATATTTCGGAGCATCAATTTATTGGCTCCCTGTATCATAGGTGTGTGATGTTGATGGTAATTGAGGAGACGTGTGTGCTTAGTTTGTATTACAAGATTATTGAAAGTGATTTTATTACGAAGATATTCCTCGTTAGCCAGACCCCTAACCATATCAAAGACGAAGCATGAAAACCGCTCTGTTTATTCAAGTGATAATCGAAATTTAGAGTAGAGGTCTTGCGGGAAAAACTTATGGCATGGCATTTTTCAACGTTAAGAGTAAGTTTATTCTGCTCATACCATTGCACCAGTGACTGAAGTTTCAGCTGGAGAAAATTTGCATCTGATTCCGACTGAATAGGGTGATATATTTTCAGATCATCTGCATAAAAAAGGTGCGGAATGTCGGGTAACACCTCCGAGAGATCAGAAACAAAAACATTGAACAGAAGCGGCCCTAGATGGCTGCCTTGAGATACCCCAGATGAGACGGTAATTTTTTTGGAAAGACGGCCTTGGAATTTAACATATTGCGTTCGATCTCGAAGGTAACAATTCAACCAGTTTAGAAGGCTTCCTGAAATGCCAAATTTTTGGAGTTTATGCTCCAAAAAAGCCATGGTCAACGCGGTCAAAAGCTTTACTGAAGTCAGTGTATACATATAGTATCGATTTGATGCCCTTTTTCCATATTACAAAGCACATTTGAGACTATTACTATTAGGTTGGAGGTATTAGACCGGCCTTTTCTGAAGTCATATTGTTGCTCATTTAGGAGGGGATCAATGACGATTATAAGTTTGTCACAAAGAATTTTTTCAAACAGCTTAGGTATAGCTGACAAAATGACGATGCCTCTATAAGTTTCTACTGAGCGTTTGTCACCACTTTTAAGAATCGGCGTGATATGGGCTGATTTCCAGAAACGCGGAAATGTCCCTCATGAACCCTGTTGCATACTGATCACACTAAGTGCATTAGCGAGGTAAGCATTTTGACAGGATCAATGTTCTATCCTTCAAAGACTTAAGTTGCCATTTGAACGTCATTTAGAAATCAAAAATGCAAGCGGTTAGCTTCGTCTTTGTACATTTCACTCAACAAACCTGCTATTTGGCAGTTCTTTTTACTAATTAAAAATACGTCTTAAGCTCTTCCCACTGTGCCAAAATTCAAACAACAGTCAGTTTGGTAGCTTAGCTCGATAACGCGTCAGTCCGAAGCAGCGATCTGCTGCCCGCGGGTTCGAATCCCGCCGTGCCCATGACTGTATTTGTTCGTCTTGTGTTGTCTTAACAGCCGGCGACTGGGCATAATACCAGCACTCCATTAATTAAGTGCCACATTAAAAGCGACTAGGCATAACACTAGCGCTTTATAAAATAATAAATAAATGTGGTACTTAAAAAAAGTATAATAGAATAATTCATATCGGCTTCTCCCATAAGTGTGTCCCTACCGCCATCACTAAGCAAACGGGCAATTCTCTGAGCTTTGGCATTATTATAGAAAAAAAAAAGTTCTATAGACAGCCAGCGAGTATCACAAGCTTTGAAGATTTTTATAGGTTCTTCCCCGCATTTAATTTGATTGCGTATTTCTTTATATTGCTGTTGACGCTTCGATGACCACTTATAAGTTTCCCTTATCATGAACTCAATATGTTTTGTGATAGTTTGCCGCGATGCAAGACTAATGGCTAATTGGAGAGAATGGCAAATGCATGTAATGAGGACTAAATTGGGCAAATTGTATTGCGTTTTGAGAATTATGTAAACGCTATTGTGTCGCCATGTCATTACGGCAGCGTTATCATTTCCAAGTTCCTCCAATTTATATAGACGTAAATTATGAGCTTGTATAGGTAATTTACCAAATATGAGACGAGGCTATTAGCATCAGCAGGCTTTACAGGCTTAAGTGATAAAAACCCAGACACAATGGTATCCTGTGCCTCACCAAAATACCTAACAATTATTCCCATAAATTTAGTGATACCGCAGGACAACAATGTTTATTTAATTTCGAATTATTCCCATTATTTCTGTTGCAGCCGTACAAATATACCTGAATTCTAAAATTAGACATGATTAAAGAAAAGTGTAGTAGAACAATTTCTTTTTGATAAAGGTTTTGAAGTTTATTGCCATTTAAACACTCTTCAATCGGGTTTTTTTTTGTTCGTACAAATCACAACATTCTTGATTTGAAGCAATTTAAAAAATCAAATTTTACTAAACCGTTTTAGTAAATCAAATTTGCGACTAAACAGTGAACTGGACCCAAAAAATAATAAATTGTGTACACATCAGATCCAACCCTTCGTTCCATTACTACTTCCTCGACTTGCTTCTCAGAGTGGGGTGCTAATGAAATTATTCATGTTTATTTGTCCGGTGGGAAATGAAGACATCCCCATCTTGCATTAATCTAATTGGATGAGCATTTCACGTAGTTTAGACAAGTAAGTAACACTTGCTTGGTATATTAAACGACGACGCAAATAATATTGATTCATGTTATCCGGGATGATGCTGCAAGGATTCATTTGTACTTGTAACTTGCGCGAATCGAGCAATTACCACCATTCTATCATTTTGCTCGGCCATAAATTTTATTCGTCGGTGAAATGCTGACACTAATGGCGTCATTATCGCATTTATCAAAATTACAAGTACATTAGGACATTTTCATTGGATTTCGTTGCCATAATATATAAAATTTCAAAAGGAACGAACGAGAATTCATATAAAATTAATCAATTGCAGGTTTTTTGATTTAAATAAGCATTAGTGTTCACGTATGTATTAACATTTATGGTCTGTTTTAACAGCAAGCTCTAAATAAGTGCAAAATTCGCTTCAATCAACAGTCAAATCGACATTTCAATATAATTTAAGCTATATAAGAGACACCGTTGCAGGAAGTAATGGAAACGAGCAATTCTGCTCCCGGTTGTACGAAAGTAATCAACTATTCTCAAAAGTACTCTTAAATTTATCTCGAAATCCAAAAGGCTCTTATAGGCTGTCTAGCAAACATTATTGGAAACATTGAAACTCGAAATCGCGCCAAAGAGCACTTAGAAACATTTTCTTTAATATTCAAAATGTATTTCCTCGATATTATTTTCTATACAATCGGTTTAAACCATTCATTCAATTAGGTTCAGACTGAACGGTATCAAAGCCATTCACTCTCTTTCCCTGAAAAGGCCTGTGCTCAATTGAGTTTAATAGTTATCCCGCCATCATGGCCATTCAATTTTCAAGCAATAGCAATAGTGATACTTTTTACTTTATAGTAATTTCGTTTACTGCAATAAAGTCTAGTCAATGCTGTAGTAGAGTTACTCGTAAAATTTTAGGTGTCAATCAGACCAGACTTATTATAAAACGGATATTGAAGTATATTTATTTAGTTCAACTTCTATTTTACAGTTAAGCTTCGGATGGTAAATCGGATAGATTAAAAAGTAAATAATGAACAGTCAAGCCGTGATAAGCTGCACGAGTAGTTAGAAGCAAATATTAAGAAACAATTTGATTCTTAACCCTGGAATGGTACGGTAAATTTTTGGATGATTTTAGGTACATGTTTTTACTGAAAAGTTGGCAACAATAGTATTATGTACATTTTTTATTTTATCATTAGACTTGCAAAGATTATATAGCTTCTAGCCTCATGGCAGTCGGAGTGGCCAACTGGCTGGTGCACGACGAAATATATACCCTATGTGAGTAAAATTTACTCATCGGTACCATTCTAGGGTTGAGTAAAGCTATGGAATGTGGAAGACCACGCTAGTCCTACAAAAACGTAAAAAAAACCTATAACAGGCGTGTCAGGGGTCAATGACAAGTGCCAGTATTTCAGTTTTCTCCACTGTCCTATGTTATCTAACCTTAGTTCCAAGCTTTTGTTACTTGAAGCTAATTACCAAAAGTAGGCAGGACATTTTTTTCCCAAATTTCCATTTGTCATAGCTTCTGACAGAAACATTGGATCATCGCGAAGTTCGCAGAGTATATTGGTGTTAACTCAAGCTATACATGACTAGAACTATACATGAGTGTGGGGGAGCCCTGTAGCTACGGCAGGCACGTGAGAAAAATCCTTCAAATTATCGACCCTCCTGATAAATTTTCGCTGATTTTAGAGAAGGAGGAGAACTGTACTTTTTAACGGGTGTCTGCGAATGGTGCAGGATTATGTGAGATTCTTACTCACTTAAAAACAATGACTGATCAGCTGCGATGATTTAAGCCGGAATCGCTTTTTCGTTACTTCAACTCGGCCGTGCCACCAGCTACTTTCGTTCTATCAAGAACCATATTTAGCAACATATTTAGCATATTTACTTCTCATATGCGAAAACATGTATCAAAGCGGCCTCTGAAAGGGGCGTCTCCGGCGTCGTAGAGCCGATTGCGGACAAGGGCGCTCACGCTCACTTCTGAGGCAGATGCACTTGAAAAAATTGTGCATTGCATCATCGACTTTCTCTGTGCAGGTTTGCAGTATTCCGCGCTGACTTTCCCCATTCTATGACGGTATTTTGGCGGTCAGTCGTTAAACCAATAGGAGGAGAAACATGTAGTATATGCAAATATACACGTGCCGCAACTATTCGGACTGGTGAAAGTGTGATCTTCAACCTCCTCGCAGTGACCGCTGGTAACAGTCCCCCCAGAAGGGAGAGTTGGCTACGAACTTACACTTTTCACAAGAAAACACAGGGTGCCCGCTATCGCCACGCCTAGCCTCAACGGAATAACATTGCAACTTGTTGGTTGTTGGTATTTGGGCCTTACATACGCAGCAGTTTTCGCGGGCCAATCTGCCTACTCCAATACCTGGAGTCTTAAACCTAGGGTGGCCTACTACATATCATGATACAATGAAAACAAGGTAGTCTATTCCGAGTACCAAAATGCGTTCGTTCTGCGCTGGTGACAACTGTGAAAGATCGAAGTAAATATGCATTGAGAAATGATGCTTTAATGAGATACATATGCAATGCGAATTTTCGCAGTGCGAAATTTCGCAGTGTGAATTTTCGCAGTGCGAATATTCGCAGTGCGAAATTTCGCAGTGCATATGTATCTCATTAAAGTATCATTTCTCAATGCATATTTGCATCGATTACCTTACCGGGCTGGATAAATCCGCATCCTTACATCAACTTTATTAATTTTTTCGCTCATGATCAATTTCCTTTCGGTGATGATTCAAATACTTATTTCTGTGTTAATAAAGCATTTTCATAATGTGCGGTGCTAATAACAAAATACAAATCTTGTTTCCAACTGTTCCGACATTATCAAAACGTAGCTCACAAAGAACCGCAATTATCAGAATTACTATATATCAATCACATCATAGTTTCTCAGTACATATTTGTATCTATTACCTTATCGGGCTTGATGAATCTGCAACCCAACATCACACTTACATACAACTAGCATCGTACCCAAAAGAAAACTCTAAATTATTCGTTGTCGTGAGTGGATTTAATATCTACTCCGGAAATATAAGCTATTGAGTTTTTCATCATTGTGCTTTGAACAACTGCTTTTTCCTTGCGGGTTTCTAGGACATTTAAAAGCACAGACCAACCATTTAAACCTCATCATCAAATTCGAAATATCGCTTCATGAACACCCCAAACGCCCTCCTTGAAAATGCCCAATTTTACATTGGCTTAAAGGCAAATCACTCACAGTTGTCACCAGTGCGAGAATGGGATAGTGAGCGACATGCGCAAAGGATTACCTTGTATTCATTGTATCATATACATATTCACATGTGTAGTGAGGCCGTTTTTCGTGTATGGAGCGATCGTGGAATGGAAGGCAATGGAGAATAAAACCGATATCAAGGAGCTAACAAGACTGCAAAGTTTACTTTGCATATGTATTACGGGCGCTTTAAGAACCGCCCCAACGGCTGGGTTGGAAATGATTCTGGGACTTATGTCCGTGAATTGATTCATCCTTAGAAGCGCAAGCTTAGCGGCAAAACGCTCTAAAAATTCCGCCATGTGGAATGATTCAAATCAGTGGGGCCACAGCAGTATTCTTACAGAATGCCGTCAAAGATTTAGGCTCGTTGCAGAAGGCACGGACCACATGAGCAAAATAATACATCTTGGCAGGGATTTCCAGGTCAAGATACCCACAAGAATAGACTGGAAGGAAAAGGGAGCTACCGCCGATGGTGGCGTCTGCATATACACGGATGGGTCAAAGACGGACATAGGAGTTGGCTCGGGTGTGTTTTCTACGAATTTGAGTCTTAACCTGTGGTGTAGACTGTCGGACCATGTTACTGTCTTTCAATCTGAAGTACATGCTATACGCATGAAAATTGAGTCCATTAGCGGAACATCAACCATACCAACGACGATTTGCGTCGACAGCAGAGCATCCATTCTCGCTCTTGTGTCTTACAGATGTTCTTCAAAAACTGTTAACGCTTGCAGAGTGGCTCTCAATGAAAAGACAAGGCATATTCCTATCCGGATGATGTGGGTGCCCGGGCATAGTAGAATCAAAGGCCACAAAAAAGCCGATGAGTTGGCGAGGAAAGGTTCAGGAGCTATATTGTCTGGCCCTAAATAATAAACACCTGAAGATTTTTGGTTCTTACCACTTTCAAGAGTTAACAGAGGTGGCTAGTAACAATGCCTCCTAGATGTACAGGCCGTCAGGCTACGTAATCGTTCTCACTGTGACGTCATTGCAGTAGGCCATGTTGACATTTCCACGAGGCAGTGCCGACACACACGGAGATTTCACTTGCGGTTTTTAAGCTAAAATATGATTAAAACGTTAGTTTTTTGTGCGTGGACGCGTTGTAGTGTTAATATTTAGTTATAACTTGCATTTTGTGTCAATCAACCGTTAATGCACCGCATTAACTTGTGTTTTAGCTGTTCACTAGCACTGTTCCCCGGATCTCACTTTGTTTTCACTTTACTCACTTTAACACAACCCGTACAATTAACATTTTCCCGCGGACGTCCCATAAGACTATGTGTGTTTTTCGCGACATTTTGGCCTACTGCTCTGACGTCATCATTCTGCATTACGGCCCGTACTTCTAGGAGGCATTGCTAGTACCGTCGCGTTGAGGCAGCTGATTCAGTTTGGCGAAGCGGTCACTTGGTAGCTTTAACAAGCCAGCGGAGAGGGGTAAATGGGCCCAAACTGATAGCCTAATGCTTGCCGCGTACCCGGCAATCCTCTTTACTTACCTAACCTAACCTATGACGGTATTTCCTAAGGTAGCCCTGACTTGATAGAAATTGGCTCAGTTAGAAATGTATTTAATCATGGTCACGGCTGAGCCAAGGTTTTATTACGAGGTTGAGCCTAGTTATCCATGCTTCCATTATGCTTGTAGCCCAGTGTGCTTCCGAAAAAAAAAGGGCACAGGGACTGGACTGGACTCACCCGAGAATCGACTCTTGTGCTGCTTTGGCAGTAATATTTTTGTTGGCAGTTTTTTTTTTCAGATAATCTCGAGCCATCGATAAAAATAGTCATCTAACTGAGAATGCCATTCAACGATCAATTGAATATTTGTTCATCTCGATTATTTAAAACCATCCCGAAAATTCAGTGTTACTAAAAATACGATCGGTCTGGCCTGGTGACATGCGGCGTCGGCCCACTCTGCTGCACCGATTATTTCGTGAATGGCTTTTTTTGACGAGTGACCATTACGGAGCTCATGTTGATTTTCTGAAAGGCTACTGGCTATTCGTATTGCTGCATGTAGTCGTAGCTTCAAGAGCACTTCAAAGAGTTTCCCCTCCATATCAAGAGTACAAAGAGGTATTTACGTTGATTGTGTGAAAGGGCCATCCTTTCCTTTTGCGATCACTGCCAATCGCACTATTTTCTAGCGTGATGGAAAAGGTCTGTTCACGTACTACGATTAATTGCAATGAAGCCGTTTTTGCACTCCGTTTTACTGAAAACTGAAAATTTTCCCTCTTTCAGTAAATTTCAGCCAAAATTGTCAAACGGTTTTTGGCGTAATGTTATTATGAAGAACGAATATTTTTCTGACGATAATTTATCACCGCTTAGGATGACTTTATAATCACTATTGTTCTCCCAAAAACCGACAATTGACACTTTTGTTTGTCAAATGTCAGGAAATCCAATGAGAGCGTTTTCGGACTTTTCGTGAATTTCCAAACTCCTAAAGTCCTCTCCTTTTCATCAATCGACCTAAAGCATTGGCTTACGGTAAACATCAGGGCGTAATGGTGTGCTGAATGCCATGATGAAGGAGCAAATCCTCAAGAGATTTAGAAGTGAGTTGCATAACCCTGTCGGAATTTCACAAACTCCGGGTCGCTATTTGGCAGAAAGATCTCGTTCTTGAGAAACCTAATGATCGCTTTTGATGTGGCGTTGGGCATTGCCTTAAGCCCCATAAACTTGCTGAAATCGTCCAGCACTACAAGCAGCTGAGCATTGCCTGTTTTCGAACGAAGGTATGGACTCATGAAATTGATGAACAGCCTTTGCAATCGCTGATTCCCCATCAGTAGTCGGTCTGGAGTCTTGACCTGCTTGCGAAAGGTGCAGGAGCAAATGTCATCTTTAACCTATTTCCTCAACTGCAGCCAACAATAATACCTTTGCTGCAGCTCCAAAGTCTTCTGAATTCCACAATCAGATCCCCTAGGGTCATCATATGCTTTGGCTTCGGTATGCTGTATCAGCTAGTATTTCTGCAAGCATGTAGTACTCAAGCAAGTGACCTATTACTAACTTGTCGCCATACATATCAGTACACCTTAGCTTAGCTTCAGATGCCAAATGTTTTGTCAAAAAAGACCTACACAGTTGCTTGTGATAGCTGTTAGGCTTTTTAATCCGTTCGGTGCAACAAGGTTGTGATAACATTCAGTGCGGCTTATCTTAGAGTGGCCAGCAGATGGAGAGCAGAACATAGCTAAAAGAACAAAAAAATAATAACAAACGACGAAAAGCAAAATTATAAATCAAATTTTACAGCGAAAATAGTTAATAAAATAGCGCGCTCAACTTAACTGATGCGTTCACCTAGCTCTGAATAGGTACCTAGTTCAGGGTTAAAGTGAGTCGTTGAACTAATCACTCCACACTCGTATTTACATTGATTGTAAATTTGTGATGAAGCTCTCTATCAGCTTCAACTCCTAGACCCAACAAGAGTTGTCGTGGGATTACTTTTATATTAGAGAGATAAATTCGTTATCTGTATGTGTTATTTGTATTAAAGAGATTTTGAGTTTTTGGTGGAAGATCAGAAGAACACCACCTCCGCCAGGAGCGTCAGCAAAATTTCCATCACTATCTGAGCGAAAAATTGTACATTCCAAATTAAGAATTTCAGTTTCGGTCGGTACACGCGGTCAATAGTGCTCCGGCGTTTTTTAATTGCAATATCTCATTAACTGGAAGGGATTTCATCGAAAATTCATAGTAGGGAGGTATCACTTTAGAGTTACACCTCCTTGATAAACTGAAAATACGTTGGAATGCCAACATGGCCACCTCCAGCAACTAGTTTGATATTCTCTCCGATATAGAAAATAATGAAACTCCATCACATAATGAAGACCAGCAAAAAATAAATTTAGACAAAACTCCCCCTATAGTATTTCCTAGTTTGTCAGGAAAACATTAACCGAAAACCATATCCAGAACATTTACATAAAGAACATTTCGATAGAAAAAAGGTTTCACTTAAACAGTGCTGTCGTTAACGATAATTTTAAGCAATATCGTGCTGCAAAAAAAAAACACTTTTTCATTTCCCGCCCAAACAATCAAAGGTCCGTGAAAATTGTTTTATTAGGTCTTGATCAATTATTAAATATTTTAAAAAAGAATTTTTTTTTAAAAAGAATTATTAAAAACTAAACATAGCGTTTAATGTGTCGGCATAAGAAACTCAAACCCGCAAATAGACGATACGCCGAGCAAACGATGTGTGAATATACCTGTATATTGTATTTCAATCGTGGCACAGCGAAATTTGCAGACTTAAAGAAAATTAAAGCTATCGAGTGCCAAATCGATCATTGGAGCTATTATTCCCAAACAAAAAGCGGTCCGACTCTATGTAGAAACTATATGGACCAGCTATATGGACATGGCTAAAGTTTCCGCAATCTTTCTCCCAGCTGCATGACTTATGGTGGTGTATATATCACGCGAGTTGCCCTGCAATTCGAGATAATGACATTGTTTGTACCAATTGCAAAAAACAGCACTTATCGAATGATACAACCTGCGAACCGTGCCCGAAATACTACTCAGGGTAAAAAAACGGGAATACTTCTTTGCTCAATGCGCATTCATTTCCACTCTTACCGACAGCGCGAAAGGAATAAAATCATTCATATAACTAATGAATGGTATTCAGACAACAACGTCCTGTCGACTCCTCTAGCAGCCCCCCATATCGTGTAGCAATGCACTGTGATCAAATGCGAACAACCTGTTTACTTTCGATTCACTATCAGCCGAACTTATAGGAAGCTGGCGACATGCGTAGCCAGACAACAATAATTCAATGTCATCCTTAGTGTTGCAACTAGGATTCTGTATGAATAAGCAATCAGCTTTGAATATTATACTCTGCAATGCCCAAAACATATATACGTAACAAGAGGACCGAACTCTTCGATTTTGCCATGCGTAATACTGAAAAATTAATTTTGCTGCCAAAAACCTAGTTGAAACCTACCGATAAACTCTCTCACCCATTGTATCGTATCTATAGAAAAGATAGGCAAAATGTACGAGGCGTTGGTGTAGTTTTTTTCACACAAAAGCAGTAGCCATGAAATTCTATCTAGCATAGAGTCTAAAGTCATAGAAAATCCGGCTATCTATTTACCTAATTCGAAAACGCATACCGTAGCAGGTGTTTTACGCACGAAATTGAACAAAATAATATTAGACTTTTTTGCTGAAGACTCGAAAAAAGCTGTCTACAAAATTAGAGAATTTTTTAATCTGTGGTGTCTTGAACTCTCGTCATCTCTGTAAAGGCAAATTCAGTGGGTAAAATGCTACTCGACTTAACCTTGCACAAAGAACTTGTGCATTAATTTCCCTTCCGAGCCACCATGCTACCATTCTTCTAGTAGACCATCAACGCTTGATGGCTTGCGGACTAGTACATTGCAAAAATTAATAAATTTGCTTCTTGGATTCCGAAAATATTGATTTTCTGGCTCAAGCAGAAGCTGATTCATTCAGCGACTGAATCGTGTCTACATCCCTTCGGATACATATGTGAAATATGATTCTCCAAGAACCAGTTTTTCAAGTTGTATTTTCGTGTAAGGATTTTCTATGAAAAGCTATGAAATACTTCATGAAATTTAATAATAAAAAGCTCCACCCATGTATTTTTATTTCACAAATTCTATCTCATATTAATGTTATAGTTCTACCATTACGTCTCTACTTGGATATGTATTCCTATTAAGTCTACGAAATAATTTTAGCAAAACACTTACCATTTGCACCATCCTTATCGATTCGGTTCTCGCAGCCTTTTCCCTCCGAATTATTTTCGAATTCATTTTTTATCTTGTCTTCTTGGTTTTCTAGCTGTTTCCTAGATTTCTTCACATCACCAGTCACCTCTTTGACGGGACGTGATCTTACTGTCACAGTAGTCTGTTCGGCGTTTGTGTTACGCTCAGGCATCAAGTTGATGGCTTCACACCGTTTCGGGCTATCATCTGAAGTTGAGAGGTCAATACATAAAACTCCAAGTTTATGAGAAAAATCAAACCTTCCAATTTCCTATGAGGTGAATCCGAAATAAGCCAATTACGTGTTCTATGTCTATTTTCTTTTTCGAATTTCTTTACAAGAGACAAGGGTTGGTCTGCTGAAAGGTTATTATTGTTGGCCTGATCCTCAGTGGCTGATAAGTCTGTGATATTAATGTCAACGGAATCATCATGATAATCTGTATCGCTGCCACCGTGAAGCGACAGAATTTCCGATGTTTCAATCGACCTATTCGCTTTGTCAATGTCCTTAATTGACATGTTAAGTACATCAATTACTCCATTGTTGTTATATTCAAAGGACTTAGTGACAAACTGAGCGAGCTGCTCCATCTTATAAATCGTCATGTAACACTGAACGCGTATGAAACTTAAATCAAATTTCCTTGCTTCCATAAATTCACAAAATTTCATTGGATTTTATATCATCTTGGTATAAAAGAAATGTTTAATTTGATATGGTTACCGAACGCATAATGCATGTGCTTCCGAACCGTAGTTTTTGTGTCATATAAAATTGGTTAACGCTGTATAGTTGCCGAGTCTACTTTTTACATATGGTGCAAATTATAATTTTCATTGGCAGTGTGGAATACTACATAATAGGGGCGGCTCGTTGTTAGATGCAAAGGTAGCAGTGCTTCCCTTGCTAAAGATTTCTTACACAAGGAAAGCATAAATTAACAATATATGTATGCTGAAATTCCAAACAATTTTTTTTTATGCGGCAAATATTCGAAATAAAAAAAAAACCTTACAAAACTCCATTAATGCTATATGCGAAATAGTTTATAATAGGGGTTGGACAAGCCGGAGCCCGTGCCCCGGGCGGCAGAGTCAAAGGGCGGCAAATTCAACCTTAGCAGACGAATACACCACTCAGCACTACTTGGCGATGACTGAGACGCGCAGTATAGTAAAATGATAAATATAAGTAAAAATTGTTTATTTCGGAAAACTAACACTGTGGATCCGTAGTGTGTTACACTTAAAAAAAAGTTTGGTTGAATTTTACCCTTATAATAGTAGGAAACTGGTTTCCTACTATTAAAGATGTAAATTTACAAAAATGCGTAAAAAGAATATTTATTTCACGACCAAATCGTGTAATTTTACCCTAAATAATGATGCAATTTTATGGCCTTGGCGCAAAGGTGAATCGCAAACTAGTAAACTAGTTTTGCTTCAATTTACAAAAAGCTGTGTATTATTCAGCTGATATGACGTAAAACCAAAAAATGCACATCGAATGCGTAAAAAAATTTGTGATTCGTTATTTTAAACGAAAAAATGAATATATTTCCTATTATCAAAGTATTAATTATAGACCCACTTTTTAGAGTGTAGTTAGGCTTATAGTAGGTTATTATCAATAAAAACACAAAGCACTTTAAATATAAACCTAAATCGTCGAGGGCGATTAAGGAAACGAGCTGGTTTCCGTACAAGGCACCTTCATAGTGGTGAAGTGAACCTATCAGCTATAGTCTTTAGAATGCTGTTGTTCTATGGATCAGGGATAGAGTTTTATTGCGAATGGCGGCTGCAAAACCATCATTCTGGTTCTCCAAAAACATCTAATCATCATCATAAAGATATTATTATTATATATTGGGCGCGAAAGGTGTCCATCGATCTTTTGGCATATCTGACCCACAGGTTCCCTGTGTAAAAGCTCTGGCAATATGCCTGGAAAAGCCTTACCTTAACTTGCTTAGTACAACAGGAAAATCTGCGAGCCAACATATTACCTCTGACTGCCAAAGCCTTGCGCTTCCTTTCAATATCAGCATAGTCTTTAAGATCGTTGACATGGCAATGATATACCCTATAGTACTTTAAGCACATAAATTATTCTCTTCGGGGCACGTAGGCATAGATAAGACAATAATCGCACTCGCCCGGTGTCCGCGAAACTCACGGTCGCGCGGCGGCTGGTTCAGTGGCAGTGTGCAAATGAAACGCACTCACATTTGAGGGCAGTTAGCGTCCTTTGGAAAGGGATGCAGCTATATTTAGACAGGTATATTGTTATGGATGCTGCATTGTATCTATCAACAAATTGTCTTTCTTTTCATGGGTCCCAACCACACAATGCTCTCAACCTCATCACACAATGCTCTCAGCCTGGTCAAGGAAACTTCTTGAATTTAATTTTCCTACTCTTCAAACAGAATTCAACTCTTAAGTTTCAATGAAAAAACTTAAAAAAGGGACAAATATCACATTTATCAAAGACAATACACGATGACATTATTGGCATAATGGCAAAAACAATTAGAAATAGCATTCTAAACTACATCAAAGAAGCCAAATACTACACAATAATGTTCCTCTGCACTCCAGATAATTCACTAGGTAAAATATACTGGTGATGTGTGTGAAATAAAAGCAAGTTTTATTGATTTCATAGAAGTTACTGGAAAGACAGGAAAGTCTTAAATCTTGCCGGTGTCCATTCTGCCTCATCATGCCCGGAAGCAATAAACCTATATGGAGTAATTCAAAAAGTATATTACTTTTTTGTCGGTTCCACTACTCGGTGGGATACTATGAAAAAATATGTTAAAACCAATTTTAAAGGAAGCAATCAGACAAGATGGTCAGCGAAACATGTCACTGTGAAAGCCTTCGTGAATAATTCGCTGGAAGTGGTGAAATGCTTGAAGGAAGTTGAGCAAACTTCTCATTGTCCGGGAGCAAAGTACAAGGCAGGCCATCTCTTAAGTGCTTTAAATAATTTTAAATTTATTCTGAACTTGACGATTTGGGCAAATATTCTCCGCAAAATCAATAGTAAAAAAGTAAATATCGAAATTCAAAAGGAAGATATAATCCTCGTGCGTTCCAATGGATGGCCCCATGAAAATTTCGCAAAAAATGAGAGAAAATTCAATTGAATATTGGATAGAGGAATCTAAAGAAGTTGCTGGAAAAAATGGCTTTGAACCTATTCTGCCAAATAAACAAATTCCAAGGTGCAACAAACAATTTGTTGAGATGTCTGATGAATTACGAAGACTTCAGCCTGTTCAACTCTTTGCTAAGGCTACAATGATGGAATTTGATCGAATCTTATCGGAAATTAAAAAGAGGTTTGATAGTGCTACCACGTTCAATTTGAATTTTGCATTTTTCAATGGTACTGAAACCTTGAATAAGTCAAATAAAAAACTACAGAAGCATGGAGCAGACCTTGGACGAAAACACGAGCAAGATTTAAACACAGTTGAATTCTGCTAGGAACTCCATGTTTTTAATAAGCAAACTCCACTTTTATTTGGAGATATAAAAAATGCTAGGGCTTTCAATCTTTTGCAACAGATCTATATGCATCGTTTGCAGGATGCTTTTCCTAATACTTGTATTGCTCTGTAAGTTTACACTATGCTTCCTACTACATCCGCAAGTTGCGAGCGATGTTTTAGCAAACTTAAATTTATTAAAAATTATCTACGATTGTCGATAAGCCAGGAACGTTTGTCGAGTCTCGCAATATTAGCAATACAAAATCGAACTGCTCATGAGATTAATTTTGACAGGGCCATAGATTTGTTTGCAGAACAAAAGACTCGAAGATTAAAGTTGTAACTTCAATGTGCATAATAATAATTACTTTTAACCTCATATTTTATTTCAGACCCTATCCTGTCCTATCTTAACTAAAATATCGGTCCGACATGATCATGTATTTTTGGAAAAAATATATGTATGCTTAACAGAGAAAGAGCAGCGCCAGACCGGTGGTTGTGGCGTTCTTTGGGGGAGGCCTATGCCCATCAGTGCGCGGATTATGGCTGAAATGATGATGATAAAGATAAAAATATAGGTGGGCGGGGGCGGCATTTTTCAGTTTTTGTCCCGCCTCCAAAAAAATCAAGATCCGGGGCCGTGAAAAGTTGCTTAGAAGTTGCTTTCACTTTGAAAATGCAGATGGAATTGACACTTATCTCCAATCATTTCACACCAATTTAGTATGTGGAGCTCATTCTTTCGAGCTAAAAAGTGACATTTGGTGTTTGAATGTGAAAATTGAATTGTGCAAATGTCTTTTCAATAACAAATTGATCGAAAATTTAAATTCTTGACATTTTATCCGTCAGAAATGAGCAGTGTCTCCGCTTTTCTCCATTGCCGAAATTTTTGCTTGAAAGAATGACCAGATAATGGAGATTTGTCCAAATTTAGCTTCATTATTAACTCAGTGCGTCAAAACCTCAAGGATATCCTACCATTTATAGCCAGAACGCATAGTTTATTGCGGCGTATTGAAATATGATTTTGCCTCAATGCACATTTTAATGATGTGTGCATGCATACATCTTATAACAAGAATTACACAATTAATTGGACGCCTAAGCTAAGGATGTTTTTTGTATGTATGACTATTAGTCCAGTAACCGTGTTGTCTAAAAGTATAGGTACATAGCGTCAAATCCGGTCGATCTGTTTTTTGCTGACTTGCTTTTGGTATTGTCCCAATGAATAACCTAAATTTGCGACCTCAAGCGCCGAACGCAACCTAGACAAAATCGCGAAAAATCGAGAAATTTTCGATTTATATTCGTGTTGGCCAATTTACACCATAAAGATCTTGTTTTATGACACTGTAGACCCGATAGTTTCCAAGATAAAGCCTTTCAAAGTTTTTAAATTTTGAAATTTTTAGCAAAAAAATAATATAAGAGCATGTGGGAAAGCCATCCGCGTTCTGGAATACGGTTATTTTTACGGACGAGTCCAAGTTTAACATTTTTGGCTCCGACGGAATGTCATATGTCTGGCGCAAGGCAAACACTGAGCTAAACAAGGAGAACCTCAAAGCTACTGTGAAGCATGGTGGTGGTAATGTGATAGTTTGGGCCTGCATGTCCGCAGCCGGAGTCAGAAATTTAAAGTTTATTGAGGAAACAAAGGACCAAACAAAGTACCTTGATGTACTCAAAAACAATTTGCTGCAAAGCACTGAAAAACTGGGTGTTAGCAACCAATTTCGGTTGTACCAAGACAATGATCCAAAGCACAAGTCGGGAATTGTGCAGTCCTGGCCAATTTGGGATTGCCCTCATTCAATGTCTCCGCCGGCACAGTCACCAGATATGAGCGTCATTGAGAATCTGTGAACTTTGTTGGATAACAACATTAGAAAACACAAGATTTCTAATAAACAAGACCTGAAGCACTGCTAGAAGAATGGCAAAAAATTACACCTGACCTCACAAAAAAACTCGTTGACTCAATGCCGAATAGGCTCCAGGCTCTGCTTAAGGCTAACGGCTATCAAACGAAGTATTGAAATCAACTGGAAACCTCATAATTCACAACAATTTTAATGCTTAATCAAACTGTATCAAGTAAGCTGGGACATGATATTTGTTATTACTTTTAGTTTTTTGTTTTTTAAGATGTAAAGCAGCAACTTTGTAACAAATATAAACTTGTTTAATAAACAACAAACATTTTTCTTCAAAATGGTGTTCAAATTTTTTTGATATTGTTATTATGTTTTGAGTTATTGCAACCTAATTTTGTCTGATGCGAATCAGTGGATGCTTTCGAAAGCACTTAGTTAAAATTAAAGGAGTACCTCAAAATTCATCAAAACGCTCACCGCCGCCAAAAGATTTAAGATATCTGAATTTTAGCAAGTCGTGGACCTACCTACTATACCTTATGATCAAAAAAGAACCGGAATTTTAATTTTAAAATTCCCGCGCTTGTCCAATCGGTAAACTTTTATTCTCTCAACGTTGGCAACACTTTTATACACATTCTGTCAAATTTTGACGCATATCGTACGATTAGTTTTTGTTTGGCGTCTATACAAAGAAGTTGAAAAATTTTCGTGTGGCGATTTTTATAATGGATGAAAATTTAGAACAACGTGCGTGCATCAAATTTTGTGTTGCAAATGGATTTAAGTGTTCCGAAACGTTGAAAATGTTAGAAAAGGCCTTTGGTGAATCGTGTCTAGGAAAAACACAGGCATACGAGTGGTATAGACGGTTCAAAGGTGGTCGTACAAGCTTGGATCATGATGAGATCCCTGGCCGCCCAACAACATCTGTTACTGAAGAAAACATTGAATCGGCGAAGCAAATCGTGTTGCAAAATCGTTCTGTACCAATTAGAGAGATTGCTGTGTTGTTGGGCATCTCTTATGGATCAGCCGAACACATTTTAACTGATGTTTTGGGTTTGAAACGCGTCGCTTCTCGGCTGGTGCCAAAAAAGCTGAATTTCATTCAAAAACAGCGTCGTGTTGATGTGGCCAAAGAGATGATTTCCAACGCAGATAGTGACCCCACATTTATCGAACGCATCATAACTGGTGATGAGACATGGGTCTATGAATTTGACATGCCCACCGAACAACAATCGACCGAATGGCGCTTCGAAGGCGAGTCGAAACCGAAGAAAGAACGCCAAAGTCGGTCGAAAATGAAGGTTATGCTGATTGTTTTCTTCGATATTCGTGGTGTGGTGCACTATGAATTCGTTCCGGACGGTCAAACGGTCAATAAGGAATATTATTTGGCCGTTATGCGTCGTTTGCGTGAGGCCATTCGCAAAAAAAGGCCAGACTTATGGAAGGAAAACTCATGGATTTTACACCACGATAATGCGGCGGCTCACACAGCGTTGGTTGTGTCGCAGTTTTTGGCCAAAAACTCAACCAATATCATCAACCAAGCACCGTACTCTCCAGATATGGCCCCGTGTGACTTTTTCCTCTTCCCCAGACTCAAATTGCCATTGCGGGGAACGCGTTTTCAGACCATAGAGGCCATAAAAGAGAATTCGCTGCGTCAACTAAAGGCCATACCTTCGGCAGCCTATAAAACTTGTATGGAAAATTGGATCAAGCGTTGGCATGCATGTATTGCCGCAGGAGGAGAGTACTTTGAAGGCGATAATAAAGAAAATTATTAAAAATTGAAATTTTGCGTTTTTTAATAAAATTCCGGTTCTTTTTTGATCATAAGGTATATGTACATCTACGTTCTCCGAAAGTTTCAGCTCAATCGAATCGGCCACTCCAGAGATTATCTCCCTTAATCATTTTGATGATATATATATATATATATATATATATATATATATATATATATATATTATATATATTTTCTTCGAAAATTATTAAAAATTCAATTTTACTCATCCCACAAAAACAATTCAATTTGATTCTGCCCTCGGAGGCTTATTCAGCAAAACGATCCAGTTTCCCGTATCAAATATTATCTGCTTTGATAAGCGTTGTCTATACGTTGGGATGTTAAAATTTAACTAACGTAAGTGGTCACATCAGTTCGGTATGCACTATAAGCTGATGTCTGATGAGAATCAGGGAATACTTTCGAGACCACATAGTGAAAAAAATTTCAATATTAATCATCCCACAAAGACAATTCCACTAAAAATAAAATACCTAAATTATCTAAAACGCGGATAATTTCGCTTTTACTTTTCTTTTTGAGTCCCCGCCAACTTTGTGCATTTTATAGGTTGAGTAAAGCAAAAAATTGCAGCACGCATCTAACCTCTTCAAATTATAAAAAGAAATCTATCCAAATATTGTTATAAGCTTCTAATTAACATTTTTATAGGATTTTTTATCTATTCTTTGCAATAGTTGTGAATATACATATATGTTTATATACTATTCCATTCACTGCCATTGAAATAAATATTGTACATTAAAATAAAGGTCATGATTATTGACGAGGTTTATGTATAATTTATGATAAGGCTTTGATGTGATGTAATCATTTATCCTTAATTTGATTTAAATTTCGTTTATCCGTTCCAAAAGCTCATTGAATTAACCAAAAATCTTGTAGATATGTATCATCACACATTTAGATAGCACAACACTTTCCAACTTATTGCATCAATTGTAATCACTTTCATACTTCACACTAATTCCAATTTGGGTTCGCAACTATTATCTTATTTTATAGAAGCTGATCATTGCTGGATACATTCCGTTAACTACACTTATCCGAAATAAAAGTGTTTCACTAGAACAAAAATACTTATTAATTTATGTAATCAAACTTCACAAACTCTCTTCAATCGAAACAACTGAGCCAGCACTCCACACTTTCGACGACTGAATTGATTTCCCGGAACAACCACTAAACAAATGTAGAAGATGATCGCAATTAATTAAGTAATTGCACACTAAGTGCCGCCCGATAATGAAAACTGTGAAGATACTCAACGGATACACGGCAAGGATTTGTTAGACAACGAAAAGTTTGCTCGAAACCGTTCACTTGTTTGGTCGCACTTATGCAGACATAACACAGCACAGACCCCATTGAATCACGAGGGATGGCCTTGTCAGGAGGGACATTTAGAGGAGAATCTCATACCAACCAATCGAAAGCCATTTTACGTTATGTACAAGGGTATAAACGTTATATCTTAAACTAGGGTAATATTGAGGGTTTGGTGATAATACTCTGGATAGAATAAGCGCCTGTTGTAGGTATGATTGAAAACGTTTTACTGTTGTGCAAAGAAAAACTACTTATAAAAATTTAAATATTTTCACACCTGAAAATTTTCGCCACGATTTGATAACCAAATCGATATTAAAGTTACAGCTAGTTTAGAACACGCGGATATCATCGGTTGTTGGTTGTCGAAGAAGCAATTAAAAATCCGAAAAATGCCTGCGAAAAACGACATATTACGTTGAAACTAAATGTATCATCAACAACTAACACTAATGGTAAGGATGTTGTATTTGGTAGACACTTCGGTAGAGGTAAATTAAGTTAACCTTCTTGACGCTTTTTGTAAAAAGTAGAATTTTTAAAAACACCGCCATCAGAAATTCGTCTTTGACAATCAATATCCACGTATATAAAATTATAATTAGCATCAACTATTGGCAGTCAATACTAAACGTAGATTTGTAGTTGAAGTATTTCTTCCTGCATTTGGTGGGACTTGTTACAAAATATGTTTTCCATCCATTGCTCCAATGCAGTGAGGGAAGTTCCAAATTTGATGAAAATCTTCATGTACTTTTTTCCATGTCTCTGGAGTAGATGACATCTAAAACAAAAAAAGTCTAGCGCATCAGAACCGCTAGAAAACTGATTTTCCAAGAAATTATCTTTGAGTGACTTAAAAATGTGTAAAGACGTAATACTCTTCTTTGTAGTATCATATCAATCATTTCTTACTCAAAGTAACAAATATCATTTTCTGACAGCATCTCCTATAACACAAATGATGAAAATGTTCAGTGCTAGCAACATTTGTACAACACAGCAGCAATAAGTCTACCAAAACATGCTCATGCTTAATAAACCTATCCTTTGAATTTCGTTTTCATCCAAGGATATCATCGAAAGTTTCAACGATTGAACTATGTCTGTGGTTGCAATCCGAAAAATTTCGAAAACTTGAAAAATTTAAACATCGGTTGCTTATTTTACTGTCACTTTGCTGATGAATACAAAATAGAAGTATCTGTTGGTACAGTATTTACAAAATTGTCTGGTGCTGGCAACCATGTGTTAGCACCATAGCCACAAATTCACCAAATCTGCTTCACGTTGAGTTAAACCGACCCTGTGAATTTCGTTTCGATTGAATGACTGCGCTGGAAGTTATAGGAGTGAATAGAATCTTATGGCTACCACCCGCAAAACTTTTCAAATTTAAACGTTAAAATTTGTTGTTAATTGTCCATTGCAGGAGCAGTTCCATTTCAGAATTTAATGACAACATCGCTTAGTTAAGAAAAACTAAAAAATTACAAAAGTTACCATAGCTGGCAGCCCTTTCTTGTCTTTTCTACCAAATTTCTACGACAGCTGGCCTACAACAAGTTTTATTTACTACGTGAATTCCGTTTGGATTTCATGACTAAATCGGAAGCTAATTTACAACATTTAGGTCACAGAAATTACCATAGTTGGTAACCCTATCTTAATTTTTCAACAAAACATTTACCACATATGCCCTAGATTAAAGCTCAAACACTGTGTGAATTTCATTAAAATTTGATGGCTAAATCGGAAGTTATGAACCAAAAAGTAATTTTTTCTCAGTGATTTTTAAAGATGGCATCACTGTCACAGGGTTGACGGCATTTCATAACCATTTCTATCAAACCTGGTCCCCTAGTTAATACCAGCATTTCCTCTAAATTTGATAATGATCGAATTATCCGGTCGTCAGTTCTCGTGAACATAAATTTCGAGTGCTGAAAATAAAGGTAATTTGGTAACGGGTTGCCGTTCTTGTGCAACTCAGAATTTTGAAAATTTCAAATTCACATGATAGACACAGGTTAAAATTTATCAATAATTTGAATTTTTTATCAAAAAGCAAAAAATTTTCAGGAGGGTCGATGATTTGAAGGATTTTTTTTCAGAAGCCTGCCCTACCTACAGAGTTGCTTGCACAATCTTAAAAATGTGTGTATCAACATCAATACGCTCTGTAAATTGGACGATGATTCAATGCTTCCGTCAGAAGTTATGAAAAATCAAATTTTGAAAAAAAAATCCTTGCCTACTTTTAGTCACTCAGCGCCCACACAGGGCTCACAATTTCCAATTCTTTATCACGAACAGACACAAAACACAACAAGTTTTCAATTCCAATCCTTTTCTTTAACAAAATTGTAAAGTAAATATAGGGGTACCTGAAAATTCACTAAAATGATCGCCGCCGCCAAAGGGCTAAAGCTATTTTAAATCTAACAAGTCATGGACCTACTCCTTATATACATCTATGTCCTCCGAAAATTTTAGTCCAATTCGATTGGCCACTCCAGACATTATCTCCTTTAATTTTTTTGCTATATATATATATATATATATATATATATATATATATATATATATATATATATATATATATATATATATATATATATATATATATATATATATATATATATATATATATATAGTGTACCAATAATGTGTTCGTGCAGCAGCTATTTCAAACTCAAGTGATAAAAAACAATAAATTGTTGCAAGAAATTTGAAAAAGTTTTGATGCACATTTATTCTTCAAAAAATTTTATTTAATTTAGAAACAAAAACTAATCCATTTAAATTATTCATTACAAAGTTATTGACTAAAAATAAAACAAAGTCGACAATTTGCCTCCAATAAAGTCTTCGTACACTTACGAAACAATTTATGAAAAATCTTACAAACCATAGATACATTTTTTGTTAATATATATTTAGTTAGGTAGCCTTTATTTTTTAGTCACGGCTTTAAGGCAGTGTGGCATCAATTCTACAAGTTTTTTTGCATAGCTTGGCTCCATTCCTGCTGAAGAGCCTGTTTCAACTTAGGTTTCGAGCTAATATGATGAGTCCTGATCCTTTTTTCCAGCATGTTCCACATGTGCTTAATGAGATTGAGGTCAGGACTTTGCGGCGGTATTTTAAGCAAATGTGGAGTTTTGTATTCCAAGAACATCCTAGTATTATGGGCCATGTACTTAGGATCATTATCTTGTTGAAAGTAAAAATCCTTTGGCTCCCCTAATTTTTCAGCACTTGGCTACAAATTTCACTTGAATTTATTTTTAAGTTTCCAACGCCGCTCATCTGCAGTATAAACTCAAACAATCTGAATTATATAAATTTACAGACATTTTCCCCACTTTCATTTGCGCTGCGCTTGCTCATTGCACAAGGACATAACGTAAATGAGCCACCATAGTGCCAGTATACCTTAATTTTATTGGCCATTTGCCACAATCCGTTCGCGAATGGGTGGAGTTAACACCCAAGGTGGCACATTTGTGAGTTGTGAGAGCTTCGAAGGCGAAATATAAAATGGTTGAAAATCGGAGGAAAGGAATGAGCCCTTTCTTAATTCCCACTGCCATTACATCCCGGTTTCACACCTTATTTCAATTATACAAATGCTAGTGAATGTGATGCGTGTAGCCAAGTGGGTACTTTCTACAATGCTTTAATGATGGGAGTGGAAGTTTTGTTGCGGGAAGGCAGTGAATATGTGTTTTACTGTAGGCTGTTTATTGAAGACAAACGGAAGCTTAGACGGTAAATGCATTTTCTTAATTGATGCTGAAACACTCTCCTATTTACATACAATCCAATCATCAATTTCGGTCCCTGCACAAGCTTAGTGGAATGACAGCTAAATCGAGCAGCACCTTAGATGCATAATAATTAATCAGTCGATGTGGCGATAAAACCCTTCTGAATAGATACTCTGGATTGGGTATAGTTACTTATATGTATGCTCATTATTATTCAACTCAAGCGAAAGGATTGAGACAGTAAATGCATCATAATTAGTTTTGCAATTGCATTTAAATTTGAATAATTTAATGCAGTGTCCCACTAATTACCTAAGTTCAATTCAAAGAATTATTTACGTTACATTCAAGCGTGAGCTTAAAAATTAGCAGACATCTTATAAGGCCAGATATGATGCAAGGCCGAAATTTTAAAGTATGAGAGTGGATCAATAACTACCTGTTTTAGGAATGGAGATGCAAGTTTTTCAGAGTTTTTTTTTTTTGAATTTTTAAACGTAATCTCCTGTTAGGACGGTCCACTTTTCCTAACGTCCCTGCCATTTCTCAACACCTTAAAAAGGAGGACCTTAAGACCTATTTTTTTTCTCTTATTTGCTAACAATTGAAATCGAAAATTTAGCCAATATAATTTGTATGAACCTCTATCATATCTCAGATTATCTATTTTTAATTTACGAAATTTCAAAAACCACATACACTCACGCTAAAATCTCAAAACTATGGCTTTTCCGATGTAGTCAGCAATTAAATCTCCAATCTGAATGTCCAAACATATGATTTCCACCCAAATTCTTGCTGTAAACCATCCGAAATTCGTTCCATCTTGAAAACTTTAAAATTAAAGTTCTCACCCGGTATTGATGAATTACCCAATATTATTATTATTATTACCAAATATTATACTCAAGAATCTTCCTAGAAAGGCAATTGTCATGTTTTCTTATATCTTCAACATCTGCCTAAAATATGGACACTTTCCTTCGGCCTGGAAAAATTCGAGCGCTGTTCCAGTATTATAACCTGGTAAAATTCCTAAGCTCCCCAGGAGCTATCGCCCAATAAGCTAGTTGCCATCAGTAAGAAAACTATTTGAGAAAATTATACTCTCCAGAATCTGATTACCAATTGAATCGTCTGCAATAATATCTGATTTTCAATTTGGGCTTCAACCAAAGCTTTCGACGATGCGTCAACTGTATAGAGTAGTAAAAGATGTGCAAACTAACTTCAATGAAAAAAGATCTACAGACTTAGTTGCATTAGACAACGAGAAAGCATTCGATACTGGATGGACTCATATATAAGCTAATAAAATCTTCTGTTCTTGTGTATTTGTGCAAGATTATCCAATCCATTCTTTCGGCCAGAACCTTCTCAGTTAAATCCAAAGCATTCTGCGATCAATACGCAATACCAGCCGGAGTTCCGCAGGGGTCAGTTTTAATCCCCACTCTCTACAACATTTATATGTCCAACTTATATAAAGCATCCCAATGCCACATCGCCATGTACGCCGACGATACCGCCGTAGTTGCTAGTGGTCACAGTCCGGATATGATAATTAACACGCTTCAATCACAGCTTTCACTTATTAATAGATTTTGCATTAAATGCAAAATCAAAATTAACTCAGATAAGACTCAAGCAATATACTTCACTAAAAATCGAGCTTTCCTGGGAAAAAGACATAAAATATCTGAGCATCCAACTTGACCAGAAACTTGCTTTTCATTCCCATGTCGAAGCAACAAAGTCGAAAATTTTGAAAAACAAACTGCTTGATTTTAAGTAAAATCATTCTTTATAGGTGCCCTGCATAAAGTAATTGTGCAAATACACATATCAAAAGTCTGCAAATATTACAAAGCAAATGCCTAAAAATTATCCTTAGCAAACCGTTTTATTTCTCAACTAATCACGCTGCACGCTTCAGCGGAGCTCAAGAGAGTACTGGATATCTCTAAACATTTGACCCAAAAATTCCTCAACAAATGCGCAACTTTGGTTGCATCACTGACAGTTAATTTGTAACGGCAAATACTATACACACAGTTAGCTTAAGCACAACATTAGATTTTAAGCTTGTTTTTCCTATATTACTATACTTAGCATCTTAGCACCTTAGATATTGTACCACACAACACAAAAACGGATTCAATAAATTTATTATTAGGTTCGCTTTTTTGCACTCTTGGGCAGGGTATGTTAGGGTAAGTTCTTTATGACAGAGTTTTAGGTCTGTACATTGAATACAACAACAATCGCTGCCACAGTGAAGTTACAGCGTTTTTCAAGTTTTAAGTTTCAGCTTCCAGCCGCAGCGTACATTTAGCGGCCGGATAAGGAGTTTTTTGAATTTCTCTATCCAAGAAGATGCGGTGACCTTATTTGAGAGCTATCATTGCAAAGTTGCTATGACTACCAATTGTACAATGTTACCATAGGATGTATGCAATGCAAACATCATTAGAACGTGCATTGCGACAAGATCATTTCAGTGTTCTGTGTAGCATATTTCAATGCACTGCAATGGGGCTGTATGTACTGGATTAGAATGGAACCGGGATGCTTTGAGGTTTGACTAAAACGCCAGAGTTTTGATTGCGTTGCTGTTACGTTAGCTTTAAAGCAGTGCCCTTTGGCTGTTATAAAGTAAAACTATTTCGTATAGCATATTATTAAACTATACATTCTTTAATAATTTAATAATATTTAATAATATAGCATATTATTAAACTATGCATTCTTTGAGTAGGACCTTTAGCAAGGGAAGCACTGCTTTCTTTACGTCTAACGACGAGCCGCCCCTGGTTGGTTGTAATAAGAAGCTTGTTTATTATAAAATTCAAAATCAACACAGTGCCTTCATGTTTTTTTTTTTTTTTTGAAAATCAGTCATTCCAGCGGTTTTCGCCCATTCGAGCTTTTTTATATGAAACTTCTCTAAATTATACTCGATTATAGAACACCGTCACTAAAATTAAAACGCAATTTTCGATCATTGTGTAGTTACAAACAGTTACTAGTGTTTTATCTTTTACTACCGTATTATACAAACCATACACGTAACATTAATTTACAAGTCACAAAGATACTTGTATTTACCACCTATGGCGTCATTAATTTCCATAGCTCTAAAATACTACCCATTTACACCGAATGTAATTTCAACTTAGCCGAGCATTAAATGGTGATTTATTCGTGATATCTTTGCAATGTATTAGAAACTCTTACACTATCAGCACTTTACTTCTGAATCAAATCACGAAAAATTTCACTTGGCTACACAATGCAAGCCATACTATCCATATGTGCTCAAGAAATGGTATAGTAAATCTAAATCCTCACTACGCCTTATTGCTACGAAATGAAATTAATTTCATTTAGTTGTATCTGTTTGCCAAGCCATACGGTACATTTGATTTTCATGTGTCCTTTGAAATGGAAAATTTATGATTTATATAGTCCCGTATCTTGGCAACAGGTCTACAGCTTTAATAATAAAGAAAGGATTAATGTAGAAACTAAAAAAAAACTCTTGCGCATCAGACCCGCTTAAAAACTGATTTTCGAAGAAATTGTCCTTGGGTGACCGAAAAGTGTGGAAAGACGTAATACGCTTTTTGTAGTATCGTTGCTTATTTTTATTGTAAACGCTTTGCATATGAATATATAATACAAGTATCTGTTGGTGCAATACTATTGCAAATGATCGGTGCTACAGCCCTGTGTTAGCAGCATGACCAAAAACATACCAAATCTGCTTCACGTTAAGTTAAACCCATCGAATTTCGTTTTGATTGAATGACTGCGCTGGAAGTTATAAGGTGAAAAGAATACCAACCAGAATTTTTTTTCAAATTGCATATTTAATGACAAAATAGAAATAAAGAAATGCCAAAAAAAAAAACTACAAAAATTACCATAGCTGGCAGTCCTATCATGGCAGCCCCACCTGCGAAATTCTTACAAAATTTGGCTTACAATACTACGTGAATTTCGTGTTGATGACATGATTGTCATGATGTCAAAAATTACCATAACTGGCAGCTCTATTCTAACTTTTCAACAAACGCTCTATTCTAACTACGAAATGTGGCTTCGAGTAAGGTTCAAGTACTATGTGAATTTCGATAAAATTTATTGGCTGAATCGGAAGCTATAGGCCAAAAAGCAATTTTTTTCGTAATTTGAATTTTTTGTTAAAAAGCAAAAAAATTTCAGAAGGATCGATGATTTGGAGGATTTTTTTTTCACGTGCCTGCTGTAGCTAGAGAGTTGCTCCCACAGTCTTGAAATGGGTATATGGCATTGGTCAACATCAATACGCTCTGCAAATTTCACGATGATTAGTTATAACAAATTAAAATTTGAAAAAAATCCTTGCCTATTTTTTCGCCCTCAGGTTCAAAATTTCCAATTTTTTATAATAGGGAAGCATAAAACATAATAAGTTTTCATCTCCAGCCCTAAATATTAGGACAAATGACAATGAAGGCCACTAAGGCACTCTGGGCGACAAAACAAATGCTTGGACCCAATTGGGGACTATTTCCAAGGCAGACCCTATGGGCATACAAACAAATGGTGAGACCTATCCTCCTATATGCAGCTGCAGTGTGGTGGAAGAAAACCATATAAAAAACTGCTATAAATAGGCTCAACAAGCTTCAAAGGATGGCCTGCCTGCTGATTACAGGAGCAATGAGCTCCACTCCAACAGCAGGAATGGAGGCCCTTCTAAACCTTGAACCGCTGCACCTCAAAATTCAGGAGGAAGCAGCGAAACAAGCCGTTGGCCTACAACAGCCCTACAGGTATAAATCAGGGGACCTGAAAGGCCACCTAAAAATCCTGGAGGATGTCAATGTTAAACCTCAGCGACCAAATAAAAACTGAGGCAGCATTCGAGAAGAGGAAGTTCAAGGTCACAATTCCATCAAGGAACAAATGGAAGGATGGACCACATCCCTCGTACAAAGGAGAGCAAATGTGGTATACGGATGGTTCAAAGATGGATTGTGGAGTAGGAGCAGGGATCGTAGGTCCCAAGTGGAAAATGCATTTCCCTCTCCCAAAGGAGGCCACGATCTATCAAGCAGAACTATCTGCCATACTAAGAGCCTCACAAACAATAAAAATAAGGAATACTAAAAGGGTCAGAATTAAGATCCTATCGAATAGTCAAGCAGCTCTCATGGCTATAAATCGCGATCAAATAAATTCGGCCATTCTCTTAGAGGTGAAAAAGGCCCTAAATGAAATAGGGGCACAGAACAGCCTCGAGTTGATATGGATCCCCGGCCATAAGGGGCACCGAGGAAACGAGGAAGGTGATACTAGAGCCAAAAAAGGAGCAAAAATGCCCTTCATAGGTCGTTCTCCGTACTGGGGTTTTACAAAAGCAGATACGGAAAAGGAAATTAAAACATGGAGCAAGAAGAAGATCGATGACTACTGGCTTAATATTGAGGGTTTAAAACGCTCAAAAAAATACCTTGGCTTCGATAATAAAAGAGCAAAAGAAGCAGTGGCTCTCTGCAAAAGTGGCATAAGAGCCCTATGCAGAGTATTGACAGGACACCTTCCACGCAAAAAGTACCTCCACAGGATAGGTGAGGAGCAGGACGACCGCTGCAGATACTGTGGGGAAACGACAGAGTGTGTAGAACATCTGCTCACAGTCTGTCCAGCACTAGCGAGAAGAAGATTCGAGCTACTTGCTTCCTTCTATCAGGGACATCACAAATGTCCCGTCAAGGAACATATCCAGGTTCATTAGAAACCTGGACATCCTATAGGACATAACGCAAAGGAGGCACAATAGACCCAGGAGGTCGCAGTGCTAGGGTCCCTCTGGACCCACTCCAGGCCATCATCATCATCATCTCCAGTACTTATTTTTAACAAAAATGTACTCTGCATATAAATATAGGGGCATATGAGAATTCACTAAAATGCCCGCCGCCGCCAAATGGTTAAAAATATTGTAATTTTAATTAGTCACTGCACTAGTCCTTATATACATTTATGTCCTCTGAAAATTTCAGCTTAATCGGACCGGATACTGCAGAGATTATCTCTCTTAATCTTTTTGGTGATATATATATATATATATATATATATATATATATATATATATATATATATATATATATATATATATATATATGTATATATATATATATATATATATATATATATATATATATATATATGTATATATATATATATATATATATATATATATATATATATATATATATATATATATATATATATATATATATATTGCCGAGTTATGGGCTTCTGAATAATTGACGAAATTGATGAAAGGTTTTTATGGAGGCAGATTCTGAGAATAAAAAAATTATTAAAAAACTTTAAACATGTTGATTGGTATAGAAAATCAACTGTTATTTTCAATTTTAAAATTAGATTTGGATAAATAAAAGTTTTTCCTGTGTAAAACCGGAAGCAAACATTTCAATTTGTTATTTGAATAACTTGGACCAGATTAATTTTGTTTATTATTATAACAAAACAAAGCTTAAAGCATACTTATTTTATCATAAAAGTTTTAGCTTCTTCGATCAGTTTTTTCCTGTAGCTTCCACATACGATCACATAAGATGATTATCTCCACTTTTCTGCTTATATGCTTGGAATTTTTTTCTCTTTAACCTTCCGATCAAATTTTAAGTCCAAAGGACTGAAACATCGATACCCGTACGGAGACATAATACACACAATTGAAACTATTTAAGCTATCAAATAAAGTAATAGACACTGCAGACGCAAAACAATAACTCAAAAAATAACGGAAAATTTGAAATGGCTTGGCGCCATATTTATTATATAGGCGTTATATATATCAAACAGGTTTTTATGAGAAAATAAACCCTTTTTCAACTAAGAGATGGCATTACTTATCGCATTTCGATATTATTTTTTGTTTTTGAGCCAACAAGCTGTCCTAAGCAAGTTCCGGGTACCACGCTTCATACGACTTGTATGTACTGTACATTGTATGTACTTATCTCCCAAACTACCGGCCATCCCATTCTAAAACTTTTATGATAAAATAAATATATTTTAAGCTAGGTTTTGTTATGAAAATAAACAAAATTAATCTGGTCCAAGTTATTCAAATAACGTGTTGAAATGGTTAGGTATAAATATTTCGAGAGTGTTCTGCCCTTCTTCTTATCTTCTTATGAGATAATGCAGGATAATCATGTAAAAGAATTTTTCTACTTTCCTGAAGATAGTTTAAGCTACTTGATTATATTTAATGTACTATTTCAGTTAAAGCAACTGCTGGTGTACAAAATGTCCGTAGTTGCAATAGTATTTTAAGAAGAATTTGCTTAAATTTTGTGAAGTCTAGTTTCATTGACCCACTAGAAAATTTTGAATTGGATGAAGAGCATTTAGTTCGAAATGGATATGCATTTGGGACCAAAATGTGAAGAGATCATTGCGTCTTTTGAAGAAGATACAAAATCAGAAATAAAAATCAGAAATGTCCCATTACGACATTTAAACTTAAAAAGAAATTCCCATTTGAGAAATTCCCAATTTTTATATCAACAAATAGCTCTTAGCAGTACAAAGCAAAAAAATTCGCTGCAACTAAAAAAAAATTTTCAAAAAGTTTTGGGTGTGGAAAATCTATATCAATATCGAATGGAAAGATTTAAAAGTAACTTTTTTAAATGAAAAGCGGAAATTATTGCAGTTAACAGAGGAGAGTTTCAGAAAAAAATAGAAAATAAATCAAAAATTTTGAGGATTCCCTCATTTAAATAATATTTCAAAGTATGCTTTTGTTTTTCCACATTCAAATGCTGAGTCGGAAAGAATTTTCACCATAGTAACCGACGTCAAATAGAATTAGTGGAAATTCAGTGAATATTTGTTGCATACGTTCAAATTTTTAGTCCAGAACTGTTACCTGCATTGATTTCAAGCCTTCTGAAAATCATTCCAATTCACGCAATGTAGATAATCTATTTGATTAATTCGAAAATGAAGGCAATATAAAATAATAATAAAATGGGCATGTTTTTTTCATTTAAACTGTAAAAAATCAAAGTAAAATGGCATTTAGAAATTTTCCTTAAATCTCCATGGTCATTACCATGGCCCCATAATTTTTTCGTACACTCTCGAGATTTTTTCTTGATCCCTTTGATCAATGGCGGCTCGTGGTTTTGAGACCTAAGGAAGCACAAACAAAACATATAGACATATAATATATACTATACATGTGAATTTGTGGAAATATCGTGGTATTTCAGGTATTTCAATGTTGACCATATTTATTTTGAAAGTTAGTAATTGATTGCCAACAGCTTGTTTCAATGATTTTCCTACTCACTAACAATCGCAGAAAAGTTCAAAACAAAAAAAAAATACTTATTTCATAATTTTTTTTTATTATAAAAAAAAATAAGTAGAATACATATTACAGCATATAAGTGGTCAAAGTTTGTTAATAGCTCCAAGTTGAGGACTTATTGCATCTTTCAGCAAGTTAAATTAGATAGGTGTTCATCGATCTGAAAAAAATAATTACATAATTTGGTCTACCATTTTCAGTCTACTTCTGTCTGTATTACGGATATCGCAGTACATATCTAATTTCGTTAATTTTAAAGTATTTTTTAGATTTTATGCTTGGCACTCGTGTGTCTAAAGTATGTATAAAAAAACCGCTCTAATCAGCCAGTTCAATTTCCTGTGAATTTTCATTCATTTCAAAACACCAGAGAGTTTAGAGCACTCTTAGTAGGATGGGACGGTGTGGATGATGGTTTGAAGGTGAGAAGTCAGAAACAGTACGAGGAGAATGAGAAGTGAGTAGATGAAACAGCAAAAAGAATATTCATAAACTTAACAAGAGCACATAATATATCTAATAATATATTTACTAGAGCACATAATATATCTAGAGCATAACAATACCACAACAAAAATATATTCCTTATATAATTTGCAAGAAAAGTGCCTAATATAGTTACCTTTTGCGAACGGTTGACTGAGCGAATTTAGTGGCTTTGGTTACCTCGAATCAATAATATCATTTTTCCGCTCAATCGATCTAGATGAAAATGACTGCCGTTACAAATCCTCTATGGCACAATCACAGCAATTTTGGTTTTCCACTTGAAAGTCCATATTAAACGGGTAATGTTAAAATTTCGCTTTCACTTTAACGAGTTTTATGTTATAGTTTAATTTAAAAACTATCCTTTTATCTACCTTTAACCGACTATATTAATACTGACCATGCAAAACATTTAAGCCAAAATAATTATAACAGGGTTTTTTTTGCGAAAAAGACGTAAAAAATCACACCTAATGTAAACTATAAATGCTAAAGAAAGCACTCCAGAAATTCAACATAGAAATAACTTCAACATAAGCGTCCAAAGCAATCAAGTAGTCATATCACCCAAAACACCTGAACCGAGAAACTCATTTTGTGAAAGTAAACCAAAAGCAGATACAAAAACCGATCTTGGGAAAATTGCAGACGGAACAATGTAGTTCCAACATATTCTATTCTCCACATGAACAGCACAATAGCTTGTACATACGCCTTGCGAACAAAGCATAAAATGCATCAAATGGGAATCTAGCGATTAAATTTGCAAACATTAGCCTCATAAACGTTCACGCACCTTTAGAGGAATCTGCTGACAAAGAAAAAGAATCATATTATGCCTGCCCAAGGCATGGCACATCTTCCCATATGTCGTCAGCGTAGAACTTAATGTGCCCGTCGAGATCCAAACAAATAGGCCATTCCTGTTCCTACTGCCTGAGCGTATGGACGCTCCGTGTAAAAGATTTCTGGTGACAGTGGAATTTTTTAAGTTTGTAGTGACGCCATCTTGGCTTGGGTTATAGTTGTGAGGTGATACTGTTGTGTTCTTGTGAGTCGAATATTTGGATTTCAGTAAGTTTTTGAAAATATTTGTTGTGTGTAATTAAAGAAGTATTCAACTCTGTTATTAAGAGTATATAGCTGTGCCCTTGAGTATTCGGTTGCGTAGGTTTAGAAATTATCATACACGTGTTGAGCTTATTGAAGAATAGTGTAAGCAAGACGCATCAGGATGGGGTCGGAGCCCCCTGATAGACAAAATTTAGATAGTAGTGTTAAGAAGAAGAGGAAAACAGAATCGAAGGTTGAAGGATATAGTTTGATTTCAAAAGGGGCGAGAAAAGAAATGCCGGTTGAAGTTTTAGATGTAAACGATGAAATGGATAGAGAAATTTTGAATATTACTTCAGGACAAGAAGGTAGAAATAAAAATGAAGTGAATAAATACGCAAATAGATATAAAGTAAACTCAAAAAAGAACTATCCGGTACTAATGATTGCGAAAGATGTCAACGAGAAGAGAGTTAGGTTAGATCCTGTTCTATTATACAAGATCAAAAAAGAACGTGCTATTGTAGGAATCATTGAGGTGAAGAGTGTCGGATATAACAAGATTAAAGTGATTTTTGGTAAAGCTGAAGAGGCAAATAGCTTTGTAGACAGAGGAAAGACTGAGCTTAGTGAATTTATGATATTCATCCCAAACAATTTTATTTATAGGTTTGGCATAGTCAAACAAATCCCATTATGTTTTAATGAAAACGAGTTCCTAAATGGTGATCCGTGCAATAAGTATGGCAATATTTTAGATAATAATAAAATAGTTAGTGTTTATAGGATTATGAGAAGAGAGACTGAAAATAAAGAAAGTCTTGTACCTACGACTATAGTTAAGATTACCTTTGAGGGAGATGAACTTCCTGATGGCATTAAGTTAGAGTTTCTTAAGATAAGAGTTGACTACTATATACAGAGACCGAAACAATGTTTTAATTGTGGAAGGTTAGGTCATTTTGCGGCTCACTGTAAAAGTTCAAATAAGAGATGCTTAAATTGTGCTTCAGAGGAGTGTGATGGAATTTGTCTCGAAATTAAATGCATACTATGTAAAGCGAATGATCACAACGCCCGGAACAGAAACTGCCCCAAATGGATTAAGGAGAAAGAAAATTTGGAAATGGCTTCGAAGCTAAATTTATCGGTACCTGAAGTGAGAAAATTGTACTTCGAAAATAGTTTTGAAAGTCTGAAAGAAGTAAATCTCAATGATGAGGGAGTCTTCCCAATGTTAAATAAGGCAAGATACACTAATAATAGAGACCAACAGAAGGATGCTAACAGGGCAGCTTTCAAAACTAGTTATAGGAATATGCTAGTAGAGAGGGTTGTTAAACCAAACAAACATATCGTAGGCGAAACAATGAGCTCTGACCCTTTGGAGACAGTATACAGATGCGCCATGAAGCTCAAAGCGACAGAGATTGAAAGGCTGATCAACAATCTTCTAGAATCCATGAAGAAGGAACACATAAGAACTGAGAGAAGTGTAAATGATGAAATTTTAAAAAACAACTTTGGAAAAATTAATCAGGAATGTGGTATTCCAGCTGAGGAGATGGTACAGTATATAGTAAATAAAGATAATACCAGTCAAGTATAAATTTTATATTCCAACTACAACTTTAAAAACAATCAATGAAAATAGTTCAATTAAACATACAAGGCTTGAGAAAGAATCTGGATAATCTAACGGTTTTTCTAAATACCAACCAGATTGACATTGCTTTGATTGCTGAATCTTTACTACCGTATGACTTTAATAAAATAAATTTAATAAATGGCTATAAGGGAATATACAAAAACAGATACAATAGACTAGGAGGTGGGGTTGCTATGTTTATAAAAGACGACATTAAGTTTAAAGAAATAGTAGTTGATTATGAAATAGAATTTATATGCATTAAAACTCTAAATCTAAATAGAAACATAATGATTGGATCAATTTATATCCCACCGAACTTTAATAATGACATTTTTGATAATAATTTTAGAAATTTCTTAAATAAGCTAGGAGGTAATGAAGATTTTATCATCGGTGGAGACTGTAATGCTAGGAATAAGAAATGGGGAGACCACACGCAAAATGCAAGAGGCCGTAGACTTCTAAATATTATAAATGATTTTAAATTAAGAGTGCTAAATAATGGAATGTTCACTTATAACTGTAATATAAACGGGATGAAAGGGAAATCGGTACCAGATATCACTATGACTAACATGTCGGATAGAATGAACTGGAGGTGTGAGTCCAATAATCTTAGTAATAGTGGTCATAAGTTAATAACAATAGAAATAGTTTGTAGCAAAATAATATATACAAGAAAAATAAACCAGGCGAAATTGATTACTGAGATCAAGGACGCAAGGATATCAGACAATTTGGATGAAATTATGAAGGATTTTGATTTGTTGGTAAATAATAATACACAGACTAATAGAAATAGGCAATTTAAGGATGTTTACTGGTGGAATGAATCGTTGAGTAGAATTTGGTCGGAAAAAATAGCCAGAAAAAAGCAATTTAATAAAAGGAAAACCCCAAAAAATTGTAGGTTGTGGATGAAGGTATGTGAGAAGTGGAAGATTGAAGTACGTGCAGCGAAGTGCGTGGCCTGGGAGAAGAAAATGATGGAGATATCCAGAAAAGGGAATATTAAGGAGTTCTGGGAATTCAATAAGAGACTTAAAAAGAACTATACGACAACAAACCCATCGAGCTGGGATGAAGCGAATAGTAAAAGCTATCTGGATATGTTGGGGAAAAAAATTTGCAACAATAACAATGTTTTAGCAAGATTAGAAGTAAATGGTAGCATAGAAGAATTTAGCGTAAATGAATTAAAAAATGTACTGGAAAGACACAATAAAAAGTCTGCGCCGGGAGTAGATAACGTAACCTATGAGATGGTTAAAGCTCTCAATGAGGGAAGTCTAGAAAACTTAACGTTTGCACTAAACAGGGTTATTAAGGGTTTCTATCCGGATAAAAAACTTCTACAAATTAGAATTTCGCCTATTTTAAAACCTGGGAAGGACCCAAATATTTTAGATAGCTTTAGACCTATTTCGCTGATAAATATTTTCATTAAGATTCTAAATAATTTAATAAAAGATAGGCTGCTTAAAAATAAGTTATTATTTAATTTCATACCTTTAGATAGTCATGCATACATGGGAGGCAGGTCCACCCAAACATGCAACAATCAAATTGATCATTTTCTAAGGGAGAAAGGTGCAAAACATGAAAAAGTAATGGCTGTAAGTGTTGACATTTCAAATGCTTACGAGAGAGTTGATGCCAAAAAACTAAGGGAAACTTTAATTAAATTAGACATACAGCCGGAATTCATTAATTGGATCACCTTCTTTCTGAACAATAGGATGCTTGTTTTGGGTGAGAGCCACTATAATGTGAGGAATGGCTTACCGCAAGGGGATGTGTTGAGCCCCCTTCTGTTCAATATTTATACGGCTGAGTTACACAGCAGAAACAGACACAACATTAGGATGTTCCAGTATGCGGATGATTTTTTCATTATCGCTCACAATAAAAATTGGATAAACTGCTTTGAGGACCTTCAGTGTGCCATGGATGGATTTATAAGTAAGTGTAACAATCGTAATCTTATTATTAATGACAGTAAATGTAGTGCTATTTGTTTCGGAAGGAATAGGAATTTGCAACAAAACATAAGAATAAATAATAACCCAGTCCAATGGACAAATAAGATCAAATTCCTAGGATATCTATACAATAACAGACTTACTGTTGTGGACGGTCTATCTAACAAAGTGGATAAAAATGAAATGTATGCAAGACCTTTCAAAATTCTGGCTGGTTTAAATCGAGGATTAGATGTCGAAAAGAGCTTACTAGCATACAAGGCTTTTTATAGGTCTAAGGTAGAATCTCAGATTACTAGCTATTGCTCAGCACCAAAATATTTTTTCAAAAAAATGGATGCAATGAAATGTAAAATACTGAAAAGATGTTTGGGAGTTCCGCAGAACACGGCTAACATAATCACAATGTCTTTAGCAAATGAAATACCAAGCCATCTCAGGGTTCTACAATTGACAGCTAAAGAAGTTCTAAAACTAAGAACAACAAACTTGAGTAGGTATATTAATATAATAAATAGTAGTACAAAATCGAATTATAGTATAGTTTACAATAAATTTAAGGATTTATTTGATCAATTGAGATCTATTGTTCCGGAAACCAAACCTGATAAACTTAAGATTATATGCAAACGTGAAGGTAGTTTTAGCAATTTAGATACTAACAGTTCTGAGGCCTTAAACTTAGAAATAGATAATATTTTTAATAGGAGTGTATGCGAAAATAGCACAGTAATGCTATGCGATGGTGCTAAGAATATTTTGGGCGTAGGAGGAGCTGCATGCACCTGGAACATGGACTCAACAGTTCAATTTAAATTAAGAAGCACATCATCAATAGTGAACTGCGAACTGCTAAGTATTATGGTAGCTATTAAACTAGGAGTAGGTTTAGGCCTTAAAAATATAGTAGTTTTAACGGACTCGAATGTTGCGTGCATGGAACTAGATAGTAACCTTAGTAGGAAAAACATCATTAGTAAAATTTATGAGTACATTAAGGAAATTCAGGACTTAACAGTCAAAGTTATATGGATACCAGGACACTCAGGCCATATTAAAACTAAAACTATTGACGAGTTAGCAAAATGTGCCTTTTTGTGTGACAACGAAGAACTATATGAGTATGAAGCGGACGAGACCTTTGATAGCATAAATAAGAGAATTCTTGATGAGTGGAAATCTGAATTCTTAAGTAAGGTTAGAAACTAAAAACCATGTGCATGGGCTAACACAGATTTGAATTTTAGGAATAAAGTTTGGTTTAAGGACCTAAATTTGGGAAATAAGGCTGTAAAAATTATTAATAGATTAATGGTGAACAATGCCCTTAATAATAAAAATAGGGTTAGGATGAAAATCTATGAAGACATAAACTGCGAATTATGTGGAGAAATAGATGACATCGATCACAAGATATTTAAGTGCACCGAATACGAAAGGGACAGATTGATTTTTGATTGTTTCAAAGCAAATAAATCGGTTAATGAAATAATTGTTAAACACAACAGAAATCACCTGAAGCAACTAGGTGAGTTTCTAGTAAGATGTGAAATTAAAATTTGACAAAAGTTTTTAATGTAAATTCATGTGTAGATTTGATGGAACCAGATTTCTTGAAATCCTTGTCCCTCCCAAATCTCCTGTAATCCCAACAAAACCCAATGTTTATAGCAATATAGCTAATCGCTACTAAAATAAAATAATTTTTACGTATTTCAAAGAATTAAATTAAATTCAACTAATCGTGTCAACGTTGGCTGATGCCTGCTGGTCAGGAAGCCAGGACTTTTTTCTGCAAAGCGCAGAAATAAACCGGAGGAAAAAAAAAAACAAATAGGCTGAAGCTTGCATAGATTGTCCACGTAAATGTTAAACAAAATAGGCCCTATTACCGTGCCTTGCGGTATTCCATGTTTTACTTCTGCTTCCTGGCTTGAAAATTCTCAAATTTTTACTTTCTGGAAGCGACAACTGAGGTAAGATTGAGTCTACATATACTTTTACTGAGGCCTATACTTTTAATTTTATGTTCTAGTTTTTTTATGATGGACTGTATCGAATCGTTTTTTTAGATCTAAGAATATACCTAGTTTTATCGTTCCTATCTACTGCACCATTTATAAAACTAGTAGCTTGGTATATTGCATCTTTAGTACTCTTATTTTTTCGGAATCCAAACTGATTTGGAGAAAGGATATTGTACGTACCTAAGAAATTTGTTAGTCTTGCTTTGAGAACAGCCTTTAATTTTGTTGGGAACTGCCCCGAACTTAAATACAAATTGAAAATCTGCTGCGCATTTAAGAAATTGTGCAGTGATTTGATCATCGCTTTTATTCACCCTTTAATAAATTCCGCCGATAAGCATTATCAAATCTATCTGAAAATACATTCAAATGATTGTCAATTGCAATAAACTTACTCAATGAAAGACAAAATAAACAACCACTGACATTCGACAATAAAACAGCATCGATGTATTGTTATGTATAATATTTCACAGTGTTTACAACTTAAACTTTTCAAAAAACTTTCTTACACATATTTTATACTGCCTCATCATGTACAAAGATATAATTTAATTTTTCTTGCTTTAGTTATTAATTACAAATAAATATTATTTATAATTTTGAATACTCACAATGATTCTATTGAAGACGGTAAGGAAAAGAAAATTGATTCATTTTAACTCTATATTTAAATCGCTTTAAGGCTAAACTATTCAGATAAATATACTTACAAGGAATTTACGATTCTACATTATAGTAATTCTTTTTTAGCAATGATCATGTCTATGCGTGTGGATGTGTTCTACTTATCTTTAAATAACATTTTGAATTTACAAAATTATATTACCTTGAACCTCTCATTAAATTAGTAAATACATATTTATTAAGTATAATAATTTCTTATAATAAATGTTCAATGTCTTATTTTTTATATTCTTTTCTCAATTTACATATGAACGTTTGCGTCGAAATTAAATTTTACTTCTATACAGTTGCATTGAGTGTAATCAATTTATTAGTTCAAACTAAATCTTAATCCATTGCAATTTTTAACAAATCTAAAAGTATTATACTACGCGTAATCGCTTCCGCTATAATCACTGTCTTCTTCATCTGAAGACACAATCTTTCTCCTTTTCCGTTTACTTCTGGCGGGTTGTTTCCTTGTCGATGTCGTTTTTACAGCTGGTTTTGAGCTTCTCGTACTTGGAGTAACAGGTAAATCCTAAAAAGAAACAAATAGTAGTAAAAAGATACGATTTGATAGTGTTATGAATGTCCTTCAAATAGCATTATTTTATAAATGTTATATTTTGCATATCTAATAATGATTGATGCACAATATGCCTCTTATGTACGTTAAAACAACAATTTATAGGATAGTTAGAACATTAACTCTTTACCTTATTACTATAACAGTGGGTCTCGATTACCACACTATTCTTCGTGTTAACTCCAACGGCGAATCTCACTCAACATCTTAATTTGCATTAATTCAAACCTTGGTTCTTACTTATTATTCCATTTTTTACATTGTGTAAGTAAATCTAATTACAATTTGTGTAAATGTAGTAAAAACAAGCATACGAAACATACTCTATAAAATGTTTTTATGAATATAAAGCTAAGTAACATCTTAAACTGAAGTCGAATTTATGTATAATACAATATAAGACAGTGTAAGAAAAATCACGCTGGTACTCGGAGTAAATTGTATAAACTCGGAATAAACCGTTGAATTAGAAAATATTAATTCAACGAAAATATTCGTGCTCAGATTTTTTGAAAACGTGTCTTCACAAGGGTAAAGCCTCGAACGAAATGGTAAAGCCTCGAAACAAAGAGTAAAGCCTCGAGAGCAACAAAATAATACATCAAGGAAAAGGGTGCGTACAACGTGGGTCTGGATAAAAGACATCTTAAACTGTTAACCGTAATGTTGAAAATGTTGATGTCAGATGAGGCAAAATTATGGTCTTGGAAAGTGACACTGTTTCTGAAGCCGTAGAGGACGAAGCTGGTTCTGAATCGGAAGATGCGATATATTTTGAAAGTTTTCCAAGCAGAATCGCGTTAGAAAGTGGCCAAAGAACAGCGGAACTACAAGTTACCGGAAATGTAACACATTTACAAAAATGAATGTTTAACTATTATTTTGCATGCTGTATTTGAAGACAGTACCTAACAGAAGTGCAGACACACGAAATTACATAAGTACGAGGGTTAATCCAAAAGTAGTGATAATCAACTTTTCCAATTCGCATAAAATTCAAAATAATTTTTTTTACTAAATTACTTACTAACGAAATTAGAGTTGTCATAAAGCATGTGTGTTTGAAAAAAATATCTACCAAAGACATATACAGCGACTTGGTGGAAACACTAGGGAACTCTACTCCTCCATATTCCACCGTTGCACGCTGGACCAAGGAGTTTAAGCTGGGAAGAACATCTACTGACGAAGAATACCGCGAAGGACGTCCATCCACGTCCCTCACTGAAGCCAACGTAAATAAAGTCGAAGATGTCGTGTTGACAGGTCAAAGAGTGACCATGAGGCATGTAGCGGAGGTCACAGGAATCTCGTATGGCAGCGTTCCAAGAATCGTTGCCAACGAATTACATATGAAGAAGGTCTTTGCGCGTTGGGTGCCGAGAACGTAAACCGACGAGCAAAAGAAGAAACGAGTCGACACGACGAAAATTCCAGGCAGATCTGGAGAAGTTTTTGTCACGTTTCGTACCCATGAACGAGACCTGGATCTATCATTTTGATCCGCCGAAGAAATTCAAGGTGTCGAGATCGGCAGAAAAGGTTATGCATCAGTTTTTTTGGACGCTGAAGGAATTATGTTGGAATGTTTGGAAATGGAAGCCACTATATCAGACTTTTACTACGAAGACCAAATAAGTAGATTGCGGGGGGGCTATTAAGGGAAACTGCGAGCCGGAGTGCTATTGCATCAGGACAACGCACCGATTTACAAGGCTGCAGTTGCGATGGCTGCATTTCAAGAAACAGGATTGGAGCTGCTTTCCTCGGCTCAATGTACACTTTCGGGGAAAGAAATTTGATGATAGCGAAGTGATGGCCGTTGTTGAGGCGTTTTGGGAGAGAAGAGACAAATCATTTTTTTCTAAGGCTATCTTAGATTTGGAAAAAAATATGGACTAAATGTATTAACTTGTTAGGAGACCACCTTGGTTTATATCACCTTGGTTTATATTGATAATCATTACTTTTGGATCAACCCTCATATAAAGAGTTAATTCCTTCTTGGAAAACATAAGCTTGAAATCGGTTTTAAAATTTAAAGGGGGAAATTGTATTTATTACTCGCAGTCCTAAAAAAAACCCCAACAAATTGAGAATCATAGTTTATATGCTTTATGAGTCTTAACCTTGGTATAATTGTGGTATTATAGGATAATAGTGAAGAGATATGTTGATAAAACCAAATGTTCCCATCTTAATCACAATTTGTTTGCACCTATAAAAAAGAGCTGTTTGATATAGTTTCTGGTGCTAAAAATACCACATTTTCACAAACACATACTACTCAAGCCTTGTTTTAAGCAAAAGAGTTTTAAAATTAAGAAGCCGTTTAACTGGTATAATCAAAAACCCAAGGAGGGCTGCCACTTTTCATTGAAAATTAAAAATTAACTGTAGCAATTCGAAAAGTAAATATGATGCTAGCCGAGCAAAATAAACAAGTCGTGACCATGCTAGCAAAGTGAAATATTGTTGGGATGACTGCCGTTTAAAGAATTGAACGATTTTTTTCAATCAAATTAAAAACAAACTTTTAAAAGTATATCACATATATGGGGGCCGCTGACTAAGCTGGCCAGTATGCGTTTTGCAGCTCTAACTTGGCGGTCACTGGGGAACTCTAATAAGCCAGTGGACGGTGGCAAATGGGCCCAAACTGGCAGCGTAATGGTAGCCGCGTACCCGACAACCTTCTTTACTACCTAACCTAACCTTGTGAATTACGGATCAAATATCGATGCCTCTATAATTTTGAATAAAACATCTATCTTATAAAATAGTATGATATAAGATTTCCAATAAAATCGAAACAGCCCAGACCAGAGAAAAAGAATTATTAAAAATTAATAATTATAGTATGAAGGGACGAGATCAGTTGTTCTACACTCAATTAAAAAGTAGGAGGGAGAAGGTCAGATCCAGAGCTCTTGTTACTGGCAAGATCCATAATGACAATCAATATTTCATTTTTCAATATTATATCCTCAACAAAACTTTTTTGAGTCGCACCTGGGAATCGATAGCATGTTGGAATGCTGACTAATCCAAACCATCTTGAAAATAATCAGCAAAACATTTGCAGATCACCTGCGGAAATGAAAACAACATTGAATTTTTAATGAACCGAGAAGAGTGATAACCGATTGTTTCCCTCTTTATGTTAACAAAATCAAACATTCCGGGTTATATGCTCACAAGTAATTTGAATGTATCCGTCACACTTAACTTAAACTTAACATAGAATTCATTAGCAATTAAACCGTATACTTCTTTAAAACCTTGGCTAGTGCCGAATTTATTCATAATTAATTTGAAAAACTTTTGTTTATTTGGTTTCTCAGACGTCTGAGAGTTTAGAGGGTTAGAGAGTTTATCTATTTTTCTTATCTTAGGTACAAACTTTTCGACCACATCAAACACTATTTTATAAAACAAAACTACATCAGCATCAAGGGATTGGCATATAAAAGCCTTTATGCAATCGGCATTGCCAAGGATATTGCGAATGCTCTTATAATCAGAATTATGGAAATCATATACAATCCTATGATTGTAAGCTTTAAACGTTTTGTATGTTCCTATCTTTTGAAAGTTCAACTACAAGAGCGGAATGGTGAATGCTATCAGACTATCAGAGAGAAAATTCTCTGGGTCATTAGTTGGGCTTACCACTACTTCCTCATAAACATTTCTGAAAATCATGACTAACTCATTACCATCTTGGTGCGGAGTCGGACCACCCGACCATGACTAACTCATTACCAGTAAACCTACTTGAGTCATAAGACTCAAGTAGGTTTACTGGTATTAAACAATCATCGGATTCATCAGAAACAAAACTCGAATTCGGGCGATGAAATTAAATGTTTAAACGATTAAAATTTCGATAATTATACTTTAGATAATTAATGAAATATGTAGACAATATCAACACTCATTATTAATAATAGATCATGACTTAATAAGAACAAAATATTTACCTTGACAGATACTACTGCTGCCGCTGGTGCAAGTGAATTGATATTATTTACATGAGCTGAGTTTTCTTGATCCGGATTTTCCGTATTCCCATTAGTATTTGCATTCGTCGACGGTGTCTTTGGCGTTGGGTTTATTGAGTTGTTTAATTTTTGCTTATCCTCTTCTTGAGAGTCGGTATCTTCTGGATCTAGTTTCAGCATCAACTGTTTAAACTATAGTTGAAAAAAAAACGACTTAGTTATTGTAAGTTTACATACAAAGGTAATACTTACATCTAAATACTTCTCTATCAAGTCCTTCTTTTCTTCTTCACTTATGTCGACCCTAATAATGTGTTCTTTCTTGATTTCATCAATAGTCGGTTTAGGGTTAAATTTAGGAACTTGTTTTCGAGATATTGCCTTTTCATAAATTTTCTGCGGCTCCGACGGCGAATATCTACTCACTTTTCCATCCGTTATTCCATACATATCTTTCAAATGTTGTTTTAGAAACAATAACAACATACAACCTTGGGCTGCTATTATGCATCGTTGTAAATCTGTAGTATCTTCTGGTAATCGGATGTATATGTTCTCCTTGTCCTCGTCATCATCATCGTCGTCTAACGGGTTTGGATTTTCTTCAGGTGCTTCGACAGGTGTTAAACCTTCCTTAAAATTAGCTAACAAATTCGTTCCGGTAACAGATATCATTATATCTATTTGATGGATAAGATATAATGGTTCATCTTGCACTGCATATGGGAAATAAGCTAAATTGTCGGCCAGATACAACATTTGACGAAGAGTTGTTTTCTGATCATCAAATTGCTTTGTTATCGTTTGAACAAGCGCTCGTCTTTGTGGCTTCGTATTTCGTAGCAGAGTATATAAGAAATCATTCATAGCAGCAGGTTGATCATCTTTAATGCTATTAATATCACAAAAATTAAATGAAATTCAAAAAATGTTATCTTCAAAAGCTTACGTAAATCCCCGTACTATGCGGTTATCCGCCCGCATCTGGAGAATCTCCTGAAGTACAAATGAGAGATGCAGTCCTACTTGCACTTTCATATTTACAAAACCAGAATAAGTCTTATCAATATCTTTCAACAATGCGTCAGCTAAGTGTGCAACCTGCGAAAAAAAGAATTATGCACATTTTAATATGCATAGCATTCTGAGTTTGTAGATTTTTCAAACTTACGTCAGTTTTTTCATCTGTACTTAGGCAAATGAGGTATGGAACCATTCGAACGGGATGAACCAATCCTTGCCTTAGAACAATTTGTACCACTCGAACAGCCCACAGGCGCACATTTGAATCAACGTGGAGGAAGCAATTGAGTATTTCAGTTAGATAAAGTTGAATAATTCTGCTTGCCATTCCTGACATTACGTCGTTCATCTCTTTCAAATCTTCAGTTTGTGCTTGTGTTTGCCCTAAAAGAACGCGTAAACATTAAAAACGAGATAGGGGCAATCTATACGACATCCAATGAATCCATTACGTTTCACATTTGAAGGTATGTACATATACTAAGTCTTATAATAATCAACTATATATGCTAAATCAGTTACAGTTATGCTAATATTTAATTTAACTTATTTTATTTCTGTAACTGGACCATTATTATTATAAAGCCTAAACATGTTTTTCATTACATATATCCTTTATTGCTTCGAGCTCGAATTTCCGGAATGCAATAAATAGAAAAAGCTCGAAGAAGCTAGGAGAAAGTTGAGTATGTTGTTATAGTAGTATATTCTAGTGATATTTAAACTTTTAGACGATTCTCCTATAAACCGAGTCTTCTTCCAGACGTGTTGCTGTTAGCTGCGAATAGGAACTAATTCACTAATTCACATTAAATTTTACTGAGTCTAAACTTATGAACGTAAAATCTTATTAAATTTAATTTGTAGCTTTATATACTTATTTTAATGGTGCAATATACAGTGCATAGTTTGGCAATATTTGATTAGATCCGTTTGATTTATTTATTTATATACCATATTTTTTATTATAATTTTTAATAGTGATCTTAGAATTATATTTTCAAACTTCAAATGCATTTACTTTATATTGCTTTTTATAAATAATCAGACACGGAGAAGTTTACAGAAGCTTCTTATTTAGGTTCAATAGAGCCATGCTAACACAGGGTTTCTGGGTTTTTCATCTCACAGCTAGTTTTTATTTTAAATTTCACTATAAAAGCTTATGAAAGTCAGGGCTAAAAAAAACCTCGACATCGATGACTAGTGAGGGCTATTAAGGAATATTTACACCGCCAACAAGAATAGACTGAGACGAATAAGCATATAGTTCCTTAACGATTGTGGATAGGGAATATAACTTTTGCTGAAAACGATTTTTTACTTTCCGCCTTATATTAAGATATGCGATTGAGCTTTGAACTTAGCCTTGTTAAGAGTGGATTTACAGATGTTGCGTACAGCTTTGCAGATCTGTCTAAGTTCATGAGAGCGATGCAGCGTATACGCATAAGAAGCCACTAACTTACCCCTCACAGCTTGCTTGCATTAGTTGTTCAACCATGAGATGGTCGCCACATTAAGGCTCACGTGACTATTAAACTTATAAGAATACATTCCGAATAATATGACTCTGGTAATTAGTTACAATTAGTTGCTGCGATAGAAACCCAATACTTATCAGTATGCGAAGCGAGAAGCACATTGAAAGATAGGCTTTTATCTTATTCTTGTTGGTCAGTCCACTAATGGCAGAAAAAAACGTCTGCGATGACGGAATGTCTGTTACTAAAATTTATCACCCGCGAAAATGAATTCAGAAACAGAAGATTTAAGTAAGTTACCGTAGCTCGAAGAAAGCGCATCAAAACTACGGACAGTATGGGCATCAGACATTAAAGAAGTCAATCGTGCAACACTATGTACACAAAATGCAATCCCTCGTTGAAGCGAGCAAATCCAGGACTGATTGATATCAGCATAAAAAATACCACCTTAGTTTCAACTGCAAGAAATGCAGGTTTATGTAAATTTAAAAATGATATGAGAAATAGTTGGTAATAATCTCACATATGTTACATAAATTAATAAATCGAAATAAAACGAAAATAAGATAAAATAACTATGCACACAGAATGACAAACGAGCTATTCATACAGCGGGATACGGAATGCTATATGATCATCAAAAACAAACAAGCAGTATGAATCCGATCACGCCCGCCATTAGTGTTAGGCCTATTATGACAGTTATGAACGAATCAAGTGCAATTTATCGTTTCAGTACCTGGGACTCTTCAAATTGAATTAAAAGCACTAATATCAATATATAGATGAATTTAGTGACGGTGATATCGTGCGAATCGTAAACGCAACATTAATTGGAAACGGCAACGGAACCCGTATGTATCCCATAAAGGTTATGAATCTATGAAAGTGCCATATAAATACACTACGTATTATCAATATTTCATTGAAAATATTAACTTTCATGCATGTAGATTTTTGCCAATTGTTTGTTTAATTAAGCTCGATGAGAAAATTGCAAACGGATATAACCAAACGTTTGGCCATATCGGCAAAATGCATTGCCATATTGGCTATGCAATCGCCTCGCGTTGATATTTGACTGTACGCAAATAAACTGAATCTTCAGAACTACTTGAAGATCTTTGAGTGATAGATGCTATATTATATTGAGAAACAAGGTATATGACAAACCTCCAAAATAATGCAGTTTGGATAATTTTACTTACAGTCTTTTTCTTTGTGTTGCATTACTATTTCAGACTCGTTCAAATACATTAAGATATTTCGCATAACGAGAGTTTTAACAAACGCCTCAACAATCGGTGAAGTTAATAATTCTCGGTACATATCTTTCAGTACAGGTCTTGTCAAGTATTCATCATTTTGCACGCAAAAGAACCCCACCGACACTAATGCTTGTTTTCGTATTTCGAAGTTGGAGCAATTGATGAAGTACATTAAGCACTCGAAAACCTCCTCACAAATTGTAGCTGGTAAATTATCTGCTGTTGAAGGAAAGATAAGCAATTTACATTTTATTATCAATAATACTTAAAAAAACAATTTACCTTCACTCTGCCCAAAAACTTGTGGATTGTTGAAATCAAAGAATCTAGTTAATATTCCTACTGTGTACAAACTTCGCCTGAAAAGTGGCTGGTAAATGTGTTCAATTGGCAAATTAGGATTATTCACCAAATGGTCTTTGCTATTAGCTAGGGTTCTATAAAATCTGTAAAAACAATTATTATGTATATATAGAAAATAATGTGATCGTGAGCATTTCATTAAAATTGTCACACTTACCTAGAAAAACAATCTCTTATTAATTTATAGTTTTTAGTGATCTTATTAACAACAGCTCCTAAACACGATAAACAACTAAGGACCACAGTCTGATTAAGCGATACCACAAGCACCATTAAATGTTCCTCCACATCAGCTAGAAATGATTCACTGGGATGCTCCATTAGTGGGACAACCTGAAAAGGATAAACACACTCATTGATTTTTGCGTATTTTAAGAAAAAACGTGCAAAAAGATTCATTTAGCAATATATACGATCAGGCATAATCTAAATTTCATTTTATTTTACCATTTAAAGTATTTCCGAAAATTGACAACCGATGTAAGGAAAATCAACGTTATTAAATTAAAATATAATGTCGCCACTTCATGATGGCCCATCATGTAGCCCATACGGCCGTCACCATTGCGTAGACGGGCGATGGCTTGTGGTGGCTGACAGTGTCGAAGCATAGAAATGGCAATGACAGAGGATGGATTTCGGCGCGAAAATCAGGGCTGGCCTATCTAGTGGCTACCAGAGTCAAATTAATGATGGTGGCCATGATGGTAACCATTGCAATGGCCCATCGGGGGTCATAATGAAGTGGCGACATAATAATTCAAAATTGTTGTCTCCATATAATTACGATCAATAATATATTTTTTATTATTTCATCATCATCGGCGCTACAACTGAGGCATCTCTCCAGCGGAAGCAAGGTCCCTATGATGTCGTCTGCTGTCAAATCTGCCGCAAAAGATTTTCCGAACAGTATTCTCTTCACTCATACGAGGTGATTGCCCTGCCCATTGGAGTCAACAGAGCTTTATTTTTGTAATTGTATTTGCTTCTAGGTAGATAGCGTGCAACTTGTGGTAGTAGCGTCTCCGGAATCGCCTATATGAGGCCTTCGATTCTCCGCAAGACTTTCCTCTCGAGCGTGGCTAAGAGGCCAGAGTGCCTTTTGCTTACATTCCCGAACAGAAACGTGAATGCACAGATCAGAGTAAACAAGGCGGTAATGCAGTTTGAAATGGAGCCACGCGCCTAGGAAGACTCTGCTTGAATCAAGAGAAAGAGTCTGTGATATCAAGGTCGGTGATTATAATCACAACAAGTGACGATGACGGACGGATCCTAATATATGCACAAGGTTTTAGGAATGGGGGCATCAGACTTAACATCAGTATTGCAGAAACCTACGAACAAATGAATGGAAAAGACGCAAACAGGTGAATAGGTTATCACGCAAACAGGTGAATAGGTTTTGGAGGATCTAAGAATAAAGCCAGACAATTTAGAAGACCTAACAGTGATGTATATTATATGTTGAAATATTATCTGTTTAAACTGACAGTAAAGGAATAACAGAAAAAAATAGGTGTATTTTTTTATGACACTTCGCAACATTTAGAGTGAGTGCGTTAGCACCAGTTATTCCAAGCAGAGAAACTATTTTTCAACAGATAGTAAGCGTCTAATGTCTCGAGTACAATGAACATCTTGAAGTTACGAGCTCACGAAAGACAGGGAGAACGTATACAGGATGAGGTAGGAAAAAATGGAACAGCGGTGCAAGAATTGACAGCTATGTCACAAGTAGGATCAAAAACATAGGTATTGAACCAGAAGAGTGGAGGACCAGAATTGAGAATCAGCCCTGCTCAATGCGATGATTTGGCGGACTGGTCGTCCAAGTGGCATACTTCAGTCGTCACACTCGTGCACACGTCCAATCTCAAAAATGAACGTAATTTCATGGCTATTGAAAGTTTATTTAAAAACGAATAGCAAGCCAATATAAATCAGTTGAATTAGCCAGTGCTTTTGAAACGAGCATATGCTTTCGAAATTCAATTAGTCAAATCGATCATGATGTAAAAATAAGACTTTATAAAATAAAAAGTATACCGACCTGTTCTAGTATTTCGGCAACTGAGCTTATAAACTTAGGGGCAATCGCAGAATGGCACTTAATATTCAAATAAGGTTCTATTGTTATAGCGTGTCTCACTAGCAATTGCGGTCGAACTTTTGCCAGTAAATATATTGTTGTTATGCATCCCAGCATACGGCTATTATCTGTTTCTTCCAACATGATTAGTCTATCTACTAGGCCATCCGCTAGCTGCTGACAAGCCAGAACAACATCGGCTGGTGGCTCCGTATTCTTTCTCACTGGTTCACCGGGTGTTCCATCTGAACCAGACTTGGTGTTTTCTTTCGGAGCAAATATCTGAAAATTAAACGTATTTAAATTGGCATTTGATAAAACTCAGCTTGGACTCACGTTGTTCAAAAGACCATCTAACCAATTTGTCCCAGTATCATGGGCAGAATTCACCACATCTATTATTTGGGTAATTTTCCTTTGGACCCCAATCTATAAAATCAGAATCGAAATACAAATTCTCCACAATTCTCACTAAAGAATTCTTGTATATTGTACGCAAAATACAAATACGCACCCGATCATTGTCGACACACGGCGTAAACCACATCCTCATAAATACTTCCGTAACTAACTTCTGAATGCCTTCTTCGTCATGAACACGCCGTATCATTTTTACACATATCTCAGGAATTTTATCAAAGTCTGGATATTCGATACAAATATCGCGCAAAATCTTGATCACTCGTTTCCGTACCGAAACTCCAGTATCCTAAAAGTTAATATTCAACATATTCTTACGTTTCATACATCATTTCCTACCAAAATTCTTGTCGATAGCATTTCATAATACTGGTCAATTAGCTCTTCACTGCTCAGCACGTATTTCCCAATTAGGTCAACCGCGGCTTCACGCACTGATATTGCTGTATCTAAGAATTTCTGATTCACACCCATCTGCATATCTTTCCGCTTTAAAATCAGCGGATCTACTTCGACAATATTAGCCAAACATTTCATTGCTCGTGTTCGAATAGCTATTGCCGGTTCCCTATTTCCAAAAAGAAAACAATTTTAAATAACTTCAAAATATCTAAAGCGGAGTAGACAACTTGACATACCGTACAACCAATATGATTTTCTGTAAATATTTATCAAAAGATTGGCTGAATGGCCTTTTACTAGCTAGGTATTGTGCAATCAAATTGGCGTTGTTATAGTCTATATACGTCTTTATGTGTTGTGATGTGCAATTCACATCGGAGTACGGTTTTATTTTGCTTAGCAAATATTTTTTACGTTCATCTAACACACGAAAAATTTCGAGATTCAATTCTTGATCCGCACATCCACCAGCTGACTTTATATTTTCCAGTGACCCATCATCACTTTTGTCGCATTCATCCTCCGATGATGACTCGGAAGTTTCCCCTGCAATACAAAAATTATTCTTCATTTACACTCCAATCGTTCACACATGTTAATAATTTATTCAACTGTTTCCAAGCCATTATATACATAACCACTCAATTATAAGGCACACTTTTAATAACAAATATCCTACCTCCTCTTCTTTTCTTTTTCCTTGTAGTTTTCTTTCGAGACGCATAGCCCTTTTCACCCTCAGCGATTCGTTTCCGATGTTGCATTATATCCCGGTACCATTGTGCTAAATAAAAATGCCGAGCGTAATCCCAAATCAAATTTTCTTCTTGAGCGTTTACAGCCAAGAAGTCTAGAAGAATTTTTTGTAAAAATTCCGTTCGTTCTTCTTCTGGATCCAAAACTATTTTGCTCTGTAAATAAACTAAAGCGTAGTAATCATTGAAAATTCGGATGTCAATATTACATTAGGAGGAGGTAAGTCGCCTTCTTTTTCTTGCTCAGCCTTTATGCACTTAATCATCTGGTCCATTATTTGCACCTTACATCGAGACTCGACCGTATCTTTGCGAAGTCTCGCCGCTACTATACCCAAGTAATCCAGTGATGCCAAACGGATTGATTGCTCAATCGATTTGTCTGACATATATTTCACCAAGAGAGTGCCCAGTAAACTTAATAATAGTTCAGCCGCAGGCCATTCCGGTTTATTGACAGTGGCTAGTAAGTCATGAATAAAATTTTCAAATAGCGGACGGAAATCTGTTTCACTCGAACGGCTTTTACATTTGCTTAAAAAGGTCGTTAAAAAGTTGCCACCTATACTAACAGCCGTGTCATACTTTTCCAAAACTATTATATCTTTATCAAACTTGGACTTATTCGTAGTATCATCTGGTTCACTGTTCTTTGTTTTTTTGTTTGCCCGATTTGGTTGCTCACACAATGCATCGGGTAAAACAGTTGCACACTGGATCAGTTGAAGCAATAGCGCAGTAACCATTTGAATATTGCCGCCGTTATTCGCCAACTTAAACGGTCTTAGATTTTTCTTTGAGCACGGAAGCCGATCAACGGAAGCTAAGATGTCACTTAAAATACTGCTGCGCATATTTACATACTGTTCTTTTCGAAATATCTGCAAATATAAGTAGATATGAGTTGTGCTCTCTTGCTTAGCGAACACAACTAAATACGGTTAACTATAATGATATGCAAAACGGATACAAGAAAAACAACTTTATATGCAGACATTATGCATTATTTGTCTTTGATGGAAAATTACATTACTCATCATCTACTCAATTATAATTAACCGTGCGAAAAACGCTTTCACTACTCACCGTTGTTACTAATTCCAGACAAACAAACTGCAACGTTTCAATGTTATCCACGAAAAATGGTTCGACAGCTAAAGTTGATAGTGCCAGCACTATCGTGTCCACAAATATACACTTATCAAATAGTGTCACGAAAACTTTCATTAGTTCAACAGATTTAGAATAAAGGAGTTGCAAACTTCGATTTTGATTACTAGCTGGCTTTTTCTTGCGGTTATCTACTTTCTTCATTGTCTTCACCGTATAAACAGAATCGTAAGACGGGAATATCGTTTCACGAAATTGATACTGTACAAATTTTATTATCAAGGAAATGTTATCTTCTTGCAGAAATTTCAAATCTTTCACTGTCGAATAGATATTGCATATCAAGAGACAAGCTTCAATCGCATTTAGAATCTTTTCCATTGCATCATCTCCTCCGATGTCCTCTTCGATATCCTATAAATTAAATCAAAACGAAGCCATGTTTAAATGTATTCGGGACGCATTAATAAATACGAATATATGTATCTTCCGGAGGTAACTTTTATCTTCAAAATCGAAATTCTGACTTTTATGCATTTGAATTTAATTCAAAGTTGAAATTTTTGTTGTACTGTTTGACAAGAAAGTTTTGGTAGATAATATTTTGTCTAATAAATAATGCACTTTCATTTGAAATATAAAAATAAGAGTAAAAGAGGTAACCATCCCGACAAAATTTGTTAGCCCACAAGAAAACAAAGACCAGAAATCGGCTTGGATGGAGTTTCGGTATTTTTTACACTAGCAACAATCTGCAATTTTCAAATAATACGTGTTTTGCTGATGTGTTTGATTGATTTGCGCCTTGTGTTTAACACTAGATTTACCAGACCCGTCATGTTGACTGGTCGTACAATTTTAATTCAAAATTCCTACTGCATGTAACATTCGCTTTGCGAAATGATGTTATCACTTTTGTAGCCATAAGTAGAGCATACATTTTATGAACTTAACGTTGCTTTATATATATTCGTAAAAATATATTTTTTGTTATTTACACTTATACCAGTACCAGTCATAATGACTGGTGTATGTTTCTATGAAGAAATTCTGTGATGAATCAGGTTCCGGAAGGTGGCCACTTCAAGTCTTTTTCAATATTTTAGATTTAGCCGGAATAAATTGCTGGATATTGTACAAAAATACAACAGGAGAAAATATCTCACGGAAAGACTTTCTGTTTCGATTAGCAGAAGAACTTGATTCAGAATATCAGACTTACAGGCAAAAACCACACGAAGCTGATATACCAACAACAAGTGGCACCGTTCCTGTGCGCAAATGGTGTGAAATAGGATATTGCAATAACAATAAGACTACAAATATTTGCAATATATACAAAAAAGTGTATGCGGAAAGTGTACACACAGCAAAATCTACATATGTAGAAATTGTGACCGACAATCTGTAAACAATGAAGCGTTTTGTTATTTGACAATGTCTATAAATTGATTTATCTATTACAATTAATATTCTTCAAATTTTTTGTCATTTTTTAAGAGTAAATAAAAGCTGGAAGCCGCAATAAGCACTTTTTCTTATACACCAGTAATTCTGACTGGTTAGGGTAGAAATATGTATATTTAAATAGCTGGTAAATCTAGTGTTAAACTTCCTGGGCGAAACCAGACGCTGAACGAATAATTGCTAGTGCGAAAATCATCTAATAATGCTTATTGAGATAAAAAAAATCTTATTAGTAAAATCTTATTATCTTATTAGATGATTGGAATGGATGAATTTACGATTAGTAACAATCAGAAATAATCTAATATAAAATTAAGTAAAAATTTGATATAAAATACACTAATTTTTAAATAAATAAAGCCAAGTGCAAGTTAGCTGACTTTTTGTTTTGTTCCTTTCTTCCTATTTTCTTAGCTCATGCGACAATTTACGAGTCTGTGATGCTTCTTTGCTATGGTGGTATACGGTAATACTTCGAACATCCGCTGGGTATTTATAATTAGCGACCTTTCGGTTAAACTTATATGCCAAATTGATTTTCAATCATTTGAAGAAGGTAGATAGTATCATTCCTCTGTTTTTTGATTATGATTTCATATTTGAATTCATATTCTTAGTATTACAGTTAAATAGATACGCCAGTTGAGTAGGTTTTGTCTTTCCATTGCATTTTAGAAACATAACTTCACTTAACTTGCTCCAATTGGTCATATGAACTTTATTCATAAAATAATAGAAACACGATATTTGTAAAAATGAAATACGCGAAAAATATATTGTCTACACCACAAAATTATACCTACCTTTTAGGGTAGTAAGAATGTAAGCATGTAGACATATTTAAATCTACTTACCGGACCCGCAGAATAATTTCGCGCTAAATACACGTTCCGCATAGCATAGTTTATGAGGAGTGTCAATTTGTTCTTAGGGATCGAGTCCAAAGCGCCTTTTGCTTTCAGTTTTGCCACGTCATTGCTAACCACCGAAAGCATTTTCGATGAGATACATTCGACATTCTCATCCGTTTCATCTACAATAAAAGTAAAATTGTTAGAATACTACAAACTAGGATTTATTTTCTCAAGAAATAATCTACCTGAATTGAAATTCGGCGATTCGGTATCATCAAGCAGTTCAATTATTTGTTCCATATTTTTCATGAATTGCTGATAGGTTTGCGATTTCATGACTTCTTCCTTTGATGTCTTTGGAACACTGGGCATTAATATTCGCTCAACTCGTCGCAATTTAGGTTTTGTAACTAAAATGGAAAATCTATATTTTAGCATGGGAAAAACATTGAATTAAGATACAGTATATAGTATAGTAGTTTTGAAGTGTCTCATGGTCGAAGTGTAACTATAGTGAAAGAAATGATTAGTTACGACTTCTAAAATCTCTAAGGTTAGGATAGCAGCATTGAAAACAACAACAATCCTGTCCCAGTTGTTGCTGTTCTTAGGTTTTCACCTATTTTATTCATGCTACCAAGGACGAAACTGGTTAAATATTTTTACGATTCATATCTATTGGAGTGCTCCTGTTGATTTTGGCATAACCCAAACAAAAACTTAATACGATCAATTTGGCAGACCCTAAAAAACTTAATACGAATGGAAAAATTTAAAGAACCAGTATTAGGAAAGGTTCTAGTTATCAAAATTTTGGTCGCTATGATAGAAAAAATTTTGTGCATCAAGCGTCCACAAAAAATATTTATATTACAATTGTTTAAAATCATTTGATATAATGAGTCGAACCAGAGTCCCCACATACAGTTTGACTTAGAAACCAAAAAGAAGTGAATCAAAAACGAACTATTCCTCAAAATAGCATTTGCAGTATAAACAGATTAGCTTCACTTTTTTCAACATTGTCAGCTTGAACGGGCGCTTGGTCGCATGTCAAAAATACGATACACTATATCAAAGTTATCCACATCTAATATTTTTTCGAAAGAAAACGTACCTAAATTAACCTCATCGGTTGATTCCTCTCCTCCTTAGTGATAGCTAATTCTTATTGCAGAAATAATTTGTTTGTCAATGATTTATATAACTAGAGTTCCAGCGTTAACACTTTACATGCTTGCTGGCAGTGCTAATCTTAGTGAGCTCAGTGCTCTATTTTTTTCGAAGGGTTGAAGATAACCGCGCTCATATGATTTAAATTCATTTTAGTCAAAATCAGAAAACTGTTTCGTCGAATTTTTGTTCAAAAGTTACACGCGTTCTTCGAAACACCACTGTAGTTTTTCTTTCGTAATGGGTCCGTTTTTTAAATGCAAATTTTTGGCATAATTGTACGTATCCTTCTAAGAGGACAAATCACGAAAGAGAAACTGCTTGCGGTAACGCCATTGTTCCAAATTGTACTTACGTGCCTTTGGAAAAGGTAGTGAGTTTCCACGTGAAAAAAATCCCAAAAATGAAATCTTATTTGTTGAAACAGTGGATTGGTAACAATGACGGGTCGTGACCTTGTAACTCAAAGAAGCACAAATATTTACGCATAATAATCAAGTACATATTTCAGTACAGCAAATATGTTTAAAGTTGACAGTCGACTCCCAATAGCTTGATCATGATCCCCATAATAAATATTTAAATAGTGGAAGATATTTCAAAGTAGAATATTTTTTTTCAATACAAGTAAAATTAGTGATCCTTGCACCACGAATATATAAAGTACCCTTTTCTCCAGGTTAATATTATAATGCCCAAAGGTTTCTGGGCCGTTTAGCGAATCGATAAACAAGGGTTTTTTTTAATTTCTCTACCCAAGAAGAAGCGATGAGCTGAGCATGGTTAATCGGTATGCAAGAAAGAATACTGTGGTCCTTTCCGAATACACGTCTTCGTTCTTATCTTCAGCTTGTTATGACACATTGTGACATCAGTAGAGTAGCTGAGCTATTCTAACAGTTTGAAGCAGACCAAGACAAGGTGTCTGAAATCGTTAGCTTGGCTTCGTAACGTTGCCTCAAAACACCATCAAGCCAACGAAAAGTCAAATCAGAACGTGACTTCGTCAGCTGTTATACAGGAGAGCAATGCCAAAATGTAGATTACTGAATTCGGACAAACTTCTTGGTCTGGCAAAGCGTTATTCAAAACTTTGCAGCTGCTTTTTTGCCGTCCTATAACGCGTTTCCAAAGCATCCATCCTTCAAAATTTTAATTTATGCTGTTTCTTCGAATGTTAGGCATTTTTCCCTGAGCATAGCTCAGAGCCGAAAAATAAAAGGGGAAAAAATTAAACTTTTTAATGTACTTTGGAGAAGTTTGCCTGCTAAGGCGAAAATGCACTTGTGCAACTACGCAGTAAACTTATTTAATGAAGAGTGTTTTTATGAGTCTTCAGAAAACTTTAGAATTCGGCTTAAATTCGACAATAGGGCCATTTTATGCTGATTGTCTTATGCTAAACCACTATATGCTGTTCAATTTTTGTGCTCCTGAAAGCGAAAATATACTACACATAACCTGCATATGCCAAGTAAAACTAAAACTTATTCAAATTCATTTAAAATAGTTTCTTGGTGTTATTAGAACTTACAACTTCAAGAGCCATGAAGTCTTAGCCATTAGGCGTGTTTTTTTTTTGCTCCTCTATCCAGAACTGAACTGTGTAGTAGTGTTGGAAACAACAACTCCTTTATTCAATCTACAATAACATAATTCAACAAATTAAGCGTGAACCTCTTCAAATTGATATCATATCCGAATCAAAATTGGTCACTGGGACAGAGTTATGTTTTGCATAGGTAGTTTATGCACTCACGCATAGAGTGTGATGATATTCCCGAAAGTGTTCGTAGCGGTTAGTGCAACTATTTATTTCGAATTAATTTGAATTATTTCGAATTAATTTGAATTGATTCTGCTCTTCTCTATCTGCCATTATGATTAGAATGCTGCTAGCCAACTTGCAGATAAATCTTTTTCAAAATCGTTGAAATGATAATGAGAGTTAAAATTCATTCAGTTGCACCAAACTTCGCGCAATCACAGCCATTGTTCTATTCTACTCTGCATCGGAGCAAAAAAAAACGCACCTATTATTGAGGCACTAATTTAATTGCTCAACACATTCCAGTCGTAATTTTAAAAATAACACTGTAACACAATGACTCGAATGAGCGAATAAACGAAATATTAAATGGAAAAAAACAATATTTTAAACAGAATAAACAAAATATTAAACGAAATAAACAAAATATTAAACGAAATATACGAAATATTAAGCAGAATAAAAAAAAACAACAAAAAACACAACAAAAAACAAATTATTTCAGGGTTTTAATTTGCATATTTAATTGAATATAATGTAAAAATAATAGCAAAAATTGTAGAAGGAAAGTAATCCTACGGGAACCATCGTTGCGTCTGATGGAGAGCTTTCTTTCCCAAATTTGCAATCGATGTGAACACGAGTGTGGAGTTCCGCGACTCACTTTACCCCTGACTAACTCAGGTACCTATTTTGAGCTAGATGAACTCAAAGCTCGCTGTGTGATTTTTCGTCCGAACCTAGATTCGAACTAGAGACCCCCAGTCCCAAGTCCGAACCTAGATTCGAACCAGGGACTCCCCACAGTAAGGGCAAGTGCTCTTTCCGCTAGACTACTCGAGCTTCATAGCAAAAATAGTAGCAATGCTTTAATAACAAACATTATAAAAATTATAACACAAATAATAGAAACAAAAGAAGAACAGAATAAAATGATAATAATATAACACCCCAAAAGCAATTTCTAAGGAAAAATTAATATAAAACTAACAAAAATATGGTATTATAAAACAGACGTAATGGGCTCAATACACGGACAAACATGTTCGCAAGCCAGTGCACTTGTCATTGTAAAATGGTAAGTGTTCACCTGTTAATGCACTGGCTCGCAAGCTAGATTTGCGAACATGTATTGAGCGTTGACAGTCATGCTAACAGACTTCTTATCTCAATGTTGTCTTTGTCTTCTTATTTCGAAAAAAGAGATGACTACCACGGAAAGTCGCCATAAATTACATGTACGAACCAAATGGGGAAAAATAATAAAATCGAAGTTAATAGTTTAAAACATATGTAAACAGATTTAGATACCCCGGCCAGTTTTTTGTTTCGGGTGCTTGGTCAATACACTATTCTTGTCCGTACGGCAAGCGAGGCGGGTAGTTGGATAGGTATTTTCTATCATCTCCTTACAACAGTAAAAAGTAGTGATGGAAATATATTGCAAAAACATATTAAAGAGACAATGGCGCGTTTTTTGCAACTCTATAGAGTTCTGGTTAGGGTAGTAGCATTGAAAACAACAACAAAATTCTGCCAATCCGAAACCGTTTGAGTAAAAGCTTTATTCACAATAAAGTGGAAAATTGTCTAAAGTGGTTAGTGCAACCGCTCCAGGTTTGCAAGTACGCTAACAGATTGATGAAATTTAAACATAAATTTAAAATAATTTGCATAACAACGTTAGACGCCTACCTGCTGAATAATATGTTTCAATAACATTAACGTGTAAAAAATGTACTGTGAAATCAGCACCGTAAGTGCATGCAGCAAGTTAAATCAATGCAGCAACCTATCTGGTGTGAATTGTTTTTTTTTTGCGAACCAGCTAGCTATGGTCTGATCTCAAGTGCAAGAAAACGCACCTAATATCAAAATTATAACAACAACAAGCACTTAACAAAAATAACTAGACATAATAAATATATGACAAAAATAACATCAATATCAACAAAATTATAGCAAAGTTAAATAACAAAACTAATAAAAACAAAATAACAAATAATAAAACCTCAAAATAACAGAAAAAGATGAAAACAAAAAAAAATTATAAGAAGATTAATGGCAATAAGGAATAAAATAAATATTTAAAAATTAATAACAGACATAATAATTGCAGAACATTAAGCTTAATTTAGCGATAGATAATTTTATTTGCTCACAACGATGTTCCTCTCAATGAGCTAATATTTTGACGAACATACCGCAAAAATTGTCAATGGCCCTTAAAAATATCAACATAATGAGGTAAATAATAAGGCAACGGATTAATGGAAGCCAGGAAGTTTTTCTTTGTGGTAAAAAACTATTAATATGAAAATTGTTTCCAGAAATAAAATTTATCTGTCTTATTGTTTTCATTTAAATGAAGTTATATTATCAAGCGTGCATATTTACTTACATATTTCTTCGGGTGGAATATCGTTTGTATTAACAATCGCAAGTTTTCGCTTTGATGCATTTCTACGATCGTCAGCTTTCATCACAGAAAATATATCTTCATTTTTAATAGTACTTTTCTCTCGTTTTCCTAACTCGGTCGACGCCATTATTTCATTCTTCGATATCTCTTCTTGCATATCACTAGCTCCTTGATTATCTCCGCCGCCACCAGAACTGATGTCCGTTAGACCAAGCTTCTTTGCCAATTCCGGTGACTTTTTTACAAACTTCGTTAAACTCTCTTGCATCAATTTCTCATCCTCGAATTTTAAACGACTCAAACACACCTTCGGCATCAATGTCGTCGCACTGGAATCGCTTTTACCACTGACTGATGTTCTCCTTTCTGTCAAGTCGCTTGGTGCTTCTTCTTCGGTTTCTGCTTTTTCTAATGAAACAGCCTTTGGCATCGAAGATTCCCCCGTTTTCGAATGTTGGGAGAGAGGAGAATGAGAAAGCTGCCTTGGTGTACTGATCTGATTGGAATCCGGTGCAATACTCGCTTGCGCTGGTGAAGGTCCCCGAATGTCAAAATTCATACTCTGCTGCTCCAAGTACTCGTTATTGCGTGGAATCATCTTTTGTTGCTGTATTTGCGAGTTCACCACAGATTGCTGTGCAATGTGGGGAATTTGCTTAATATTTCCTTTTTGCAACTGTTGATTCACCAACGCTTGGTTTTGTGTTACGTTCACATTTTGATCGCTCACTTGTGGCTGATTGACAGGCGGTAGTTGCTGTATTAATTGCACATGTTGCTGCGGTATAGACGCTATTTGCTGTTGTGATGATTGTTGTCCTAGATTCGCAATCGTACCAAACTGCTGAGCTGTAGAAGCTTGGGGTTGATGCATCTGATTTAACTGTTGAATCACATAGCACGGCTGTGTTTGAATTTGTTGCGGCGGATGTTGTTGTGGCGGATGTTGTTGTAGCGGATGTTGCTGCGGCGCATGCTGCTGAGGCGGATGCTGGAGTGGCGTATGTTGCTGTGGGGGATATTGTTGGGTTGGATGTTGCTGTATTGGTTGTTGTTGGGTTAAATGTTGCTGATTTTGGGTATGCGAGTGTTGGTGCCCCTGAGTTTGCTGAATATGTTGAAGAGGTTGTTGCTGATGCTGAGATTGCTGAGCTGCTGGATGTTGCTGAGCTTGGCGCTGATACGTATGCTGCTTTTGAGTTGGGTTATGCAACTGCTGCTGTTGCTGTTGCAAGGCAGCTTGTTGCTGCCTATTGTTAGGATGTAACAAGGCTGATTCTGCATGGTGTATACTATTTCTGTAACAATAACCTCTTAAAATATGTCTATTGCACATGATTAAGCGACTTACAAGTTAAGAAGATTTGTGTGTGATGCTACGTTTGTAATACGGGTAGCAGTGCTTATATCTGGCTCAGTTTTCACTTCCACGCCATGCATATTTACACTGTTCACAACAGTTGCGTTCACTTGTTGCTGAGTATTAGCTACCTGCGTTTTGTGCTTTGTTGTAACGGTATTCTTTTTTCGGAACAATATCCATGAAAAAAATAATCATATAACATTAAATCATTGTCCCTAGAAATTTCTAGCATGCAAATAGTTTAATCCAAACTTAAAACAAAATACTCATTTTAAAATAAATAAACTAAGTAAAATAAATGTAATAAATGAAATACTCATTTGGATTTAATAATGACGAATAAATAAAAACTCCCTAACAAACCTGAACGGGAGATGTTGAGAAATCATTTTGCATTTGCTGAGGAATATTTGAGCTGCCTTTTCCTTGCTGCAGTTGCTGAACTACTGGAGAGTCGCGGTTTATTAAATTATTAACTTCTGCAAATAATTCTGATAATGATCAACGTATCAATAAAAAAGCAGACGTGGCACTTACGTGTCCTTTGGCTAGGTGGAGTATTGAAAACTGTAGGCCTGAATGTATATATGCCCTGAAGAAGTTCCGGAAATTCGTTAATGTTTGTGCCGAGCTGATTATAAGCGTATTGTGGTTTGATTTCTCTAAATTTAAAATTCAATTGATTCATAATGTCAGTGCTTCATCATACTATGTCTTACATGTGATCTGAGCTAGTTTGTTCGATTGCATTGACTAGCTGCCGCACAAGATTATCATCACGAACAGAAAGAAGGTTTTTCGATTCTTCAGCCACTAACGCATGGAAAAGCAAGGATTTGTTTAAAGAAGAGACGCTTGATATGGAATCCGACACGGGAAGCTCACTTAGTACTGAAATGAGTTGTCAAATTATTTTAGAAATGTCAAATTCAGTGACTTACAATCAGACAAACTCGTCAATCCTGCCAAAGTAGTTACCGGCACGCTAGGGATGTCACGATCACCCATTATGCTTCAAGTTCTAAATACATTTATATTCTCTGAAAACAATAATTTTATAAACGATCAGTTTTCTTTTATGTTAGTCTCTACCTTTTGAATCTCATTAAAGTAAAAGTGCGCATTTCAGCTATTGTATCACGTCATTTTTGTTTCGTATTTATGCAAAATCTGTAAGGAATAAGTTTAACATTTAGACGTAAAATATCTTGAGTATACCTATAAAAATATTCTTCAATAGTTACTAAAAGTGTAAGTAAGGTATTACGTCACAAGAATGTGTCTTATAGCCTGTTCACATCGCACATAATCATGTGAATATGGTCTCTGCTTTTGAAAGCAGGAAAGTGCGTTCACATTGCACTGAGCTGCTTTTGTTTGACAGTTACTGTTTAAGATTCATATCTAATACATTTGATGTATGAATTCGGTAAACAAATTTCTCTTGTCCGAATTTAATCAGCGATAATAGCATAGGCTCTTACTTACTCGATTTCGTACATGGTTTTGTTAAAATCAAGCTCCATACCTGATTTTGATTTATATGGGAAAGCATGTGATTATGAACCTGATTATAGGCGAAATCAGGAATCGTCTGAAAAGCATGTGTTTTTGTGGCGATGTGAATCAAGTTTTATTAGAGATATTCAACCACTTTGATTATTTCAAAGATGGGACTAGATTAATAGGATCCTCACGTCGCATTCATAATAATTTTATTGTTATCTGTTTTTAAAAGCAGTAATCGGACATGCATATTATTTTCGGGCATTTATTTTGATAAGTTGCAATTTCAACTAGTGTAAATGTAGTGATAAATTGTCAGAATTTACTCAGAGTAATGATAGCACAGGCACAAACTGATTGCTTGCATGCTTTCGTACCAGTGGCGGCTCCTCAGAGGAGGCACTGTCTCCTCGGTAAAATTTGGAAGCCAAATTTATCTTTAAATTATATTTTCGTCCATAGTAAACACCATTTTGCCTCCGAGTCTCCTCTACTTATCTTTCTGAGTTTAAGTGCAATTTCAAAGCGATCATTCAAAACACAGCCTCAATGCAAAAAACAAAACAAAAATCACCAAAATTGCGGTGCTAAACTGTATAACGTAAAGGATAAAAAAGTTGGAGAATAAAAATATGGAATCTACAAAATTACTTGCCCGATATGCAACAAAGTATACACCGGTCAAAAATAACGGTTAGTTGTTGTCGGCCTAACGGAACATAAGCGGGAAGCAACCTCAGCGAGGAAAAGGAACACATCCTGGAGGTAGAGCACAACACTGCATGGAACAACGTGGAGATGAACAACCAGGTACGAATAGTAGATGCGTACGAGAGCCTAAACATATGGAAAACCCCGATGAATAGGGCAACTGTGCATCCCCATTGTCAAGCTGATTTGAAGAGGATTTTATCGTTAGGCATAAGCAAAATGTAAAGAAAAATATAATATATATGTAGTATATGTGTATTAATATATGCGGTTAGAATGTCCTTGAGTAATTAATATGTGATTAGCAGGTAATTGGCTATAATCAAAGATTTAAAAAAAAATCAATACTTTATTATAAATAACATACTTAGGTTACATTAAGATTATACCGATAGACACTGAAGAAGAGGGCAGATTATCCTCGAAATATCAGGAAATTAAAATATATCTAGCCTCTAAAGGAAAAATTGCTATCTAAATTAAAGTATATTATTTTAATGTTTCTTGTTCGTTTTGAATATCATAAAAAATAATCATAATCATGAAAAAAATGATTTTAATAAAACTCGGCAAAGTAAATTCCCATAAAAGCGAAAACTGTGAAATTTCAGAAGTCGAGACATTATAAGAGTAACCTAATTTTCGCTGCAGTCAAAGAAAATAAACTGGCAATATAGTATATTTATGTGTATCGTTAGCCATGGCTAGGATAGAAAACCGCTTGGCTTTAAAATACTTTTGACAAGCTTACTTAATATGCTTACCCCATAAAGTAAAAACTCGAAAAGCAATTTTTTCTAGTATGCACTAATCAAAACTTCATGTAATAAGTTATCAAGGAGGTAAAAAAAAAGCCTTCACGGTCTGCGAACTATTTTTAAGTTTGCGCTTTAAACAAACTCTATCTAGAGCAATGATTTCCAAAGTGGTTCCTACGGGTCTTAGCAGTTAAGTGTGGGAAGTTAATTAATTAATTTGGGGAATGTATGAACAATATGGGGCGTGAATGAGGAGAAGAAAAACCATTGTCAAGTGTTTTCGTTAGCATGGAAAAGAAAACAATTTACAATAAATAAATTGGTCTGCATTTTTAAGTCCTGAGTAATATATAAGTTGTTAAGTACTGTAGATATGAAAAAATAAGGAGGCGAAATGATATTCTATTACCCAAAAATGAGTTTACTAAGATTAACTGCTGAAACACAATGTGCAGCTGTGGCCGTGGCCCGCAGCGTAGCCACTAGCTGTCATAAAGTTTAAAGCACAGGACTGCATTGGACCAGTTACAATGCGTAGCCCACGACGCCGTGGCCGAAGTAGGCCAACATTCTACTTTTTGCCTGGCTGCTACAAATTTGACAAGTTGTATATGACAAGTTGTTGTTATGGAATTTTGTGGAATTAATGGTAGAAATGGAAATTTTGAATCATTCAATGAGTAAACAGTGTAAAGAAACGATAAAAGTTTTGAAACTTCGTGTTTTAGTCTCTCTTTTAAAGCTCGATATTGCTACATGGAGCCCAAACTGGGGATGCGCTCCGAAATAAGAAGTTCCGGAAATGCATTGCCAATCACCAGCGCAGGAGTGCGTTGCGAATCACCTGTAACCACCGCACGGTATTAAAAGAGGCTGTGGCGATGGTATCGGTAGTATTCCCGATCTATCTAATAGCGCGAAAATACAAGGATGGATAGCTCTTTCGCTCCAACTTTGGTAACAACGTTGGAGTCAAAGTGATAAAGGACGCTGAATGGCTAGGCTCATTGATCTTAAAACCCCATTAAGCCTTGATTTAGACGTAGCCACGGATATGTAAACTTCTAACCTTTGTCATTCTTGACAGGGCACGGTTATTTCAGGAAATATTTGAACAGAACGGGTACTAGGTACTGCGTCTGAGCTCGATGATGCTCAGCACACATTCTTTGTGTGCAGTCACTTCGTAAGTTTGAGGCGCACCATTGAGTCCACGCTCGGCTTGGCCACACGTGAGACGATCGTGGATGCAATGTTGCGAAACGAGCAGAAAAAGCGCGCTCTCTCAACATACGTTGAGAAAGTACTGCACATAAATAACCTCATGCCACTAAACATTTTGAAGTGTCACCAGATGTCATTCTCATATAAAATTGCTCCTCATTTGTTCACTTATTCCTTTTTTGGTGTTTCCTTATCAGTTGTCCAGCATTTTAAAGACCTTGGGGTAGTGTTTGATTCCAAATTGAAATTTGATGTTCATGTGATGAATATTACGGCCAGGGCTTTTAGGATTGCTGGCTTTGTCTTGCGGTCTTCGTATATGTTTACCGACATTTCCACCTGTATTCATTTATTTGTCTCCCTAGTACGCAGTATTCTGGAGTACGCGTGCCAAATCTGGTCTCCTCGCTTTCAGTATTTATCGGATGTCATTGAAGCTGTTCAGCGTAGGTTTACTCGTTCGTTGTTTTTCTAAATTTACCATCCCCTACTGTCCTTACTCCTCCCGTCTTTCCATTCTTCATATGTCCTCGTTGGAATCGTGTAGATTGTTCCTCGATGAGTGTTTTCTTTTCAAACATTACCAAGGCTTTTTTTAGTCAGATCTTGGTTCCCAGATAACCAGACGTGAATCTAGTCGTCCTAGTCGATCTTCAGAGGTTTTTTCTGTTTCGTTTGCTCATACGGAAGTCTATTTTCATTCGCCTTTGTTGCGTCTTTGTAGAATGCACAATGCTCTTAAGCTTGGTCCTCTCCCGCAATCTTTTTTAGAATTTAAGAATGTATTGAGAATTTTATCTTGAATTTCAATTTAACCATAGTTTTAATTTTTTAATTTTCTTAATTTTTTGTTGTTTCTTTTAAATGACTTAGTTCTTTCTTATATTTCTTTTATTATGTCTCATTTTCATTACTGACGTTGTAATTGGAGTATATCTGTAGCGCAATGGATCATAAATAAATAAATGAAGCGGGACCAGGATTGCCTTATCGACCCATGAGCTGTAGTAGTTTTGAAGTCCGTGATTACCGATGTGTGAGTCAGCACGACCGGGTTGAAGTAGTGCTTGGGCGGGTGCCGACTCGGAACTTCGTGGTCTTGTAAATAGTATTTTTTTAGTGAGTCCGGTGATCCCCTGGTAAGCAGATTTTTTTTTTGCCATCTACACTAGGGGAAAAAAAATCTAGTCTAATAACTGTAATTTCTAGTCTAATAAATGTATCAAACATAATGAAAGCCGATGGCTTAAACGTTATTAAAAATATTATTGCTCCACATTAGATTGATAATTAGTTATAATATGGAGTAATACATCTTCCCTCATATATTTATTTAAAACACGCTTCTCACTCCAATTTTCAAAAGTGGTGATGTAGATGACTCCTGTAATCATATATCAATATCTTACAATGAGAAATATTTTTGTCTAGAGGTTAAATTTTCCTTTCCGCAAGAAGCGAAGGCAGATTACCCTTAAATCTCAAACGATATTTTGACTGAAACCTTCGAAGCATTGGTAATAGTTTAATAAAAAGAATTTGTTTCAACATTCACCATTAAATTGAGTTCTGATGGTGTGACTACATCAAAACTCACTTAAATTGTGACATTGGTCCGAGCGAAATTTCAGTAAACACACTAAATTTTCACTTCTAGGTCCGACTCTCTATTTACTGTATGTGTATGGCCTTGAGAATTTTGAGTTGACTCTAATCATGTAATTCATACAGTTAATATCCTACTTCTATGGCGACAACAATGCATTGGAAACGAGAAGTAAATCAGGACTTAAATATTATAGTTGGCGTGTTGGGTACAAAGTGGGGGTTAACATAGCACAAAGAATTTGTGATCACCAGCCAGCAAAATAGAAATGGAATAACAGCACCTATTTTTATAAACAATAAAGTCACGGTAGACCAAAATAGAACAAAATGTTGACGAACGAAAACAGGTGATAGACTAAAGTCTTCCGACCATAATACGAAAATTAAAGCTTGTTTGCCTCATTTATAGACTTTTAAGGAGAAGAAATCTCGATTCGTAATAAGAAATATGATCAACAATGAATTTGTACACATATCCACAACTTATAGATTATTAAATATTAATTAACCATCCGGTTATATTAATCCTTAAAATATTCAAACAAAAATGAAGTTAATTTTTTGATAATGTAAGGTAACTGCACTAGTCTCCGGACAGTGCCAGTATCCGGACACTCCGACTCAAATGTTCACTTTCTATGAAATATGGATCACTTTCAGACATTTTTTTCTTTTTTGACTAATTTTTATGTGTCTTTCGATTTGAGAGAACCTTAAAGTTGAACAAATAAACAATCAGCAGGCAGCCTACAACGCGCTAACCATTTGAAGTCTGCATGTTTATTGTCAAAGTCTTGTCTCACGTAATTTTTTGCTAGTGTTGTTAAATTCCTGTAGTTAATTTTTTTTTCTGTAGTTAAATTTCTGAAATTCTTTTTTCTGCATGCATAAAGATGATTGTGTGCAAAATTTTCTGCCGTCGAAAGCAAATTTTTTGGAAATATTATTGGACAATTTTAGAGTCCGAAGACTAGAACCATATTTGAGCAATTTTTCAGTATTCGGACAAGAGCGTCCGAATACTTAAAAACAGTCAGATATTCTATTGCACATATTGGTTACTTGATAAGATTAACATTAGCTCGAAAACATTTTAAAAGAAAATTATGCTGGTATGATAGCTATTTACACTCTTTAATATAAAACAGACCACCTGTCCAAACACTAAAACTATAGATTTTAGTGTTTGGACAAGGTCAATTTTGTATCTACGCGCAACGACACAGCCTTAAAGGAGATTTCATTCCTAAATTCCAGTAAAATGGAATAACTGCTATTTTAGTTAACAATTAGAGCTTTGATCGATTACTAGTTACAAGTAGTCCGAACACTGACTTGTGGTGTCCGAAATATGGCAGATGTGTCTTTTGTTAATTTACTTGAGCTCATCTTATTGAAATAAAAACTCAAAAAAGGCTCGAAACCACATCCAATTTATGGAAAACCTTGTTTAAACCTAAGCTTAGGTTTCCAATTCATAAAACTAAACTGCAGATGAAATATGCACTGTCCGGAGACTAGCTCAAATTGTCCGAACACGATGGTGTCCGGAGACTAGCACAATTTGACTCAAGTTCATTTACTTGGAATATCAGCATACTTGTTTCTTTTATTGAATTCAAAATTGGTACAAAAACCCACAACCAATCCCAATGTATGAAAAAGCTTGCATGTAAACGAAATATTAAGCTTCTAATTAATAATACCGAACTAAAGTTGAAATATGCACTAACTGTCCGGGGACTAGTAGAATAGTAGAAAAATTATTTTTCTTTATATTATGGGTACTTTAGAAAAGTTTGCAAAAATACTGGATTTCAGTCTACTCTATCGATATAGATCTATTAATTTTACTAAGTTTTTCGAATGTTTAATAAAATCGGTTAGGGTAAAATTTACAGCTTCTTGTCCATAACCCATACATTTTTGTCCTTATTTTTTCTGTGGATAATTCTGATTAGAATATTTGTACTCTCCAACAGTTCGCAGAAAATCTGGCCATTTAAATTGCTTAGCAAAAAAATTATATCAATATCCCTCGTTGAAAATTGTCAGTGTGGGACATTTTATGAACTATTTTTATTGCTTTTGCCATAATAAGCACGATTTTTAGTTGGATGTCTGACTCCATAACAGCACTCTGTATGCGATTATTGATGCAATTAATGCATTTTAGATGTTTTTAAAGGTACAAATTCAATCCTTTTTAATATTCTATCGTTCCTTGAATATTCCTTGAACAACACTGGTATGTATTTGTATTATAGCAGATTTATATAGAATTAAATAATTATCAACCAATATATATTCTATTGACAACAAAAATTGGAAGTGAAAGCTACGTTTTCGAAATCAATCATTCTCAGAACAAATAGGAACGCGCTTGTCATTCAGGTTTGATATACAGCACCGAACAAAAGTCTACGTACACCATGTAAAATAGTTAAGTATAGCATAAATAAAAAATTGTGATATTGCAAAATAAACAGCTAATAAAAACAAAATAATTTTATTGAAAATACACGAAATTTCAGTTTCTATTTTTCACTTGTACTGGTGTTTTGGCGTACTCCTGAAGCTAGATGATTTTGAGGTCTTCTTTATTTCTGATGTTTTGTTTTCGGAATCTGAGCGCGAGATAATCCCATAAATGTTCTATGGGACTGAGGTGGAGAATATAGCTGTTTCGGGATATTAAAAATTAACCACTCCTTCGCAATACCAGCCCTATGCTTAGGATCGTTATCTTGCTGGAATGTCAAACTGGTTCGTAGGCCTAATTATTAATTAGGGATTGTATTAAATTATTTTTTAATATGTTTAGATAAACTATGCGATCCATAATGTCTTCGATTATGACCAGATTCCCCACTCTAGCCACTAACATGCAACCCCAAACTAGAACATTACCACCTTCATGTTTAACAGTTGGAATTAAGTTCTCCTTTTTAAGACTTTCATGATTTTTTTATCCAAAGTCTTTGTCTTCCATGATGTCCGAACAAGTTGAACTTGCTCTCGTCGCTGAAGAGATCAGTGTCCTAGAAAGTCGAATCATCATTTTCATGGAGTTTGGCAAACTCCAAACTTTTCTTCTCATATACTTCGCTGATGTATGGCTTTTTTCGTGCTGATCTACTGAAGTATCCAGAACTGTGGAGAAATCTACGCACCGTTATTGGATGAACAACCTTCCGGTAGGATTTTTGAACATGTCACCTTTCGTCTCGATCGATTCCATTATTTAAAATAAAGGTTTTTATATGCAATCTTTATTTACCGACTAAAAAACCAACTGCTTAAATTATTTCATTGTAGCATGCAATCCGAAACAAATTTACGGCTATTTCTTAGAAGTGTACGCAGACTTTTGTTCTTTGTTATCTGTGGATATTTTGCTAATTTTTTTTCGTACAAACTGAAATTTCGTGTACTTTTAATAAAATATTTTTATAGAAAGGGTTGTCTATTTTGCAATATCCAATTTTTTTATTAATGCTATACATAACAATTTTCCGCTATTTTATATGATGTACGTAGACATTTGTTCGGCACTGTATGTATCATAAAAATAAACATAATTAATACACATTCAACTGATTGATAAACAATTTTAAAACATAGACAAAATTCACATTTATGGGCATACATAGATGCGAAATTGTATCCTTGAAAAAGTTTTGAATAAGAGGTGCGCTAACGTTGAATGCATACCAAGCCTCAAAATTATAAAATGTGAGAACATTATCAGAAAATGACACTTTTTCTACCAGTCTCTTCTATATTAATAATCACATTCTACATTTTCTCAGCAGAAAAACGACAACGCAACAATAACGGTACTTTTCGTTTTGTTGTATATGCAACTACTTCTCAAATGTGCTCGAAAGTGAAAAGGTGACTTGTAATGTAACAAAGATCCGCTATACCTTCGAATCTCTTTGTAAACAGCACTAGCATTCGAGAGTTGAAGTTAAAACCAATGACTTCATACAACCGAGTCTATCCTCTTTGACATCGGCTTGTTTTTCAATAATTTTGGGACTATATAATTATCATAGCCGTATATCTACACGAAACATTTCAGCAGCCGCAAGTATTGAATCGCTTGTCGTAAAAACAACCGACTAAAACGCCTACAATGACCCATTGAATCCACACTGTCATTATAGATTTCACCTAAACTCTCTCCTCAATGCCTTAAGCAATGAGACAATGTCGATGGCAAGACAGGTCCTTTCAATCATCAAGTTCAATCTGGTCAGAATTCGATCAGAAATTGCATCTCTTGATTTAATGACTTTGTTGCGATCGCTCAGTTAGCGGCACCAGAGCACTGCTTACGACGCCGAACTACAGGAACGAACCCCCGCACACTCATCATCAAATATTTGCCAAAATTTCCATCAACTTTACCTCCAATTGGTTCATTCCTCCGCAGGAAAACGCACCGACTTTCGAATTAGTCGGCTCAGAAAGCTAAATAGTTCAAACAAATGTTTAAAATCCCACTTTCGACGAAACTTCACTCGATAAATGCCAAAAATTCCGTGAATTTGTTTCCACTTTCTTCAGCGCCACTCGCGAACCTTTTGTCAAAACGGCTGAAAAAAATCTATGGGGTGAGTTACTTTCCGCGAACGTACACTGTTCAATTACTCATCACACATAGTAGCACTCATTATTTATGTCGCACTATTATTTTGTGAATTTATTCGTTTCGCCAAATGCAAGTAAATCTTTCACGAATACACCCGGGCCATCGTGCTTTTGCACTTTATTTTGAAAGAAATTAGAAATGGCGACGTCCGAACAAACACCAAACATACTACACGGCTGCGTTCGATGTGTAAAATTTGTCTCGTTGACTTTTCCAGTACGATTGGCCAGCCTGCAATAATGGCGCCATTCAAGTAACAGGGTGCCATTTAAATTTACAAAAGCTTGTGAAAATTACTTGAAAATTCTAGCAGCTTTGAATATTCAGTAAAGCATTCAGTTGCTCTAGAAGTAGATAGAGCAAAGAAAACTAAAAATTAATTGGGCCTTTTCACATTTGAGTAGTTCCCTTAGCAATTTCGCAGAGTTTGTGGGTATGATGTCAGAGAGAAGTATTTAGGGCGCGAAGTTTTTTTCTGCCGATACATCGGTGGCAATAGGTGCGCAGCATATACACATTCACAGAGTTCAAAAAACAATTGAATTTCTAAATTTTAAAGTCTCAAAATCCACTCCTGTAACAAAAAAAGGTTTCCTAACAATTTGTTCCTTACCAAAACAGCACATTTATATGAAAAATGGGCTAAACTCGACTACGTGTTCCCCATAGGTGTTACCGATAGATGTCTGACTGGTATGTTTCTGTTTTTGTGGCTACCTGTTTGTTTTTGGGGGTGCTTTTTGTTTGTTTGCTTGTTTACCTTCATCGTGCTACATACATATATAAATAAATGAAACAAATTGTCTATATTTTTTTCTTACAAAAGTTTTTGATACATTGTGCTAGGTTTATAAGTTTCAATAAAGCCTCAGCTATCGAGCTTGCGTTGCATGCGTTGCGTTTTATGACCGAACGCAACGATGATTATTTTCAGGGCGTGCGTGCGTTCCGTCTGTCAAAGCCCAAGATGGTGAGTTTAGTTATTTTCGTCGTGTATAGTTCATATTAGAATGCGGGAGTTGTTTGAAATGTTTTGTAATATGTTGGTTCAATAATGTTTGTCTTATTTATAATTCTCAAAGTCAAATATACAGGGTTTTTCAATAGCAACATAATAATTTTGTACTTAAATAAGAATACAGAATAGAGATATCGGGCTGAAATTTATTTCAAATACAGTACACATATTACAATTCGATTCGATTGGAATTCGATTTAGTTCATATCTAGCAGGCACCTAGGTTAGATAGTAAAAAGGGTTTTTGGGTACGTGGCTATCATTAAGCCACCAGTTTGGGTCCATTTGCTACCCTCCACTGCCAGGTTAGAGCTGCCAAGTGACCGTTTCACCAATGCCATCTAGAAGCACGGGCCGTCATGCAGAATAGTGACGTCACAGTAAGTGGTCAAAGTGTCGCGAAAAACACACGTAGTCTTATGGGACGTCCGCGGGGAAACGAAAATTGTGTGTGTTGTGTTAAAGTGAGTGAAGTAAAAATAAAGTGAGATCTGCGGAACAATGCTAGTGAACAGCAACTCGGATTTTGAAAATTTCAAATTGGCATGGGGGAGAAAGGTTGAGATTTATCAATAATTTGAATTTGGTCAAAAAACAAAAATTTTTCAGGGGGATCTATGATTTGAATGATTTTTTTCACGTGTCTGCCGTAGCTACAGGGTTGCTCGCACAGTCTTTAAAGTTTTATTCAACATCAATACGCTTCGCAAAACAAAAATGTACTCGCATAGAAATATAGGGGTACCTGAATATTGACTAAAATGCCCACCGCCGCCAAAGGGTTAAATATATCTTAATTTTAACAAGTATAACAATATAAATATGCTAACTTTGCGGCCAACGCAGGGCGTCTCGAGTAGTACACCCGCAACTACCTTCCACTTATCAGAGCCGAGTGTAGCACCCGAATCTAACTACTTGATTAATTACTTGAAGTGTATGTCCACTTCTCATTTAAACTGTATATCGTAATAAACAGTACTGAAAAGCTTCTGCATTTAAATTGGACTGGAAATTTTAATATCCTGCACTACACACACTGAAAATAAACAAATATCTTTGCAATAAGATTTACTTACGTTTTCCTACTATTCGCACTACAAACTTTGTCCTAATCGCCACTTTCTTGCACTTCCGTCCTTACTCACCTCACGTGATTCTCGTCACTCGGAATGACTTTCGGAATAACCCTTGATTCATGTCAATAACCGATAGAACGAACCGATATAAAGTCGTCTCACGTGATTCTCAGAATACCAGATCAAGAGAATCACTTCGTTCGTCACGTGAGGTGACTTTCAGAATGGGGCCTTACGTAAATTTTTAGCCCCGGTTTACTACGCCTTTAATTTTTCAAAAAAATTTTTAAAATAAATTTATCATCCAACTACACAAATTTAAGGAAAAACTGGTTAACACAAATTCAAGCTTAGTTAGCGCCTACGTATTTTTATCAAATTTACTTTGATATCAAATTATGCAAATAACTATTTACAGTTAAAACTAATTTAACTCAACGTAACTTCGGGCGTATTGGTGCAACGGTAATATGTGTGGTCATCTATACTCAAGGATGAAATTCCAGGGAGTTATTTGTCTAGCACTCACTAGAGTGTTGAAATTTAGTCTAGTGTTGCTTTCTACACTTGTCACTTGCAGGAGAGAGCACCAGACTAATCCTATGAGTTTATTTGCTAGCATAGCTAAACTATGTCACGAGCATCGTCAGTGCTTCTTAATAAAGTTGTGGTATTGCAGTAGAAATGTCATTGTATTATTACTTAAAAAAATATGGTGCAATGTATGAGTTCCATATAGTATTCTGGCATTTACTTTTATTCATTGTAAGTAAAACTTAGTATCATATTATTCCAACCACCAACAGTAGAGGTGTCATGTTTTGGAATAGCGAAGCGGATCCTCAAAATTGAAATGATGATACACTAATATAAAGGACTATGACTATATCGAAAACGAGAAAAACAGTGTATGATTAACTTTATTTCAAACTGAAACTGTTCGAAAAGACAACAAAAATTATGTTCAAATCATTCTCATCTCTAATTTAAGGCATATTTAAGCAATCAGTGTTTTTATTTTAATAATTTTCTGCTTTTTTTTTACAAAAAATAAATTGAAATTAAAACTATCAAGTTGCATGTATTGTTTAATAAATCGGTAAGTTTTAACGTCTAATAGAAAAGAACATAATATCCATTTAATAACAAAATTTCTTGCAATTGCTCCAAAAAGGAAAACAAAACCAAGTATTTCTTTAATATCTATGCATTAACAAGAAACCAATCACCAAACAGTAATGTTGTATTACATTTCCAAAACTTTTGGGTGTGTTTTCTTTGCGTTCCATTACTTTTAATAATCCTTAAATAGCCAATCACATTTATTTGCTTTCTTATTTTCGCTCTAGCCTTCTTTGTAACGACTAAATAAAATTTCATAATATGCTTGCTCTCCCATTATAATTTAAGGAAAAAATTCAAGGCTACTTTACGAAAATTATTTATTATAACAAATGATAAAAATTAGAAGAAACTAAAATTATTTAAGGTAAAAATAAGTGTAATTATAAAAAATAATTAACAACGATAATAGCAATCGATAGTTAAACAATAAAATTTATATTTTCTTTTCTTTACTGATTTTGGCGAAAAAGTGTATTCAGTGTTTATGCTTAACCATTAACATATCAATTTATATTCTTCAGATTTTAAAATTTAAGTGTTTACCACAAGTAAATTGTATAGGTTCTTCTCAAACATCTTTTCTTTTATTTCTTATAATTAATATATATTATCTTTTCATTTACCATATTGTTTTCACTTCCGTAAATCGTTTTGTAGTATGTATATATATAGAATTTCATTTCAGTTTTTAATATATTTATATATAGATTTTATCATATTCTAAATTTAGAGTTTTGAACTTAAATAGAGGTATTTCTATTTTCCAAGTGTTGTTTCTTTTTTACGTTTTTATGTTTAACAGTAAAATGGTAGTAATGGTTGCCAGTAATTTTAATATAATTATTAATAAATAAGAATTAGATCAAGGAAATAGTAAGTTTATAAACATGGCATTTCCTCACATGTTCAATTTCATAGTCAATATCTGCTTTAACAACTGAGTGGGAGACAATTACAACATAACTTTACGTATTACTTTACAGCTTAGCAATGTTTTTGTGGAAACAGGAGTACAATATAAAGCGATAATAGAAAAACAGAGCTACTCTTCACAATGCTAGTGTATATGATTCTCAACAATCAAAAATTAAGATTTTTCTTTACCATTACTTTAGTCAAAATAATAATAATTATACCATGTAGGATATCCGATACAATGCGATAATTCATTCAATGCCTATGATGAGGTAGGACCTTATCAAAACAAATACAAAATATAACAGCTTTACCTAAATAAAAAACCTTATTTGTCGAAGCCAGTTGTTGGTCAATTTTCCGAATATTCAAATTATAAATTAATTCAAACGTGTCATCCATTCCAGTCAAAATATTTAGTTTGAAAACACTTCAATCAAGTTTGATGCTGCTTGTTGTAAGAACAGATTGTAAATTTATAAGCTGAAAAACATAATATTTTATGAATTTTCATCTACACTACTATTTGGCGAAGAATACTGGAATAGCCTTTAACTTTAAAATTTCGCAAAAATTACATATAACTATGATCATATCCGATCGCATACCCGTCCATAGACAAAAGAAACATTTGGTATTCTGTTAACAAAAAAAAAAAAAAAAAACAATTTTGAAGAATCGCATTTGTGTCTTACTACTTCCTAATCCTAATTCTTATTTACCACTCTTATTTCATGATCTGATGACTTTACTGTGAGTTGTATCTTTAATTCATAATCCACTCAATGCTTATTACGTTCTTACTTCATCAATACAATACAATTAATTTTAATTAATATTAACGTGATAGATAAATATACACCTAAGTAAGAAATTATTCATAATATTTATAAATATGTACACTGAGGTTTTAAAATATAATATATTGAAAATTAAATAAGATTAATCATTATTTATATATAAAACATTAACATTGTCTCTTGAAATATTAATATGTAATATTTATTATATGCAACATCACATTACGTTTTTTGTATGCTTTTTATTTACTTTTTTCTTTTGTTTTGCTCAATTGCAGCATCGTATATCATTTAGTTCTTGTTGGTAGTTTTCTCTTCAACTTATTCCCTATTCAAAGTTACGTGTTCAATTTTAAATCGTTATTACTTGTATGAATTAGTTTACATATATTATGTGTATAATTTACAAAATAATAAGAAACCTTACTTAGAAAATGATCTTCATTTTCATGTTTCCGTCTCTATTTTATCATCGTACGTTGCATCATATTCCTATAAGTTATTCTATAACACTCGTGTTATCATATACACAATATATATCTTTAGTTTATGCTTTTCCATTAAATTTAATATTTAAAAAAATATCAAACTTCTCTTTTTATATTCTGTTTTTAGTTTATCACACTGAAAATATACAATTTTCGTATAAATATCTGCTTTTTCTATCGTTTCAGAATTTATATACTTTTTGTATTTTTCTTTTGTTTTTCTCCTTTTTTTTTTTAAATATTAAACTTTGTATTTCAGCTTTGCTTACTAGTATCTAAGGTTTGTGTGCCGCGTCCTGCCTGATGATATCACTGCTATCCGGCTTATTTCGGAAGTTTTGCTTCGTGCTTTCACACTCGTTCATCATTCATTCGTAGTTGTTCAAATATTCTTCTCCGATTGATATTTAACAATCACGTTTGAAGGAGCAATCATCACTTGTCTTTACTAGGGTCACCGCGTTGAATTTCCACCGAAGAAATCTATCAAAAAATGCGGAAAATATATTAACTTTTTGTAGTGTTGATGGTTAAATATAGTAAAAAATAATAAATATGGTAAGTTATTTATCATTCCAATCTAAATCTAACCTAAATCTGAACCTAATCTATTAGGTTCTTTATAAGTGTACTTATAAAGAACCTAATTATACTTGATTATTATAGTTAATTATACAACAATATATGTACTATCTATGTCATTATACCATACCCGTTTCGTTGGACGCGGATTAAAATTAGCAGAGGCCTCATTCACAATTAATGTAAATGAGTGTGGAGTGAATGGCTCCGGGGAACTGCTTTACCATTGATTGCATTTGATTTTATTTCCACATACAATAGAAATTAATTATTCTTATACAGAACTTGTTTAAGGGGTTAGGGGTAGTCAGAATTTTCAAAAAATCTATTTTTGCATTTTTGCATTTTCTTAAAGTATAATATCTTAAAAATATTCTCTGAAATTTTGAAGTGAATCCGACAAATACTTTTTGAGTTACTCGACAATTAACAAAGGGCTCTCGGGCGCTCCAGAACGCTCGAGAGCAGGTAGTTAGCAGCAGCTGCAAGCAACCGATTTCTCGGGTTCGATAGTCATGAATGAATTACAACTTTGATGAATATATAATAATACCCAAATCTATAAATACCTTACTATATATATTTACATTTTTTAGGTAGTATAAGTGTTGAAAATTATTTGTTTGTCGCCAGTATGCCTATGGTAGTTCCACTGAGCAGTCGCTAGTTGTGTGTTGAAATAAATTATTTTTCAAGTAAATTTTAATGGGACGTGATTCTAGAAAAGTTTCAAGAGAACTTCGGAGTTCTAAAAATATTCGTAAGTTGCGTTCAATGAAAAGAAAAAAATGTATTCAATCCGAAAACAGCGGAACGTGATAAAAGTGTTCAGAGTACAGAGTACATCAGAGTACAAGATAAGCGCGCTAACGATAACACTCGAGAAGGTAGAACGCTACGTAGGCAACAGCGAATCGATATTTTGGAAGCTTCTACAACGGCGGAAGAACTATTATATGGCCCAGGTATCGATGACTTGGCGTAAGTAATTAAATAATTCGTATTACTCTACATAAATCGAGTGTAAAACTCTAAATGCGTTTTTCTCACAACTATGTTTTTTGAGCTGGTGACCACTGTAACTCGAAAACCGCTCAGTAGATTTCAATGAAATTTATACAGCTTTTGGAAAACAGAAAAAACTAGTGCCTGATAGAAGAATTTTTTTTTAGATTTCGATTTCTTATAAATAATTAATTGTTGCTTTTTCCCGAAAATCTGGAGAAAAAATTCATTTTGTAAATTTTTTTTTTAAAAAAAGCTTCGGTCAGGCACTAGATTATCTATTAATAAAACTATTATTTTTCGTCCGATTGATTTTAGATGAATCTCCAAGGATTTGTGATGGCCACCGCAAGGAATTTCTGTTGGAACTGAATCAACACAAACAGCCATAACTTTTAAAATTATTAATTTTTTTTCTTCAAATTTTCGTGAGGTCAAGTCGAAACATTATGTAATGTTGCCATATTATTACTTTTATAAAATAAAATGATTTACCGGCAAAAAAAAAATTATTGAAAATTCTCATTTTTTCATGTCTCTGACTACCCCTAACCCCTTAAGTGATGCTGTAGATAAATGAAAATCAAACATATAGTAAGCTTCGTTAAACCATCTACTTATTGCAATGACTGGTTCATTGCAACGATAATTGTTCCGATGTTGCGGGATCGACAAAAAGCTCACCCGCCTGACACGTTTATTATTAGTATTAAAATTAAATTGGCTTCATAAGTAGTTTCGAGTCAATGGTGCCTTCCAAAATTTTCGCGGCAAATAAGATTTTGGAATTTTGACGTTGAGAGTTCTAGGTATCCATTTGTAAAAGATTTAAGCGGTCTTCATAAGGAGGTAGATGTAAAGGGTCATACCACGGAAGACCGCGGAGGCAGAAACGTGAGAACCTCTTTTGAATGGGCTCAATTTGATCAATGTAAACTTTTTGATACGGCTCCCATACAATTCTTGCGTATTTGACAATAGGTCTGACTAAGCTGCAAAAGAGGATCTTAATTAGAAAAATTTCGTTGAATTCCCTCGAGCCTCTTCTGACAAAACTTACGGCGTTACTAGCTTTCACAAAGATTGAGTCGATGTGATCGTCAAATGTGAAGGATTGATTCAGCAGTACTACTAAATCGAGTACTTTCGCTGATTTATTCAAAGGTGTACTCAAATGTGGGTATTCATAAATTACAGGATTATTTTTGCTTGTGTAAGATATAATTATACACTTGTCAGGATTAATAAGAAGATTGTTATCGGAACACCAACTGGCAAATCTGTTTAGATCCTGCTGCAAATCATTGCAGCCGTTAAGGTTTCTCACAACTTTGAAAATTTTAGCGTCATCGGCATAAAGGAGAACAGAAGATGACTGCAGAATTGAACCTACATCATTAATAAATAAGACGAACAGTAAAGGGCCTAGATGACTACCTTGTGGAACGCGAGACGTGGTTTTAATTTCAGACGATAAGGCACCGCGAAAGGATACACTATTTGCTTCGTCTAAAAGTTTAAAATTTGAATTAAAAACTTCAGTCTGTAGCCAAACAATTAGAAATAGTCTTATAGAATGTAGACTACATGGATGAGTGGCAAGAAAGGTTCTTAATTTAAGTACAAAAAAACAACAAAAGAAAAGAACCTGTAGAACGGAATCAAAACCGACAGTCTGTCCCTATTATTTTTTACCCTCTTCTAAGCGTGGTTGGTGCAAGGTTACAAGGTTTCCATAGCGCTTATCACAAACGAAACAACAAGCCTAGAAACCAAACTGATACTACAACGGACGATCACGCAAGCAAAAACAGCTAAACGATTTGAGAAAGTTTTAACTTTCAATGGGTATGAATTATTAGTTATTATATTATACAATCGATATTGACTATCGTCTAGCAAAAACGATAACGGCATTATAATTTGAACGATATGATGTATCAAAATATTCCTTATAAAATACACTTCCATGGTCGGAATTCGTAAATATTTTGATCCTTTGACAACTCTTCTCCTACTGCCTACTATTTGTACACAGAATAATGATATCAAATGTTGTCACGTCACAAGTCGACGACATATCGATTTCCATGTCGTCATTGTTTGCCAATTTTCATAATTTCAAAAACTCAATACTTCGAGAGTCGATATTGGCTATCGCCAGTTGTGATTCTTACTCAGCTGCTGGTTGTTGTCCTGTCAGTATAAAGTTGATATAACGGCAATGGAAGAAATCGTATGAACAGAAAATGGAGTGCGATAATACAAGAAATCATACGCATAGATAATGGTGGTTTATAGCAGCTGTTATCCAAGACACCAAGCGCTCGGAGTCTTAATCAGAAATAATTAAATCTGACATCGTCGGCTTTATTTGATGAACCTGATGACCGTAAATTTATATTCTTCGGCATACTGAGGAGTTCTCTTGCGACAAAATAGAAATATTACGTAGTGCAAGGAACATACAATGCAATCTCAACATATCATGTTTCAGAATCTAAACGCAAAAATGGCCGGGAAACGATATTCATGTACTTCGCAGGCAGGCACACAGTTTGCATGGGAATATTAAAAACTTGAGTCATAGAACTAGCAGCATCGATGATTTCCTCATTGCGAGTACCAGTTTCCCGCGTCATGGAACTCCTTACAAGCAGATAAACTATGTGTTAATTGACCGCAACTAAGAGTAATACCGTCAAAATCCCGTTTATATGTAATGCATCAACGGATCAGCACGGCTGCTCTGATTGACGAGAATACTGGTAACACCTTTGGTATCGCATTAGGAGGAATCACCCTCGAAGAAATCGATAAAGGGTAGTAAATCGTGAAATCTGGATGTAAGGCGTACAAGAGAAATGGGCGCGCCTTAAGAACGCGCCTTAATACTTTCATTACTACTGCTGACTTCACCTTATGCAGTAGTCACACAGGTAGGAGCGACAGGTTTAGTGGTGAATGCAAACTAGCGATTCGACGTAAGATCAGAATCGTATCGACCAGAATGCTTAGAGCTTGAATATACCTCTAGATGATATTGTCCTACGATTGAGACTTTTTGAGGGAGGCCAGGACGAGACTCCGGTTTTAGTGGCAGTTGTAATAAAATCTCTTATGCTTACTTGTTCCGTAACGTCGAGAAAACTATTTCTGTCAAGAAATATTTTTTTCCGATGAGCTTCACTGAACTGGACGGCGTCCCGGCGCAGACCTGAAGAGCTGAATAAGACAATTAATTCTCTAACTGCTGCATTCAACAATGCCGCTGGAAAATTTTGCAACATAACTAGATCCATATGGAAAAATAAGCCCCCCTGGTTTATTAGTGAGCTTGTGGCTCTTTAAAGTACAGAATAGAGTTTGATTGTGCTTGGTCAAAATGCAAAGTTAAATTCAGGTTGTTTAAAAATGGCGTGCGCTAGACTCAAAATAGATTAAGGGAGGAAACACCACGTGTTTTCGCCGAGCATTTTCACGCTGAAGATTCAAACTAAATGAGGATAGTTACACGCACCGTTGTTACACTCCGACGACACATTTCAGTTTCACAGTGAATTTCACTGTATTGTAAACATAGTGTGGCTGACTGTATATTTCGGCTTATGTATTATCTTGTTGTACATTTTATCATTTTATTTAATTTATTTGTGTTTGCTACTTCTATTAGATTGAGTTATGAAAAATGGGTCGAATTTTCTCTAACTTTACTCAAACGAAGAGATATGTCTTCGTCAAAACATATTATCTTCCGGGCAAACTCACTTTACTTCAACAAAGACTGCACATCTTGGAATATGTAATTATATCATTACATTTTAACCACTTAACTATTCTGTAGCTTCAAATGTACAGTCCTGCTATTTGAGCACTACCATTTTATGCTCTACTCTATTACTTTATAATATGGATCGTTCAACAACCGCAGATCGCATTAAAATGCTAAAAACTTACTAAAAAAAATTGTGATTTTCCCGCGGCCACTTTGTGTGTTTTAAGAAAAGGTTATGGTCGCTTCTATTAAATAACCCAACAAGCTGTGGGTAAAATAGTATGATAATTCGAAGGGAATAGAGTGGAAGCTGATATTGCAAGATTAGCACGCGAATTTTTTTCTGTCAGACAGTTGTCATTTCAAAATTTGAACTGTCATATAACCAACGCCGTTTTCAAATGTATGATTATTTATCCTGGTTGCCAGGGTGACATGGAAATTTTTGAAAATTCCAACTATTCCAGTTGACATGATTTGAATTGTTTTTTTTAAAACAACAAAATAGATAGCCCCGAACGGTCAATTGCGTATTTCTGATCATTGCTTAAATGTTAGAGGCGTTTGTTAGGCACTCTTAGCATTTTCATTGATTTCCGGGTGCGAGTAAAACCCCATGATGTGAAGGAACGAGCATTCGTTTTGCTTAGTTAATTATTTATGCATGTGTTTTCTTTATGTGTGAGCCTACTCGAATCCACAGCTTCGATCCCTTAGACTAGACCAGCGTTATAAAAAGGATGGCAGTATAGCAGACTTAAACAGCGTACGCACAAAGACATCGCAGCAGCAGTACATTCAACCTAACGAGATTAGAAACTTAAGAAACCTAACAAAATGTTTAGCAAATGTTCGTAGTTATGAATGATTTCTAAGAAGAACGGTTTCTTAAAAATATGAGTATTAATATCAGTGTTTAAGTAAGATCGCGTCATATTCTTCAATTAGACATTTCAATGCCAATAATTTATGATTTAACAATATTTAGTTTCACAGATTTTTTCGAGTCGTAGGGAAAATCTTTATTTTCAAACCTGTGTAATGTTTATATAAATGATTTTACAAATCAATGATATGATCAAATTCAAACCAAACCTCTCTCGAAAACCTAATTGGTGTTGCTACTTATAAAGACTAATATTATTAATAATAAAAACTTAAAATAATTTAGAAAATAGTGGATAAATTTTAACAAAGCAATCACAGTATTGGAACTGGTTAAAAAAAAACTAACAAAACAAGAAGAGTCAAAAGTGAAGTATCCGTTTCATTCATTTCCATAAATAATCAGTTATATCGGAATGTAATGTCAAATATATCAGTTGTGTCACCACTTGGAAGCTGGGAGCAGTATGCCGGAAATTGCCAGCAGAAAAGATTCGGTTGGATTCTAATACGAAAGGAAACTATCAAGCCATCAAAAAATACGATTAGGGAACCGTAAAAGTTAGGGAACACTCTTCGAGCAAGTTTGGTAATTCGCTGGTGCCCAACCTTGCCCAAACTTACCCAAAATCGAGTTAGGAAAGTTACCTATTATTTGCATATTTAAAAGTAAATGTCAATGTTTAATTGAATTGGCATGTCTATTCCGAGGTTGAAATTAATTCGCTTACCAGCTTCGAAATTAAAAATTCCATCTGGAGACGTATTAAGCAGCGCGTTGCCAGGTATTTGTTGCTGGGCAGTAGATTGCTGTGGCTGCTGCTGTGTTTGCGCTGTAATGCCCATAGTGTTCGTACTTGTTGCGCCCACCATCGGTCCCTGGCCTAAACCGTGGGGGCTTTGCGGCGTTCTGAGTCCGGTGCCACCAGCATTAACACCTCCGCTCCCTGGTAAAGATCCACTATTTGCTGCTTGTTGCGTCCTACCACTTACTACTGCCCGCAATTCTTGTCTAACGAATTCCGAAGAATTCATCCCATTTCCTGATGCAACAAACCGTGAAGTTCCGACAGTAATGAAAATAGATAAGGATATTTCAAATAAGTTTAGGTTGAATTTAAATCAAAACGAATAACAATGAACACCGATTGAGTTATTGTTAGCCACAACTAATGACATGATTTCAATGAAAATTATAAAAAAAACTAGCTCGCCGGTAAACTTCGAAAAACTGTTACATTTCGTAAAATTACAACGCTTGTTCGAAGTTTAGAAGTTTATCAAAAACTTGAAATTCATTTAAATTTGGGCCCAAACATATTTCTACAGAGATAAGTTACACCTGTTTAACATCGAAATTACACCGAAATTTGTAAATTTACATAAAATGAATAAAATTATGATAGGTGATGCTTTTAATGTGAAAGACTTTAAATCTTACGTGTTTGGTGATTGCGTCAGCAACGATTTCTTGAATTTAAGTAAACTAAATAATAAGCAATGTAACTAATAATCTCATGGTGCTTTCATAATTGTGGTATATCTTAAACGGAAAATGGAAAATTATTCAATGCATTACACAAACCCCCCAAAAAATACTGTAATGCATTCAATTATTTAGCTCCCGAAATTTTACTTCTCTCATTTTTTGCGAATAAGATTGAATATGCATAGTATATATGCTCAATACGAAACAACACAAACAATATTTAAATCCAAACAGTTGAACAACAAACTCGCAACAAACATTTCCAAAACAAGAAACCGTTACTGTCACCGGGATGTGTAACTAGATACCAAATAATAAGAAGTGAGGAAAATTATGGCATTTTAATGGATGTTGAAGTTAATAACTGATTTTAAATGAACTTATGAAGAATCTGACATGAATTTTGAATTTTATAGAGTTAACCACATCTAATTTTTGTATCCTTCATGACGATCAGATTGAGCAAGCGAATTCGAAAATGCAAATTCACATTAAACCCAGTTGATATAGGAGATCAATATAATGAATACGTGAATTGTTCCACTTAATATACATAAAAAAGAAATTTACGGTACATATTTATGAAATTCAGTGACAGATGGATTTGCTTTTATTGATTTATTGGTGACCAGCCTTACCGGTCTGGGTGCGACCATAGAAATCATTTGGCGACGGCCCTTGAGCAGCATGTTGCATATTGTTGTACATCATGCCATAATCCGATCCACCGAATGAACGGGGCGAGCCTGTTTTTTAAAAATTGTATTCGAAATTAGCCGCTTGAAGCAAATTTAATGACAATCGTTTTTCTTCACACTATTACACTTTGCAATCTAACTATCGTACAAATTTCCGATTTGAAGTTTTATTATTTGAACTATGCAAAATAAATCTAATGTGCAAAAATGTACAAATGGTTTACGTTTATTCTAAAAATAAACTAATAGATGTTTTTAGATTAAACCAATTAGACATTACTAGTTTTTTTAATGATATGTCAAGCTTAGGAGTTGCCTTTTGATACTATAGTACAGCAACAGCATTGTAATACTAGGGTTGAAGCTTTTTTTCAATCATTCTTCTTGATTGTGACTTTTCAGCCTTGGATACCTATGGCCCCATAAATGCATAGACTTGAAAGATTCAAACTTACACAAGTTTGCTTTTGTAATTCTTTGACCATTGCAGACCCAAAAGACTGAAAACAATTGAATTTTTATTTTAAGCTAATTTGGATTTGCTTACTTTTCTATTGCAAGATGTACCAGCTAAAAATAATATTCTTACATGAACGATGTAATTTTTAAAACAAATAAGTTTTTATTTAACTCTTCGACTACCGATTTCCCAATTAATATGCAGAAGATATCAAAGTCAATGGTTCGTTTAAATTACATTGAAATTTGAATTACACTTATCCTAGCGATGCTCAACAATTATCTTTGCGATACAGTGTGTTCTGAGCGTGTAAGCGATTTCTCCGAAACTGTCATTCCACTTCCACTTTTTTTTTGGTCGTGAATGCAACACTAAAGTCTTACGGCGGACACGACAATTCGTCACATATTCTTTCGGACTTTCCAAGAGAACGGAAACCAAAATGAGTGCTGGATTTGCAAAGCGGTTAAAAACAGTATTCTTGTGTGTTCATCCCCAAGGTCCATATTTATATTATTCCGCTGCTACTAAACTGATTGAAAAGTCGAGGACATTCGCAAAAAAGAAGGTCCAGCGGTATTAAGACATGAAAAAATCGATTACTTGTCCTCCTAGGGAAAAAACCGTACGACGAAGAAACAGAGGATGAAGTAACCGCGCAGTTGTTCCTGCATACTTTTTTGACGCTGTGTGAAGCAAGGTGAAATTCGGTATAAAAAGAAATGAACGTTGGCATTAACATTATGCGATAGCGTTTATATGAAGCGAAGAAGTAATATCGCTCATCGAGGTCGATAAGTTTCTTGCTCTCACAAAAAAAATATTTTCTGACGAAGCGTCTTTCTAGAAGTGGGTTCCTAGAAAACGTGTCTGGTCTGTCTGATCTGCTTCTTTCACTCAGCGAACCGTTAAGCACCCGGTAAAAATGCTTGATGTTTTGCCGAGCGCGATTTCGGCTCCTTACAAATCATCACTTCGAATTTAAATGTTGAAAAGTGGTCAAAATTTACAATCCTGGCATCATTGTGAGTCCGAAAAGAAAACCGAAACAGTTTGTCTTCACGACTCTGTACTGGATTGCAAACGGAAAATGGGATTTTAAGATGTTTGACACGTTGATCCCCGCGCTGATATTGCTGTCGTTTCCATTCAGTTCGCAGCGAATGAGCACTTAACGGCGATATTTGAAACTGGCTAAAATAAGCAGATATATATTAACGGCAAAAAGATGACGATATGCTATGCAGAAGACGATATGCTATAAAAAAGCCAAGGAAGTGAAGAGACGTATCGTGAAGCGAACATTTTTGCTTATTTTGAAATTTTTTTTACCCATAAAACCGAAAATATTCGGAAGAGAAAGCGGTAGTGATACATCAAGTGAATTATTTTTTTCACCCACACATCGACACGGTCGTGTATTACAGTTTTCATTGTTGGAAATTAACACATTTATTTTTATATTTTTATACTGTCGGTCCCAGTGCCCGATGATGTCCAAACGAAACGAAAAGTTCAGAGTTGGTCCCCAGGGGCCCACGCGAGGCTCGAAGTGTTAAATCATAAAACTAGTGGTTCTAAATTCGTTTAATGAATTGTTCGAATCATTTTGAATATCTTCTAAGTGCTGAAAGAATTTTTCCTATGACTTTCACTTGACTTGGCAGCTTATGTACATGCCCAGTTTAGTCATAATGCCTCATATGGAGAATATTGAATTTCCCAGTCAACATTTTCTAAATTATGGCCATGAACAGCTTAAAAGATAATAAAATTAGTAAGTAAAATAAATCGAAATAGAATACGAAAGAAGCCCATTATAAAAAATTGATGGCTTGAATGACTCTGAATGACAAAGCAAAACTATTGATGAGCAAGAGAGGCATTTTAAGAAATCAGAGCTCAGGAAGGCGTTATGTCGCTAAATGTCTTCAGAATAAAAAAAAGTAAAAGAACTTAGTTGATGTTATTACTTACATAGCTTTTGTTATTAATTTCATGGGCCAGATTGCCAAACTTAATACAACTGAGGCAATACATCTTGTCAATTTACCCAATTTCGAATTATATGCTCTTAACTAATGGAAATTGACGTTCGAATTTCAATGAAATATATTTTAGTAGTCTAAGGGTTAAACTCTTGGTATATACCAAGTTATTATAAAATTTGCAATATACGATGAATACATGTGTTTCATGTGGCTCAATTAGAGTGTATATCTATATCAGTTGTAATTCAGACAACTTAAGACGCCTGAAATACAAACACACAGATATATACTAAATGCATCTATCAGTCGTTCAGTTGTAATTATGTTTTCGGTTGATAATTTCACAGATATACTAATTTTTGTTGTATGAATTGTATAGGAAGCAACTTTTCTACAGTAATATTTGAGTAGACGCCAATTTTTTTCTCTATTTTAAGATGCGTAACTAACTGCACCTTCTTACATATTTATTATACATTACTTGCGACTTTGTTGAAAGAGTGTAATAAAAGTGTGGAACCTAGTAATTCTTATTATAATTCATACGTCATACGACATGTGAAAAATTCTAGACAGATTGCATTCGGTAGAATGAATGGTCTGGTCTGTAGATTTGCATCATCTTGCACACTTTTGCACATTGAAATAGAAATCAAGCATTTTTTTCTTTCACTTTATAAAGGTCCTTCACCAGTAAAATGAAATATAAAGTTGCATGTAAAATGTAATTTCAAGCACCAATTAAGTCCTCGAGATCATGATGGTAGCAATTATTTTTTTTACATCAAAAAGATTCAAGAGCTTCATTATTGTTCAATAAGTTTCTAAATATTTAGTTTCAATTAATATATACCTGGAAGGTGTTGCGTTGCTTGCGGCACACTACTTTGTCGTTGTATTCGTTGTAGCTGTTGATTATTAAAAACATTAGATGACGGTCCAAACGGACTTTGAGTGCTTGGTGAAGGAGGTCCCGGAAATCCACTTTCCTGGCCCTGGAAAGAGTTTTGTCGATTCACTGAAGCTCCGGGTGAGGTAAGTGATCGCCGCTGCTGTTGAAACTGACGTGGATTATACCCAACGCTCTGAAGTTGATGGAAAAAATTTGAATTGGTAAACATTTCTACATTTCATTTTGATATTTTACTAATAAAAAATTATTTGCTAGTACCGAAGTCATATGTTGACAAGTGTAAATTTCATAACTATGCAATCGAGCCTTCTTTTTAAGTCAAAGATCAAGAGCATAATTGAAATTCTTGGCTAAGTATCTGATATACTATTTTTTTCAATTATTTAGGTTAAGGGTTAGATTTTTCTTGTCGGTTTTTGCTTTAAAGCTGACGAGTAATTTGTTTTAATTAATATGTTTTCAAAAAATTGGCAATTCAAAACATCATTATATCCTACAGCAGTCATAAACATAGTCAAAATTATTAAAAATATATGAATTTTAATGAGCAATTCAATTATCTGTGTTCAGCAATGACACTTATTCATTTTATATTTGCGCTTGACCAAGTCATTTACCTATAAGGTGTAAGGAAAAATTCTGTTCTTTTTAAATACGTAGAATCCTATTTGTTATTGGTCGTTAGTAAGAAGTCAGACTGGACTGAAACATGTGTGATCAGGCAAATTAGCTTATAAAAGATGATTTGTATTTTACTAAAAATATTAGTAAGCTTCTAAAACATTTAGTGAAGAAAACATGAGTGAAAAAAAGTCCACTTAAGACATGGCATACTCTACGAGTAAAGTAAGGCGATCCCATGACAATCCTTGGTAGTGTGATTGGGACAAATCCCATATTAAGTTCTATAGATATAGGTAGACTTCGAAATGGGAAATAGATTGCTTTGGATTATTGATGTCAAAATTTGTATTCGGTTATTCGGCTAACTGAACCATTTATTTAAAAACAGAGCAGATATGAAGAAAAACTCATACGGATAAAAAGAAGAAGAAACTGCTGCTTTTTTTATTTCATTTATAAAAATTAAATTACAATTAAAATAACACTTTCCACTATATTGTGTGTTGAAAGTTGAAAAATCTATCCAAGATTTTTGATTGGCCATAACCAAAAACATTCTTCTGTTACATGCTGGCTCCTTGACTGGCGTATTTCGTCAGATATGACGCTATTAATCGTTGATTGATACCAGCCTCATTGAGGTAACTGAGCTTCCAATCGTTGCAGCCAGAAGTTGGTTGGAGTCTGCAGTAGTTTCAATTTACCGAATAAATTGGAAAACGATGTTGACGGTACGGATTTCCCTAATTTGCCGTAGTGATATGATTATATACATAAATAACCGAGAACAACCTGTAAACCGTTTTCAAATGACCAGGGGTTTACACATCCGTTTTTGACATCCCTACTTTGCATTTCGTATCAAAATTGTCTGCTTGATTGCCACATTAATTTAAGCGAGAGAAATTAAATAGACTTTCCATGTTTTTCGAACCTTAAGCCTAATGCGGAGATTCGGTAAAGAAAAATTAAATCGATCTTCCAAATGATAGTAGCAAAATCAAAGAAATTTAATAGAATTCTCCACAACGGTGCATTTATGTGCTAAAAGTAAAGTGACTGCCGTTAGTAAATATCCTGTCGTGTATTTTTTCTCAAAAGTAAAATTTATGTTAACTGTTTTCACGGTACAAGAAAAGATAGTGTTTAAAACTATGAAGGTTACACAAAAACTGATGATGAGACCTTCACCCTAGCGAAATTTCCAGCTTCATCTCTCATTTTAAAGCATCTGTCATTTAACAAAACCTGGTAAAACAATGGCGAATTAGCATATAACCATCTATTACAATCTATTATTAATTATAATTTTTCATCGAAAGTCCTTATTGATTTGGTGAAATCATTAGCTAAATTTTTGCTTTATATTTTATCTCTAGTAAAATTTATATGAATATTGGCATTTGACTCGAACTGCAAAAAAAACTCATCACAAAACGGAGCCATTTTTGCACCGCATTTTGACTGGGCATAAAATGTGGATAGTTAATGAAAACTTGGCAAGAAAGAGATCATATATTTCCATTGGGGAATCTCGACCGACTATCTGTGTATAAATGTGCATCAGAAGAAGGTGAGTGGGACCAGAAGGGTGTACTCCACTATGAGTTGTTAAAAGAAATTGTAACGGTTGATGATGATCGTTATTATTCACAACTTGATAAAGGAGAGGAATCCAACGTAAACGTATATCGCATGTGGCAAGGAAAACAATACGAAAAGTCGCAGAGTTTGTCTTGTTGTGTATTCGAGGCCATAAAAAATGTGTAAATATATCGGTACCGGACAAAAGACCAATTATACTAGAACTCTAGAGCGTAACTAATGTAAGGTGTCACATTAGGTGCGTTTTTTTTGCATCTGAATCAAGAGCTGGTTAGGATAGGCAGCATTGAAAACAATAACAACTGAGGCACGATTGTTGCTGTTTTCAATGCTACCTACCTTAACTAGTTCTTGGTAGAGATGCAAATAAAACGTACCTATTGTTTCCTTTCTGAATAATTGAAATAAATTGGTATTAATTGTAATTTAAAGTAAAGAAGTAAAAATAACGGCTATTGAATTCAATTTAAGCGGCTTCTTTCTGACTACAAAAGTTGATATAGAACTTGAGTTTCAGATACTCATCGCCACAGTTTGATTGGAAAATCTTACCACATCGACCATATTTTCCAGAAATCGCAAGATCGGACTACCACTATTCAGAATGTTGCAAACATTTTTTGATAGAACTGAGAGCACGTAAATTTTGAGGGTGTCAAAATGATAGTGAAAGACTATTAAATCTTCGAGAACGTCTCCAAGCAAATAGTTTTAACTACCGGGGAAGTTATTTTTTGAAGTAATGGATGTATAATAATAATTGAAGTAATATTGTTTTGTGAAAAAAATAAACGACAAATACTTTCATTACTTGTGACAAAAAGCCAAAGTTAATTTTGAATAGTGGAAACACAATTATACACTTTTATAAGGTAGATTGAATAAAAACTAATAAATTCAAATTCTTTTTTTTTTTATTTAAGTCGGTAGTTTTTAAACCTCGAAAGCAAACGGTTTGTGACAGTATAAATTATATTATTTAAACCTCTGTCGTTCATTAAAATACTTTATTAAAACGGTCGATCTATATCAAACGAACTATTTAAAAAAAAACAACACTGCCAATTCGACATTGAAAACCAGGAACAAACTTGAACACAAAAATGTTACGAAAACCTAATAATACGTATCTTATAGCCCGTCCAGACTACGGATACTTAAGTATCCGGATACATAAGTATCGTCCACACTTTTCATTGATTTTCATGGCAAGGGTAAAATGTATCTGCAGATGTCGCTGCAGTGAGGACAATACTTATGTATGCGGATACTTAAGTATCCGTAGTCTGGACGGGCTATTAGGATGTTTTATGTTGCTATAAGAAGAAGAAATATAAATTTTTAGGCTACTTCTAGTAGCCGTTACAGTGATTTCCTTTTAGTTTTACGTATGAAAAAGCCGTGCAGAAATAATTGTGGCACCGTTTGTACATATATGCCAATCGAACACTAAAGTAATTGCATGAACCCCTATATTCTATCCCTTTGACTTAGTCGGTATTTATTAAGAAAAAATTAAATGTTTTCTCGGGCGGATTATTTTTTTTACTGTGATCTTTTTTACTAACCTGCAATTGAGCACTTAGCATTGGATTATGTTGTTGTAAGGATATTCGGGAATTCGCAATATTTTGTACAGTATTCCATTGCTGGTTGGCTTGAGCTTGAGGTGACTGAACAACAGTTCCTGAAACAGGTTGGGCAGACACGTTAAAAGGCTGCCTTGGAGATAACTGTGCATTTGCGCTGTTGCTTGCACCTGGTGGAAACGAAATTTGCGATTGTGCTTGTTGCTGCGCCTGCGATAATTGTTGCTGCTGTTGCGGTGAAAGCCTTTGAGCATTATTTGGAAACTGTGGTTGGTAACCTATTTTAGACAAAAATGTATATGTATTGAATCCTTCAACAGTGAAAATGTGAAAAATACCTTGGCCTTGTTGCGGACTAAAAGAAGTGCCCCTCTGGCTTGGACTAAGTTGTTGCTGCATCAGATTCTGCTGGAATGCGGGGCTTAATTGTGAATCGGGCAGCGTGCTACGTGCCAGTGAAACATTTGGCGCAACTGTGTTATTCAATAGCGACCCGATATTCGACATACCTGGATTTAGACCTACGTTTAAATAACAATTGGTTTGTAAGCAAATTTAAAATGTAAAATTATTGATAAGAACTTTGCATAGACATTTCAAATGTCACATTTAACTAGAGTACGACACAAAAAAACGTACTTAATTGTTCTGCGCAAGCGGTTGCACTTTCTGGCACGACCATGCGCTGCTTTTGTTGTTGCTGCAGAAGACGTTCTTTCTGCTGTTGTTGTATGAGCCGATCTCTGTGAAAATGTGGTTGGCGCAGAACGGGCATTTGTGCAATTCTTGAACGCTGGGAGTACATTGGAGGGGGTTGGAAAGCCTATTTAATGGAAAAAATGATTATATGTAGTCTATATCTTTAAAGATAATGAATAATTCTTTGCAAATACCTGAGATCCCTGTGGCATCCCACTGATTATTGGATAGGCAGGTGGATTACTGGCAAATGCATTGCTTTCAAACTGCATCAACGACTTTTCAATTTCATTTATTGCTAGCCGTTTGGCAATTTCTTCTTGTGTTTGAGCTGGTGTTGCTGTCGAACTTCCCACAGATTGATTTGCATCGAAGTCAGGTACGAAGTCGATAAAATCGTTTAAAAGTTTGGATAGCTCGGGATCACATTCGGTTTGCATCTGTGGTGGCACAGAGCTGCCACTTCCACTATCTACTGATGAGGCATTTAATTGTTTAGATGAAGTTGATGAAGAAGCTACACTAAGCGATGGCGAAGATGAGGTAGCCGTTGTTGACGAAGAATATGGTGAAGTTTCTAAAGATGGAAAGCTTGTCGCTGATTGTGATCGCTGAATAGACGATGTTGACGGAGATGGTTGGGCTTGATTCAAAATTAACTGATTTTTGGTTTGATCTGGTTGTGTTTGCATTTGGGGTTGATTGAGGTAGGCATCAGAAGGCTTGCGAATATTTCGTGTATTTTGATTCGCGTGTAGATTGGTCGTGGTATTAGCTTGATTTTGACTCGGTGTTGGAGGTTTATTTTGAGTTGCTATCATAGAAGACGCTGGCGATGATCCAACGCTTGGTGGCCCGGTTCCAATAGCAGACGAACTTGAGACTCGACTGGGAATATCTGGAATAATTTTTACAACGGGGTTCTGAACTATCGTTGTAGGTGCTTTTGATGGATTCTCCAGAAGCGAGGCAAGCATTTTATTCTTTTCGCGCAGCTGTGAAGGCTTGTCTTCAGATCGTTTTGGCACCGTCCCATCATCGGGTTCATTAAGTGGACGTTTGCGACGATAATCGGCCCCTTGAATTCGCAATAGATTTTTCAATTCCTCAGTGCTGTACTGATTCTGTTGATTATTACTAGTGGTATTATGATCCTTTGGTGTATCCTCTCTTTTCAACTGCCGCAGAAGTTCACTTTGAGTCATACTTTCATCGTTTCTATCATTTAGCATCTGCAAGAATGTAAAAAAATAATTTAAAGGATTTTTTTTCGCAATTTCCTGCAAAATGAAATGTGCAAGGTAATCAAAGTAAAAAGAAAGATTTTGATTTGTCATAGCATTTAAAAATTTCATGCGGCTTGCATTATGGCTCACTTCAGAACCATACCTTACCTGGAGTAACATAGGATTACTGCTATTTTTGCTATCAGGATTTCGCGGTCTGCTTTGTACATTCCTTCCTGTTAAGGCAGTATTCAACTTAGTGTAAGTGCTCCCATCTTTATCTTCGTCTGCATTTAATAAACCCTACAAAATTAAGAAGAATAGAATTGATTTGAAAGTGACTATAAGCCCGCACTACCTTTAAAATTTGATGTGTGTTTCTACTGTCCTGATCTTCACCTACAACGACACCTGATGACGAGGCATTGGCTTGAGATCTTTTATTTGTTAATAAAATTCTAAGGCGTTCTGAGTCGTGATTTTGATTTCCTGTATTTGAGTTCTGGCCACTGTTATGGTTGCTGTTACTATTTGAATTGTTATTGATATTATCTTTTTGATCTTTTTCTTCGAAGCTTGCAAACCCGAAACCATGAAAACCTCCATTATTATTGTTATTACTCATATTGCCATTGTTGCTTTGCGGGCTCGGTTGGCTGGCATTCTGAGCTGTTGCATGGTATTGGGCTAACGGTGACGAGCAAACATTTTGTCCAGCTGGGCTATATGCCTGCACCGAAGGTGGCCGAGAAGTGCTTACGGGCGTGATACTTGTTCTAGAGTCCGGCCTTGAGTCCCATGCCGGGAAATCAAAGTCAAAGGCTTCAGGAAAGAAAGTTGTACTCTCAGATACTGAGGGTGGACTTGAAAAAGTAGTCACAACACTATTCGTTCGAGGCGAAACTTGTACTTGGGGCACGGTGCCATTTATAACTGAAGGCATCAGAGGACCACCTATACTAGTCGTTGACGTATTATGATGGCTAGTGCTAGGCATTGAAGCAATCTGACCAATACCTGACATGTTCATGTTACTAGACATACCCACTCCAGGTAACGTATTCTGGTTCGACTCCATCGCATTCAATTCATTTCCATGCATAACAGTCAACACACTCATAATATAGTCAGTTTCACCTGGTGTCGAATTAGCAAAAAGTCTTGAATTAGCTTTTACATGAACATAGACATCAGGTGACCCCAGTCGCAAGCGAAATGGTGCCGATGTCATGCAAAAAAGATTTTGAGAGCTCTGCACTTCTTTTAAATGAGCTTGTACACGGTGCCAATCTTGTATATGACACATATCTTGCACCGACCTTCCGATTTCTTTCCCAACCAGTATTGGTGATCGGAAATCATGTGCGTCCACTTGAAGGACTTTTCCAGATTTATCCATTTTCAATGTTAGCTGGTCAGGATTTTTTTGTTGAATATGCTGTTGCATGTTTGTTTCTACAGGTGATTCTTCTTCAGGTCGCGTTATTAAACACAAGACTGTTGAGCTGTCATCTCCGTCATCTGAACGAGAAAAAAATAAAAACGTTTAAGTATGCAAATATTTCTAAATTAAGTCAAACTTACCTTTAACTGGTGCAGCTATTAAAACGACATCTTCATATTTGTCTTGTCGTTGCTGTTTCTGTTCCATAGTTTCATTTGATCCTTCATGGTGTTTTACCAACATTCGCACTTTAGCTGTGATGCCTCGTCTATTTTTATGATGTTGATCATCTTGCTCTCCCCATCCAAGTTGAAAGGACATATTACTCAAGATAGGACCAAGCTTATTGTGGTCACCAGTGTGCAGGTACGAATAGATTGGTTGCTTTTGTAATTCGGATCGATCATAGCCAATGAGATCCTTAATATTTTTTGTACACGACTCAATGATACCCTCTGTATTTATTTGAAGGAGAATCCATCCAACGCATGAGATATAATGTTCAAGGGCTTCAAAATACGCTGATATTTCAGGCGGTTGTCCATTGATTCGAGACTCGGGAACTGGTGGCTCAGTTGATGAAACTTCGCCTTGCTGAACAGGGTGTAATGTGCATGTATCAGCGCAGGTTGTTGGGCATCTTGTACACCGGGAGGAGCTATCGCGGTTTGTACCTTTGTCACATATATCACGATACTAAAATTTGAAGAGAATAAATGAAAACGAATTAGTTATCAAGTTTATGATACATTTTATCGAAAAATTAGTATTAAGCTCGTAACAAATAATGGTTATTCTTTAACATTTCGTGAAAAACTTACTCTTTGGGTTGGGAAAAAATATGCTTAAAAGTAAAAGAACACCTTTGGGATAAAAACTCGCAAAGCAAGAAGAATCAAAAGTGACGTCCCCGTTTGATTCATTTTAACAAAAACAACGTCAAATTAATAAGCCATGGGACTACTTGACAACTGAAATCTGTAGGTCAGAAATCGACAGCAAGAAATTCGGGTAAATTTTTTGAAGGCGCAGGCGATAACGTCAGCAAATTGCACATTTGCCATACAAAGTAAAGTTAAGGAACGAACTTCGGGTAAAAATTTGAAACAATTAAGCTCTATATACGGACGAAAATGTGCGCAAACTTACTGTTAAAAATGCAATCAAATTATGTCTCAAGCAGCGCAGTAGAAACAACGCTCCTTCAAGCTTTTTAAATTTCACTAACCTAAATGCCGCTTTGCATACTGTCAATTGGCTAGTAAGCCATTAAATAAAGCAGTTTGCTTTTTTCCTGTGTTACTTTAGTTTATTATCAAAAGATTGCTCTTTTGGACTTTAAATCTACAGGTGAACTTTATTACTAACTTATTTTCTAGTTTAAAATCTATGTGTAAAAAGCAATCAAGTATCAACTTCCAGCGCTACATTTATAAATTAGAGTCCCAGGACTCGCAGAATACTAAGTAATTTCGGAGGCATATTACTTCTCGAAAATTGAATTATGGATTATCTAATAACATGTACCTCAATGAAATTCGAAGTTCCAGCCTGTCTTATTTGCAGACTATTTTTCAAAAGTTTATATTACCAACGTTAGTACATTTGATCTGCCTATTCAATACTCCTCATTAAATTTATCACAATATACTGTTAATTTCGACTCCCCTCTACAAAAGCTTTGCACCTTTGAGGCTGGTACTTAATTGTGAAGACAAATTTTGACAATCTAGTCTATCTAGTCATTTTTTGGAACGATAATTTTGACAATGGGGAAAAGTAGAGATTGCTGAAGAAAAAAGACATACGAAATGTGAAGTGTTTCAATTTTCAAACGATTTTTTTATAAACTCAATTTTCAAGTTCGAACACTTATTATAACTTTTTAGCTCGAAAGAATTAAATGCACCTACGAAATTGGCGTGAAATGAATGAATTTTTACGTTATATTGCGTATAAACTTCACAACTCTTCTGAATATATTTAGTATCCCAGCATTCTGCCTCATTTTAAAATGGAACGATTTGTCTCTTTAGGAATAATGTAGTAAATATCTACGCTAGCATTATTTTAACACTAATTTAACATACACAAAAGCGACTGTTTATTTATGCCTATGGACAATTATCTATTTATAAATTAATAACTAAATAAATACTGCGCTACGTATAGGCATCCCTTGTTAGAATGGGTGTCAAAAAGGAATATCTCAATTACTATAAAGTTTGACTTATTTATGAGAATATTTTACAGGCAGAGAAATTCGACAGCATAACAATTCTTGAAAAAATTCTAGATTTCTGGAAAATAATAAAAGAACGGCAAGAGTTCATGTTCGTTGAATAAAGACTCAAAAGAAATTTGAAATGCAACATCAATAGAATATAAGATCAACATTGCTGAGTTCAAAATATATTTTACATACCGTTTTTACGACTTGATTAAGGATAGCAGCTTTGTCCGGTTTTGTCGAGGTCATATCACCTCTTTTGTTGAGCTGAAGAAATTCCCCCAATTGCTCAATGTAGTTGTTTTCCAATTCTCGCCGACGTTTTTCATTATTACATTTATTAATTTGTGACTGAGGCTATAATAGTAAAAATGTTATGTTAATTTAAATTGCAAAGCCGGTTTCTATAAAAATAGTTACGATCCATCGTAAGTAGAAAAAGAGAAATATTGTATTGAATTTCTTAAAATTATTTTTCTTCTATTCTGGTAGGTCATGGATTAAATGGCAAGTGGTGGAAGTATTGAAGTGTTAATCAATAGGATTTGAGAATTCCAGAGTTAGCACTTTAGGAATAATTATATATTCACCTTGTGAGCTCTATACGCGTACGAACATATTGTAAAACCTGCCGTGCGAGTCAGTGCATTTGTTGTTGCTAAAAGATAAGTGTTTACATGTTGACAAGAACAAAATGCTCTAGTTCGCACGCCAAGTTTGCGCACATATTTGTCCTTTTAGGGGTCCTATAAGGGTGCCATTTCTTTTCGAGGTAGATATTTTGTTTTGTTTTTGCCTGGTGCTTGCAATATGAATGAAACATTTTTTGCTGACCAAAATTCAGTATACAGGTTTTTTTTTAAAGTAGCACTATAAAGATATGATTCTATTGGAAAGCCCTTTTGAAATTTTTTCGGAAAATAGCTTCACCTTGAAGCACCCAATAAAATTGATGTGCAAATAATTATTGCTTATTTTGTTTTTAGGCATTTTGAATTTGAACTGCACCTTTAGTTCCCATTTATTTGCTTATTCTTCAAATGGAAAACAAATATTTAAGACCATTTTCCACTGAGCTTTAGCCAATCTTTTGAACATGAAGCTAGAACAGGTAACTTAGAATAAACAAGCGAAAAAACTATGTTTAAAAAAACTAGTTAGTACTAACCTTATTTTCAGTTTTTCTTCGAATTTTTCTATTTGAAGCCGCCGTTGGACATGGTACCGTAGCCACAGCGTTCATAATTTTCGCTTGCGGTGAATGCTGCAGAACAACCGAGTTTTGTTGTTGAACTTGCTGCTGAGGTTGTAATAGTACTGTATTTCCTGAACTAGTTTGAAGATAACTTCCACCTATTGAAACCGTTGGAAGGGCAGATGATACGGCCACGGCCGCTGTGACTGCTGCGGGTGAGGATAGTGGCAGTGAGCACACTCCTGATGATTGCGCTGTATGTGTGACCCAGGGATCTGATAATGGAAGATCACATGGGCCAAGCCTGTAAATAGAAAAATAAAATGTTTAGTTACGATTTGGAAATTTTTATGACGTTTAGAATACATTATGTTTAAAACAATATATAATCGGAAATAAATGTACGCTAAAATTTCCAACTTTTTGCTTTTAACTGGATAAGTATCAAGAAATTTGGTTGGGTGGCATTTGCAAATTGCATTAACAAGTACGAAAGATGATTCAAAAGTAATGATAATCAATATAAACCAAGATGGTTAAACTTAAAACAAATATTTATTTATCAACATAGTCCCCTAACAAGTTAATGCATTTAGTCCGTCTTTTTTTCAAACCCAAGATACCCTTAGAAAAAAAAACGATTTGTCTCGACTCTCCCAAAGTGCTTCAACAGCGGCCATCACTTTGCTATCATCTTCAAATTTCTAGCCCCGAAGGTGTTCCTTGGGCCGACGAAAGAGGTAGAAGTCACTGGAAGCTAGATCTAGCGAATAGGACGGATGTTCAAGCAGTTTGAATTTTGTTTCTTGAATTGCAGCCTTGTGAACCGGTGCATTATCTTGATGAAACAGCATTCTGGCTCTCAGTTTGCCGCGTCTTTTTTCCTCAATAACCTCCTGCAATCTTCTTATTTGGTCTGCGTAGTAAGATATAGTTTGTAGCACTTAGAAATTTCAATTACAATTTCGGGACGCTAAATTTTCGATGGCACAGTAAAGACCATCGAAAACAAGAAGTGCCGTACGGTTTTATTTTTCGAGAACGAAAAACTTGCGGTACTCTAGGCAGTCGGTGAGAAGTCGTGGCCCGAGCTGGTGGGCGAAAGACGATGTGCGTTTTAAGTTAAAAGTTCATTTTCTGTTCTAGTACGATAGTTTTCAAATTGAAATTAGGAAATTTAAATCTGATACGGTTGTATGGATGCTCGCTTGCTAATGTCGCCGGCTTGCTTTCTTGGGTGCAAAGGGCACTGTGAAAAGTACAGTGCAGTTAGTCGCGTTTTCATACTGTAGACAGAGTGGGATCGCAGTGAAAATTTTTCGATGAAATAAAAACTTGCAAGCGCCATAAGTATGTGTGTAGCTTTATTTTGTTGTGCAAAAAGCGCAAATAAATCAGATGTTTGGTGACAAGTAAAGACAGGCAAGTGGGAAAGTGAAAAGGAGGAATGCTGGCGATATGAGAAGAAGAATTAGAACATACAGAGGAAAAAAAGTCAGCAAATAGATCACATATTCCTTGCGGAGTAGAAGCACTAGAATTATTAAAAGAAACAGAATCAGGTATAGGGGAAGAAGATTTCAAGCTACGCACATATGACCAAAACCTCTTAGGACAATCTGAGCTAAGTGACGATTCAATATCAGAAAAATAGTGGCGCATTGCAATTTTAGTTTCCTTTTTAGCAGCAGATCGCAAACGAGAATAAACGGCATAATTCCTTCCAGACCCCGCACTGAGAAAAATCTTTGATTGTAAAATTAAGTTTTATTCTGCTTGAATTAAAATTTGAACTACGATTCTTAATTTTAGCATTTCTACTCTAATTGGAAGCAAAATTTTGCCTAACAATGGATATATTTCTGTAGTTAAGAATGACGCATCTAAACGTCAGCATTTTTTCAAAACTATGATGCATTTTTTTTTTTGAAGTGATCTATATTGTAGCATGTTACATACAGAGCTATTTAGCTATGTAGTTGAGAGTGGAATATCTAACATACAGTGTGAATTTGCTTGGTTTGAGCATTATTCATTATTTGAGGATTCGCATTTTTGATCTAAAGCATTTGGTGTATACAGGGTGCGTCATCAAAATCCCGACAAATCAATGAACATCCTTCAAATAGTGCTATTTATTGAAAAATGAAGTTTAAGTACAAAAACATCTTACATGGCGATTCGTGCATCTATTGACATTGTAATTATTCAATGTAGCCCCCATCAGCTTCAATCACGGCCTCCATTTGCGGTCTGAAGCGCTCGCACGTCCTCTACAATTCTGCGCTGTCAATATTGGCGAACGCTGCCTCAATGGCGGTCATTAATGATGTCAAATTTGGATGTCGAGACTTGTTGGTAGCCCTTTCAATCACGCTCTATACGCAATAGTCCAAAGGATTTAAATCTGGACTATTCGGAGGCCAAAACTCCTTAGAAATGATCAAATTGAACCTTAGAAAATATGATCAAATTGCAGCGAGCCACTCGCTTCGTTCTTAAAGCCTCAGAAAGCATTTGTCTAACCTTGATCGTGTAAGAATAATATCGAAGGTCCTCCTCAACGATTCTTCGCATGGTAGGCTCGCTCACATTCACAATAGACGCCAGTTTTCGTAACGATAGCCCCGGGTCTTCCAGAATCTGCTCTTCAGTCCTTTTGGTGACTTTAGGGGTTCTCACGGTGTGTTCTTTTGAGTGCTGCTTTCTTGCCGGTGTACTTGAACCTTCACTTAACTGTTCTTGAGCTTTGTACTTAGTAACAACCTCATATACAGTTGATTTCGGATATCGGAAAAATTGAATAATCTCCCGTGCTGACCGCCCAGCGCGAAGACTTTCGATTATCGCGGCTCTTCGATTATACTCTGCACTTGGCTTCAACATTGCGACTTTTTCGAGGTTATGAATGTTCAACACATGTGTTAAACTATTTGTACGCGAATCGCGACCTCTCGAAACCTTATAGAATGGGGGGGGAAATTTAAATTGAATTTTGTCCGGATTTTGGCGCCGCACCCTGTACGTCAATATCAAGAATGAATTAGTTTATTTCAAGCATGTTTTTCTTTGTTTCCAGCATGAATTTCTCTCAGTGCGACTGCAAATACTTTTTAACATCTAAAGCACGCAAGACATTACCGGTTAGCCATGGAGCATCATGAGGTTTATTAGCCAGACATATAGGAGTGTAAGCAAGAATAAGTTGATGAAGCTTGTGGTAGAAGTAGAGAGCAGCGCGGTCGGCATCAAATTCACGAAAAACTAAACTAAACTAACTAAATGTTTGATCGAATCGACTGAAATGTCGGAATACTTTTTGCATAAGATTCGATCTCAAATCAGGTTTTATAAATCCGGAACTAAGAAGGCTCATATTAAAGACGACGGAACTAAAGTAGAGGAGAGAAATTATAATGAATATGCGTAAAAAGGAAGGTCGTATCGCGAAATAGCTAAGAGTGTCGGTCGCAGTAACTCAACGGCATAGTAAATCGTAAGATGTCCAGAAAAGGATGATAGAGTGCATAATATGCAAAGAAGAGATGTCGTCCAAAAAAACTGACAGCACATTCACTGATGAAAGTAAGTATAATATATTCGGCTCTGATGAAAGAGTTCCTGAATGAAGCAAAAAAAGGCGCGGTATTGGAAGCAAAAAAAAATTGCAGTCAGCTGAAAAACATGGTGGAGGTGTGGGACGATTCATAGAGCCGACGGGTACGGGAAACTTGCAATATATAGAAAATACAATGGGCAAGTCGGTTATTTGAATATTTTACGCTCAGATTTAAAGAAAAATGTGCAAATTTTAGGATTGCAGTCAGATTTTGGGTTTCAACAGGATAATGATCGTAAGAACACAGCGCAAATTGTTCGGGAAAGGATTCTCTACAGCATTTCACACAGGCTAGAAACTCTCCCTAGTCACCAGGCCTCAACCCCATCAAAAGTCGATGGACTGAGTTCGAATCAAAGCTATGGAAATGCAACGTTTTGAAAGGAGAATGGAATCAAATCAGCTTTGAACTGACGAAAACAAAAATTAGTTGATTCAATGTTGAAAAGATTAGAAGCAGATATACCACGAAGTACTAAACTCCTGAAGACTATTATAACAAGTGGAGTACGAATACTGTTGCTTCATAATATTTGGATGAACTTGTGTTTATTTTTTTTAAAATTTATTATATTGAATCATGTTATTTTATTTACCGAAATCGAAGTAGATACTAAGTTCAAAACAGTGGTACAATAAAAAAATTTCTTTCGTAAATTGTAGTGGCAATGATTGTTTTACATTTTCGTCATTGAAGGTACGCATACTTTTGCTCACCACTGTATAAATGTTCTTGGCTTTAAAAGTGTAACTGGTTGATGGTGTTGTATTGAGCCAGATAGCTTTCTTATTTATAACTCGTCGCATTCACGCTTGGGCACATCAATTAATATACATATAATTTCCAATGTGGTAATTTTGAAATATCTATTTATCAATTCAACTCTATTGTCAAAATTATTTTGCCGGGAACCGATGTACATATTATTAAATTAAAACTTTTACAACAGATGCCAGTATACACAGTTAAGAGACTATCAATATCTACTGAAATTAGCAAGCGTGCTTTTGATATTCATAGCAATACGAACTTTCTCGAATATTTTAGCACTAAGTGTGCGAATTATGTACGCAATTTACACGCCGAGCACAATATTTTGTTCCTGATGTTGAAAATAAAACTAGAGGCTAAAAACAGAAAAAAATACGAGTGCCGTAAATCTTTGATATGCACAGATGCAGTTTGATCAGCGCGCGATTGGATTCCATGAATGATAGCTGCAACTCCCGTCGTTCGCTTGCAACAATCAACTTTATTGTGGAAGATACAACCTTACCCCAGATTCAATTTAACAGCCAAGTTTCGCGCGACTTGACTATGACCCACTGGCACCATTTGCCGTTTACTGGTCGCTTCCATTACGGCGTGCACTCAAGCTTTTTGCGTCTTCTTTGCAAACACTTCTTACGGCTGACTAATGTGTTCATTATGCTGTAGCCATGTTTGCGAAAGTGAAAACATAAAGCTCTTGGCGTTCATTTCGTTGATCGCTAGCATAGCAGCTAGTCAGTCCCCCACAATGCGATTTGTATAACGAACCGATGTTTGGATTGTGACTTGTTTTAGGAATATGTATTCGTCTTTGCTGTTAAAAATTGTCAAAACTGCAGTGCTGATATACATACGCTGAGTGCTAGCGCAACTGTGTGGGAAGTAACTTAATTTTTAATCGTAATAGTGGTAAATATTTTTAAACTTCAACCGTTGCGTGAAATTTTTGACTTTTTAAGGCAGATAATGTAGATATGTTGTGCACAAAATTATGAGTTAATCAAATTAACTTATCTTTTAAGTAATATATCAGCACAAGCAGTTAAAGATTAACATTAGACATACAACGTGGGGTTATTTTAACCCCATGACCTTCAAAATGCATTAAATATTACGTTCCTATATAACACAGCCAAATAAGTTGAATTTCACAGTAGTTGGCGGTTCAATATTGGTCCGATAATTGACAGTGTTGAGAAAGTACTGCGCAGTTTGTTTTTGTGCTTTTTTTTTAAACTAAAATATACATTATTTTCACGTTATATGTCGAAGGTTAAGAAAATTTGACGAGAGTAGAAAGAAGACTATTTTGCCACTGAGTGACTCTAAAACTCCATACTAACAAAATAATTGTTTTCTACTTGCGATGGTTGGTAGCAATTGACTTTGAATTAAGATGGCGCAAAAGATTCGCGGCAGTTTCATCCTTACTTTCCAAGTAAAAGAGATAGATTTGGCATTTAGACTTAAAACTTAGCATGTTGAGTTTCCTCAAAAAATTAATTGAACAATTGCTTCGGCTATTTTTTAAAATATCAGCGACAAAAGAGCGGAAACGTGACGTGGCACTTTGAATCTAAATTACGAGAACCATATTTTACTAACTGTTGCGCCTAGAAGCCAACAATCAGATAAAAAAAACTCTAGCGCAACTGAGCCGCTAGAAATACTAATGTTCGATGAACAATAGAAGAATCGTGCAGATTTTGAGTGCATATTCTACCACACGTGCTCCAACCTGTTTCAAGTGCAAAATCACTTTGAACTTAACAATGCATTTAAACCCATAGGATGAAAAGGATTTCAAGACTACCACTTGTATGAATTTCAAGATTAAGGAAAGCCAAACACTGCAAAACTTTGAAAGCAGCATAACATAACATAAACAAAGAAAATGCTTAGTGTTTGCAAAACTTTATCAGCACTGCAACTAAAAGTCTCCTACAATTCCCTCACGTCAAAAACAAATAACTCTATCGATCTCGATTTTATCCCATGATTTCGTCGAAAGTTACAGGGATAGAAAGATGTTTGGGATTAAAAAACGAAAGATGTTTGGGACCGAAAAATTTCTAGAACTTAGAATATCTCAACATTGGTAACTTATTTTCATTATAAATGTTCGCAATATGAATACTTAATGAAAATAGCAAAAAACACCTCGCGCTGGCAACCCTTTGCTAGCATCAAAGCCAAAAATATATCACACCTGCCTCACATTGAAATCAACCTACCCTGCGAATTTCGTTTTGATCCGATGGCTGCATTGGAAGTTATAGGAGTACAAAGAAATTTAGGGTTACTAGTCGCAAAAGTTTTCAAACTTTCAAAAACTTAATATTTGTTGTTTATTGTCACTACAAGATCATTACCGTTGCAAAATTTTACGATACAATCGCTTAATATTATAATATTATTAATATTGCAAATAAATACAAAACCAACAAAAGTTGGCAGCCCTATCATGGTTTTTTAACCAGGTTCTTTCTGAATAATGCCTATTAAAAGTTCCATTTATCATATGAAATTCGTTTTGATTTCATGACAGCACTGGAAGTTATAGGGCAAAAAGCTTTATTTTCCTGAGCGAATTTTCAAAACCCAAGACACCAAAACTACCATAGCTGGCAGCACCAACCGAATTTTTCAACCAAAATTCTACCAAACACGGCTTAAAGTAATGTTCAGCTACTGCGTCAATTTCATGCAAATCTGGTGATTGAATCAGAATTCATAAAGCAAAAAGCAGTTTTTTTTTCTTTATAATTTTTCAAGATGGCACCACCGACACAGAGTTGCCTGGATTCTTAAATCGCTTCTATCAGGCCTAGTCCTACTTAATACCAATACATTTTGTGAATTGTAGCTGTATCTGATAATTGGGTCGTGAGTTCTCGTGAACATAAATTTTTGTTGCTTAAAATATAGATGAATAGGAAGAGGGTTGCCGTTCTTGTCCGATGTGAAATTTCAAAAGTTTTGCTTTGGTTGTAGAGACAAAGCATAGCATTTCTATTTGAGTTGGTTTTCACTGTAAAAGACGATAATTTTTGAAGGTTCTCACTTTCAATGCCTGCCGCAGCTGCAGGGTTGCCAACACGTTCATGAAAAACTACACGAGTATACACCTCAGTAATTTCAATATGTCCTTTAAGTTTCATAATGATCTGATAGTCTGGTCAAAAGTTATCAATACTCAAAAATTTTCAAATTTTACCTAACTCATTTTAAGCGCCTAGCGCACACATAGGGTTAAAAATTTCAAAAATATCACATTCACATTAAGAACATGTTATAAACTTTATTTTTGCAAAAGTTATTTGTTGACAGAATAATATATATATTTAAAATTTCACTAAACTGGCCGCCGGCGTAAAAAGGGTTAATTTTTGGCCAAAGTGATTTTAATACTAATGTTTTCTTCGAACATTAGTAAATTACATTTCTTCTTTTTTTAGCATTAACGCATTCACTATTAGTTTTTTTTACCTTTTATCGTGCGATACTGAGTTGTCAAGCCAACACTAACAAAAATTATCTGACAGCCGTTTGAGGACGACATTGAAAGAAGTAGTTGCGATTCCTCGAGCAACCACTAAATTGGACTTTTACAGCAAGTGAGAAGAACAGCAGCGATTTTCGTACACAATATAAAAAAAAGCCACTGAATCCTTGAAAACTGAATAAGTAAAGCAAAGGACTTTCACATAGCGTTATTGACTTTGTAGAAAAAAAAATCTTATTGCATGAATAAGATAAGTCGCATCATCCGTGGGAAGAAAAGGTAGTCGTCAGTGAAAGTATGAAATAAATCAATCTGTCAGTCATAGTATGAATTGCAGCCCATTTATAGAAACGCATTATCAAGCAGAATTGTAAGTAGAATCATAGCTAGGAATTATGTTGCTTTTGCCTGTTTTTTTTTCGAAAAAAAAACTACAAACGCATGAAGAAATTATGTAAAAATTTTATCGAAAAGATTACAGAAAAACTCTAGCGCATAGATATTGATACAAATGTCTATTTTTAGAGTAAAGTAAATTAAAAGTGTACATATGGAGTGCATGTTCTACCAAAGTTGTTGTTATAAATTTAATGGTTGTATTTCTCAGTACAAAGGTGACCGAATCGCCAAGTCACGACCACCTAAAGCCGATTAGGCTAGCTCCATTTGGAAACCTACATTGCTTTGAACTTTGAGTCGTTCTATTGACAACGTTGGAAGTTATAGGTGTAGAATGAATTTGAAGATTTCGTGCGCAAAATAGAGTTCACGAACTTTAAATATAATGTATCATTCACATTTAAATTAAATTTAAATATTTATCAACTAACGTAAATATTAAAAATTAATGATCTCCCACTGCAAGTGGTCACATCAGCCAGGTATGCACTTTGAGCAGTAGATTTTTAGGGTTGCCGCCCGCAGAAAATCAGAATTTCAACATATTTTACTGACGTTCATCGTAACGCGAATGAAATTTTGTGATTGGCAAAGTAATTGACAAAGTCGATCAAGTTGGTTGTCGTGGAGTGGCCGTCAACCCTTTCAATGCCAAACTTTTTGAGATAAAATAGCTCCAGTTTTAGGCACCAAATATTTTGTATTAACTTAAACCAAGCAACGGTTGGTAAGTAACCATAAGTCCTTCACAGACACTGCTGAGTATATTATTTCTTTTTCAAACAGAAGAGCTTAATTTTCGTGCAAAAGATAATAATAGTGTTTTACACTTCCACAGGTAAATATGAATGATGTAACAATGTATTGCTCCTCGGAGAGGGCTTGTTTCGGATGGTTAGTTCAAGCAATTTCAGAAAACGGAAAGAAGCTACATAGTGTGGTAATTGGGGACATTTTTCACACTCTCCGATATTAAGATTGGGAAAACATTAGCAACTTTTCAAACAGAAGTAAAAGTAGCTATGCGTAGGCTTGAAAAAATGGAAAGACGAAAACCTAGAGATGAGGATATATATGTGACAACCCTTCTGCGGAATACTAGTTTCCGTCAGAGAAAACGTAGCAGTCATAGGTGATTGAAAAACATTCGATTCGGCAGCTAGCTGCTGTGGCAAGTGGGCGTAAATTCCCGGTAAATACGTTAAAAATTTAAATCATAGTTTGTAGAACTTTAAATAAAAATTGGTTTAATTACAATTGTAGAATTCGTTGAATACAATCAAACGACTCCTGCATCATTACCCATAGATACTTAATAAACACATATGGAATACCGTCTGGACCACTGCTGGCAGTAGGGATATTAAAGCGTCTAGTTCAGGAGGGGAGATCAATAAAATATAAAAAAAAATAGATGAGCGAGTATTAATGTTGAACAGAGTTGCAGCGTTTGTGGTTATAAAAGAAGAGTGTATTCGGGATCTACGGAAATGTTGAAGAGATTCGTCAACCAAATCCATCAGTTATTTATGTGTATCAATCATATCTTTGTTGTGAAGATCAATAGACACAACAGTAGAAAACCCAAGTGAACTCAAGGATTTAGATTATTTCAAAAACTACGTTTTTAACCGTCCTAATTTATTAATATCACACAAAAAAATCATTACTTTGTTTTAGCAGCTAGCGACTAAGGAATGTAGCAGAAGGTTTCGCACTATTGAATTTCGTTTGAAAAGATACCCAGAAGAAATTTAGAAATCTTAAGTAGTTTGTCCTTGTGTTAATTAAGAATTCTAAAATATTAAAAAGTTCGAACGGTTCCTAGGTTTAGCTGTAAATTGTTAGACAATACAAGAATAAAGCCATACGATTTGTAAATTATGTATTTTTCCAAAATTAGTAGCTTATAGATATTTTTTAGTGGTTTATTGTTTGCAAAATAGTTTTTAATCGATATTTGCTTCTCCCATTTAATAAATTGACTTTTTACGATGTCGCTTCTAAGATTTGACATATGTTTGTGTAGTCTTCGTTTATCAGGCTCCATCTTATTAAATTATTTACCGCATTTATGGCTTCACTATGTGGAATTTGGGGGTTTGGTGGTGTTTGCTCCATGAGCGCCTCTTCGTCACTTTCACTGTCAACTTGAAGAATTGTGTCCGTGTTCCATTCTTCAATTTCTTCCGTAGAAACAGGACAATTGACAACAACCCTTGACAGGAACATCTGTGTTTCCGGCAATGTTTCATTGTATTCATTGAGCGTTGGTATAAGTGGTGCCAATGGAACATCAACCTCTTCTTCAAATCCATTGTCGTCCCAATGTTTTATTTTGAACCAGGACTTTTCAAATACACTTTGCGGTAACTCTTCCCAAGCAGATTTCAGAAGTAGAATTGCATCACGGATGGAATGATTCGCAAGCAAATCGTGTACCGATGTGTTTTCTTGTGCTACGGCTTCGGTAAATTTATTTGACAATGCTAATCGAATTTTGGTCCATAGGTTGTACGGCAGCAGTACCATTACATAGCAATAATTGTCATCTTCGGAACGCTGTTGCTCAACCGATCCATGGGCTGAGCAGTTGTCTAACAGCAGAACCGCCTTTGGAGGTAGGTTGTTCTCCGTATTAAATCGGCGTACCTTGAATAATAATTTAAACTTGATTCGAATTTTTTTCAATAAACTGGGAACTCAGTTCTTTTAAAAATGTGCGGTGGGGTGGAGCCATTTCAGGAAAATTTCAGTAGTCATCCATGATCTCCGCGAGTGTTAATAGTCCAAAGGGTTCTCAAAATGTTTGAATTAACGTGGATGCGCTGGCTTCCCAATTACCAGCGGCTTCATTTTGTTTGTCCCGTCCGCATTGGCACAAAACAGAGCTGACATCAGTTATTTGCAAATTTTTCAGCCTGAAGCTTCTTTTCGCATGCCGTAACGTAAGTTCTATCGGGTAACATTCAAAAAAAGAGCGCTGTTTCATCGGCATTGTAAATTGAGTTCCATTTCCGATATTTTTGCTCTGAACCGATTTATAAACGGTGTTATGGTCGACGTGCCGCTAGACAATATTTCACCGCAAACTTTTAGAAATCGGATTCCATGTCGACGTTTGAATTTTCGGAACCAGCCGACACTGGCTCTAAGATCAATCATATTTTTTTCCGGGTAAATTTCCATGAAAAAATCTAGATCCTTTGATCGGAGAATTGGGCCGTTAATGGAACAGTTTCTCCTCCAGCTCCACGTAATCCGCTTTATGTAAAGTTTTCTTTTCTAACTGTTCATGCGATTTGGAAGCGGCTGAATTAATTTCCACTTTTTGTTTTTTTTTTAGATACACCAAATTCCAAGGCTAACCGATTTGCCCGTACACCGTTTTTTTTAAGATTTTAACTTTTTCATTTAAACTTACCCGTTTTGGCTTACGATTTGCCATGTTGGGATGTTTTTAAGCAGAAAACAACGGAAAAAATTGAAACACGTGCACTAATACAAGACGAGATGCAACCAACAGAATAAAAACCAATCAGAAAAACTTTTCATTCGGAAATCTTAAGATTTTAGAACGGTCCATGGTGTTTGTAATGAACTTTAGTTTTCTGAAAAATTAAGAATTGTGAACTTAAGATTTCTGAATGTATACTGTATTCAATTTTTTTCCTATATTTACATCTGAGATTTACAATTATGTACAGTAATTTTTTATTTTTATTTTTTGTTTTTTTTTTCTGCTGCCAGCTCAGTTTTGCATTTGCACTTATCATTCAATTTCGCACAACCGTTTCGTTGAACGTATCACTGAATTCATCCACAAAGTCGAAAAATTTTGGTGTGATTTGGCAGCTTTAGTTCTTTGATTAACCCACTTTCCTAGCAATATCTCGAACAGAAGTATTTTTATTCTTAGAAATTTTCTTCAGCACTTTTATGTCAATTGCTCCAGGTTTCTTCTTCCTTCCACTTAATCTCAACTTGTCTTTCAATCCTTCATCTTCCAATACCCATTTTATTGCCCTTGGCACCATCCATTTTGAGGTAACTGCTATCTTTGCGATGGCTGATCCCTGTTTTACTGTTTATATTTGATCCAATTTTAATAATTTTAATTGGTGGTTACTTCTGCATTAACGGATAGTTTTCTCCCAATGAACGAGAGGCCTCGTTACGAGTGTTCGAAGTTGACCTCGACTTAAGTTGAAGAGTGGCGAGGTGTGATTTTTCCTTACTGGACGATTCGTAAGCGTAGGCGAAGTTTCTTCTGCAATAACCACACTTCCGAGCATCATTCTTATCGTTGCGAATGAGACAAGTGTCTGTTTTGCGATAATTAGCACAAGTCTCAGGTTGATGCCACATTAGTAGAAGAATAAAAGGAATCATTAATTTGTCTAATGACATAGGTGACTTAACGTCTGGGTTGGAAATAAACTCATGAAAATTACTAAGCTCATAAAAAATGTCTAGCTTGCATTATTATACAAAATAGTCGTTTTTATCATCTTGCGTCAAAAAGGAAACAAATTTTCGTATGCACTTATGCTTATCATCCTTGTTTTCATGAGTAAAATCCAATGTGAAGTGAAAACGATTAAGCAACAAAGTCCTTGCAGCTGTTTTCAATTGTAAATGATAACATTTCTAACAAATATCTAAACAGTAGTTATTGCATGTTTACAACAATGCCACTCGTATTATTCAAGTGCCTCATAGTTTGAAGAAAAAACAAACTTCGTCTCGTCGGTGTTTTGTACTAGTTCGAATTTTAAAAGAACATTAGAAACCTTTTCAGTTGCATGTCTGAAAACAACAAAGGATGAGTATAAAAGCATATTTCTGTAATTTTCGTCAAGACTCGTGAAAAAATGTTTGTGGGGCTCAGACTGGTTCACATCTTACACTACAGTCAATATGTTGGGGATCATTGATAAATGTGCGGCGTTTTCATCGCGTGCAAAATGTTCTATATTTCAAGGAGGGGACAGTTAACCTACACTCCATTAGAGATGCTAGTCCTAGGAATTTTTTCCTAAATTTAGGTAATTTTCACATCCACCCGGAAAAACTAGGGATTTTTATTCCAAACATATGTATATTTACCACATTTTCTAAATATACAGGAAGTCCCAATTTTCAGATTTGCGATGTTACTTTTCAGAGTACGGAGATATTCGGATATCAGTTAAATGATTGCATTTAAGCATGACACGTTAATCCTAAGAGTGCTTACTAGGGTTGCCAACTCTCCCGGAATTCCGAGATTCTCCCAGAAAAATACAGTTCATTAAAAAAATCTCCCGGCTCCCGGAATGCAGTTAATTTCTCCCGGAAATTTAAAAAAAATTGACTTCACGGAATTATTATATTTTATGCTCGCTTTTATATGCTTATAAATAATACAATATTAATGATTAAAATTCGTAAATTGCACTAGATTTGTACAATTGATTAAATAAAAGATCTGAGTGCTTCTTTATATGAGCCAATAAATGAGGATTAAATTCTACGACGATTACTGTTTGCTGCGAGAAGTGCAGGACCTTGTCGCAAGTAAAACAAAGAGGGAAGACTTGCGTTGGGTTAATTTTTTTGAAAAATGTAAAGAATCGGGCAAAGAACTAAAAAAACCTTGTTAGATTCGCTCTATCGATCCCTATCTGCAAATGTTGCCGCTGATCGTGTTTTCAGCGTAGAGAACGAACTGTGGTCAGTAGATATATAATACCAGTTCTGGCGCACTTAAGAGGAACAAAAGAAGAGTCAAAAGAGGAGCAAAGAGGAGCAATAAGGACATGGTGCCTTCGATTATCGGCCCGCGCATGACGTAAGTGATGATCTTTGAACTAATAAACAGCTCAACTGGGCTTTTAGCTTATTTAACAGCGTTGTTTATCAGTTCAACTACCCTATTTATCAGCCCAACAAGGTTCTTTATTAGCTCAACAGGGTTGTCCATCAGTTCAGCTAGGTTGTTTATCAGCTCAACTGGGCTATTTTATCAGTTCGAGATCATCGCTTACGTCATGCGTGGGATGCGCGTTCCGATAACGCAGGCACCATGTCCTTATTGCTCCTCTTTGCTCCTCTTTTGACTCTTCTTTTGTTCCTCTGAAGTGCGCCAGAACTGGTATTATATATCTACTGTGGTGAAAAAATCGTAATCGGCTTAATGAAACACATGTCAAATCATAAATTCAGGTATGCACAAATTTTAATTACACATGTAAAGAATTCTACATATAGCTTTATCCTTGCAAATCACAAGACATTACAGGCAACTCGTTGTGTAAAGAAATATCAGTTTAAATAAATAAAATTGTTTTTCATTTATTTTTTTATTTTCCTCCCGGATTTCCGACCCACTGAGTTGGCAGCCCTAGTGCTTACCCAGAAGAGAAGTTGTGTATGTTGTGGGTTAATCCGAATTTATCAGAACTTTGATTTAATAGTTTGACGGGTTTGGATATTTTTCTAGATAGTATAATAGGCTAGCTAAATACAAATACCAAAAAAAAAAAACATCTAGGGAAATTTTCACCGAAATCTGTAGAATTTATTTTTTCTACGGTTGGCAACATTGCACTCCATACATATTTATGGTTTATAATATATATATATATATATATATATATATATATATATATATATATATATATAGGTATATATATAGTATATATATATAGGTATATATATATATACATATATATACATATATATACATATATATATATATATATATACATATATATACATATATACATATATACATATATATATATATATATATATATATATATATATATATATATATATATATATATATACATATATATACATATATATATATATATATACATATATATACATATATATATATATATATATATATATATATATATATATATATATATATATATATATATATATATATATATATATATATATATATATATATATATATATATATATATATATATAGAGAGAGAGAGAGAGAGAGAGAGAGAGAGAGAGATACATATATATATTCGTTTCGTTTTCGATGTTCAGCTACCCTTTGAATAAGATAAAATAAATAAAAGAACAAACCACAATTGAAAAAAATTATTATAGTTGTCTAAGTTTTCTAATGCAATAAAGTCGTGTGCACCCAAGATGAGTTGAAGCTCCCAATAAGCTTTATTTGAAATTTTTTATTGTGACGTGTCGTTCGTAAAATTGTATCTACGAAAAAACTACTTTAACTTCGTGTTATTTAAATACGTAAAGACTGATAATTTTTGCACATGCAATCATTTCAACACAAGAAACATTTTTTTTTGTTTTGAAAACATTTATTTATTTTGACACGCTGCCATATGAGCAATTAAAAAAACAAGAGCAAAAGTTGCTGCGCTTTTAAAGTTATACTAGTGCTTTGTTATTTTGATACACAAACTTAGCCACGTACATAAACGGGTGTCGTTTTAATTTTGACGCTCCAGTAAGACGACAAACAAGGTAAATGTGTGGAAGAATGAAACGTTAATACTGCTTGATTCGGCAAAATGAATGAACGCTACTGCGAGTGCGTTATGTTTTCAAGTTTAATGTGAAACTACGAAAAATTAACTCAAGGCTATCTGCACACAGTATGAGCATAATCCAAGGCATTAGTGGTATTAGTTCTTTTCGCTCATCAAAAATAACAATGCTGTGGAACAAACAATGAACGAATCTAAATTGCAAATTCAAGTCTTTGGTAGGTATCTACGTGTTGGATATTGGCTGTGTACTCATTTTTGTAGGGCGACAATGCATTAGATGAGGGCGTATTGACTCATCAGCATTTCCACTGAATACGGAAAGTGTTAATGCTTAGTTCTTAAGTAGTACGTGCTTATTTTATTTTATAATATGATTATCAATAGTCAAGTTGTGTTTTGTCTATAACTATACACAACCTGTTTCTTACAAATGACTCATTCAAATTTGGCAACAAGGCTTGTGATCAAATGAATTGCTCTGCACTTGTAAGTTGAATTTGGAGAATGCTCATTTACTTTGTGGAAGAATTGGTTTGGTAGTAGGTAGGTACCTACATAAATGACATTCAAATTATACGTGATTATGGGAAATTTATTTTTCGATGTAATATTTCAAAAGTAGAATCTTTTTTTCGTGAATATTTTTTGCTTTTTTTATTCAATGCTTCATCAGTATTTTTTTATAACACTTATGCCACATGGTAGATATACTCTCGTTTTCATGATTTTATGGTGTTTTAAACATCATACTGTTCGATTTAGAATATTTTTCGATTGACATATTTTATGTCGAGCATGAGCAATTTTTCTGTTGATTTTAATTCCAAATTTTCAGACCAAGGCTCCATGTTCTTAGCAAAGTATTAATTAATCAAAATTTTTGGGAGTTGAATGAAAATACTAATACTGAGAGCAGGCACATCTAGAGTTGTGAGCTACAAACGCCCTGAACAATGGCTACTTTCCAAAAACATGGAAAATAGCAAAGATTGTTCGCATCCATAAGAAGGGCAATAATAAAGAGGCCAGTAATTTCCGTCCAATCTCTTTGCTTCCTAACTTGGGGAAGATTTTTGAGAGAATTTGGATGGAAATGGTAAAAAACTACTGTGAGCTCACACATATAATACCCGAGCAGCAGTTTGGCTTTAGGCGCAAGCACTCAGCATGCCATCTCATACTTGCATGATCAAATTGTGTCTCACTTGAATGAATGAAACATTCCGACTGTGGTTTGTGCTTTAGATATCGAGATGGCTTTTGATTCCGTCTGGCACCAAAAGGAATCTGTTTAAGTTGATCAAGTTTGGATTCCCGGAAAAGGTAATAAGACTCGCCGCAAGCTTTCTTACGAACAGACTTTATTATGTCAGCGTTAATGGAGCAGATTCTATCATTAAACCTGTGACATCAGGAGTGCCACAAGGTTCTGTCACTGGACCAATTCTTTATACCATATTCACCGCTGAACTTCCAATTCCAGTGGGCCAACCCCAAGTCCAAATCATCCACTATGCCGATGACACGCTCTTATTCGCGTCGAGCCAAGACCCGCTCAAAGCAGCGAAAAGCCTGGAATACTACTTGGTAGACCTAAATCTTTACTTTGACGAATGGGGCATCAAACCAAACAGCAGTAAGACTCAGCTTTGCGTATTTCGCAATCCCTTCAAGCAGTGGCGTATCTAGGATTTTCGGTAGCTTCGAGCGATTTTTTTCGCAGGGGCAAGGGGGGAGGGAGAGAGCAGTTGTCTAAAAATTAAATAAGGAAAGCTGATATGAATTTCACAGCTCTCATAATTTATTTATTTTTTTATCTGGGACATGATATTGTGAATACGAATAACCGTTGATAGAAAAGAGATTCGATTATAGATAATTTGGACTAAGTTGTTTTCTTTTAAAAAACATAGGCAATTTTTGCTAGTATATTTATTTTTTCTTTTATATAGTACTGTAGTATCACAATTACAGCACGTCAACGAGTTTCACGCAACAAGCTCTACAACAAAACTATTCTACGTGACTTCTTAGCAAACATATCAATAATGGATTCACGACTAACTGGTATATTCCGATGTATAGTCATGAGAGCCAAACCTGTAAGACGCTCCTCACTTGTTCGGTTGCGAAGATAAGTCTTCACGCGTTTTAACGTTGAAAAACTGCGCTCCACAGATGCCGTGGAGACAGGAAGGATCGCTAAGAGTGTAAGCAGGATATGCACGTTCAGAAAGACTTCATTATCGCACAGTTTCAGTGCGCTAATTGCACACTTCGGTATCTCTTGCAGATCATGCGTCCATCTCATCGACCACATATCCCATTCGCCCCGAAGAATAGCTTCATTTGAATGCTTCAGATCATCTTTGTAGAATTCTATTGCTGGCTTTAGATCTTCGAATGTAAACTTACGAGTAAACTTACGTTTGCTGGTACGAGACACTGGAGTCCAATAATTTTTTTCTTGTGGGATAAAAACCTTTCGCTCAGAGAAGATCCGAGTTCATCGAGGTACGGTATGAACAAGATTCGTCTGTAATATTCTTCAGGCGTATCTGCGGGATGATTAGATCGGTATCTGGATGTATCACTGGGTCGTTGAATCGACGTCGTTACTCCTAAAGGCTCACAAATGTCTGAGGCTCTTTTGTAAAGTTTAGCAAACTCCTGGTCCGCACTGGCCCTGATATCCGTTACTTTTTGGCCCACGAGCTCGATTTGCGCCATAGCTCTACTTAGATCAACTGATTTGCTTTGCAAGTATTCTGAGAGTGTGTACGTTAAACCTAAAAATTTTTCGCACACAATGAAAGCAACTATGCAATCAAATCGGCATAGGGTATTTTTTGATGAACTGAGATGGTGAGGGCAAAGATTGCGAGCGTTCAAGAGCAAGCTCTATGGCTTGAACGCGCTAAGAAATATAAAGAGATGACTGTATGCATGCTCAGTGTCAGAGTACGACCGCGCAGCGTGCGCATATAGAATATACAAAATACCTAATAATGACGCTCATCGCTATATCTTATGTAGGAAATACATATTGGCCCAAGCCAGACCAACAAAGCCTATGGCCAATATATGTACACCATCTTGGTCTGAGATGGCTACGATTGGTCGATATTGGCCCGCATTCCGATCTGGTCCCGCGGGCCCTCCCCCTGGATACACCACTGCCTCCAAGTAACGGTGATCTCAAACTATTCGCAACAAGACCAAGAAACTCGCTGTGTCGTTCGGAACATCTAAGATTACTCCTGGCCCATCTCTAAAGTACCTCGGAATCGATTTCCAGGAATTTTTAAAATTTAATCCCTTTGTGCGGCGGATAATCAAAGCTGCCAAATCTGCATTCCAACGCATCCGACCTCTTTTTGCCAAAAAGATGGGCATGACCACCAAAGCTAAATCCATGTGCTATCAGACCCTGATCCGGCCAATCCTGACTTATGCATCCTCATCCTGGATTACCTACTCAAAAACTGTCATGGCAGAAGCGGAGGTATTCGAAAGAATATTTCAGCAGCTTATGGATCCTGCGCTTCTGCACTGGCAGGTTCTACAACCCGGTAACTAAAATGTGGCCGAAGAACCTTCTCCTGTGTCAGGAGTCGGGACTGAAGCCACTTAGGGACCGAGTTGTAGAATTAACGACAAGATTTTACGGACAGACAGACGGACATGAGAATGGACTGATTCGGACACTAGGGTGTACAGGTGGTTCTGATGAGCCATTTATGCGCCCCGCGATGATAGCATTGCAACGGCAGCTTATGGATGCGCTTTTCGACTACACAGGCCACCCGTCAAACAGAAGGGGTTAGCTTTAAGACCTAGGTTAAGATTAGATGTAATTAGGCTAAGTAACTATAGTTAGATATAGGTTAGATTGTAATTTAGGTGTAAGGTAATGTTTAAGAAAACTATAATCAGTGTAATCCCAGCTCTTGTACAGGCTGGGGAAAATCATTAGTGTGTAAGAAAAAAAAATTTATGCCAAAAAAATAACCAAAAAAAAACAAGAGCCAGCAGGCCAAAATAGTATAGCCGCTAGATTTTAAGTTTTTTTTCTTGTTAATTAAACTGTAAGTTAGGTTAACATTGTACAAACAATTCATAATAAAAAATATTTTTCAATTCAATTCAGTTGTGAGCTACACATAAGGAGAGACGAAAAATCAAGCAGACTCACAAATTACTTCGTATAAATACAACATAGGTAGGTAGGTACCTACTCTTTTTTTTTTGAAAGATATAAATCTTTGGACAGGTATTTACTGCCTGATTTTTTCAAGGTAGTGTTGAATGTTTTGGTAGTTAGGAAATTAGAAAAAGCCCTCATAATTTGTAGAAACTTAAAAGAGGTAATTTTCTGTTAGATCTTTTTTTATTTTCTATAAATTGTGGTAGTTTATACTCGTTATTTTCTCCCTTTATTTTCAGCTGTTTTGTGCTACCACAGCGAATACACCAGCCTATGTCAGTCTTCGCGAATGCACTGCTGTTTTGTACTAGATCGTTGTTTTTGCGACATAGTTCTATTCAATTCTGCATCGGAGCAAAAAAACGCACCTAATATTTTCACGTTGTATGCTGAAGGTTAACTCAAATATACCGTATTTTCTTATATAATGCAATATCATACAAGTCTAAGTACCCTCACCAATAAAAATATTTGTACACAGCACATCGATTTATAATGCCCTTTTTTATGTTAACACGCTCGTCTCACACTGTAACCTGTTCGAAAACGAAAGTATGCAAATCGTTTAAAATATATTATTTGCTGCAAAAACTAACATTTTCCCATGAACCAAAACCTGTTGAGAATATACCTCGAAATGTGCACATATTGCTTAAGACACAACGGGAACATTACCAATCCGCAAAATGCTACGAGAATTATCCCTTGCCACATTTGATGCTTCGCTAGTTGCAGTTGATGCTGCTTTTAAATACTGTGTGTTGATTTTTTCTGTTTTGTAGTAGCTTTTGAATTAGATTTCCGGTTAGTTCTAGTTCCCAGAAAATACGAATTCGAATTTCGAATCACACAGCTCGAGTTAAAGCAATAGATAAAGGAGAATAATAAAAATAGGACCGGTTTATAACACAGCTGCTTCATAATAAATCTTAGGATTCTTCGATGCGAATTGACAAAAAAAAAATTAAGATAGGAAGGGTAGAGCATTGTAATCGGATTTCGCAAGATACATTCCAAACCCATGCGAATCGTATTATCGGGGTGAATGGAATATTTTAATTAAATCTACACCATATTCTGTGAACTCTAAGATTTAATATGTGCTTCGGTAAGATGTAGCGTTGTGAATAGCCGTGAAGTTGCATTGTTGCATAGGTCACTTGAAAAAACGTACAAATTGAAAATTTACTTAGTTTCTCTGTTAATACCTTTTCTTCCGTCTAAGGGTTTCATAGATGGGTGAACTTATGCAAGTTTTATCGTTGATGATTAAGTCTGTAAATCAAAACTGTGTTCGCAAATGTATGTAGGCCTTAAGAACTGTGCAATACATATTTACATCGTAAACAAAATTTCAATTTATTCAAAATAATGCAGAGTAAATATGTTAGATCTTTGCCGTCTTCGATGTCATCGATTTTTATAACGGATTCGGTGTCACTTCTATATCAAACGTGTTCAACTATTATTTTCAATTTTTTTATCTGAAATTTTTTTTAAGATTTCTTGAAATGCTAAACTTTCTTTAAAATAATTTTTTTTGAAAAAGTTGTTTTTGGTTTTCCTTCAAGACCTATGTAACCCCTTATGTAGGACCAGGTCTGATAGAAGCAATTTTGAAATTTCGGCAATTCTGTGCCAGTGGTGCCGTATTGAAAAATCACTAAGAAAAATAACTGCTTTTGGCCCAAATTCTGATTCAATCAACAAATTTTGACGAAATTCACACAGTAGCTGAATCCGACTTTGAACCACGTTTGATAGAAATTTGGTTGAAAAATTCGGTTTGAGCTGCCAGCTATGGTGATTTTAGTGTCTTAAATTTTGAAAATTTGCTCAGGAAAAAATCTCTTTGCCCTATAGCGTCCAGTGCAGTCATAGTATCATAACGAAATTCATATGGCAAATTTAACTTTTTGTAGGCAATACTCAACAGAAATCTAGTTGGGAAAAAATGCTAGGGTTGCCAGCTACAATGAAAAAACAATCCATATCTTTAGTAAGCGATTTTATCATAAAATTTTCAAATCATAGTGATCTTGTAGTGAAAATAAACAACAAATACTACGATCTAGAAAATTTGAAAACGTTTACGGATGGCAGCCCTAAATTTCTTTGTATCTCTATAACTTCCATTGCAATCATCGGATCAATACGAAATTTGCAGAGCATGTTGACTTCAACCTGAGGCAAAAGTGACATTTTGGTGCTAGCAAAGGGCTGCGAGCACGAGACGTTTTTGTTATTTTCGTACCAATAAATGTTTACATAAAGTGAAAATAAATCATGTCTGAACTTTTTTTTAGACGGCAATCCCACACACCTTTCTATCGCTATAACTTTCGATGAAGTCATCGAAATTAAATTGGCTTAGGGTGTCCTTAAGTATTTAAATCCTCTGCTGTTCTTTGAACATTAGTGTTTCTAGCGGTTCTGATGCGCTAGGGGTTTTTTTTACGTTTAGGGTTACCGTAATGGATCCATTTTTCATCACGTTATGATACGATGAAGAAAACGCGCTAAATCCTCTTCAGATATGATGTTTCGTTTCTGTTGTAGGTGTTCTTCTAGTGAAATGCTCCTTTCAAATGTTTTTATATGCTGTTCCATCAACCTATTAACTGTGGTATACAATTTTTAGGGACTGGGGACGTGCAAACGATTGGCAGGATTTCGCTGCGTGAAGACGATGCACGAAAATATGTATGTGATGAGGTGGAATGTTCGCGCGAATGTTCTTCGTGCTTCATTATGGCTGAAAATTTCCAGGGAGAAAAATGTCGTCATGTCTAATAGGTCTGTATCCCCATCATGCCGAAAAATTTCGTCCGAACCATTTAAAAGGTTAATAATATGTAGTCGTCCCGTCTATAGTAAGCGAAACAGCCTCATATCATCTGAGCTTCAAATATTCTCTTCGTCGGAAATGCGCAGCCTTAAGAAAATAGTTCCTCACGTTTACGCCGAACAAGCTGTATTTCGTTGGACCGACAGATAATTAACTTGCATCAATTCGACTTGAGAACTTTTCGTCAGTTATCATCTGTCCAATTTATCTGATTCTTAGTACAATTGAGACGAATATGCTTCATTTTTTTGGTGAGAAGAGGTTTTTTCGCGGGTTTTGTTTTTTGTAGTCTAGCTTCATGCAACGTTTGACGCACCATGTGCATTGATATTATCGATCCCTATCATCTCCACTGTCAGATCTACTGCTTTAGTAGTCCTTTTTTGCCTCTCGCAGATGCCAGTTGAGCTTTTCTTTGTAGAGTGTAGCCATTACATTTCATTACGGTGCACTTTCATTTCGCCACGCAGCTTTGGCAGCAATGGCTTTTTGTATGTGAGGTCCCTGGGTCGAATCCAGGTTCAGACTAATGACCGTACACCGAGCTTTGAGTTCATCTAGCTCTGAATAGGTAAAGGGTAAAGTGAGGTAAAGTGAATTGTGGAACTAATCACACTAGAGTCGTATTCTCATTGACTATGAACTTGTGATGAAGGCTCTATCAGCTTCAAACCCCAGAGCTAACAAGGGCTGTCATGGTATTACTTAATTTTAAAAATTATGTGTCGCATGTCGAATACCGGCAGCGCTGAAGATATTTTTAAGAATACATGGTGTTGTTTTTTTAACAGCAAAACACCCTCTTCACATTTCAGCATTAGGATTTTTATGGAGTACACAATGATTCAATGTTGCAGGACTTAATAGATCGGATAAAATTGTGACTGTGAACATTCATCATTTTAAAAATTCTAATTTATTTGACACTTTCGTCTGAGAGCTCCACTTCTGTCTGACGAAAATTTTACTCACATCAAAATACATCAACACAAACTAAAAATTACTTTTATCTAAATCTAATGTTCAGATAAAAGCAATCTATTGAACAATGTGACGCATAGCTATTACATTTGTGCATTTAGGACATTAAACGTACACAACAATCTTTCAAGTCGGGATTTAATACGATTCAAGTGATCAATTATCTTAACGGTCACATATATGACATTTATGCTCACTTAAATGTTTTCGTATTCAGACGCTTTTCACTGTTAAATGGATGTGGTAAGGATATGCGAGCATGCTTGAAGCATTATATCTCCTTCCGTTTTCCGTATATCACTTTGTCATCTTTTGCATGTTTTTGCCGAAGGAGATTATATCATGAAATTGAAAAGACCATGAATATGCTACAAATTGATAACCGTAGATATTAGAAAAATATGACCTTTAGTTTTCAGTTATCATAATCTGGCATACACTAATGGAAGATTTGAAAAATTATTCGATAGAACGGTACCTTGTTTGTTGACGAGTGAAGATAATACTCTGCGACTTACCTGAAAGAGAAAGTACAATACATTAAAATTTAAATCATTTGTAAAATTAATATTTTTGTATTAATTCTTCTCTAAAATCTTTTATGTAGTTCAAATAAATACTGTACAGAGTATAATGGATTGACCTTTTTTTCTATGATAATACCAAAGCTCACACTTAGAAAATGTGATACCATTGAAGACATGATTATTTTTTGTATTTATTTGAATTGGCAGATATTTAACGAATGGCGATGAAAGTGTGATATGTTTTGTTTGCAAAGAGTGGTCTGTAATATGTTTTTCTAACCATATCCAATCGTACATAGTTGACAAATGCCGATGAGATTGTGATTCGCCTCAAAAGACATTAGAAACTTCAATTTTTGTAAAGTTAACGCATTAAGTTTATGTATATACAAATTAAGTATTTTATTTTTTAAAGAATTAATAAAAATTTTGTTACTACTGAAACGCTTTATTTTTTTATTGTATGTAATTGATAGGTTTAGATTATGGAAAATAATTTTTAATTTGACTACACATCATTGATATAATGAGATCATACTATAAGAAGGTATAAAGTTTTTTATTAGATTTATAGGCTCCTGCATATTACTTTAATCAGAGATAATAATAGAAGATATAGGTTGTTTATGATTATTGTTGCTGTATATTTCTTTTTTTCGTGGGCTTGAAATAAATGATGCTGTTTCGTTTTTTTTTACCCCCTTCTTAATTCCATTGCTTCTAGATTTACTCCTGTGTCTCGTTCTCGTCGTGGTGATTGTCCTCCTTGGTTTTCTGTCGCAGTTTCTAAATCTTTGCGCGAGAAACATAAGGCCCGAAATGAATTTCTTCTTAGTTCATCTGTTGAGGCGTTTCAGCGTTATCGGTCTCTGCGAGCAGTGGCTAAAAGAACTGTTGAAGAAGCGAAACGTGGATATTTCGTCCATATTGTAGCGAGTCTTTCCTCAAATAACTCGAAGCCTTTCTGGTCGTATGTCCGTTCCCTAAAAACTAGCAACCGGTTTCCTGACACTATTTTTCTTGAGGAAACTTGAGCTTCTATCCCTCAAGAAATTTGTGATTTATTTGCTAAGTTCTATGCTCCTTCATTTTCCTCTCCTAACTTTGCTTCAGGGAACTCTGCTGCGGCTGCGGCTTTCTTTTGATGACCAATTCTCTGGAGGTGGAAATCCTAATATCCTCGTTGGATCACTCAGCAAGTAGTGGCCCTGATGGCATTCCTAATGTTTGTTAAGTGTCTTACATCTTCCTTATATTATTTAATTTTTTTTTTGTCTATATTATTTAATTTGAGTTTGTCTGTTGGTGTTTTTCGTTCTACCTGGAAAGCTGCTAATGTTTTTCCGATTTTAAAATCGAGGGACATTGGCAATGTGGCCAACTACCGTCCTATATCCCTCCTGTCTTCCTTTCCTAAGTTACTTGAGCGGATTTGCTCATGACAGAATTCATGGTGCTTTTAGTCACTTATTTTCTGTAGAGCAACATGGTTTCATCAAGGGACATTCAACGACTACGAATTTAGTGGAATTCACCAACTTCATCGTGTGCATTTTGGACAATGGTCTTCAAGCTGATGTGATTTACACTGACTTCGCGAAAGCATTTGACAGGGTGAACCACTTAGTGCTGTAGGATAAGATCTGTAATTTTGGTTTCCAGTTCCCTTATATTCTGGCTTTCTTCCTACATTCATGATCGCGTCTGTCGTGTTGTGTTTAATGGTTGCTCTTCCTCCCCTTTCTTTCCTACTTCTGGTGTTCCCCAAGGTTCCATCCTTGGTCCCCTCCTTTTCACGTTGTTTATCAATGACCTTCCTTGTGACTTTCAGTCTGACTCTCTGTTGTATGCTGATGACCTTTAAATTGTCCGTGGTGTCGCTTCCCAAAATGATTGTTGTAAGTTACAATCGGATCTTTTTGTTTTAAGTGATTGGTGCTCTGCGAACTCCCTTTCCCTTAACCCTCCGAGAACACAGGGGGTCAAATTGACCCCAGAGACCTTTTTGACCAATCGCAGCGCTTAGGCCTGCGGGAACAGGGGGGTACTGTAGGTTCCTTAGTGTATTTCTGTGCCTTGACTTTTAGTTTAAACCGTTCTCATACAGTCCCATGTCGTCAGTCGTCGTTGAGAAGCCTTTGAAGCAGATCAAGGGGTCAAATAGACCCCATGTGTACTCGACGTCAATTTTGAGGTAAAATTCAATATTTTTTTTACTTTATAAATCGATAGATTAATTTAAAATAGCCAAAAAATAATTGTTTTTAATATATACCAATTTTTCCCAGCAAAAACTGTTTTTAAAAAACCGATTTTTCCTTTCGAAGCTAGATATATTTAGTTTTGTGATAAATATCGATATTTCGAGGGTAATCTGCCCTCTTCTTCTTCAATGTCTATCGGTCTATCGATAGACACTGACACTGACGCTACCAAAAATAAATCTGCCATTGCTGCCTTGAAAGAAGTTGTGGCTCACCTCGTCGAGCCATATTTACGAGAAAAATTAAATAATACCATTCTACGTGCAGACATTCGAAAAGGGATCGAGAATATTTTAAGAATAAATATCCCAAATGTTCCTTCAGAACGTCCAAAACTCAATAAAAGAGCAAGATGTTTATTGTGCTCTCGAAAACAGGACCACAAAACAAAAGATGTGTGCGCATGTAATGATTGTGTTGGATATGAATAATTTTTCAATTTTTTCTTTATTTTGTCAATGTTTTTATATATTTTAATGAATACAAAATAGTTTTTTCTATTCAAAAATGAAAAAATTCATTATTTTTCATACCCTCAAAATTACTACTACCAATATGCGTAACGAATATCTTTTTTGCAACCCTTTATATAGGGATGATTTTCGTATTATTCTAATCACATAAATTTTAAGCTCAAAATGTTGAAAATCAGCAAATTTATTAATTTTTTTTAAAAATATGCGTATATAAAAAACCTTCAAAATCGCCACCGTAAATATGCAAAATAAATACTTTTTTTTAAGGTCCGATATACATCTAATTTTTTTATGATTTTGTCATACCTTGAGAGTGTCTGTCTAAATTTTTAGCCAAAAATATTGAAAATTAAAAAAAATAACGGGTTTTTAGTAAAAAACCTGTTTTTCGGCAAAACTGTTTTTCGCGAATTTTCTTTAGGTATGTTAAGGACATTTAAGGCACGTCTTATGCATAAGAACTACTAGAAAAGGTCTCAAACTATACCTACAAATTTTTTCAAACTAAAATCTTCAGTGGCGGCGATTCTATAGACGTTCAAAAGTGCTTGGGGTCAATTTGACCCCAAGTGTTCTCCATGATCGAAAAAATAGGTGTGTACTCGGAGGGTTAATGTTTCCAAGTGTTTCGTGACGTCTTTTTCCAATAAGCCTAATCCCATTTCCTTTGATATGAATATTTTTTGAGTGATAGTCTTTTGAAGCATGTAGTCAACATAAATACCTTGGCATCATCTTTGATCCGAAGTTAAAATTTGATCTGCATGATTCTTTTGTTGCTGCTAAGTCTTCAAAAGTAGCTGGTTTCGTTCTGTGCTGCTCTCGCTTTGCAACCAATATCAAAACATGTGTTCGTCTTTTTATTTCTCTTGTTCGTAGCATTGTTGAATATTGCTCCCAAGAGTGGTCACCTCGTTTCGTGTAGCTGTCTAATGCTGTTGAATCCGTTCAGCGTAAGTTTACTCGCTGCCTTTTGTACAAGTTTAATGTTGCTTATCGTCCTTATGATGACCATCTGCTTTTCTTGAATCTCCATTTGCTGAGTACCCGCAGAATATTCCTCGATGAATGTCTTCTTGATACGCTTTATCATGGCTTACTCTCTTCCAACATTCGCGTGTGTCTGATCGCCCGGTTAGAACTCAATCGCTTTTCCTCCCTCCCTTTGCGCGTACTCTTGTGTATTTTAACTCACCAATACCTAGGATACTTAGAGGCCATGATGAACATCAGTTTGGTTCGTTGTCCATGTCTTTTCTATCTTTTAAAAAACATGTTATTGATATGTTAACTTAGTTATTTTTATTGTGTATTTTTCTCTTTATTTTTCTTCAATTTTTTTCATTATTTTTATTCCTTTGTTTTACTTTATATTAATGATTTTTGTTATTTTTTGTATCTCATTTTATAATTGGATTTTCTGTTAAATGAGATTTGAATAAATATATAAATAAAAATTTAATAATAACAATAATAATAATAGCTTAATAGCTTAACAATATCTTAAGTTTAGAGTTTCGACAGAGTCTTTACATCTAAGTTGTGATAACTAACATATACTATAAGATTGTGTATATACGGTGAGCTAAGTAGTGTATTTTAGGGAAAAATAATTTAAAACCTAATGTAGCTGTAAAACTAACCTAAATGTAACATAAGATAAGCTTAAATCTAAATTACTCATGGTAATTAGAGTATTAGGGTTACCAGGATTATCTGTAGACAAGTGATGCAACCAAAGGATTGTTAGAGTTTTGGCATCTATCACAAAATATTCTGCGGAGAAGTTCAGCGCATTCCAAAACGGTTTTTAATTTTGCCAGCTGGTGAAGACGGTGGGTGGAGAAGAAAAACGGAGGATTAAAAATGATTTTCAAACATTTGTTCTGCAAAATTTGCAACTAACGTTTATGCGCCAAGCCACAGTTGTTCCAAACGGGGCAAGGTAGATTTGCAAATGAGTAATTTGTTGGCTACAGAAAGCTTCGATTTTCTATTTATTAAAGGGTAGGTTGACAGGATGCTTTTCAGGATCTTCGATTCTATTGATTCTGTATGTTGCATAAACGTGAGTCTATGGTCAAGGTGAACCCCTAAATACTTAACATCCTTTGCCCATGATACATGGGAGCCAAGAATTTGGATATGTGGATTAGGTAAATTTTTCGTGGCTCGTTTTTTGGTAAAAAATCTCAGCATTTATTTGGATCTTCCATTTGCTGCAAAAATCGTTGATTAAACGCAATTGTTGTTGGAGATTATGGACAATTCGATCAGAGATTTTATCACTAGAGGATAGTGCAGTGTCATCAGCATACAATGCGATGTTGCAATCCTGGAATTGAGCAATGTTTGACATGTAAATATTATACAAAGTCGGGCTGAAAACAGAGCCTTGCGGTACACCCGCGGGGATGTTATGTTTTTTAGAAAGGCACTGTGCTTTAACAACAAACAATCTGGAAGATAGAAAAGAACAAATACATTTACACTAATTTCTAATATTCGAAATCCATTTATGGCATAAGAAAAAACGATGAAATATCTGGGGATGTATAGTTGCAGGAGGTTCGTATCAAAAATTTTCAAATTATCTCTTTTCAATTTTATTTTAAATTAACAAACTTCAACCGCCACTTTAATAAAGAAATACCAAAATGACACAAAATGACAAAATGACACTATTCAGAGCTAGGTGAAGTAAAAGTTCAGTCTATCGTTCGAACCTGGATTCGAATCAGGGACCTCACACCTTAAATGTAAGTACTCTATCCACTGGACTACACGAACTTAACTAAAACTAAAGTAATGGCTGGTAATGATTACATTTAAAATTTAAAAAGAAAAGAAGCAAAAAAATTGGTAGCTCGATTTTCGTTCAAATAAAAAAATTACCCAAATAATCTGCTGTTCACTTAAGTTCACGTGCAGTTATTCCTTCGAACTACTACAGATTTGACGGTATTTGCACTTTCGATTATTGCTCTGAGAAGAGTGTCATTGAACGACGTTCATTATAATCAGCGTTCATCTACCACAATTTCATTGATATATTTGACTCAGCTTTCGAAAATACACGATAAATGCAACGTCATGTGTGGCTGTAAGTATATTGTGGCCATTGCCATCTGTTGATTGTCAACAAGCAACGATACTGACGTCACAGTAAAATAGCTTTTTATGAGGTTAAACCACTAGCCCAAAAATATGTAATTACAATCTGCTGATGCAAGTATGGGATAATTAAGAACACTCTAGAGCGACTATAAGTAATATAATGTAATGGATTTTGAAGTCCATGCGACTGCTACTGTATCTTATTCACGGTAATACGCTAAAGGTAAACGTTATTTGATAAGTATTGGTAGGATAAATATTTTGTTCTAATAGGTACGTTTGGTTAAGATTTTTATTAATTCATTTATGGTAGGTTTAATGATGGTTTATGAGTATGTAGTTTGATAGCTTTCACAACATGTTTGTTTATAGGTTTGAATTAAAGGGGGAAAAAATAAGAATATGAACACTTTTCTTAATATTCAATGAAGTGCTGTGAGGGCAAAGGAAAAGTCCAGTACGGGATGAGGGACAACAATTTAAAGAAGAAGTTGTTCAATAAGGAGGTAAATATTGCCCTTTGCCCACTGATCAACGGAGCTTAGCGCTATACAGTACTAAAGTACCAGTTCTTGGTACTGTAGTGCTAGTTCAAACAGGGAAGTTCACTCCATCAGCTTCAACTAAAAAGAGCTTACTTAAACCTTCTTTAGTTTCAGCAATTGAGCAAGAACTCTTGTACTGAATAGATTTCAGTTCCGCCCAATGATTCTGTAGTGAAATGTATGAAATCGCAATGAATAATATCACATTGAACTAATATTTCAGTAAAATGTTATGCTTGTTTTTTGAAATAGTATGTGCTAAAGATCTACAGTTACTCCAAAAATTATTCGCATGCTTGCTAGTTTCCAAAAAGAACGTAAAAAACTTACATTATTAAATTTACAATTGGAAGTATTGCATCACATATTTATTTACTACAGTATTATGTAACTATTATAATAAAAACATTTCATTTGATGCAAATAATAATTTAACAAAAAACAAACAAAATTTAAGAACTATCCTCTGTTTTGCGCTCAAAAAGTTTTCCCACACTCTTATGTTTCGACGAAAAACTTTGTAATAATGGCAGTTTAAGTAACGGGAACTAGTTAGTGACGTTGTGTAAAGCCGACTGAAGTGCGACAGGCAGCAGAAGTTGTATTTTTGAGTTGAAAAAAGCTAAATAAAAATCAGTGTTATCGAAATGGGTCCTAAACAAGCGGAAACAATTGAAGTAGAGCAAAAAATATTAATAAATATGCATAAGCAAGATAAATCGCTGCGGAAAATTGGATCTTTGGTCCGTTTAAGGAGAAGGAAAGACGTTATTATTCGAAAAATTAAAAAAAATCCTAAGATAAGTGCTCCAAAAATCGTTGACCAAGTGGAAGAAGGAATGTGTAAAAAGGATTCGCCAGATATAATAAGAAATGTGCTTTATCAAGCAAGATTTCATGGTAGAAAGCCCAACAAAATAAAACCGTTTATCAACAAGGTGAATAAAAAAAAACAATATAAAAATTGTTTCCTTAAGTTCCGGAACAGAATTATATTCAGCGATGAGCGCAAATATAATATATCTGGGTCTGACGGAAAGCTAAAACCACACAAAAAAACTGGTCAATTCAATGCAAAAGAGACTAAAAACTGTTGTTAAAAGAAGGGCCAACTAAATACTAAATGATGTAAAAGTAATTTATGTAAGTGCGATCATAATAAAATTTAATTAAATTTACATTCAAAGTTTGACGTGTGCGAATACTTTTTGAGTGCAATATAGGGGATAGTTCTTAGATTTTGTTTTTTTGTTCAATTATTATTTGCATCAAATGAAATGTTTGTGTTTTAAAAGTCGCATAATACGAGGGGCGTTTGAAAAGTCCGTGCAAAGTCCGAGAGATGGCACCACCGGCGCGTGTCAAGATCATGTTTAGTTAGTAACATCTCTTGAATGAACGCACACCAAGTGTCAGCCATATTGGTCCATTTCTTTGTGTTTGGCATTCGTGTGAATCAAGGAAGTCGTGTGGTTTTCAAGAAATCGACGAAAAAGAATTTCGTGTGGTGATTAAACACATTAGAAAGAGAAAACGCCTCATGAGACTGAAGAGAAGCTTGGTAAACATTATGGTGACTCTGCACTTTCGATAAGAACAGTTTATAAGTGGTTCCAAAATTTTCGGACTGGCCATATGGGCACAAGTGACGCTGAACGTTCTGGACGGCCTGTGGAGGTTACGACTCCAGAAATCATTGCTCAAATCCATGATAAGGTGATGGACGACAGAAGAGTTAAGGTGCGTGAGATTGCTATTGCTGTAGGCATCTCGACTGAACGCGTTCATAATATTTTGCATAAACATTTAGACATGAGAAAGCAATCCGCAAGATGGGTGCCGCGATTGCCCACGCTTGACCAAAAACGGAATCGTGTGAAGTGTTGCAAGGATGGTTTGCAGCTGTTCCAGAAGAATCCCGAGGATTTTCAGCGTCGGTTTGTTACTGTGGATGAAACATAGATACATTTTTATACTCCTGAGACCAAACAACAATCTAAACAATGGGCTTCAAGGGGGAATCTGCATCAAAAAAGACAAAGACCGTTCCTTCGGCCGGAAAGGTTATGGCGACTGTCTTTTGGGATTCGCAAGGGATAAACCTCATCGACTATCTGGAAAAGGGTAAAACTATTACAGGTGCATATTATTCATCGTTATTGGACCGTTTGAAAGCGAGCTGCAAGAAAAACGCCCGCAATTGGCCCACAAGAAAGTCCTTTTCCATCACGACACTCACCAGCACACACCTCAGCAGTTGTGGTCGCAAAATTAGTGGAAATAGGATTCGTTTCACATTCCCCCTATTCTCCAGACTTGGCTCCCTCGGGCTACTACGTGTTCCCCAATTTGAAGAAATGACTAGCGGGACACAGATTTTATTCAAACGAGGAGGTGGTTGCAGACACTAATGGATATTTTGCAGACTTGGACAAATCCTATTATTCGGAACGGATCAACAAACAAAAAAAAAACATCCTTGGACGAAGTGTATAAGCCTAAAAGGAGACTATGTCGAAAAATAAAAACGGTTTACCCCAAACACGTAAGCAGTTTTTATTTTTGCACGGACTTTTCAAACTCCCCTCGTCAATATTCAATAAATATGTGCTGCATTACTTTCAATCACAAATTTAATAATGTGAGTTTTTTTACGTTCTTTTCGGAAATTAGCATGTGTGCGAATACTTTTTGGAGTAAATGTAATTGCTGCATTCCATTAAGAATATCAGAAAATAATATAATATGTCCGCAAAAATGTCCACAGCAGCCAAACAATTAAATGAATTTACAAAATAACAAATTAGAAGTTCCTTGGAAAACTAATGCATACTATTTTATTTGGATCTGACGGCTTCCTTGTACACTTTAAGTTGAAAATTTGATGCTTGATGTCCTTCCCTAGGAACATGCTCATTGAATTTACTTAATTCGAGTTTTTCTAGCTTTCGAAATTAAAAATTTAAAACAAATTACAGATTTCGCTTTAGAAGCTTGATATATGTCAATTTCTTGACATTCATAGATCAGACCGATAGACACTGAAGAAGAGGGTAAAAGAGGGTGCTCTCAAGATATGAATATCTAATAAAAAACTGAAATATGTGTCTAGTTTCTCAAGAAAAACACATTTAAAATCTTTGACCATTGAATTTAATTTGGATGGAGTGGATAAAGTTGGCCCCAGCACTGTGACCCTCTGAGTCTATTTTGTCTCCCCACTGTCATTTCTTACATTATTACTAGGCTTCTTATGAACTTAGCAATGTTCTCGGACGGGATTTTTATTGTGTGCTAAGTGGAGTTGAAATAAGGGCCAAGATATTCTAACGTTCTTTTCGCTAGTAATGGACTGTGCGTAAGAAGAATTGAAAAACTTTCTGCCGTTTCTTCACAGCTTTACAGGAATCATTCTCCTCCTTATCCATGGTGGCCGTTTTTTTCGGGAAAAAATTTCCTGACTTTACCATGACCAAAGCATCAATTTTCCCTGACCAACTTTTTAACGGTACCCTTTAACAAATAAATAATGTGAGTACAATACATCAAAAAAGAAACGCATTTTCCAGAAATTCTCTATTTTTTCGATCCACGACGGATATTTTTTATTTTTTCATTTCGTAGTTTTACAAAATACGATATCTTTGGTATTATATCCGATTAAATACTAACTATTATAATACTTTTTGATATATTATATTAATAGGTTGCGTTTTTTTGCACACCCGAGCAGATCAAATTTTTTTAAGCATACTGAATTTCAAATGAAATTTTGTTGAGTATATTGAACACAACAACAAAATCCTGCACATGTGCACGATTTTGTTGTTAAATTCACTATACTTAACAAAATTTGATCTGCTCGGGTGTGCAAAAAAACGCAGCTTATAGTATAATTCTTTAAAGTTTTCTTTTAAGTGCTTCGAATTGTTCGGTCAATAGAGCTTCTTTTTCTTTCGCACTTTCCACAAAAACACACTTTTTCTGCTCTAGTTCTTCGAGTTGCAGAGAGCATATGCCCTTTTTTCGGCACGTGTAGTTTCTTCTATTACGTTCTGTTCCCTGCTTTCCTGATAGCGTGTGTGGGCATTGCGTGCAGCGTGAATCAAGGACTTGGTGATTGTTAGATTCTGTACTCCTTCTCCTGTTACGTTGATCGCATCGTAGATTTGTCGCTGAGCAACAAGCGAATGTTCCAGTTGATTTTCTATCAAACATTTACGGTTTATCGAGAAACCTCTTTCGAGGTCAGCATTCCCGTGCGATAAAATCATGACTTTTTTTAGGAACGAGCACAGTTCTTGAGAGTCCTCCTGTAATTCTTTAAGAAGAGACATTCAGAGATTGTCGAGCCTGTCGTGTATGATCAGCACATAGCGCGACCATTTCATAAGCATATCAAACATTGTGCGCGTGTAAATATCACAACTAATAAAGAAATTGCTGAGTTTGGAAAACGTTGATTATGAATGAAATTTAATATTTTCGATAGCATATTTGCTTAGAACGGCTAAAATCATAATGATAAGACACGGCTACTACCATAATGATAAGCACTATCATAATTGATGTATACATATGCATTATAACACCGGACGAGGAATCACTCCGTAAAAACATTTTTTCTAGTCTTCCTTTCATGTACTTTTTATTCACTCATCAAAGACTCGGCAAAAATTTATTTCTTCCCTGACCAACTTCTAATTTCCCTGACCAATTTTTTTTCACTAGCAGATCCCGGTTTTCTCTGATCGCGGCCACCATGTAATCTGTCCTGCAAAAAAAAAATTGGCCTGCTAAGTTTCCGCATATGGTCCTTGTGGCTTGTTGTACACTTGCAGCGACCCAATTCCTCCCCACATTCTTTTGCTCTTTTGATACAAAAGTAGCGGTAGTCTTTTGAATGTTTCACAACCTCCAGATTAGATATTTTCCTATATCATAACTTGATTCTCCTGTTGATTGTTAAATTTTGTCTACACATATTGCGAATTAGGGACCTCTTTTGTTTACAATATACGTGATATTTTGTATTGCTTTTATTGTGTCCCAATTTTTTTCCTAGCTTGTAAAAATATTTAAATTTAACCCAGTTTTTCCTTTTGAAGCTAGATTTATTTTAATTACTCGACATATATCGATATTTCGAGGGTTATCTGCCCTCTTCTTCAGTGTCTATCGATCTAATCTTAAAATAACTTAGATATCTTATTTAAGGTGCTTATTTTTAAAGTATTGACCAATAATAATTACCAGCTAATTATCTATTAATTAAATATTTACATACATTTAGCTATCTATATTAATTACATTATTCTCCTCCCCATAAAATATATGTTCAAATTAACCTGAACAACGGTGATACACAGTTTCCTTGGTCTGTGTTTAGTCGCCCATCCATCGGGGTTTTCCATATGTTCAGGCTTTCGTACGCATCCAGTTTTCGTACCTGCTGTACTTGCTTAATCACCTCCACGTTGTCCCCCGTTTTGTTGTGCTCCTCCTACAGGATGTGCTTCGCTACTGCTGATCGTACTACCATTGTGTTCCTTTTCCTTGCTGAGGCTGCTTCTCGCTTATGTTCGATTAGTCTAACAACAACTAACTGTTGTGTTTGACCAATGTATATTTTTTCGCATTCTGGGCAAGTATAATTTTGTATATTGCACATTTTTCCTTCTTATCTTTTTTGTCTTTAACGTGACATAATTTAGCACTTAATTTTTTGACCCTACTGGTTGGAACTGCTTTTATATCAAAACGTTCAAGAAGTTCCTGAATTTTTTTGAATATTGACGTAAAAATAATTGGTACTCTTATGGCTGTTTTTTGTTTTTCCTGCGTAAAGAGCGTCGTTCAGATCACGCTGTATTTTGCCCTTCTCCTTTTTGACAAGGTTTCCAATTCTTTCTCGTCAAATCCGTTTTTTCTCGCGGTATCTTTAATATACTTAACTGCTGAGTTAAACTTTCCTGATCCATGGGCACTGTTAATAGCCGGTGGATCTTCGAGTTAAAGGGCGCCATTTTTTGGAAATGCCAATGATCAGACGTGGAAGGTGTTGTTCTCTGAGTGTGTGTGTGGGCTTCTGGTAGATATTAAACCTAAGAAAACCTTCTTTCTTTATGACCATTAAATCCAAGAAAGGTAGTTTCTCATTGTTTTCAACTTTCATTGAAAATTGGATATCCTTACGGGCTTGGTTCAACTTCTCCAAAGTTTCTGCCAAAGCATCCTTTTTTACGATAACTAGAATGTCGTCCACATATCTCAACCAGACACGAAAAAGCGAACCTTCTTCATGAAGTTTCTTCTCCAGTCTTTCCATAAATATTTCACTCATTAGTGGGGATAAAGGATTACCCAGAGAGATAGACAATGAAGAAGAGGGCAGATTACCCTCAAAATATCGATATATGTCGAGTAATTAAAATAAATCTAGCTTCAAAAGGAAAAAAATTGGTTTAAATTTAAATAAATGATCTTTTGTCTTTACATTTTAGTGGAAACAATAGCAAAGCAACAATGACACATACCTTATGCTCTACTAAAAAAAGTCAAAATAACAACAAACATCATTTGAAAACCATAAAGATATAATTTGTACATAATTTACAGATAGACAGTACAGAGAGAAAATTGTCCTTGAAGCATTAAAGTTTGTCAAAAATTCAAAGGCAAACCTCTCATACCAGGAATTGACCTTCAAGTAAAAAAATATATTTGATTGAATTGATAACAAACACGCCTTCAGTAGAGCTTATCGCTTTTCAATAAACATGTTTTATTTTATTTCATGTAGGTGTTTCGGCAATAATTTAAAGCTTTTAGAAAGTTATCCGCATATAATGTGCACGTAAACTTTCATCGACCGAGCTATTAATTAAAGCCAGTGAATTTTCTTTGAAAGATCTAATCAAATTTTTATAAATTTTATACAATATTGTTAGCAAAGAATGAAAATCACCGTGCTTCCCAATGCAGTCATTATCAACCGGTGTCACTTCCGATCAATAATCCTTGCTTAGCCAGTCGTAAGCAATTATACTTCTAAGATAGAAGTATAAATTTTGTACAGTTTATTTTCTTTTTCGTGCCCTCGAAACAGCTGGAATACCAACTCAAAGGTACAAATTTACTGTTACAAGTTAATTTTCGTATCCCTGTTAGTCAATTGATTTGCATTGAAACACAATCGCAATGCTTTCCTGCTCGAATTGATATTATTTGAAGCAACATGAAAATAAAAAACCAACATTCCTTCAGTACAATTGTTGTCGTGCTCTTATCATTTGTATGTTTTGTTGGAACTGTATGAAAACAGTGGGGAAAATCAATAAGGTGAGAGAGCAGGGCTTCCTAAAATTTCTTTTGCGTAGTAGCGAGCAAAACAAATTTGAATAACTATAGCAACGTACCGCAACGCTAGGCTATCACGATACATTTGTAAGGCATTGACATCGAAGATTCTAGCGTTACGATGGAAACGGCGCTCGTTTCGCTTCACGACTCTTGTCGACATGGTGCCAGGGAAGCTTTATTGAACAATTTCGCCACTACTTCTACACATACCCGTGCATATATCTATGTTGAGTGAGCTTTCTACATTGTACAATGAGTTTAAGTGAACAGTGTTGTCAGTACCATAATAAACAATAAGTCGTTAAAAACCTGCTTATCAATTTGCAGGTAATTTGAACGTATTTTAACTCGCATTGAAACATATGTATGTATATTTTACGCAAAAATGAATACTCAAATATACATGGTTTCATAAAGTACAATAATACTTCCCTACTAAGCATAAAGGTTCTATTAACATTTTAGTACTTTCAAGATATTCACTGATTTGTGTTTTGATTTGCTCTGGAAGTATGTGGAGAGTGCATTTTTCAATATTAATTTTAACATACTTTCACAAAAGATAGTTTTTTCAAATTTTGTAGAATTATGCAATGGAGTATATAGTTTTCGAATTCGGTGTTAACTCAAAAATACAGATAGAACCTGTATGCTTAGTATGGCAGAATAAACCTTTGAAACTCAATCTTGGGCACAAAAAAACAGAATCAAAATATTTATGGAGCGACAATTAATTTCGGTTTTGTTTTGCTTATCTTCTAAAAGAATGACTTTTTCTTTTTAGCGCTATATAAGCGCAGCACGGCAACCAACATCTTATGAAAACGATAACAATAAAATTGAAAATAATGTCATACTGCTTGGAAAACCGTAAATTTAAAAAATATGATGGAATGAAACATTTATCATAGATTAGAAGACTGAGACGGGCTATTTATTTACAGTTGCACTACACTGAAAAAAATACACATGGCGCCCAGAGCCATGTAACATAGCGCATTATTTATCGCCCCATACGCTACGTATATAGTACTCTGAGCTATGCAATATGGCTCCCAGCGCCATGTCAGAATCTACATAGCTACGTACATAGTGCCCTGAGCTATGCAGTATGACTCCCAGCGCCATAATTACATGGCGCAGAAATTATAGCCCCACACGCTATATTACATAGTGCTATGAGCCATGTAATATGGCTTCAGTTGAAGAAGATAACTCCAATTATAACTCGGAGCGATACTGTGTGAGGGGACGTATAAATGTGAGTATCAACGATAGAAGCACTGTGGCCAGATTTGGCTAATTCCCGCCAATTGTGCTATCTAAAAGTAAAATTGACGGGGGAAGAATTTTGATTTCGCGGGTTGGTGGATTTAGGGCTATATAATGTATTTGAAAAACTGAAGTTAGGCTATATATTGTTTATGAAAAACTATATTTGGACTATATAATGTTTTTGAAAACTCTATTTGGGCTATACAGTAAAACCTTTAATCGGGACACATCGAACCACTTGAATAATTGAACCACCGAATAATCGAACTACCTGAATAATCGAACTACCTTAATAATCGAACTATAAAAATACCGTGCATACAATTTCTTGAAGAAAATTAACTCTGCACTGAAAAAAACACATAGCGCCAGACTTAGCGCCAGATTTCCAGGACATGTGACGGAAGGAGTATGAAAAAGGACTTACTCTGCAATGTAACCGAGAAGTCATTGGATAGATTATAAAACTTTATTTTAGCAAGTTTTCACTGCATGCAATACTGGAAAAAAATAGATTGTTAAAATCGAATAAATGAGATAATTGTAAAGCAATGTTTATGTTTAAAAATTATTTTTAGTTTTCTACGTACTCTCCAACAAGTCAATTCTTTTAGTCCATTTTTTTCCTAAATACTGAACAAATATTTTTCTTGGCTCTTCAAAAATTGCTGTACGCTGACGATCACCTTCGTCACTTATTGAAATTTCCTGGAAATCGAGGAAAAATGTACAAATCACGAGAGGCTAGATTTGAAGAATAGTGAGATTGTTCAAGCAATTTTAAACCTGCTTTTCGAACAACAGGCATCAAAGCCCCCGAGGTGTCTTTTTTCGCTCCTCGGTTAACATTCTCGGTACCCAAAGAGCGAAGACATTTGTCATATGCGGTTCGTAAGTGAGACTCCTTTAAATTCTGCCATATGAGATTCCTGTAACCTCAGCTCGATGTCTGATTTCTCCTTGGTCTGACAAAACAACATCGATTCGTTTTGGAAAAACGAAAAACGGTTCGTTTCAGACAAACGGTTCATTTTAGAAAAACAATTGGTTTTAGAAAAACTATTCGTTGTAGAAAAACTATTCGTTGTAGAAAAACGGTTCGTTTTAGATATGCTGTTCGTTTTAGAAAAATTGTTTGTCGCTATTTGGAAAAACTGTTCGTTCGTTTTTTTGTAGCCAAACGTTTTTTGCAAACTGTTTGGCGTTTTTGAGCCCATCACTAGATGATACAGAGGCTTCAATATGGCCATGGTAAGTCCTCATCACGCCTTTAATCGCCTTTAATCACCTTTTTAGCATACGAGCATATATTTTTGTAATTTAGAAGATCAGCCGGCTCTAAGCACATTGATACACACGGCGGTTCTACCGAAGCGTTTCCCGAGAGGAGAACCGAATCGGTATAGTCGTGCATACTTTAGCATTGTGATGACACACACCGCGGTTTGGCCGCCTCTCGGTTTAGTTCTGCATTAGTTGTAATGCACAACTAAACCGACTCGGTTCTCCTCTAAGGAAACGCTTCGGTAGAACCGCCGTGTGTGGCATTACGCCAAACCGGAGCAACGAAATCTCTTTAGCTTTGAAAGGATCAATACTTCTTCTGTCTTGTCTTGTTTCCTGTTAGGAAACAAGGAAACAAGATAAGACAAAAAAGCATAGAACATATCAAAAACATCATCAAAACTAAGATCTCTGAAAAAATTAATTCTGTTAATAGCATTAACTTCATTGGTCATGGAGTTAAGTTCACTTCAGCGAAGTTGTAACCTAGCACATATATAATTTTCTTTTGGGGAAATGAACTAAAAGAAAGATCTACAACGAGAGTAGGATGTTGAGGATCTGTGCTAACATAAGACGACAGAGCAGAACATAAACAAATAAACGACAAAGGAAGATGTAGGTAGGAAGGTTTTAGTAGGGAATTCGGGATAGATCTTAAACTCTACCTACCATTAGAATTTCTAGCACAGTCATCAGATCAAAACGAAATTCACCGGGTTGGTACCAAAAAGTTTACTCGGAACAAACATTTTGTTTATTTTCATGGCAACAGATGCTACATCAAATTTCCACATCTTGCAACGAAAATAAGTAATAAATATTTAAGTCTCCCAAGTTCTGAAAATATTCTAAATGGCGATCCCTTATTTTTCCGATCCCTACAATGTATTGCTGTGCGCGTTACCTTTGCTCCCACAAAAGTTCTCATTGTTTTTTCAGTATATGCACCCTGTAATTTCTCAGGTGCGATTTATAGTAAATTTTTTGATGAGTTATCCACCTACCTCAACATTAGCTTTCCTTCATATTTAATATGTGATCATTTCAACTTACCGAACCTGGTATGGAATCATAACTTTTCTTCCATAATCTCATCCAGCAACCTCATGCTTTCTATCTGTGCGTTCACTCTCCCAATTAAGCTGTGTTCCCAATATAAATAACAAAATACTAGACTTCGTTCTATCTAATATTCTCTCTCATAATATCAGAGTTCATACCGCCTCCTTCCCCTAAAGCCCAAGCTGACTTAAATCATCCTCCTCTCTCAGTCGCACTTCATGTTGATCTTCAGACCTGTAGAGCTCCTTCTCGAGCCATGCGCTTTAACTTCCATAAAGCTGATTTCGTTGGTATGATGCCTGAAATGAACTCGATTAACTAGTTCTCCTTTTCTCGCGGCCTTACTGGCAATGAGCTTTTCATAAAATTTCACAACTGCCTATCCAACCTTTTCTCCCGTTTCACTCCTTCCAGACGTCCTCGCAAGCCTAATGACGCTTCTTGGTTTCGTTGTGATGTGGCGTCTGCCCTGAAAGCTATGGATGTCGCTCGAGCTAGATTTAGACACACATGATTTCATGATGACTTCCTCGAATTTTCGAGGCTACGATCTTCTGCCAAAACTGCCGTCAATCAAGCTATCCGAGATTACTTTTCCAGTATTGAGCCCTCTTTCTATTCTAATCATTAAAAAACGTTACCTCAAAAGCTCTCATCATTTCCCCGATTCTATGTTCCTCGATAACGCTGCTGCATCTAATCCACGTGAAATTTGCGACCTCTTCGCAAAAAAATTTTCTTCCTTCTTTTCTCAACATAATCTTGTCTTGTGAAATTCCCCATGTTGCTTCATCTTTCCTATCTTCCGTTTACACCAATCCTCCTGAAATTGAATCCTTACTCGAATGTCTTGATGTCAGTGTCAGTTGTGGTTCTGATGGTATTCCTAACCTGTTGGTCAAATCACTATCATCGTCCTTATGTGTTCCTTTGTCTATTATATTTAACCTCAGCCTCTCCCCGGCTCCGTCCATGCCAGTTGGAAATCTGCTTATATTTCCCCCCATCCACAAGTCTGGCGACCCAAGCTGTGTTTTCCCTCCTTCCTTGTTTTGGAAAAGTTCTTGAAAGGGTGGTTTACAATATGCTGTTTCTTCTCTTCCATCCTTTCCTTGCTCCGGCACAGCATGATTTTGTTCAGGGTAGATCCCCCACCTCTAATCTTATATCTTTTACTAACTTGGTTGCTTCTGCTTTAGACCAACAGAAACAAATGAATGTGGTATATATACCGATTTCTCTAAAGCATTTCATTCTGTTGATCACAGAATTCTTCTTGCAAAGCTTCGAAGTTATGGGGTGTCTGGTCTTCGTTTGTCTTGGTTTTCATCCTATGTTTCTGGTCGTTCTTGTGCTGTATCTGTGCAATCCTCCACCTCTTCTCCTTTCTGTCCGCTTTCCGGTGTTCCTCAGGGCTCTATTCTCGGTCCATTATTATTCCTAGTTTTTATTAATGATCTTCCTTCCTTTATTCATTCTCCCTGCCTCTTGTTTGTACCTGTACGGATCTTCCATTACGGCTGTTGATAACTTTAAGGATCTGGGTGTGTACTTTGATTCAAAGCTCAAATTCGACCTGCACATTGCCTATATAACCGCCATGGCATCTCGTCTGTCCGGTTTCATCCTTAGATGTTCTTCTCCTTTTACTAGCATCACTACCTCTTTCCATCTGTTTTTTTTTCATTTGTTCGTAGCATCCTAGAATATTGTTGTCAAATGTGGTTTACCCGTCATTAATATCTCAATGAGGCAGTGGAATACGTTCAGCGCAGGTTAACACGCTCACTGTTGTTTAAATTCAACATTCCTTACTGTGGTTTTAGTGATCGTCTTTCCTTATTCCAAATTCCTTCATTAGACTCCCAACGAGTGTTCCTTGACGAGTGCTTGCTTTTGAAGCTACTCCATTGCCCTATGCTCTCCGATCTTGGTTGTATGCTATGTATACGTAACGCCAATCTTTAAAAAAAAATTAATGTTTTCTATTCACTTCGCGCGATCTGAAGTTTATTTCAACTCTTCGCTAGTGCGTATCTCCAGGAAGCTACAACGATCTTCAGCTTGGTCTTTTCCGCTAACGTTCTCTCAATTTAAGTCGCAAATTAAAGAATTAATTCTTAAAGCTCCTTATAATGCTTGATTATTTTACCGTTTTTGCATTTTCTTCCATGTTAACTTGTGTATTGCTTTAATTTGTTGAAGTTTCAAATATGTATATCATTTTCAATAATTTGTTAATTTTTTTTTTCTTTTTAAAATCTTTTTTTTTTTTGGCTCTTTTTACTTTCTATTTTTGTAACTGGGCAGTAGCCTGTTAAAATAAATTTAAATAAATAAATAAACTGTTCCTGCGCAAAGGCTGAATATCAACTGTCGACCTATTATTGCGTTCAGAGCCCCAAAGATGAATTTCACATCATACCTTGGATAGGCATTGAAGGTCTGTATAATTATTGGCTAAGATTTAGAAAGTCGAAATGTATAATTATTAGTTAAGATTTAGAAAGACTTGAAGCGAAAAATAAAAGCAAACTAAAATAGCTATTAAGTTATATTTTTCATTTTTCATACATCGCACACTTTCGATATCGATTGAATCTTACAAGTCTTCAATATCTAGGTTTTCATTTATAACTAGTTTGTTTTTTTCTTATTATAATTTTTTACAACTACCGTTCAAAGTAAAACTGTATTTCGAGTGTCGGACACATAATGTCCAAAATTTCATGTTAGACTATCGAATAGCAGCACAATTGCAGGAATGCCACCATATTATCATCAGTAACCCTTTTTTGTTCTCGCAATGTACCTATGCTGAATCCTAACAGTCATCCAGCACTATTGTTCTAGGGTGGATAGCCATGTGTACGTATCCTCAACAAAAAAATAAAGAAAAAAATTTCGCCTGGAGTTGGACTTGGACAGGAAGATAGCTTTTCAATCCTGAAATGCGCAAAACATTGTACTTGAGAAGCATTTCACGAGCACACAACACTCTTCACTCAACGAGTAGTATATCGTCTTATATTTCGCAACGGAGAGAGCTGTTGGTTTTCTCTCTTTAAATGAAATGCGGTGGTGGCCTTTTCTTGCTGTTGATAGGTTACTGCCATCCAACACAGCCTGGTATTATTCCTGACCTAGGCACCTAAACTACTGAAAAATGTTCTCACATTGTTCGCAGTAAGGGAACACTTGTAACAAATACTCTGTGCGGATTACCATATTATCTGCATCTTTTCCGTGTCTGCAAGGCTTTTGGAATTACATGCGAACTGGTAGTTCGGTTTTATAATATATGAATCACTTTTCGCTATTTCGTACAATGATCTTGATGAAGACTTATGCCTACGGTAAAGAATCTAGTTTTAGGTAGTGAAGGATTGAAATTTAATTTATAAAACTGTATGACGATAGCAGCGAAAATTATGTATTAGGTATTTATTACAAAAAGATTAAAAATTTCCACGCCACGTGAATTTGAGATTAATTCGCTTTCAAAACTATAACTTCGTATTTTTGATTGAAGCTCTTATGAAGACGTTGTTATTCCTTTTAATTATTGTGACAACACAACTTTTATCCCATCAAAACATCTTTTGTAAAGCATATTTTTTATTGCATATTTTTTATTTTTTGTTATCCATTTCTGAAGGTATTTTTTCCAGGACGCAATCACTGGCGGGTACATTTAATATAACGAGGATTTACCTGCAGTATATTGTCATATTCAGACACTAGATGATAATAGACGAATACTAAAATAGGTCTGAAACATGTTCTTCAAAGGGGATTTTTTTTTAATTTACAACGATAGCATCACGAGGGCACTAGTTTAAGTCATTCGTTAACTGAATATAATGGATTCATTTATTCACGGACCGAAAATCAATAAACATTCGAACTAATCAGCCAACGACCGCGGATAAACTTTCCAAAGCAATATTTAATTATTCCGCACGTAAAGGACTTCGAACCGTTTATTTAGCTCGAGTACTGACTGTTCTTCTCGCGCAACACATATGAAAATTCTGCCAATAGCACTTGTGTCATCCACGGTGAAAGTGCGAAAAAAATATCATCAACCCGAACTTTCTCCGGTCAGCCAGAATACCAATCAGCGATTACGAAATCCCCTTTTTAAATTTACACCCCGAACACCTTCGCACTGAAACGTCCACTTCAGAGCCATGCGAGCTTTTCGATGTGAGTAAAAGTCAATGAACAGCCGTCAATGTCAATGTCCTCGCACATTCGCTTCGGTTTCCAAAAATTGAAGGAAACAAGATGCGAACGAAGGGCACCGATGCGGCGAAATAGACAGGCATCTCATTTCCTAGTGAATTATAAAAGCGACGCACGTCGTTCCAGAACACTTTCGGCAGGCTTATGTACATGCACAGCCCAACAGACAGACTCGCGTCTGTCCCGTTCAGCGAAAAGCTTTCACAAGTCGAAATCGTTGAACGAAAGACGCGTCCGAGTGAAGAGCGCTCGATTAAGGTGTTGTATTGAATCTGCTACTTTTCAGTCCTACTTCTAAACCGTTTTTGCTAAAAATTTAATCTGGCTGCCTACTACTGTCTCCGTTGCTGCCTCTGTATCGCAACCCCGACCAGGGGCAACGTTCGTTCCTACTCAATTGTTCCACTCCTTTCGGAACTCAAAAAGTGCATATTAAATAGAATGCTATCCTGGTCTACCTCCATCGTTATTGTCCCAACCTTCGCGACCACAACTTTTCGCGAAATGCACTAAAATATCTGCTTTTTTTTGCAGCATTGTTTCGTTTTCCTCATATTTCGGTTGACAGCGCAAAACTTAGTATGATACTCTACTGCACTGTAAGATAATGAACAGAGAAACAATAAAATTTGTGTTTTCGAGTGTAGACAAAAGCTTTTTTCCCAGAACTGGCAATGCAACGCTGCAATGAGGGGAAAATAAATTTTACATGATGTAGGATTGTTAGATATTTGTCGATTTTTCTTATAATAGATTTTAGCCGATCTTCAAAATGTCGCCAGAACAATTTGTCTCAAAATATTTATTTTTGTTTTTTTAGCACTTAGTGAGCTATTGTACTTAAATAATTTCCATGAACAAGAGCTCGGGGAAGATTTTTACAAGATTGGCCACAGTAAAAAATTTGCTCAAATTTTCCTATAGGAGACTCCACCATAAAATAACATACAGAAACGAGAGATTACGCGTCACTTGTTGGCTGGCAGTAAAAATTGACCGTTGAGATTATATGTAGAACGCAGCCACTGTTCCATCTATTGCTTGAATAACTCCGAAAAAGTTTGAGGACGAAGAATGGGAACGTAGCAGCACGGCTTGACAGGGTACTTACTTTCTGTCTTTTTTCAACTTTCGACTTGGATATTGCTATCTACTAGGTGGGGTGAAAAGTAACGTCCTTGGGAATGGAAAAAATGTTTTTTAAACATTTTTATTTTTTATTTTATTCAATGCATCTCTTTTATGTCGATACACATTCCACCGATTTTCCAACTTTTTGATCCCGTCCGAAAAGTAATTTTCCGGAAGGTCTGCAAAATACTCCTCCGCGGCGTCGATGATCTCCTCGCGCGAGCTGCATTTTTTTATTGATGAGCCATCTTTTCAGGTTTGGGAACAGATAATAGTCCGAGGGAGCCAAATCGGGCGAATAAGTTGGATGGGGAAGCAATTCGAGCCCTAAATCGTTGATCTTAGCCATTGTTGGGATGCTCTTGTGTGACGGCGCATTGTCTTGTAAAACCAAAATGTTAAATTCTAATTGATTCAGCGAAGGTGATTCGGAAATACTCACACCATCAACGGAAATATTGTGGCTTGTAGGAGGAGGGTAAGGCTTGAGCGAAAGACGACAGCATTGGGTTTTGGACGCATTAAACACAAGACGGTTCGAATGAAAGAGAGTTGGTGAAAGAACAGTACCTTGCGGAACCCCGGCATTGGTGGTGTGGACACAAGATTTGTGTCCATCCTGAACAACTTGAAAGGAACGATCTACGAGGAAACTTTCAACCCACTTGACAAGGACGGGGTGAAGACCAAATGCACGAAGCTTGGCTTAGAGGGCAGGGTGCCAGACTCTGTCAAAGGCTTTCGAAATATCAAGAGCATTGCTTCACCAAAATTATGGAGACAACGGTTCCATCTCTCAGTGAGAAATGTAAGTAAGTCCCCAGTGGAGCGCCCAGAACGGAAACCATACTGGCGGTCGTTGATAAGATGATTCAACTCAAGATATTTAATTAATTTTGAATTCACGAGAGATTCGAATACCTTAGACAGAACCGAAACGATTGCAATAGGTCGATAGTTAGAGGGATCACAGGCCTCCCCCTTTTTAGGTATGGGCTGAACGTGTGCAAGCTTCCATGCGGAAGGAAATATTCCAGTCGAATATGACACGTAAAATAGTTTGCGCAGAGGTTTAGCCAAGGCGGCGGCGCAGCATTTTAGTACGAGGGGCCAAATACCACCAGGACCGGCAGATTTGGAAACGGCAAGCTTGGCGAGTATTTTCAATACCTGTCTTGTGCGGAAAAATAGAGGCCCTTGCTTGAAAACGCACATTGGAGGAGTAGGAGGACTCAGTGATGAAGGTGGTAAGTAAGAGTTTGTAGCAAAAATCTCAGCAAAAAGATTAGCTTTGTCCAGTGACTCAGTAAATACGTTACCACCATGAAGAAGAGGTGGCACGGAGGAACTGGAGAAGTTGCTCTTAATCCTTTTCACAAGCGACCAGAAGCCTTTGCTTCCTTTCTGGCTTGCAAGGACCTTCTGTTTAATATTTTGGTCAAACTGGAATTTAGCTCTTCTAATAGTGGATGTACAGGTATTGCGAGCGGTCTTGTAAAGGATTTTTGATTTTCTTAAACCGATGCAGGTTTACCGTTTTGTCCTTCGAATTTCATCATTTGCTGTGTCTTATGCTGCCTTACTAAGCGCAAAAGCGGTATCTCAATGAAAGCGAGTTTCGAGATAATTGTAGTTTTTTAAAAGTAGTATGTAATATTGATATACCTCTAAAATGATACCATTAAACAGCTTAGTTCATTAGATGCGTATTGTTTTAAGCTTTCTAATGTTATAAAAATCAATGTTTCGATTTTTTTGAGATACTGCTTTTGCGCTTAGTAGGGCAGTATGTACAATATTAAAAATATACGTTTTTAAAAAACGCTTGCAATTTTAGAATTTTATCCTTTTGAAATAAAATATATTGATTATTTGCAGCATGATGACAAACTTATGTTGTCTTTCATTAAGTTGTCTGTTTTGTATTTCGATAATATGTCTTTTAAATAAGTAACAAATGATAATACATAAATGAGTTTTTGCTATCATATTTGATGATGGTTAAATGAACAGAAACTTTTTAACTTCGTATCCCAGCCACAAGTATTTGTAGTTGAAGCATAAACGGACCTGTAATCATTTTCAACACGACTAGGCCACACAAATATTTATAATGACTTTGGTTTATTATCGCCACACCGCATTTTGTGTCTTACGATAAACAAAAAAATAGACACAATCAAGCAAATTCACTGTTCCAATCATTTCATGCTACTCGTAACCATTGGCAATTTCAGCATGCTTCGTTCTGCTTCATCATAACATAAATTCTTTAATAACCCCTAAAGTGCTATTTGTACTGCTTTAAGCCAGTCGACTATACAGATATTGCACCATCAGTTTGAAACTATTTTCTTAACATAATTTTCAACCAAAATCGATCGCAACCGCACCATGCTGATCAAATCAGTTTGCAGCAGCTTCATTTCATAGCGTGTTTTTCCCACCGAAAAATCATCTCATTTCGAATTTTAAGTGAATGATGTGTAGTTCCAACAGCAAAGAAAATTTGCCAAACAAAATGTTGCCCGCAACACTATTGGACTACCTCGCTGAACAGTAAGTTTGCGCACACTTCAACGTGACTTTTATGCCTAAGGCTGTCTGATGATTCGCTTTTGTTTTGTAGTACTGGTATTAGTACGATTGACGTTGGATATCTGTCCGTGGTATATGAAAAAGATTTAGACTACATTTGATAATTATGAATTTTCTTTTAAAAAAAAACAGACCGATGCCTACATCCCTGGTCGATTTGATTTTGTGTTGCGGTATATTAACGCATTCTCTTTTCAACTATGCAGCAGTTTTTCAGCGAGTGGAGTTACTTTACCATTATCAAGGTATCATTTTTTCCTAACTGGCATAGCTACTTCTGGTCGAACATTAAATACATAGCATTCAAGTATGTATGCATGTGTTACTACACAGCATTCAAGTATGCATGCATGTGTGCGTATATGTACGCCATAATAATTTCGCTGTTTGACGAAATATCGCTATCGAATCATCAACCGCAACCGAGCATGTCTCTAGGCTGCAGTTGCTTTTGTTCTTACAATTATAAAAAGTGAAACCTTCTGGGTGTCATTTACACATTACTGGCTCGCATTTAGTCTGCCTCTGTCATTTTACTATCTTTTTATAAGAGCTCTTTTCAGCAGTTTTCCTAGCAATATTCTTCCCCAGTGCGTGTTGTTCCAATTCACGCTTTGGTTTTGCGGTTGCTCACAAACTGCTGGGTTCGACAATTATAAGAAATAAAGTCTATGATTTTGTGACATTGTTGCAATATACACAATGTTGCTTGTCTTACCCTGGATGGGTTATGTACAAAAAGTTACTTTCTGGCAAGGTAAATTATTTCCGTGTCTACTAAGCAGTTTATGCTGATTGATTCATTTAAAAAAATGAATGCAGGCCGACTTGTTTTCTGACCGATGAAAACTACAGTGCCATTACAAAAACTGACCGCAACATAATAGTTACGCTGCCATTTATCTTAAATTTAATTCTAGACTAACTAGGTACAATGAATTTATTCGGATTTTATGTTGCAAAAATTATCTAATTGGATAGAAAAACAGTACACGCATGAAATTAAAGGGCATAGCAGGATAAACACTGAAAATGTGTCCACAGACCCCACCTTAATAAATACCATATTGTTAAGGAAGTTATTCATTCACATTACTTTTTATGTAGTTGACTACCCTTTCAATTGACCGGGGATAATTAGGTCAAATTTGAGAGAAACGGAGATCCAAGTGCTGCCACTCTCCTCCTCGCCAAAGCTGGGCCCTGGCACATGAAGTGGAGGACGGATTCTTCTTCATCCTCCGAGTCGCAGCTCCGACAGAAATCGTTTAATCCCTCGCCCTACCGTTGCACATGCCGTCCTATGAGACAGTGGCTCGTAAGAACGCACAACGCAGAGCACTTTGAGTTAAGCTTAATAGCTGCCTAGTGCGATGCGCGTTCATAGAGGCCCAGGACTGTCTTGTTATAGCGTAGGATGATTCATCCACCCAGGACTTCTTACCGTCCTCGAGGTATTTTCGCCTAGTGGCGAATTTGACCGATGTCATCGGTATACTCATTGAGCAGCGGCATGAGACCTCCGGTAGTTCTCCGGCCTCACAGTTGCCCTGAAAACCTCTATGTCCAGATATCCAAATCAATTGTATTGCCGAATGTCTCAACATCTCTCTATGAGATGCACGGCATTCAGGAACAATTACGGGAACAACGAAACTTCCATGAATTAGTGGATATCAGTCTACATCTACGAATCTCATTGAATATTCACATGCAGTGGTGCTATATATACGGATTTCTCTAAAGCATTTGACTCTATCAATCTTGAGCTTCTTCTACTCAAATTAAACCACTATGGCATCTCAGAGCCTTTACTTTCTTAGATATCTTTGTTCTTAGTTAATCGCACCCTTTCCGGCGTGTCTTCCTCAACGTTCTCCCCCTTCTGGTGTACCTCAAGGATCAATACTAGGACCGCTCTTATTTAACCTCTTCATCAACGATCTCCCAAATGTTTTATCGTCATCTTCTTTGCTTTATGCAGATGATTTAAAAAATTTTCGGGCAATCGAAAGTTCAAATGATCATCTGCTTCTTCGGGATGACTTGCATTCTCTAACTGCTTGGTGTAACTCTAAACGCTCTGAAAGAGAAAGAAGACGGAGGGAGAAAACTACTTGTCGTTAAATGTTTCCAAATGTTTCGTCATGTCTTATTCTTTGAAGTCCCAGACTTACGCCCTTTCTTATTTGATATGTGTTATTTGATATATATCTCTGTGGAATATTTTACTGATCTGGAGGTCACCTTTGATCGTAAACTTAATTCGACCTTCATGTTCGTACTATTACTAATAGTGCCTCACGGATTGCTGGCCTTGTTAGACGTTCCTGCCACAAATCTTTTAGCATTTTACATGTGTTAAGATATTTGTTACCCTAGTTCACTCCAAACTTGAATACTGTAGTCTCGTCTGGTCTCCTTTCTTTACTTATCTTTCCGATGCTGTTGAATTTGTTCAGCGGAAGTTCACTCGCACCCTACTCTTTAAGTATAATCTTCCCTACATGCCTTTCGTCATAAGGCATCTTCCATACATGCCTTATGACGAACGCTTATCTCTCCTTAATCTCCCTCTCCTAGCAAAGCGCAGAGTTTACTTGGATGAATGATTTCTGTTCAAAATCTGCCGCGGCTATCTGACTTCCTCTATAGCATACTTGATTAATGAACGGCAGGATGAGAGGCAAATTAGGTCCTCTGTTTTCTTTGAAGTATCATTTGCACGTACAGATACTTCCTTTCATTCTCCTGTTTGACGTCTTTTGCGTATGAATAATGGCATCCAACTCGTTCCTTTTCTACACTATATAGCAACCTTTAAAAGTAATATTCGTAGGACAATATTTGCTCCTGATTAAATAGCCTTTCTATTTTGTCATTCGTGACTTTGACTTGCATATTTTTTTTCTTATATTTTTCAATTTCAATACAAAGATCTCCATGAGGCCGTCTTTGTTTTGCGTCCGGCATACTGAAAAGCTTTCAGCTTCTTTTTACACCGAACATGTTGAACGATATTTACCTATAGTATGATCAAAACTAAAGAACACTCCTTTAAAATCCTCCAATTACGGCGAAGATGCAAGTGTCGTTCACTGACTGGGGTAAAGCCAAGAACCTCTCTACAGTTAGATGTAAGGAAGGTCGGTTCGCTGATACCATTGGCGATTAATAGGTCGTGAGCAAGGATGAAATCAAAAAGTGCCTCACCTCGTCCATTTGCGTTGGAACTGCCCCACAGTTGATTATGAGCATTTTTCATGGTCTCAGCCACAAAACCCTAGACAACGTCGCAGGCCCAATTTCTCGATCAAGTACCTGATAATGCCTTTTTGGGCATCCGGACCAGCAATGCCTCTTCATTTATGATAAAGAGGGCCTCCCGTCAATTATTAACAGGCTCACCAATTTTTACAACCCTCCAATCTTCCGTAAGGAGCTCTGAGATCACTGAATTCGAATGGAAACAGAGAATCCATGCCCTGCATTTTGGCCCACTGGAGATCTCGTCCTTACGCACCACCTTTATCTTGGCACCTGGCCAGAGTTTCCCAAGCTCGGTTTTCCTATGCAACCAGCCCGATTCTTTTGTATTATGAGTAATGCTGGCAGCATCTTTTAGAGCATATACTTGTATAAATAGAAGGATATATGAGTTTTTGAGTAGTGATTTGAATATTAACTTTCTTAGGAAATAAGAAAAATACGCTTTCTGGTCAAAACAGAATAGTACAAAAAAAAACTCGCAAAACTCAAAAACAAAATATGTCCTAAAATGTTGCGATCTGAAAAGTTTTGTCATGTTACACGAGTATATTATTATTATTATTATTCTTTTTACCATTTAAAAGTCATTTTTGACGAAATTCCTTTAATAATTGCTTATTTCTCGAGTATAAAGAGATGAAACATCTTTCCGCTTACCTGAAAGAAAGAAAATAATCGTTAAAATCATGAATTGCTAGAAAAATATTTTTTTTAAATTCTTTTTAGCGTTTTGTAGTTAAATTATAGTTATAGTGAGTGATTTTCCCTATGATTTCAAAGCCCTATAAATCAAATATACAATGAACCTAACCCCATTGAGAACTTATAGGAAATTGCCAACAAGAGGATCAACAGGGAAAACTGCAGGACAAAAACGTTACTTTTCGACGCTATTAAGACAGCGTGGTAAAATATTGACAATTTATTATATTTATCTTCTATGCCAAAAAGATGTGCTGGTGTTATTAAAAATAAAGGATTTGCAACGAATTATTAAAACTACCCTACATTTGGTATAGATGCTGGTCAAAAGCTAGGGGGTGATTTAGTTTTTTCCAGGCAAATTTTGAGCACCGAGAAATATTTTACTTTTATTTTTTGTTAATGTAAAGATTGAATTGTCATTGTTATGTTTTTTTTATAATACACATATAGATAAATAATAAAAACCAAGAACAAATTTTTTCCATCTAGTTTTTCTAGTAATATCAGAGGATAACTGATATTTCGCAAAGGGGTCCTTTGGTTTTGTCCAATACTGCACGTACCAACAGATGCTACCGTTAAATATTTATATATGTATATATATATATATATATATATATATATATATATATATATATATATATATCATCAATTCCAGCTTTATTCAACCACTCTTATGTAGTGTGGCCGCCCCCAATGTACGCATGGCTCTTTCGTGTCCATTGTTGTCGGTTCGCGGTGGTTCGATACCAGGTTGTGCCTGCTTGTTTCCGTATATCGTAGTCCCATCTTTGTATCGGACGTTTCTTTGGTCTTTTGATGCCTCTCGGATACCATTGGGTTATCCTTATGGACCACCTGTTATTCGTTCTCCTCGCCAGGTGTCCTGCCCACTGCCACATTAGGGACTTTATTCTCTGAAGGACATCTGTAGCTTTGGTCTTGTTTCTTATCCATTCGTTAGTTTTCCTATCCCTCTTCGTTATGCCCAGTATACATCTCTATATTGCTTTTTGAGTGATCTGAAGTTTCATCATGGTGGTTGCCTTCAACACCCAGGTCTCACAACCGTATGTCATAACCGGTAGCACACATGAGTTTTTCCCAAATACTATCCAAGCCAGTTTAATTCTTCGGTTTATTTTCAGGAGGAGTGTTCCTGATTTAGATATTACATGGCCTAAGCATATATAATGGTCTACTTATTCAAGGGCCTTATCTTCAATTATTATGTTTCTTCTTTCTACCCATTCGTTGTGCATAGCCTTGGTTTTGCTCAAGTTCCTTTTCATACCAACCCTTCTACTGGCAGTGTTCAACTCATCGATAAGGCTCTGCAGTTCCTCAGAGCTCTTCGCGATCAGTACGATATCGTCTGCGAATCTTAGGTGGCTTAGGTATTCGCCATCGATTTTGATTCCTTTTTCTTGCCAGTCCAGGTTTCGGAAGGTTTCTTCCAAAGTTGCTACACTGAAAAAAATCCACATGGCACCCAGAGCTATGTAACATAGCGCATTATTTATGGCCCCATACGCTATGTACATAGTACCCTGAGCTATGCAGTATGGCTCCCAGCGCCATAATTACATGGCGCAGAAATTATGGCCCCACACGCTATATTACATAGTGCCATGAGCCATGTAATGTGGCTCATGTCACTCCAATTATAACTCGTAGCCATACTATGTGAGGGGATGTATAAATGTCAGCAAGTGACTCTTGAGGTCTTGAGTATCGTCGACAGAAGTGCGCAGAAAAAATACGTAGCGCTAGACGCCATAGTTTAAAAACTTCTGGCGTGTAGTTTTTAAATTGTTAAGTGGGTAAGCAAGGCTTGTAATGCTTAGGGTCCGTAGTTCGAATTCAGGTTTAGATGAAGGACTGCAGACCGAACTGTGAGTTAATCTAGTTCTGAATTGGTATCTGAATGTTATTATAAGTAGTCGTGGAATTCGTAACTTTTCACTAGTATGCATTGATCATAAATTATTGAATAAAGCTTTCTACCAACTTCAAATTATCTACCCGATAAGGATTGTCGTGGGTTTACTATCATTTTACTTCAATATTAAAGGACTACGGAAAAAACACATAGCGCCAGACGCCATAATTTATAGATTTCTGGCTCCATGTATCTATTTGATTTCGGTCTATTTGTGATAAAATATAGCACCACACGCCATAGTACATAGGAGCAGACGCTATGCTTATAGCCCTCCACGCCATATACTATAGTCCTCCACGCCATGTACTATAGTCCTCCACGCTATGTGCTATAGTCCTCCACGCCATGTAAATAGCGTGGAGGACTATATTACATGGCGTGGAGAACTATAGTACAATAGCGTGGAGGGCTATAAGCGTAGCGTCTGTTCCTATGTATTTTTCCCCATGTACTATGGCGTGTGGCGCTATATTTGACCACAATCCCGAAATCGACTATGTACATGGCGCCAGAAGTGTATAAACTATGGCGTCTGGCACTATGTGGTTTTTCAGTGTATGAAGAGCTTCGGTGATATTGCGTCGCCTTGACGTACTCCTCTGTTGGTGGAGAATTCTGGGGTTGTTTCATGGATCTTTATTCTTGCCTTAGCTTCTCTGTATATAATGGCCAGTGCTTCTATGTAGGGCTTATTTATTCCCTGCTTAACCAGGGCTTCTATTATAGCTTCCAGGTATACTGAGTCGAAAGCTTTTCCGAAATCAACGAAGGCCACGGCTAGTGGTATTTGGTATTCAAATGCTCGATTTGTGATCTACTATATATCTATATATATATTATCTATATATCCATATATATTATATATATATATATATATATATATATATATATATATATATATATATATATATATATATATATATATATATATATATATCTATTAAAATTTTCCAAGTTTTGCAAATTTTTCGGATTTTCGGATGGCAGGCCCGAACATTTCTCTATCCCTGTAACTTTCGATGAACGAAATTCACAGGGTAAGATTCAGTTGATGTGAAGCAGTTCTAATAGGTTTTTGGTTGCAATGCTGATAAAGTGTTGCAAGCACTGAGCATTTTCAAAATTTATGCTATAGGAGATGCCACTTTCCAAGTTTTTTAAGATAAACATTCGACAGTGAATATGAGTAACAAGTGTTTCACAATCTTTAATTTAAAATTCTTGCGAGTTATAACCCTGAAAACTTTTCTATCCTCTGAGTGTCAATGCAGTTTTCAGGTCACAGTAGTGTATGACCTTCGAAACAGGGTGGTTGTACAAAGAAGCATATGTATGTGGTAGATTATGCATTCAAAATCTGAGCGAATTTCTTCGAAAATCAATGTTTCTAGCGGCTCCTATGCTCGAGAGATTTAATTTTTAAATATTCTCTTGACATTTTGAAGGATCTGTAGTTTGAAATATATACTAATAATAAAAATTTATAATTTGGTTGCTAAAACTATATTCATTTGTTTGAATAAAATATGTTCAGCTAGAAGCTGTTGTTTTGGAAATTCATCGCAGATTTTACTCGGAGGTATGATCCTACCGGTGTCATTACCCAAAGAGAACAATCGTGTGGGCCAATATACCCGTGTTGTTGGCACTACACTCTATCGCGTTATTATTCAAATTTCTCGTGCAGCTACACTTTAATTGACTGAGTTGGCCCAATATATTTAAAATCATTGGCTGTGTACTGTGGAGACCACACTCGACATTTCTATGATTGAGTCTGCTATTTTTAGTCCATAAGCCATAACTACAATTGAATATTTATAATGATTACAGTAATCTAATCAATCAAAGTCCAATAATGCTGGAGAGAAATTCACACCGTCAAATGTGGCATACTATTAGGCAATCTTTGTTGAAAATCAATACGAATATAGGTACATATGAAAGAATGATTCACGTTGTCGAATACCGAATTTAACATCTAATTTAAATCATAGGCTAAGAAAGTATGAACCATTTCAGAAACAACGAGTCCAGAGATATTTCGAACGAAGAATGATAAATATTTCGCCGATCAGGTTTATACTGCATTCTGATGTATGAAATACACATGTATGATAATGGAAGTTCTCTACACTATCGTATTCGCAATTTATACCGAAGTGCAACTTAATAACTGTATATGTAGTAGTCTGAATCGAATCCAAGAGGCCATGAAAGCTCAATCCACAACTTCAGAAAATCTTACATCACTTAGGCTCTCGGCTCTTTCTTGTTCCAAACACTCTTCGTATCGTACTCACTTCTTGTGCTTGAAACAATCAATTGTACAAATGTATGTATCATGCGGCGTTGAGCAATGAATCTGATGGTTTCTTCCGTGGATATAGGCTCATTTCGAACGGCCACAAAATGATTCGCATGTAGAGCGCTCATATGTGCCAAATATCGATGTGAAATCTGGCCCGATGTACATGCAAGCATTGCATGGGAAAAGTCCAATCGCGCATAAAAGCACTACCACTACTACCCTTGCCAAGCTGGCTAAACTTGCAATGCACATGACATTCAAGCGATTTCAATGTTGGGACTGTGAGACTGCAAGCAGTTAGAGCTGCGTCAGTTTGAATGTTTTCGTATTTGCCCACACGGTTGAGGGGTGCGCGTGTGTGTCAAAAAGCATTTGGTAGCGCAATTTATTATTATATTGCACAGATATGACGAGAGAGTGTCATCCGAACAAATAAAGGCATTTGCTTACGACAAAAGTCGCCGCCATGTAGTCGCACTGTCATATGGAAAATTGCATTGTCGTAGGTCATGCTGTTTTATTCCAACAGAAAGTTGTTTTTTCATGAAAACGCATTTATGTACTTATCCAAGACTAGCATGAGTATGTGTAAGAAAAATCCCAGAAGAAAACTGAAATCGACTTTTTTCGTACTGTTGCATTTTGAGGAACTGTTCGCGGTACACAGTGAAAATGTCCCTGAAGGTTAAAGTTTTTCCAACAACCGAGTGATTAAACTTGGCAGACAATAAGTAGGCTTGTCCCGAAATAATCGGTTTCGTTTAGTTTCAACTTTGCGCTATTGCACACATTACGTAAATCATATTTTCGTAATATCTAATCAGCAGAATTTTTACAAGGTCGTGAAATGAAGTGCACCATTGTCGCACTCGCTCTCTCGCTCTTTCTGTAGTGCGAGCGTTTGTTTTTCCCACGTGCAGAGAAAGTTGTGTTTTCCAGTGGACGAGGCGTATCGACATAAAATTGTATTTACGTTTTCCCATATTTAACGAGACACATTGACAACAGAAACAACTGAAGTTCGGAAATTAGATTAGTAGGCTTTGGCCAGCTTTCACTTTTTTTCTGCCATAGGTTACACTCATACTAAATATTCGCGTTGGTGCGCCGTACATGGCATCCAAATTGAACTACTTGTCGCTTCGGTTGGATAGGTTCGCATGGAATATGAAGGTAGGATGTGGTTGAATTCTCGGAAAGATTGACTCCACTGTACAAAACTATATTTTTTTTTTTTTTTTTTATACCTCCTTCACTCCACTCTCTCCATCACTCAATATGCACGGTCCGTGTGCATCATAAAATCATCTGTAAGTAATTATTCCTAGTACTTCCCAGACAATTGGTGTATTGGTATAAGGGATAGTACCATCTTGCTTTTTATAGTTAGTACTTTAGGTCATATTGTGTACATTTCATTTGTCATCAAGACGTGCGTCCAGAGAAAAGTTTTCAAAAAACTCTGGATTTCATTAGCAGTGTGCTCTTTCGATGTAGAGCTTTAGATTTTCTTTAAACTTTACTAAGTTTTCCGAATGTTTAATCGAATTAGGCAGTGTGTTAAAAAATTGTATTGCTTCCTGTACAGGGTCGGTCTTCATTCTTTCCGTCCTTGGAGTTTGCACTGATAAATTACCCGCATTTCTTGTGGGAATATTGGTGGACTCACCAACAGTTCGAAGGATGTTTGGCCATTTAAGCCGTTTCGTTAAAATCTTATAAATCAATTTACCTCGTTCAAGCAGTATAAGTTTGTTGATATTTAGAAGCCCAGTTCTAGCATATACCGCTGAAGTTGAGGTAAGTGTGGGCATTTTATGTATTGTTTTGATAGCTTTGGTCATAAGTCTTCCAATAAGCTCAATGTTGTGTTTGGAAGTCTGGCTCCACAACAATACTCCATATGTGATTAAAGAGACAATGTACGCATGGTAAATGGTAAGCTTGGTTTGTAAAGGTATAAATTCAAACCTTTTTATTACTCCTATCATAGGTGCCACTTTGCATCTGTTGTTGTTGATGTGGTTTGCCCATGTCATTTTATCATCTAGCACCAATCCCAGATATTTAATTGAATTTACATTTTCAAGCTGTACCCCGTTTATTTGGATGCGTAGGTTCACTGGACGTTTGTTCCTCTGCTGAAACACAATGTATTTAGTCTTATGGATGTTAAGAACTAGTTTACTTTGCTGAAGCCAGTTGAAATATCGTTGTAAATCTGCATTTATAGTGTTCTGTAGTGTCAATTCTTCATTCCCGGAATAAAGAAGAAGGGTATCGTCCGCAAAGAGCACAATTTTACAAGATAGCTGAATGTCCTGTATGCTGTTAACGTAAAGCAGAAAAAGAAGCGGGCCGAGGATAGATCCTTGTGGTACACCGATATTTATTCCGCATTCTCGACTAACGTAATTAGAATTTTTGGTTACTATCCGCCTATTTATTAGGTAATTTCTGACTAGTAGCTTTATTTTATCCCCAAATCCATATTTGCTTAATCGTTCTAGTAAAATTCCATGGTCGATGGTGTCGAAAGCTTTTTGTAAGTCAACGAAAATAGCTGCGGCATGATTTCCCTTATCCAGCGTAGAGTTTATAAAGTGCACTGCATCCAAGGTTGCTGCTAACGTGCTACTATGTTGTTGGAACCCATACTGAATTGGGGCCAAGATTGAATTTTCTTCTAAGAATTGTAATATTCTTGAATTTATTACCTTCTCAAATATTTTGCTCATAATACTGGTGACAGCAATGGGGCGGTAATTAGATGGATTTGGACGATCACCTCCTTTGAATACAGGAGTGATTCTTGTTAATTTAAGGCAATCAGGGAAGGAACCAGTTTTAATGTGTTCATTGATGTTGGCGGTTAATATATTTATTATGTAGCTCTTCAATAGTTTGATGTCTTCGGAAGTGATTGCATCGAGTCCTGGGGATACTCCAGCTTTTAGATTATCTATTATTTCAGATATTTCTTTGCGTGATGTAGTGCGTAAATGCATGGATGTTAAAGTATTCACTTTTATGTTGATATCTGAGCCATAGGTAGCTTGCTGCTGCTGTGTAAGATTAGTCCCGATAGTTGCGAAGTAATTATTTAGATGCTGAGTCACAAGAGAGGGATCATTTAACAGAGTTCCATTCACACATAGTTCATTTATGCATGTCATATGCATTGTATCCTTTGAAGTTGATGTCACTTCTTTAATTATTTTCCAATATTTAGCACTATTTCCAGCTGCGTTCTCGAATTTATTAGCAAAATAACGTTTCTTTGCCTCCTGCGTAATCTTATTTGATTCCTTTTTTTTTATTAGATAATCTTGTTTTTTTATAGGACAATTTTGATTTGCCATGTATCTTTTGTAAGCAGTTCTTTTGCGTTTAGCAGCATCAATAACTTTCTTAGTAATCCATGATTCCTGCCGAACTCTTACGTGTTTGGTTGATGTCGCTTTTTCTTTTGCTTTCGATATAATGTCGATATTTGCAAGTGTTGTCATAGGGTTTTTTATGGCAGTATTCTGGTCTAGAGGCTCGATTTTCAGGTGATTTTATGGACGCAATAAAAAAAAAACCATAACAATTTTTGGTATATATTTTTTTACCAGTCTTTTATTAACATTTTGAAAGTACAAAAATGTATTCAAAAAAAAAAAAAAATTAAAATTGATATACAGTGGCTCACAAAAGTCAACATACAGCATGTAAAAACACGAATATGGTACAGTGGAATAAGAAAGAATGCAATGAAAACGTAAAAGTAGCTTTATTGGCACTAAAAATAAGTTTCATAGCATAACAATAAAGAAAATCCGAACACAGAAAGAAAAAAGCCATGAAAAGTAAGAAAATTCATCCATCGAAAGTCAGCATACACTACGAGCCATGTGTCGAAAAGAACGTGAATGACCAAAAAACGTGAGCTCAATACTTTGTAGGCCCTCCACCAGCCTTAATAACAGCTTCTAAACGCCTTCGCATCGATGTTCATCCAGGTACTGTTTGCTAGTAATAGTTGCTCTTACGGCTGGCTCACGAATTCTGCGATCCAATTCCTCTCATAAATGCTCTATAGGGTTTAAATCGGGAGACTGAGGCGGACTGTGAAGCTGATGAGGGACGTCATACAGCAACCATTCCTTGACACTTCTAGCTGTATGTTTTGGATCATTGTCCTGCTGAAAGATCCAACCTGGCTGTAGGCCTAATTTCTGCACAGAAGGTATCAAATCACCTCGCAATATGTTCAAATACATGTATTGATCCATAGTACCATCAATAAAATGTAATTGCCCCACACCAGCGGCCGACACACAGCCCCATACGAGGACTGACCCTCCATTGTGTTTCACTGTAGGACGCAAATTCTTTTTTGCCAATGCTTAGTTCCGCTTCCTCCACACGTATCCGCGCCCGTCAGAGCCATAAATATTATACTTGCTCTCGTCACTAAACAGAACTTGATTCCAAAAATTTTCGTCCCCATTAAGATGCAGGCGAGCGAAGTCAAGCCTCTTCTTCTCATTAACTGGAGAAATGAAAGGTTTTCTGCGCGGAACTCCACCGTTATAACCCTGATTACGCAAAACTCTACGTATTGTTTCTGGACTCACTTGCTTTCCTGTTGCCTTTGCAAGTGCAGTGGCCATTGCCGGAGCACTTTTTTATGGCTCCTTGCTTATTTTCCGTAACAAGTCTCTCTCTTCTCTCTTACTTAAGGATTTCGGTCTACCTGTTCGTTGTTTATTTTGTATTCTCTCTTCCGTTTCCGCTTTCCGTATGATTGTTTGCACCGTTGCCCAACTTCTTCCAACTATTTTAGCAATTTCGCCGTACCAATTCCCTTCCACTCGTTAACTAAGGACGATTTTTCGCACTTCCAATCTCGTTTCCTTCCGTGTACTCATTTTTAAGCATTAAAGGCACCCAAATAACTTTAGTTTGATCGACTTGCAATGTACTAATGTTAATCTTTGTATATTAGCAATTTTTATCGCAGTATGACTCATCGCTTAGACTGATTCGTTTGAATTTTCTGTGGTGTATGCTGACTTTTGTTTCCTCACTTTCAGCGGAATTTCTTGTTATTTACTATGTATATGTGTATATATATGTATATTCTCATTAATTCTGTGTAAAATAGATTACAATGTCCCTGATATTCCTTTTAAGTTCGTTTTTCACCCGTCTTTTCATTTTACTTCTACCTATATATTGCCAATTTCGCGTTTTTAAGCGGTGTATGCTGACTTTTGTGAGCAACTGTAGATACAGGCCGACGAAGTGAAAGCTCAAAAAAAAAACTTGTCTCATGGTTGACATGATTCCAAACTTCCTGGTGGTCTGCACCATTTTTGGTGAATTCTACATTTTTGGTGAATTCTGGAATAAGAAGAATGTAAAATTCGTCTGACGTAGGCGATTTGAAAAACTTTTTTTTTTACAAAATGGCGTCCATGTAAAAAAAAAGTCGTGTTTTTTGCCTCATTTTTTCAACTTTGGGGATTTTTAATAAATAGTAGAAAAAAAAATTTTGAAAAATCCCTACGTCAGACGATAACTAATAGTGTTAAGAGGTTGTGCAAAATTTCACGTAAATCGGTTCATTACAACTAGAGATATCATGTCAACCGTATAGAGAAAAATAGTTCCGAGAAAAACGAGTTTAAAGCTTGGGAGGCTCGTTTCGGGCAGTTAGTTGACGTGACACAAAAATAGCTGTAACTCCAAAAATAATTCGAATTTCCGAAAATCCTTTTAAAAGCTTATTCTTAAAGTTCTAAACTTTGAAAATATGCAAACAAAAAAAAAATCGATTTGATCAAATTTCTAGACCAGAATACCCCCTTAATAGTTTCTTGAATTTCGGTGTAAATGTTTTTTTTTTAAATTAATCGCATATAATGCGTGACATAATAATGTTTAAGACACGGATACCAGGCCAAGACGACACTCTGTAAAGACGAAATCGACAATATCATCGCTGAAGATAGCCAGATTAAGGAGAGGTGAGCCTGCTATTTCGAAGAACTCCTTAATCCTGCACATGGCTCAATAATATCAGAGCCGATAGACGTCTCTGACGAAATCCCGATCACACCCTCAACGCTGGAAGAAGTCAATGCTGCCATAAAAAGCCAGAAAAACAATAAAGCGCCGGGCATTGACGAGATTCCGGTTGAGCTAATCAAATACGGTGGAAGCTGCCCTATAAAAGCCATCCACAAATTGATCCAGCACATCTGGGGTCAAGAAAAAATACCGCAGGAGCGATGCAAATCCATCATATGCCCTATCCACAAAAAAGGAGACAAACTTCGGTGCGAAAACTACAGAGGCATATCGCTACTTTGTACGTCCTATAAGATACTGACGAAAATATTAAAAAATAAAATAAATGTATACGCTGAAAAGGTCTTTGGGGAGTACCAAGGAGGCTTTAGGTCTGGTCGATCAACTACGGATCAGCTCTGCACAGTCAAACAAGTGCTCGAAAAATGCTGGGAATTTAACATCGACGTCCACCAGATTTTCGTGGATTTTAAACAAGCATATGACAGTATTGACCGAAACATACTGTACAAAATAATGCTATACTTCGGCATCCTGGCAAAACTAGTCCGGCTGACCAAAATGACGATGACGTCGACAGCATCACAAGTCAGAATCAACAACAGTCTGACTGATACCTTTGACACAAATGTGGGACTAAAGCAAGGCGATGTGTTGGCCCCTCTGCTGTTCAACCTAGCACTAGAGTACGTGATAAGGAAGATTCCTGTCGACACAGGGGGTACGCTTCTGTATAAGTCGAACCAATTAGTGGCCTACGCGGATGACATTAACATCTTGTCACGTTCCTTCACATCCACCAAAGAATTCCTGTTGAAACTTGACCAGGAACCCAAAGACCATAACCATAAAACACAAATCATGACGCAAACAAGAAAGAAGACCTCCATTAGAAATATAATACTGGACGAATATAATTTAGAGAATGTGGACGAATTTATATACTTAGGCTCGAAATTGACAACGAAAGGCAGTGAAACTGATGAAATTAAACGGAGAATACAGCTCGCTAATAAAACTTTCTACTCCGTTCTGGCCCTACTGAAGACCAGCTGCAAACACAGGAAGACGAAGCTCCAAGTCTACAAATCAATAATCAGACCTGTGTTGTGCTACGAATGTGAAACTTGGACCCTTACCCAAGCGTCCACAAATATGTTGAACGCCTTCGAAAGACGGGTCCCCAGGCGTATAATTGGAGCTAAACAAGAGTGTGGCCAATGGCGGATAAGGTGCAACCACGAGTTGTACGAGGTTTTTGACGAGCCAGAGGTTGCTACAATAATCAAACTGCGGAAGCTGCAATGGGCTGGTCACGTGCAACGAATGGACGAGCATCGAGTACCTAAGAAGGTATTCGACGGAAGGACCGAGGGTCGAAAGCTGCTCGGTTTTCGAAATTGGAGGACGCGGTCATTGGACCGAGACAACTGGAGGCGTCACCTGCTAGAAGCCAAGGCCCGAGAGGGGCTGTAGTGCTACGACGACGACGACGAATAAAATACCGTTAGCGAGCAAGTAGCACAAGAACTCAAATATGTCAGATAATTCAAAATTAGAACATTTTCCATTATCATACACATGGAAAGTGAGAAAGAAAATAGTAAGATGTCTACTGAGTTGAGTTTTTTTCTTTCCCGTATGTTGCCTCCTATATACCTTCTAATGGTTTTAAGGCACCTGTAACTCCTTCTGTCAACCTTCATAAGCTCACTTGCTTTTCCTGGTACTCATCGTACCTGTAAAATGACACTATATGATTGTTCTTCGCTACATTTTTCTACATCTACTGTTCCACAAGTTTTTTTCTTGATTTTTTTTTTTTTCCTTTTCTTCCTTTTGTCCTTTTCTCCCTTTACGAGGAAGATTTTATACTCATCCGCGAAATCTCCTCTGCAAACCTTAAACACATGGTGACCCCTCCAAAGCCATCAGTCGGTTAGGAGAAATAGCATGAGGTAATATGAATTTATGTACGAGTCGTAGGTACCTATTTAGACTGACGGAGGTCTGATCTTAAACTCCTCGTGGCTGCTGCGAGCAGTCTTTTTTTCACGAAAAGTTGGCGAATATTATCAGGCTAGTTAGGTTGGCGGAAGACCAATAACCTCGCCCGTAAAAGGTTTCTGGAGCGGTGATCACGAATTCAACAAGCCTGGAAACCGAATTGATACCACGACGACGACCCACGAAAACGTCCAGGGAAATTTAACATGGTGCTTCGGAAAAATTAGGGGAAAGCTGGATTTTGGTGTGAACCTTAGTACTGGCGTGCTGAACATAATGTCAACAGTCTCCACCGATCCGAGAGCTGCGTTACTTTTTATACGGGGTACAAGGTCATAGTGACCTTTCCTAAATATCTCAGTAACGGTCACGTCTACAGAAAAATAATGTACAACAAATTTGTAGCTTAAACAATCTTCTACAAAAAAGATTTTATAGCTCTTTCTTGTAACCATAACCGTTTTTGAGATATATTGATCTAAACATTTGTCACAGAACGTTAGATACCTCAACAGAGCTCGAGCTGTTCAGCCGCTGCCCTTTCTCAGTGTTAGGCTTTAATGCTATTAATGCTATGCTATGCACACGAGGCAAACGTTCACGTTCACGGACCTGCAAAGGAATCTCCTGACGATGAAATGGAAGCGCATGTTATGAACAGGTCGAGTAGATCCTCAATTCTTGTCAAAGGTATGATGTAACACACACGAAGGGCGTTTAACAGCTCAAGGCGTTCCGGAAACATGGAAGACTGGGATCGATACAAGCAAGAGCTGTCGCTCTTCAAAAACAAGATAAGACGAGCCAAGCGCGACTAATGGAAGGAATTTTGCGAGAACCTTGAAGGAAGTACAGAGGCTGCCAGAATCAGGAATGTCCTACGCGTAACCCCCGGCGTACCTACGTTTTTGCGAAGGGAAAACGGGGATTGGGTGGAGGACCCGAAAGAATGCCTGGACATGCTACTGGAAACTCACTTCCCGGAATCGGCTTATGCGGTACCGCGTAGTGATCAAGGAAGCAGTAGATGAGGCCAAGATTGAATGAGCTATAGGCACATTCCGAGCTTACAAAGCTACAGGGATTGATGAGATACCGCCCATCATGCTTCAAAAAGCAGATAGAACCATCATCCCCATCCTGCAGCGTATTTTTACCGCATGACTCCGCCTCGGGGTAGTACCCGAGCAATGGACAAAAGCTAGAGTGGTCTTCAATCCGAGACCTGGTAGGTTGAATCATCGTTACGTGAAGTACTTTAGACCAATTAGCTTAACATCGTTTCTGCTGAAAACACTATAGAGGCATGCTGATATGCGATTGATGTCGCGAGACTCTGTGTTGATCAACACGCGTATCTAGCGGTCAGATCAGTAGGTACAGCATTACACAAAGTTGTCGGTACAATAGAACAATTTTTACAGCAAAAGGAGTTCACGTTGGCAGCATTCTTAGACAATGAGGGGGCCTTCAATAAAGACACTGTTGCGAATATCATCGATGCCTTGGTTCGATATGGAGTGGATAAAATTCGCGACCTGGGCATCGGACTTGTTCAAAAACAGGCAGATTGAGGCTACTTTTTCTGGAGGCCAAAGCGGAAAGAATAGTCGGAACCGGAATACTACAAGGAGGGATTATCTCTCCCCTTTTCTGGATCCTGACAGTCAACGAAATACTGAAGAATTTAAGTGCCAGTAGCTTTGAGGTGGTGGCGTATACCGATAGCATTTTGGTACTTTTGAGAGGTGCGTTTCCACAAACTTTGTCGGACCTTATGCAATCGGCGCTGGACCATATCCAAATCTGGGCCAGAAGAGTCGGTCTTAGGACAAACCCGACAAAAACCGAACTTGTACTCTTCACAAGGAAACACAGGGTACCGGCTATTGCCACGCCTAACCTCAACGGAATAACATTGGTTAAATATTTTCTGCCTTATACTAGACAGGAAACTGAGCTGGGGCGCTAAGGTAAAGCACAGAATACGTACTCCAATACCTGGGGTCTTATTAAACCTAGGGCGCCTATTACATATTCACATGTGTAGTGAGGCGGATTTCGCTGTGTGGAGCAATCGTGCTTTGGAAGACAGCGGAGAATAAAACCAATCAAGGAGCTAACAAGACTGCAAAGATTAGTTTGCATATGTATTACGGGCGCTTTAAGAACAGCCCCAACGGCTGGGTTGGAAATGATTTTGGGACTTATGACCCTGGATCGATTCATCTTTAGAAGCGATACGCGCTAATTGTTCCGGCATGTGGAACGAATCAAATCAGTGGATAAAAGCCACTTCAAGCCTTTTTTTCGATTTTCTTACGGACTTTGTTGTATTCTGGGAGCTTATTTTTGTAAGCCACTCAGCTTGATGTATTTTTGACGCTGCTGAGCTCTATTCTGGAGGTTTTTCCTCTTTTAATGGAGACCTATGTTGATATAGTCCAGAGTCGCAAGAAATTTAGTGTTACTGAGTAACTTTGTCATGTCATAGATGATTTTTATAATCGATATGTCTATCTATTTGGCAATTGATATTTCTATTTTACTCCAAATTACATTATTTTATTTTTTTCGTGTTTTTTTTTGGAGCAAGTTGATCAGTCGTATCTACCAAATGGGACAGGCAAAGGAAATAAAAAATTATGTTCTTTGGAACTAGTATATTTTAAATGCTATTTATTATTGGAGTTAATTTTTGCAATTTATTTAGTGAAGATATATGAATATTTAACAAGGAGGGTAAAAATGTTTAGGATGAAAACTAAATTTCAGCAGTGATAACGAACAGATCTTAAGCTCACATAACTAGTTTATATCTTAACATGAACAAACACTGAAAATATAGTATTAGCGCCAATACTCTACCGAAGTTAAAAAAAATTAATACAAGTTTAGTATTAATTTTTAACAAAACATGCCACATTTTGCTCTCCGAAATTATTTTCCACAAATTTAATTCTTGTTCATTAAATTGATTGTTCCAATTCTGTTTCGAACGCAACGAAATTCACAAATTACACTAAAGTATGCTGATATTTGTTACTTTTTGAATGAAGTTCCAAATTTAAGTTCTATAAGAACAAACACACATACTTCGAACCGAAAATAGGTAGCGTACATATTTGATCATATTCTAGGATGATAGAAACAATTTCAATAATCATAAATCAAATGGAATCTATTATACGGTCAGCATGAATCGATTTTATTCTATCATTTAATCGGATTTCAAATATAAACCAGTTTGCTCTCTGACGTTGCTATTACGTCGCAAATTATGATACATCTATTCGCGCTTGATTTCCATTAGGATTCCCGATTAGAAATCTCACAAATTAACAAAATATCATGATTCCAATGAAATGTCACGCACGAGAATGATTGTTGGCGTGCTTCTGTTTGTTAAGCCTACATTCATTTCGTGTGTTTGTATTTGAATGGAGAACAATTCTACCGTGTATCCTTTTTGAGGCAGCAACTGGTTTCCTTTTTTGATTGTTTACATAATAGAGAGAATGCTGTCATCAGCCTGGCTAAGAGGAAAACCAAAACCAAATAGAAACAAAGCATGAGAAAGTAAAAGGCTTTTATGTATAGATTTTTTTTAGATGATGTGCTCAGCCTCAAAAAATGGTCAATAAACGATATTTATATGCAATTGATCCTTTGAAGATAAAATGTAGTTAAATTAAGATTTGCGAGTATTGTGCTGTGAAATCATAAAAATGGGAACAAAGCGTTGACAGTCATAATAAAAATAATTATATGATTTTGCATATTGCTGAGTGATTTTTTTTTAGCATTTTTATGATGATTCACGCTATTTAAACACAGATCAACATATAGGGCGTTTCCGAATTCACGTCTTAGTCCTCATCTTCAGCTTGTTATGACAGATTATGACGTTAACAGAGTAGCTAAGCTATTCTACAGCTTGAAGCATACCAAGGCAAGATGTCCGAAATCTGGGTTTTGCTTCGTAACATTGCTTCAAAAAGCACCATCAAGCCAACGAAAAGTCAAATCAAAACGTGACTTCGTCAACTGTTATACAGGAGAGCAATTTTGTTACATGGCAAATTTTGCTTTCTACTTCACTGAAAAAGTTGAGAAAGAAATAGCCAGGTTCGCTGTGCGTCGACATTCTTTCCTCGATGGCTGACTCACTCCCTCTCGCTGTCGTGACTCGACTTGACTTGCTTGACATGGGAACTCGCAGCAGTGAACTTGCCTCGGATGTGCTTAAGGAGCAGCAAATCAAGGCTTGAAGCTCGTCCAGGAGGTACAGACGCGCTTTAACTCAAGCTAATACAGGGTGTCTCAAAAGAAATTTTATATTTATTTAGCTTACTGCGTGAACGCAACGTATCCGAGGGGCGCGGGGGTTATGTCAATCGGTAGCCTGGCTCTTGGGAATTCAATCGCTATGGAGCGTTTCTCGGGAGCAGACCGCGCGTTGTGCGTGCGAGAGTTTTACAAAAACGGCGATTCGGCAACTGTAGCGCGTAGGAAATTCTGCAGTATTCGAGGTTTTCGCCACTTAAATGATGCGCCAAGCATTCCTCTCATTCGACATTGGGTTAAAAAGTTTGAAGAGACTGGTACAACGTTGGATAAATCAAAATCCGGGCGACCTAGGTCATCAAGAACGGTAGAAAACGTGGAGAATGTTAATCAGTCTGTTCGTGACGACCCGAACCTTTCAATTCGGAAGCGCAGAAGTGCTTTAAATGTGCATATATCATCATTACATCGCATTATGCACAAAGACCTAAAGCTGCACCCCTACAAAATTCAATTGGTGCAAGAATTAAAGCTCCAAGATGCCAGTCAGAGGCTTAATTTCGTAAATCAGGTGATTGAGCGATTTTCAACGTTTACCAACATTTTGTTTTCGGATGAAGCTAATTTTCATCTTAATGGCCACGTAAATAAGCAGAACTGCCGCTAATGGAGTGCAACGAATCCGAAACGCAATTATCAGAAACCCCTACATTCGCCTAAAGTGACCGTATGGCGGGAGGAATTATCGGCCCTTAGTTTTTTGAAGACGAAAGGGGGCGTGCAGTTACAGTGAATTCAGAGCGTTATGTGGAGATGTTAGACAACTTCTTGGTACCTGAACTGCAAAACTTTCCTAGCTATAACCAAAGAACATGGTTCCAACAGGACGGAGCAACTTCACACACGTCCAATATGTCTCTGCCACGTGTTCGTGAAATTTTCTCAGGCAAATTGATCTCCCGGAGAGGTGGCATAAATTGGCCTCCACGCAGTCCAGATTTAACCCCTATGGACTTTTTCCTATGGGGTTATCTTAAATCTAAAGTTTACGCCAATAAACCGACTTCACTGGCGCATTTGAAAGAAAATATCCGTCACGAAATGGCAGCCATCCCTGAGTCCACCTGCCGAGACGTCATAAGTAATTTTACTGTTCGATTAAATGAGTGCCGAGAACGCGAGGGTCTACATTTAGACGATATTATTTTTAACAAATAAATCCCCAAAAAGTGTATTTTAATAATTAATAAACATTTTTTCTATATACGGCTTACTTTTGTTTTAATCGATCCACTAAATATAAAATTTCTTTTGAGACACCCTGTATATGATGCAATGCTATTTTGAGCTTAAAGAGCACGTTACTGCCGTACTTCTCAAGATACAGCATGAGCGCGGCTCCACAAAGTGAAGACCACCGCCAATTATTGGTGGGGAAAAGGTCCATATTCTGATCGAGATCAGAGACCTCCTGAAGCCTCTAGAGGAGGCAGCCAATATGCTTTCCAAAAAAAAAAGGTGCCACTCTTAGTAACGTCATCCCTATTGCCACATGCACACGTCCGTCCCGTCCAGCAGTTCGGTTGAAGACGGACAAGACGGACAGGTGCATTTGGTGCGCATCATGGTAAAGCTACTCCCATCGTGTCAGGCCCGGCGCTTCTGATCAAAACGAGGGTGGACAAGATGGGCGCGTGCAATGTTAAGACATCGATTGTAACTTTACGTTGGTTTTCAGGTAGTCGTATATTGGGAATGATTCTGGAATGCAGCCATGCTGTGGCCCTGGACGTTGCGCCTGATGATGATAGTGAGGTCTCCTCTTCGGGGATCTGGCCCGCGGTAGACAGTCTTCTGCGGGGACAATCGACCAGGAGGCTGTAGACACCATTCCATCGCAGCTAAAGACGTACCTCAGCAGCACCGTTGTGTACAGGCGCACAAACCCAGATCCTATGGAGGTATGGGACTCTATGAGAATTGGATATGCGCAACTCTACGAATTAGCCATGCTCTATTTATATTCTCCCACGCAGGTAGTGTGAAGTGCACGAAGAGGAATATATTATCTTCTAAGAATCTGAACATGCTAGTCTTCCTGCGTTCTGTTAACCAGGAAGATCGATTTGAGTTTAGAGATAAATTTGTATTGTGTCCGGTTCGACAATCAAATTTTTACAGGTTATAATGTATTTATCGTAAATAGCGTTATTTTGAGTTCAGTTTGCATTGAATTTTTAAGAAGAGACTGATTTTTGACTAGTCTAAGTCTAAGTCATTTATATTTCATTGAGCGTTTTCTAGCTCTAAGTTTAGAATTTTGTATGATCTCATTCTACTAGATCCTTGACCTCATCCTTTCTAATGTTGAGTCCTCTTCGATTTCTTCATCCTCTGTTTGTTCCAATACCCTACACGCACCCTGACCCCCATCATCCCCCCTTTCAATTAATTTGTCTGTTAGCTTTTCGAATCGTATTAAATCATCCACTACGCGTCGGTTTAACTTGAAAAAACTAATTTTGACTGCTTGTCTAATGATTTGAATTCAATTAATTGGTTTGCTTGCTTCCGTGGTCTCGATATTGACTCTGCTGTATCAAATTTTACGGTATTTTTACCGAGTTGATCTCGTCGTATACTCCTGTCTTTAGTTCTCGTCGCTCCCGTGACCCCCCTTGGTTTACTGCGAGGGTAAAGTGTGCTCTTAGAGATAAAAATTGAGCGCGTTTGAAATTTTTGATTTCTCGGTCTGGTGAAGATTATGCTATTTTCTCCCGTTTACGTTCCTCTGCCAAGAAAGAAATTAGATTAGCACTACTCAACTATTCTTCGTCTGTTGAATCTTCTTTAAACTCGAACAACCCTAAATTTTTCTGGCCTTTTGTACGCTCCTTAAAAGCTTCCTCCTCTCTTCCCGACTCCTTAGTGTTTAATGCCTTTACTGCTTCCAACCCTCCTGACATTTGCAATCTCTTTGCTTTATTTTTTTCTTCTGTTTACACTATTCCATTGATTCCTGCTACTGACTGCTTTTCCTTTGATTTCCCTGCTAGCCTCTCCTCAGTCGTAACTAACCCCGTAGAGGTTGAATTGCTTTTGTCCTCTCTTGACTCAAACTGTTCCCCGAGCCCGGATGGAATTTCCAATTTTTTAGTAAAAAATCTTGCTTCTTCACTTTGCGTTCCTTTAGCAATCTTATTCACTGTCATTCTCTGTGTTGGTCAATTTCCATCCTCTTGGAAGCTTTCTAACATTGTATCCATTTTCAAATCGGCTGATCGGAACCTTGCCTCTAACTATCGCCCTATCTCCATTCTTCCTTGCCTTTCCGAAATTTTGGAACGCCTTGTTTACAATCGCATCTATGATTCCCTCTTTTGTGTCTTTGCAGCGCAACAACATGGTTTTCTAAAAGGCCGGAGCACCTCTACGAACCTTCTTGAGTTTACTCATGTAGTCGCTTCTGCAATTGACAGCAATAATCAAGTTGATGGCATTTATACTGATTTTGCCAAAGCTTTTGACATTGTCAATCATAAGCTGCTTCTTATCAAACTGAAGCATTATGGCATTCGTGAACCTTTGCTTTCTTGGATCTCTTCGTTTTTAACTGATCGCACTTGTACTGTCTCCCTCTGTGGCTTCTCGTCCTCACCTTTCTCCCCTTCTTCTGGTGTTACTCAAGGTTCCATCTTAGGACCACTTTTGTTCAATCTATTTATCAATGACCTTCCCACGGTTTTTAAGTCTTCATGTCTTCTATATGCAGATGATTTTAAAATCTTCCGAGTGATCAAATATACTGATGACTCTCTGCTTCTTCAGGATGATTTGCTTTGCTCTCTCTGGTTGGTGTAACATTAACTGTGTGTCCCTTAATGTTTCCAAGTGTTTTTCTATGTTTTTTTTGCCATAAGCTTCATACTCATGTCTTTTCTTATGCTATTAATGGTACTATCCTCTCTTGTGTCGATCATTTCTCAGATCTTGAGGTCACATTTGATCGCAAACTGAAATTCGACGTTCATGTCCTTACTATCACTAGAAAAGCTTCTCGAATTGCTGGCTTCGTGGTTCGTTCCTGCCACAATTCATTTAGTATTTCTACTTGTGTCCACCTGTTTATTACCCTAGTCCGTTTTTTACTTGAATACTGCAGTCAAGTGTGATGTCCTCGTTTCAAATACCTCGCTGACGCTGTTGAATCAGTTCAGCGCAGATTTACACGTACTTTACTTTTTAAATATAGTCTGCCGTATTTACCATATAGTGAGCGTCTATCTCTTCTTAACATTCCTCTCCTTGAGCAGCGCAGAGTTTACTTGGATGAGTGTTTCCTGCTCAAAATCTGTCGCGGCTACCTTTTTTCCTCATTAGCATTATTGTTCATTGAGCGGTACTCCGTAAGGCCAATCAGGTCTTCTATTTTATTTGAAGTACCGTATGCTCGTACTGACACTTTCTTCTACTCTCCCGTTTTACCACTCTTGCGCACTCACAATAGTCTTCAACTTGGTCCTCTTCCACAATCTATTGCCATTTTCAAAAATATGGTACGTAGTAAAATTTTCGTTCCTAATTAATTAGTTTTATTTTCTATTCTTGTTTATAATAGATTCTTTCTTTTCTTTTTTGCTCTACTTAATTTTACTTTCTTATTTATTTGTTGAATTTTTTGAATATTTTTATTTTTATACATATTATATTTTTATTTTTTTATATATTTTTATTTTTTATTACTTTATTTTATTTTAACTTTAATTATTTTATATACTTATATTTATATATTATCATTTAGTTCTTGTTATTTTATTTTGTTCATGGTATCCAATCTGTAAAAGGGCAAGTTTTGCCTGTTGTATTAAATACGTACCAAATAAATCACTAAATAACTACTCATTATTTATTTTTGAATTTTATGCTGTTTAGCAATTTTATTAGTTTTGCAGAAATATTATTTAATTGTCCTGTTGACTGTATTTGTTCATAAAGATTTTTTTTTTTTTTGAAATTCTTGTATCTTGATCGACCTCATTTTTCATTTAAATGATCAAAACTCATTGCAAATCTGAATATACGAGTATAAGGCACTCCGCACACGGGTCGTTAGCCATGCGATACGTGAGAGATGCGTTTGACACTTGTAAAGCTCGCGAGAAAACGAGTGCCGTCATCCTCGTATCATGTCCGCACACGGGTCGCCAAGAAAACGTCAGTATGCGTCGTAAAATCATCCAATTCGGGGCATTTTCCCACCTCCCCCATGAATTGTACGTTGCCGTCATCCATCGCGGTTGCAAAAACGACTAGACATTCGACTTGAGGCCTGCAATGCACAACGCTTGAGACGCACTCAACGTGAACCGACTACGCTTCTCACTCTTCACGATAGGCTAACGCTCCGTTAGCGGTCACCCATTGATTTACATAGGTTGTGACGACCAAGCGTAGAAATATCGTATCTACGACGTTAGCTCAACGACCCGTGTGCGGATTGCCTAATAGTTTTAAAAATTTTCCAGAATTTTTTTCGCAAAAAATCGGCGATTAACCGGATAAAATCTTCCACCTTAGGGCTTTCACTGGCGAAAAGTCGATCGGTTAACGGTTAACCGTTCACCGGTGAATTAAATTATTTTTCGAACCCTAGTTCCTTATTATGTTATTTTGTAAAAAAAAAACAATTCGGTTCAATGGGAAACACACGTCTTATCAGCCTAACTAGTTTATGTTTAAAAGATGAGGTTGCAGCTGTTGTAAATGGATGTAATTGGGAAAATAAAATTGAATGTTTGCCGTGACTATCACAATCTTTAAAACAATTATCTTAGACACCACTTTAATTTAAAAGTAAAATATTAGGGGTGACATTTATGTACATAAGGAATATATTTATGTAAGGAAAACTACTATTTCAAAACATTATAACTTTTTTAACTCATATTGCAAATCATGTGTTGAGTATCTACTAACTGCAGGAAAAAATCATTTTTTTTCGAAATGGTCGTAGGTATAGGTTGATTTTTCTACGCCGGCGTGGTAGCACTGGGAAAAATGTCTTACCGCATTTAAAGAGGCTCACTGACAGTGTGTAAAACGTTCCCTACATCAAAAATCCACTGGGAAAAATTAAAAATTCATTTATAGGATGTAGGCATACTTTGATCTGAGCGAATTTTCTTATTTCTTACAACTCGGAATCTTTCAAAATTTCACTCTCCTCATCGCTTACGGATTCTTTCTATCAATATTTCAAGGACACCATCGTTTCAGTAAATATTCTCTATCAACTATGAAACACACTCTAGTAACATACACATATATGGAAGCTAATACACAGTATATAGATGCCCGAAAATGCTCTTGATTAACGTGCGATATTTTCGCTTTGATAAATTTGGCAAAACAACAGGTCGACCTTGAAGTCGATGAAGCTTTTACCAATGACAAGTCCTAGGTTACAGAAATGATTGGATATTAAGAGTTTCAGCCCAAACAAAGTCTCCAGGCCTCCGAGACGCACGAAAAGAGTCAATTAAAATGCTTTTGTCACAAATTTGTTTACATCATTAGACTGGAACAGAAATGCTATGCAGAATGATTACGAAACTTGTTTATTCTTTTGACTAGTCGGCTCCTTATGGAAGTTGTAGTGAAATACATACAGACATGATTGTGGTGGTATTTGCAGCAGCAATAGCTACAATCGAATTACATGCGTTACAGATATTTTACTGGCTAGCGAAATTTCGGCAATTGAATTATTTTTCTACTGAGATGCTTACCCTGCATTTTCGGCTGCAGCAATTGACATGTGCGGCTCATCGGTTAGTCGCAATGATGATGGGCCTTGTGGAGGCGCTTGGGGAGCTGGAGGGCGCTCCGTGGTCGCTGTGACGCCAGCCACCTGAAATAAAAGCAACATAAATAATTTAATAGCTCTCAGTCATTTCGAATGCAAAAAATCAAAACATCATATCAAAATAGTCAATTATTGGATATTTGAAAACAAATTCTTAAAAGTTGAAACAACGCCATATCATTCAGCTCGAGGGATTCTTTCCATACACAACAGAATGTTCTATGTTGATTATTGTGTTGTTATTATAAAAACTACTTTGTTTAAGAGCAAATACTATATTCATACCATAATTATAGAATAAAATTCGAAATCAATGACCATCTTAACGGCCATCTTGAATTAATATGTAAAAATATGTTATGCATTTATTACTTACAAACATAAACATAAACCGTTCCTTAAAGCTATATTATTCATTGGGTCGATCTGGAACTTTATACACCTTATATGTTATCAAGTTGTAACGTTTCTTCATTCGATCGACCGTTGACTTCGATATGCCACTACAATGTTAGCTTTGGTCTCGAGGTTGCTGACAATTTTCTTCGCTGTCTTTGTCTGTACTCTATATATGCTTCAATTTCTAACTAATCATCTTTTCCTCGTAACATATCACTCGTTTCACCGTTAAATGTACCGTTTTAAGGTAATTAGTAATCTTTGAAAACTTGATTTACGGATTTTCCACGTACCTCTTTGAAAATAATTTGATGCCGTACTTTTTCTTTTTTCGACTCCATGTTGCCAGTCAAAGATCTCTTGGATGAATGAATACTAATCTGCTCTGGGAACTGTTATATTTTGAGAGCTACTGCCATTAACACTGTGACTCCCTTCTTTGCAGAGAGCGTTCATGCGCTCTCCTTCCTCTTTCTAGCTAGTTAAATTTCATAAAGGTTATTAATTTGTGATCATGATTCCCTTCTTGTCTATAAATCAGCATAGACAACGTATGCACTGTGAGCTGTTGTCTGATGAGAAACGGTGTATACTTTCGAAAAAACTTAGTCAAATTTTTTTTTCAATTTTGATCATCCCACAAAAACAATTCCACTTTGATTCTGCTTTCGGAGGCTTATCCTGCAAAACGATCGAGTTTCCCGTATCAATTATTATCTGCTTCGATAAGCTTTAGACCCAAAACCAAAGCCAGTTTCTTCACCAGAAAGAGCAAATCAAACAGCCTTCCCAACAAACCACTCAATTTTTTAGGGCAAAACATCCAGTGGGAAAATACTATTGAATATCCTGGAATAACCCTGGACAAAAAATTAACATACAAGGATCACGTTGAAAAAATCCGCTCGAAAATATCAATATCAATAAAAACTTTTTATCCAATCATTAGCCAAGATCCTTTCTGTCTAGTAACAACAAATTGCTTATTTTCAAGCTCGTCATTCAACCTATCATCTCTTATGGATCCCCTATATGGAGTAATTGCGCACACAGTCACATCAATAAATTACAAATAGCACAAAATAAATATCTCAAAATCACGTTTAACAAACCCTGGTACTATCCTACTTATAAACTACATAACGATGTAAAAGTTTTAACAGTCCATAAATTGCTAAGGAATATGAGCGACCCTCTTCTTCAATTCACCCTATCAAATTAATGTTGTATGATGCAAATATAAATTATGGACTAGCTATAAGTAGATTTAGTGTTTAAAATTAAGTTATATTTATATTTATTTATTTCACCAAACAAGGTATACAATTACTTATAAATAAGATAAAAATAAAAATATAAATTGAAATTACAATTTAAAATAACAAAACTAAACAAATTAAATACAAAAAGAAAATTAAATTAAATATTTTGTTAGTCATGAAAAGGGTACTAGGCCGGCAGACTAGAGAGGGTAGGATAAGATAGCCTTGGTAACTCTGTTTTTAAGGGGACATTCGCCTTTGAAATTTTCAAAAAATCGATTTTGAGATTTTTACATATTTCGATTCTATATACGTTCAAAAGTTGACTCCTAAAATTTCATCAAGAAATACGTAATAGAAAAAAAGTTACAGCTAAGGTAAAAAAAAAGATTTCGACCCTTTACTCAATAAAATTATGGTGAAAAAAACTTTAAACGCGTTTTTCTCGAAACTACCTTTTTCAAACTGGTAGGACATTTTTCTCCGAATCTACTCGACCAATTTTAAAAAACCAATTTTAAAAAACCAAAGAGCTTTCGATTACTTATTAAAAATAGTAAACAATAAGCCTCTAAAGGTTTAAAAAAATACTTCCCTCTTTTTTTACGGGGATGACACCCCCAAAAAATGCCGTTTTTTTCGCATTTTTCAGAAATATATGTACAAAAACTTCAAAATATGAAAAAATATGAGTTTTAGAGGCTTATTGTATAGTTTTGAGTCTCAAGAATAGAATCTATTTGGAATTTTTCAAATATCTGTTACAGGAGGTCCACAATATGTCCTACCGTTTGAAAAGTAACTTTTGGATAACACCCTCTACAGCAGCCAAGGGAAACTAAAAATGAAAAAACCATTTTTTTTTTTATATTCTTTAGAGACTGTTTAATGTCCAAAAGAAATTTTGCCAATAAATATAATAGTTTTTTCATAATAAAATTTTTAAAAAGTGTTTTTTTTTTCAATTTCAAAGGCGAATGTCCCCTTAAAGGACGTCTTCGAAATTGTGGGGGAAAAGTGTTGGCTCATGCTGTTGAATATCTTGCAGCATCTATTTATTAGCTCATTATCAGTATATGCGGTGCTATGCCTATATTAAACTAGTATTTGTCGGGATCTAGTGACTCTCACGGGCTGGTTAAGCACAAATCTTTCCTGTATGTAGTCGACATTAACAGCGTCTCTAATGACATCGAAACTGAAGCAGGCAGATAACATTAATCTTCTGGATGCAAGTGGTGACAAATTTAGAAGTCTAAGGCGAGATTCATATGGCGGTAAATTACTAAAATCACAAGGATGGAAAGACCTCTAATGCTGCCTCCTCATTGTGTAGACGGGCGATGGCTTGCAGTGGCTGACAGTGGCGAAGCATGGAAATAGCGATGGCCGAGGATGGCTTTCGGAGAGGTTTTTCACACACACCAAAGCGGGCCATCATGCGCAACCGAAAAATCATGACTGGGCCATCTAGCGGCCCAGTGTGTGGAGGCAAATTTGTGATGGTGACCATAATTGTGGCGATCATTGCGACCTTTGCAGTGGCCGATGATGGCCCCCAATGAGGAGGCAGCATAAGAGCGAATAGCAAGAATTGCTTTTGAACAGATTCGAATCGGTGTCTATGAAATTCAAAAACCGGGTTCCAGATAATGCAAGCATACTCAAGAAGAGGGCGAACGAGTGCGGTGTATAGCGATTTTGTAACCCAAAGATTCTGAAACTCCCTAGTACGTCGCTTAATGAAACCTAGTCGTTTACTTGCTTGAGAGATAATTTTGTTGTAATGAAAATTAAAGCGCAGCTTTTCATCCAGCACCACACCGAGGTCTAATATATTGTCGACCCTACTAAGTGCCATATTGCTTAAAAGGTACGTATAATGTACGTGCGTACTTTTTCGAGAAAAGCTAATCACATGACATTTTGTGATATTGAGAGGTAGGTTGTTCACGCAGTACCAATGATCCAGCGAATTTAGTTTTAGTTGAAAAAAGTTGGCATCTGATGGCGACTTTATAGTATGAAAAATTTTCAGATCGTCTGCATAGAGTAGATGAAGTACATCAGATAAAACCTCCGACAGGTCTGATATAAAAATGTTAAATAGCAAAGGCCCAAGATGGCTACCTTGAAGTACTCCAGTACTCCATCCATAAAGTACTCCATCCTTTTTTTTTAGAGATAAGCCCTTGGAATTTCACATATTGTGAGCGGTTCTGGATGTAAGAGCTAAGCCATCTTAGTAAAGATCCTGCAATTCCGAACTGCTGCAGCTTGGAAATCAAAATGGAGTGGCTAACACGATCAAACGCTTTGCTGAAGTCAGTGTAGACTGCGTCAATTTGACCACCTTTCTCAATTTCGCAAAGAACATGGGAAACCAGCACCATTAGGTTGGTAGTGGTAGAACCTTTCCTAAACCCTTGCTGCTGTTCGTTAAGTCCAGCATCGACCAGAGAAAAGCAAAATTTTTTGAAAATTTTCTTTGCTAACTGGGAAATAAATTCTTCAAAACAAGTTCAGCTAATGCTAAAAAAGAATTATATAGCGTGAAAAGACTCCTTTGTCTGTAACACTTAAGGCCGGAGATACATGTAAAATTTGCAAAAATTCAGGTTCCTCATTTTGCATAAATAGTTAAATTAACATCTAATAAATAAACGTACTGAAGGACTTCTGTATGGGCCTTGAATCGCTGGTTAGTTTGTAAGTCGCTGTAATCATAGAGTTTCTGTGTGTCAAAACTACGCGTTTTTCTCGAAACGACTTTTTTTTAGATTGTCGGGCAAGATAACTCAAAAAGTTCTCAACCGATTCTCATGAAACTCGGCACACGTTTTCTCTATAGTATAAGCTTCTAGTTGAACTTCAATAATGCCAAAAAAAATTCAAAGTTTAGTCTTTTCGACCCAAAAACTGTCGAAAAAAGGGTTAAAAATCGTACTTTTTTATGAGGCGGGCAAATTCACGATTTTTTTACTTTTCTTTTCTTGGTTCAACTAGAAGATACATGTTTAATAAACACACTCCAGCCCATTTTTTTAATTTCAAATTGCTGTAACTGATGCTAAAAATCCCGCCGATTGATACCTTTCGCCGCGAGGGTTTCAAGAGATTGGTTACTACGGCGGCGATTTTGAAACAACAAATTAAATAAAATCAGAAGCTTATATTTTAATATGTAACGATTCATTTATTCCTTCTATTTTAAATAAGCCTCTGAAAAACGGTCTAAATTCAGGCGTTTACATGTATCGCCGGCCTTAAGATATAATAGGCTTGTTTTTTTGCTCCCCCTAACTATAACAGAACAATGCTATCCACTGCAGACGCATTGGGAACAACAACTTTTCCTTTCCATAACAGGTGTTGTGTTGTTTCAAATGCGCCTGCACTGGTTAGCATTGTTCTGTTATGCATAAGGAGAGCAAAAAAACGCGCCTAATATTGTATAATTTAATTTTATATATTAAATAAACGTTTTACCTATCAATCTATCAATTGATGATTTCGCTGTGATGATTCTTCGGAGTCTCTTTTTCCAAAGGAATAATTGTTTTTCATTTTGCAGACATGCATTATTGATTTTCGATCTTTTTTCTTTGCTGTACTTCAATTCCGATTTTGTAATTATGATAAAAGCAAAATTTATCTTTTGTTCAGAGGGCAACTAATTTCACTGATACAAGTCCAAAAATTCAAATCGAAAAAAATCAGCATACCCAATACATAAAGAACTCATTGTATTTGTATATGCTTATTGTATGATATTTGTATACTTTTGTTACATGTTACGCACTTCTAACATGTTTGTTGATGGTGTAATGCAACGATATCGTGGACTACTCATTACTGAGGCTTCCGGTAGTCGTCGATGATGTATTTCTTGTTCTTAACGGTAAAATGTAAAACGCAAGAAACATAGGAAAGAAATGAATCAAAACGCAAACATATAAAGCATGAGAGTGTGTAAAAAAAATTATGATTCGATTGATGTGTATGTTTCATATCAGTTGATTTCTGATCGCTTCTTGCATTGTACGTATATATAAGATACTTAATGCATCTGACATACGAGTATACACAATACTTTTGACCGCTTACTGAACTACTCACTTTATTTTCATCGCAAATAATTTGTGGGTTTTGATTTCGATCAAATAGAAATTCTCGCCGACACCGCAAAGATTCAATATCAATAAATAACGGTTCGTTCGAAGATGATTCAACAAGTCGCTGGCGAGAACACACTGGAGTTGTGCTGACTCAGAACTCATTTGTTTATTAAAACAATTATGGCTTAAGCTTGAAATTGGTAATGTTTGGCGATAAGTTGGATTGGACAAAACAGGAAGGAAACATACTTATCGAGGCGCAAACAGTAGTCTGAATATCTATAGTGAAAAATACTAGATCCGATCGTGGTTTATATGAGCTAAAATAGTGTAAACACACACATAGTTCACTGCAGAAGACCTGGGAGCAATTTTTTCGTCCAGATGTAATTGCAAAGACAGACATTTGCAAAGTAAGCACTTTTTAGTTATTATTTTTCGTTGGATGTCAGACGATTTGAAGCTCTTTTGTCGTGAAGTTCTTGCGAATGACAATTTTGCCAACACTGAAAGAAAAACTCTTGGTTGGTTCAACTATTTTTAATAGTATTGCAACGATTCGTTCAAAATCGTTAAACGAACTACGGAAAATAGTTATTTTTACTATGTTAATATAGTTAATTTAACGATATAAAAGTAGTTGGCTCTGGTTATACAAAAAATATCGCAAGGTTCATGAAATCAACTGTTTTAATTGTTTCATAACCACGAAAAATAGTTCAAATTTCAACGTTTCGAATTATCAACAGTTTTTATGGTACTTAAACTACTTTGCAATAGTTGATTTCAACAAACGTAATTCAGTGAGCAACGTCTTTGGAATTATTCTACGCAAAGTAGAATGGTTTCAACATTTGGACGCTTTTCATGCTCCGAATGAAATTTTTTTTGTTTATCAACCACGCGTCATGGTGCATAAAAGTAATCAACAATTTTCTTATAGTTGTTTTAACTATAGCGCTAGTTAATGCAAAAACAACTAAGGAAAACTGTTGATTTTTCATACTCCTCATACTCATGCTCCTATTCTATCATAGAAGTTTCATATGATACATGGCAAAATTGTGTTCGGTTTGCTGTTCGATATAATTCATATTCATGTTATGCTGTGAAGCCTTTATATTACGTTGTATGACGCTATTTTGTTCACAATACAGCGTTTTCCGCTGTGGCAAAGCAGTGGGCTGCGGCAAAACGCAGTCAAAAAATTAGAATTCACTGTTTTGTATGGTAGCGCGCACAATGGCTGCGGCCGAATTTGCCAAATTTCTAATTTTGCCGCACCGCTAGCGGTGATACCTACCATACCTTGGCATCACCACTAGGTTGAATTAAATCTGTTTGAATTAGGTTGAATGGTCTGGTGGAATAGACAAGCGATGGCTGATGTGTATTGTGATAAGCCAACCTAATCCTCGTACAACAGGATTTAGCAATACAAAAGAAAAAAAAATGAATTTGTTTGGTCCCTTGGTTGCATTGACAGCGACATTGTCGCTGCATTGTGATTCACCAAATTCAACTGCGGCATTCACGCCTACCCTGCCTATATTTCGTACTATGTATATGGTTGGAATACCATTGTTTGTGGTTGCTTACTTTTTTTGCACCACGTACGTTGTTTATCAACCACGCGTTATGGTGTATAAAAGTAATCAACTATTTTTTTATGGTTGTTTTAACTATAGCCCGTAGTTGACGCAAAAGCAACTAAGGAAAATTGTTGATTTTATCAAGATTTTTCTTTCAGTGAAGGAAGCAGAGGCAACCTCGAATTCAACGGTAGTTGGTTGACTGGACTTTTGGTCGAACGGGTTATTAGAAGGCTTGTGTGGAGGAAAGTGTCAAATTCGAAGAAGAATTACTGTTACCAGTCCTTGGAAAATAGAATAAACTATGGTGTCAATCTCAATGGTTATATACCAAGGAGACCAACTGACGTCGGCATTTTGAGAAATCTGGTTTTATTTATTTTGCTAAAGGTACAATACAATTGAGTTCTTTAGTTGCAAAATGAGACTCAAGCGATTTTTTACGAAACTGAGTTAAACACCATTTCTTATAGGAAATCTTCTCAGGAATCGATTTGTGCACTTTATTTTATCCCAAACCAAGTCTAAATGCCTTAAAAAGTGATTTGAAAAACAGCCTTATTTCCAAAACGCGACCTGAACAGAGACTTTTTCTTTCAAAATGGTGTCTAATATTTTGAACGGATTGGTTCCAAAAAGCGACTCAAACCTTAGCAATGTCGAAAACGGTTCTTGTTATTTTTTCCAAAAACCGACCTAATGTTCTAACTTTAAGAAAAGGCTAAACTTCTGTTCGTCACATATTTTTAAATGGTTATTTTTATTATTAATCTTGTTTTAAATTAAACGGGCTTTTTCTAGAATGATAAGAAATATTTCAAAGTTGGCCATACTGATTGCGACTTCACATGTTTGTTCTTTGAAATCGTGCGACGACACATTAAATGTGTGCGTTGACTGAACTTTTGTCATTTTGCTTCTTTTTTTTAGAAAATATAGATTCGGAGGATGAAACTGATGAATCCAACAAGTGTTTTTATCGTCGTATAGATTATAATAATCTTACAGAGAACGATTTTGGAATGCGGAAGTAATTATTGACGAAAAAAAAAATGTTTAACACAATATTTTTGCTGCTCATTTTTCCATGTTTTTAAACTTATTTTTGTATAATTGTTTTTTTTAAGTTATGTTCTAAGGTAGGCACCTACTTTCTGTAAAACAAAAATTACAGGCAAAAATAAAAAATTAAAAAAAATATAATTGTTTTTGTTTTGTTCCAAAACCCGACTCCAACATGAAGTTTCGTTCCAAAACCACACCTGAAGGCGATTTTGTTCCAAAACGCGACCTGATGAACTGTAAATGCGAATTAATTAATATTTAACATAATCCATAGTTTATGAAAATTTGTAATATTGTGTAGTTTTTTATTTTCAATTTATTAAAAAAAAAATGGGTTTGATATATAAACCAGGAAAGAAAATATAGTTTTTTGCTGATTCTGAAAAGTTTTCAAAAACCTTTCAGTCTCATTTTGCAACTAAAGAACTCAATTACAACGCCAGCAAATGAAAAATGAAACACAATAATAAATTTGAGAAAAAACTTTCCAAAGTGAAATATGGTTTGACTCCTTCGTGAGTTTGATCATAGCAAATCTCGCAAGCCTAAATGTGCTGTTTTTCGTTTGATAGAATGTAACTTGATACAGGCCCGTACACTAACAAGATAAGTTTTCGAAGTAATTGGTGCTCGAATGATGGCTGTATTATTTGACAAGACACAATTAAATTTATTTTGTTTTTGCCCATCAATAATAATGGATCAGCATCATCTTCCTAGACAGAAAAGTTAATAATTTTTGTGAACGGGAACAATTCCTTTAATTTGTGTATGTTACATCTTTGCGATGGAAGATTTAAATCTTTCACGGTACGTACATCTGTCAAGTCAAAAAAATTGCCTTCATTCTCTGCACCGATTCAGACTTTGGGGACCCGATCTCCGAGAGCCCTAACAGACCGCAGAGTATATGAGGTTTGACTCAATACCAAAAATACCATCTAGAAGCCTACGAAGTTACGAGTTGGGACCCGCCTAAGCATCACTTCAACTTGGTCGTGGTGACTCACCTACGTGCCCATGAACTTCAAACACTATCACAGCTTATGGGTCGATAAAGCAACCCTCCTCGCGTCTTATCGATCGACCCCTGTGTCGCAGTTGAGGTGACAGGCCTCTTTCTCACTCCGTCCTTGGAGTCGCATCAAGGCTAGCAAAAAAGCAGCGATACGATAACTCTGCTCAAGGACACGAAGGATGTCTCTAGCCACCTCGCAGAGTTGAATACGTTTTGGACGTCCAGCATTACTAGCAGGTCAACCCGTCTAGTGCGATCCTGGCCGAACAACTTCTGAGATGGCATCGATTGTTGAATGCCTTTGTCGGAAGTTATGCTGCCTGTCAGAAAGATCGCCAGTCGATATAACTGCTGACAATAGCCGTGGCTTAAGTAGCCATTCGAGATTACCCAAACTTAAGCCCAGATCAGTTTCCCTTTAGCATACTTTTTTTTTTACAAGAAACCTAATTGATACGAAATACGAGGGTGAGTCATTAAGTTCGCGGAATGAGTAGGTAGGTCATTAATGAGGATAGTTTAATGAGACGTAATGAGTTCAGAGACTCATTATACGTATAAATAGCCAATTTTAAGTCAATCGAGCAATTGGACTATTGATCGAGCAATTGAATAACTCAGCCTGCAAGAAACTGTAAAATATGGAGAAAATCGAGTACCGCGCCGTTATAAAGTTCCTCACCAAACAAGGAAAGTCGGACCGTTTACGGATAGTCTTGCCCAGGCAAAACCATGATTTACAAGTGGCACAATCTTTTTAAACAAGGAAGGCACTCACTTGAAGACGACCCACAGCCAAGACGGCTAATTGAGGTGACCACTCTGGAAATTGTTCAAGTCAAAAAACTGACATTGGAAGATGCTAGACTAAAGAAGAAACATTTCGCAGAAATAGTTGGAGTATCAGATACAATCACTTTAAATATACTTCACGAAAATTTTGACATGACTAAGGAGAGCGCAAAGTGGGTGGCAAGAATGTTCACACCTCCCAAAAACAACATCGCGCAGAATGCTTTCTCGCGTTTTTAAACCTCTGTAGTGAAGTCAAATCGTCACTGGAGACGATACTTTTATTCATCATTATGAGCCTGAGTCCAAACAAGATTATATGCAGGCACACCACCACCCAAGAAGTTCAAGGTATCACTGTCTGCTGGACATGTCATGGTGACAATTTTTTGAAGCTATTCTATGTCAAGAACAAAGACGTCTCAATAATCGGAGAATACAATGCTTCAATTCTAGAGCAGTTGAAAGAAACCATAGAAGAAAAAAGAAAAGGACAATTAGCCAAAAGTGTCTTTTTCGGCGCGACAACGCACTATACGTTAAGTTGTCTTCACCCAAGACCATAACGCCAGTAATGCCTATCAATCAAGGTAATTTTTCGCCGATTTTAACTCGTGGTCAACGCGAACAGCAGCAATTGCTTCAACAACAGCAAAAGCAGGGCAATCAAAGCCTTCAAAATCAACCTCAAAGCCATAGTGCCCAGCCATTACTGGAGCATCAGCTGCCGCCTCTTCAACAAGGACAACAACTGCCTCAGCAGCTTATTCCACAGCAGCTGCAATGTCATTCTCCAATGGCGTCCTCAGTGTCGTCTCCTGGTCTCGCATTACAGCCTATTTGTGCCAATGATGACGATTCTAATAGTCTCATTAGAGTGGTATCTCTTCCTCTTCAAATCTCCCTTTCTCGTGTTGCGGCTGATACATCTGTGGAGGACTTGAAGATGTATATGTGGAAGAGATGTCAACGTTTCTTGCAAGAAGCTTACAAAGATTCGGACAGCAGCCGTATTGTGGGCTCTTTTTTGCTGACGCTTCAGATTGAGCTTAGCGCGATTGGGCACCGTGATTGGCCTTCGGGTGGTTTGGTTAAGGAATTTGAACACCGACAGCGAGAAAATTTTCGCAAAACTCCGGCCCGGGTCCCGTCAGTTTATCAGTTCCTGACTGCCTAAAAATCAACGTTTTAACCTCTATTACCAGAATGTTCGTGGACTGAGAACCAAATTGGTACAAATCAGGCTAGCCTCTATAATTGCTTTCGATGATTTTGTCTGTTTGATAGAAACTTGGCTTTCTACGGATCATTTTAGTGATGAGTTCTCTTCCCTGCATAATGTTTTCAGACATAATCGCAATCGTGATTTATCGAATAAAGCAGACGTTGATGGAGTCTTAATTGCCATTCGTAAATCTCTGTCTAGTCCACTTTGTGCTAGCTTCGTGGTGTCTCATCCTGTTGAGTGCGTTGCTGTCCGGTTTTCTCTATCACACAACGTTTGTTTTGAATATGTGCTTGTATCTGTATATGTGCCTTGTACAGCATCCCTCTCCATGTATGAATGTATTTATAGTGAGCTGTCTGATTTTATTATGTTTTACTATCCATATTCTCCTATTGTTGTTTGTGACTTCAACTTGGCTTCTATTCAATGGGACATCTCGTATTTAACAATTTTGTCTACGAATGCACTTTCAATTTCCCTCTCATCATTTCTTTCGTTTTGTTCCTTATCCCAGTTTAATTACATTCCTAATAATAATAATAGTTTGTTAGACCTTGTTTTTTTCTAATTTTTCTTCTTCTAATCTATCTATTTCCGCATCAACCTTTCCTTACGTTGATCCTGACCTTTTAATTTGAGTTTGTCTGTTGGTGTTTTTCCCTCTACTTGGAAAGCTGCCAATGCTTTTCCGGTTTTAAGATCGGGGGACATTGGCAATGTGGCAAACTACCGTCCTATATCCCTCCTGTCTTGCTTGCTTAAGTTGTTTGAGCGAATTGTTCATGAAAGAATTCATGGTGCTTTTAGTCACATATTTTCTATGGAACAACATGGTTTCATCAAGGGACGTTCAACGACTACGAATTTAGTGGAATTCACTAACTTCGTCGCGTGCACTTTGGGCAATGGTCTTCAAGCTGACGTGATTTACACTGACTTCGCGAAAGCATTTGACAGGGTAAACCACTCAGTGCTGTTAGTTAAGATCTGTCATTTTGATGTTTCCAGTTCCCTTACATCCTGGCTTTCTTCCTACACCCACGATCGTGTCTGCCGTGTTGTTTTTAATGGTTGTTCTTCCTCCCTTTCTTTTTTACTTCTGGTGTTCCCCAAGGTTCCATCCTTGGTCCCCTCCTTTTCACGTTGTTTATCAATGACCTTCCTTGTAACTTTCAGTCTGACTCTCTGTTGTATGCTGATGACCTTAAAATTTTCCGTCCTGTCGCTTCCCAAAATGATTGATGTAAGTTCCAGTCGGATAGTTTCGTTTTAAGTGATTGGTACTCTGCGAACTCCCTTGCTCTTAATGTTTCCAAGTGTTTCGTGATGTCTTTTTCCAATAAGCCTAATCCCATTTCCTTTGATATGAATATTTTTTGAGTGATAGTCTTTTGAAGCATGTAGATCAATATAAAGACCTTGGCATCATCTTTGATCCGAAGTTAAAATTTGATTTGCATGTTTCTTTTGTTGTTGATAAGTCTTCAAAAGTAGCTGGTTTCGTTCTGTGCTACTCTCGCTTGGCAACCAATATCAAAACATGTGTTAGTCTTTTTATTTCTCTTGTTCGTAGCATTGTTGAATATTGCTCCCAAGAGTGGTCACCTCGTTTCGTGTAGCTGTCTAATGCTGTTGAATCCGTTCAGCGTAAGTTTACTCGCTGCCTTTTGTACAAGTTTAATGTTGCTTATCGTCCATATGTTGACCTCTGCTTTTCTCATAGCTATATCTCCATTTGCTTAGTACCCGCAGAATATTCCTTGATGAATGTCTTCTTTATAAGCTTTATCATGGCTTACTCTCTTCCAACATTCGCGTGTGTCATTTGTTACGTGTGTCTGATCGCCCGGTTAGAACTCAATCGTTTTCCTCACTCCCTTTGTTCGTACTCCTGTGTAGTTTAACTCCCCAATACCTAGGATACGTAGAAGCTATGATGAGCATCAGTTTGATTCTTTGTCCATGTTTTTTCAATCTTTTAAAAAACATGTTATTATGTTAACGTAGCCTCTTAGTTATTTTTATTGCGTTTTTTTTCTCTTTACTTTTTCTTCTATTTTTATTATTTTTATTCCTTTGTTTTGCTTTACATTAATGATTTTTGTTTTTTTTTTGTATCTCATTTTATAGTTGGATTTTCTTTTAAATGAGATTTGAATAAATAAATAAATAAATATAGTCGTTTTGCCTTGGTTGCCCTGTATAAGATGGAGTTCGATATTTTAGATCACCCATCCTACAGCCCTGACCTGGCTCCTGGTAATTATTTTCTTTTCCCAAAATTTAAGAGGGAATTTCATTGGAAGACGTTTTCAAACGATGGAGAAATGAAAGACGTAGTTTCGGCCTACCTTTCCGACAAAGACGAAAGTTTTTTTTTTTAAATTGAAAGAGCCGAAAAATGTATTAGAGTAGCAGGTGAATATATTGAAAAATAAAGATACATTCGCATTTTTATTTGCACTTCTTACCTTTCTTATTCCGCGAAATTAATGACCCACCCCTTTTATTAATATATTATCTAATACGGCATTAGTGAATGTATCGTATTGGCTACTGTTTGTTTAGACTGTATGTACTCCTTGAGTATGGATTCGATGAGGTGTTCACTAATATGTGGAATCAGGCTACATCTTAGTGCATTACCACGTGATATTCGTTACAGTTGCGCATATCTGCTCAATGTTATATGTAATGAAATCTGTATGAGCGCGTATGCAAATTCGGCACGTTTTATCAAAATCTGTACGTACGTGTGTTTAAATGAATGAATTCATAGATAGTAATATGTTTTGTGGTTTTTGTGTACGTAGATACTTCTGAATGAAGAATTTATGTTTAATTATTGTTTGACGAACATTAGTAATTGAAGGTAGATAGAGGTGAAAGTAAATGAACATTTCCATAACGATATGTAATTATTTGGAATTTAAAATGATTTCTGAAGAAAATTGGTCGTATTAGTCAAGAATATTGGTCAAAGAGTATATTTTTTATTGTTCAACATGTTAGGTACACGCGTTGGAAGAAGATAACTGATAAATATGATCAACATTTTGAAGAATTCTTGGGAACATGTTTTCAACGGGGTATCACCATTTAAAATCATTCATTGATTCGGTGATAGCACCACTTTAATTTTTTAATTTTTGAACTGACTTCTGCATTTATTAGGCTGCCAAATATTTGCCATAAATTGTATAGTATTTTGAAATATTTTCGAAACTAATATTTACATATTCGAATATTGCAAGTTAATATATTTATAATACCTTATGTGTCCTGATATTAGCAATAACTGACCGAATACGAATATAATAGTCTCATTTCTAACTAAGAGTATCTCTTACATTCGAGAATATTTCCATTATCTGTAACAGTATCTTAGTTAAAAACGATAAAACATGAAAGGAGCAGCACTCACGTGCGTTATATTTTGAAATTCTCTTCTGACTTTGGCATCTCATCTCAATAACATAAAACAATTAAAAATTTCCACCACAATTATTCGCAAGTGATCAAGTGGAGTGACATTTATCGCCGAAAGTTAATTGTCCTCTTGCCACAATGCCACTAACCTTGATCGTGTAACGATAATATTCCGAACGAAGTAGTTGAAAATTTAAATTTCTAACATATGTATTTGACATTTGTTTGTTCATGCGCGATTCCTTTTTTTTTATTTTCCTTTTTTTTATCATTCCGATACACACGGCGCACAGTCGAATCTATAGTAAATCGCAGTGAAAGATAGAACGATGAGACGTTAACTATTCCAATTTGTCAATTAGATTCACTTCATGTTCGGCATACAGCATTAGTTAATGGACACAGCAGATATATACATATATCGGCAATCTCGATCTGTTCTAAACGCAAAAATTCTTAATTTCAATTTCTTCAGAAACTCACAGATATGTTCGAATACGTTGAAAGACGTTTATGATAAATAATTCATTGGCTTCAGGAATTTTAAACTGGACGATATTAGAGCGTTAGGATTTTATGATGACTCAAAAATAAGTTTAGATTTAAAATTTAAATCATCGAGTAAGGATAAGATGTAACAGCAACGATTTTAACACAGAATGATTTTCCTAGTAGCATTGTTAGACATTTCTGTAAGGCTAAGTTTGTGCGAAGGCATTATTTACATAGTCCTTCCTGTCGAAATTCAGCATGTGTTCATGTTTTAAATGTTGTAAGCTACCTTAGTGCTTCTCAGTGTATGTAGTAAAAGCTAATAATGTGCTTTGACGGTACCGTATCATATTCTGCATGATAAATTAGGTTGACCAAATTTGCATTTACCTAGTTTGTTACAGAATTCTTCAATGGCTGAAATGTGCAACATTGCCGTTAATAAAACTATTGTTGATGCGTTGAATTAGTTGATTGATTCTCAGTGGAGGTAAGGTCTGAAGATGTTCTTGAAGATCATGACATGTTCTTCGCTGGTTTCACTGCTAGCTGGTGTTGTTTTTCGTTCCGTTTGTACATTCCAACGGTTGTGCGTGCTTTAGGTATCGAGAACCATTCAATTACGAATGGATAGACGATCTTCTGCTCAAGTTGTTCAAGTTTCGATTCCCAGAAGAGGTGTTAAGACCCGCAGCATGCTTCTTTACCAATAGGCAATACTTTGTCAGCATTAATGAAGCAGAATCATTGAAAGAATCTGTGACATTAGAAGTTCCACATGGCTCAGTCATGACCAGTTCTGTATAATATTCACCGCTGAGTTTCCCTTCCCAGCGGGTCCATCGCAAGTCCTGTTTCTTAAATATACCGATTCGAGTCAAGCAAAAGCTAGCTCAAAGCAGCAAAGAGCCTGGAAACCTGGCAGAAATAGGTTGTTACTTTAACGAACGGTATATAAAACCAAATAGCAGTAAGACACAGTTGGGACTTTTTAGATTACTCTTCGGGACTTCACGTTCGGGACTTCTTAGATTACTCTTCGCTCATCGCTTAGATACCTCGAAATTGATTTATATAGCTTTATCAAGATTAATCCATAGATGCGACGTCAAATAAATTTCCACGCATTATGCATCTTTTCTCCAAAATGATGAGATGACCACCAAAGCTAAATCCATTATCAGACCAACTTTGGACCCATCACTTATGCATTCCCATCCTGGATCACCCATTCCAAGACTGTCATAGCAGACGCGGAGGTTTTCGAAAGAGAATCCTACGCCTCTGTACTGGCAGGTTTTGCAACCCGGTAATTAAGGGGACGGACATGTCAAACGACAAGAGTCGAGTGAATCAACGCGCCGAAACCATTCACGTACTCTCATTTCAATTGGAACCGGCTACTCTGGAGCAGCGACCAAAGAACCGGTTTTTTTGCTCAACGCTCTTGTCACTCCAACCTGGCCGTACCCTAAGAAGCGGCCGCATGGCCGTACCCTAAGAAGCGGCCGCAGAACTTTCTCTTGTATCAGAAGTCGACACGTTTTTTTGCATAGACAAACGAACATGTGTTAAAAAAAATGATGAAAGACTTAGAAGTAATGAAGGACTTAAAAGTAATGATTACCCAATGTAACGAAAAATAATCACTACTTATTTCATTACCGGTGGCACATCGTTATATATAGAATGGCAAACGACGCAGACGAAAGGAATTTTATTATCTGCGATACTCTGTTCCTCAATGCAAGAGGGAAATCGGACGGCTCCATTCTGATGGCTATAAGCAGTGGTTGGGAGATGGAGTTGCTGAGGATGGAAGTGAAACTGAGTAGGTAGTTTTCCAAACTGAGTCTGGAATCCTAACTTACCCATACTGACTGGAATGTAGGACCCTGACTGCAGTGGAAGCTCACAGGTTACCATAAAGGAACATTCCACTGCCAGTGATTTGTCGAGCCTGCTGATAACATATCTTGTGGTTACAGGCTCCGAAAAGGCAAGTACAACATAAACTGGAATTCCGGCTGCGTCCGTGCCATGGGAAAAGGTGATTTTTAGTAAGGTGTAACTGGGCATCGATGTGAACCACTGGAGCATCAGGTACACGAACCTCAAGAGAACACCTGACCACTGATGAAAGATAGTTTCAACCTGATGATCGTACTTGACCAGAAAAGTGTTTTGGTGCTCCAGAACAGATACTGGATGATGCGGAGCTACTTATTATATGCGGTTAAACAAGCCAAGAAGGCTTGGCTTGTTTAACCGCATTGTGATTTTATCTAATCGTTCTGACTATTTATGGATATGTCTACAAAACAAAATGTAAGATTCAATGGTAATTTTCTCCTATATATTTTCTTTCACTGAGGTCACGCGATCCCTGCAAAGGAGCCAACAGATATTATTTTCGGACATTTCTATGCCTGAACTTGCATCACTCCAACTTTCTTTTGAATGGAAAATTGACAAAACTGCCAGCTTGCTCTTGTATTGCACTTGCACAGAAGCCGTGGGTTCAAAGCAGCAGTACCTCAATCAAGAGAAATATCTCAATCCAGGAAACAATGATTAGATAAAGTTCGATCGATTTCTTGCAGACAGAACTTGTCCTAGTGGTAGGATAAAGACGCCAAATCAATAGAAAACTCTCGGTTGAGCACTCTGAATAGAGGCAGAATAGGTAGCTATACAGAGGCTTGTCCGATTAGTAATAGTGGATGCAGCACGAGGGTACGCTGGTGAAACCGAGAACTGCACAAGCTCGGGAAAAATACCAGGCAACTCTTCAATCGAGCTGGTAGGAGCAACATTGAGGGTGAATAGATCGCTTACGGAAACTCGCAGAGAATTTATAAAAATGTTGTGACGACCTCCAAGAGGGAATCATTCAGGACGGTTTGCGAGGGACTGGAAGGTGTACGAGAGACGTCGAGGCTGTGCAAGGTTCTGAGGAAGGCCAAATTACCTAAGCTGGATTCTAAAACGTCCGGATGGTGATTTTACAAAGTCTAAAAAGAAGTCTCTATAGACTTTCCTTGGGACTCACTTCCTCTTACTCTTCTGAACACCAGGAAATTGCTGGTACACAGATAGATCTGAGATCACCAGCGATCAGGTCAGGGATGCAATCATGCCCTTTGAAATTTAACCAAAGAGTCCAACAAAAAGTCATGGAAGCAAATTTTATCCACTGAAAATCAACCGGATGATGTCGTTCCCCTGGCAGTCCTACAGCAGCGCTGGAAGCAAGCAGATGATACCATAACCCAAGATGTATCGGCCTTATTGAACTTCATTTCTTCAACTGTATGCTTTGAGCATTTACAGCAAAGCATAACTTGCTAATAATTTTCATTTTTCAAATAGAATCTAATAACGGAAGTTGATATCCAAGAGTGGAATCTTGAAATGATAAATATAGTATCGCTGACGAAAATGAGATAAATGAAGATGGAAATGAAGGCGTAATTGTCTCTGGAGACACAACTTACTAATGTGGGCAAAAAATAGTAAGACTTTGTTCATAATTTTAAAATTCTTTATTTATTCTGCCAAATCTATTTCGGCCCCCTCAAAGTAATCTCCACGAAAAATCAATGAGGTATGCGACGGTGCATTGTCGTGGTGCCAAAACCAAGAGTTGTCGGCCCATAATTCCGGCCTCTTTTTACGAATTGCTTCGTGCAAACGACGCATAACACTCAAATAGTATTCCTTGTTGACAGTTTGGCCGGTCGGAAGGAATTCGGAGTGCACCACACCTCGATGATCGAAGAAAACTGTCAACAGGACCTTGATATTTGACTTGCTTTGACGTGGTTTTTTCGGCTTCGGCTCACCTTTGGCACGATATTCGGCCGATTGATCGTCTGTTTCCGGGTCGTAAGCGTAGATCCAAGACTCGTCGCCAGTTATAATACGTTTCATGACATCCTGGTAGTCGGAAAGCATGGTTTAAGAGACGTCAACGCGACGCTGTTTTTCAAGAAAATTGAGTGATATTGGAACCAATCGTGCTTTCACTTTTCTTAGGCCCAAATGATCTTTTAAAATGATTTTCACTGATCCTTCCGATATTCCAACGATATCAGTAAGGTCTCTGACAGTTAATCGTCGATTCTCGAGCACCAATTCCTTGATTTTATTGACGTGTTGATCATCAGTTGATGTTGATGGCCGTCCTGGACGTGGTTCGTCGCCAACGCGTTCTCGACCCTCTTTGAATAATTTGAACCAATCAAAAGCACTTGCTCGCGACATACAATTATCACCGAAGGCCTTTTGCAACATTCTGAACGTTTCGGCACCATAAATTTCATTCCGCACACAAAATTTAATGGAACTTCTTTGTTGAATAATTTCACTCATTGTAAAAATCGCCGAATGCACTTTTTGTACTTCAGAAAGACAAGCGTATACTAAACACTAATAGGTATGTTCCCGTACTACGATTAATTGCGATTAATCGCGATTAATTGCAATGAAGCCGTTCCAGTACTCCGTTTTACTGAAAACTGAAAATTTCCCCCTCTTTCATTAAATACGATGAAATTTCAGCAGGGTTTGAGCTACTGAAAAATGTCAAACGATGTGGCGCGAGTAAATATTTTCAAATGTGCCCGGCAAGCAACATATTTTTTGCGTAATTTTGCTATGAAGGTCGAATATTTTTGTGGCGATAATTTATCACCGCTTAGGATGACTTTATAATCACTATTGGTCTTCCAAAAACCGAAAACTGACACTTTTGGTTGTCAATTTTCAGGAAATGCAATGAGAGCATTCCCGTACTTTTCATGAAGTCCCCCACCACATGATTCAGTAAAATTCAGGAAAATTCAGTGACTGAAAGTACGGGAACAGACCTAATGATTACTTTGTTGTGATATTTGGCACAGATGGCACTAACAGTCATACCAACGTAGAAAAAAAAAATTTCGACGAATGGATTTCCGCTCGAAATTTAAATTAAAAAGTCTTACTATTTTTTGCCCACAGTAGTATGTGCCCATTAAAGCAAGCAAAGTTGTCACTGTAATTTCAAAAGTACAGCAATGGTGCATATTAATTAACATAAGTGAGTGTCTACTGTATATAAATATAATCATATAAATAAATAAATATGTATAAAAAAATGTATTACCTATATATCCAAATTTTATTTAACTATCAACAATATTTGTTTGACTTTGATTTTTCGTCAATTTTCTGTTGGTAGATAAATATTTCAGTCTAATTTGGCACCTTGGCAGCAGAAGATTTTCCACTTACGCATGGTGGAATAGCGAAAACTATCTCTTAGTTTCATGTTAGTTGAAAACATAGAAATGCCAAAATAAATCGCAATTCATGATTTCTATCGACTCGAACTGATAATATTAACGATATAGTTTTTAATAAGCATCTCTTCATTGCGTGGACTTTACTTATTTATGTTATTTCAAACATTTTGCCACACCAAAAGCTTGGCATAAATTCGTATCATTCGTAGCTCTTTATCGTAGTTACTATAGCAGCCTACGGGTATAAGCGGTGCACACGAGAATAAGTGAAAATATATTGTCCAACTAACCGTGAAATCACTTGAAGGGCAATTCCCACTTTGAATTTGCACTCGAAATACGAACTAATATTATCAGATGCTTGACGTAATAGCGCGAAGAGACCATTTCGAAACGTTTAAAGTTGGCAATGGCATCCTATCACCTCAGATTCGTTGTCTGCACGAAGCACAGCCGCCAAAGCTAAAATTCTTTTTCGCAGACGGCCACAAAAACATGTCCAAATTTAGGAATTATTCATTCGGCAACATTCACCTAGATTGCTGGTGGTGTTTTCTAGGCTCAACTTAGTCGCTAGTGGTTACGTAACATCGCGGCTCGAAATGAAACGCCGAGACGTCGACTTCATCAATCCAACAGCGAACACTGCAAGTCGGCTACAAATTTATTACTGTTGCTTGCTGTGTAGATGCGCGATTGGCATGATGGCAGTGTCTCGGCGTAATATCATTATCGTCATTAGGTAGATATACTATGGCGATTCGTGCTTGTGTAGGAAGCATGCTTCTAATTTCTACAATTTTAGCAATGGGGAGCCTTTGAGTGCTGGATGCTCTCTATTTTTTCAATACACTCATATTTCTATACAGCCACCACGTTCATCCGACATTGTTCGTTACAGAAGTTAGATCAACTGATTTCCTCGTAGCACATTCGAATCTTTTGTCAGTCGAGTGGCGACTAGTGTCTGACATTGAATTTTGAAGAAATGAGACCTTTGAAACAGCATACCACAGAAATATCAGAAATGTACTTACCTACTAATTCGTCATCAACATTTCATTACCGATTGGCATTCTATTCATACGTTGATACGAAGTAATTAGATTATTTGGTGGTAAACTGAAATTTTTAGCTCGCTAATCAAAACTTTATTCAACTTTTTTACATCACCAATACTAAGTGCCAAATCTCAATCAAACTACGTATACACAGCGTAGGGCATGTATGGTACTTTGAGCTCATATGATTGGTTGTTGTTACTAAGAGCGTTGATGTAAATTATTCACCGGCAAAGTTTTTGATCGATCGTTAAAACCTAACATTCTTCGTTATGGTATGATATACCAATACCAAGACGAACAGCATATGTGTATGTACAAAGAACCACTAGGTACAAGGAAAATTCCGAAAAAACGATAGTTTGTATCAAAACATTTTTGCTTCACCTTTTAACGTACATTTTACTAAAACCTTCTTGGAGGTACAAGTATTCATATAATATTTTCCAAATGCAGCAAAATGCATCAAAACATGCATCGATTACATGCATTTCACGCCATCCTGGCAATCGACGTCTCAGATCGCAGAAATTTCGTGAATTGTTGAAAACAGTTTTTCACAAGCTCGATCAGCAGAAACTCGATGCGCGACTTTAGCTTGATTTATTCGATCTTGATGTTAGCTGATACTTTTGTTTTGCTGCACTTGCATTAGTCCATCTTTCATGAAGACTCTTATTATTAAGTCATTGCTATCGAGTTTCAAGCAACTATGAATGATATGCATTTTGGTGTCACTGCCATCGTATCTTATCTACACGCTCAAGGGGGCGACGAGCGAGTGCATGATGAAGTTCTGCCTGTATTAGTTTCACCATTAACGAAATTTAACTCGACCTTGTTTAGATGCGTTCAACCCTTCTTTTGGGATATACAGATTGTGGGAAGCACAAACAAGTTGATTACCGAACAGTTCTACTGAAACGCACACTGGCAATAAAATAGTTTGCCGACAAACGAAATTGACCAATTTCTTGAGATTAGAAAAGATTCAATTACGTCGAATGTTAAGCTTCTAACAGATTGCATTTGCATTTTATTGACGTGTGGAAGATTCATTTGGTATAAAGACTAAGTAAGTAGTTGTTTATTTCCTACAAGTATTAAAAACGAATTTTCGCATATCAGTGAATTGGAGTTTGGCTAAAGTCAAATCTATATTCTGTAAATAAAATCTGCCCCATTACACGTCACTGCGAATCATGGTTGATCGTCTATAGCTGGATTCGAACCAAGCACCAACAAACGCTGGCAGTTGATGTTCTACTTAACCGACTACACCAGCTATTTTGCAAATCATAGAGGTAAATACATAGAGGTAAATCATAGAGGTAAATCACAAACTTCTGAACAATTTCAAGATGTTTTATTTTCCCTCATTTTATAGCCATGGAAATTTTAATTTACAAAGTTTTAAATAGTGTATCACTCAAATGTGCTCCTTTCCCCCGTATACACACTCAAAAAAATTTGGATGAATTTTACCCTTACAATAGTAGGATACTGGTTTTCTACTATTATAGATGTAAATTTACAAAAGTGCGTGCAAAGAATATTTTACGTCTTAAATGTGTAATTTTTTTACGAGCAAATTGTGTAATTTTACCCTAAAAAGACGTAAATTTTGGACGAACACGCATGAAATTTATGTAGCAAAGGCTACTTTTTACGAGTCTTTTAGGATAATATTTACTACACCATTTATTCGTGAATATCCTTAAAATTGTTTACAAAAACTATAATAAAGATTGTTTTTTTCAAACAAATGACATCAAAAACTATTTCGAACAATTTTAGGAAGTATACAGTACTTAAGCAAGAATTTCAGCAAGCCTCTAGCTAAGTTTCAATTTCAATAAAATTGCAATTGGAAAAATTTTATGATCCAAAAGCCACACACTTAAGATAGGAAAGTGCTATAAGATTAGTGATGGGTCGCTCATGAGCGAGTCAATCAAAAAGAGCGACTATTTTGAAGGAGCTGTGTGACTCAACTCTTCAACTCTGTGCGAGTCAGCGCGTCGACTCTTTTGAAAGAGCTATGTGAGCCATCATTTAGAATAGCTCCGCACACTTCATACCTTCACTTTAGTGGCAATAGCGATATTGCGGAGCCACTCAACCAACCACCCGACCAAATAGAGCTTATGCATATACACACGGCAATACTTCATTAGACTACCGTGTGTAGTTTGAAGCGAAATCTAGGCTATTCTAACGTCGGAATACGAACATATGTATACGACTATCGTATTGCACAGTGAAAAGAGTCGACTCCGTTGTATGAACACTGTGCGAATGAGGAATAAAAGAGTCGACTCCGCTGAATGAACACTGTGCGAATGAGGAATAAAAGAGTCGACTCCGTTGAATGAAAAATGAATGAAAGCACTGAGCCAGTGCGAATAGAATGTGAATGAAGAACTGTGCGAATGATGGATACTGATCGTGTGCGGTTATTGATGGCGACATTTTGTGAACACACAGTATGCGTTTACGTGCGTATATTTTGCTCTGGTTCACGAGTATTTTAGTAGCCAAATGTTGGCTATTAGGCGGTGCATTTCATAGGTAGATTTTAGAGATGAAGCGTATACACTAGAACAGGTGTATGGAACAGGTTCGTATCGAATATTTTCGTTCTTCAAAAAGTTTTTAGGGCAAAAGTAGTTGAAATCGGACAAAATCGGCCAATTTGGGGTTAAGGTGGTTTGGGACATAACGGGCCCAGACCTATTGCTACGATACAAAAATTTCGGTTTTGTAGGGGAGTAAGGGGTTTTTTGGCCATAGTTTGGCAATTGGAAGTGGTCGGGGAGTACAATAGTGATATTTCAAGGGCAAAAAAAATTTTTGATAGGGGAAATTGGGCAAAAACGTTCATTTTTCCAAAATATTTTTTTTTGACTAGCATGAATTTGGGGACCTTTTTGAGTTGTTGCGGGCGAAATTTCCATACAAGTCTGGGAAAAAGCGGACTAGTTTCGAAGATACGGCAAAATGAAATCTGACGGAAAACCGTCCGAAAAAATTTTGGTAGCAAAATAACGGCAAAATTACAACAAAAACAGAGGCAAATGGAATACGTAGAGCTTAAATTAAAGTTTGATGCTATTACCAGGTGGAACTCTACGTAATCTATGCTTGTGCGCATTCAAGACGTAAAAGAGCCACTATTAGCCACCTTAGGTGTCCTGAACTAAAATCTACCAACTCCTTCTTCTGATGAATGGAATATTATGAAAACAGCCCCTGATATATTGAGCATCTTCAATGAGGCTACTCTAGAAATAAGCAGTGAGAAAACAGTATTGATTTCTAAAATATATATTATTATATCAACGATTATAAGCTACATTTCAAAACTCTGTCTGAACGAAAATAAAACTGCTGATGTACGCAGCTTTTTAAATGTGATCCAAAGAGAACTTTCAAACAGATTTAAATTATATAAAGAAAATATGTTTTGCCTAGAGAGCGTTCTTTTAGATCCACGATTTAAAAGATTAGCATTTCAAAATGAATCCACGTACAAACTTGCTTGTATACATCTAGTTTCGGTACCCACAGCACAAGGAACGCAAAATTCGCTATGGCGAAAATTTGATGACAAGTCAACAGTGTAAGAACCCAGCAAAGCTATGTAGCTGCAGGCATTAACGAAATGGATAAGTATTTACAACATGTAAATATACCCAGAACTGCTGACCCTCTCAATTGGTGGAAGGAAAAGAAAGATTTACATCCCAGAATCTGGAGATAGTGAACCAACGATTGAGTAGAGTGGCCACTTATATGGAAAGATTTTCAGATATGATTTTATGGTTTATTTTTAAATTTATATTATATGCTATATTATATTTTTAAAGTAATGTTATGTTATATTAGATTTAAGCTTATTATTATTAATAAAACAAAAAAAAATATAAATATACTTTTGCAACCATAAAAAAGTTGCTTGAAGTGGCTCTTTTGAGTGGCTCTTAAAGAGCGACTCTTTAAAGTGAGTGAGTTTTACGGAGCTGGCTCACTTCAAAGAGCCATTTTGCCCATCACTATATAAGATACACTACTACACCAAAATTAAATATCATTATCAAAAGACTGTAAATAGATAACTTAAAATGTGGAATATAAAAACTTGTTGCAATTTCTTTAAGTTTATAATTTATTTTAATTTTATATATACACATATGTACATTCATTTATAACACTTATAGCTACACCTAATTAGCTTATAACTACACTTCTAATTAGCTTATAGCTACACTTCTACACTTATTACACGAAAAGAAAAGACTACACTTTGCACTTAACTGCTGATTCAAACGTAAGCAACGATCGCGAAATATCAGACTCGTGCAGTCACAATGTTACATCAATAATAAGTTAAATTCGAGCAAATGATACAATTTTACAGCTTTTATGTAAATGTGAGCAGTGAAGTAGTAAATTTACACTCTTTTTGTTAAGGTTTACAAAACACTATTTATTATTCAGTTGATTTGGCGTAAAAGCAAAAAACGCACATCTAATGTGTAAAAAAAAATGTGATTCGTTATTTTAAACAGAAAAATGAATATATTTCCTATTATCATAGAATTAATTTTAGACCCACTTTGTAGAGTGCACTGTAACATCATTTTTCTGAAGTTTTCGTGCACTTTTTGAAGCATTCTGACAAAAATTTCTGTGATATTGATCTTGAGGGCTTCCAGGGTCCTAGGGCGGTCATTTAGATTTGAGGTATCCCCACAGGAAAAAATCGCAATGGGCTAAATCAGGAGAGCGCGCTGAACAGTTCAAATCTCCTGTTACGGCAGTATTCTGGTCTAGAGGCACGATTTTGAGATGATTTTACGGACGCAATAAAAAAAAAACCAGAAACATTTTTGGTACATATTTTTTTACGTCTTTTATTAACATTTTAAAAGTACAAAAATGTATTAAAAAAATAAAAAAAATTAAAATTGATGTAGATACAGGCCGTCGAAGTGAAGGCTCAAAGAAAAACTTGTCTCATGGTTGACATGATTCCAACCTTCCTGGTGGTTGGTGAATTCTGTAATAAAAAGAATGTGAAATTCGTCTGAAGTAGGCGATTTGAAAAACCTTTTTTTTTTCACAAAATGGCGTACATGTAAAAAAAAGTTGGTTTTTTGCCTCATTTTTTTAACTTTGAGGATTTTTAATAAATAGTAGAAAAAAAAATTGAAAAATCTCTACGTCAGACAATAATCAATAGTGTTAAGAGAATTTGTGCAAAATTTCATGCAAATCGGTCCATTACAACTAAAGATGTCATGTCAAACATATCGAAAAAAGTAGTTTCGAGCAAAACGCGTTTAAAACTTGGAGTCTCGTTTCGGGCAGTTAGTTGGCGTGTCACAAAAATAGCTGTAACTCCAAAAATAATTGATTTTTTTTTGTTTGCATATTTTCAAAGTTTAGACCTTTAAGAATAAGCTTTTAAAAGGATTCTCGGAAATTCGAAATATTTTTGGAGTTATAGTTATTTTTGTGACACGCCAACTAAACCGACAAACGCTATTAACAACGAATTAACCGCTCCGAGCTTTTCAAGGTTCTAAAGAAGTTCGAACTACTCGTATGGCTGAAAAAGCAACCGAAAATCTCACTTTTGAGGTTGAAGAAGGGAACATTGCATAAAAAATAGAATCCATTAAACGACTCAGACTGCCCGAAACGAGACTCCAAGCTTTAAAGGCGTTTTTCTCGAAACTACTTTTTTTCGATACGATTGACATGATATCTCTAGTTGTAATGGACCGATTTACGTGAAATTTTGCACAAATCCGCTTAACACTATTAGATTTGGTCTGATGTAGGGATTTTTGAAACTTTTTTTTCTACTATTTATAAAATATTCCCAAAATTGAAAAAATGATGCAAAAAAACGATTTTTTTTTACAGACCACCAGGAAAGTTGGAATCATGTCAACCATGAGACAAGTTTTTTTTTGAACCTTCACTTCGCCGGCTTGTATCTACATCAATTTTTTTTTTAATACATTTTTATACTTTTGAAATGTTAATAAAAAAACTGATCAAAAACTACTGGTTTTTTTTTTATTGCGTCCGTAAAATCACCTCAAAATCGAGCCTCTAGACCAGAATACTGCCTTAAAGAGATGAGGCGTCCGGGCAACCTTGCTCTCAAAAGGAAACAATCCCTATTCTGCCCTATCCTGCTGAAACCAGACGTCTTCCAGGCAATCAGGCAATTCATCCAATTCAGGCAAGAAAAAATCCTGGATCATGGTCATGTAACAAGCTGAATTCAACAAAGCGGCTCGGTTGTCTTCATAAAAAAAATAAGAGCCGATGATCCCATTTCTTGAAAGGGCACACTATACTGTAAACCTGTCGGAGTGCAGAGGCTTCTGGTGGAGCTCCCTGAGGTTTGCACACTCCAATAGCGCATGATTTGTTTATTGACACATCCACCGAGGTGGAAATGTGCCTCCTCGTCCGAAAAGAAAATGATGGCATCCCCCGGGAGCACAGCAAGCATGTTTTCACAAGCAAGTTGTCTGGCTTCATAATGACGTGGCAGCAATTCCTGGACGACTATCATTTTGTAAGGATACATATGAAGATGTTTTTTTTTTTGATTATTCGATGAATAGAACGCCTCGAAATGCCAAGAATTCTTGACTGTCTTCGTATTGGAACGCCGGGGAGACTGTTCAATGGCGGCCCGAACCCTCTCAATGTTTTTTGGGGTAAAGACGTTGTTCTGATGCACTTTTCTGATTGAAGACACATTTCCAGCAGTCTCGAATGCATTCATCCACGAAAAAATTTGATTTCGATCGAACAACACATTTCCAGATAGGAGGACACTCCTGATAAAACTTTTCATCAATTTCTTGATTTCTGTTGCAAGTGCGCTTAATTTAGTATGAACGCTGTATTTCATTTTATTTATCCTATAAATTTCGATCACATTTATGTTGTGAAATATCTACACATATGTACATTGAAAAAGTAACGAGCATAATTTCCCAACTCCGAGACGCATTTTTGTGTATGATGAGAGTAATTGTGATAGTTTTCTACTTGTTTTAAATTTCAATGATTTGGATGAGAAATCAAAACTTGTCATCTTCTTGCTACATCTCAATGTCATGACTGAAACTGAAAATGAATTCAACTAAGCCAAGGCCGTAGGAAGCATTTGTAGTTTAAGTCTCAACACGACTCGCCATATGAATTTACCTTCCGACTGTCAACAGAGTAGCGAATTTACGCTCACCTGCTGATGAACGGGCAGTGATGTAAAGGGAAAAGACGAAGGCTCGCTAGTACAAGCTCTAAAAAGCAACTTCAATTCAACCTTGCTGTGAGTAAAATATTTATTTAAATTCACTTACTAAGCTGTAAAACCGAAATACAAATGGTTTAATACAGATATTTGAAATCAAGTGCACACGATTACATAGCTTCCGAAATTAAAAGTTTGCAAACGCAAGTCCAAATGTACTCAGCACGATATCTTAAGCGAACACAACACGAACAAGTTTTGTCCATTTGACAAGCTTGTCTACGTTCAGAATTCATCTTGAGCGGATGGGGCCTGTTGTCCGGTCGGAAAATCGGTACGTGCTTTCAGTTGCCAGCGCGCTCTAGCAAGCTGCCAAATAACAACGAAATTCAACACGAAAATTGAATGTCAATGTCCTCAGATTCAGAACCTTGAATAGTGTTCTGTTCTTTTTCTCGCTCTCCGGCACAAACTCAAGCTCCATAACGAGTGGAATCGGGTTGGAAAGAGCGATGACGATAGCGGTGGCGTTATACTAGCTTTTGCCTAGTCGTATCGTAGAAGATTGAGGGTCTAAGATGTTTTCAAACTCGTTTTCATATAATTCTTCCTAATATTAGTTCTTTAAGTCTTGAGCTCATGCCACAAGACAAAACCAAAGAAACGACCCGATTCGGGACCCCGAAACTTAGTCTCGGTTGAAAGCAACAACAACAACAAAAAATTAGCTCCAAGCCGTGCTTTTCTTGCAGAGCGCGAGGAACGAATAACTAACTTCCCATCCAGTCGTCATCCATATTCGCATTTCTGGCGATTTCTGAACCGATGCCGAGACTGGAGCTTACTGAAGCTGCGTTCGAGACGTTGCACAGCAAGACGCTCAACTGCCTGTGTGCTTACTTCGCTCGCCATTCTCATCGAAACGTACGGAATCGCTCAGTCCCCGTACTATAATACATGCCCATTATATTTTTATGAAGCGTCGAGCACACTAACTTGATTGTAGTCGCTAAAACAGTGATCACTATGTGCCCATGCCAGCTCTTAGCGGTATCAATTGCGGTGACGATTATCGATCTTGCATGTGACGTACAGCGGATACTTCTAATCGCGAAAATATCTGATGCGAAAACAAACCGCGCGAATATTGTTCATTCTCAGGCGACCTTCAATGAATTTGCCCGTGTATTTTAGTTGAACCAAAGTCACTCTCGACAACAAAATAGTACAAAGTGACGGAAAATGTTTTGCGAATTTTTAAAATCAAAATAGAAACCGATTGGTTCACTTTTATGGCATATGAGCATTTCGATTAGGTCGCGAGCCCACTGCGAACCGGTACCTTATACAATAATATGTTTGTACGTAATTTAAATGAGGATGCGTGGATTTAGTCACCATTCTTGAAACTCCATTTTGTGTGTATTAGAGCAATTGCATCGTAGGTAGGCTGATTCAGTCTGTCGTGACCAGAAGTGAAAAGTTCTAGTTCTATAAATGGTTGGCAGATTGTAGGGAGCTAGCCTATTTAAATTAGGATAGGGGAAAACATTAATGTGCCTGTTTACTCACCCAGTGGTCTGAGCTGCAACGCGGCTCTGAAGTTCTCGGGTCTCCAATAAACAAGTTGTCTGGGAAGCACTTTGAAAAACTTACTGGAGGATAAAGATGGTGCACATGGACTGTGCACGCTGATAGAGTGATGGAGGGAGTTGAAGGAAGGAGGAACAAAATAAAACGGCTGGTTTAGACTGGCTGGCACTTTATGTGAATTTGGTTTGTTTTCAATATCGATGATTCACAGACTATTGGTAATAAATGCAATGGCTGTTTTTGTGAAAAGTTACTTCTGTAGTGGGAGAAAATTTACGAAAATCACAAAAGGATCAAATTTTGGGTGAAAGCAACAAAACAAGAACAATAGCCAAAAGTGACGTTTCGTTTAATATCTCTGTTTCATTTATTCTCACATAAAGCTAGAGTTACAATCAATGCAACCAACATTTGTTGCACAACAAAATGAGTTTGAACCCATGAGAACGTATGAGAGCAGTTACAATGATGCAACACAACTTTGTTGCGCAGCAGAGTTTGCTCATATCTCAAACTTGGCATGGCAACAACATTTTTGAAAATATCCAATTCCACCTGTTCCTATGAGAGTCCGGGAAATGGGAAATGTCATATGCAAATGACAATCAGAATTTGTATTTTTTTGTCTCATTTTTGCTTTGCATTATACTCCGCAGCTTTTAGAGGATAAAATATTCACTGATATCTCTTTCCGAGACTTTAAAGGATCCAAATTATCGAACAGCAATTTCTTTAATATAGCCAGTGACAGATGACAGTAAATGTTGTGTTGCATTGATTGTAACTCGTTCCACCAGCAAAACTTGGCAGCAAATGTTGGTTGCATTGATTGTAACTCAAGCATAAACGACGTCAAATTGATCAGCTGTGGGGCTACTTGACAGGTGGGACCATATTGCAAGAAATCGCTAGCAAAAAAACTTCGGGTAGATTCTTGCAATGCCTTCTAGAAGTACGGGCCGTCATGCAGAATGGTGACGTCACAGTAATAGGACCAAAACACACGCAGTCTTATGGGACGTCCGCGGGGAAATGTTAATTGTGCAGGTTGTGTTGAAGTGAGTGATGTGAAAATAAAGTGAGATCTGTGAAACAGTACTAGTGAACAGCTAAAACAAAAATTAATGCGGTGCGTGCGGTATAATGTGAAAAATTCGCTACGAAATGTTTATCAGTTGTTGTTAGGTTATGTGAAGTTTCGTGTCGATTTACTGTCGCGATACAATTGATTGATACAAAATGAAAGTTATGATTAAATATTATTATTACAACGCATCCACGCACAAAAAACTAACGTTTTATTCATATTTTAGCTAAAAAAAAAACCGCAAGTGAAATCTCCGTGTATATTGGCACTGTCTCGTGGAAATGTCAAAATTGCCTATAACCATGACGTCACAGCGATATCGATTACGTAGCCTGACGACCCGTACTTCTAGAAGGCATTGATTCTTGCAAGAAGGTAGCTTTCTTCTTACCGAAAAACGACGCAACCTTTCGACAAATTGAATTGAAAAAATTTAAAAAGACAAATTGAATTTTATTATATGCATTGCTGTTTGATAATCCGAATTTTAATCGAGGTGAAGAATTTTATGATATACAGTGGGTAAAAAAATTCAAGGCACAAACTCTTAGTAAGAACAAAAAAAAACCTATTTTTAATACGACTTTAATAATAAATGATGGTGTTTTTGCATTTAATTAAAAGTTTTGCATGTTTACTTTAACCCTCCGAGAACACAGGGGGTCAAATTGACCCCAGTGACCTTTTTGGCCGATCGCAGCGCTTAGGCGTGCGGGAAAAGGGGGGTACTGTAGGCTCCTAATTGTATTTCTGTGTCTTCACTAAGTATAAGTTTACACCGTTCGCATACATACCCAAGTCGTTAGTCGTCGTTGAGAAGCCTTTGAAGCAGATTAAGGGGTCAAATAGACCCCATATGTACTCGACGTCAATTTTGAGGTAAAAATTCAATTTTTTTTTTGCTTAATAAATCGATAGATTAATTTAAAAAAGCCAAAAAATAAGTTTGCAAGTTCTTTTATTTTTTTTTTTTAGTAATATGACGTATAACCTGCGTTCTACTGTACGCAATAATTTGTTAGCTGAAGACAATGATAACAATTTTGGCGACAGTGATTCCTCCGAAGACGACCTTGTCTCGGAGCAATCAGAATCTGATTATTCAAAAGATTACACCTTTGTTTGCAGCCCTTTATATAAATATTCTAATATGTCTTGAGAGCATCCATATACATTTTTAGCTCAATATATTAAAAACTGACAAAGTTATGAATTTTTTTTAAATGTGCAAATTTTAAAATCCTCACAATCGGCACCGGAAATATGCAAAATAAATACTTTTTTTCAAGGGACACTATAGGGCTTTTTTATGATTCTGTCATACCTTGAGTGTATCCCCCTAAATTTTCAGCCAAAAATATTGAAAATTGACAAAGTTACGATTTTTTTGTAAAAAAAACTGATTTTCGATAAAACTGTTTTTTTCGCGATTTTTTTTAGGTATGTTAAGGACATTTAGAACACTTCTAATGCATGAGAACTACTAAAAAAGGTCTCAATCTATACCTACAAATTTTTTCAAATGAAAATCTTCAGTGGCGGCAATTCTATAGACGTTCAAAAGTTGTTGGGGTCAATTTGACCCCAATTGTTCTCGATGATCGAAAAAATAGGTGTGTTCTCGGAGGGTTAATACAAGAGTACTCAAATATCTTTTTTGAAGTACAATATCATTTCAGCAAGTATGAATAAAATTCTCACAAGTACGCTAGTGTGAAACACTGGCACTGTTGAAATACTCGCTAGTGTGAAATACTTGCAACTATGAAATACTAAGTACGAAAAATATTAGGATACTATTACGTCGCTGTTTGATTGAAATGAATCAAATGGAGAAAATTTATCGAGCAAATTCTTGATTACATGTTAGTCCAGTGAAATCCGACATAAAAAAGGCGAAACTTCGGAAAAAATAGGGGAAAGCCGAATTTTGGTGTGAACCTTGGTATTGGCGTGTTGAACAAAATGTCAAAAGTCCCCATGGATCCGAGTGCAGCGTTACTTTTTATACGGGGTCAAAGGTCACCAAAAGTGACCTTTCCTAAATATCTCAGTAACGGTCACGTCTTCAGAAAAACAATGTATGACAAATTTGTAGCTTAGAAAATTTCCAACAAAAAAGATCTTAAAACTTTTTCTTGTAACCATAACCGTTTTTGAGATATATTGATCTAAACATTTGCTACTAACAGCATCCTCTTTCCCACATGAGCTGCTTATTACAGCGAAACTGTTTCAAACGCCACGTTTTACTTTGGTCTCAAGAATGCATTATAACTCATATGGTGGAAAGGTTTCAGATATTACCACTGGCATGAATTTCAAAGTTTATGAGAGCAAAACACTTATTAATTATATTCGTTATCAGTTGCTTATTTCACAAAACTTTGAAAGCAGAATCTCATATAACATCAATGAAGAAAGCACTGTAACTGAAGTTGGTGTTTGGGGCTGCGATCCGAAAAAATTTGCAGAACTTTGGGAATTGAAACATTGGTTATTTATTGTAAATGTTTCCGGTATGAATACTAACTGTAAGCATTTATTGATACAAAAAAAAAACACTACCGACTCGTGCTGGCAACCTTTTGCCAATACCTTTTGCCTTTTGCACGTTGACATTAACCTACCTTGCAAATTTCGTCTCGATCCGATGACTGCATTCGACGTTATAGGAGTATATAAAAATTATGGGTTATCAGCCACGACATTTTTCACATAATCGAAAACTTAATATTTGCTGTTTATTGACACTACAATATCATTACCATTTGAATCGCTTAATAAAGATATTGCAAATAAGCACAAAACCAACAATAGCTGGCTAGGGTTGTCGTGGCTTTTCAACCAGATTCAGCCTGAATAATGCTTATAATAGGTTCCATTAAATGTATGAAATTCGTATTGATTTCATGACTGCATTGGAAGTTATAGGACAAAAAGCTTTATTTTCCTGAGCGAATTTTCAAAACCAACCACACAAAAATTACCATAGCTGGCAGCACCAATCGAATTATTCATCCGAATTTCTACCAAACACGGTTTAGATTAAGGTTCAGCTATTGTGTCAATTTCACGAAAATCTGGTAACTGAAACATAATTCATAGGGCAAAAGACAGTTTTTTTTCTTTATAATTTTTCAAGATGGCACCACTGGCACAGAATTGCCCACAATTCAAAATCGCTTCTATCAGACCTGGTCCTACTTAAGTCCAATGTATTCTGTAAATTTCAACTGTATTTGATGATTGGTTCGTGAGTTCCCGTGAACAGAAGTTTTTGATGCTAAATATATAGATAAATTGGGCAAGGGTTACCAGGCGTGCCCGTTGCACCATATCAAATTTTTTACTTTGGCTATGTAAACAAAGCATAAGATTTACATATGAGTTGCTTTTTTTTGAAGAAGCGACATTTTTTCAAGAGAGACGATGGTTTGGAGGATTTCACTTTCAGTGCCTGCTCTAGTTACAGAGTTGCCAACACGCTCATTAAAAGCTACACAAATTTACAACTAAATAATATCAATATGTCCTGAAAATTTCGTAATGATTGAATAGCTCTGTCCAAGGTTATTGCAGTTTAAAAAATTTCAAATTTTCCCGTTCTCTTTTTAGGCACCTAGCGCACACATGGGGTTAAAAATTCCAAAACATTATCCAATTCGCATTTAAAACACGTTCGAAATTTATCTCAACTTTATTTTTGAAAAAATTATTTGTGTACGGAATAATAGGTATATTAAAAATATCACTAAAATGGCCGCCGGCGCCAAAGGGTTAAATATAATTGACATTTAGTGAGACCTGGACCTATTCTGCATATACACCAATGTATCCTGAAAGTTTCAGCTCAATCGGATGGCGCGTTCCCGAGAAATAGTCACTGAATTTTTTTGATATATATATATATATATATATATATATATATATATATATATATATATATATATATATATATATATATATATATATGTATATGGAAATATGAATTTTTGGCCGAATCGATTTTAATACTAATGTTCTTCGAACATTAGTAATAAGTTCTTTGCAACCACGGTAACAACAGCTGCAACACAGTCATCTGCAACAGAAATAGCCACAAGTGTCTCACCAGTAGTGTACGTTAAACATCGATAGTTGGATGTTTCGATAATATCGATGTTTTTTTTAAAACTATCGATGGTGTATATGAGTTTTTGCGAAATTAGCATATACACCTAGGATTCATAGATTTTTTAAAAAATAGCTGAGAATTCAATTACTATTATAGAGAAACACAGAAACATAGAGTTTTATTCATTTCCGAAATGCTGAGCATTTTGATTTAGGAAAAGCAATTCGTTGAGACGCTTTGAGACTTTAAGCGTTTTTGCGATCACTGTGAATTACACCAGTTTTCGAGAAAAAAATCGTCACTCGGAACAGAAGGATGCTATAGAGAAAACATTTTCATTGTCTCAGTATTTGAATCAAACCAGAAGTCGATGAGACATATATGCCGTTTCCAATGGGAGATTTCTCCAGGTTCTGATATATATGTATCTATATATTTTTGCATCATTATTTGGGCAGCTATAAGCTTTGCCTTTGAATAGATCTACAGGTAGAAATAATAACTCCTTGGATTTTTTTCCTTTCAATTTTTCCTTCGTTGGTAAATTTCCCCAGTTTCAACAGTTGAATTGCTTGTAGATGCAATTACCGTAAATTCATAAGTACTCTGAGTTGACTCCGGCTTTACTGTCATCAGAGAAGAAGTATATTCTCTTTGAAGAGATTGCGCAGCTATGTTTCCATCGTATACACTTATTTTTTGAATCTTGGATCCAGAATGGTGGCCAACATTATAAGAGCCCTTTCTCTCCAACGATATTAATCGTTCCCGCACTGACTTGCATAAAGTGTTACAAATATTCTTTCCAGCAGGGTTTGTTTTTATGTTAATTCCCATTTTCGATAATTGTAGAATTAGCCCTCGTAATAACAGGTAATAAAGAGTAATGTAATTTGCACCAGATATTGTGGTCGTAGCCACATCAAATGGTTCCAATAGCAGAATAATATTCGGCACCACATATAAATCTTCGGCGAGTAACGTTTCAGGAGCCTTCTCACATTCGGCTAATGCCAAAGTCAAATCTTGCCTGATTTCATAGAAACATTTGATCTTGGCGTATGCGTTATTCCAACGTGAACGGAACTGCTGAATCAACTTCAATTCAGGTTTGTATAGCTGGCTTTGTGGAATTGTCAGTATATCTGAAACAACTGAGCTCGGTTGAAAATAAGTATCAATATATTTGAACTTTTTCATGATCAAATGAAAATCAGGGGCCGTCAATATCAGGCACAGTCAAATTTAAAGTATGCGCGAGGCATGGGATATAATTAAATTGAAGAAGTTTTGCTTGCATTAACCTGCAAGCAGCATTATCAGTGAAGATCGCATTTATTTTTGATCAAATTTTCCATTTGCTTAGAGTAGTATTTCTCGCCTAAACAAGAAATAACAAGATAAATACTCCCTATCTTCTAAAAACAACTTACTCAAGAACTCTGTGGCTTAAATTCATTGAATATTTTCGAATCTGAAATCATTTTATGTAAAATTCTGTTAATAATGTAGGAATTAATTTACCTCTATGAAAAAAATGAGATGTGATTGCCAGTATTCTTTCTTTTTTTTTATTTGTCCACATATCAGTAGTTAAAGAAATATTTTGAACTGCATTTATGGCATTTGGAACCCGCGTTTTAACGTCTTCGAAGTATTTTGGTAGTAAGTATGTTTTAAATCAGCCACGAAATCACAAAAGCCATCATATTCTCCTTTCCGCAAAGGCACTATGTCCAAAACAACAATACGAACTTACAGTTCATCTAAATATTTTTTCGGGCAAAATCATCTGCGTAGAATTTCGCTCTTGCAAAATAATTTTTGACGATTTTTCTAGATTTCGTTGAACTGCTCTCAAAGATGTTACTAGGACCATGAGTTTTTGCCATAGATTCAACAGAAAATAATTTTCACTATGATTTATGTTTCCGTTTTAAATCATTTGATAAATTTTTCGTGTTTTTACTTGTTTTCTATTGATTGCGGCATATATTACACTTAACAAAATCACTATTTGGAGTTTTTTCTCTCTCAGTCTCAATTTTCTACGCTCATGATTTTCATGTGCAGTTAAATTTTACATTTTTTCATTCTTCATGTTATTTCATTTTACAACAAATAACAAGTGATAAAACTAACAAAATATAGGAGTGGTCTATTATCTTTAGTTTGTGCTGCTTTATAAAAACAAGAAAAGGAAATATTATTAAATGCGAAAAACGAAGCAAACGTAAAATGCTCACAGTGGATGAGATGACATCGAAATGTTACCTTACGTGTTTTTTTCAATTTTCAAAAACTATCGATTACAAAAAAAATAATCGATGTTTTCGATAGTTCTGAACTATCGATAGTATCGATAGTACTATCGATGTTTAACGTACACTACTCATCAGCCAGCATCATAATTGTAAAGAGCAACGGTAAATTACTGCTGCTCTGAATCAATAGTTGCAATAACATAGCAAAAACAACTCGAAAATCAAGCCTGGTTTACACTCCGCAGCAAAAACATGCGACAACCCTGAAATTTTTCCGATTCTCTGAACTGATGAAATTTGTGGAAAAATTTGACTGCCTGTGGTAAAGATTCTTTATTTACAGATATCTATGATTCTTAATTTACAGTAGATATCTATGTGAGTAATGTTTGTAAAGTAAAGTAATCCCACGACAACCCTTGTCGGGTCTTGGAGTTGGAGCTGATAGAAGATTTCATTTAAAAGTTTGTGGACTGATTAGTACAAACGACTAATGTATGTACCCATTGACTAATTTTTCTACATTTATTGGAAAACTGGTGCGACAAAAGGATTTCCTTCACAGCAAATTCTGTAGCAGGTAGTGCGACCACGCTAGAAAAAATTTGCATATTAATAATTTGTGAAATGAACTCCTTCGCGAAACTAACTCAACTAAAACAGTTCATTTATGTACACTTCCGTTCAAAAGTATTTGCCCACTCAGCGAACTTATTATTTCAATCGACTGGAAGGTATTAAAGAAAAGAAAAAAAAACACTGCGTAATTAAGGTTTCCATAATGTGCAAATAGCATATTTTATGATCAGAAGAATCTAATAAGCTTGATAAAAATTTCCTGTATAGGAAGTAGCGATGCGAGCAAAAACCATATCAAAGTGAAGATGCAGTGTATTAGCGTATTAAAATATTTAGCAAAATACAAACAGTATCAAAATAGAAATAAAACCTTTTTTTTGTTGTTGTATGAAAATTTCACGTGAAATCGAAGACAGAACTAAGCTTTAAGTATTGAAGTGGACAAGTGCATTTTTAACTTTTCAATTACTGGCATGACGTATTTCTCTGAAAGATTTTAAGTCAAACCTCCAGAAAATGTGAGTAATGCGTAGTACTTGCCATTCATGTATTCGCCGGATATATCAGTTCTTGGCAAGAAAAATTGAGAGTTCTTATCCGTATTCAAGTGAAGAATGATCAGATGGACAGTTAGCCCACCACATGAGAATAGAAGACTTCATTTGTCTTCGTAGGATGGCGTACATCAGGACACCAACGAGATGTTAAAGATATCGAACCGGCGCTTCTGGAATATACTTGAGTCGTTCATCACCGAAGGAACAGATACTTTTTCGTTTGGTGATATGAACCCACTACATGTTCGATAAACCCAGAAAGTTATATACATATCTTTACCAGGAAAATGGAAAAAGATTTTAGTTTAAAATTGTCTGTAGGTATGTAGTTTGAATAAATAAATTTTCCATGCAAAAAAAATTGCAAATTTTTCTCAAATAACATTTAAGAATTTTTCCCTAACCCAATAAATAAAAAAAAAACGACAGGTAGGCATAACGAAATCGATAAATCATTTCATTTAGTCTAATATTCATTAAGTAATGTAATAAATATAAAACGTAAATGTTTAATATAAGTAGGTAATAAATTTGCATAGGAATTGAAATGTAAAAAAATTTAACTTACGTATTCAGAGTAATTCCAAATTGTGAAGCACTTATTTCAACCTTGTCGAGAAAATTTAATCACAAACCACTGTATTGATTGTTTCACCATATCCAAATAAAACATTAGCTATTTCTCTTGGCAGACAACAAATTTGCCAGAGACATTTTTATATTCAATGTGAAATTATTTGTTATAAACAGCATTAATTGTGGTTGTTCTTATCTAATTGCCCGTATAGATGCATAAACTACTACAACAGTTCGTCACCTGCTAATTATGGGTTTATATAACAGTTTATTTTAAAGCTACAAATGCCTGCTTCGGATCTTATTTGAAGGAAGCTAACCTACAAATGTCTGAGCTGACCTTACAAATGTGCATATGGATGAATCACTCAACAGGTCTGAGAAAAAGTTAAATTTGTTCATCCTTTTCTGGATTTTATAAGCTATTTACGGCAATGACACAAAGTATTATGTTCCTAGTAGATGCTTCATTCGTATTAATACACCTCAACCTAAACACATAGATGGAATCCTCGCCCACTTTACGATTATTTCGTTATCTGATGGTTTTTATTTGACCCAGAACTTTTTTTAGAGCTACAGGAATATAAATTAATTTTTGAAAAACAGCGAGCAGTCCAGTAGAACGAGAGTTGTCTTCACATATTAAGGAAATAATCTGAAATTTGATATACCTTGAGGAAAAATACAGGAGCTAGGACAGTTGAAAGTGATTTTAAAGTGGTAGAACTCGTGGTTTTATAGAAGAAAGATCTTGCACAAAAGATTTAATATAAGCTTGTTCTGTTAGTAAACTCGAAAACGAAATTTTTAGTAATTAATTTATATTCCATTTGCAAAACAAAAAATTTAGCTGAAGATTTAACTTAAACACAATTTGACTGTCCATAAAATCTTTCACATGTAATTTTCTCATCCGACCAAAATTTAGAAGATAGAGTGGCAAATAACCATCTGGTGCTCCTACAATACCACTTCAACGATAGGGGTCTTCGCAAACTTAAGGTTTAACTTCTTGTCTTTGTCAGCTAACTGTACAACAAGTTCTACTAGTTATATTAGCTACATTTTTTGCGCCTCCATGGAAAGCTGGTTAGAGCACACAGAATTGAAACAAAAACTGAGGCAGGATTGTTGTTGTTTTCAAAGTTACCTATCCTAACCAGCTCTTGAATGAGGCGCAAAAAATACGCAGCTATTTTTAACCCTAATCGAACGACACTTGAACCAACAGGCATTCACCACGATTAAGATTTCAGCAACAGGTGTGCATCCACTGAATCATTTTAAGATTACTAAGAGCAACCTGTTCTACCTGCTTGAAAAGATTTTGAAAAGAATGCTGGCAGCAACAAGTTTGTTGCACATATCCAGAAGCTACGAAAATAATTTGATCGAAATTGTCAATGGAAATCAAACTGTCAAACACGCATTTTGCTATCTATTTTGCGATATTATGACGAAAAGTAGTGGGCGCCAAATCGGTTCTTATCTGCTACCCGCACAAAAATTCACATATTTAAATCGCCAATGCCAAGCACGCCGAGAAAACTCCATCCTCCTGAATATAATCGCATCATAACAAAATATCTCCCGCCGCTGTCAGTCATTTCAACACAGTCAAATACTCGTTAGGGGGCAGAACTGAACATGGCAAAACGCAGCCGCCAGACAGAGACAAGCACTGCTGTAAATGTGTAGTTGTATTATTTACTCTACGTACACTATCACTTCGCGAGGCCTCTGAAACACGTACGCAGCTGTCTCATCTGGTCTAACCCACACACTTTTTGCATTTTGCCTAAGCACTGCACTTTCTCTTTCTAGCCACTATTCAACGCGAGCTCGTCTTGGATGGAAAACAGCGCAAGGACTCACGAAATGCCGACACTTCCCGTTGTCCTTAGACGACTTATCAACTGCTAGCACTCTACACACATTGAACCCACGAGCATGAACAAACAAACCCAAAACAACGCAAACCACGCGTCCAACCAACACATTCACACACCTCTCTGTACTGATGATGCTGGAGACTAATGAAAATCAGCGAAAATAACATCGGAATTTTCGCGACGAAAGAAAACCAGGCAGATCCGAAATACGTATTCCACTGCGGTCACTAGATCCGGGCAAACGGCAGTTCAAAGATACGATTCGGGCACCACTCGATGGGTCCCTGAAGGCCGATGCCGAGGTGGAGAGTGCGTTCTCACACGAAACCTATCAAATTGCGCAATTCGAAAGCGACCACGACCGCAACCAAATCCGATTCAATCAACGTCGACGGGACGAAATTTCCTGTATGTGGCGTGTCGAAATATCTGAACCAAGAACAAATCGGCGCACGAAAAAAACGAACACGGCACTCGAACGAACGTCGCACAACATGCGAATCGCGTCAACTTAAAACTCCAACTAAAAAGCTACACAGAGATAGGGGGCCACTCCGCGAGTTGAGCCGTCGTAAGCCAAAGCGCTGGCAATCGGACCAGCAAGTTGCGTCGTAATTCGTCAACACAAAGTCTGGTTAGAGTGAAAAAGATCGATAGAGATACGAACGGGCAGCTTTTGCAAAGGAGAAAAGTAGACGAAGCCGGCTCGACTTTTTCGACAGACAACTCAATTTATGTATTGTTTAGCTTGTGTTGTGCTGCATGCGTCGCTTCACTTTGCTAATTTTTTTTACTAGTATAGGGACTAACGTACTTTCCCGGTTACATACGAAGTCGTACGATGACGGTACGTTTCGATTGGAGAAGAATATTGTTGTTGCTGGTGTATATTTGCTGCGTTGCCAAGTGAACAGCTGTTAGGACTAGAGCTGCCATTCCATTTATTTACATGACGTGGGTAAAATTTTCGCTTCGCATTTGAAAATTTGAAAAATTATTTGAAAAATATATGAATATGGGTAGGAGCGAAACGATTTGTGAATCATTGAAACCGTATTTTGGGAAATATTTTGCAATTTCAAGGGTCATCATTTGCTTGTAAAGATTGCTGATCTAAATATTCGCATGAACTAAATTGTATAGCTACAAATCTGAGAAATCAACCCATAAAATCCAACCAAAGGTTGAAATAAAGAACAAAACAGATATTTTGCCGAGACTTTGATATAAATTATCAAATGAAATAAAACTATTGAGCAAATGTGTGTTACACTTACCAGATTTACATTTAATTAATCTCGAATCACTAGGCCAAATTATTATTACAAATAAAATTAAAAGTTTGATATTGTTTTTAAAGTCAGATTTGAAAATTTCAAAAATTATCGATTAACATTGACAATTTACTAATAATTGATCAACATCAACATAATATTGATTAATATAATATAAAGTATTATTTGTTGGTAAATCATCGCGTGAGCTTCTTTCTCATGGGGAGCTTACACTTTGTGTGATCATCAGTCTTTTATATTGACTTGGTGATGGTAATCATAGAATTGTGGAGCATCAGTTATTCAATGCTTTTTTTTGCTATTTTTTTTACCGTTTGTAAATTATATGGATGGTATCTTTGTTATATGTATATGACTATTAATTACACTTTGGGATTCCTTGCCCAGTTGAGCTGTTTATCAGTTCAAAGATCATCGTTTCGCCAAGGTCAAAGGTTGTTTTAATATTTTAAGTAGAATTCTATTCATATGAATATGACGTCATCGTGGTCCCTGTCTATTGCTCCTTGTTTATATCCAGAACCGCTATTTGATATCTACTCAATGTCACCATTGCATCGGAGAGACTTGCGGCACTCGTCAGTGATTGAAGGGTGATGGAGGATTACACAGCGAGTGATCATAATTACATCACTTTCCAAATCGGTGAGAGCAGACAAAGACACCGCCGCTCTCCCTGCAAGTGGCTAGGCTGGGCTAGGCTGGAATGTCGCTAAACTTCACAGGGACGCAATTACCGCATCGTTCGTTTCGAGCTGGGAAGGGGTGCCTTTAACATCTGGGACCCCAGTGACTCATGCAGCAGCAGACAGAACCTTGAGGTGGATTGGCAGGGCGTGTGAGGCTTCAATGCCCAAACGGAAACTCTTTCGCAGGAGGCAACATGCGTACTGGTGGAACGAAGATATCACCGAACTGCGACGCATCGCTTTTACGTGCAGGCGCAGGACACAGCGAGCCAGGAATAGGCCGGGTGTGGCTGAGCTATCTGGTGCCAACATTGCGCCAAAGAGGAAGCTGACCAAGGCCATCACGAGGAGCAAACGTGCAAAATGACAGGCTCTTTGTGAGGAGATCAACTCAGACCCCTGGGGAGATGGCTACAAATTGATCACTTGTAGACTTGGCTGCAAGCGGCCGCCTAGCACTCTCATGGATGCGATATATACGGAGCGTACCTTTGGTTCGCTGTTCCCGGTGCATCCGCCAACAGACGAGGAGCTAAACAGTGCGGTGTCCAGGATGAAGAACCGGAAGGCTCGGGGCCTGATGGGGTGCCGGTCGAGGCACTTAAAGTTGGGGCGGAGAGCCAACCGCGTCTATTATTGGATTTGTATAATTCGTGCTTATGCCTAGTACTATACTCTTCACGAAACGAATTCAACGGTCAAATCCCATACAAAAGAGCTTTACTGACGAATTGAAAAGCTCTTTTTGTATGGGATTTGACCGTTGAATTCGTTTCGCGAAGAGTATAGTACTAGGCATTAGTCGCGGGGGGTTTTCCCGTTGCGGTGGAAAGTAGCTCGGCTGATACTTGTAGACAAGGGGAAGAGTAACCTGGGCAATCCATCTGCATACCGCTCACTGTGCATGCTGGACCCTACGTGAAAGCGTCTCGAAGGGTTGCTCAAGCCGCAGCTGCTGTCAGCAGTGGGATTTGCTGGTGATCTTTCTTGGAGTCAGCAAGGCTTCCGAAAAAGGCATTCAACAATCGATGCCATTTCAGAGGTTGTTGGAGCCGAAGCAAGAGCGGAAGAGGCATGCCATCAAGCCAGACCGGTCGTCCTGCTGGTAACGCTGGATGTTCAAAACGCTTTCAACTCGGCGAGGTAGACGGACATACTCCGCGCTCTTGAGCAAACGTTCCGTATATCTGGCTACTTGCTAGCCATGATGCGGGACTACCTCAGGGACCGCTGGTTGCTCTACGGCACCGTCGAAGGAGTCAAAAGGAGGCCTGTCCCCTCAGGTGCGACACAGAGGTCGCTCTTAGGACCTGACCTATGGAACATCATGTACGATGATCTGATGCGCCTCGAAATGCCTGCGGATGTGTTTCTGGTAGGTTACACTGATGACGTCGCAGCGGTAATCACTTCCATATCTGCCGAAGACGCTCAACTTAGACTTAACCAAGTCATGAGGAGGGTGGATCGGTGTATGACCGAGCACGGCCTCCAGCTGGCAGTCTCAAAAACAGACATTGTTATGCTGACGAAGCGGAGGATACCAACTATCATACCCATGACAGTTGGCTCCGTCGAGGTCCAGAGCAGCAAGTTGGTCAGGTATCTGGGAGTGACCTTGAACACCAAGCTGACGTATTGGGATGATATCCGCAGGGTATGTGATAGGGCTCCAGTAGTCGTCACTTCGCTGGGTAGGCCAATGGCCAACGTCGGTGGACCCAGTGAGACGCGATGTAGGCTGCTGATGGTAACGAGCAATTCCATCTTGCTATTTGGAGCCGAAATCTAGGGAGTTGCGGTCCGAATTTAGAAGTTCCGCAAGCACATTGCAAGTGTCCAGCGCAGGGGTGCCCTGCGTATCGCCTGTAGCTACCGCACGGTCTCAGAAGAGGCGGTGATGGTAATATCGAGAGTAATCCCGATCGACCTACTAACGCGAGAACGCAAGGAAGGGTACCTTTTTCGCTCAGAGCTGGGCAAAATTGAGGCTCTGACGCACGCGCGTACTCTTACCCTCCAACTTTGGCAACAACGTTGGAGTGAGAGTGATAAACGACGCTGGACGGCTAAGTTAATTGGTCTTATCGAGCCTTGGCTTAGCCGGAGCCACGGAGAGGTAAGCTTTTACCTTTGTCAATTTTTGACAGAGCACGGTCACTTCTGGAAATACCCGAACAGAATGAGTAAGGTAGTCACACTGGGGTGCCGATACTGTGTAACTGAGCTCGATGATGCTCAGCACACATTCTTTATGTGCAGTCGCTTCGTGGGTTTGAGGCGCACTATTGAGTCCACGATCGGCCTGTTAATGCCTGAGACGATATTTGGATGCAATGCTGCGAAACGAGGAGAACTGGTGTGCAGTTTCAATATACGTTGAGAAAGTGCTGCGCATCAAGCGGGAGGAGGAAGATTGCCTTACCGACCCATGAGCTGTGGTAGTTTCTGAAGTCCGTGGTTAACGATTGGTGAGTCAGCACGACCGGGTTGAGGCAGTGCTTAGGCGGGTCCCGACTCCGAACTTCGTGGACTTGTAGATGGTTCTTTTTTTTAGTGAGTCACATCTCACATACCTCGCGGTGATAGGCCACCCGAGGATCTGGTAAGCAGATTATTTTTGGCTATCTACACTAGGGGGGAAAAAAAACTTATCAAAGTCGCACAGTTCATAATCTTTAAGTAAAGTAGTCCCCCTACAGCACTTGTCGGATCTGGGGATTAAAGTTGGGCGAAACTTCATTCACAATCAATGAATACGAGTATCGAGTGATAAGTTCCACGACTCGGTTTACCTCTGATTTTACTCTGGTATCTACTTAGAACTGGGCCTAATGTGTAGTCATAGCTGTATTCCAACTATGGCTACTCAAGGTATTTTTCGGAAGTAACTAAATAATAAAATATAGTGCATCTCCTACTTCATATAAAAATAGTCGAAGCATTCTACAAACCGTAATAAGCAATCAATGGATTTTCACTGGTGTCGATGCTTTAAAAGGTTTTTTTTAAAGCCATGTCAGTAAAAGCAGTGACTAAAAATGATAGCTTTTAATTTGCACACAACACTTACTTCACTAGAAGCTTTAGAGTCGAACAGTAGTAGTGCTCACTGTTTGTTTCACATGAGCTATCTGTTGGTTCTCCGGGCATGTTGAAATATATGTTAAAACCAGAAATTAAATGAACTTTGAAAAAGGCCTGGCAATTAATTTGAACACTAGAGAAGTATACTGCACCGAAATTCCTATACTCGGAAAAAACGACTTATGTAAGTATCTCAGTGCTAATAATGTTAACAAAGTTTCTAGCACCAATTTTCAACAAGTAAATCTATTTCACAATGCCCGAACATCTGGCAGCGTTAGCATAAAGCTAACCACATTAATACTATCGAATACACGTGCGACAATTTTGTAAGTAAATCAAGATCATTTCAAATGAAAAAAAACCCAGTTAAGGGGGTAAACTGATACGTGAAACGAAAAATGTTTAGTCATCAGACTCGTTTTCAACTCGTTTTCGAAGCACTTACCAAACTCAATACTTTTCCTCCATAATGCTCTGGGGAATTGCCATGCAGAAAAGCTAAAAATGGTGTATTCTAAACCTTCTACGAAGCTTTGACAAACCATCGTTTGCCGAAAAGTCCATTCAAAGCTCTTAAGCGAATCCACCTACTTTGAAACACCTAAACGTTAATCAAAGTAGGTACCTACATATATATTATTTATCAACAGTATTTTTGGAGGCTGTGTGATCAAAGACATATGAAATACTTTCAGAGCGAGGTAATTCGGTGTATGTTGGGAGTTTTTCAAAGTATCTATAAAACTAGATAAATGCCATTTAAAAAACGTACTCTCATGTAGTATATACATGTGTACATGCCCACCGAAAACCCGACCTAGCAATATTTAAACGATCAGGGTAATTAATCCCCTTAAGTAGCTACTGATTAAAGCGTGCAGAAATGTATCTACGAAAAGCTCAACTGTTTACAGGTATGCAAGTATGACTATACGTATTTGATTTAGCTTGAAATTGTGAGCATGGCGGAATGGAGAGAATGGTATCGGACACACAAGATCCCAATTTAATTCGGATTCTGGCTTATACCTGTGAAAGCATCGTGTAAAACGGTCAAATTGGAATTTGGACTTAAACCCAAATAATTGGGTTTGAACAGAGATTTCTAGGTGTGTGTGTGTGCAGGAGAGGAATTTTATTCTTCAAAGCATCGATAGATGCGGAATGTATGGAAAATTTTTTAAGTCTATACACAGAAAATTATGGGATCATCCCAAATTCGAATTATACTGAAATATGCTGTAAGCACGGTCAATGATTTAGCTTTGCTGTTGGATTTCATTGTGATGTTTTCCTGATGATGATGATGATGATGATAATAATAACAGACCCCCAAACTCATTCATTGTTTTCATCATACATGTGAGAGCTTTTCAAGTGCTGCCCGATGTTAACGTAATTCGTGATGTGGTCGCTCAGAGAACGGGTCTTGCGCAATCGATTCTCCAATTGACTTGGATTTTAACTTTAACTTTTTTCTATTGCAAATTGCGTGTACAGTAATGGATAATTGCTTTTAACTTTTTTCCAATCGCTTCTCTTTCACGTTTATATTACCCTTCACGTTTTCAAATAAGTAACCTTTACTATTGGCTTCGGCAACACAGTCCAGGGTCAGCGATTCGGTAAAAAGTAAATCCAAATGAAGTAGAAAATGAAATAAGGTAGGTAGGTGGCAGAGAAAATGTAGTTAATTAGTTGACGGTTTAAAATAAACAAAATGTCTAGAAAATGTCTAGTTAATGGCTTATGAAATTTGTTAATAAGCTAAATCGGGAATCCATTACATGCAAGATATTAGCAAATTAATTTATGAAGGAGTCCGGTAATTAAACTTGATTTTATCAAACTATCTCAAATGCTTTCTCACTCCAAAGATATCGAATTGAATAAAAAAAAGTGCAGGTGTTTAACGCGATTACAAAGTAATCTCACGTTTGGTGATATTTTGAAAAGTACTAAGCAATTGCAAATACAATTTGGGGGCGAGAAATTATCAAGGTACCGTAGGGGTAAATATTTATATGTACTTTCTTTCTAAAAAAAAATAAATTATATGAACATAAAATATATATGGTATACTGGCTGACAGTCGTAACGACGTGGCCAGATAACTTATGAAAAATGATCAATATCTGTCAGTTTCTGAATGAAATAAACAAAAACACTTATGAAGAATTGCAGATATAATGTTAATTTATCATTTAAGTGGAAAAATAGCATAAAAAAATCCGTTGCCATAAAAATTAATAAAAATCCAGACAAGAGCTGATTTTGACCTCACAACCAAAATGATGTGAAATAGTTTTTCCCAGAAAAAGTACCGCTAATTCCAATATTCCGTTTGACAGGAATGAATACTGCATTGCAGACATAATTGAACAATACGATACTTAATTCGCGATGGGTCGTCACACTTCTATTGAAGAACGAGAGTTAATAATAAACCATTTCAAGGACGGGAAATATAAAAAAAATGCTGAGATTGTAAAAATGAGTTCTTCAACGGTGCAGCATATTGTTGAATGTTTTGTGCGCGAAAATCGTATAGAAAATCTTTTCAAAAAAGCTCACAATAAATTTTTTCTGACACGGATTGCCGTTGGATCGTGAGACAGTCGAAAAAGGATCGTACATTGAGTGCCCCAAAATTGGCAGAATTAGCTGACAGGACTCTCGGTAAAAAGAGCAAACCCCAAACTATAAGGAGTATACTCAGGAATGCCAATTTACATGGTAGAGTTGCCCAGAAGGAACCTTTCATCCATCGCAAAAGCAGATGGCGCAGGATTGATTACACTCGTGAATATCTGAGAAAGGACACTGCTTTTTGGAAAACCGTCTTTTTTGGATGGCAGCCTCAAAAACCTTTCTATCGCTGTTACTTTCGATGAAGTCATCGAAATTAAATTGACTTAGGGTCTATCATTACTTAGGGTGTCCTTAAGGGGTTAGTCCACTGTTAAACTGCTAAAAATGAACTTTTTTTTTAAACAGCTACCAACAAAAAACTATTCATGATATCGATTTGAAATTTTACATACATCTTTATTAAAACTAAGAGTTAACATTTTCATTAGAAAAAATTATTAGAAAACAAAATGGCGACCGCCCCAATGGATCGCCGCAGCACCGCCGAAAAAAAAGCAAATAGCGCCACGTAAATTCCTGGACAAAATAAGCGTCTGTGAGCAAATTACCAAAAAGATTTCATTAGTTTTGAGTATAAAGGACTGCACGGGCCTAAATTTAGAACAAAATAAAATTTTTTGACGATCTGGGAAACATTTTTTTGATTAACATTTTTTTTTTATTCAGTTTTTTTATTCAAAAGTATACCACATTTTTTTAAATCGCTTTAGGGCTCTAAATTTAAGCCCGTGTAGTCCTTTATACTCAAAACTAATGAAATATTTTTGATAATTTGTTCACAGATGCTTGTTTTGTCCAGGAATTTTCGGCGGTGCTGCGGCGATCCATTGGGGCGGCCGCGATTTTGTTTTCTAATATTTTTTTCCAATGAAAATGTTAACTCTTTACTTCAATAAAAATGCATGTAAAATTTCAAATCGATATCTTGAATAGTTTTTTTTTGTAGCTGTTTAAAAAAAAAGTTCATTTGGAGCAGTTTAACAGTGGACTAACCCCTTAAGTAGCTAGTGGTAGAATACACACTCAAAATCAGGACAAACTACTATTCTTCGAACATTAGTGGTTCCAGCGGTTCTGATGCGCTACGGTTTTTTTTCACTTAAATGATAAATAAGCATTATATCTTCAATTCATCTTAACTGTTTTTTTTTGTTTCATTTTCATAAGTTACTCGACCACATCATTTTGGCTGTCAGCTACTGTATATAAAAAAAAACATTACATAAAATATGCATCAATAATTTCGGTAAAATAGCCCCTGCCTTAGCACTGTAGAGGAAGTTCGTTATAATAACGTCTTAGTCGTGATCACTGGATGTAAAATTTCCCTCACTGAATATAGAACGGGGCAAGGTTTGTCAGAACTGCGCACTTTAGGCTAAGTGTAGAGCCAAAAACGAACTTTTTTTTAGGATTTTACGGTTTGCCTTTGCTTTCAAGACACGTTTATCCTTACTATACCTACACTCTAAAAAGTGGGTCTATAATTAATACTTCGATAATAGGAAATATATTCATTTTTTCGTTTAACATAACGAATCACAAATTTTTTTACACATTCGATGTGCATTTTTTTGCTTTTACGTCATATCAGCTGAATAATACACAGCTTTTTGTAAATTGAAGCAAAAAGAGTGTAAATTTACTAGTTTGCTATTCACCTTTGTGCCAAAGCCATCAAATTGCATCATTTTTTAGGGTAAATTTACACGATTTGGTCGTAAAATAAATATTCTTTTCACGCACTTTTGTAAATTTACATCTTTAATAGTAGGAAACCAGTTTCCTACTATTATAAGGGTAAAATTCAACCAAAATTTTTTTGAGTATAGTGCTGCAAGTCAGCTGGCCGATATTCTTTCCAAATATCCTGTTAACACAACAGTTTTTCAAGAAATACGATAGCAAGGGACTAGTATTCCAGAAAATAATATCTACGAACTATACTATAGCTGCCATCCAAATCACATGATCGACTGCAAGTGAAACGTAACAGCTGCCTGATGCGACGCGCGACTATGGGGGCCCAAGACTGGTCTGATGATTCTTCAACCCAGGACTCCATAGCGTTCTCAAGGTATTTTTCTCCAATCAATCGTTTGACCGATGACATCAGTGTTCTTGCTCAGAAGGGTTTTAAGCCTTGCCAATTCGTCAACTACAAGGTAACCCATGTAGTTGACGAATTGGCAAGGATACCTGAATCGATTGCACTGGTATAATTTTGGACACAGCGCCAGAGCCAGCAAGGGAATTTACTATGGTTTGTCTAAATGCGTCTGGTTTGATTAGGGTGTTTGGTAATCCATGAAACAGCATGAAGAGTGCCTTAGTAAGGTTAGTACAAAGGATGCCTTTCGCCAAAATTGCGGCCAACCTTTACACCTTTTCATAAATTGGTTAGCGGGAAGCTTTAAGAGCCAGGGGCCAATCTCAGATGCCCCCAAACATATTTCGAATACAAAGTAGATGTACATCGAAAATAACAACTGTCGGGGTTGGAGGTCGGGGTATGGTTGTATCATGAATGCCTCCGAATGTCTTTGTCCTCACAGTGAGCTATAGTGTCATCGTGAAGTAATTCAAGTAAATCGTGAAGTAAATAGACTTTGTCTTCGATTGAAAGAGGTCATAACGCCTGGATGCAAGAGGAATGCTGACTATATTGATCTGGACGACGATGTACAAAGCCGGAACGTCTGCAACTTAATACTTCAACACGCTTTGCCCGGAGTGCCAGTTGTTGCACCATTGATCGTAATTTAATAGACTTAGTATTTTTAGGAACTTGAGTAGTCTAGTGGGAGAGCACTGGTTTCTTGGGCATGGGGTCCATGGTTCGAGTCCAGGTTTCTGAGGTAATCAGTGGTAAATTGATGTGGAAATTGAAACTAATCACTCCACACTAGTATTCACATTGATTGTAAATTTATGAGTGAAGTTCTCGACCAGCTTCAACCCCTAGACCCACAAGGGTTGTTGTGATTACTTTACTTTTTAGTATTTATGATTTCGGTCTAGGCAGCTTCTGGAGCTAGGCCATCTAAAGCTGAGAATGGAGACATACTATCATATCATCAGCCCCGTCGACAAAGTTCGGGCGAAGCTCATTTATGGGTAATAATATATTGACTCTTTTTTTGCTATACTCCTGCTATCATTCGATGTACACAGAAAAAAAAAACGTTTTAAAAACAACTTCGGCACAATAAGTTCTGTCAATTTGGATATAAGGATACAGATGTTAGTTCAAAAGGTTAGTTCATTGTGAAAGATATTAAGCTTCCATCCTGTTTTTTCTATCGCCATAGCAATGAAGAAAAAAACGTGATATTTTGATATCGCTCCGAAAATACAGGAAGACATTTTGGAGATATGATCTGAATCTATATTATTACTAGGTATATCTGTACTAGCAAAATATCACCGCAAAATGACTTATTTTCCTAGGCGTTAATTTTTCATATTGAGCATGCTCGTGATGCTTAACTGGAAGATTAGATTAATGTTTTCTGAAAAGATATCAGCGAAGGCACTCGTAAGTAGTCTACATTAAGAATCAAATGACTATCATAATGAGAATCCAAATGAGGAAATCCAAATTAAATACATTAGAAGCGCTTGCCAAAAATAGGTATTCAAAGAGGGCTAGCTACGAAGTGATTATTCGAACGGTGATTTTAATCAGAATTGTCTCCTGGCAACAATTATTATTGACGATGATTTTTATCGAAAATCTTTAAAATTCTGTTCATCTTTTCACATTTTGTAAATAACTATTTGTTTCCAGATTTCTCATCGATTAGAAATACCACAACGATTGCTAGTATTATAAGCTTGAAATGATACTATCTACCATGTGCTTTGAACATAATACTTATAATCATAAAATTGACATTCCATTCGGCTTGCTTGCCCTGCATTGCTACACATCACATAATTAAATTTGCACACATAAAGCTTTGCATATGTTTATGCTGTGCTATTTATATCGAAAATAATTACAACCTGGAACGCTCGCAATTTTTACATTTTTATGACTAAGATTCATCGCAGGCACTACGATAACAAAGATACAGACAATATAATAGGTCAGTCAACTTTTTTTCCCCCGAAAATCTCGTGCCACATCGGAACAAAAGTTGCTCTTCTGAACCAGTGTTTTGTCTCCCATCACGAGACACCTAGATCGCTCTTGCTGTTTTTTTTTTTCACAATTTTAAAAATTATGCGCCATCTGCTTATTCCTTGATACTTCGATTGATATGTAGCTAAACACACTTCAGCTGCAAATAAGTAATTGCAATACATATTCGAAATTACAATGTAAACCAGAACTCTGAAGAATATGCAAGTGTGATTCATCATATGGCAATTGATAGTGGTTATTTTAGTCCACATATAGTGTTTTTTTGCGATTCCATAGTTAAATCCTCACTGGAAAATGAAATTAGTGTCTGAAGGCTGCTAGCTTCCATTTCGAATGTACTCCTGGGTTTATAATCCAAAATGTTAGTTAGCAATAGGACCACCAAACATATTTACGAGGGGTGATCCAAAAGTAATGATAATGAATATAAACCAAGGTGATTAAACTTCAAAAATAGTATTTATTTTTAATTAACAACAAGTTAATACATTTAATCCATCTCAAACCTAAGATATCCTTAGAAACAAATTCTTTATCTTGACTCTCGCAAAATTCCTCATCAGCGGCCATCAATTCGCTATCATCTTCAAATTTCTTACCCCGAAGGTGTTCCTTGAGCCGAGGAAAGAGGTAGAAGACACTGGGAGCTAGATCTGGATGTTTAAGCAGTTCGAATTCTGTTTCTTGAATTGCAGCCATCGAAATTGCAGCCTTGTGAGCCGTTGCGTTATCTTGATGAAACAGAACTCCGGCTCGCAGTTTGCTGCGTCTTTTTTTCTTCATTGCCTCCCGCAATCTTCTTATTTGGTCTGCGTAGTAAGAGCTTGATAAAGTGGCTCCTTTTTCCAAATATTCTACTATGATACTTCGTTCAGCGTCCCAAAAAACTCATGCATAACCTTCCCAGCCGAGTTCCACACTTTGAATTCCTTCGGCGTTGGTGAAGCGGATTGCTTCCACGTCATCGATTCATGTTTGGTTTCTGGATCAAAATGGTAGATTCAAATCTCATCCATGATCACGAAACGTGACAAAAAAAATCTCCTGATCTGCCTGGAACTTTTCGAGAATCACTCGAAATGTCGACTAGTTTCTTCTTTTGCCAGTCGGTCACAACACTCTCGGCACCCAACGCGCAGAGACCTTCTTCATATGTAATTCGTGGACAACGATTCTTTGAACACTGCCATTCGAGATCCCTGTGACCTCAGCTACTTGCCTGATCGTCACTCTTCGATCTACCAACATTACATCTTTGATTTTTTTTCACATTGTCTTCAGTGAGGGACGTGGTTGGACGTCCTTCGCGGTGTTCGCCTTCATTGGATGTTCTTCCCAGCTTAAACTCTTTGCCTCAGTGTGCAATGGTGGAATATGGAGGAGCAGAGTCCCCTAATGTTTTCACCATGCCGCCGTGTATGTCTCTCGTACACAATTTTTTCAAACAGAGGTACTTAATGACAGCTCTAATTTCGTTTTTCTCTATTTTGATGTTCTCTCTTCGCATGTACCTCCCTGGAATCATGGTCTATTTATATGTTTTTTTTTTTATCCGAACTGGAAATAACCTATTATCATTACTTATTGATCAACCCTCGTATATCACCTGCCTCACATTGAAATCAACATACCCTGCAAATTTCGTTTTGATCTGATGATTGCATTGGAAGTTATAGAGATACAAAGAAATTTAGGGTTACCAGTCGCAAAAAGTTTTCAAATTTTCGAAAATTTAATATTTGTTGTTTATTGTCATGACAAGATCATTACCGTTTAACAATTTTACGATAAAATCGCTTAGTAAAGATATTGCAAATAAATACAAACGCAAGAATAGTTGGCAACCCTATCATGGTTTTTTTTTAACCAGATCCCTTCTGGATAATGTTATAAAGTTCCATTTATCATATGAAATTCGTTTTGATTTCATGACAGCACTGGAAGCTATAAGGCAAAAAGCTTCATTTTCCTGAGCGAATTTTCAAAACGCAAGACACCAAAGCCACCATAACTGGTAGCACGAACCGAATTTTTCAACCAAATTTCTACCAAATACGAGTTAGAGTCCGGTTCAGCTACTCTATCAATTTTATGAAAATCTGGTAACTGAATCAGAACTCAAAGGCAAAAAGCAGTTTTTTTTCTTTATAATTTTTCAAGATGGCACCACTGGTACAGAGTTGCTTGCATTCCCAAATCGCTTCTATCAGACCTGGTCCTACTTAATAGCAATACATTCTGTGAATTTCAACTGTATATGATAATTGAGTTGTGGGTCTCGTGAACAGACGTTTTTGATGCTTAAAGTATAGGTAAATTGGAGGAGGGTAACCGTTCTTGTCCGATGTGAAATTTCAAAAGTTTTGCTATTGTTGTATAAACAAAGCATAAGATTTCTATATGAGTTAGTTTTCACTGAAGAAGACGAACATTTTTCAGGAGAGTCGATGGTTTGAAGGTTTTCACTTTCAATGCCTGCCGTAGCTGCAGGGTTGTCAACACGTTCATAAAAAACTAGACGAGTCTACAAAAATTAGTAACATCAATATGTCCTTTAAGTTTAATAAGGATCTGATAATCGAGTCAAAAGTTATTGCAATTCAGAAATTTTCAAACTTTCGCAATTTCATTTTATGCGCTTAGCGCACACATAGGGTTAAAAATTTCAAAAATATTATCAAATTTACATTAAGAACACGTTCGAAATTCATTTCATAAACTTTGTTTTTGAAAAAAAGTTATTTGCTGACAGAAAATAGGTATATTTAAACTATCACTAAAATGGCGGCCAGCGCCAAAGGGTTAAAGATTATTAACTTTTTGTGAGACCTGGCATTATGCTGCATATACACGATTATATCCTGAAAATTTCAGTTCAATCGGATGGCGCGTTCCTGATATTCTTTTCGCTGAATTTTTTTGATTATATATATATATATATATATATATATATATATATATATATATACATATAGATATATATATATATATATATATATATATATATAGATATATATATATATATATATATATATATATATATATATATACATATAGATATATATATATATATATATATATATATATATATATATATATATATATATATATATATATAATATATATATATATATATACATATAGATATATATATATATATATATATATATATATATAGATATATATATATATATATATATATATATATATATATATAGATATATATATATATATATCTATATATATATATATATATATATATATATATATATAATAAATAAGGAATATATTTAATAAATATGTTTTTTGATTTAATAAATATGTTTTGAAACTAAGATTCTTTATTGTTTGATACTCCTATTTCTGGAAGCGAAAATATTTTTGCCTTGTTTTTCACATACGAACGGAAGATTGCGCAAGGAATTTCGAGCTGACCACTAGTTCTCAAATAAGTCACAACAATGTACCAACATATCAAAGAAACGAAGTCATATACACTGCAGGCAAAAAGTTTAAGACCACATCGCAGAAATGAAGCACTTATATAGATTTATAAAACTGCAAGTACCTTTTTTACAATAATTGCCTGTTTTAAGGAGGGTTGCTATGAAGGGATTTAAAATGTACATGGGATTTGCAAATTCTCAGTCAGGGTAATAAAACACGTTGGGTTTTTCCCACTTTAAAGACTTTAGGTGTCTACAATTTTTTAAAGTAATTAAAATAAACCTTTGAAATTTTTGGAATATGGATTTGAAATATTATGAAATTCCTATAAATAGGTACCTTATCCTCAAAATATTTTATTTGTGAGTTTTTGTGCTGGCAAGTAATACGGATTGTTATTTTCAGCGAATTTTATTCCGTGCACTTGTGATATTTAGTTATTGGTACTTTTTAGCAAAGTTTTGGCAAAATTTCTGTTCAAAATGGGAAAAGCGCGCAGTATTAAGCCGGAAGTTAGAAGTGTGATTGTGGCGCTTCATAAACAAGGAAAGTCAGAAAGAGAGATCAGTAATGAAGGAAAAATTTCAAAGGCTGCTGAACATAATGCTGTCGTTAAATTCAAGGACAGTGAAAGTTATTGTGATGATGTAAGGAGCGGACGACCCAGAGTGACAACAGAAGCAGAGGATAAGACTCTAGTGCTTATGAGCAAAAGGGATCGAAAGTTAACTGCACCGGAAATTCGAGCAGAGTTCAACGCGGGACATTCAAAGTCCATAAGCTTGTCAACTGTAAAAAATCGTCTTAGGGAAGCTGGACTCGAGGGGCGTGTAGCAGCCAAAAAACCTCTGCTTCAAAAAGGTAACAGACAAAAGCGTTTAGAGTGGGCACGAACTCATAGCCAGTGGACAATTGAAGACTGGTGCTTTGGACAGATGAATCAAAGTTTGAAGTTTTTGGCTCCAAACGGAGGATTTATGTGAGGCGATCTGCTGGAGAAAGAATGGACGCGAACTGTGTAGTACCAACAGTAAAGCATTGAGGTGGTTCTGTTATGGTTTGGAGCTGCTTTTCGCTAGCTGGGGTGGATGAATTAGTTCGAATTGATGGCGCGTTAACTAAAGAACGTTACAAGGAAATCTTGCAGAGCACGGCCATACCATCAGGTTTGCGGTTAATTGGGCGAAATTTCACCCCTCAACAGGATAATGACCCCAAACACAGTTCTAAATTATGCAGAGGATATTTAGCTGAAATGGAGAATGATGGAATACTATTGAATATGACCTGGCCCCCACAATCACCTGATTGTAACCCAATTGAATTGTTATGGGAGGAATTAGATATAAAGGTACGTGAACGCTGTCCGACGTCAAAGCAATACTTGTGGGAGCTTCTTCAAGAAGGGTGGAACAATATCTCCCAAGATACTGTAGGAAAATTAGTTGAAAGAATGCCAAGGATTACTAAAGCAGTAAAAAATGCCAAAGGAGAATATTTTGATGAATGTAGAATTTAAAATAGAAAAAGATTCTTTTTGTTCATTATAAATTTTGACTTGTAAACTAGAAAAACAATAAGCTGACATTTGACAATTACATAAAAAGTAATCAATTATATTTTATCTAGAAATAAATAAATTCTAATTACCATGAAAACTTTGTTTATTTTCTCGATTTCTAAGTGGTCTTAAATTTTTTGCCTGTAGTGTATGTTTTTTATTGAGAATTTCTTTTGCCTTTGGAAATAGTTTACAATACAATAGTTTACATATACAATGTTTGTCGTTGGACTGATACAGTTTTTGGCAAGCACACATTTTAGAGCACCATCAATATACTAACGCCTTTTTATAATTTTTTTATGATATTATCCAACCACTGAAAAGAATTAATTTTGTCACGATCGTCATGCATCTGGATAATATACATATATGCAACAAACAAAAACAAACCATTGCACACAAATTTCGGTTTCAATTCATTACTTATTGTGTCGATGCATTTATTTTGAGCCGAAAATGAGAAAAAGCTAACATAGCGATCAATAGTTTAAAGTATCTAATAATTAAGATGATTCCATTTGAAAATTGTTGGGAAACTCATTTTATTTTTTAAAGCATGTTTCTCATCACTGTAGACATATGTATGTGTACCAAGCCTAGTCCATTTCGCAATAGCCTGCCTTGGTCCTATTCCTACCTTGTAAGAAAAAGGAACAAGAAAATATCATTTAGAGCACTGTAAATTGAGCCTGTTCATAAGCTATAGCCATCGAATCATGAAACAAAGCATTGAATTCGGACTGATGGACAAAAAGATTTAAAGAAAAACCATCGTACAGATCGGATGATGAAAGCAACTCAAATCGCTTCATACCATCAAGCCGTACAGTTCACAGAAGATGCGAGGTAGAAGATTTTCAGGTAAGGTTTGGCTCCTCTAAGACTATTTTTACAGGAATATGATATTTTGTGCGCAAGAGCTTTTGATGTTAAGTGATTTTGAAGAGTGCGCTGTTAGAGACATCAAACCACCGGACATTGGCTGCTCTTCAGTTCTCAGAATTTGTTCAGTCCAGCCAAAGGATCGACTTTTTTTCGTATCTGTTCGAGGTGGTCAGGCGATTTCGAATTCTGGGAAAAGAAAACAACTATGGTAGGAAGGTAGTAGTAGCACTGGCTATCCAAATATTATTCACTGTGATTCGAGAGCGTCCGAAGCGGTCTTTGACTAAATTTAAGCATTTTAAACCTGATTTATGTAGGAATATGTATAGCCTGTATACATATCCTTGCATAAGCCATTTTAAATGAAATCCAAAATAATTTTTGATGAATTAATGGAAATGGTAATTATGAAAGAACGCAGTTAAATTGTCCACAGTTTTTTTCCTGTTTCGGATTCACGAACAAATAAAAATTTATATGCAGGGCACATACCAAATTAATTGTTTCATTGAAATTATCCGAATAATATGATCTGAAAATTCTTTAATATTACTAGCTGGTTGAATTTCAGTTGCTGGTTAATCACACTCAGAATAATTGGTTTACTCGTATTACCCTAAGTTAATCTAACAATGAAGTAAATAATGGTCTATATGTCAAGTATGGTCTAATGGTCAAGTAAATAATGGTCTATAGCAGGGGTGGCCAAACCATGGCGCATGCACCAAACGTGGTGCATTAGATGATTACAAGTGTAGGCACTCAAACAGCATCCATCTTTATACAGTGAAACCTGTGAAGTTGACCACCTCCACAAGCTGACCACCTGGCTTATTTGACCAGTTTTTCCTAGCTCAATTCGTTCCCAATACAAATACACCCTTATAAGCTGACCACCTGTCTAACTTGCAACTTGATCGTAAGTCTGTAAAACGCCACATTACATTTCACCTTTCTAAGCTGGCCCATTTGGTTTTTCTATGAAAATTCTATCTGGTTACTGAAATGAAAATGCAAATAATGAATATACAGGGTGTTTGGTACTCGGAGGACACATTTGTAAGGAGGTATTCCTTGATACATTTTGACCAAAAAATCGTTCTACAGGGTGGTCTGGTTTTCAAAATCTGCGGAGTTACAGGATAGTCAAGAAAAGTGTTTCGGACCTGTACCCTGACTCACTTAAATCGTTATATCTTGAAAACTAATAATCACAACGCAAAGTTTTAATGTTTTTTATAGAATCAAATTACCTTTAATTTAATGTAACATTCTAAATAGTAACTGTACCCGATTTTAAGATATTTACTTCAAAACACAAAATTTTGGTACTTCTGCCCCGAACATTCTGTTTTCAATGTCGTTTTTCTCAGAAAATCTCATGAAAATATGCCATTCAATTTTATTTTTTTGTAGGCCATATTGTTGGCGACAAAAGTTGCATACATGTTTATGACTTAGGTGTTACCATTTCGCAAGTAGTGAGCGAAAATACGTATCGCTTAAAAAGTAATTATGCCGTAAAGTGGCCCTCGATGAAAAGAAAAGTTTAAATTGTTATTTGTACTTAAGTATTTTTACTGCCCATTAATTACTTTTTAAACTATAAATAAAATAAACTAAATTAAAATTAATTTCAAAATAATTGACGCATCTACCTGGATGTTAAAGGTATAATTGGGTACAGTCCTTCGCCTTTATTAATAGGATACGTAAAAAAATTAAGAGCCTATAAAAACAGAACCACTTCCAAATTATTGTCAGTTTCGGTACATTACTCGAACTACAAGATATTACTAAAATTTCAAAAATAAATTCAAAAGGTCTTACTACACTAATGAAGCATATGCAGATATTATGTACGTATACGAAAAGTGCCGGGGAAGTTCACAAGCGGCGCAATCTTTGTATCAACAGAGATATCATCATCGACGGATTCCTGGACGGAGAGTGTTTCAACAACTATACACAAGGATTAGGGAAACTGGCAGCGTTAGGACGAGCCGATTAAACGCAAATCCTGCGCCTGCAATCGCTGTACGGACCGATGAAGAAATACTGCTTGCAGTGGAAACTGACCCATTAATCAGTATTCGACGCTTGGCGTTGCAATTAAACGTGTTTACAAGGAAAGTTTGGAGTATTTTAAAAGCAGCTCGTTTACATGCGTACCATCACACACCAGTGCAGGAGCTGCTTCCGATCGATTTGCCCAAAAGGATGGAATTCTGCAATTGGCTCCTTGAGAAACAATTAGACAACGAAAATTTTTTGAACACCATTCTCTGGACGGATGAGTCCTTATTTACCAGGGACGGTATCACAAACTTTCACAATTTACATACGTGGGCTGAGAGCAATCCACACACGAGAAGGACTTCATCGTTTCAGCATAGGCTCAACGTAAATTGATGGGCAAGAGTGATTGCTAACGATTTAATTGGCCCTATTAGGCTCCCGCCTACTTTAAATAGTGCCAATTACTTGCATTTTTTAAGACATGATCTGCAGGACTTATTGGAGGATATTCCGCTGCAACGACCGGCTTCCATGTTTTACCAACACGATGGTGCTCCAGCTCACTATGGCCAACCAGTCAGAGATTGGTTGAATTCCAATCATACCAATCGCTGGATCGGTAGAAATGGACCAATACACTGACCTGCGAGATCTTTTGATCTAACAGTTATGGATTTTTTTGTATGGGGACGGATGAAGGCCCTTGTCTACACAACGGAAGTGTCAACATTGGAAGACCTAAATACCAGGATCGATGCGGCTGCAACAGAAGTGAGGCAGCAGCTGAGAAGTATGGATATGAAAAGAACGCCTGCGAAACGAGCTTTAGCGTGTATTCAAAATGAAGGTGGCCATTTTGAACATTTACTATAGCTCAAAAATTTTGAAATAAAGCATAAAAACTTTTAATAAATTCTTTCAGTTCAGCAAAGAGTGTAGATCGAAAACAAGGGCCACTTTATGGCATATTCAGTTTTTGAGCGATATGTATTTTCGCTTACTACTTGCGAAACGGTAAAACCTAAGTCATAAATATGTAAGCATTTTTTGTAGCGCATTATATGGCCTATAAAAATATTAAATTAAAATGGCATCGTTTCATTTCAAATTCTGTACCCATACTTTTCACAAACTCTTCATCAATATTAGTGCCATTATCTTTTAGTTTCACAATTAAACTACGAACAGTAAATGGAAGAAACTAATTCACCTGTTTTTGAGCCAAATTGTCTTTGAGATGATTAGTTTTTTTTGCAGCTTCTATTGCCGACAAAGTCTGACCTTCAACCTGCAATACAGCTTGATGAGAACTTGATGAATGAGCGTGGAAAAATTGAAGCCATAATGGAGGATCTTAAAAAAAAAATTTTTTTTAATAGTTGCGTTTTATTATCATCCAGAGTGTAGTAGGTATCCTGGATGCATAATAAAACGATCCAGAGTAGCACGCGAGTTTTTTTCTGTCAGACAGTTGTCATTTCAAAATTTGAGCTGTCATATAACCAACGCCGTTTTCAAATGTATGACTATTTATCCTGGTTGCCAGGGTGACATGGAAAATTTTTCAAAATTCCAACTATTCCAGTTGATATGACTTTTCAAAATACGTTCCACAGAGAGCACGAGTACGAAATCCACTGAATTCACAAGTGTTTGTACTCTGGATGTTGTTGTTGTTTCGTGTGCAAATCGATATCCTGCACTACTCTGGATGTATAATAAAACGCGCCTAATGTGGGACATTGCTCAAATAATAATCTTTCAACAGCTGGTACATTTTTAAAACTTTATCCAAGGCAGGCATAAGTACAAGCCATCTGATTTTATTATAGCCGAGCATTTGGTGATGTTTTATTTCAGCTTCAGCGCCAAACTCCTTTAGAGCTTCAACTCGAACCGCATAAACATAAAAAAATGGATATATTTTAACAATAGCTGCGTTTTATTATCATCCAGAGTGTAGTAGGTATCCTGGATGCATAAGGCAATCCGCACACGGGTCGTTGAGCTATCGTCGTAGATGCGATATTTCTACGCTTGGTCGTCACAACCTATGTAAATCAATGGGTGACCGCTAACGGAGCGTTAGCCTATCGTGAAGAGTGAGAAGCGTAGTCGGTTCACGTTGAGTGCGTCTCAAGCGTTGTGCATTGCAGGCCTCAAGTCGAATGAGTAGTCGTTTTTGCAAGCGCGATGGATGACGGCAACGTACGATTCGTGGGGGAGGTGGGAAAATGACCCGAATTGTATGATTTTACGACGCATACTGACGTTTTCTTGACGACCCGTGTGTGGACATAATACGAGGATGACAGCATTCGTTTTCTCGCGAGCTTGACAAGTGTCAAACGCATCTCTCACGTATAGCATAGCTAACGACCCGTGTGCGGAGTGCCTTATAAAACGATCCAGAGTAGCACGCGAGTTTTTTTCTGTCAGACAGTTGTCATTTCAAAATTTGAGCTGTCATATAACCAACGCCGTTTTCAAATGTATGACTATTTATCCTGGTTGCCAGGGTGACATGGAAAATTTTTGAAAATTCCAACTATTCCAGTTGATATGACTTTTCAAAATACGTTCCACAGAGAGCACGAGTACGAAATCCACTGAATTCACAAGTGTTTGTACTCTGGATGTTGTTGTTGTTTCGTGTGCAAATCGATATCCTGCACTACTCTGGATGTATAATAAAACGCGCCTAATAACGCTTTCGTAATCTGAAGGTCGACTATCTGCAGCACTTGTTATTGCTTTGTGAATTATATGGGCTCCACATCCAATACCTATCAACGGTTTTTTCAGAGATGATTGTAATTTTGCAAACACATTATCAATTCCTCGCCTAGCTACACCCCCAAAATTGACATTGGCATTGTCGCCACAAAATGCCACAAATTTTTTGTCAAATTATTATCTGTATAACACTTGGTGTCAATAATCAACAATGATATCAGAAGTTGCACCTGGTTGGTCTTGGAGGTCTAACATTTTTTTGCACACCTTCGTAAGATTGAAAAAAGCGCACTACAAGAGGAGATATTTTCTTGTTACCGTGGTTTGAAGCGTCGTTTAAAATTGTATTATAATACAATTGGATTTATTGAGATCATCTTTTAATTTGTCGATCGCTGTACGTGCTAAAACATTTACTACAATAGCTTCTGTTTTCGTATGCGTGCATGTGAATTTCGGATCGAAACATGTTTGGATAAATTTCGACGCGCAACCGTTGGAGCGAAAACTGTGGTTTTCTTGTTTAGTGTCAAAATATGAAATTTTCGCGCGGTTTCGGAAAACGGGACTATTTTGTGTCCCGGAGCTTTGTCTGGGGACAACGGGACAGGTGACCGAGAAAAGGGACAGTCCCGTTCAAAACGGGACGTATGGTCACTTTAAGTATGAGCCAAGAATAGCTTAACAGAAACCCATAAAGATGAAAAAAAAAAACAGTAACAAGGTACTGCTTCCAGATAGAATCCCACTATCCCATTCCCACTAATATTAGAAATGCGAAAGTTTGTATGGATGTTTGCTACTCTTTCACGCAAAAACTACTGAATGGATTTTAATTAAACTTTACAATAATATAGCTCATACATCAAAATAACACATAGGCTATAATTTATAAAGATATTTATGGGGATTCGTTTAAAATAGTAAGTTTACATAATTCGTAATTGTGTATTTTTACGCGGTGTGTTATAAAACAACAATTCAATTGTTTCTTCGTGTAAAAGATATTTCCGTTAGTTTTGAAGCGACAAATTTAAAGCCTTTCTTATTGCAAGAAATTGACTAATATGAGATTATTTTAATGTATCTCGATCATTTGTGTGTTTTTTTTAAATAACAGCTACCTTTTCTAGAAATTCTAAGTATGGGTATAACATATGTATATTCTCATTCACTTTTATTTTGAACATGACTCTTAATAATGCAATTTAGGTTGAAGTACATCGCCAGTAATTTGAAATCAATCCACAGAATATTTATTGTTCAGTACGTTCCAAACATTCACCAACTAGCTCCAAGTGTAGGAAACATATTTTTAATAACTGTAGATTGTCAAGAATCAAAATCAACACACATTCCTAAACAACAAAGTGAATTGATGTAAGAGAAGATACAGCCCTTGTCAACATGATCGTCACCTTATTATTGTCCAATAATTGTCTTCATAAGACTTTTTTTTAAATCGAGACTAATAGTATGTTTCTGTTGGACTTATGATTTTCTGAAATCAAAGAGCCAGAAGAGATTTTACCGTGAAATTGATCAAAAGTTGGAAAATATTATCACTGCATCAGCCATATCTCCCTTAGAAGCATAGTGAATTTCCTGACAAATTCATTCAGTTTTGGTATGGATCTCAGTCCCAACAGCAAACGTCATTTGTCTTACCACCTATTTGCATGTCGTGTTGGTATGCGTGCGTCGTTCGTATGAATTGAAGGTTATTTTTTCCGAGTACAACTTACCTTTGAAAATGATTGACATACTCCACCACCAGGAAAGTCTAATCCCTTTGGCAGCACACGTCCAAAGGCCTGAAAATCTTGTCTTGAATTCCCGAAATTCACTCACTGATAAGACCAATTATCGTAATTTCACTTTTCTAGTGTCACTTTCGCATTTTCCTATCACTGACGATTATTTTCGCCCCAAACACAACTACCGTCATTCGCACGAAATACCAGCTCTCGAAACTTAGTGAAAAATGTTGATAGAAATTCCAGCACCCAATGTACAAATCAATCAATGCGAAATTGACGTTTGAAAAGAACCGTCGGCTTCGTACGCGAATTCACATAAACATTCCATACGTCAACATGGCGACTAGTTAATTTGACAAACACCAAAACTACTTAATATCTGTCCTAAAGGTTTTGGGCTAAGCTGCGAGCCCACACAAACATTACTTCAGGTCCTGTGTGGCACGTCACTGACTTAAAAGGATCGTCGGAACGACTGCACCTTAACGTATTTGTCCTACCCGTGTTTATCCAGCCTTTGGGACTTGTTATGGGCAGATGATTTTGACATTCATATTTTTGCTGTATTTGAATCTGATGCAGATACCTGACATTCACCCAATAGTAATAAAAACCATATGACGACACTTGGGAGATTTCCACTTCACTCCCGCTTCCCATTTACTCTATGTGCCACCTCCGTTTACCAACGAGCCCAACTGCACTACACACACATTCGACCGTCAGAGACTCATCGCTACAAAAAACTTCCAGTGCGAGACTGCCCTCAAATTTATGGAATTTACCGTTTTATGCGTCGCATGGGATTCTTCAGCACTAGGAAAACTATCATAAATTGCAAAACATTAAATCCAGTTTGTTGGCTACAATAATCACTTGACAGTATATTTTTTCATCACTTTGATAGGTCTGCGGGAATTGAAAACCGATATCTGAAAGCACGAACGCGAACTCTTTTAACTTCTTCGCTTTCCACTCAGTTACTCGGAAGCTATTATTCTAGCACAATCGCGAACGACATTACTCAGCTCGGAATAACAATTACGTACATATGTACTTCAGTAGCAGAAATTCGACGATAATTTGAAGGATATATCACGAAAGTAAATCGAACGATTGGGAAATTAAAATATAATTACGCGCACCGCGCGGGGACATGACAGTCAGAGCGAATAAACGAGCTTTTCAATATGGCTACCGTTTGTGTATTTTGGCCCGTGTCAAGTTCGTCGCCTATATTGGAATGATGGTTGGAATGTAAGTAGTTTGTGGGCGAGCGGGCGGCGATTTATCAACGGGGTCGGTGGCAATTCTTATTGGAATATTTTATGTAATGCCATAAGTGATTAGGTCTGTTCGCGTAAAAAATGGTTGAGTAAACGACGCGAAATTACGAAAACGGAGCCCAATATTGTCCGAAAATGGAGGAATTGAGGAACAACTTTGTTTATTTTTGCAAAATAAAGAACATTATAAATTTTATTATACATACAACTCATTCTTTTGATTTTTATAGCTAATTAAAGCTAAAATTAAAGCTAATTAATTTTTAATTTTTGAAATTCTTGAAAATTTTCGATAAACCTATTTTACCTTTTTTTCAGATTTTATTGATATAATTATATAATATCGATTTAATAAAAAAAAAACGGCTTCATTGCAATTAATCGCACATAACATACTTATTAGGTCTGTGCCCGTACTTCCATAGGCCTGTTCGCGTACCTGAATTATAATAGGTCTGTTCGCGTACCTGAATCTATTATAATATATGAAAATAGATTCGCAGAAAGTCGTTTTTGTACTTTTGCTACAAGCCAAATTTTGCAGCAAAAAGAAGCCAGCTGCCAAATTCTGTTGCTGCTCCAGTTTGCTGAAGTACGCGAACAGACCTCCAAATTGTTATGGGAACATACCTTTTGTATGTCTAGTGTGTTTGTGGCATAGCAGGGGTTTGAGTCTTCGATAGCCATTTTGCAAACGTCAATGTCCATCCAGCACGTGCGCATAGCCGGTATTTTCGTGAATGATTACGGAATGACAATAGTCCTATAATTATAGTATTGTGGTTGGATGTTGTAGCAGTGTCCGAATTTGTTAAGAATAGAAAGTTAGGAGCTAGAATGGCTGATCTTGATTTTGTGAAATGGTTGAACGAAAAACTGCGAGGTTTAAGTGTTGACGAAAGCGTATTTGGGTCATACATAACCGGAATACTCGATGGAGAGGAGGCAATTGACGAAAAGGTTGAAGCTCTAGAGGGTATTCTTGGCGCAATTCTCGTAAGTACCCAAATAGACATTGAAATAACGGTGGTTCTAGCGCTTTTTTTTTTTTACTTTATTTATGAGACAACTGTGAATTTCGTTCAGCCATTAAACCATCAGTCGCTCATAAATTTTCGTATTAATATAAATAACAGGAAAATGACCTGAATAATGTAGTCCAGGAAATAATTGGGAAATGGAGCGAAAGTAAACCAAAAGAAGTGGAAGCTGAAAGTAAAAAGGTTGTGGAAGATGTTGACACCCAGCTAGCAAAAATGCTCGAGTCTCAGAAGGTTCAAACCACAACTCAAAGACAGTACACTCCCGAAGAGCTTAGAATCAGAGAACAAATTCTAGCTCAATACAGCCAAGTAAGTATTACTGCTAGTAAGTAGGTAGCCTAATACACTTACTTAAAGATAAATATTTTTCAATCAACGAGATAACATTAATGAATGAAACATAAGCTACAACACAAAACACCAGCTGAAGTGTTTACTAACATTCTGTGAAAGAATCTAAAATTCAAAGCAGTCAAACAATTCAAAGCTTTTGGATTATTTGAAGATTGCCTGCGCAACTGTCTTCTTTTTGATTAACTTAACTAACAATTTCTAGAGAAATATCAAGATTGAATATTGATAATGCTTGTTTTGAAGCAACGATTGGTCCTTTTGTCCAACAATTGGGTCGATTTGAAGCTAACAACAAAATCAGATAAGATGTTCCCACTACCGGAAGCTACACAGAGAGTGAGCAAGGGATATTATTCATATTTATGACGATGATTTAGTGTGAAAGTTGTTGAAGGGCTTAAACGGGCATGCATGAATATTTTCTTTATTCGTTGTACACCCCACATTCTCTTTTGTATCGATTTCCGCTATTTTATAACAAAATTTGTATGGACAGGTCATTCAAACATCAAATTGTCGCTAAATCATGGGATTTCGATAGCAAATCTACCTGATTTACCATACAAGATAAATTAAAAGTTCTTTAATTTTTGAAAAAAAAAACTAAATTTTTATTAACTCGAATCTCGTCGTGGCGAATCTAGAACTAACTCTTACAATCTGAATTTGCTTACATTATACCTCTGCTACATGCTGGCTCAAGTTATTTGATATTCACACACTCGGTTGAGATTCTAAGAATTGAGTATAGTGCAACGAATAAGAAAAGATATTAATAAAATATTAATCAAATTAATGTGAATTAAATTCATCAAATTAATAAAAATTACTAAGAATATAAAAAAAAAACTTTCCAATACAAATACAAGGAAAAAACACAAATTTAATTTTAATGTAAGTTTAAGCTAAGTTATAAAAAGTATAAAGTAAATATACAATTCAGGTATATTAGTGTGATGGAGGAAGGGGGATGACTATGATGAGAGAGCATCGATAATATTATTTTTAAAAGTAGTTTTAGGCATTCTGGGGGAGCAGTTCTGGCTCATGCTATTGAATAACTTGCAGCACCTATTGATTGGCTCGTTTGCTGCATATGGTGTGGCGTGTTTTTTTTTCTCCTTCCTTGCACTCTCTCCATCACTCTATCAGCGTGCACAGTCCATGTGCACCATCTTTACCCTCCAGTAAATTTTTTCATAGTGCTTCCCAGACAACTAGTTTGTTGGTATAAGGGACTGCACAATTCTTATCAATATGATAGACTAACTTTTATTAACTTATGATTGACTCCAGTGACTTGTGTCCAGAGAAAAGTATACAAAAAACTCTGGTGTTATTCGTCGTTGTGCGTTGTTAATTTTTTATGTGCAATTTTAAGTTTTCTTTGAATGCCACGATATTGTTTGAGTTCTTTAACGGATCTGGCACCCAACTAACAATTTGTGCCCATGTGTTACTAAATTGACTTTTTTGACGCGAATACGTCGTGAATACTATGCCGAGTCGGAATTGTTTCGTCATTTTTCCTTCAAAGTAAAATTCCTTGATAGGCAAAATTTTAGTAATGAAGTGGTAAAGACTACTTTCGACGCGTCTTTACAGGCATTGTGTCCATTAGGGATTAGTTCCTTCATTGCGACTTAATCAAAATCCCAGTAAGGCACATTATACGTCAAAGTTACCACACATATTTCCTTTCATATTCCTATGCCTATCAAGGAAACTTGCATGTAACGGTTACGTATTGGCGCCTATGTCCATGATGATTTCGTTCTGACAATTCTTTAAACGTCAATGTGGAATCTCACAAAACGAGTTTAATAAAAAAGTCACCACCGTTCGGGATAGCTAATTCCTTTTATAAAAAAGTTAAAAAATATTAAATAAACTATTCCAATCAACTAGAAATTCAGTTTTCAAATAATACGTTTGATTTGCAAATTAGCAAAATGAATTGGCAAAAAGTTTTATAGGTTTGTAATCACAAATTGACTATCTTCTGAGTATATCCTTACACTTAATGTCGATGGTTAGCTCATCAATTATTACATTCGTAATTTATTGTAACGAAATGAAAGATTTGCTCAACCCTTTTGTTACGAGTTATCTTCAATATTAATACAGGCAGTGATTGTTTGTGGTAGCAACATTTCAGTGAAAATTAGGCGTTTTGTTTGCGATTCTACCATCAGCGCATATGTAAAAGGTATATTTACTTATACGTTTTTGTGATCTCTTACTTAGTATCCTTATAAAGATTTTGTTTAGTTAGTTAACCATGATTTTTGGAGGAATCAATTGTAAGAAGAGAGCAGATGCAGATTTTAGATGACGAGTTGAAGAAGATCATCACAAACAATCAACACGCTCTGAGAGGCTTTCGAATGGCATGATCAAAGATTTCGTTGTAGCCGCCTCCACATTTATGTATTTCGACATTCTATATTATTTACTGTATTTACACATTACAACCTCTTATAATTTGGACCCCCGAAAAGTATACATTTGATTCTAAATGGTAGGGGTCTTTTTGAGATACACCGCACTGTAAGAACACTTGATTTTATAAAATTCTGGAAGGATGCCAAGTTTCGAACATTTTGAAAGCATATCGGTTTTATTCTTAAAGAATTTTTTTAGGTTAGGTTTCGTCAGAGTATTTCGTACTTTTCTTTTCTTAGTATAGCTAAAATATTGATAGAAGACTTTTTTATTATACTGTATAAAGAAATTCATTTTTGGTCAGCATACAATCACAACTAATGTCTACAACCTTTGCCATCTAAGCGATCATGTCATTCGTTTTAGTCCTCTGCCAAACTTTTCTTCTTATAAAGCTGAGAATTATGTTGGTTTTTCGAAAACGTTTTTAGGCACATTATGGGCACATCTCGATTCTATGTTACTGTGATGGCACTACCAAGTAACAATATTCCCAAACTAATACTTCAACAAAATCAACAGTGAGTGAATTATACTTTCGTACGTCTGAGGTACGTGCATTTAAAAGCCTGAGTTTCTGAATTCAGAATTCATACTGCAGTAGTGCGTTAAATAACAAGTAAAAGTGCAAAAAAAACGAATAGTAAAATAGAAAATCCAGCGATGCTTAAACATTTATTTTTTAAGATTTCGCTTTTATCCTTTGTATAGCATATTGACATTTTTCGGTCTTTTGAAGATAATATCCAACTCCTGCCAACTAGTATGTCGTACGATATATTTATACTTAAATTATTGTTAAAGAAAGCTTTCAATTAAATTTCATTATAATTGTCGCATTATTTTATACCTCTAGTTACTGGTCACGACTGTAGTATTAAAATAACAACAATACTGTTCCACTTGTTGCAGTTTCCAATGGTACTTATCTAACCAGCTCTCGACTGAGGTGCAAAAAACGCACCTAGCATTGGCCAAATTTATGTTAAACCAACTGTTTTATCTTGGGTTTCGAGCGCATTTCAGATTAGAAACTAGGTAGTAACGACGACTTCTAAAAACTACTATGAAGGTACGATATAGTCAAAACTACTATTCGGTAACATCCAAAGGCACAAAATGTCAACAATGCCTTGAAATGACCGATATAGGCACTAACTGGGATTATTTCCTTCAAAGGACAATCATGGCGAACAAATTTGGGCAATCATGGCGGCTAAGAATTGCAAACTACTTTGAAGTTAAAAATATCCAAAATAGTAGTTTTGATTGTTGTACTAAGCACAGATTTTTCATGTTTGAACATGCTATACTTGTTTGATAGTGCGAAACTTAGTTTTTGCACAAAGTGTAGAATATTTTATGAAAGAAAAAAATGCCGCCACAAGGAAGTAACTACAACGCAACTCTTCCCATGCAATGACTACTTTGTTTCGGTGTCATTACTGAACGGCGTTGCTTCAAATTCGAACCTACGACGTAACCACAAAGTCGCTAATTCGAAACATTGGTGTCTTTGTAGGCGCAACCTTAGGAATGGAAACGTATCCAAGCCCAAAATGTTCAACAAATTGTTAGTTGGGGTATTATAGAAAGCTATAGCCTGTTGTATTGGATCTAGCTTTAATCTATCCGTTCTTGGTTTACGAACTGAAAGGTTGCTGGCTGATCTTGTTTCCCTGCTAGTTAACTCTCCAACAGTTCGAGGAATATCTGGCCATTTTAGTCCGTTGTTAATAATTTGGTAAATTATTTTGCCTCTTTCAAGATTAATAATCTGTTGGATGTTCAACAACCCTGATCGAGTGTACACGTCGCCCGTTGGTGTTAAGGTCGGAAACCTAAATATAACCTTTATCGCCTTAATGACAAGTCTCCCAATTAGCTCGATGTTATGCTTAGATGTTTGGCTCCACAAGACTGGAAATCATGTCTTCTCAGTGTTGCGATAAATGGTGCGATTTTACTTCTGATGTAATTTATGTGATGGGTCCAGGACATCTTTTCATCCAAAATCAATCCCAGGTATTTTATTGAATCAACCTTCTCCAGTTGAACTCCATCGATTTGAATACATAGATTAAAAGGGCGTTTATTTTTTTACTGGAACAGAATGTATTTAGTTTTGTGGACATTTATAACGAGATTGCTCTGGCGCAGCCACCTCAAGTATTTACCCAAATCCATATTTACTGTACTTTGGATGGCTGTCTCATCTTTTCCAGCATATAACAGGAGCGTATCGTCAGCAAACAAAACTATCTTACCAGAAAGCCTGAGATCTTGAACGCTGTTCACATAGATGAGGAAAAGTATAGGCCCTAAGATCGATCCCTGTGGAATACCTTTATTTATAGCACATTCCTGACTGGTGTAGCTTCCTTGTTTTGTCTCTATGCTTCTATCCAACAAGTAGTTTTTAATAACAGATTTAAATTTCATGCAAATCCCATACTCTTCCAGTCGCAGAAACAAAATCTCGTGGTCAATGGTATCAAAAGCCTTCTTTAGGTCGACGAAAATTGCTGCCACGTAATTACCTTTATCCAGTGATTGATTTATAAACTAAACCGCGTCAAGGGTAGCCGCAATAGTGCTGCTGTGCTCTTGAAAACCATACTGCATTGGAGCCAAAACTAATGTTTCTTTCAGATAATCAATTATTAGAGCATTTATGACTCTTTCAATAAGCAATTGTGATCTTGTGTCTCTCTAGGACTGATTGAGTACAAACTTGTCCTTTAAGTAGTCGACATTAACCACGTCTATGATGATATTGAAGATGAAGCAGGTAGATGTTATGCTTGCATATCATTATTGCCATGTTCAAAATAAATTTTCGGAAATTTGGATACAATAAAATCAAATTCACTCTATTCATATTTCTACTCGCATTATTTAACAGTGTTTCTGAAAACTAGTTATCTGACAAGTCTCATCATTCAGTTTAATTTAAGTTGTTGATTATGTTATTAATTGTAATTTAAGTTGTTGAATATTATTTTATATTTTGCATTACATGTAAAAAATCATAGTCTCATAGCTTTTAATAAAAATATATTCCATTGTATCGCAATATTTTTGCTTATTCGAACTCTTTATTAGCTTTCAGATAACGAAGAAGAAGATGATGTACCCTCAGACAATGAAACTCCGTCAGGGTTAGTGAAGAATACAAATGCTCACGATGTACAACAGGCTCTCAAAGAACGTCGAGAACTTGCGAAATTGGAAAGCCAGAAGAAAAAAGAAAAGGACAAAGAAGATCGTGAAAAACAGAAAAAGGAGAGAGAAGAGAAAAAAGAAAAACGTAAAACCGTAAAAGGTGAACGACGTCGGTAGCGAGGTATTTTGATGGACGTTATTAGCTTTAAAAGTACTATATCCTCAGTAGGTTTGATAAGACCTCATGATATATTTAACGCTGTGTGGTGTCAACTTGGTGTACAATTTTGTTTGTTTTTCATTCATAGTTTATAAAATTAAAATATTTAAAAAAAAATATATTATATTTTACGGCCACACTTTCAATTCTTTGATAATCGATGGTTACTAACGTATGTGAAAGAAAGCAAAGAAACGGCAAAAATATTGGAAAATTCATAAATCTGTCTTGACCTTTTCAATATAAGAAATGGGATATCTTCACTCACACAATTTAATTCATTAGTTATTGATTTTAAAATGTACTATATTTCTCATTCGTTTTTTTTTATATTTTACGTAATTTATCTGATCAGCAGAATTATAAAACCAAAAATTTGGTGGCAAGTATTCCATAGTTCTAACAAAAGAAAGTCTTCCTATACTAATTGCATTTTTTCGCTTCCGAAATAAACGTCATAAATTTTTTCATACAGTCAGGAATCATATCTGAAAACGAGAGTGAAACTTAAAAAATCGTGTAATTGTAATTATCAAAAAAATTAAAAGAGTGTTTAACATTTAAGAGCAAAGCAAATCCTTGAATATTAAAATAAACAATACGTATAGTTTGAAAATAACAAGCATGTACATCAATTTTGTTGTTAATTCTTCGATAGATTTTCCACTCGGCCACGATAGCCCTTATTGTGCGAGTTGCTACGTAGCCTGCGTGATCATGATATGCATATTCGGTTATATCTTCCAATCTTTCATCTTTCAGTACTGGTGGTGACTGATGGTTGCAGTAGATGTGCTAAAAAATACTCACTGAATATCTTAAAGGTATTTTACATATGCATCCAAGCGTTTTGCATTTACACGGGTCGACTAAACTTAGCTCTAGTTTGTAGAAGACGAGGCTAAACCGAAAGAGGTCGAGTACGTTGATTAATGTGCCAGAGACTTTAGTGCTTTCCTTTCACTCATTGTCATTGATTCTTAGATATTTATTTTAATATATTATGATGTGGATGATAATTGTAATGTATGATGATGTGGTTGATTACTTCAATATTATTCTAATGTAAAGGAATATACATGCAGATTTATATATATGAATATCACTATTAGTAAATTGGATTTAAGCGGAGTAAAACAACATTTTCATTTTATACATAATAATCATCCTATCTCTTCATACAGGGTAAGAGTTTTAAGTTACAATTACGTAATATAATTATTCGGGTTCAATTTTTTTCTAGCTCTCCAAACCAAATATGTCTATCAGTCTAATCGTATTAGACTAGACAATTGTAACTTAAAACTCTTACCCTGTATGAAGAGATAGAATGATTATTATTTATAAAATGAAAATGTGGTTTTACTACGCTTAAATCCAATTTCTAAACTGTTAATTTTCATTTTACTCCAGAAATAATGAATCCAAGTGACATCACTACTCTCTAGCCGCATATAATGTCTCTCAAATGAATCAGTTTCAATTTTTCTCCTTCATGAATGAGAAAAGAAAAATGTTCTCCTTCAAATTCAAATAAGTCAAGGCGCACAAGTATTCCATACTCCCTCTTTTTATTATATGCAAATTATACTTTGATGTCATAGGTATGGTACCCTAGGCGGCATCGGAATAAATTCTAGTTCTTACTCTATAATTGTATCTATTTATTTATTTATTTATTTCAACCAAACAAGGCGTACGAAAAAACACTTACAATTAATATTTAACAATTTATGTAAATTTTTACAATACACAATAACGAAAGAATTTTAAAAATATAACCATCTTTGGTAGGGAATTGGAAAGGGCATTCATGACGTGATCACCTTAGTCAGAGCAGTTTTAAACCTAGGTCGGGAAATGGTTGGGGAATAGTGTTTTGAGAAGCTATTGAATATTTTGCAACATCTATTGATTGGCTCATTGTTGGCGTAAACTGTGTGGTGTCGGTATTCATTCAGTAAACGTGTGTGCCTCGTCTGCCTTACTGATTCGTTGAAGGTGATCCTATTGGACAGGGGCACAACATTGATCAAGCCCCTAATAACATCAAAAGTAAAGCATGAGCATATGACTATCCTCTGCGAAGATAGACTTGATAGATTTAAGAGACTTAGGCTGTATCTGTATGAAGGTAGATTATCAAATTCGTAAGGATTATACAGATCTCTCAACGCAAATAGCAAGAACTGCTTCTGCACCGATTCGAGCCTATCGCTATGGACATCAAAGGTAGGGTGCCAGACAATACATGCATATTGGAGCAATAGCCGAACTAGAGCTATGTATAAAGACTTCGTGATCCATAGGTCTTTTGATGAATCCAAGCTGCTTATTAGCCTTGCTTAAGGCTTTGTCATAGTGTAAATTAAAACGCAGCTTTTTATCCAAAGTAACCCCGAGGTCCATGACATTGTCAACATTATTGATTGCAATATTATTCAGGCGGTAATCAAAATTTATATTACTGGTTTTGCGGGAAAAACTAATGACTTGACATTTACTGACATTAATGTCGAGATTATTTTGTTTGCACCACTGCTCAAGAGTAAGCAGTTTCGATTGAAGGAAAACTGAGTCTGATATCGATTCAATTGTGTGGTATATTTTCAGATCATCTGCATAAAAAAGGTGAGGAATGTCTGCTAAAACTTCAGAAATATCGGATACGAAAATATTGAATAAAAGAGACCCTAAGACTACTTATTGCTACACCTGATAAATCTTCGATTTTTTGGGATAGGATACCCTGAAACTTAACGTACTGCGTCCTATTTCGAAGATAAGAGTCTAACCAGTTTAATAAGATACCCGAGATACCAAATTTTTGTAGTTTGATTCAAAGAATATTATGATCAACACGATCAAAGGCCTTGCTGAAGTCTGTGTAGATGGTATCAATTTGAAGCCCTTTTTCCATGCTACAGAGAACATCTGAGACGAGAATCACTAGGTTGTTAGAAGTTGACCTGCCTTTTTTAAAACCATGTTGTTGTTCATTTAGAAGAGGTTCTATTAGAGTAGTGAGCTTATCACAGACAATTTTTTCAAATAGGTTAGGCAATGCTGATAGTATTGCAATACCTCTGTAATTATCAATTGACCGCCTTTTACCACATTTAAAAATCGGGGTCAGATGGGATGATTTCCAGAAGGAGGGGAAAACGCCGCAAGAAAGTGATTTGCTGAAAATTAAATACACGGGTAAGATAAGCGACTCCATGCATTCGAGTATGAAACTAGGAGGTAGCAAGTCAGGACCAGGACCCTTGTTGACATTAAGATCTTTGATGGCCTTTGCAATCCCGTCTCTAGTTAAATACATTTCACAGATGATATTTGGTGGGTTTGTTTGAGGGAGAAGAATGTTAGACATGCTTGTACATGAACAAAATATTTCCAGGAAATGCTCAGCGAACAGGTCACAAACTTCGTGAAGGCATGACGAACAAAAGTTCTTTTTGTACATCGAAGTTGGGTAACCCGAAGTTTTCCGTTTGGTGTTCACGAAATCAAAAAACTTTTTAGGATCATGAATTATATTTTCGCCCATGATATTGATAAAGCGCGCATACGCTTCACGGGATTTCGTCAAGAATTCTTGAGCTAATTCATTATGTTTATCATTGATATCATCTCTGACATCAGTGCTGGTTGTAATTATTTGTAAAGTTTATTTCTTTGATTCCGCAAATACCTTAGATTGCTACCAAGCCATGGTTCAGATATTTTGTCTTTTCTCTTAATCTTTGGGGTGAACTTTTCAACGGCGTCAAAAACCAGCTCATAAAATAATGATACAGCGTCATCTAATTCTAGCGTTGAAAAATTACTGGCCCAGTCAACTCTGAGAAGACAATCCGTAATACTCTTATAATCAGCATTGCGAAAGTCATATACAATAGAGTTATTGTAAGATAATGAAGTGAACATATCAGATGTAGATAACAACTCAACTGTGAACGCAGAGTGGTGAAGAGTGTTGCCAAACAAATTTTCTGTTCTAATCTAATGTTATAGTATATGGACGTTTTTCTTAACAAATAGTCATACAGGGGAATTTTTAAGGTGTTACCGTACACGAAAAATGAATATATTGAAAATTTAATATCTGCAATTTATTTTACGCCTGCAGAAAGATTATATTGTAGATCTTTTAGGGGGAAGATATTTTATTCATGTGGCATATATTTCATTCTGCGGCCTTTTGTGCTTCTATTATGGTGGCACCTGGATTCAAAGCACCATGACCACATATAGTAAAACCGACCCTGATCGAGGGTTCAAAACGGGCACACTTCAAGGTGGTGCCCTTTCTGTCTTGCGGAGGCCAGACTGTGCCGACTGCAAAATTTTCACTTATGCGGACTCACTCTTTTGATATACTTTAGCCGAATATCCGGGTGGAATGTCAATCACAATAAAACATTAGAAAAATTAATGTTTGAGAATTGACAAAACGAGTACTGAAAGTAACATAAAATGCATTATTAATAAAAATGTATTCTTTCAGTAAAGTTTTTTATTTTAATATCTCTAAAAAACTAACTTAAATGACAGTCATTTATGCATGCAACAGAATACATTATTACACATTATCGATAAATGATTGCACTAACAGTATAGCCATCAAGTTTTTGATACCTCTATCAGATATTTGTTTACTTCTCTATGTAGGCAGATGGCTTTATCATAATATAAAAAAAAACAAGCATTTAATTTCAAAAATTTTATCAATCTTCTTACTACTAAAAGACACTATAAAAAATAATAACCATTTGGCATCTAAAATGTATCCTACATCTAGAATGAAACATAAATAATAGTTTGTAAACTATGACTAGACAATGATACGTTTTGAGCATATTTAATATGAAATAATTAATGATCTACATTTCAACTTACATAGACAAAGGACCAGATTAATGTTTTACATATTGGAACATTTATAGCACAGCTGAGAGTAAGTATGATATATTAATGTCTAAATATAACAGGAATGAGTTTTTCCAAGTTTAAGACAAGTACATTGCATTGAATAGTTATATTTTAAGTCTTTTTGATATTTCAATTCAACTAAATTACCCTTCGTTATCAGATTCAGAGTTATCACTGTGTGCAATTAGAGTACCTTGTCGAAGTTGACTAATTGTCATATTTTCCTCGTCAGATGACTCTTCATAACTTTCCTGTTCATCCCCTTCCTCTTGTTCTTCTTCATCTTCGATGTCTTCTTCATCATCATCATCATCGTCTTCTGCTTCATTGCTGTATTCGAACTCATTTTCTTCTTCTTTAGAGTTTACTTCGCCAAATAATTGTGGATTTTCAGGGGAATTTCGATTTCGAGTGATTGCTTCATTAGCCAATGCAACCAAATCGGAGGGCCTCACGAGTGTTATGCGGCGATGATTCTCTTCCATATATTTCACGGCTATTGTAACAAAATCCTTTCGCCTCCTGCCATCCCAGCTGGAATACTGAAGAATTTGTCTAGTCAAACATGTGCATTTAGCAGTTATTTAGTGGAAGGAGTGTGAAAATTGTTTATTTACTAACCAAATGATATTTCTTTGTGAAAATCGTTTTACTTTTTATATTTTAGTTTGGGCAACTTGTGACTTTTTACAAAGAAAAGTACTATTCACGCAAATATTTAAAAAACAGTATAATAGTTAGATAGCACAACTAAACGCGTACCGATTTGTTTCGATGACTTGCCAGCACGCTTAGACTTAAGGGTTGTTTACGTACTGCAGTCGTAACAGAATATTGCAACTTGATTTCTTATGTGGTGGGAGAACATTTGGAAAAATACAAAAACCCTCTGCTGCAATTTGCTGGAAGAAAACTCCAGAAGTGTCAGTTGTCGGCGGTTAAATTTTGGAAAATACTTCTGTGTAGTAGTTCAATTCACCAAAATATATTAGAACGGAAGCCCGAAATAGAATTTTGAAGGGAAAACGCATTTTAGTTTATTTTACAGTTGCTAATGATGGTGAATAATTAAGTTATAATATTGTTCTGTGTAATATTGTCTTAAATACTTCTAAGTTCCCGTAGATGTTCTAATTAGTGGTGCATATCGTGAGAAGAGGATTGGTATCATCAATTATATTGAAACAATTGTTCCTATTTATGCGGAGTGGGAGTAACCAAGTGTTTCTATTTCTATAAATCAGTATGAACATACCACAGACGATGACGTAAAAATAAATTCCTCAGGATTCGTTGTTTTGACTCGGATGAACTTCTGGAGTAAATTCATGCCATCATGTCGCCATAAGGAGAAGTGCGAATTTCCTTTGTAGTTTCCAAGCAAATCCTTTTTGTATACATACAATTCGAACGAGCCTGATTGATTCGATTTGTGTTTCTCTTGGATTAACTCAGATAGGACAAAATGATGTTGATTCGTAGCTCTTCCTTGACCAGTAGAATAACCTGTAGGTTGACCAACGTCCTGCGATTGAAACTGCCTCCGATATTCTTCTTTTAACACGTAATGAGAAGAAAGACTAATCTTCCGCTTTTTACGACGTGTTTTAGATGGTTTTGATGACCGCCGCTTGCCACTTTGACTAGGCCGCCAATCTTCTTCGGAGTCATCAGATTCTGATGGATCATCTTCGGAATCGATAAACGTTGTTGTCACTAATTCCGTCCGACTTCGCATCTTATGTATGTATATACACACTTTTAGTAAATTAAATGGCAATTACCACAAAGCGGCTCGGCAGCCAGCACAACATCGCGGAAACTTTTGACAGACAATCTAGGGAAAATGCGCGAACCTGTTTTACGCCTGCAGCTGCAACTAAATAAAGGACTCCGGTACAGTCTATACCAAAATAATGTCTGACTTAAGGCTCAATTAGCGAACCTTCGTCGCGTCAGTTCCGTTCGCTCCGTTTGAGTTGAATTTGACAGGCTCTATCAGCTCTATATATATACTTTGCATTGCAAAACGCAACGATAGTTATCCAATCGGTGCGTCGGACGGAACGGAGCAGAAGAGATGAGCAAATTTCAACTTTGGACGCATCGAGAGAGCGAAAGGTGAAAATGTGTGGTGAGTGTTTTGTTGTCAAATGAGTATCTTTTGAGGTGAATCTTATTTGAAATTGTTTGATAGATTTTGTCAATATTGTAGTTTGTAATTAATTAATAGAAGTTTGAAACAATGACCCGGTATATTTCATTCCTCAAGCTATTTTATGATCATAGATCTGACTTATGTAACTATGTGAATGCATCAATGAGACAAATTTAAACAAAATGCCAAAATGTTTTGATCCGAATGTCTATCAATTTCATGGTCTTCTTAGCCAATTTACTTGACTTCTTTTCCGATACTTCCTCACAAATTCATATGAAGGAGTTTTCAATAATGACATGACAATTTTGTATTTAAATCACCGTTTCTTGTGAACGAACCAATTGAGCCGACATTTTCAGGATACATTGGTGTATATGAGGAATGGGTCCAGGTTTTATATAATGTTAATTATCTATAGTCCTTTGGCGTCAGCGACTATGTCAGTGGTATTTGAAATACCCTTATAATTCTATCAACGAATACATTTTTCAAAAGGCAAGTATTCGAAATTAATTTTGACCGTGTTACAAGCTTGAATATGGTAACGATTTCGACATTTTTAATCTTATGTGTGGACTAGGTGCCTGCTAGAAATGGTGGAGAATTAGCTCCAAAGCATCTATCGCTGCGAATTAACTAAAGGAATCATATGAATCGAATTGAATTGTAGTATATGTACTGCATTTGAAATAAATTTCATTCCCCTATCTCTATTCTGTAGTCTTATTTAAATACAAAATTGTTGTCTCTATTGAAAAACCCCGTATATTTCAATTTAAGAATTGTAAATAAGACAAAAAGGTGTTAATATAGCCAAATTATATAGCCAAATTTAAAAAAAACAATTCTGTCTCATCAAGATTATAGATATTTGAAGCATCAGAGCCATCACATAGTATTCCTAGCTGCAACTGAAATTTTTGAACTGTGTCTAAATAAACATCAGCTCCGTCGCCACAAAGTGTACCGTCGTGAATATTGTCCCCCTTTTTAACGGATTCTAGCAATCCGTTTGTTGCCTTGAAATGACAAAGCTCTAATTTTGTAGCGATTTGACGGACTTTACTGTGAAATATTGGGCTGGATGTGGCAAATTTTTGAAGCGCATCTTAGAGAACCATTGATACAGTATTTTAATTAAATTTATTTTCAACCGCTTTCTGCCAGTGTCTTCGAAATTTGCCAATGTCCTTTTTAGTTGGTTTCTATTTTTTTAATACGTTGCACCTGACTCTTATTAATGTTAAAGCCATCGTAAATTGATGCTTGTATTACTTCTAACTTTTTGTAAATTATTATCAGAATACTACTAAAACTGAAACCGTCTAATTATTCGAAAAATTTTCCTGGACCTGGAGTTGATATTTTCCTGGAAAACTCATTTTTTACACTTTTTCATGCTGGTCTTAAAACCCGTTGGTCCAATTAGCAAGTACCACTAAACAAATGTTTGCCCAGCTAAACGGTCCAGTTCTAGAGGTCGGCCGATTACAGAGTGAATTTTCTTCAAGAAATGGTATGTGCGGTGATGTTATAGTTCAATTGTTCAGGAGATTCGATCATACAGTGTCTCGATTAATAGGTTTTACTGCATAGCCCAAATATAGTTTTTCATAAAAATATACAGCCCAAAAGCCGCCAACCCGCGAAATGGAAAAACGTCCTGCCAATTCAAATTTTAGATAGCCGAATTGGTGGGATATTGCCCAATCTGGCCACGCTGGTTACACAATCCACAATTACACTTTCACAAACAGTTTACACTCAACAAAAATCCCATCAAAATTACATATAAAACTAGGCTGTTTTCTAAAGAAAAAATTGTTATTTTTTATTTTAATTAGAATATATTTTCACGACACCAAACTGACGTGTTCTAATTGTTTTGTAATTATTTTCATATGGAATAATTTTTTCCTAAAACAGTCTGTAAGTTCAGATTGGAGAAATTTATGTTGTACATACACAGTAAACAGACATATGAGCATTATCCAAACGTATTAACATTCATAAAGATAACATTCAAATATTCGCATACGATTCAAGTTAGTTCTTGAAATCTACATTCGTATCTATTTATCATTGTATATGCATTCTTTTATAGCATCCTGTGATCCCAACTGGAAAAGTAGTTCGTAAGCCTACATGCCGTAAGTATTCCGTATAATGCATGAAAGCATTACATATCCATATCCGGTTCCTTTCTTTTTAACATTGCATGTCCTAGGCTGGTATGTTATACAGGTTGGGCCATCTAGTGGTTTCTTTTTAAATCAAATATTATTTTGCCACTGAAAGCTGTTTCCCGCTCGAAATCTTGACAGAAAGTCAGTATCATACCGTCGCGGAGCGAAATAAGTCGCTTTACGTTTGAACAACGTTGGGAAATATTGAGAACTTATTTCCAAAGTGAATACTGTGTAGCCCAAACAGTGCGTTTTCTGAAAATTACTTTTGGCCGAAATGAAGCACCCACTGCGCCTGATGAACGTAAGTTTGTGCAAAAAGTTCGTGAGACTGGCATGGTACGATGTGCACAGACGAGAATGTGGCTGCTGTAGGCGAGAGTGCATGACTCACTCCACGAACATCAACTCGCCGTCGATCTCAACACCTCAACATTTCACGCACTAGCCTGAGGAGAATTCTGCACAAAGATCTCAGGTTATTCGCTTACAAGATCCAATTGACTCAGCAATTGAAGGCGCACGTGATCCGGAATGTGCAAGTAGTGATTTTCGAAATATTTTACAGTTAAGGCAACATAGCACCTCCAAACTTTTGAAAAATCGATTTTTGTTTTTTAATTGAATATGTTAGAATGAAGCTTTAAAAACATGATTTTAATAATATGAAATTGAAATTCTAAAAAAAAAAAAAATTGTTAGTATATATAGCGAAGCGCTCCAAAGTCATTTTTTCTATGATTTTCGTTGACTTCGCTATATCGCTACATCGACTTAACCCAAAGTGTAGACAAAGATAAGTGAGTCATCTCCTTTAAAAGAAGCAAAAAAACAGTTAGCCTTGGCAAAAAAAAAAAACAAAAAAAATAGCTGTAAAAAAAGTGTAGAGTCTCCAAAAAAAGGTCCGAAAAAAGTCCAACTGACACTAAAATGAATGAAAAATTTTGCCACATATTATGGCCTAGCTATACGACGAAATCCTGATTCAGTTGAAAATATGCGGAAGTAAATTTGGGCACCATATCACCACAAAATTTCAACTGATGAGAACCCTCAACACTCTTATTGTCCTGTTGGAGAAACGACTTGGTGTAACTGGCGCAAGGCGGAGGCAGCTGGTGATAATGCATTAAAAAATTTCAACCATCCTCCACATTTAGATGATGAGGTACAAGAAATTTTAAAGCCTATTTATGATGACTTATCATCAAAAGATTTATTAAAGCGCTGCTTGGGCAATTTTACGCAGAATAATAACGAAAGCTATAATTCTTGTGTTTGGAATTTGGCCCCCAAACATACTTTTTGTGGGAAAAACGTGCTAAATATGGCTGCAAATATTTCTACATGTACATTTAATGAAGGATTTATGGCTATCTTGAAAATAATGCAAGTAATGGGAGTTACGATTAGCGAACGTGCGCTGGAACATGCAGAACATAGAGATGCTGCAAGAATCAACCAAGCGGAAAAACACTCGACTGAGGCATCTAAAGAGGCCAGAACTGCGCGGAGGGAGCAAAAATGTTTGAAAGAGGAGAAGTATGAGCAAGAAGAAGGTACATTGTATGGTCCAGGCATCGCAGATTAATTTTCGGTAAGTTCTATTGCAAAAAATATTGAATTTTAACTTTAAGCGCGATTATCTCGAAACAACGTTTTGCAAGTTGGCGTGCATGATTAAGAAAAACAATATTATCCAATCGTTCTGAAATTCTAACACGTTAATCTGCACATGTTGATGCTCAGAATGAACTACGGATGAAAAAATCGGCACTAAATTTTTTTAGTTATAACCGATTTCTGGGGAAAAAAAAACCTCGATTTTCGAAAAAACGCCGCCATTTTGTTATTTTTCAACCAAATTTTTTTTTTTTAGTTGATTCCAAGGCCGCTTTGATGTTAATCAAAACCACGTTTTTGTTTGTGTTTTCAGACTTTCCTGAGGACAGTTATCATGCACGCCAGGTTATTTTGGTGTATTTTCCAAAAAATTGTAGCAGACGACAGAAGGCCACAAAACATTTTTAACAATTTTTTTTAATGTAGTATAAAAAGTGTTAAGTATGTATAAAAAGTTTCATTAAGATATGTTTTTTTATTCAATTAAAAACAAGCTTTTCAAAAAAACAATTTTTTTTCAATTTGAAGGTGCTACGTCCCCTTAAACAATATAACGTGCTCTGAAATTTTCAATTTATTACTTTATATAGCACACATTACCGATTACAAGCTGCAATCCTTTTAGGCTTTGAGTAATATACACACATACATCATGGAATTTCTGGAAAACAGATCTAAAGCATTACCTCTGCTCTACTAGCAATGTCTAAATAATGCATTCTGCTTGAATGCATTACTTCGATTCCCGCTGGGATACTCCTCCAATACCTCTCCGTCGCATTTCCTGCATCGTGACGATATGTTTAACCCCTCTGTAGACACAAAAACAGTAAAGCTCCCGTCATTCTGGTTAAATGAGCCATAATTGTGGTTTGCCAAAACATCCAGGAAGAAGTGCAAAAATTGCTGATTTTTGAGAAATTGAGTGGCCTAATCACAAATGCAGACTCAAAGACACCGTATGTAGACTAAAATATTTTGATCCTCCTTATGGTTTCGCTAGCTGGTACATAGCATCAGAGCACTTCGTAAACGCTGTATCCTTAGCCATCTCGTAAAATTTTCGTCATTGTTAATACCGATGCAACTCCCTTAGCGTTGCATGATTTTGTAGTGCTATGCATGTTCTCATATACATTTAATTGATGTTTATTCATTTGTTTTATAAGCGAATGCGAACAAGAGGGAAGTCGAATAAACTGTTGTTTGGGCGCAATTCAATTCTCCCAATTACTCGGTGTAAATGCTGCTGAGCAAATCTCCGTACGTATGTTACATATGAGTGGTTTATGAATGGTAATCGTGGGTGATCGCTTTTTCTCAATTTCACGAACAGTTTGCTTGTTGATCTCACCAGTGATTATTTACCACCGATTCCAACAAAACGCTTAAGTACTGATTTTGGTGCGTATGAAATGAATGATAAAGGTCGTTTGGATAAAATCACACGTGAATCATGATAAAGTTCGGTTCGGATAAAACCACAATAATATCAAAAACTTGTATCGTTTAGCAATTTACCGGAAGTGCTTCGTTTAATGACGTGAAAGTTCAATATTACCGTATTGGTGTCAGTGTTAATATAATAAGTATGTATCTACATACAAACTTGTACGTTTAAGCATCAAGTAGTGGGAATTTCATCAATAATTAATTTCAAATCAAATCTGTGAATGTTGTATGTTTACGTTTGTCTGGAAGTGATAAATGCAAATGATACCTGCAGATATGATGAAAATTGTTGTGCAATTTTTGGATTGATTAATTTTCAAAAGTTCGAAACGTGACATGATATAAATTTATTTGTTTATGAATGTAACATAAACGTCATTACAATGCACTCTGTGCCCACATCCAGATTTCACTTGGTATTATATGGTGTTTGATGTTTACATGAAAATTGGCTTGTAAGCAAAATTACCGAACGAGTCGTTTGAAGGCAAATGCGTGAGATCCGCCATTGAAATATTTTTGATAGGATAGAAGCTCTAAAAAAAATATCAATAAATATTACCACTTTGTGAATCAGAGTTAATATTTAGATCCATTGCAATGGTATCAATGGTAAAAATAATTAGTTTGCTCCGAGAAAAGATGTCACTTCAAAAGGTATTTCTGGGAAGCAAAATTAAGCACGATAACGGATCCACCTACACTTCCACAGAGCCTTAAGTTTCTCGAAGCGAGATCTCACACATTTAAAGCCGTTTCTCAGACTTCGATACTAAAAGCCAAACCAACTTCTAATCGAAATTTTCTATCCCTCATTATTAGGTGCGTTTTTTGCACACCCGAGCAGATTACATTTTGCTGAGTATATTAATTACAACAACAAAATCCTTCACTGAAGCAGAATTTGCTAGGCAGCGGTTGTTTATGAGCTTACATATAGTATGTGCTGATAACAGCAAGAGTGTTCTAAACGAATCGTACGATATTTTTAGCGATTAACAAAATAAGAGGGATGCCAGCAGGCACTTCAACTGATCCGAAGTCCAGAAGAGAGCCTGACAAGCAGAAAAAGGTCATAGCGAACCATCTACAGGGACAACTAAAAAAAAGAAGTGCCCCGGGAGCAGGGTACCTTAGAAATGGCCATGAAGACTCCTCGTCCGCATACGCGGAGCACCCTTTAATTCAACCCCGACGGATGCTGGTAGGCCGCTCTGCTCGCTCTACGCGGCTGGGGTGGGTCATGAAAAATGGGGTTGATTCGCTCCCAGAAAACCAAAAGGGGACGCTACGTATATTTCATCCGTCAACAATGAATATATACTAGCCACGAATACAAAATAAAATGGAAAAGGGCTTTTGCTCGTAAAGGACCAGAAGCAGCTCCCAGGCATGGGCTGTAAACCAGGCCCAGCCGAGACGTGATGAAGCACGTTGCTAGCATCTGCTGAAAAGGGAAACGAACATCATACAAACCAAAAATTGTGTATCCAAGTTCTTATCCTCTAGAAGTACCATTATGCGCAATATGAACGTAATCCAGTGCCTCGACTTTTTTTCGTTGTCGGCTTCCGTGAAATGCCCCATATGTATTATAATAAAACATAACAATGACAAATCAATCTTTTCAACAACAAAAAATAAAATAAAATTATTTCTCGGTACTCAAAATTTGCCTGGACAAAACTAAAGCACTACTTTATGTATAGTAACTTTTTCGTACCGCTACTGACGGACCGTTAGCAGGAAACAGCTATTGCATCAGAAATGCGTTTGCCTTATACGAATCATTTAAAATTTCATCATTAATGTAACATTTGCGCAAAATGTTTGCCTTGAATAGAGGTGCGCATTCTGTTGTTAAGAGACTTAAAATGGCAACAAATACATATTGCAATGAAATTAAAAATAAAATTATATTTGATTATAAAAGTGGTCGAGAGCTGACGGGTCGTACCTCTCCTGTGCATTCTGCAGGAAGACCTCGAAAAACATCACGAAGAGATGGTTCTTTGATTAAAAAAAGGATTTTAGTTGAAAATACGGTCTCTTCTTATCAAATTGAAAATGATTTAAAACTATCAGTATGTGCAAGGACCATTAGGAGAAGAGCTAAAAAAGCTGGTTTGCCGTTTAGCCGACCTGCAAAAAAGCCATTCATCTCAGAGAAGAGCAGGAGGGCCAGGTTAAACTTTGCTGAGGAACAATTAGAGTGGAGTATTCAAAAGAGGGGAACTGTATTATTTTCCGACGAATCGAAATTTAATTAAAAATACTCTGACTGAATAAGACATGTACGACGACCAAAAGAATAAAGATTTAACCCTAAGTATTGCATATCAGCAACCAAACATGGTGGAGGTAATGTCATGATCTGGAGCTGCTTTTCAGTACAAGGTATTGGGCCAACTCATCGAATTGAAGGTATTATGGATCGATTTCGTATACGTTGACATATAACAAAACATAATGCTGCCATATGCTGAGGAAGAAATGCCTCTAAAATGGAGTCTTCAACAAGACAACGATGGACTATGCTGTGTAAGACTTATAAGATAGTAGTTTTGGATTGGCCTGCGCAAACTCCCGATCTCAACTCCATTGAGAGCTTATGGGAAATAACCAACAGGAGGATCAACAGGGAAAACTGCAGGCGATAACGTTACTTTTCGACGCTATTAAGACAGCGTGGTAGAATATTCCCCAACAGTTCATTGGTAACACTGGTTAAGAAAATTTAATCTTCGTCGTGCCACACTAACTTTTTTAGTGTCTTTTCTATGCATTAGGTGTTGTGAATAAAAATACGCAGTTATTTTTTTTTTTTTATCACGCATGAATTTTATTTGGTTAAGAAAAATTAATTATACAGAAAATATTAAATAGTTTTCCAGAAACATTTGAATAATGTGGTTTGTAGATTAAAAGTTTATGATTTTCTGCAATATTTGGCTTCCGGTTGGTATATTTTGATGGTCCAGCAGTAGTCAGCCAATATCCTTGGACTCTACCCAGCCTGATAACGCTTCTCCATCTTTGAAATATCCTGGTGGAACCTTAGTCCATGCTCATCACTCGCAGTCCCTAAATTGTCAGGGGAAAAATCCAGATGTGATTTTAGAGATTGAATTTTAAGCGACAACCCAAAGCTTCATATGTCAGTAGAAGCTCATAAATCAATTCTCTATGGCTTTTACTCTTATGGTTAACAAAATCATTAGCAGCCACGTTGTTAAAGCAATGCCAAGCTGATTTTTCTAAAACGTTCAATTTTTCTTCGGATTTCGGATCTTTTATGAATTCCTTGATTTGAGGTCGTACGAAAATGCCATCTTTGATTTTAGCATCACTTGTTCGATTGACTTGAAGTGGAGGGTTGTGAATTGTCAACCTTAAACGATATAGATGGAACTGATATAGGTAAATTTTCATCATGAGGAACAGATCTTATTGCTGAATATAAATTAGGGTATTGAACTGTGTGTTTTCTCTTTGGATTTATGCCTTTTATTGGAGTCTTATTGAGTTTTATTGGAGTCTCTGGGTCCAGTCGATATCATGGGAATAGCAAACGGCATAAGGCGTGATCCTTTCTTTCAATCAGTTAAATTTTTTGCACATGTTATGCAACAAATATGTGGTGCCCAAGATCTGTCTTGTTGAGCCCCTCCAAAACTAAAATACTCATGGTAACACTTCAAAATTAGATCAGAAAAATTTTGCCTTGTTTTTTGAAAGTCAGTGCATCACAAATATAACAAAAAGAGGTAGAATCGCTAATAAGCTTTCTCGACATATTCGCGCAAGCACAGAAGTTAATTAACACAGAAAAATGTGGGTTTATTTTCCAATTATTGGAGGTAATAATAAAACACACTAAACTGACTAAACTAACTAGGTAAAACGTCTAAATATTTCAAATAAAGAGATCCAAACTGATAACTTATTCATTTAAAAAAATACAAATGATCCAATCAGGTTAAAGCCGAGCATTTGTGAACGTCTTGATTGCTTTCTGTTCCCTGGACACGAATTCACACCTTATAGAAACCTGATGAAACCTATTCGTGTCGAGGGACTGTTCGGTGCTATACGGTTTTTATTTCTATTAGGTACCGAATAAAAATCGAAGCACCGTTTCACACTTGTCGGTAGTGACCGAAAACGAACCGAACCGAATGGAACCTCGTAAACAAAAATCAATTTTTTGTTTGTTTTGAATTTCAATATGTATTGTTATTTTGTTTTTTTGTGTAGGAGATATTTAGCACGGGAAGCAATGCTTCCTTTGCGTACAATGACGAGCCGCCCCTGATATATTTGCATATATATACGAGGTCTGTCCCAAAAGTATCCGACCCGTATTTATATCTTCTCGCCACAGCACTCAGGCGACCTCTATAGGGTACAAACATCAATAGTAACTCCTCACAAACTCACCAGTCGCTCGTAGTTCTTAATAGGATGGTTAGTTCATGCTCAGCATGTATTTGTTTACACTGTCTTTTTCACGTTCGTCGGATTTGTTTTTTGTTAAAAATGACGGAAAGAACCGAGCAGCGAATTTGCATAAAATTTTGTTTTATGCTTGAAAAAAGTTACGCGAAAACTATTGGAATGTTGCAAAAGGCCTTTGCAGACGAGTGTATGAGCAAAACACAAATAAAAGAGTGGTATAAGCGGTTTAAAAATGGCCGCACATCTGTTGACAGAGATTCTCGTTCTGGTCTACCTGCGACGGGAAAAGCATCGGATAATGTTGAGCGTGTGCGAGTGGCAGTTCAACAAGATCGTCGTTGGCCAGTGAAGGAACTAAAAGATGAACTTGGAACATCAAAAAGTATTGCCGAATTTTAAGCGAAGAATCCCGGCATGACTCGCTTTTGTGCTAAATTCAACTCAAAACTGTTCTCAGAACAGCAAGAACCCTCGGGAATCGCTCGGGACAATCTGGAAATGATCAATAGCGATGAAAATTTGCTCAAAACTGCTATTGCTGGTGATGAATCATGGGTTTATGGTTATGATCCTGAAACAAAACAATAGTCTTCGCAGTGGGAGCTTCCATTCGAGCTGCGGTCGAAAAAAGCCCGTCAAAACCGAAGCAAAGTCAAATCAATGTTGACTGTTTTTTCAATTATGAAGGCATCGTGCACCACAAATATGCTCCTGCAGGTTAGACGATCAACAAAGAGTACTACGTTGAAATTTTGAAAAGATCGCGTGATGCAATCAGAAGAAAACGATCGCAATTTTCGCAAGCCGATGACTGGCCTCTTCATCACGACTATGTTCCAGCGCATACATCAAACCTTGTGCAGCAGTATTTATCACAACACAGTGTTGTATAGCTTCGCCAGCCTCCATACAGTCCCGACATAGCTCCTGGCGACTTTTGGCTACTTCTTCGATTGAAAATGCCACTTAAAGGATACCGATGCGACGACAAGAAGACTATTGAAACCAATGGGCCTTTTCACACTTGTATTCTTGATGCACTCCTCAAACCGGTTTACTGGGCAAGTGATGGAAGAATCAAGGGGAATTCTCTACTTTTTGTAGAGAATTCCCCTTGATTCTTCCGTCTCTTGCCTAGTAAACCGGTTTGAGGAGTGCATCAAGAATACAAGTGTGAAAAGGCCCAATGGGGCGAATGTACTAAAGGCGATTCCAATAACTCACTTTCAAGACTGCTTTAGGAAGTGGAAGCATCGATATGGGCGTGTTGTTCAATCAAATGCGAACTACTTTGAAGGATGCTACCAACAGGATGACGAAGAATAAGTCAAGCGCCGAGAAATCGAGGTCGGTCGGATACTTTTGGGACAGACCTCGTATATATATATATATATATATATATATATATATATATATATATATATATATATATATATATATACATATATATATATATATATATATTTATATAAATGTATATATATAGATATGTATGTATTATATATAATTATGTATATATATATATATATATATATAAATATATATATATATATATATATATATATATATATATATATATATATATATATATATATATATATATATACATATACTTATTCATATAAGTAAGCATAGACATATGAAGTTTTGGCCAAAGCGATTTTGATGTCAAATATATTCGAAAATCAGTAACAAGAATTGCAACTAAAAATGGTGTTTGATGGTAATATATTTCATGTGAATGTTGAAATGCGAATCTTTTTGACATTTCCAGATATATTTCTTGAAATTTTTCCTATTGATTTGAAGTATAATTAACCTAAGCCATCGTTATACGTAAAAATATTATACGAAGTTAATATTTTCCTGCCTCAAGTAAGAGCACACTAGGTTAACCTTTGAAATCATTTCCGTTTCGTATGCATTTCAATCTAATTTCAGCAGCCACGAATGAATCTAATATTTATAACATATTGTCAGTCGATAGAATGAGAAATAATTTCTGCACTACCAGTCTATAATAGGTCGGCTCCCCAAATGAAATTATTTGGCGTTCACGTATAAAGCGGGAATCACTGTAGTGCTATCTACTCCAAATTGAATATGTTTACGTGATACTTTGGCTATTGAATGTAAAAATAGCTTATGCTACACTGTTTTATTTCATCTCTGCATCTAATTTATAAACGTTTAAACTTTCACGCAACTGTGGATAGCTCTCGCTGAACATACATACGTTCTAATCAATTTTGTGAGGTTTGGCTATAATGTGGGCTATGGAATTAATATTACATTCGAATTTTAAAATAACTAGTAAGAGTGTAACCAATTTGTATAATAAACTTCACAACAATATATCTACGAATACATTAATGTGTGTGAATCAATGCTTTCTTTCCAAGAAAAATGCTGATTTGAAAGTTCAGTAACAACACAGCACTGAGCATTTGTATACATGTAAGCTTTTCCCAAAAATTCTGTCTAAATGATTCGTGACTTCATCTCGTTCTAAAATTATGTCTTAGGTCCTGTTTACACAGGCGTCCATGCGTTTAAACCGGTTTTTTTAGAAGGCGGAAGTGAAGTGGTAGTGCAAACCAGCGTATCTCTTCCACTTGACTCGTGCTTCCAAAAAACCGGCTTAAACGCATGGACGTATGTGTAAACAGGACCTTACATTATCGGAAAAAGTCCAATTTTCCTGGACGAACGGATGTGGGAAACTGTACGATAGTTTTATATGATACCATTCTTTCTATTCCAGGTTCACTTATCTTGCGCAATGATCGACTCGAGCTTTCTCCGATTGCAACTTGCTATTTGAAATCCATGCATATTTTTCAGTCCAGCGTGAATCTGCATATATCAAGGTAAAACGATTAAAGGAAACAAATGATTAGAACAAAAGATAAAAGTGCGTGCGGTATTACATATATTATAATAAAGTACATTTGGTTCATTGTTGAACACAACTGTTAACATGTTCCATTCCTAGTTATGTGCGGTTTTCGTGGCTAAAATGTTTATGAAATTTTGTGATTCGAATCTTTCGCCGCAAGGAAGAGACGCGTGTGTAATAAATTTGTGGCAAGTGCTTGTAGGATGTACCTTTTGCTTGTGGCTTTTTGTTGTTGAGCTCCTTGTTCTGTCAAAACATCGATCAAGGTAAGTTTGTTTTCATAAGTCCCATAATATCCCAATCATTCGAGACAAAGATATGGCCTTTGTGCCAAAAAATCCAAATGAAGATTTTTCAGCGGAGCAATATCTATGGTAAGATGAAAAACACAATGTGGAAAGTCAATTGCGAAGTTGTGTGCGCAACAAAAGATATCAAAGGTTACAGGTCACGTAATTTAATTTTTCTTGAATATCTCTAACGTGAATTTTCATTGGCGTCAAAATTGTTCAACGCACCAATATGTCCCAAACTTTCATAATCGAAATTTACGTGGGACTTATAGTTCTCGAGGCACAATTCTGAGAAAATTTCAACGAAATACACTTAACTCACTATCGTCTATGCTAAATCGTACAGACTATAGATAGTGCGGAAAGAACAGTATCGTGCGATATTTGCCTGATAGAAGAGAAGAGTAAGGAGTGAAGGATTTACCATCAGCTGGCGCTTAAAAAGAGCCAAAATCAAATAAGTTCACTTTATGGTATGCAAAACTGAGAGAAATGTAGCTGATAGGTGAGAATGTGTTGGCGGTTGTATGATCCCGTCAAGAAACACTAAGCGCAGCGAACATTCGCTGGCAACAAACGAAATTGTTTGTAGTGGGTTGCACAAAAGTGTCGAATATATTCTTTTTAGCCGCCAAATATGTAGAATCGAAAGTAGTATTCCCCGTTAACTATTTTATCGCTTACCATTGTAGTGCTTAGAATAGGTTTTAAGAAAATCAATATTGCATAAATCTCCATTCGTTAAAATAGTTATTTTGGCAAAGCACATGATATTGCCTAGTGGGAATGAGAAACATATCTGATCGTAGCAGCGCTGTTTGGCGAGATTCTTTCTGTCTTATTTTTGTTTGGATATTGCTATCTATTTCTCGCGACCAGTGGAGAAATGTCGTAAATTGTATCGCAAATCACGTTCTTTCCGCGCTATCTATAGTATGTACGCTTTGGTCATTGCATAGTGATGTAAAAAGGCGAAGCTTCTCAGGGTAATATCTCAAGATCAACCTGCTTCATGTGCATTTTGTGTGAGATTTTTTTTTGCAGATCTTTATGCAGTACAAATATAATGCAACTATGTTAAGCCGATACTGGTTAAATGTTTAAAAAAAACTGATTTTCATGACCGGGAATCAACCTTTTTTCGAGGACACAATTTCGTAATAGAGTGTTCACAATGTGCTTCCCATCTTACAGTAAGCATATTTCGTCGAAAAATCTTGACTTGGATTTATTTGGCAGCGTGGCTTTTATTGTCTAAAATGACTGGCCTGTACATATTTTTACCAAAACAAATTCTTACTTATAATCGAACAAAGGCTTTTCTGGCAAATTTATCAATTATAATAAGCTATTTAAAATTTACAGAAATCGATTTTTTAAATGCAAGGTTATTTTGGCCACCGAAAGAGAATACTTATCAGTAATGTTTCTTCAGATTTTTAGTAAAAAATCTGAGGTACAAAATATTTGTTGCTTTTAGTAGGAAAAAATGGATACATGGATATTTTGAAACAAACCAGGTATCCCGTGGAAATGTTAAGCTACCAACAGTGAATTCCCACGGGAAAACATGTAAAAATATTTTCAGCAGCTAGCATTTTTCTTGTGCGAAAATATATGCAAATTCAGCGGGTCCCAAAAATTTTGGCACATAGTTTAGGCACACAGAAAGTCAGAAGAATTTCACTATTACTTTCAGAAACAATCGAAATATTGTATATTTCTTCTTATTATAGTAACATTTATTATCTTAGGGCAGTATCAAAAAACAAAAACTCTAGCGCACCTGAACCGCTAGAAACACTAATGTTTCAAAAACAGTAGAAGAATCGTGCAGCTTTTGAGTGCATATTCCACATGAGCTGCTTATTACGGCCAAACTGTTTCAAACGCCACGTTTTACTTTGGTCTCAAGAATGCATTATAACTCATGTGGTGGAAGGTTTCAGATATTACCACTGGAATGAATTTCAACGTTTATGAGAGCAAAACACGGGTTAATTATATTCGTTATCAGTTGCTTATTTCACAAAATTTTGAAAGCAGCATCTCATGTAACATCAATGAAGAAAATGCTCAGTGCCTGCAGCACTTTAACTGAAGTTGGTGTTTGGGGTTGCGATCCGAAAAATTTGCAGAACTTTGGGAATTGAAACATCGGTTATTTATTTTCATTGTAAATGTTTCCGGTATGAATACTAACTAAGCATTTATTGATACAAAAGTAGCACAACCGACTCGTGCTGGCAACCTTTTGCCAGTATCAAAGCCAAGAATATATCACATCTGCTTCACGTTGTTATATTACATTCGAAGTTATAGTAGTATAAAGAAATTTAGGGTTACCTGCAGCAAGTTTTTTCAAATAATCGAAAGCATAATATTTGCTGTTTATTGTCACTGCAATATCATTACATCATTACATCATTTGAAAATTCTACGATAAAATCGCTTAATAAAGATATTGCAATTAAACACAAAACCAACAATAGCTGGCAACCCTGTCGTGGCTTTTCAACCAAATTTGGCCTGAATAATGTTTATAATAGGTTCCATTAACTGTATGAAATTCGTATTGATTTCATGACTGCACTGGAAGTTATAGGACTAAAAGTTTTATTTCCCTGAGCGAATTTTCAAAACCAAAGACACAAAAATTACCATAGCTGGGAGCACCAATCGAATTTTTCAACCTAATTTCTACCAAACAGGGTTTGGAGTAAGGTTCAGCTACTGTGTCAATTTCATGAAAATCTGGTAACATATTCACATTTCATAGGGCAAAAAGCAGTTTTTTTTCTTTGTAATTTTTCAAGATGGCACCTGGCACAGAGTTGTTCACAATTCAAAATCGCTTCTTAAAGACCTGTACCTATTTAAGTTCAATGCATTCTGTAAATTTCAATTAATTCTGCTTATTGGATCGTGAGTTTCCGTGAACAGAAGTTGTTGATGCTAAAAATATAGGTAAATTGGGCGAGGGCTACCAGGCGTGCCCGTTTTGCCATATCAATTTTTTTTCTTTAGTTATATAAACAAAGCATAAGATTTACATATGAGTGGCTTTATTTTGAAAAAACATCATTTTTTCAAGAGAGACGATGATTTGGAGATTTTCACTTTCAGTGCCTGTCCTAGCTACAGGGTTGCCAGCACGCTCATCAAAATTCACAACTAAATAATACCAATATGTCCTGAAAATTTCGTAATGATTGAATAGCTCTGTCAAAAGTTATCGCAATTTAAAAATTTTCAAATTTTCCCGTTCTCTTTTTAGGCACGTAGCGCACACATGGGGTTGAAAAATTTCAAAAAATTATCCGATTCGCATTTAAAACACGTTCGAAATTTATTTCGTCAACTTTATTTTGGCAAAAATTATTTGTGTACGGAATAATAGGTATATTAAAAATATCACTAAAATGGCCGCTGGCGCCAAAGGGTTAACAATAATTGATATTGAGTGAGACCTGGACCTATTCTGCATATATACCAATGTATCCTGAAAGTTTCAGCTCAATTGGATGGCGCGTTCCCGAGATTATCTCACTGAAATTTTTTGATGATGATATCTATATATATATATATATATATATATATATATATATATATATATATATATATATATATATATATATATATATATATATATATATATATATATATATATATATATATATATATATATATATATATATATATATATATATATATATATATATATATATATATATATATATATATATATATATATATATGGGATTATGAATTTTTAGCCGACTCGATTTTAATACTAATGTTCTTCGAACATTAGTAAAAACCTGTGGGTTAGCAATCTCACTGCCAGATGACTAATTGTTCTACATCACCGGTAGACGCTGTGAGGTTCAACATAAAAATACGATACGTCTGTCAACCTAACCAACAAGATTGTCACATGTGATTAGAGCTTAGATATAGATTATTGTCGATTAATAAATAGATTATTAGAGTCATCTTTGATCGTTAGTATCTCCTTTACTACAAACCCAAGAAATAGCTACCAAAAAACTGAAGTTAATGATCGAAATTGTGCCAAAATTATTTGTGTACAGCATTTTCGTCCCATAATTCTTTGTGCACGTGCGGGAATGTCGCTCAAGGAGAGTAATGAATGTTCCTCTTGGGCATTTTCTGAATCTTACGTGCAAAGTAATGGGCTTACTTTGGGATAGTTTTTATAGCATTAAGTTGTTTTTAAATCATGTGAAAATGTCCCAAGAATCTGAGCAAGAAAACAGTATTTTCTGGTTAGAGCTTTCGGAAAGAGCAAAGAGTTTCATAGGAATACCATCCATTACAAGTAGACAAATTAAATAAACATGATTGTGTGAAAACTTTGCCAAGCAGAGGAAGAAAACGGGTAACTTCAGTAAAAGCATGCAACAAAATTGTTGAAGTAAGAAAAATAATTCCTCCCAGAACATAAAAGCATGGAATTATTGATTTGTGATCATGGTTCCCTTCTTGTCTATAAATCAGCATAGACAACGTATATCGCCTCTAAAGAGAATAATTGATACGAGAAACTCGATCGTTTTGCGGAATAAGCCTCCGAAAGCAGAATCAAAGTGGAATTGTTTTTGCGGAATGATTAAAATTGAAAATTTTATTGAAAATTTTTGTTTAACAAATGGTTTCGAAAGTATGCACTGATTCTCATCAGACACCAGATCACAGTGCATGCTTACATAATTGCATACTTACAAAAAAAAAGGTAATTTGGTGATGAGTTGTCGTTCCATGCCAAATCGAATGAGAAATCGTTCAGCTTGTCGTATTTTCATCGCACAAGAAGAAATACTTTTTTATATCACAAGGTGCTTCAATGAAGGTAAACGGCCCGAGTGCAATTCATTCAGCGAATATTTTAACAGAAAATAGTGCAACAATGCCGCGTGAACCACTTCGATTCACTTCAATAAAGCAAATGCCTTGCTGCCACGCAAATAACATTCATTTCAATGTAATTAAAATATTTTTCATTTTGATTTTTGTACCAGTATTGAACTTAGTTCATTTTGATTTTAATAAAAAACTAAATTTAATTCAGCTAATAAGTTAAAACAACACATTCACGAAATAGCTACATGTTTGAGTGGTAGTTTTACAACCGATATTTGAATCTCGAAAATCTATTATTGCCAACAGACCAAATCTATTCTGAAATAGAACGAAAGCTCATGCTAACATTGAAACCGAGCAAATAAGCTTGATTTAGTATAGTAAGTTAAGTTAGTTTTAGTAGTTGGCTTTTAGTTAAGTTAGTTTCATTGATAGGCTTAAAATATGAGGTATGTTTACCAGCCTTAGAGATCTCAAAAACGGTTGGCTGTTCATAATTTAAAATAAATCTTTCACATGTATTTCGGAACAATAGTTTTTGTATGTTATTTTTTTTGAATAAAGTGAAGTAAGTGAAGTTTTGAAGTGTCTCCCTTTCTGGTTAGATATGCATTGAAAACAGACTTTGGGACTTTGCGAAAAAATACACATTAACGTTGTTATACGAAATACCCATGCATAAATATAATATTTTACTTCATTTGCATATATTTTTGCACGTCAATGTAAAGTGCTTAGCAAAATAGTAAAAAAATTTTTTTTGTCTAGATTACCTTACGTGCTGCAGCGCCTTCATAATATTCGTTCCATAGCTGAATTATTATTATTCATCGTTGGAACCTTGGAGCTAGCATCGGCACTGTTACCGGCCAGTCCACAGCAAGATGGGATACTATGTAACACAAAAATTCCATTCAGGACGTCAAGTGCAATTCTTTCTTTAGCCGTGGCGTTCTCAGTTGGAGTTTTCCATATCGTGACTGAGATGAAAACCTATCCAGGTAAAAAAATTTAAGTACAAGTGAGAAAATTCGAGTTCATAAGCTCTTAAGTTTGCATATTTAACGGACTGAAAATGTTAAATGCGTTCTGGTGTATATTTTTAAAACTGTCTGAGTAATTGTAAACATTTTTGTATTTGCTCGTCGATCAATGCCATGCCACTTAAATAAAATGGTAATAATGATTCGTGCACTTGAATATTGGCAAACAATTTTCTTTGCTTCTGTCAATTCCATTTACATAAGCTTAACTGGACTTGTTAACAAAGCCCATTCCGTATTGCGTTGAGTTAAAAAATCGGGATAGCTTTTTGCAAAAGCATTGAGTAATTGGTAAGATCTGATTCTATGATTTTCTTATAAGCCTAGTACTATACTTTTCGCGTAACGAAATTAATGTCAAATCCCTACAAAAATAATTTTTCATTTCGTCGGGGAACATTTCGTTGGCTGTGCAATACTTTAGTTCAATAATGAAATCGAAGACGCTAAGTCCAAATAGAAAATGCTAATATATGTCCTTAAAGCAGAATTTACTGCTTTTCAAGGGATCGGATATATTACTCGGATATATAAATAACTCGTTTGTTCGTTTTTAAAGTGGGAATGAAAAGGAATAAGCACAATAATTATTCCATTTTTCATTTCGTCGCGAAATTTTGAATCTTGAAACAATGATAACTCGTATCAATGTCGTCATTTTATTTCGCTACTGATGAAAAGGTAATTTCCATGGCATTTCGTTTCACTCGAGTATAGTGCTAGGCTATATATGAAAAGCTTGTTGCCAAAACGCTGCAGCCATATACATTCCAATTGATACCATACCATCAAATTGATATCATCTACACAGACACAGGAAAAATTGAAGTTATATCAGGTGTGCCGCAAGGTAGTCACTTGGGACCTTTTTTATTCAATATTTTCATATCAGATCTTTCTGAAGTTTTATCAGACATTTCTCACCTTTTCTATGCAAATGATCTGAAAATATACCTCACAATTAAATAGAAATCAAACTCAGTTTTCCTTCAATCTTTTTGCTGCTACGTTTTGAGCAGTGTGTCACGGTTAGGGATTCCAATCCCGAACCATATTTTCAATCCCGGGATTACGGGATTAAAAAATCTCAAATCCCGGGATCCCGGGATCCCGGGATTTGAAATTCAAAATACAACAAAACAAAATAAGTAAAGTTTCTAGTAAACAGATTATATAATTTGCCATCATTTCAAAACTACAACAATAAGTAAGCTCAAAACTGTATAAAAAATTGCATTATTACTAATTTATATTATTGATGCAAATAAAAACAATAATTTTAATTATCCAAACCGTTGACAGTATGAAGACAGATATTAAAAATTACATCTATTACAAATTACAACAAAAAATCACGACAGAAAACCACAACAACAAAACACATCTCTTAGAATTGAGATACATAATAAAGTAACATATAAAAAATTCGGCCAAAGTTCACTAGGTTTTTCGGAAGTAACATTGAAGCAATAGCATAGCATCTAAGGTATCGTCTCCAAGCCTGCTTCTAAATTTATTCCCGATTTTGGACGCCTCGGAAACAGTCGAGAAATATTGGTACGCCTGCTCCAAACTATGCAAGTGCCACCACTTTCGAAAAGATTCATTTTTTTTTACAATGGTTTTAATTAGATTAGTTTCTTGCGGCATTTCATGATTGATTATTTTCATACTTTTGCAGCTCTTCTTGTAGCGTTAATTGACGACTATCTTGTTTTGATCAATATGGGTATCTACTGGGTTCTCTTCATTTCGTTGGCTACCAAGCATAGGGTTCAGCATCTAGATCATTGTAGTATTTTTTTTTTAATATTTGCGTTGCTTGGTTTCAAAAATAGAGATTTTATTTCATTTGGTAAATTTTTGCTGGTACAATGTGGATTCTGGAGATAGCTTAGCATACCACTGAGGCTCTTTTATTCGGTCCAATATTGCAATTTTCATAGCAGACCGTTAGACCGTTTTTCTCCGAACAGCCTAAAGACAAATCTTGATGAAGTATTAGCAGTGCATAAATTAACAAGTCTGCGACTAAAGGCCGCCACAGCCAATTTTACAGGGAGTTAAACTTCAATAATTTTCTGAATCGAATCAAACTCTGTTGCTTCTAATTGCTCTGAATATTGCAGGCCTATTAATTTATACTATTTTTCAAAATGGGAAACTATTTGAGCATTGTCAAGAGACTATTTCATCTTGTTTTACAATCCATTTAAAGGAGACAGTTAAATACCTTGCTCGGATCCGACATAGTTTTAAAGATCGTTATTATTTTTCGTTAGAGCTTTTTTAAAATATAAAACTACCTAACGAATTTTCTTTCGAATTTCTTTACGAATTTTCATGCGCTGATGTCCTTCGTCTGATCTAGCGTGTCTTGCAGGCGACCGGTTTCAACGTAGTTAGCTGATTCTGGACCATCCAAATCTTCGTGGTCGTCGTTCAGACTATCAGCTGCTTCATCAACTCTTTAATCTGGAATGGACCTCATATTATAGCGAACATCGATAACTGCCAAGTGGATGCTATGCGCCAAACAAATATGTTGCTCTGTACCAACTAGTCTGCCTACTTTTCGCATTTCGTTTGACCCATCAGTTACGATGGTAACAATGTCTATTCCTAGAGAAACATTAAACTCATATCTAGGTATTTTCCAGCTGTCATTGATATTCTTACTCGCACCAAGCTCCAGTAAGAATTTACTAAGTAGATGTTTATATTTATAAAGCGCTTATTTGCAGTCAAGGTCCATTAATCAAACATCAAACTGAACCGTTCACCTGAGATACTAGCCTGTTATATCTTATTTTTTATTATTTTCTTTATCCTGCTTGCATAGCAAACAACCTTTTTTTGATTGTTGTTAAGGATTTTGGTAAATCTGTGTATGCATTCGCTAGTATTAATTTCCTCAAATCATTCGATGTAACGAATGCACTAAATGTGAAACAGTCCATACTTATTTATTTACAAACCCCTTTGTATTCTCTTGTTAACTGTTACATCGGTTTGTTTTGCTCTATTCTTTACGCATTTTGATGTGAGCTAATTGTTTTCTCATAAATATGGATTCTATTTGCACTTTTCGAGTCTTGCTGTAACTTGATTGCCGATAATGCTTGACTCCCAGCCCCGAAATCCCTGCCAATTTCTGATCCCGAAAATCCCGGGATTAGAGCTCATCAATCCCGGGATTTTCGGGACCAGAAATTGGCCGGGATCCCGGGATCCCGGATCCCGGGATTCGCTAGTCACGGTGTACCGAATTAGGCGTATTTAAAATGAAAAAAAAAAACAAATCCCCATCGCCATCATAACAGGAAGGCAATGGAGGTTTACAAATAAAATAATTAGTCCAAACCCGCCGTCAGGATTAACCTAAGTTAACTACACCCTGTAAACAGTTAGTAAGTATGAATGTCCGAGGTGGAAAAGTTGCAGAAAACTTACATTGGGCTTTCTTTTCTTTTTATTGATTTTCGAAGAAAATTTAGTATTAAACTCGTTTCGCTGAAGATTCATATTTTTTATACATATATATATATATATATATATATATATATATATATATATATATATATATATATATATATATATATATATGCATATATATATCAGGAAAATGATTAAGGGAGATTATCTTTGGAATGGCCGACACGATTGTATGTATAGTGAGTAAGTCCATGATTTACTAAAATTAAGATAACTTCAACCCTTTGGCGGCGGTGGGCATTTTAGTGAATTTTCAGGTACCCGTAATTTCTATGAAGAGTATATTTTTGAAAAAAATATTGAAAATGAAGGTTTATTATGTTTTATGCTTGCTCATGTTAAAAATTTTTGAAATTTTAAGCCGTATGTGGGTGCTGAGTGCCTGAAAGTAGGTAAAGATTTTTTTCAAATTTTGATTTGTCGTAACTTCTGACAGAAACATTAGATCATCGTGCAATTCGCAGAGCATATTGATGTAACACACATGGATTTTTAAGACTGTGCGGGCAACACTATAGCTACGGCAGGCTCCTGATAAAAAATATCTGAAATCATCGACCCTTCCGAAATTTTTTTGCTTTTTGACAAAAAAATCAAATCATTGATAAATTTTGACCTTTGTCCACCATATTAATGTGAAGCTTTTAAAATTCCGAGTTTCACAAGAACGGCAAACCATGACCAAATTACCTCTATTTTAAGCATTCAAAACTTCTGTTCACGAGAACTACTACGAATTACTACGAAATTTGGCTTACAATAAGGTCCATTTACTACATGAATTTCATTTTGATTTCATGACTGAATCGGAAGTTATAGAAAAAGAACTTTATCTTGTTGAGCAAATTTAAAAGATTTAGGTGACAAAAACTTCCATAGCTGAGAGTTCTATCCCAATTTTTCAACCAAGTTTCTACCAAATGTGTCTTACAGTAAGGTTCAGATACTGTGTGAATTTCGTTTAAATGTTTTGGCGAAATCGGAAGCTATGGGCCGCAAAGATTTTTCAAGATAGCACTACTGCCACAGGGTTGCCTGTATGTCAAAGTCACTTCTATCAGACCTGGTCTTAGTTGATACAAATGTGTCCTGTAAACTGCATAATGAACGGATTATCTGGTCGTCAGTTCTCGTGAAAAGAAGTTTCGAGAGCTGAAAATAGAGGTAATTTGGGGATTGGTTGCCGTTCTTGTACAATGCAGAATTTTAAAATTTTCAAATCGACATGGTGGACAAAGGTTAAGATTTACCAATAATCTGATTTTTTTTTTTAAATTATCAAAAATTTTTCAAAATGATCGATGATTTGAAAGATTTTTCACGTGCCTACCGTAGCTACAGGGTTACTCACACAGTTTTGAGTGTCCATGTGTGTATAGTTTTAGTCAACATCAACAATATCTGCGAATTTCAAATCGAAATTTGAAAAAAATCCTTTCCTACTTTTTGGCAGTCAGCGCAACCATTGGGTCACATTTTCCAATTATCATGGACAATTATCAAATATCATGGACAAGCATAAAACATAATTTATTTTCATTTGCAGTACTTACTTCCAACACAAATGTACTCTGCAAAGACGGTCACGCCGCCAATGAGTCGAAGATATCGTATCACTAGTCCTTATTTACTTCTAGGCACTTCGCGCCCACATTGGGCTCCAAAGTTCAATTTTTAGCAAAAGTAACCATACAACTTCGTTTGACCTCATTTTCCAATCTTTTGCATCGGTTGTAAAAAATATTTTAGGAAAAAAAGTTTTACAAAACATTTTATAAAAGTTATCTGTGCATACAAATATAGAGGCCACCACCAAAAGATTGAATATATTTTAATTTTAATCGAACAACAAAAATATATTATATCTAATCAAAAAACAGAAATTGCATAGTTACTCGTAAGATTCTATTTCCCTAAGAACTAATTGAAAGTCACATTGAAATTTATGGAAAGTATGCTAGCACGAGTAGTTGTGTTTTTGTGTGGTGTCAGGTGTTGCCGTAATAAATTCCAATATTTAATTTTTTTTTAATTATATATCTTCTTTATATTTTTAAAGGTCTATTGTACAACTCTATCTCAGCTTTATTGGCGTTGTCAATTGTACGTGCCTATAAACTAGCTGATGTTTTGCAGTATTATGATTTTTTACATTTGGAAGTATTCATCCAGACATTTACATTATCTCTGCTTTTGTTGCTGACATTATTTGATGGATTTGTGCTTTACAAGGAGGTAAGTGTGGCTCGTATTAGTGTAAGTTCAAAGTTTTTGGAATCATTTCGAAACGCAGATTATATTGATGCCAGCAATTGCTACATTTGATGTACCTTGCTCAATGCTCAATTTAGAATTTCAATGAACCTTTCTTTCTATTTTGCTTATATATACTTAATATATACTCAATTAAAAGAGACTGAACTCCCATCAAACTTTTAAAGAGTATTAAAAAATGTTGCTGTTGATATTTGATTCGACTTCAAATGTGGACAATATAGTCACTACTTTTCCAAAGATATTGCTATATTTTTGTAAAAAATATTTTTCATCAAATAAATCTCCCGGAACTGATTTCACATTCAGAACATAAGTTGATTGTTCGTTTCGCCATGTTTTTCCCCATCACAATTTCGCCATGTTTTACCGAAAAAAAACTCAAGCGCATAGAAACTGCCAAAAAATGCAAAAGCAGCATAAAATAAGAAAAACAAAGAAAATGCTTAGTGCTTGCAACACTTTACCAGCACTGCAACTAAAAGTCTCCCACAATTGCCTCACGTCAAAATCAAATAATTTTATCGACTTCGATTTTATCCGAGGATTTCGTCAAAAGTTACAGGGATAGAAAGATGTTTAAGGTCAAAAAACGAAAGATATTTGGAACAAAAAATTTTGTAGATCTTAGAAACTTTAAACAATTGGTTACTTATTTTCATTGTAAATGTTCGCGATATGAATACTTAATGTAAGCATTTATTGATACGAAAACAGAAAAAAACGCCTCGCGCTGGCAACCCTTTGCTAGCACCAAAGCCAAAAATATATCACACCTGCCTCACATTGAAATCAACCTACTCTGCGAATTTCGTTTTGATCCGATGACTGCATTGGAAGTAATAGGGGTACAAAGAAATTTAGGGTTACCAGTCGCAAAAGCTTTCAAATTTTCGAAAACTTAATATTTTTTGTTTACTGTCACTACAAGATCATTGCCGTTTGAAAATTTTACGATAAAATCGCTTAGTAAAGATATTGCAAATAAATACAAAACCAACAATAGCCTGCAGCTCTATAATGGTTTTTTTACCAGATTCCCTCTAAATATTGCCTATAATAAGTTCCATATATTTTATGAAATTTCATTTTGATTTCATGACTGCAGTAGAAGCTATAGGGCAAAAAGCTTTATTTTCCTGAGCGAATTTTCAAAATCCAAGATACCAAAATTACCATACCTGGCAGCACCAACCGAATTTTTCAACCGAATTTTTCAACCGAATTTCTACTAAACGTGGCATAAAGTAAGTTTCAGCTACTGTGTGAATGTCGTAAAAATCGAATGACTGAATCAGAATTTATAGGGCTAAAGGCAATTATTTTTCTTAGTAATTTTTGAAGATGGTTCCACTGACACAGAATTGGTTACATTTCAAAATCACTTCTCTCAGACCTAGTCCTACTTAACACTAATACATTCTGTAAACTTCAACTGTATTTGATTATCGGGCCGTGAGTTCCCGTGCACAGAAGTTTTCGATGCTAAAAATATAGGCAAATTGGGGAAGGGTTACCGTTCTTGCCCGTTGTAAGATTTCAAATGTTATACTTTGGCTATGTAGACAAAGCCTAAGATTTATGTATGAGTGGCTTTTTTTCCAAAAAGACAATTTTTGAGGAAAAAAAGTTATCGCAATTTAAAAATTTTCCTGATCTCTTTTTAGGCACCCAACGCACACATGGTGTTAAAAAATTCCAAAAAACTTGTTCAAAATTCATTTCGTTTAGCAAATTTTTGCAAAAATTATTTGTGAACGGAGTAAGTACATATATTAAAAATATCACTAAAATGGACGCCGGCGCCAACGGGTTAAAGATAATTCTCATTTGGTGGGATCTGGACCAATTATGCATATACACCAATGAATCCTGAAAGCATATACACCAATGAATCCTATATATATATATATATATATATATATATATATATATATATATATATATATATATATATATATATATATATATATATATATATATATATATACATATATATAGGCATATATATATATACATATATATAGGCATATATATATATATATACATATATATAGGCATATATATATATATATATATATATATATATATATATATATATATATATATTTGTATATGGAAATATGAATTTTTGGCCAAATCGATTTTAATACTAATGTTCTTCGAACATTAGTAATTATTTGTATAGAAGTATAGAGGTACAATAAAACTCACTTAGATCCCCGCTGCCGCCAAAGGGTTAAAAACATTGTTTGAGACTTATATTACAAACATGTATGTAATGCTCACGGCAAAGCTGAGGTGTAAATCTAGAAAGTAATAAGTAAGTAAAAGAAGTAACTGGGGTGGAGGCAGCGAAAGATAAGGGTCTCATCCAGATGAAAGTGGAAAAGAAAAATGACCATTAAATATCAAGCTCAGCTGAGTATCTGGGACTCATTAATCCTCTTTGTTGTAATACTCAAGCGTAAAGGGAAAATTAAAATTCATTAGTTATAACAACTTGTTTCTTTGAGTGACGAATCAATTAGAAGATTGGTGTTCAAATAAATTAGAATATCTCATTTGAATCATAAATATGTATTTCTGTGCTAAAATTCTTAAATGGAGCTTAGACAAATCTAAAATTCGACTTTAAAATCCGGCATGTCACCATAAACTGAGGTAGAATGCCTAATTTAATCCTATTTCAGAGCAGTTTGAATATTTCGGGCAATTTTTCTTGATACAATGACTACGCAAAAGAGAAAGTTCTATTAAAGAGCATAATAATCGCTGGAGAAGTTTTTAGTTTAACATTTCTGACGAACACAGCACTGGCTTAACGTCCATTTGTATCTTGCTGGGATATTAACACATTTCAAAGGAGACATAATACCGGAATATAGACACTTTGATGTTGCATTTATTTGAAATCTTTCCAACTTTCGTTCATGTTTCGAATCCGTGCAGACAAGAACAGGCTCCATTCTTTAGAACGAAAAACAAAATAAAACTGAAAAGCAAATTTATCTTCACAGTACATGATCTTTGAGATTCTTAGCTTGCTAGGAATAAATGTGGTCATAAAACTTTTATGGTTATGGTGAAGAATTAGTATTGTTGCATTACAAGGGCATTGCATGAAAAAGAGTGGAGTTTGCTTTGTTTGAAAGTAGATCAGGATTTCGTTGAGCGGACTGAGCTCATTTTGGAGAGTTTAAATTTTTTTCAGAGTTTCAATATTTGGAAAACAATACGGTCGAGCGAATTTGAGTGAAGATATGAAGCTATCTATATATGGTTTGCTTATATCTCTTTCCAACATAGGGGTAGGTTTTTTCAAAAATGAAGCTCATGTAAATCCATTTTTGAGTTTGCAGTGGATTCGTTTCTTAAAATGGAACTGTATTTATTTATTTTACCTTCATTACAGTGATATATGTAGAAATACGTTTGAGCCCTGTGATAAGCAGTTCTGTCGTTTTAGGTTTTCTGTATGTAATAAATCGAAATTTGAAATTGTAATAGATTTCTTGACATTGGAATGGACTGCCTTTAATGTGCTCAAGCTGGTTCAGCATTCACTTCTTCGTAATGAAAGTAGTATTGTAGAGAAAAAGGATTATAGTATGTTAATGTATATACACTTATGTGCCCATTTTTCTCTTTATCGCTAATTTGACTAAATGAACGCATTATTCATTTACTTCAGCAACGGGTTTACTTCCGATCGAAGATAGGACAATAAATAAAAGCAATATTTACAATATTTACAAATTAAAGCTGTAAATTCAAAACATTAAGCACTATAATAAAAAGAAAGTTCATTCTAAGACGAAATTGGGCAAATGTAACGAAGTAATTCGTTATTCACCTCGTATGGTAAAACGCTTTCTTTTGAATGGTTTTCAAAAAGATCCAATAAAGGTCATATTTAGACTATATTATATTTAGACTATTATGTTGCCTTTGCCTAAAAAGGTGAATGAAATAAGTATCAGTGCGTACAAACTGTATTCTAAAGTTAAATGAAGTTCCACATCACGAACGGAAATTAAATACTATGGATAGTGATTATAGAGCTGTTATACATTTTAGAAAGCACAAATTCGTCAAAGAGCACTCTTTGTGACTTTAGGGAAGCTCTTTTCAGAATGGAGCAACGCATACTATACTCAAAGTGAGGATTTCAGATCAAATTTAAGATTTGAATCAAATACTACTAAATACACTAAATTAACTGCTTTATTGAAAGTCCCTCAAATTATCAGTAGTGCTGAGGGATGAACAAAAAATAGAAAAGAAAAACATGAAAAACAGGGACAGCTTACCTTAAAAAGGACATTTGGAAGCGTTCGGCAGCATTAAAAGGAAGAAAATTCATAGAACGAGTTGCTCAATGCGCACAAGTCATTCCGCAACTATTTTCAGGTTGTCAGCGTGCAAATGATAGTGGTAATCGGAGGGAGAAGGAAGTTCGTTTATGATCAATAAGAAAATCAGAGGGCTACGAATCGGGCTTTGTCGAACACCAGAAGTGGCGTAAAAAGGAGATGAAGAACAATAGTCAATGGTTACAAAGCATGGACGGTTACATAGTCCGGCCCTGTAATGTCTTTGACGAAACGAAATACAGCAAAAACGTATGTCCGGAATCTAGCGAAATAAATTTCTGCACCTCGACACCAGGGGCAGTGTAAATTGTCACTGATGATATTTAACAAGCGTATTACATTTGAATTCGTTTCATATAAATTTAAATAACCGGCATCAAGAATGGTATTCTTGACAAAACAAAAAGTACTGTTGCAAGAATGCGCTGTTGCTGCACTCTTGCTCATAGTGCAGCAGTCAAAGCGCGAAAACCCCTAGCGCATCAGAACCGCTAGAAACACTAATGTACGAAGAACAGGTGAGGATTTGTGCAGATTTGGAGTGTGTATTCTACCACTAGCTACTTAAGGCCACTACCCCTAGCTACTTCTCCTACTTAAGATCAATACACCCTAAGTAATAATAGACCCTAAGTCAACTTTATTTCGATGACTTCATTGGAAGTTACAGCGATAGAAAGGTATTTGGGGCTGCCATCTGAAAAATGTCCATACTTAAGAAAATTTAAACATTGTTTACTTATTTTCATAGCAAATGTTCGCGATGTGAATACTTAGTGTAAGTATTTATTGGTACGAAAATAACAAAAACGCTTCATGCTCACATCGGCCTCACGTTGAAGTCAACCTACTCTACAAATTTCGTATGGATCCGATGACTGCATTGGAAGAAAGAAATTCAGTGTAACCACTCGCAAAAGTTTTAAAATTTTCTAGTTCGTAATATTTGTTGTTTATTTTCACTACAAGATCACTATGATTTGAAAAATTTATGATGAAAACGCTTACTATACAATACAAAAAAAAGTACAAGAGCAAGCATAGCTGGCAAACCTATCGTTGTTTTTCGAATTAGATTTCTGCTGAGTATTGAGTACAAAAAGTTGAATTTGCCATTTGAATTTCGTTATGATTCCATGACTGCACTGGACTCTATAGGGCAAAGAGCTTTACTTTCACTAGCGAATTTTCAAAATTTAAGACACCAATATTCCATAGCTGGCAGCTCCACCCTAATTTTTCTACCAAACATGGCTTTGAATGAAATTCAGAATTTATAGGGCCAAAAGTAGTTGTTTTTTTTTAGTGATTTTTCAAGATGGCACCACTGGCACAGAATAGCCCAAATTTCAAAATCGCTTCTATTAGACCTGTTCCTACTTAAGACCAATACATTCTGTAAATTTCAACTGTGTCTGATCATTGGGTCGTGAGTTCCCCTGAATAGAAATTTCTTATGCTAAAAATATAAGTAAATTAAGGAAGGGTTGCCGTTCTTGTCGGACATGAAATTTCCAAAGTTTTACTTTAAATATGTAGACAAAGCATTAGATTTGTATATGAGTTGCTTCTTTTCTTAAAAGCGAAAATCTTTCAGGAGATTCGAGTCTTTGAAGGGTTTTACTTTCAGTGCCTACCGTAGCTACAGGGTTGCGAACACATTCATACAAAACTATATGAGTATACAACTTAATAACATCAATATGTTCTGTAAGTTTTGTAATGATTCCAAAGCTTCGCCAAAAGTTATCGCAATTCGAAAAATTTCAAATTTTCCCGATCTCATTTTAGGCACCTAGCCCACACATACAGTTAAAAATTTCCAAAACCAAATCTTTTTTAAGAGCACTTTCGCAATTAATTTTGCAAACTTAATTTTTTTGAAAACTATTTTTGATAGAATAATAGGCATATCTAAAATATCACTAAAATGGCCGCCGGCGCCAAAGGGTTAAAGATAATTAACATTTGGTGAGACCTAGACCTATTCTGCATATACACAAATGTATCCTGAAAGTTTCAGCTTAATCGGATGGTGCGTTCCCGAGAAATAGTCACTGAATTTTGATGATATATATTAGTAAAAACGTGCGCAAGTTGACAAGTATTTGAGAAAAAGGTGAGAAAAAGGCCGTTTTACAACGGATGTAAGTGCTTTATAATTCACATAAATAGAGACTATGAAATATTTTGTTGTGTCAAACATTTTGCAGATTTACGAACCGCTAGAAATACTAATATTCTATGAACAATAGAAGAATCGTGCAGATTTTGAGGGCACATTCTACCACACGTGCTTCAACTTGTTTCGAGTACAAAACCACTTTGATCTTAACCATGCATTTAAACTCATAAGGTGGAAAGGATTTCAGGGCTACCACTTGCATGACTTTCAAGATAAAGAAAAGCTAACCACTGCAAAACTTTGAAAGCAGCATAACATAACATAAGCAAAGAAAATGCTCAGTTCTTGCAACACTTTACCAGCACTGGAACTAAAAGTCTCTTACAATTGCCTCACGTCAAAATTAAATTACTCTATCATTCTCGATTTTATCCGATGATTTCGTCGAAAGTTACAGGGATAGAAAGATGTTTGGGACTGAAAAATTTCTAGAAGTTAGAAAATTTGAACATTTTTTTTAACAAACAAACATTTTATTGGGCTTAAATTAAATTATAGATATGACTTATACCTAATATGTACGTATTATGTATCTGAAATTTAACCTAACTTATAATATAGAGGGGAAAGCCCAGTAAAACCCCTCAAAAACTTCATTTTTGGAGCAACACTAGGAGCAAATTAATAAAGTGGAGTGAACGAAATTTGGGATAGGGGTGTGATGACAGGGAGGGAAAGTAAGGTTGCAGTTAGTTTCGTAGGTCTGTGGAGGAAAGATTACGTCCAATTTCGTCAGGCCGTCGGAATATATTGGGCCGTCGAGTATACCGTACCGATCCTGCGTCGCGAATATGGGCTATTATATAGCAGCAACTTATCTTGTGGTGTAAGTAGTGTGTGGGATTCATTGTGAGTGAGAGGATCAAGGTATTGTGGAAGGCTTAGTACATTTCTTACTAGACTGTTGGGATGGTCAGGGCATTTGCCAAGGAATTTCAAACATAGATTTGTAAGCAACAAATTTATTCTTGGGATTTTGGCTGTGCTGTAAAGGGTGAGATTATTATGGAATTTGTAGGAGTTGGGTTCGCGATGAAGATTGGGACAATGTCGCAGTATTTTCCGCTCCGTTGCTCTCAGCCTCTCCATTTGGTGTGAGGAAAGATCAGACCAAGTAGAAAATTTAAACATAAAAATTAAATATTGGTAACTTAATTTAAACCAGTTTTTCCTCTTAAATTGGGCGCCAATTGAGTTTTTCAACCAAATTTCTACCAAACACGGCTTCATGAAAATGTTATTGACTTGGCACTATTCTGCATATACACCAATGAATCCTCAAAATTTCAGTTCAATCGGGTGGCGCATTCCTAAGATTTTTTCACCGAAATTTTGTGATGGTATATATATATATATATATATATATATATATATATATATATATATATATATATATATATATATACATACATATATAAATAGAAATATGCATTTTCGGCCAAATTAATTTTCATATTAACGTTCTTCAAACATTAGTTTAAAATTGAAAATGATATTTTTGTTTTGTTTCCAGAGACATAAATCACGTACGAAACCAGTCACAACTAGCAGCGATACACCTAATATTGGATACAAGCATTCTGTGACTCCTTTTTTCTCAAAAGCGGTCTTTTGGTGGTTGAACTCGTTGTTGTGGAAGGGATACAAAACTCCACTAGAACAAGAAGATATTGGCAATTTGCCGGAAGAAGATAGTGCAAGATATCATTATGATCAATTTTTGTTCATTTTCAAGACTGAAAAGGTTAGTTTATGAGAAAAATACTAAAAATATAAATTATTTTAAGGATAAATAATTTGCTTGTTTGGCTCTTTAGGATGTTTTTCGCAAGATTTGGCATTTCTGTTTAATTTTCTTCATCAGAAAATAACAACTGCTTATTACTTGTTGTTCATAAACAAGATTTTTGCTCCGTAGTCTAAGGTGAAACTTTGAAAAGGATAAATTTTGTGCATCAAATACAAAACTTTCAATTGGTAAAATAGGATAATGCAAATGAAACCATAATTTGTGTTAGATAATATTTGGACCAGTTCAAAGGTTTTGGTGGTTTTGAAACGAATCCTTTCGCAGGCCAACACTCGCATGTTTTTCTTTTTCTTTTAATCATAAATCAATATTTTTTCATTTTGGTACTGATTTTTGGAGAAAATTAGAAAGGGGATCATTTTCTCTGCAAAATAAATCATGATTGCTTTACCTGATTGAGCAAAATTTGTTAGGATATGTAGATGTGTGTATGGAACAGGTCATAGTTTCAGGAAAACTTTGTTTCCCTTAATGCATTCGCTTCGGTAGGCATTTTGTAGATAAATTATTTACTCTAATAATTTTATAAAGACAGGATATTCGTAAAAAATGTCTTCGAAATGAAATCTGAACTTGTTTTCAGCTTTGAGATGACATGGTTTCTAATTTAAGTTCTTTAAATTAGGCAAATCAAAAATCGGTATAGGTTCAAACTGTGACACTTCCCGACAAAGTCGTCAAACTATTTCGAAATCAAAAAGTCTAGCGCATCAGAGCCACTAGAAAACTGATTTTTGAAGAAATTATCTTTGAGTGACTTAAAAATGTGTAGAGACGTAATACACTTATTTGTAGTATCATATCAACAATTTCTTTCCCAAAGCAACAAACACCATTTCCCAACAACATCTGCTATAACATATCTGATGAAAATGTTCAGTGCTGGCAGAACGTTTCCAACGAAGCAGCAAGAAGTATACCATAAAAAACTCATGCCGAAATCAACCTTTCGTTTTCATCCGAGTATTTCATCGAAAATTTAAGCGACAAAACAATGTTTGAGGCTGCTATCCAAAAAATTTTCAAAACTGGCAAAATTTTGCCATATAAACAATATATGGGCTACCTTGACTATCTAAATTATCAAACTTTTAATAATAAAATTTTTTTAACAATTTGCCAATCATCAAATTTTACTGTTTTTTTCTAGGGAAAATGTCCCCGACTGTGGCTCTGTTACTTGAAAAGCAGTTGGAAACTGTTTATTCTCGGTGGATTGTTTAAACTGCTGGGTGATTTATCGGCACTTATAGGACCGTTATCGATTTATCAGATTGTTGAGTACTTCGAGGAACAACAGCGCGACTCTGAGCATAAAATGAACTCGAACTTGCAAGAAATCAGTAACGGCAATAGTTATAGGTCCATGAAAATTTGTGGATCATTAGCAGAGGCAAAATTTGGAATCGATGGCACTAAGAACACGACATCCTCTTGGAATGGTTTCACAGGTGGAGTTTCCTATCCTGGATGGAATGAACTGCTATCAAATGGTTGGATAATGGCTTGGTTCGTTCTTTTATCATCCTTGGCGCAAGGCACTCTATCGCAAGCTGCTACACACATTGTAAATATGATTGGGATTCGAACCAAGACGTCCTTGCAGGGACTCATTTATCGAAAAGTGTTGCTCTTAAGCTCCAGTTGTTTGTACAATCCGATAGCCAAGAAAGAGGCAATGATGACAGCAGCTGTGGTGAAACCAATCAAAAAAGACTCATTAACACTCTCTAAGAGTGCGAATGATGCCGGCGCCATAATGAATTTGATGTCAGAGGATGCGCAAAATATCATGACTTTTTTCTGGATAGCACATTATGTGTGGAGCATCCCATTGAAGGTAAGCTGTGGCAAGTTATTTCCTTATAAAACAGTTATATGTTGTATTTTCACTCGGCAAGCGTTAAATGGGTCCTAATCGTAACTGCAAGTGGCTCTGAGCAGAGATAGTTTTTGCCGTTAGATGGTTTACTCAAAACTAGTTATTTTATTGCATCCGTTATTCAATGTTTTTTATGTTTATTAAAGATAGTACCGTAGTATATATACATATATATATATATATATATATATATATATATATATATATATATGTATATATATATATATATATATATATATATATATATATATATATATATATATATATATATATATATATATATATATATATATCAAGGGTGGGTCATCTAGTGGTTTCTTTTCAAATCATAGGTTATTTTGACACTGAAAGCTGTTTCCCGGTCGAAATCTTGACAGAAAGCCAGTACCATACCTACGCGGAACGAAATGAGTCGCTTTACGCTTGAACAACGTTGGACAATATTGAAAACTTATTTCCAAAGTGAGTGCTGTGTAGTCCAAACGTGCGTTTGTGGAAAATTAGTTTTGTCCGAAATGAAGCACCTAGCGCGCCTGCTGTACGCAATTTTGTGCAAAAAATTCGTGAGACTGGCATGCAAATGGCCAGCACCCATGGCCTCCGTCGTCGTACGGTGCGCATAGACGAGAACGTGGCTGCTGTAGCCGAGAGTGTGAGACTCACTTCACGAACATGAACTCGCTGTCGATCTCAACAGCTCAACGTTTCACGCACTAGCCTGAGGAGAATTCTGCACAAAGATCTCGGGCTATTCGCTTAAAAGATCCAATTGACTCAGCAATTGGTGGCGCATGACCGTTTACTTAGAGCAGCTTGAATTGGACAACGATTTTGGGCAAAAACTCATATTTTCGGACGAGGTGCATTTTCATCTCGGCGGCTACGTTAACAAACAAAATTGCCGTATCTGGGGCTCGGAAAATCCATGCTTTATTGTCGAAAAGCCAATGCATCCAGAGAGAGTGACAGTTTGGTGCGGATTATGGAGTGGTGGCATCATTGGACCATTTTTCTTCGAAAATGAGGCTGGGAAGAACGTTTCGGTTAAAGATAATCGTTACAGAGCCATGTTATCCGACTTTTTTTTTACTGAAATTGAAGACATGGATTTGGACGACCTCTGGTTTATGCAGGATGGCACGCGATGCTACACAGCCCATACCACAATCGATCTTTTACGCACCGAATTCCCAAATCGTGTTATCAGCCGTCTTGGCGATGTCAATTGGCCGCCTCGGAGCTGCAATTTGCCCCCTTTGGACTTTTTTTTTTGTGGGGAATCGTGAAGGACCGATGTTATGCTAATAATTCAGACACGATTCAAGGCCAATATCATCCAAGCAATTCGTGAGCTACAGCCGGAAACCATCAACAAGGTCTTGGTAAATTGGAGTGTCAGAATGCGCTACTGCGAAGCCAGCTGAGGCAGCTACTTGAACGAATTTGTGTTCCATCATTAATGGGAATTAATTATATTAATAAAGCTATTAATAAAGCCATAATACATGGAAAAAATTAAGTTTTGTTCATTTTATTGCATTTTTAAAAAGAAACTTGTAAATGGCCCACCCTGTACAGAGCTCATTTGCGTTTCTTCACTTATACGTTTTTCTACTCGCTAGTTTCACTAGAATTTTTTCCGGGTATAAAAAATGCTATAAATGCTTTTTCAACACTCCATAAAATGCAATGCAAACATAAAATATCTTCTTAAAAGCAAAAAAAAGTAAAATAATGGCAAACATTTAAAGAAACGATGGTAGTAGCTGAAATGATATTGAGCCTATATAACGATTCTTTTGTGATTACATCTACAGATGTATGGTAATTTTACCCATTCAAGAAAATGTAAGAGAATGCATTAAGGTTTGTATGTAAGAGAATGCATTGTGTTTGTATCGAGCTAAAAAAATGTTTATACAACGGGGTTGAAAGTTTTATTTTTGTTATAAGTGTCGTAACTAAATAACATATTTATTAGTTATGAGAACATTTTCTCAATATGATACATATTTCATGAATTTTTCCCCGACCATTTTTGTTGATAATGGTTATTTATGAATCAGCGTCGCTTGATAAAATTTGAGCTGATTATGTATTAGAGCGTTTGGAATAGTTAGATGAACATAACTATTAGGGCAAATATGTTTCAGAAAACCTTGGCCATTATGCTAGGTGGCTGATATTGTAAGAATGACACAAAAATATTTTGAGAAAATTCACATGCTGGTTCAGGGGAGAATAGTATCATCTTAATAACAAATTGTTTTGTTAAGTTTAAAGTAAACTAATTTGAGACAATAAAATACCTCAAAAATTAAGTTTACTCAATATTAACTCTATCGATGAACAGTAAGGTCAAATTTAAAATTTTATTCTTGACATAATTTTTTTTTAGATCGCAATCATAATGTACTTGTTGTACCTTAAGTTAGGAGTCAGTGCTATAATCGGATCTCTAGTTTGTATTTCGACGATGGTTCCGCTGCAATTTCTAATTGGAAAAGCAATGTCCGATAACGCAGAAAATGCAGCTGTAAGTTTTTTTAAACTGGTGTTCGTTCTATATTACAATGACTCATTTTAAAATAGAATATATCATGTAACAGTTCGTTTATTTGTAGGAATGTTCGGATCGCCGTTTGAAGAAAACGAACGACATTTTTATGGGGATTAAGTTAATTAAATTGAACGCTTGGGAAAATGTATTCCAGGAGAAGATAACGCAAACACGAAATCAAGAGCTGAAGTACTTAAATCGCGATTCAATATATTGGCTTCTAATGAGTAAGTTTCATGATTATGTTATTGATTGAAATGCATGCAGGTTTCTTCAATAATTTTACCGCGGCTTTATTTATTACTTTTATATTTCACATGAAGATGAAACGTTGAGGTTTGTGATAATTTTTGCACACCAAAATTTAACATTCATCCCGAAAACTTAAGCTTATTTGATATTTATATATAGATATTTGAATCAAATATACTTCATGAAATATACATCCATGTAACATCACTTGGATACTAATTGGGTCGTGATAACGGTTAACCCGCGCGCGATTACATCCTAGTGGAGCAGGACATTGACCAAGTTACTTGGATCCAAGCGCTTCTTTGACATATCTTCAAAATAGCGTTGCTAAGCGAAACTTTGGGATATCAGCCTGACATTGTGTGTTATCTGGAACAATTTTTTTTTCAACTCACCTCAAGAAATCACGTGGTATACCCCGAGGCACTTGATCTGAATCACCTTATATATATATATATATATATATATATATATATATATATATATATATATATATATATATATATATATATATATATATATACATATATATATACATATATATATATATATATATATACATACATATTTTTTTTTATTAACCTTTTGTATGCGCTAGGTGCCTAAAAGGAGATCGGGAAAACTTGAAAATTTTTAAATTGAGATAACTTTTGACAAAGCTATCAAATCATTAGGAGACTTACAAGACATTGATATTACTAAGTTGTAAATTTTTATTATTTTTTATGAGCATATTGGCGACCCTTTAGCTACGGGAGACACTGAAAGTGAGAACATGCAAATCATCGACTCTCCAGAAAAATTGTCACTTTTAGATAAAAAGCAACTCTAAAGCACTATTCAGACATGCGTCCATGCGTCCACGCCTTCATGCGATCTAGCGTGTTTTGCTTACTCGAGTCAATTTGATTTTGTTTATATAGGCGGTCTAAAGCGAAGGAGGTGGATTATGCTGATTCATGTACAATAGATTTTTAAATTATTTCTTTCGCTCAGTGGCATGTGTGGATGATTCGTTGGTGATCATTTAAATATATGTTTTGTGGATTATTATTTTCTTATATAATGATGTGGATAATATATATTTTGCATCCTTACGTGCATGACTATTACGAAAAAAATTGAATGCATATGAATATCTAGACACAAACATATATATGTAGGTATATATAGTCATATGGATTAGTATATACAATTTTCTGTTACCAATATATGTATTTGTACGGAGCAAAAAAAAAACATCATTATAAGCCTGTAAAATCCATCCACTTATCGCCTTAGGCCCGCCTTCAAAAAACTGGATTTGAGTTGACTTGACTCGTGTAATCTAAAAACGCATGGACGCGTGGACGCATGTCTGAAAAGCGCTTAATGTAAATCTTAAGCTTTGTCTACATAGTCAAAGTAAAACTTTTGAAATTTTACATCAGGCAAGAACAGTAGCCATTCCCAGATTCACATATATTCTAGCATCAGAAACTTCTGGAGTTAACTAGCTTGTTGCACTTTTCCGCAGATATAGCACACCACTCTTGTTTTAACACATTTTTCAGTGTTTTTGCCGGTATAATCGAGTGCTCCTTGATCGTACGCTTCAGAATACCTCATAGATGATCTATTGGGCTCAGTTCCGGAGACTGTGTAGGTCTATATTGTCTATATTGTTAACATCGAACAATTTCATAGTTAGAGCTGATTTGTGGCAAAGTGTATTGTCTTGTTGGAATTTGACGTTTCCCATATTGGTATCCCCAAAAATGTTAGAAAAGGAGGGTTGTAGCTCAGTTTCTAGTACATTTATGTATTTACGGGAGTCCATCTGACCGTCACACACAAACATTTCAGCCACACCGCTGGCTGCCATGCAGCCCCAGATCATTATACTGCCTCCTCCGTGTTGAACAATAGGTACCACGCATTCTGGGTTGTACGCCTCTTGAACTCTTCGTTTCACAAAAGTCTCACCAGAGGTGCCAAGTGAAAGTGTAGGAAAAGATAAGTGGGTGAACTTCTTCCATTTTCCAAAAAAAAACACTTTGACCTTGAAATTGCGCCTCCATTTACGCAATGCATTATCTGTCAAAGCAACCTGAGTCATTGTTGGTATTTTTTGCGAAAGTGAGCCGTATGTGAGCAACAAAAAATCTAACCTGAGTATGTAGTTGTCGAATCTTATCTTGCATCTCTTTCTGTTCTATGCGATTTCTTCCAATTTTCCAGGCTGATCAAACATACAATACAATCTCAGGCCGGTTCACTGGATTTTTGGTCCGCCAAGTATATAAAAAAAAATTAAGAAAACTGTATTTAAAATATATAAAATTACCTAGAATACATCAAAATTACTCAAATGTTTTTATGTCGAAAATAAAAACGATCAATAAATTATACGTACCTCGAAGTTAGATTCATCTGATCACAGTATATGTGTTTGTGTTTTTTGCCGACTTCAAGCGTGACTTCCTGTTTTTCCTTACATCCTTTAAGTCCAGCTTTCTCAAGTCTTTTTCTAACAGTTCTGGAAGAAATTCTTTTTTCCAAGGCATCCGACAACTCAGCAGATAGCTTAGATGAAACTTTCTTCCGATTTTCTAGCGAAGATCGTTTCGATTCTCGCTTCTAGCAGTGCATACTTTCGAAACCACTTTGTCAAAATAGAATTTTCAATGTAGATTAAAATTTTTAATGTTAATAAAAAGTTGTTCAATTTTAATCATCCCGCAAAAACATTTCCAATTTGATTCTGCTTTCGGAGGCTGATTCCGCAAAACGATCGAAGTTTCCCGTTTCAATATGCTCGGCTTCGATGCTGTAGAAATGATATACGTTGTCTATGCTGATTTATAGACAAGAAGGGAACCGTGATCAAATTCAATTACCTTTACTATGCACTAATATGTTTAATCTGTACTACTAACTGACCACGCGTCTATCGATTTCTAGCAATGATAGCACAGTGATCCCACACCGAAAAAAACGCTTCAGGTTTAGGTTGCATAGTAAAAGTGTATTGGTGACCCATCTTAAAATATACCTAACGTTAACAATCTCGTATAAAGAGGCCATTAGTCATAAAATTCAAAATAAATCGTTCTACGAAAGGACTTATCAGTAAAGAGAAAAAGATAGGGGTGTCCATTTGGCCAAGGCTGTATATATGAGAAAGTTCAATGAATAAGTTTAGAGAATAATTTCGAAGAATATGTTTTACTTAAGCAATGCGTAAAGGAATGTGTACATTTATATGATTTGTGCAAATTTTGATAATTATGATGATAATGATGATGCCCAACAATATTTGTTGAATGCAATGCCGGTATAAGTTTGATAATATCTGCGTATTACATGGCATTGTATTCTTTGCGTTATGTTTTATAGTCATTTATATGAAATAAATGCAAATGACTAGGGATGATTGTTGTTTTTAATTCTGGGGCTATTGCAGTATCCTGATCCGAAAATATTTAAATATTTGACTTTTTCCGTGTTTAATTTCAGCAACACTTGCTCACGTATCATCCGTTTTGATAACATTTGTCACGTTAGCAGTTTTTATCAAACTGGAGGGTGACACAAACCAAACAAGCATTTCTCACCACCGAATTGACATAAATAACACTAGGAGTGGCAGTAGGAGTGAAACGTTCGAATTCACGTCGGGCCGCCTTTTTTCAGCTCTGGCGCTTTTTAATCAACTAACTGTTCCGTTATTTATTTTTCCTATAACGGTGCCCATCATAATCTCTGCTGTCGTAAGCACTAGGCGCTTAGTGCGCTTTCTCGCCGAGCCTGAAGTGGAACGGGAATTTGAAGGAATTCGAAATATGGCACGAATTTTGAGTAAAAGTGACGCATCTTTGGATATGTACGAATCATCGAATGAGCCGTCGACAGTGGAAACATCATCTACATTTTCTGAGCAAATCCCGATTTCACCTTCAGAGTTGAATGCGCCACCACCGTCAAATAAGTCGATGGCGTGCGAGACTTCGACGCGAATGCAGAAGGACCTAAATTTGTTACCCAAGAAAAAAAACGACATCATCCGCAATTCTCGTGTCGAAAGCGTTCGGTTTCGACATAAATCTGCTCCTGCTAGGGAAAGTATTCGCTTTAGTGCATCTGAGAATACAGTCGTATCGATTTCGAATGCATACTTTTCATGGGATAGAGGAGATTCACTTCTACGAGTAGCTCATATTGAGATACCGAAAGGTATGCCCAAATACCTACGCATGCGGATGCAATTGCATGAATTTAATCTGCTTAAAAACTTTCGTTGCAGGAAAGTTCACTGTAATAGTAGGCAAAAGTGGCAGTGGAAAAACATCAATCATATCAGCACTTCTAAAGGAAATGCATTTACTTTCAGGAGATGTTGTATGGAATAAGTAAGTAAACAACATTATCGTAAACATTAATGATGGAGATAAGAATATCTTCAATCCCGAAACATTTCTTGAAATCATGTATTGCTTTTAAGTTGATTTAAATTAAATTAATTGTTTTCAATGAATAATGTACATATCCACATGTATTGCGAGTTTTACCTAGTTAGCAAAACTTATTTCATTCAGTCCTTTTATTAATGTGATTTACTCTCTCCAAATTAAATCAAGCTTTTGAATTGGAGAGAAGAATAGCAATATAGGTTACAAATTAAGGATCATTAACAAATTTTTTTTTTGCTTAAGGGGTCATAGCACCTTCAAATTTTTCATAAATCGATTTTTGTTTTTTGATTAAATATGTTAGAATGAAGCTTTAAAAACATGATTTTAATAATATAAAATCGAAATTATAAAACAAAAAAATTATGACCATATATAGCGAAACGCGCCAAGGTCATTTTTTCTATGATTTACGTTCACTTCGCTATATCGCTACATCGACTTAGGCTAAAGTGTAGAGAAAGATAAGTGAGCCAACTCCTTCAAAAGAAGCAAAAAAAAGTTAGCCTTGGCAAAAAAAAAACGCTGAATAAGATGCTTCTAAAAAAGTGTTGAAACTCCGAAAAAGGTCCGAAAAAAGTTCAACTGAAATAAACTAAAACTAAAATTAATGAAAAATTTATCAATATATTATGGCCTACCTATGCGACGAAATTAGAATTCGGTTGAAAACATGCGCCAGGAAATTTGGGCAGCATATTCCCAAAAAATTTCCACTGATGAGAACCATCAACACTTTTATTGTCCTCTAGGAGAAAAGACTTTGTGTAACTGGCGCAAGGCGGAGGCAGCTGGTGGTAAAACTTTAAAAAATTTCAAGCATCCTCCACCTTTAGATGATGAGGTACATCAAAATTTTAAAGCCTATTTATGAAGACTTATCATCAAAAGATTTATCAAAGCGCTGCTTGGGCAATTTTACGCAGAATAATAACGAAAGCTATAATTCTTGTATTTGGAATTTGGCCCCTAAACATACTTTTTGTGGAAAAAATGTCATAAATATGGCTGCAAATATTTCTGCATGTACATTCAATGAAGGATTTATGGCTATCTTGAAAACAATGCAAGTCATGGGAATAACAAATGGCCAATGTGCGCTGGAACATGCAGAAAATAAAGATGCTGCAAGAATCAACCAGGCGGAAAAACACTCGATTGAGGCATCTAAAGAGGCCAGCACTGCTCGAAGAGAGCAAAAATCTTTGAAAGAGGAGGAGTATAAACAAGAAGAAGGTATATTGTATGGTCCAGGCAACGTAGATTAAATTTCGGTGAGATTTATTACAAAAAATATTGAATTTTAACTTTAAACGCGATTTTCTCGAAACAACCTTTTTCAAGTTGGCATGCATGATTAAGAAAAATGTTTTTATCCAATCGTTCTGAAATTTTAACACGATAATTTGCACAAGTTAATGCTCAGAATGAACTACGGATGAAAAAATCGGAATTAATTTTTTTAGTTATAACCGATTTTTGGGGGAAAAAACCTCGATTTTCGAAACAACGCCGCAATTTTGTTATTTTTCAACCAAATTTTTTTTTAGCTCATTCCAAGGCCGCTTTGATGCTGATGAAAACCCCGTTTTTGTTTTTATTCTCCCCCTCTTCTCAGGGCAGTTATCGTGCACGCCAAGTTTTTTGGTGTTTTTTTTTTGTGTTTTTTCAAAAAAAAATTATAGCAGATGACAGGGTTCTGCAAAAAATGTTTAACAATTTTTTTTATGTAGTATAAAGCAAGTAAAGTATGTGTACAAAGTTTCATTAAGATATATCTTTTTATTCAATTAAAAACTAACCTTTGAAAAAAACAATTTTTTTTCAATTTCAAGATACTAATAAATATTCGGATGTTTCAAATTTTAAGTAAATAGATTTTATGAATTATTGTATCGAGTGCTTTACATTTGATTATAACCGCTAACTATGTACTTAATATTGGCATAGTAATAAAAGTGACTTATGGTTTTCAAATTGTCTAAATTATATTTTCCATATTTCAATTGCAGATATGCTACAACAGCTTATGTCTCGCAAATGCCTTGGCTGCTTAACTCTACAATTCGTGAAAATATTTTATTCGGTGAATCCTTCCGAATGAAACGTTATGAAAAAGTACTTGACTGCTGTGCCCTCAAACCAGATTTGGAGCTTATGCCCGCGGGAGATATGACTCTGATAGATGAGCGTGGTATTAATTTATCGGGTGGACAGAAGCAACGTGTGGCTATAGCGCGAGCTGTTTACTCATCAGCGAACCTTGTAATTATGGTAAATAATCATAAATTAATAATTTTTTAAAATCCAAAATAATCATAAAAATAAATAAATGTAGCCAATGGAAAAAATGATGAAAGCTACAGAAATTCATTATTAAGTGATAGGAAAATTTCATTGCAACGCTCAAGTCCAAAAATTTCTGGAATATTTATTTATAATCGCCTAAATCAACAGATACATATCCAATTAAAGACTAAACAAGAAAAAAAATTCAAAAGCTAAAAAATAATAATATACAAAACTTCAAACAGCTTTTAATTGACAAAACTTGTGAAAATATATCTTGGACCTGCCTTACACGATCAATACTATTGAAGTAATACCCTTAAAAATAGATACCCTTCACACAATTCAAAAATAGGTGCGCATTTTTGCACTCCCAAGCAGATCAAATTTCGTTACGTATATTGTATACAACAACAAAATCCTGCACATGTCGCGTCACTAAAGCAGAATTTGTTAGGCAGCGACGGTTTATGAGCATACACGTAGAGTATGTTGATAACAGTAAGAGTGTTCTAAACGGTTCGAGCCACTGCTGCTGACTATTGTGCAACCGGCAGTTTGAATTGAATGAATTGGCTTAGTATTGTCAATTACTTTACATCAAATCTTGTAGTGTGCAAAATGTTTTTCAGTGTTTCAATCCACATTACATTGTAGATTATTTGATCAGCAAGTTTTTTGTCTGATTTCGATTTAAACCTAGATAAGATTTCATTCAGGCTTTTTATGTGCGATTCTAATTTAACAACCAACCTAAGCGAGATCTCAGCGAATGCTACAACATTTTCGATCGACGCAATTTGTCTGCTCGGGGTCATTTTTTGCAACCCTACGTTAACCAGCTCTGCTAGGTTGCAAAAAACGCACCTTATACTGAATAACTTTTCGGAGCAAACTTTTCCACCTATCCTGGAATGTGGTATATAAGTTTGCTTACATGTTTTTTTATGGGCCTCTTAAACGTAGACAAACAAACTCACAAATATTCCAAGTCGTTATCAAAATCGGATAATATAAACATGCCGTTGAGAAAGAGGATACTGTTAGTTACAAATGTTTAGATCAATATATCTCAAAAACGGTTATGTTTACAAGAAAAAGTTGTCAAATCTTTTTTGTTGCAAAATTTTTAAGCTACAAATTCGTCATACATTGTTTTTTTGAAGACGTGACCATTACTGTGATATTTATAAAGCCTTTGACCCCGTATAAAAAGTAACGCAGCACTCGGATCGATGGGGACTTTTGACATTTTGTTCAACACGCCAGTACCAAGGTTCACACTAAAATTCAGCTTTCCCCTAATTTTTCCGAAGTTTTGCTTTCTTTATGTCGAATTTCACTGAACTATTTAAACCAATGTAAAATTGGGCACCTTTAAGGAGGACCTTTGGGGTCTTAATGGAGTTCAAAGGGCTGATCTGTTATGTTAAATGTCTTTGAAAATCTTGAAGAAAAAACTGTTGCACGAAGCACAATGATGAAAAATTCAATAGCTTATTTTTGGGGAAAAGATATGAAATTCACTCACTACAACGATTCATCTAGAGCTTTTTATGAATGTTAGGATGAAAATTTATCCAGCCCGATTGGGTAATAAATGTAAATGGGCATTGAAAAATTCTGGTTTAATTGATATGCATATGCATAAATGCACAGCCACATGCCTGAGCTTACTGAGGATGTTGAATATTTTGCGTATTGTATGCGTATGAATGAATTTATATATATATATATATATATATATATATATATATATATATATATATATATATATATATATATATATATATATATATATATATATATATCAGTGGCGGCTCGTCAGAGGAGGCAAAGGAGGCAGTGCCTCCTCGGTAAAATTTGGAAAAAAATAAACCAAATTTATCATTACATTATATTTTGCTCATTCGCAAAAACATGACTTTGGTTCCCAGTATCCTCTACTTCTTTATCTGTGTTAATTGCATAGTCAAAACTAACATTCAAAGCACGACCTCAATGCAAAAACTAAAAAAAAAATCACCAAAATCGATTCCATTATCCAGAGCTCTGCCTCAACGAAAAAAGTCGAAAAAAAATCGAAAAAAATGTGCTGTTAAACCTACCCGTGATACAATACAAATAGTTCATGCACAATAAAAAAGAAAGAAAAACATAAATGAGGCAAAATCAAATCTGCCTCACCACTGACAATTTCATCAATGAAACCGTCTCAAGTTCTGCTTTCCCGTCATTGACAAATTGCACTTTTTTTTTATTTGTTCGTACATCCAGTGTCGAGTACGTGGAGGACCGTAGAGGCAAGCCTCTACAGCTACTGAAATAAAACCGCGAGCAGTCACGTCGTTTTTTTTAGTTTTCTTTGAACATCAGGAAGGTAATTTTAAGGCAGAGAAGGGCAATAATTAACAAATTAAGAACTATGCACATCGAAATTTCTGGGTTTTTGGATTTGCACTTGTTGTTTCATATGTTTTTTTAATATTTTATATCCGGCTAGTGAAAAGTTTAAATGCTTACAAATACGCGCATATAAATTAAAATATAATGAGAATGATTTATAATTTCATAGATTTTTTGGTTTTTTAAGGGAAATTTCTTTTGGTTTCACTTTTATATGCCTGTTAAATCCTTAGGTGATGTAGTTGATTAGTGATAATATTTCAGCTTACTGACAGTTTGAAACGTATGTATTTACATGTGTCAAAATTGTTTTATTGTCAGAATTGAGTGGCATGGGATAGAGGTATGCTCATATTATTGTTTTATTATTGATTTGCATTATTTTCATATTAATTGTCGTTTCAATCAACTTCTGTTTGATAATTGTTCAAAGTAAATATAATTGATCGGTTATTAGTAAGGCAGTTTTCTCGAAGATGCCTTTAGATGACATTAAAAGTTAAAATCATCAGAGCTGGAATATAAGATACCATTAGAGCTGCCGGGAGAGTTAATCATTCATTCACGTGGAATGGTATTAAAAAATTTTTGGCATTGCGTTAGTTGTACAGTTGAAAAACTATTTTGCTTGCCATGCATATTTCTTCCTTCTATTTCTAATAACTATTAGTGGCATAAGCAAATTTCATTTAATTGAAAACCCTATATGGTGCGCTTCCGTCATAATCGATGTCATAATCACATAATCTTGCAATTAAGCTTACTAGTGTGAAGCGCGCCAGGACTTGCTATTCAGAAGCCCCTGAAAAACAAAAGATTTTTTCATTGTAATGAACCATCAACAAACATTTGATGTTAGGAATATATATAATTTAGTGCTTAAATCAAACACCAATTCAAAAAATTCCACTGGTTTATTTAAACCGAGCCAAAACAAAATTATAAAGGCGGCCTTGTTTTTTTCACAAGTTTTTTTTAGCACATATCAAAAATCTGTTTATAATTTTTTCGGTTGGGAAATGGATGAAACTACTGAAAAAAGGGGACCGTATCCGAAATTCTGGGCAAACGTTGAAATTCTTTATTTTGAGGTAGTTAGCCAGTTTATGAATTGTATAAATGGATTTCATAAACCTCATAGGCATAGCTAAGTTTTTCAACCTTTGTTTTTCTCATACATACATACGTATGGTCGTTGATTCAACTGAGAAAAATACATGTGGACAAACATTGTTATCGGATGTTAATTTTTCAATAAATTAGAGAACGAAAACAGCTGGTATAAGTACAGCTGCGTCGATAAAACCGCATTCTAACTGTGAAATGGACACGATTAAACTACCTGTCGAAACCAATTTCAATCCCAAATCAATCCGGCATTGTATATGTGGTTAATATTACTCTACATTTCGCTACCGCGAAAAAAAGATGCCTGAATTTTATTTTCAAGTTAAATGTTTCCATAGCGTCATTCCCAGCAATAATTCGTCATATTTCCTTCCTTCGAATAATATTTAAATTAACCTGCCTCCCTGGTTCTAAATGGCACGAGCCGCCACTGATATATATATATATATATATATATATATATATATATATATATATATATATATATATATATATATATATATATATATAATAGTGTTATTGATTGAGATTCTTAGTTGCAATTTTGAAAATGTCGATACAATTGGAAATAGGGCTTCTAGCTTGTTTGTTTGCGAGAATCGCGACATAAAAACAAGCACATGAAATGCAGGAAGGAAATCGAGCGTAAAGTGTCAACAATTTTTTTGGCGCCTTCAAAACTTTTCAGGTTTTCGAAACGTTAGTATTTGATGTTAATGGTCATTGCAGAATAATTCCTTTTTAAAAATTTAATGACCAAATCGCTTAGTAAAGAAATATCGGAAAATTGTAAAAATAGTCATAGCTGGCAGCCTTTTCATGATTTTTCTACGAAATTTGGCTAATAACAAGGTCTTTTTACTACAGAAATTTCGTTATGATTTCATGACTGGATCGGAAGTTATAGGGAAAAAAGCTTAAATTTTCTGAGCAAATTTATGAGATTTAGGTGACAAAAATTACCATAGCTGAAAACTCTATTCTAATACTCCAACCAAATATGTCTTAGAGTAAGGTTAAAATACTGGGTGAATTTCGATAAAATGTGGTGGGTGAATCGGAAATTATAGACTAAATAGCAGTTTTTTTTTCATATTGAATTTCCAAAATGGCACCACTGCCATAGGGTTGCTTGTATTTCGAAATAAGTTCAACCTGGTCCTAAATAATAGGCGCGTTTTTTGCTCCCCTTATCCATAACAGAACAATGCTAACCAGTGCAGACGCATTGGAAACAACAACAAATTCTGTTGCGCATAGGGGGAGTTGTAGTTGTTTCCAATGCGTCTGCACTGGTTAGCATTGTTCTGTTATAGATAGGAATTTTGAATATTTCAGATTGTCAAAAGCAAAACCTGTTCAAGAGGGTCGATGACTTGAAAGATTTTGTTTCACGTGTTTGTCGTAGGTACAGGGTTACATGTAAAATCTTGAAAGTTCATGTGTGTATACTCTTAGTCCGCATCAATACGCTTAGCGGATGTCACGATAATCTAATGTTTCGGGCAGAAGTTATGACAAATCAAAATTTGAAAAAAATTCTTGCCTACTTTAAGGCACTCAGCGCCCACACAGAGGTCAATTCTTTACATTGAACAAGCATTAAACGTAATAGGTTTTCATTTCCAATACTTACTTTTAACAAAAATGTATTCTGCATAGAAATATAGGGGTACCTGAAAACTTACTAACATACCCACTGCCGTCAAAGAGTTAAAGATATCTTAGTTTTAACAAAAAATGGACCTAATCTTCGTAGACATCTACATCCTCATCGGGTCGGCCACTCCAATGATAATCTACTTTAATCTTTATGTATATATATATATATATATATATATATATATATATATATATATATATATATATATATATATATATATATATATATATATATATATATATATATATATATATATATATATATATATATATATAAAGAAATATGAATTCTCGGCGAAACGAGTCGAATATTAATCTTCTTCAAAAATCAATAACAATTGACCTTCATGACAAAAGCACCGGAGTTTTTTGTATGCTGTTCTCTAGATACATATCAATGAAGACAATCGTAAGACAATAAAAGAGATTATAACGTATTGGCGGAAAATACTGCTTTGCCATATGCCAACATACCAGTTGTCGGGGAAACACTAGGATAAATTTATCTCAGGGAAAAATGATGCACACGACCGTGGATACTGATTGAACTGTTTGAGTGATCGAGAGAGTTTAAGAAAGGAGGAAAAAGTGTAAAAAAATATTTTAGCAGTTAGTTGCTAGGATTTCACCAATAATAAAAAAGCAAGATAAAGTGATGAGAAAGGCTATTTCATCGGTAGACAGTAGAAGGATCTTTCCAATTTCTACAATCAGGGAAAAGCTTCGAAGATTTTAAGGTATCATTTTATTTTGCTTCAAAAACCAACAGTGAAATAGTTCAAGTGCACTGTGTTACACTGACACCGTCTCAATATGTGCAAGCCTTCAGTAAAAATTAAATTGAGTTAATTTACTTCAATATTTTTTCCAGCGACTTTATTTTTTCAGTACAACTCTCAGACGATCAATATATTAACTAATATCGATATTGCGACAGTAATATTGATGGTGTAAGGGGGCTTTTGGGCATGAAATTGGTCAAAAACTCCTTGTGATCCGTTTACTAACCTTTGCTAGCAAATTACGTTGGAAATTTGATTAGTTTTTGACACTGGTTTGGCTTGAAATTGTTACACTTTCCAAATAAAGAAATAAAATATATATCGCGAAATACAGCATCCCAAAAGCTTGTTTTTGCAAATATTTTGCTGCATAGAGTGTGATAGGAATTATATGAATACTTTATTTGTTAGAGTAAATTTCAGATCATCTTTCTAGATGCTGTTTGAAGTTCAAAATAAATATAATTTTCTCTCATTTCATTTTAGCAAATTATGTGTATTGTCTCAATTTTGGATGAAATTTTCATAGACATTTCAATCTGTATACATTGCACATATATTTCGCATTCGTTTAATGTTTATTATAACTAACGTTTTTGGAATTGACAGGACGACCCGTTATCATCACTGGACAATGAAGTAGCAAAGCAAGTGTATGAGAGCATCAAGAAAATGTTATCATTAGCTGGGAGGACTATAATCATGGCCACCCAGCGACTTCAATTAGTTTACGATGCTGACTATGTGAGTATACATCTCTGTCAAGCGGCTCAATTCTTCTGGATTCTAATTTTAACATTCCTCTGTGTCAGATAGTTGCAATGAAAGATAGCACAGTTGAGGTTGCTGGAACATATAGTGAAATTGAACGCAGGCATCTGCAAGTAGTAATGGATTGGAGTACGGCAATGTCGAAGGGTTTCAATGTAGAACAACTGAGGTAATTAAACCGAAAAAATATACCCTTTTACTTCCTATTATTGCTCTTTAATTTATTCTTTAGCAATGGTAAAACCGCGCGAGAACGATGGCGATTGTTTAAAAACGTCTCAAAACTTGGTCTGCAGAAGCAAACTAACAACGTATCGGAAAATACTTCATCGGTATGTTGTAAAGAATGGTCTATAAAAATACAAAATCTCCAATTAGGCTTATTTAAAAATATATGGCTGTTGCATGGAATCTGAATGTGTGCTGCTTTGTAGGGAAAACAGCGGGAACCAATTTAGCAATGCAGCATTTTTACCATTACCTTGGTTATTTGCGATTACATTGTACTTTTAAAAAAAAATTTTTTCCGTAATCGATTTTCATTACATTACTCCCTTGTGAATTTTGAAAATTATTTTTAAATGCACAGTTTGGTGTGGTTTATGGGCCGGTGAAATCATCGGTCAGTATTTCTTTCAAAATGAGTCCGGACAGAACGTAACCTTCAATGGCGGCCGCTATCGCACCATGATAACGGACTTTTTGCTACCTGAAATTGAAGCCCGTGGTATCCGTAAACTTTGGTTTCAACAAGACGGCGCTCTTTCGCATACAGCGAGAGAAACAATGGACTTATTGAGAAATCATTTTGGCGAGAACCTGATCAAGGAAATATAAATAAAAAAAACTCTAAAAATTTCAAAAGTCGGAAATTTTAAGCATCGGTTCGTTATTTTATTGTTAATGCTTTGAATACGAGTATGAATATTAAATGAAAGCGTCTGCTGGTGCAATATTAATGAAAATTTCTGGTGCTGGCAGCACTGTATTAGCATCATAGCCAAAAATATTGTGCTTTTGACATGTTTGCTAAAAATTGCAAAACTGCTTTACCCTCCACTCGTAATTTATTCCAACAAATTTTAGCACAATAAATGTATGATTCAGTAAACATAAAAATATTCTGCCTCCATTCAAATATCTCCAGGCTCAGTCTATGTTGACTTCAAAAAGACGTCAAAGCGTGTTTGGTTCTCGACATCTTACATATGAAATGCCCCTACCGATTGACGAATTCCAAAATGATGACCTGATAATCTGGCGAAGGGGAAGCAGAAGTAGACGAAAATGTTACTCTTTGGAGCTAGCGGCAAATAGAAAGTGTGTTCTTAGAGTAAATTCATTGCAGACGCAACCTTTGCGCTCTGAGCAGTCATCGGTTACGAGGATAATGTCATCGCCTATATCATCGTATGAGACTAAAAATAAGTATGGAATTACTTGCAATAATGTAAGCGCTGTAACTACCGGCATGCCTCTTTGCAGGATTGTGGAAAACGATTTCAAATCAAAATCTGGATTCAGACAGTTCTTGAATAGGATGTCATCCAGGAGATCTAACAATGAACTAACGACCAGAGCGCACAATGCACTTCGAATATCGAATTCTATTCAGTACGTTAACTTCCAAACAATAATTACACTAATCAACTCCAAATGTATTTTTTGAATTTTAACAGGAGTATATCGGAAGAGGCGCCTACAGCCAGACTGCCTTGTGATTCATGTACTAGTAGTATGGTAATTGATGATGAGTCGGAAGATTGTAAGTATTTTTATTAAACTTTTTCTTATTCAAAATACAAACTACATAAATGTATTGCATTCAAGTGTAGTAGGCGTGAACCTCAAGTAATGATAAAAGATATTCGAAATAACAGTTAAGTTTACAAATAATATTCATTTACTTCTTTCTTTACTCTCAATAAGTGGTGAAAAAATCTTTGTCTTGAATCTTCGTAAATTCATATATAGAAGTGATCACTTCGCTATATCCTTGCAACTTCCTAACTTTGAAATGTTCCTTCATCGGAGGAAAGTTGTAAAATTCACTGTAGGTTAGATCTGAAGAAGGGTACCGTGCTCAGTAATTAGAAACATGTTTTTCGAGTGGCAGCCGTCGCAATTCTGTCTTTTTTTGCGGTTGCGTTGTCTTGGTGGAAAAAGGGTCTTGATCTTAATTTGGTCCACCTATTTTCTTTAATCAAAACCTGTAACCTTCTAATTTCTAACTTTATTTCCCCAAGTTATACAAAATGGTTGTACGTTACGTTAACAACTGGGAAAAATGTAATCTTGCAAAACATTCAACAAACACTGTTAAACCCAAATTCAACTTAACAGAGACCCCTGAAGATGTTAATAAAATTTTCCACATCGATATCTTTAAAATTGGTAGTTTAAACGTTGCAACATGCATAGATCAATTTTCTAAATATGCATCAGTATCTATACCACAAGATCAAACCAAAATAGAGAGAGAAGATTTTATGTCCCTGTCAAATAAAACGCAGTACCTTGTAATTTATGACTTATTATTAAAACAAAGTTGAAGTACAGTATTTATTTTAGCGCGGCGCGTTTCACTTCGTCTTTTGCCGTGTCTTGTCGGAAGATAACTGCGTGCTTTTATACTCAATTGGAGTGAGCGGCGGTGCTGCCACTTTAGGATTGCTGCTAGGAACTGCCACCTCAACTGCATTATCATTTTTCGCGACATCTCCGGCTCCCCGTGAATCGTTTTGGGGGAAGGATTCACAAAATTCTAAGGCGGCTAGCCTTGCTGATGGGCGGCGCACCAGACCGTTTCTCGTCATGACTTCGGCAGATCGTACTTGTCCATCTTTGGCTGCGAATGTTTTGGTAATTCGACCTTTCAACCATTGTCCTCTTGGCTGACTTGGATCGCAGATTATCACCAACTGTCCTGGATTTAACGGCGGAGTCTCCTGTCTCCATTTTGATCGACGTAGCAGCCGCGGCAGGTATTCTACCACCCACCTCTTCCACAGTCGGTCCTTTAAATTTTGTGCTAATTTCCATTGTTTCCGAAGACATACGTTTTCAAGATCATCGCAGGGAGTTTGTGTTGAATTCAAGCAACCAAGCAGAAAGTGGTTCGGCGTTAGTGGTTCTTGTTGTTCTGGGCTCGTTGGTATATCTGTTAGTGGTCGGCTATTTATAATGTTTTCTGCTTCTATTAGTGCGCTTCTAAACGTCTCCAGCCTTGGCGCCTGCTCTTTGAACACTTGACTAAGCAGACGCTTAACGCACTGAACTAGTCGTTCCCAGCAACCTCCAGCATGTGGATTTCCAGGAACATTAAAAATCCACTCAATATTTTCAGTTGATAAGTTTTGTTGTATTCGGTCGAGATCAAAAACCCGATTTTCCTTCGTGAGCTCCTTTTGTGCCCCAATAAAATTCGTGCCATTATCGCTTCGAATTCTTACTGGAGTGCCTCGTCGATTCATGAAGTTCCTCAAGCATAACATAAAAGAATCGGTGGAAAGATCATCCGCGATTTCAACATGGATAGCACGAGTGGTGAGACATGTGAACAGAGCTACCCATTTCTTCTCTTTACGACGACCTACAGCAATGTGAAACGGTCCACAATAGTCCACTCCGCAATAACTGAAAGGGCGAAGATACGGTGTAAGGCGATCCAGTGGTAATTGTCCCATTAAAGGGTTTCGAGGTTTTGCTCTTAATGTAAGGCAAATCAGACAGTTGCTCCGAACAGTTTTAAGTACGGAACGAATACTGAGTACCCAAAACTTCTGACGAATCTCATTGATGACCAAATAATCATTCATGTGGTGACGCTTTCTGTGGTAATGATCTACAATAAGACGCGTGACATGATGGTCCCGAGGCATAATGATTGGATTGCGAGCACTGACCGGCAAACAATAAGCAGCATCAATTCGTCCTCTTAGCCTCAATATGCCACCGTTATCCACAAACGGTGTCAGCTGGTATAAATTGCTCGACTTTGAAACATATTTCTTGGATATTAGAGCGGTGATCTCTTCAGTGAAACATTCGTTTTGAACTTGGCGGCATACGATCAACTCAGCATAGGATATATCACTGGCTGTCAATTCTCCAGTATTTCGGTCACTGACATTCGATTGTTGTGTATTTTTGATAAATCGAAATACCCAGGCTGTTACTCGCACTGCTCTGATATAGGACGAATACTTGCTATAGTTGATAGCTTCCTTCGTCACTTTCACCAACATACATGACACGACAATATCCTCTGCAGTGTATTCGTTTATTATCCGTTCATTTTCTTGTGGCCATCTCTCTTCTTTGTACATTAGAAATTCTGGTCCTCGTACCCATCTAGCGTCATTTTCGATACTTGCTGGTAATTTAGCTCTCGTGGCTTCGTCGGCAACATTCAGTTCAGTCGGCAACCATTTCCATTGATTAGGCGTTGAAGTCGATAATATCTCCGCCACTCTGCAGGCAACAAATTGTTTATACTTTCTGGTAGTTGATCGAATCCACTGAATGACTGTCTTAGAGTCACACCAAAATATAACGTGGTGTATTTTAACTTCCAGGCAATCCTGTATCGTTTCTGACAGACGGCAACCTAACACTGCAGCTTGCAGCTCTAGTCGTGGTATCGTCATTCCCTTTGGAGGTGCACATCTACTTTTTGCAGCAACCAGAACAATATTGATCTGTTCTGCATGCTTTACTCGCAAATATGCAACTGCTGCATATGCATTGGAACTCGCATCAGTGAAAACATGCAGCTGCACATAATCTGCCTCAAAAAGTATTGGCGAATAACATCGCGGTACGGCAAAATCCTTCACCTCCTGAAATTTTCTCCACCAACCTTTCCATTGTACGTACAGTTGAGCGGGCAGCGGCTCGTTCCAATCGATATTCAACTTCCACGTGGCTTGCAATAGTAATTTCGATCAAATCGTATAGTTTGACAAGAGTCCGAAGGGGTCAAACACGGCCATTATGATCCCAAGCAGCTCTCTTTTTGTTGGTGGGCGAATCATTTTCAAAACATCTCGTGGTATTTTGTGGAATTTAAAATGATACTGCAAGGTATCGTCCTCGGTATTCCAAAATAATCCCAATACCTTGTCTGTCACATTTCGTCTCTCCATGTTGAATACGGTATTATCGTTGCTTTCGGTTCCGTTTAATTTGGACTGAATCTCTCGACAGTTGGATACAAAGTTTCGTAGAGTGAAACCAGCTTTAGTATTTATCTCTATTGCCTCCTTAATAATGCCTTCAACATCATCTTTGTCATTAAAACTGACAACTAAATCATCGACATATGTCTTATCAGTGACGATTGCAGCTCCATGTGGCTTCGTTTGCATGTAATAACTTGCATTTCGTTTTCGGATGTATTCAGCGCAACAAGGTGAACATATTGCACCAAATATCATCGACGCCATTTCATATACTTTTATGGGCTGACTTTGAATTCCTTCCCTCCATAAAAACCTTTGAGAACTTTGATCCGCTTTTCGAATTCGTATTTGTGAGAACATCTCACGAATGTCCCCAGCGACGGCAATAGTTCCCTGACGGAATTGAAATAGGATCGTCAGGAGCGGCTTGGCGTGTTCAGGGCCCTTTAACAAGACGGTATTCAGAGAAACGTTGCACGAGACAGCAGCAGCATCGAACACAATACGGAGTTTCGCGGGCTTGTTGGGGTTCAGGACTCCGAAATGCGGGAGATACCATGTCCTGTTCCCCTGCACCTTGGCTTCTTCGACAGTGAGAGCTCTCGCATACCCTTTCTCCAAATACTTTCCGATTTCTGCCTTGTACCTCTCAGCATAAACTGGATCGTTTAACATTCGTCTTTCGACTTTCAGCAGGCGTTGCTTAGCCATTTCGTAACTCTGAGGCAGAATAATTTCATCACTACGCCACAGTAGTCCGGTTTCATAGCGATCTCCTATCTTCTTTGTAGTGTCCTCAAGAATTTTCTTAGCACGACGATTCTCGTCAGATTCAAGTACTATGTTGGTGCTACGAACTCCGAAATTGTCCGTAGAGAAATACTCATTGACAAGGTTGTTGATTTCTCGAAGTGAGCGTGACTCGCGAATATGTAACACAGTAGGGACCTCTTGCACATCTTGGCCATTTGGTCCAAATGCGATCCAACCTAGCTTAGTTCTGACGGCAATAGGCTGATGCTGTCCTCCTTCAATAACTTCTTTATAAACGCCAAGAAATGCGTAGTCCAACCCCAATAAAATCTTCGGCTGAGCGCGTTTATATTCCATGATTGGTAGAGCATCCATATGGCTATACTTTCCTGTACGTAATGTTTGTGCAGGTAGATCCAAATTAGCAATAGTGCAAATATTTTTAAGGGTAAACGTGGGTGCTGACTTATAACTGCCCTTAATTTCTACGGTAACCTTCCGTGAGCTTTCTGTTTTCTGCGCCTTGCCGTACCATTGCAGAGTAAGAGGGCTGACACGCCCTTGAAGTCCAAGAACTTTGGACACGTCTTCATCAATCAATGAAACCGAAGAGCCTTCATCCAGCATCGCAAACACCGAAATATTTCCTGACGGCCCAGATAAAACTACCGGTACGATCTTAAACCACTGTACTGTCTCATCACTAACGCGGCAGTTAAGAATAGGTGACAATTTGACGTTTGACTCTCCAAGCTGGTTGTGCAATAAGCGATGGTGCATTTTGCTGCATCCATCAATTGCACACGATCGCCTTTTACGACAGTTTGACAGACTGTGCCCTTTTTTTAAACATCCGAAACAAAGATGCAGTTTCTTGACTTGATTCCACTTGTCGTCGATTGCGAATGCAGCGAAATCTTTGCAATCTGCAATGCTATGTGATTGGTTACACTGTGCGCATGCTGTTGTCGATTTCTGCACCACGACACTGTCACTGTGAAGTACTCTGCGAGACACTGATAAATGATTTCGTGATGATGCTGATGACGATTGATTTGGACGTGGTGTTGTGGCTGTATTTGTCAACATCATACTGACAACTTTGGCCAATTCAGCTATCCATGCGGCAAAATCTTCCACAGTTGGAAAAGATGGAATGCGAGCTGCGTACTTGGCCCATTCATACTGTTTTGACTGAGGTAATTTATTAACCAGCTGTTCTACCAGTGTCGAGTTGAGTAGATGATGTTCGCAGCCGGCAGACTTAAAAAGTGCGACCATATTTCGCACTAGGTTAGACAAATTTAATACTAATTCAAGGTGCCCTTCACTCATTGCCGGTATTTCCTGAATTTTGTTTAATTGTGCGCGTACTAGCAAGTCTGGACGACCAAAGTTAAATTCGAGCTCTTGTATAGCTTTTGGCACGTCATCTGGGTATATTAACAGAGCGGACACTGCAGATTTAGCTGCACCTTGCAGTGCCTTATTTAGACGCATTAGATTTTGTCTGTTGTTATAATGGAATTCGGCTGTTGTATCCACATAACACCTTTTGAATAAAGGCCATTCTTCCGCTTTTCCATCGAATCGGGGAAGATCATATAGTCCGGCATTGTAAGATGTATGCATTAATTGTGGCTGCATCTGCACTACATCGTCTCTTCTTCCGAACGCTGTCTGCGATGGAGGTGCATTTGCAAATGGCGGCGTTTGTGCTTGCTTCTGCATCTGCACTGTTCTTTCGAACTGTGCAGGTAATGGCAGCGGCGGCGTCAATTTTGTATGCGTCTGCATCTCAATTGCACTTTGAACGTGTGTATGTTCTTGTGACGGCGGCGACTTTGCTTGTGTCTGTATAATTGTTGTCGGCAACACATACGGCGATGTTGCAACTGGAATCGGCGAAGCTATCGTTGTATTGGCGGCGTTTATTTGTAGACGAAGCTCGTCCATATTCCGTTTGTTTTCGTTCTTTATTTCGGCAAGCGCCATATGAAATGTATTCATGGCGGACAATATGCTACCTATTTTTTGATCGATGTCATTTGACGATGGCTGTTGGCTAGGTAGACTGCCAGCGCCTTCCAAGTTCACGATGGTAACATCGAAGTCTTCTCCGTTGTCGTCTTCCTTTTCGGCGTGCTCATTCGAACATGAATTTTTCGTTTTTCGCGGCATTGTCACGATTTTCGGCAATAACGACAGGCGACACAGTATAGAAGTGAAAACAGATTGTCAAATAAAACGCAGTACCTTGTAATTTATGACTTATTATTAAAACAAAGTTGAAGTACAGTATTTATTTTAGCGCGGCGCGTTTCACTTCGTCTTTTGCCGTGTCTTGTCGGAAGATAACTGCGTGCTTTTATACTCAATTGGAGTGAGCGGCGGTGCTGCCACTTTAGGATTGCTGCTAGGAACTGCCACCTCAACTGCATTATCATTTTTCGCGACAGTCCCTATTTAGAGTGCTCAACCGGGATTCTCTTGCCTTTGGGGATTTTATCCAACCACTAGGATGCGCTCTGTCTGCAAGAAGCCGATTGAACTTAGCCCTATTAGTGTTCCTTGGGTTTCTTCTTTCCACCACGGGTTTAAAACCCGTGGCTAAAGAGAACACCAAGTAGCGATGATCAGAGAGTGGAACCTCATCCGATACATTCCATCCAGTTATTGATCCAATTATTCCAGATGAACATAGTGATACATCAATAATCGCCCTTCTGTTTGGGGTGACAAATGTGGGAGAAATCCCAGAGTTTAAAATCATCAACCTTGTTGAAGCTATAAAATCAAAGAGTCTGTCTCCTCTGGCTTTACATTTGTTACTGCCCCAGCTTATTTGCTGGGAGTTAGTCCTTTAACTCCTGTATCGGCGGCGGGAGTAAGGAGTCAAAGGGAAAGAAAGTTGACGCGACTATCGAGCGTTGGAGCCTACCATTTTTCCGGTACAATGACCGCTGACAGGTCCGGGCTTGAAAACAAAATGTTTGTGTTGAAATGAAATTTCACTAATTTATACATATTGTAGTAGAGTTAGTGTATCGAAAAAATCTTAATTGAAGAATCTTTTTTAAAGGTTTCGATGAATCGGGTGAAACTCCGGGAACTGGAGATGAGGAAAGAAAATATGGAGCAATCCCTCTGAACGTTTACATATTTTATTTGAAAGCGTGCGGAGTTTTCGTAGTTATAGTTTACTTGCTTACCACGATTGTTTGGCAATGTATTAGAGTATACACAGATTTCTGGCTTCGCAATTGGACCGATAATGGAAACAGTTACAACGAAACTTATTACTTCCGCCAGTACGCATTAATTTCGAATTTTTGCATATTTGTATCACTCGCATCGACTCTTGCTGGACAAATTGCCGGCTGTAGAGCCCGAAAAAAACTTCACGATCATTTACTTCAATCGATAATGTGCAAACAATTTTTCTTCTTCCAAACAACACCTATTGGACGGATTCTCAATCGGTTCAGCAACGATATATCCATCGTTGATAAGGTGAGCTTCAACTTAAGCTTTGATTTTAGTTAACGGTTATTCTGCTGCATGTTTGAGTAGCTAACGGCTACTTGATAGTGAATGATAAAACGGGCATGTAAGGCTAATCTAACGTAATGTAATGGAATCTTTATTGTATGTCATATATAAACATATATATATATATATATATATATATATATATATATATATATATATATATAAATATATGTATATATATATATATCTATATATATATATATATATATATATATATATATATATATATATATATATATATATATATGTATATATATATGTATATATACATATATATATACATATATATATATATATACATGTATATATAATATACATATATAATAACTAAATTTTATGATTTTGTTGCATATCTAATCTTCATAAAGACCAATTGTATGTGCAAATGACATTCCAGAAAATATCAACCACAATTCAACGTTTATTGCAATTTATGCTTCTCTGCTTATTCGCTGTTTTGATCAACACAAGTATAACGTCGTGGTTTTTCGTGGTGAGCATTCCTATTTGCGCAGCGTATTATTTCATTCAAAAATTCTACAGACGTTCTTCCAGGTAGTCGCATTCATCGCTTACAGTTAATATTAATTTTATTAAACGATGTTTTTTTTTGTATAGAGAATTGCAACGGATTGAAAGTATTACCAGTTCACCTGTTTTCTCTCATTTGACTGAAACGATTGAGGGCGTTACCACAATTCGAGCTTACAACCAGGAGTCTCGGTTCACCGAAATCTTGTTCAAAAAACTTGAAGCTCACAACGCTGCATTTATAATTCTGAATGTAAGCAATAGGTGGCTTGGAATTGCTTTAGTAAGTATTACATTTTTTTTTACAACAAAACAATTACTATTTGGTAATTTGGTTAAACATTCCAGATGAACAATTGTGAAAACTATGCAACCTATACTGAAACTATAATCAAATTAAAGGTGTTTGCATTATAAACTTTTTAATTATTTCTCTTTTCTAGAAATGAAGTTTTAATTTAAAAAAACTCAGAACGCTTTCCCAAAGCGAACAGTAATACGTGAACATAAAGGGTGTTTTTTTTTTAGCTGCATGAGAGCTTTCGGTAGAGATAACTTTTGAATGACGTTTGTCAAAGTGATAGTTGTCTTACCTTTGTGCTCAGTAAAGTTTGCCATTTTAATCATGAATAAGTTGACACTTGAACAACGCTACCAAATTGTGGAAATTTATTTTCAAAATCAGAGTTCAGTTCGCGGCATAATCGTCCTTTAGAGCAGGCTATTCGTAATGTAAATGATCAACTTCATACCACTAATTCATTGCTTGATGAAAATTGACTGTCTTGTGTGGCATACACGCCAACGGCATCATCGGTCCTCACTTCTTTGGAAATGAGGAAGGAGCTACCGTTACGGTTAATGGTGTGCGGTATCGACACATGCTCAATACATTTTTGCTTCCAAAAAATCCAAGAGCTGAACATCATCAGCCTTTCCATCATGTTAGCGCTGCGGGCCACACAGCCAACGAAATCATCAATTTATTGAAAAGACAATTTGATGAAAAGATTATTTCAAGAAGTGGTTCCGTCAATTGGCCTCCAAGAACGTGCAATTTGCTGCCTCCTGATTATTTTTTTTGGGAGTATGTAAAGTTCCTGGTTTATGCTTACAAACCAACAACTCTGGCAGCATCGGAAGGCAATATTGAGCGAGTAATTGGTGAGATAAGGCCATAATTATTGATAAAAGTGGTGAAATATTGGACTGATCGGATGAGCTTCGTAACGAATAGTCGTGGTGGTCACTTGCTGAAAATCATTTTCAAATCATAAATGGCATTAATAATATTAATAAACAAAACATTTCATCGTTTTTTTTATGTTTTCTTCAATTTGAAGTTCTCAAGCTCCTAAAAAACACCTTACACATGCCGTAAGCATTCCGTGTAATGCATGGAAACATTACAGATTTCTTTAAAACCTTGATAGGACGGACAGCTTCTTAGTGGGAAGAGTTAACAAAGAAAAGAATCAACTCTAGCAAACCGTGCGAATATAGCTCAAAATATTTATAAAATAATCATCAGTGTTGTTGTGGTGGAAGTCGATAACGAAATATTGGGGATCTTTGAGCATATAAATTTGGAAGCCAATAACTATTGAAACCATTGACAGTAGTTCTGATCAATTAAATTGCTTTGGGAACAAAAGAACTCAATAGCTTTTGGAGCTACTGCTAGTTGCGTTTTACATTTCTACTTCAAGCTTAACGGTCTCTTGCTGCGATTTCCTTTCCCTGAAATATATATTATTAATCACGCCTTTGTCTTTTTCATTATCCAAGTGTTCCGGTTAAGATACTTATTATGATTGTTTTGGCCTAATTTACAAATATTTTTAGCATCAGAAACTTCTAATCAAAGGAATCTTGGCTCGATAGTCAAACACAACTGAAATTCACAGAATGTATTTGCTTTGAGTAGAACCATGTTTGATAGAAGCAATTTTGAAATGTGGGCGGCTCTGTAGTAGTGTTACCATCTTGAAAATCACTGAGAAAAAAGACTGCTCTTCATCTTATAAATTCTGATTCACCCACCATGTTTTGACGAAATTCACACAGCAGCTGAACTTTAGTTTAAGCTACGTTTGGTAGAAATTTAGCTGATAAACTAGTTTGGAGCAGCCAGCTATGATAGTTTTAATGACTTCAATTTTGAAAATTCTCTCAGGAAAATAAAGATTTTTGCTCTATAACTTCCAGCACAGTTTCGAAATCAAAACGGAATTCATAAGGAAAATTGACCTTGCTATACGTAATATTCAGGAGGAATCTGGTTGAAAAACTATTATAGGGCTGCCAGCTATGGTTGTTTTCATAGTTTTTACCATATCTTTAGTTATTGATTTTATCATAAAATTTTCAAATGCTAATGGTCTTGTAGGTCAAATATGAAGATTTCGAAAATTTTAAAACTTTCGGGAGTACCCTAATTTTTTTTTGTATTCCTATAACTTTGAATCAAAACGAAATTTGCAGGACAAATTGACGTCAACGTGACGCAGATTTAAGACATTTTTGCTTTGGTGCTAAAGAGTTGCTAGCATGAGGCTTTGTTGTTATTTTTGTATCAACACATGCTTTATATCGCGAATATTTACAATGAAAATAAGTAACTAATGTTTAAGTATTCTAAGTTCTAAAAATGTTCCGGATGGTGACCACAAATACGTTGCTTACCCTGTAACTTTCGATGAAGCCATTCGATAGAAACGAGATTCATAGCATAGGCTGATTGGATATGAAGCAGTTGTGGTAGACTTTAAGTTGCAGTTCTGGTGAAGTGTAGCAAGCACTGAGCATTTTCTTGTCAAAGTTCTGTATGATAGTGGTTGACTTTCTTAAATTTTGAAATTCGTGCAAGTGGTAATCCTGAAAACCTTTCAAATCTATGATTTTTAATGTTTTGTTGAGATCAAAGCGGTACATGCCCTCAAAAACAGATTGGAGTCCAAATTGTAGATTATGCACTCAAAATCTGTACAATTCGTCTACTGTTCATCGAACATTAGTGTTTCTAGCGGTTCACATGCGCTAGAAACTTTTTCAATAAATAATTCTTCGGAGCATGGATGATATCCATCAGTTAATTATTGTTGTTGGCTATGAGGCACCCTCAACTTGTAGCTCTATGGCCGCAGTTTTCGTTTTTGTAGAGTTGATCTTAAAATCGATAATGCGTTGTTTGCTGTAAAGGAAGAAAATATATTACTTTCATAGCGACGACATTGCTACTCATATTAAAAATACTCGCATATAGATATTTTAAACTCATTATAATACCATATTGCAAATAAATTTAGATTAAGCAATACTACCAAATATCGGCATTGATCCACTTCTAATGCCTGATGAAATTTCTCTTCCGTTTCAGGATTACTTGGGTGGTATTGTAGTTTTCATAGTAATTATTACAGCTCTAGTTGTTGGGACCATCGGCAGCCATGACAAAGAAAACCACGAAATAAACCACACCAGCAAACCTAAAATACCTCTTTCTGCGTCCATGGTTGGCATGGCTATAAACTACACACTGTTCATACCAATCTATTTAAATTGGGTTGTGAAATTGTTAGCTGATATGGAAATGTACATTGGTGCTGTGGAGCGAATAGCATCTTATGGAGAAATTAAAGAAGAGCAGTCATCAACAGAAAGGGTGTGTAAGTAGGAGAATTTTTTTTTATTATGTTTGTATTTGTCCATTCGACCAAATAATGAATTAATATCAACTTGTATACATTTTGATTTTTATTCAAAAAATTGTGCATCATAAGCGTGTAACAGGAAATTAACAAAAATATTTAACCATTGAACAATCACTTCAAATTAATGCTGTATTTTACTAATTATTGATTGATTTGATGTGATTTGCTTACAACTTTAATTGTGTCAAGGGTGGAGATGGGGGTATTATATTTGCAAGAAATTATGTGTAATCCTTTGGTGACTGCAGGTAACTTGGTGAATTTATATATATCCTTATGTATATCTGTGGGCACATATATTTTGGAATGAATAAATAAAGAAAAAGATTATTGGTCATGCTTCTAGTTAAATAATGATAAATTATTTTAGTTTGCATATGAATTTTTAAGCAAAGCGTTGGTCAGATTGATGTGTTGGTCAGATTGACGCCAATCGATAGTACTTAAGCATTTCTCATAATACCCAAATTTTAAATTTTTAGATACCTCCGTTCCAATATCATGGCCGACCAAAAGTGACATAGCTTTCCAAAATGTTACTCTCCGTTATGAAGCAAGGCAGACCCAGGATGTCATAACGAATTTAACGCTTAAAATACCGGCCGGATCCAGGGTATGTAAAATTACAATCAATAGCAAACATGTGTCAATGTCAATAATTTGCTGAACATCATGTTTTCATAGATTATGTGATAATTTTTCCAAAAAGAATATGTCTGTTTCAAAATCAAGTTTAAGGATGCTACTTAGCACTGCTTGGACAAATTGCTTTTCATCATTCTTTCATATAGCTAACTAATATTTAAAGAACTGAAACAAATTTTAATTTTATCGAGATTCCAGAAACTGTTTTGAAAAGTGCTGAGATACTGAATTTAGCCCATAACTTTTCCTGGGTTGTCATCCTGAAATATTTTCTAAAAAGAGACTAAACATTTAGCAAGAATAATGGATGTCACATTTGAATCATACATATGCCAATCTGAAATTTTTCATGACGGTCCTTATATATTAGAGTAAAACATTTGTCAGCTTTTCATTCACATTTTGAAATTTCACCAAAGCCAAAATTATGTGTTAATCTTTTTATTTGAATGGGACCCTAGAATTCCGATCAAAATGAAGAAAATATTGCAGCATAGTATTTGAGCAAAAAAATGTATGATGCCATATGCCACCTTTAGAAATGAGTATAAATAGCACTGGTATACTTGATGATAAATATAAAAGCCACTTGCTTCCATTGTCTTGACATACTTTCACGTTGGAGTCGTGAGTGCGGCTTGAATGTGAATCCTAACAAAACGGAACTAGTGCTGTTTACAAGGAAGTACAAAGTTCCTTCTTTTGAGCTACCCAAGTTGAATGGGGTCTCCATTAACTTGAGCCAGAGGGTCAGGTACTTAGGGCTGATCCTTGACTCGAAGTTACTATGGACCTACAATGTAGCAGAAAGAGCACGGAAGGCTTTCAATGCACTTTACTGCTATAAAGGGGCCATATGAGCGAATTGGGGATTGCAACCTCGTACTGTTGCTTGGCTTTACACTGCTGTGGTTGAGCCAATTCTATTGTTTGGGGTGGTGTTCTGGTGGCAGGGTGCTATTAACGCTACCTGCAAACGGCAGATTGAAAAAGTGCGGAGAATGGCTGCACTACTTGTAACTGGTGCGCTCCGCTCCACCCCTACTAAGGCACTATTCGTGCTACTTCATTGGCTGCTACAATCTACTTATCTTACAGCAAGCTAACCTTGCTGCTGTGAGACTAAATTGTATCTCGGCATGGAATAGAACAAAATTCGGCCATGCGAGGATTTTGGTCTAGGGAGTTACCGCTCCAGCGGGTGTTGACTACATCGCTCCGCAGTGCCTACTAGATTTGGAGCTCACAAGCCGCATTCCTGGTAGGGATGAATGGCGTGATGGTGTCACCCTCGAAAGTGGGCTTATCCATGTGTACACTGACGGCTCAAAGCTAAACAATAGAGTCGGAAGTGGTGTATACTCAGATGAGCTGAATCTCAAGCTGTCCTTCCGTCTACCAGACCATTGTAGTGTCTTTCAGGCGGAGGTTGCAGCTATTTTACAGGCAATCGACTGGCTTCGGTGTAATCGAATATTCGAGGCCAATATTGGCATTTTCACAGATAGCCAAGCGGCTATTAAATCCCTTGCTGGTCCTTGTACAATTTCCATGATTGTTGCTGAATGCCGGGCATCTCTCAGGAAGATGTCGAGACATTCAGTGGTTCAATTGATTTGGGTACCGGGACATAAGGATTTTCAGGGCAACTGTGAGGCGAATGAGCTAGCAAGGCTTGGAACCTTGTTACCGGAGGTCTCCTGCTCCCTCTCAATAGGTATACCGATGTCATCGGTCAAACTGGCCATTAGGCAAAAATATCTCGAGGATGCTAAGAGGTCCTGGGCAGATGAATCATCCTGTGCAATAGCAAGGCAGTCCTGGGTATCCATGGATGCGCATCGCACCAGGTAGCTTTTAGGCTTAACTCGAAGCGCTCTACGCTGCACAATGGGAGTTCTTACGGGCCATTGCCTCATAGAACGGCATGCACAACGATTGGGAGTGCAGTTTAACGATTTTTGTCGGAGTTGCGGCTCTGAGGAGGAGTCCGTCCTCCACCTCTTGTGTCAGTGCCCGGCGTTGGCAAGGAGAAGGTTGGCGGCAATTGGTGCTCCCGTTCTCTCAAACCTGACCGATTTATCCCTGGTTAATTTAAAAGGAATAACGCGATTTGTCAAGGGAAGCAGATGGTTTCCCGATTTTAGTGAGTAGGAGAGAGTCACAAATTATTGTGGCATCACAACGGGCCTCTCATGTGCCTACGTGTGTCGGACGGCAGACCTCTGTAGACCGGCAGCCACTTTAACCTAACCTAACCTAACCTTCCATTGTCTTGTTTGTGGATGTTGTTGGAGATAGTGACATTTAAATCGTTTTTGGTACAATGACGTTGAAGAAAAACATTTATTGTGAACGCATAATAAACTGACACATATATTTACACACATGTATATAATAAATGTAACATATTCGTCTAGATTCATGGCTTTATAAGAAAACGCATTTAAATACATAATGATGGTAATACCAGCGCATAGGAACCGCTAGAAAAACTGATTTTCGATTTTAAATTAATATTTTTCTACACGTCTTTGCTATTGTTAGCAGCCTCTTTCGGAGGTCCTGTGTCGCCTTGATCCAACGACTGCCTCAAAACTCATAAGGTAGAAAGGTTTTCAACGTTGCGAGTCGCATGAATTGTTAGTATAATAATATTGTAAAATCATATTCACTATCGAAACTCTGTCTCATACAACCTTGAAAGTGGCATCTCCTATATCATAAATAATTAATATGCTCAGTGCTTGCTACAGCTAACGACCATTCTAAACAAGAGTATACTACAGCCGCTTCACGTCAAAATCATCTAACCCTGTGAATCTCTATTCGAAGAAATTATCTTTGAGTGATTAAAAAATGTAGAAAAACGTAACACACTTTTTTCTAGTATCCTATCAATCATTTCTTATATAAAGCAAATAGATAAGAAGCACTGTTTTATGGCTACGAATATCATTTGAAAAACCAGTCCTTTGAATTTCGTGTTCATCCCAGGATTTCATCGAAAATTTCTGCTAAAAACGATGTTTGGGGCTGCCATCCGAACAATTTCCAAAACTCGGAAACTTAAACGTTGATGTTTTTTATTTTATTGTAAATGCTTTGCATGTGAAAATATAATGGAAGCATTTGCTGGCGCAATATTCACGAAAATGTCTGGTGTTAGCAACTCTAAAATATACAAAATTTGCTTGACGTTAAGCGAAGCTCACCCTGTGAACAGTGGCGTATTTAGCGTATTAGCCGACCTAGGCTTGAAAAAAATTGCCGCCCATGCTCTGCTTGTAAAATTACATTTACAACAAAAAGAACCTGAAAGATCTAGAAGAACGCACAAAGTACCTAAAAAGAATGTATAAAATACCGAAAGGACCTATAAAGAACCTAAAAAGTACCTAAAAGGACATGAAAGAACCGAAACAGTACCCAATAATTTTATAAAAGCCGTATTAAAGTTGGGAAAAATTGCCGCTTTCACCCTAAAAGTAAAATAGTAAATATTTGTTTTATGTTAACCGTTTACACAACCACTCGTTTGGTTTTCAGCATGACAAAAGAGTCTATTATGGAATCTTAATTGATGATGTCATAGTTGTTTTATCAATTTCACACGATGTCATAGTTGTCTTAGATAACTTTGCTACTTTCTAGGCACTTCTTAAGTTCTTTTAGATACTTTTTATTCATCTATGTTCTTTTTAGGTAGTATTTAGGTCTTTTTAGTAATTTCAGGTTCTTTTGGGCGCTTTATAGTTTCTGTGGTTCGCAAATAATTTCCACCTTCAAAAATTTGTCGCACGCGAAAATTTTCTGCCTCCAAAAATTTTCCGTTCGTAAAATTTTCCGCCTCCAAAAATTTGTCATATTCAAAACTTTCCGCCCGCGAAAATTTGTCGCCTCCAAAAATTTGCCGCTTTTGGCTCAAGCCTACTCAGCCTGGTGGTTAGTCCATCCTTGCCGGTGAAGTTCGTTTCGATTGGATGACTGCGCTGGAAGTTATAGGGGTGAAAAGATTTGAAGGGCTACCACCCGTAAAACTTTTAACAAATCGCTAATGATCATCAAACTTTCGTAATTTAAAAATCACTTCTATCAGATCTGGTCCTAGTGCTAGTTAATACCAACATGTTCTCGTGAACAGAAGTTTCGAGTGCTGAAATTAGAGGTAATTTGGTGACGATTTGCTGTTCTTGTGCAACGCTGAATTGAAAAATTGTTGTGGTGAACAAAGGTTAAAATTTATCAAACATATGATTTTTTTACAATAAGCTAAATTTTTCAGGGAGGACAATAATATGAAGGTTTTTCCACGTGCCTGCGGTAGCTACAAAGGTGCCTCCACATTCCTAAAAGCCATATGTTAGCTTTGGTCAACATCAATATGCTACTTTTAGGCACTCAGTGCCCACATAAGGTTTTTATTATCATGAATAAGCATAAAACATAATTAGTTTCAAAAAAAGATATAATTAGTTCAACGAAATTAAATGATGCGCAGCGTGATTAATGCATTACAGAGCTAGAATACATGGCTTTGGTTCAGATTATATAGGAATTTCAGGCATATATTCGCCATTTACACTGATCATGCTAACCTTAAATGGTTCAGGAGCCAAGATTATCTCTCTGGGCGACTAGCTCGATGAAGTCTGTGGCTGCAGGACTTTGATTTTGTTATCGAACGTCGCGAAGGGTCACAGAAATTTTGTCCGATGCTTAGCAACATCGGCGGCTGCAATTATTCCCGAGTCAGCTTTCTTGGGTTCGCAGTATGTTAATTTGGCTTTCCAAACTAACAAGCAACCCTATCGTTATCAGAACTTTTATGTTCATGATGAGTGCACTTATATTACGAGATCACGCTGACCACGAGATCACGCCTAGGAGTATGTGATATCCATTCAATCAAAATTTAGGCGCAAGTTTGGCAGCACTGCTCCAAGCAAGTCGTTTATAATGAAGCTCATGAGCAATTTTTCGGAGCCTAGGACAACCCAAAAAGGCATTACCTTCGGGATTGCTCAGTTCGGATGCAGGAAGCTACCACTGCTATAACTGCTGCCATACTAGTAATGCTAATACTAATCGTAAAGTTTCGTCAAGGATTTTCTCTGCTCACTTGTCTATCAGCAAACAGCCACTGTTGACAGTTTTGCATAGAGATTCACCCTTATTTTCTTATAAAATTCAGTTTACAAATAATCTGAAGGCGGCAGACATATTTTTCCGGAAGGTCATCCAAATAGTGGAAGAGGACAAAAATGTCTTGAACTTCATTTTTATGTCCTACAAACCCAACTTGGATATATACGAACATATTAACAATTCTTTCTAGAAGTACGTAGCTATGACGTAATGGTGTCTGGTCATTTTGATATTTGCACCAGGCTGTGCCGATATGCACAGAGATTTGATGTGCGGATTTTTTGCTAAAATATACCTAAAACGTTAGTTTTTTGTGCGTGGATGCGTTGTAAAAATAGTAATTAGTCGTAGCTAGCATTTTGGCTAAGAAATTACTTCCTACTGTGGTTTTGCACAATTTGTAAACAAACTTCACATACACAATACGTACACGAAACTTCAATAAATTTGGTCGATTTACTATAGTTGGCGATGACCAGGAAACAGCCGCATTAATTTTGACTGGCCTCCATATATCAATTAAACATATGTGGCTAGTTATCAATCAATTTAATGCGACAGTAAATCAACACGAAACATCACATAATCTAATAGCAACTGGTGCACACTTCGTAGTGAATTTTTCACACTATACTACACGCACCGCATTAATTTTTGTTTTCACTGTTCACTAGTACTGTTCCGCAGATTTCACTTTATTTTCACTTCATTCACTTTAAGACAACCCGTACAATTCACGTTTTCCCGCGGACGTCCCATAAGACTGCATGCATTTTTGGCGACACTTTGACCATTCTGCATGACGGCCCGTACTTCTTAGACGGCACTGATGTTAACAAGCAAAATTGTCGAGTATATGAGTACAGTGACTCTAACCCAAAGATACTTCATGATATGTAATTGTATCCACTTCGATTAACAGTTTGGTGTACAATTTCATCAAGCTGTATTGAAGAACCTTACTTTTTCTATGAAAACGATCTTACAGATACAGTCAACGTAGACTGTTATTTAAATATGGAGAACGAGATGTTCTTTCCAGATGTGCGGCTTTTCACTCTGTGTGGTTTTGATGATTGAAACGATTCCGGTTTCAACCCTCCAGGCAATAATGAATAATTTTTGATTAAAATTCGCACATGCGTTTAAATATTTAAATTTCATTATTTTAAAAATCCAACAAAAAACTTAATGAAAGTGTATAATTTTTAAGATGAGCTAAGAAAAAATAAATTGTGTGATTTCAACAAAAAGTAATTTAATTATCTTTTATTTGCATCGAAATTACATTCTGAAGGCACGTGCATGATAGTGAACTAGGACTATATTAATCTGAACTTTGTTTCATTAATATTCATATTCTGAAATGCAAAGCTTTGAGTGTGTTGCGAATTCATTAAGGGCCATCAACATTTGAGAGATTATAGCTTGAATTGACGGTTTCTGATTTATACTTAGATTTAACTTTGACAACAATAAACAATCGAATGAAGCTTATTACATGACTTTCAGATTGGAATTTGTGGACGAACAGGAAGCGGGAAATCATCTCTTGTGCTTTCGCTTTTCGGCGTGTTAAAAGTTGTCGAGGGACAGATACTGCTCGACAATGTCGACATCACAACTGTTAAGCCTGATGAAATAAGGTCCAGATTATCAATAATTCCACAGGATGTTCACTTATTCAATGCCACCATTCGAGAAAACTTAGATCCACGTGGATATTTCACCGATTTACAACTTTGGAACTGTCTCGAACTAGCACAACTCAAGGATGTTGTGAGTAAGCTGCCGCTAGGCATCGGTTAGTAGACAATATCCTAGTTGATTTGTTCAGAGTGCTCAAGAGACATCTCATCCTTTGATTAATTTTCTTTGTAGAGACTGAAATAGTAGACGGAGGCTCGAATCTGAGCGCTGGCCACAGACAACTCTTTTGTTTAGCTCGCGCAATTCTGCGAGGATCTGTATGCTTGATTTTGGATGAAGCAACTAGCTCTTTAGATAGTGAAACAGAAAGCGCACTTCTTATAGCAGCTGATAATGCTTTCAAAGGTCGAACTATTATAACTATTGCGGTACTAAAATTTTTTGCTTATTCACGAAAAATTGTTTTTTTTTTGTGCATGACTTGCACTTTGACAGTGTTATTCTATTTTCAGCATCGGCTATCAACAATTTTGAACTATGACAGAGTAATTGTGCTTGAAAACGGTGTTGTAGTCGAAGATGGAGCTCCAAGTGCCTTGAAAACTATTCCAAATGGAAAATTTGCTAGTATGATCAAAACAGCATCTTCTTAAAGCTATTTAATTGCATGTTAATAGTATGTTACATATTACCGTGCCATATTAATGTGTTGCAGTGTAAATTGTATTATTTTGGACAATAAAACCTTTGTAAGAACGAAAAATCTATCCTTTGTGGGTTTATACCTTAATTAATTCTTTGGCACAAATTTATTCTTTAATTTATTCCTACGTACGTAAATATTCTTTATTAGAAAATAAACGGACAGTTCTTAACTATCAAGTGTGAAGTTCAGAACATGGATTTGTGCAATACGATTTTCACAATTCCGATGGTTTAAAATGTACTACTTCATCAACTATTTGTAGTGTAATTTTGGACATTGGATTACAAGATTTCGAAAACATTATGGACTGTGATTCGAAAACAATAATAGAACTGATCAATGAACGAAAACTCAAATAACACTTTTGATACATTTTTATTTAAAACTTATATTTTTGATACAATGATACAGCAACTCACTGAATTATGGCAAAATGATACATTTTGTCACCCAGTAAATAAATTCAATTTGTTTAATTTTGCTGCCATGTGCCAACCAAATCTCATCTCTCTAGTGGTAATAACTGCCAACTTCAATCTGCTTTACACTCTGAACTACGAAATACATCTATTCTGTCATGCACTCTGATGATTTGAAATTTTCAAGCTATTTATATAATAACGATATATATATGGTTTTTTTTAAGCTGAAGAATTATTTGTTTTTTTTTGGAAATGTAAAACAGCGACCTTCGCTAAAAATAATCTGAAAAAAAAATTAATGCCGTGAAAATTTTGAGCGCATTCGTAAAGAACCTACATTTTGTAATCATTTTATTTTGTGTAGCTTCAATATTAATGGCAATATACAGATGAAAACAAAGAGCGGAAGCAATTTATGATATTTTTTAGGCTTTATATAATTCAATAAATATAGTAGCTCCAAACTAAGTTCTTTTATATTATTATTTCTTTTATATTATTATTAGTTTCAGTACCTCGAAGCAACTTTTTAAACTTTTTGATACATTTTTATCAATATTGATACACTTTTTGAAGAAATTTGATACGGCGGAAAATTTGGGAGTGGGAACACTGGTTACATTCCACCAACGAAAGAAATCACTTGGTGAACTTTTAAAATATGATGCCCAATGATCTCCTTTTGGATTTCATATTTGGGGCATTTCACGTGAAGCGGACAACGAAAAAAAATCGAGGATCTGGATTTGGTTGACATTGTGCATAATGGTACTTCTAGAGCATATGTACTCTAGATATGCAATTTTTTGGTCTATAAGGTTTAATTGCCGAGCTATGGGCTTCTGAATAATTGACGAAATTGATGAAAGGGTTTTTTAGAAGCCGATTCTGAGATTCGAAAAAAAATCTAAAAAACATTAAACTTACTGATTGGTATAGAAAATTAACTTTTTTTTCATTTTGAGATTAGATTTGAAAAACAATTTTTTTTTCCTGTAAACACCGGAATTAAACACTTTTGTTCGTTGTTTGAATAATGTAGACCAGGTTAATTTTGTTTATTTTTATATCAAAACAAAGCTTAAAGTGTACTTATTTTATGATAAAAATTTTATAATGGGATTGCCAGTAGTTTAGGAGGTAGGTGAATTTCAATAAATAAAAGTCGTTTGAAGCGTGGTACTGAGAGCTAAATCAAACACAGCTTAGAATAAGATTAAGCTACTGTGTCAATTTCATGAAAATCTGGTAACTGAACCCGAATTCATAGAGCGAAAAGCAGTTTTTTTCCTTTCTAATTTTTCAAGATGGCACCACTAGCACAGATTTGTTCGCATTTCCAAATCGCTTCTATTAGACCTGGCCCTTCTCAATACCTATACATTCTGTGAATTTCATTTGCAACTGATGATTAGGTCGTGAGTTCTCGTGAACAGAAGTTTTTGATGATTAAAATTTAGGTAAATTGGAGCAGGGTTACAGTTCTTGTACGATGCAAAATTTCAAAAGTTTTCCTTCGATTGTATAGAAAAAGCATAAGACTTTTATATCAGTCGGTTTTCACTGTAAAAGACGAAAATATTTCAGGGGAGTCGATGGTTTGAAGGTTTTCACTTTCAATGCCAGCCATACCTGCAGAGTTGACAGCACGTATATAAAAACCTACACATGTCTACAACTTAGTAACAATAATATGTCCTAAAAGTTTCATAATGATCTGATAATCTAATCAAAAGTTATCGCAATTCGAAAATTTTCAAATTTTCCCAATCTCATTTTAGGCGCCTAGCGCACACATAGGGTTAAAAGTTTCCAAAAAAAATATCATATTCACATTTGTAACACGTTCGAAATTCATTCCATAAACTTTATTTTTGCGACAGTTATTTGTTGACAGAAAAATAGGTATATCTAAAATATCATTAAAATGGCCGCTGACGCCAAAGAGTTGAATATTATTAACATTTTGTGAAACCTGGCACTATTTTGCATTTAAATTATTGTATCCTGAAAATTTCAGTTGAATCGGATGGAGCGTTTTTGAGATTTTTTCACTGAAATTTTTTGATATATATATATATATATATATATATATATATATATAGATATATATATATATATATATATATATATAGATATATATATATACATATATATATATATATATAAATATATATATATATATATAAATATATATATATATATATATATATATATATATATATATATATATATATATATATATATATATATATATATATATATATATATATATATATATATATATATATATATATATGAATTTTTGACCAAAGTGATTTTAATACCAATGTTCTTCTTCGGACATTAGTAAAAATTATCATAGCTAGCAGCCCTATCCTGATATTGAAACCATATTCCTACCAATTTTGTTCTACAGTAAGGTTCATTAACTATATGAATTTCTTTTGGATTTCATGATAGCAACGGAAGTTATAAGGTAACAAGCTATATTTTCCTGGATGAATTATCAAGACTGAAACCTTTCAAAAGCTGGCAGCTGTATCATAGTTTCTCAACCAAACTGCTACGAAACGGTGACTGAATCAGAGTGTAAAGGGCAAAAAGTAATATTTTCTCTAAGTGATTTTTCAATATGGCACCATCGCCACAGGGCTAATTACGAGGGTTGATCTCCCGTGAATTTCATATTAATCTGATTATCCGCTCGTTATTTCTCGTCAACAGAAGTTTGGAGTGCTCAAAATAGAGGTAATTTGCAGACGATTTACCGTTCTTGTGGAAAACGGAATTTTAAAAACTTTGATTTGACATTCAATTTGACATTTGATTGACCAATCATTTGCATTTATTTAAAAAAAGGCAAAGATTTTTCAGGAAGGCCAATGATTTGAAGGATTTTTTCACGAGCCTGTCATAGCTTCAGGTTTAACGTATAGTTTTGATCAACAGAAATTTTGTCAGAAATTTATTGCGCCCGATTGCAGGATGAAATTTCCTTTGCATTGCCTTTTAGCAGCCAGCTAGCTCAATCTAGCATGGGCCTGCAGGCGAAAGAATTCTCTTCGTGCTACGCCACTACATTTACATATAAAGCCAACACTACATTTAATAAGTTCAGTGTTTATAGCATTTTCGTATTTACATATATCCAGTGGGCAAAAAAAGTTTAGGAACAAAAAACCTATTGTCAATGTGACTTCAATTATAAATGATGGTGTTTTTGCATTTAATTAAAAGTTTTGGATGCTTACTTTAACAACAATAAGAAAAAAACTGGTATCGAAGCAAATTTCACAACATTAACGTAAAATTTTTCACTGAAGTACCAAAAATAGCGCATAAAAAGCTAAGGCTCAGCGCAGTTTTATCTGAAACTATTTAAATAGTTTTAAAGTGATCAATTTCAAAAAAATTAACTTACAAAGCACTAATACTTTGTAGCTCTTTAACGCATTTTTACCACTTCTCGCAGTCGTTTCGGCATCGCTTTCAAATTTTTTTTTGTGCAAAAAGTTGATGAAATGTTGTTCTATATATCAATATTGAAATCTTGGACCCGTTTGTTGTACTTTACCTTTTGCAATGCTACTCTGGTTTTGAGATGATGCCATAAACGCTCGATTGGGTTTAAGTTCGGCGACTTAATAACACTTGGATAGTTACAAATAGCCCAAAGTCGACGTTGCTCCGAATTGTGCTTCGGATCGTTGTTCTGATCCAGGCTGAAATTGTATAAAATACCTAATTTTTCAGCATTTTGTTTAATACCCAGGTAACCCGTTTGATACATAAACCGTTCACAAATTCTATACTTCCAGCACCAGATGCCCCTATACAGGTCCATAGCATAATGTTCCCTCCGCTGTGTGTTATAGTGGGAGTAGTATGATTCCTTTCAACCTTTCATTAGGCTTTTGTTAAACATATCGCCACTCATCAGATCCAAAAACATTAATTTTTACTCCATCAACAAAACTTATGGGCTTCCACTCTTTGGAAAACACGAATGGCGTACTCTTTAGCAAAACGTAATTTAGCCATTTTTTTTACCAATATAAGGTTTATTTCGGCACATTCTGCCCTTAAAATCCGCTTTCTTTATTACATTTCGAATAGTTTGAGTAGACTTTCTCTTCAGCTCGTTCTTTCACCTTATTTCGGAAAACTGAAGCACTAAATTTAGGGTTTTTCTTAATTTCTCTGATAATCCACTTTTTTCACGCTCAGATAAGATTTTAGGCCTTTCTAACCGATGCTTTGTTTCAAAAGATTTGTTTGATTTATATTTTGTTATTACATGTCTCACTGTATATCTTGATTTTCCCGCTAGTATTCCCATTTTAGAATACGCCATTCATGTTTTTCAACGTCGCAAAATGCATTCACAGATATCTGCTCTAGCCACACTTATTTTTACACACTTATTTTTAATAACACCTTCAATAACATTACATTTACGAAACATTTTTCTAGCTTTATTGAATATAAATATCACATTTTCATGCTTTTAAGTACATTTAACGATATCTTTTTTGCTGGAATTACATATAATGTCAGATAAAACTGCGCTGTGCCTTAACTTTTTTTTCCGCTATTTTGAATCACCAGTGAAAAATTTTACATTAATCTTGTGAAATTTATTTCGTTTCCAGTTTTTTCGATATTGTTTTTACAGTAAACAGGCAAAACTTTTAACTAAACACAAAACCACCATCATTTATGGTTAAATTAGCATTAAAAAAAAAGTTTTTTGCTCTCACTGAAAGTTTGTGCCTTAACTTTTTTTACCCACTGTACATAGAGATGAACTAGACGATCCAAGCTGCAAAAGCTAAATCAAAGTGAGGTGTGGATCAGCCAAAACCATTGTCTAATAAAATTAATTGTTTACTCTAAATGAAACCATTAAGGGATCAAAAATTCACAACTTGCATGCTCAGGGATTTCAAGAGACGTGATTCGCAAGTAAATAGCACAGCCGACAACTCACCTCTCATTTGTAGGCAAAAACTTGACCCATATATTTACAGCTGCGCTATAGCTACACGGTCCACAATGAGAGAAAACTGCTTTGATGTCCTGCTGAAGTTCAAATGGTACAAGTGAGCGTTGGTGGCCGGAAACATTACCTATCTTAATAACAGATGACCGAATGCCAAGTGACAATAGCAATTTACAGAAATAACGGCTGGGACATAATGTTTGCCGGTATACATGCGCCAAATTGCGTATAACGACAAAACTGCTTCATACCGAATAATAATAAAAGTCTGCAAAAGCTTTTTCAGAACCAAATCGAGTTATGCTTGGATAGAATTCGGATAGCTTTTATTTTTCATTGGAAACTGAATGTAAGAGGTAGGCGTAAAATATATCTCTATGGTATATCTCTATGGCGTAAAATAACTCACACTTTCTTTGGAATGAAAGACAAAATCAGCAAAAGCAAACGTAAATTTATCTAGGCAAAAGGTTAAAGGAGACTTTGCCAAAGAACTAATAGTCTCAAGCTTATTTAGGACTAGGTGTTTATAATTAGAGTAAAATCTTGAACATCAAAGTGTTTCGATGGAGAATGAAAATAAGTTGCAGAAATTTGAAAAGGTTCAACAAGAACCACTCTTGTGGGAAAAACTTTCCTTAGAAGTATACATTTGCGTTTTACAGCAAGAAAGTGTTAACATCAAAGTTTTCAAGAAAATATTTTCTTGATCGGATAATTTTCAATAACTAACTTCCTAAACCATTTTTTCAGTTAAAAGAAATGATATATTTTGAAGACTCTACCAGCAAACTAATGTATGTACGTAAAACTTTATAAAAACTGTTTAAAATGTATTTTCGTAAAACATTTGAACCATATCAAAGTTGAAAAAAGGATTTTTGCTGATTTTCGAAGAAAATTAGGCAAGGGTTTTTTTTCGCATTTTTTTTTGTCATTACTTCTGACAGAAACATTGGATCATCGTAAAATTTGCAGAGTATATTGATGAATTAAAACTATACCAATATGGACTTTCAATTCTATGCGGGCAACATTGTAGCTACGGCAGGCACGTGAAAAAAAATTCTTCAAATTACCGACCCTCTTGAAAAATTTTGGCTTTCCGACAAAAACTTCAAATTCTTGATAAACTCCGAGTTGCACAAGAACGGCAAACTATCACCAAACTACCTGTATTTTCAGTACTCGAAACTTCTGTTGACGAGAACTGACGACCGGATAATCCGATCAGTATGAAATTTATTGTTGTATTAACTGTATGTTGGTATTAACTAGGACCAAGTCTGATAGAAGTGATTTTGAAATGCAGGTAATCCTGTAGCAGTGGTGCCATCTTGAAAAACTGCCTATAACTTCCGATTTGGTCATCAGACTTTAACGAAATTCACATGGTACTTGAACCTTATTTTAGACCATATTTAGAAGAAATTCTTTTGGGAAATGACATAGAATAGAGCTGCCAGCGATGGTGATTTTTGTTACCTTAATCTTGTAAATTTCCTCAGCAAAATAAAGCTTTTTCCCAGTCATGAAATCAAAACGAAATATGTGTGATAAATTGACCTTTTTTGAAACCAGCTGTCGCAGGAATTTCGCAGAAAAATCATGAAAGAGCTGACAGCTATAGTAATTTCTGTAATTTTTTTTGCATATCTTTACTAAGCAATGTTGTCATTATATTTTCAAATTGAAATGATCCTGCAATGACAATTAACAACAAATATTAACATTTGAAATGTTCGAAAAATTTTGAGGCTAGTAACCCTAAAAATTTTTTGACCTCTTTAACATCCAGCCAAGTTCTCGTTTCCATGGTTGGATCGTTATTTATCCACCTTCTTGAGTCTTGATTCACTTTATTTGTCGTATTTGCTCTTCTACAGTAATTTTGTTGTCTGCACTAGTTTGGGGTGTCAGATTTGGCTGGGATTTCTAACCTCTAATATCTTATCCGCCCACTCGGTGAGGCGAGTGAGATCTGTGGTGTCCGAAACCGCGAGAATCGTTTGCACGCTTGAAGGCAAATGTTGTAACCACAAAAAATTTAAAAAAAAAACTGTCGCTTATCTTGTTTTTCGCTACCGTAGTCATGCAGCGCAATAGATGCGATGGCTAGCTGTCGCCGAGTTCCATTCCAGTAAGCATGGTACGGATTTGAGTTTCCTCAGATGATGCAAAGACGCTGATGAGTTTTGATTTTAGGGCGTCGTATTTGTTTGATGATGTGGGATTTTCCACGATGTCGCTTAATGCATCTAATATGGCGCAGTCCAGTTTGCTAACTATTTTGTCGAATTTTGCAGTATCTGAGCGCGTTTTACAGGCTTGAAATTGCTCTTCGACACGAGCGAACCACAGTGTTGGCCTAGTAGTCGAAAATGGTGGAACACGTACATGACTGATGTCATTGATCGCAGGTGGTGAGTCCTGTGCAGTTTCGTTTCCAGCGGGGGCGTCAAATTTCTCGATTTTTGGTTTTTCGGCTCCATCTCGGAACGATTGTTCTCTGCTAGTCATCTTGAGATGTAATTGATACGATGGCACGATCGGAGTCACCAATGTTAGAATTGTCAGTGAGAATCTAAATAAATTTATTGAATGTTGAATAAAAGACGTGTATTCCGTTCGATGGTCGAAATTAAAAGACTCTATTCTCACAAAAATAACAATGACCAAAACACTCACACTCTTCATTCTTACATCGACAACAATGTCATAGCGGCACAACTTGCAACTAAAAATTTATGCACTAAATTCTGTGTGTACGCTACTATGTACTAAATGCTGTGTGTACGCTACAAACTGACAATAGTCTTCTCGAAGCCAGATCAAAAACCTTCAAGACACAAATCCAGAATAGCCTAGATACATGTAATAATTCACCTCAATAGAACGAGTATAAATATCGCCGCGAGATGTCTTATGCCGAATTTATACACTGGGACGAGCGTCTCGGGTACAAGAGTAAACAAGACTCAACAAGACATTGGACGAGACTCAACAAGACATAGGGTGAATTGTTTACTTAGGATATTGCACTTTGCATCTTTCGACAGTTGTGAGCTGTTTTGTTCAGTTCAGTGAACGATGACTGAGGTACGGGCTGTGGCTATTGCAACTGCCTGGTGTGCGTTGAGTTATTTCAATCTGGGACACGCAAACACATGTTTGAAGTCCCGGCGAAAAATTCGAAAATTTAAATTAGCACATGCTACCCTCTCGAATCCCTTTGACTTGATGCATAAAACCGACTTCGCTTCCAGCAGCTTCGAACTCGGACGAGACGGTCATAAACACTCAGGCACAGCAATAAAAGGATCATTATCCCTTCATAAAACAAACAAGAGCCGACGAGCAAACCATTTACACACGCGTGCTTGCCATGAAAAAAACAGCCGAGAATAGACAAGGAGACCGTTTACACACTCACCTTGTCTTCATTTGGCATTGCTCGGCGAGCATGTAATTCCGGCATTAGAAGTTCGTTAGCGCCCAGCGATAGTGTTATACAAGCGATTGTTAAGGTCGAAGCGACATATTTGGAAAAGCGGTGTGGAATAATCACTGTATATACATATATATACACGGAAAAATTTTTTAGTATGTTTTACCCAATTTTATGTATCGCTTATCGTATAGTGTAGGGTATATATGGACAGTGACTATTTATAGTATTTTTAGACATAGTTGCATAGTAGAACGCTATGCGATATTTTAACATAATTTTATGGCTGAAGTTTCCATAAGCTATAGGATTTTCGTCTGAGAATTTTGGCGAACGCAGAGATACACGATAGCACTTCTTACAATAACTTATTTGATAGCATACAAAATTATTTAGATTCCAATAACTAAAACATATCAAACGTTCCCATGTTAAATTGCCAGTAAGCATAGCCTCAATTGCCAGTATGCATAGCCACTGCACTGCATCGTTTATGTCGCGTTTACACGCACGGCAAATTTTAGCGAGCCGAGTGTGTAAATGGACACCTTGTCTTCTCTTGCTTGTTTTTTTTACATGCGAAGACATGGAGAGAAGTAATTTCAGAAGTTCTTCGACGACACGTTCGCCATATGTGTAAACAAGGCATTAGACTAATTTCTAAAGACACTGCACAATGCATCCGATGGCATTTGTTTGACAGTAGCTTACCGAGCAAGAGCAATTTAAATTTTGGTGATAAATGGTTCGTATTATCAAAGTGAAAATGGACGAGAAATTAATAGAGCAAGTGCGAGAACAATCATTTTTATATGACAAAAAAGAAAGAGAAAGAAAAGAGAAAAGAGAAAAAAGAAAATATATGACTGCTTTCGATGTGTTTTACAATGCGTACACTACTTCGGCACTGCACTGCATCGCAATGTTTTTCTGACTTCAAGTTTCATTTATATACATACAACGTGCAAAGTAATATAAGGACTTCACAGCATAACATGCATATGAATTATATCGAACAGCGAACCGAACGCCGAAAACTAATGATGGGCGTTTCTGTTGTTTTCAAAAAACGAACACGAACTGTTTTTTTTTCAAAAACTACTGTTTTTTAAAACTGTTTGGAAAAAACAGTTTGAATTAACGAGAGAAACAAATTTTATGCTGTACGACAATTAGAGTTGGGTCGTACTAGGATTTTCACACACTAGGTATAACTAGTACGAGTACGACAAAATACTTCTTCCAAATACCTATTTGAAGTACGTACATGTATACATACAATGCATACGATTTGCAGTAATGTAATGAAATGAACTAATATGCCCTCCTCCACCATCCAAACACAACGTTCCTAAACAAGAATAGTGATGGTGCAAGATTACCTTCAAAGAATACCGAGTCATTAGTCTGTGCAACTTGTCCGTAACTTTCTAATGGTCGGTTATTTATTTGGCAAGTCTTTCTCCAATCTAGGGGCCATCTAAAGAAAAACGATCAAATTCAATCAATTTAATTTATTTTTCATTTTATTATATGCAAAAAAAACACCTCCTGTATTCGTGCAAATAACAAAAGTAAAAAAATTACTAAGATAGGACCAGCTAATCCTGTTGTCATCTATATGACTTTTCATCGAGCGATCTCTGATGCCAAACTTTTCCTGGCTAATCTAACACAGTCGGATTTCCACTTCGCCTCAGTGAAGCATGAAGTTTTTATTAAGAAATAAAAAGAATGTTTCGTTTATTAAACAACACACATTAGGGGGCGAACCCTTTCGGCAAGGCTGGGCTTGAGTCCAGGGGCACCTTACAACCCCGGTAGGTATGGAGACACCCTCGTGGCGAGCTGCAGTCAGGAGGAGAGCCTCAGTACACCCGGAGACGCCAACTGATGAACCAAAAAGGATCTCAACCTGTTCCTCCTTGGCACTTTTAGTGCTACTTTTAGTTTTTCCGGCGGATTTCATTTTGCCGTATCTTTTTTTTGAAAAAATTGACGTTTTTGCCCAATTTCCCCTATCAAAAATTGTTTGCCCTATATATATAAATACTTGCAAGTACGAAAATACTCGCAAGTACGAAAATACTGTTTTCCGCAGCTAAACAGTTTTCCACTGCCAAACAGTTCGTTTCAGCAAACGAAAAACTGTTCGTTAAAAAAAACAAAAAACGGTTTGTTTTAAAAAAAAGTTCGTTTTTAAAAAACGAAAAATGATTTGTTTTAAAAAACAGTTCGTTTTTATAAAACGAAAAACGATTCGTTTAAAAAAAAACAGTTCGTTTTTAAAAAACGAAAAACGATTCGTTTTAAAAAAACAGTTCGTTTTTAAAAAACGGTTTGTTCTAAAAAAAAACGGTTCGTTTTATAACAACGATTCGTTTTAAAAAACGGTTCGTTTGAGAAAAACGAAAAATGATTCGTTTTAGAAAAACGATTGGTTTTATGAAAACTATTCGTTTTAGAAAAACTGTTGGTTTGAGAAGAATGGTCCGTTTTAGAAAAACGATTGGCTTTAGAAAAGCTATTCGTTGTAGAATAGTTGGAATAGTTGGTTTTAGAAAACCTATTTGTTGTAAAAATACGGTTCGTTTTAGAAATGCTGTTCGTGCTAGAAAAAAAAAATCGTTTTAGAAATCGTTTATTCGTTTTTTTTCAGGCAAACGTTTTTTTCAAACTGTTTGGCGTTTTTGAGCCCATCACTACCGAAAACACCAATTTCTGTTGATCACTACACTATACCACAATATACGATGTAAGAAAAGCTATTCAAATTAGTAAAATTTTGCTATGTTGCATATGAAACTTTTATGATAGATAAAGAAAAAAAAAATCGTATAAAGAAAAGTAAAGTTTGTTGCTATTTATGAGGCAAACGGCTATACACTTTTCTGTTAAAAGAACCTTTTAATATGTAGTTGAAAGCCATTACACATTGTAAGCTATTCTTAATGTTACTTTTACTATGTTGCTATGAAAAATACATTTAAGTATAGTGCGGTTGAACATAAATATGCGAACTTTTACGGTGAAATAATGCTCTTTTCCCCCAAACTCAGTGTTATAAAATTATAGGAATATTAACCACGAAAATTATTCTCAGTATATATATATATATATATATATATATATATATATATATATATATATATATATATATATATATATAATTTTTTGGCGAAAGTCATTTTAATACTAATGATCTTCGGGCATTCGAAAAAAGGTGAATAATAAGAGTTGACAAAGAGCCATTATTATTTTTGATTAGAAGGAATCAAAGCGTCCTCGATACATTTTCCTTTCTTAACTTCTTTCCCAACTGTAGTATAAAACGACTTGTATGTAAACATCGGATATTGTGTGCCGATATTAGTTTTTCCTTCAAAATGTCATAATGAAATTTTCAAGACGCAAGTGACTTTTAAAGAACACACTATTGGTCCTGTATACTGACTTTCAAAGAACACACTATTAATCGTACCTTAATGTTTTTACCGTACATTTATGAGGCCCGTACGTAAACGCATTCACTACAAAAACTACACATACTCCATCTCAGGCTGCATTGTTTGCGTAACTGTACACAAACGATATTCCGAACGAAATAGGCTCAATGCAAATGTACGATACGATTGAATACTGTACTGTACGATGTACACATTCCTTATTCTCTACAATACGGAATGTGTACGCGTATCTATTCCGAACACAAACGGTGTAATGCCACAGTAGTAATGCTGCAGTCGAAACGAGTTGATTATGCTCTCCTGTGAAATTCAACATTTTTTACTCAATGCAGGACTCAGTGCTCAGTACAAATTGTTTTTTCTTCTCATATATGTAAGTGAACCGCATAAGTACACTAAACGTACGGTACGTACGTTTAGTGTACTTGCGCGTACAGGCTGAGATAGGGTGTGTGTAAATTTCGCGTACAGTACGTTTCAGGTACGGTATTTTTTCAATTACTGATTATATGCATTCTTAAGGAAGAACTTTTGCATGCCTTACTAATTAATAGCTTTAGCAAAGTTAATTTTATTTTAAATTCTTCAAGCAGCAAACGGTTTGTTATGAATGGACTCTGCAACATGGTTCTTGATAGCATTTTTTTTGGATATGAGCTCTAAATGCAGATTATAATTCACATTTCAAGCGGGGAATAGTTTTTTTTACAAACCTGAAGACAATTTTAATTTTTCCTTCATTAGACTATAAAACCTTCTAAATGGTTCCACAGTCTTTCAATTATTTATATAATTATATCTATTCAAAATAATACGATAAGAAGATAAGCTTTAAGCATTGTTTTGGTCCCAAATACTGTATATTCTCTGGTACAATCGTAGTGAGTGGCGGTAATTTATTCTTCATACGTCGCTGAAAGATACGTTGTGGAAATTTTCTAGTAACTTGGGGTATAATCATCCTTTGCGCAAAACGAAACGATCCCCATCGCTCTTGGAGCAGTACATGTCTATATTTTCGTGAGAGGAAACTGGGGATTCGGTATCTGGTTGGATATGGACCTCAGTTTCTTCTAGCTGCATGTTGTGAAAGGTTGTCTACTAAAACGGCACAAGATTTCAGTGTCCTAAAAATTCATGCAGAGCTTAAACTGTGAATTTCAATCCGGATTCTGGAAGCTGTGCGGCAGCATAGCTTGTCGTTCTTACTAATCGCTGGGGTATACGCGAACACGTCCCGTCCATTTTTCGGTTGTTGACGGCTGCTTAATTTGCACTTTTCGAGTTATGTTGGGCTGACTTTTTCAGTAAAATCACAGTGATGGCAGAATGATGCGAATTCGACGACTTGTCTTGTGGAATTATTTATGCAAATTCTGAGATGAAGATTGGAGCGACGGCTTTTGATTCTCAGTGCACTGGCAATGTAACGCACCTATTTTATATATTACAGAATTGTGCTATTTATTTGTTTGAAAAATTTTGTGATTAGCTTTGATACGTATCTTCTCCGTTGACCATCGCATATTTCTAGTTTCAGTTTTATCCTACGGTTTGCATGATTCGTTAAGTGTTTTGTGTATGCTGCAGAAGTAGCACTTAGTGTCAAATTGGTGGCAAACACGCATTTTGAGCAGTTCAATAAATCTCACCTGAATCTGGATCGATTATTCCAATGTAAAGTGTCCTCGAGAGATCGACATAAAAGTCTTAGTGATTTACGAGCAAGACTTTCTCTTGTAAAAGGTATGTGAAGTGTTGGTTCATTGTGGTCCATTTACGACAAAGTGATTGGTGATAATTTTTACATTATGGTGCTCTTTTAAGTTATTAGGACCAGTAGACGCTGAAAGTGGAAATCATTTTGGATATACATACATACATATAACGTAAGCTAACAATTAATTTATTCTGCATCGCGTAATTGATTTTCATTGTCTTTTGAGAGTTTGGTACATACTTAAGAAGTGCAAGATACGATCCACTAGTTGAACTCACCACAACCTAAATATTTTTGCAGCTTCTAAGCATCGCAGTATTTTAACACAACCTACATTATTCATACCACAACCGAAATTCAAACTTTGATTGTAAAGTTTCTAGTAAAACAATATGGTATTCGCAAAAATCAATTTGATTAGATTAGAAAAAGTATCTGCATACTATGTTTAAAGTTCAATCACTGTTTATTCCATACATAAAATATTTTATAAAGCTTTTATTGTAGCCTAGGTTTTTCTCATTTTAGGTTGCCTGAGAAACTGGTTATAATGATTCATAAAATATACTACACCTTATCTAAATATTATAATATAGAAGGTGTATTTACTAACCAGCATTTCAAAGGGAATCATTAGGTTCACTTTGTTCAAAAATAAATTGAGGGAAATGGTCCCTAATTCTCCTGAAAATCATTCATATTTCCACAAAAAAACATTACGAATCTATTGTTTCCCCTTAGTTAGTTGTGGGATGGTTGCGTGGGGTTTCGACTTTCAAACCTTTGAAAGAAGCGCGACAAAGCAAGCCCAATCACTTTTGCAGTAAATAACTTTTCGGCTCCTGAAATATTGCCACGGTCACACAAATTAATATTAACTTTCATTCAAGTTTTAGAGGAATTTACAGTCTGTCAACTTTGAACATACAGTAAATGTACAAAAGGTGATACTTAATGAAGAGTAACATAACATGACCTCATTAAAGAAAATAAAAAAAAGAATCAGTTAATACAGAAACTTTTGTTCATAGAAAATTTCCCCAATTTTAAAATTTTTTTCGCGTTTTAACAGTTGAAGGCTTGTCATTTTTAATCAAAAAATAATTATACGCCTCAAAAACCTTAAGAGATAGTGCAAATTTATTATCAAAATTCGCGCACTTTACGTACTATGTATAATTTATGCGCACTATGTCGAATTTACGATCGACATATTCGCCCAAATAAACGAACAATTGAACGTTTAGTGCAAAAATTTGAATCAACGTTTACACTTCATACTGTTGTCGTATCAGTGAGACAAAAAAGTGCACGAACTGAAGAGAATATCGCGGCCGTACGTAAAAGTTTGAGACGAAACCAAAATTCGTTCATAATTGAAATTGTTTTTGTTATATTTAAAAAAATTAATGGGACGCTTTTAATGGAAAATTATATTTATATTTATTTATTTATTTATATATATACATCTTATGATCAAAAATAAACCAGAACATTTTTTATTATTCCCTTCAAAATACTCACCAATGGCGACGATACATTGATGCCAGCGTTGGTGCCTTTAGCTCACGCAGCGAATTCTCTTTTATCGCATCAATCGTCTCCAAACGCGTTCCTCTTAAGGGGGCAGGTACACTTAGAATTTTGAGAAAATCGATTTTATTTTCTTTGCATTTTCTAAAAGTAGCATATTTCAAGAGCATTCTCTGCAAATTTCAGATGAATCGGACAATTTTTTATGGAGATAAATAGCTTTGAATGAAGTCATCTCTATTGCATAAAGCGTTTTTCGCATGCTTTAAAAGCATTTTTCTCGAAACTATGTTTTCGAAGTAGGTGATTACTGTAACTTGAAAACGGCTTTATCGATCAACATGAAATTTTCCTCACTTATTTGATATATATGTAATTATCCTGCGGATGAACGAAAGATTTTTTTATTGGACGATATACTGTTTTCCAATAGCCAAAAATGTGAACGAAATTTTGGTCGAAAATACAATTTTGAATTTCAACAACCGCCATTTTTCGACAAATCAAAATCTGCCAAAGTCCTTCGTCCATCCGGAGCACTATGTCATTAACTAATAATCCCCGATTTGTTTTTTTTATTTCGGATCATCTAGTGACAAGCTACAGACCCCTCGAAAATTTACTCTATTTCGACTAATTTTCAGCCTTGTGCCTTAAAAAAATTACAATAGCTTCTACAAATATATTTCTTTCAAGTAAAAAAATATTTGTTATTACTTGCTTTAATGTGTGTCCTTAAAAAAATCATGAAAAAGAGCTTTTTCTGGACGTCCCAAGTGTACCTGACCCCTTAATGGCCCAGTCATTTTAGCATAAAAAAGGGGTCAACCTTGGAATGGGAGATAATAAGCTGAATTTTTGTATATATCTTCATTTTGAGGTCCTCAAAGTTGCCTCAAAAGTCTCATAAAATCTCGTGTCTGCGTCGAAAGTTATTCAAGGTTAAAGGAGAGAAAAAACAGTTTTTTGCGATTATCTTGGTTTCTATTGCTCCAATGATGTTAACACATACGATCGAAATTGTAGAGCATAAAATTTGCGACACATTTAATTTGAAGCATTTTTTCAGGCGCTCAACCGTTTTTCCGATAGAGGGCGGTTAGCGCGCAGCACTCAGCCATATGTAGTGTAATGCAGTGGCGGCTCGTCAGGGTAGGCCCGGCCCGCCTGGCTCACCCTGATGAGCCGCCACTGTGCCCGCTCGACACAAAAATACTATTATAAGGTATACGCGGATACCAACAAGAAATATCTACTTTACTTTAACTCAATGGCGGCTCGTCAGGATGGGCCAGGCGGGCCGGGCCCACCCTGACGAGCCACCACTGTGTAATGCAATGTCAACCGTGAATACTTGTGAATACTACCTTCAGTTTTGAATTATTTGTATTATTTATCAGTAAATACATTGTATTTAATAGAATTTTACCTATTTTTAAACAATGATTATGCCAATTCGCCAAGAAAAATTTTTGTCAAATCGATGTAATAATAAGAAACTTATTGGTATGCTCATTGAAAGTTTTGAGAGTGTAAATATCACAACAAAACAAGCGAGAGATGATGCTGTTGTTCTAATTATAGAAACAGCTATCCACGAATCCAAACATGAAAGGACTGCCATCATTATAGGAGAAGACATAGATTTACTAGTTATTTTAATTGGACGCACCCAATTATATCAAGAAGACATTTTCTTTGAAAAGTTGGCAAAGGCAATGTCAAAACACAAATATATTCTTCAACAAGTTTTGAGAAATATCCCATTTCTAAAAACATGTTTTATTTTTGCATGCATTCAGTGGATGTGATACAACTTCTGCGCTGTTTAAAAAAGGGAAAAAAAACTTCCATAAAAGCATTAAAACAACTTGCCAATTTCGACGAACTAGGTCAAGTTTTTCTAGAAGAAAAGTGCCCTGTCCAACAATTATACGATTATCGCATTCGGATCTTACTAGCGATATACAATGCTCCAAAATCTGAGGATAATATCGATCATCATCGATATGCTCAGTTCATTAAATCTACAAAACTTAATAAACCTGTCCAATTATTTAATTTTTCACCGACAAGTGCAGTGGCTCATCAGCATATAAACCGTGTCTATTACCAAGTTCAAAAATGGTTAGAGCATGATTTAGAACCCCAGGAATGGGGTTGGGTGCTCCAAAATGAGTTCCTGGAGCCAATGACAACAATATTACCACCAGCTTCGGATGAATTACTGAATATTCTATTTTGTAATTGCAAGAATGGATGTGGTGCACGGTGCCGATGTAGGAAATCGGGGCTGCAATGCACTTTAGCTTGTGGCCAGTGTAATGGGCAAGCTTGCCTCAATGCTGTTTCATTGCAAAGTGACTGTGAGCAAGAGAGTGCTTTTGACCATGAAATTCAGGGAGGTCTGGAAACACAAATTCAAGGCAATGAAGATGATGGCAATGATACAGAAATTTCCGAACGTCCAGAAGATGACGATGAAGAAGAAGAAAAGTAATACTTTTGTTACTTAAATTATTAAAGATTGATAGATTAAAAATATGTAAAATATATATTAAAATAAATTGAATGTATGTAAAATGTTGCCAAATACAATGTATTTACTGATAAATAATACAAAAATGCAAAACTAAAGGTTTCACGGTTGACTTTGCATTACAGTACATATGGTTGAGTCCTGCGTGCTTACCGTCCTCCATCGGAAAAACGGTTGAGCGCATGAAAAAATGCTTCAAATAAAATTTGTCGCAATTTTGATACTCTACAATTTCAATCCTATGTGTTAACATCATTGGAGCAATAGAAACCAAAATAATTGCGTCTCTTACAAATTGCTTCAAGCAGGCAGCGCATAGCGACCAAATAGTATTCTATGTTGACCTTTTGATCCTTGGGAAGGAGTAAATGCACAGCACCACGAATATCGAAGAAAACGACGCTGTTTTTGAATAAAATTCAGTGTTTTTGGCACCAGCCGAGAATTGATGCGTTTGATAAACAAAACATCAGTTACAATGTGTTCTGCTGATCCATATGAGATATATAATAGGACAGTATTCTCACGAATTGATACACATCGATTTTCCAACACAATTTGCTTCGCTGATTCGATGATTCATTCGGTAACTGCCGTTGTTGGGCGTCCAGTATGCGCATCATCATTCAAGCTTACACGACCCTCTTTGAAACTTTTATATCAATTGTATGCCTGTGTTTTTTCACCAAAGGCTTTTTGTAACAATATCAATGATTGGGCACATGAAATTCCATTTGCAACATAAAATTTTAAGCAGGCACGTTGTTCCAATTTTTCTTCCATTGTAAAAATCGCCACACAACAATTTTTCGATTTCAATAAACAATAAACTAATTGAGTTGTAATTGAGGTGTCTAATTGAGGTGTTTCTTTTTGACAAAAATTCAAATTATTTAGTAAATTTTTACCTATGTGCACTATGTCAAATTGAAATTTTTAAGTCCGAGTTGCGCAAGAACCGCAACCCATCTCCAAATTACGTCTATTTTCAGCACTCAAAACTTCTGTTCACGAGAACTGATGATTTTCTGGCATTCCTTCCCACGAAAAACCAAACATAGGGTAAAAGTGTTCTCGATATTATTAACTTGTTTTTCTCATTCAGAATGGAGGTTACAAACAACAAAGTTTACAATGAACTTGAAGATGATCGATGGTGGAGTCTTGTAGCATTTCCTTGGGATTCCACGGGGGAATTAAGTGAATTGAATCAATCTTTAGAAGGTGAAAACAAAATTATGACGCAAAAAGTATTTGCAAAAGCTCAATCATTTGCCCACACTTTCAATGGCTAATCAAAGTGACATATCTACGGAGAGTTACCATGTATATTAAAATTACCTAAATTCAGTATCCGCTGAATTCAAACGAAGATATAAAGAGTTGAGAAATTTCAAGAAATGTTTTTTATTTTAATTTAAACCAATTTTTTTCCTTTTGAAGCTAGATTTATTTTCATTACTCGAAAGTTTTTTGCTTGTCAAAAACACCTGGCGCTTAGAATCAGCAGTTATTGGTGAGTTAACAGAGCTGGGATTCAGTTTTTCACAGTTATTTTATGAAACCATTGAAATTAAAAATGACTCAAATATAAAGGTTATATTTAACGAAAAAAGAGATGTAAATGAGTATGCGGAATAGTGGCAACTGATGCCGGCAAATTATGCGACAGTGAAAAGCTGCGCCCGATTGCTCTTGACGTTGTTCACATCGACTTATCTGTGCAAATCATCAAATTCGAAAAAGAATTAAGCGAGAAATGTTTATAAAATTGCCTTTTTGTTTTCCCCTGAGACTATATGTTACAAATTGCAGTACGAATTTGCAGACTGATTCTACTAAAATTGTGAAAACTTTATCAGACTGTCAGAGATCATACTAAATTGTTACTAAATGTAATTTTCACCATAATGTCTCTTGTTTATTTGTCTTGTTTATTTGCCTTTGTTTTTGCAGTTATCACTAAACTGCGGCCCACGTAGCTTAGTACATATTTTTTAGTAGCCCTGATATAAAAGAGGTTGAGTATGGCTGCTCTAGAGGAAAGAATTTAATTTTCCTGAGTGAATTTTCAAAATTGCCAAACTTACCGTAGCTGACAGTTCCAGCCTATTTTTTCAACCAAATTTCTATCAAACGTAGCTTAGACTAAGGTTCAGTTACTTTTTGAATTTCGTTAAAATCTGTTGACTGAATCAGAATTTATAGGGCCAACTGCAGTTATTTTCTTCAGTGATTTTTCAATGGCACAGAATTGCCCACGTTTCCAAATCGCTTCTATCAGACCTGGTCCTACATAAGATCAATACATTCTGAAAAATTCAACTGTCTCTGATTATCGGGTCGTGAGTGCCCGTGAACAGAAGTTTTTGATGCTAAAAATATAGGTAAATTGGGGAAGAGTTAACTTTCTTATCCGATATGGAATTTCAAAAGTTTTACTTTGACTGTGTAGACAAAACATAAGATTTGTATGTGAAATGCTTATTTTTTTAAAGTAAAAATCTTTCAGGAGAGTCGATGATTTGCAGGTTTTCATTTTTAGCGCCTGCCGTAGCTACAGGGACCACGTTTATACAAAATAATATAAGTATACAACTTAGTAACATTAATACGTTCTGTAAGTTTTACAATGATTCAATGGCTCTCTTAAAAGTTATCACTATTCAAAAAATTTCAAATTTTCACCTAGCGCACACACTGGGTTAAAAATGTCCAAAACTTTATCAAATCTTTATTCAAACACGTTCGAAACTTGTTTCGCAAACTAAGCTTTTTTGAAACTATTTTTCGATAGAATAATAGGCATATTTAATATATCTTTAAAATGGCCGCCGGCGCCAAAAGGTTAAAATAATTAACATTTGGTGTGACCTGGACCTATTCTGCATACACCTACATCAATGCATTCTGAAAATTTGAGTTTAATTCGATGACTCGTTCCTAAGAAATAGTCAATGAATTTTTTCGATTATATATATATATATCAGGGGCGGCTCGTCGATGTACGCAAAGGAAGCAGTGCTTCCCTTGCTAATCCACAAATTTGATTAAATAATCAATATGAAAAAAGCAAAAGATTTACAATCAATGTTTAACAGTCAAAGTAATAACATTTATTTTCTTACAAAACTCAAAACTCAATCGCTACTATCAATCAAATAGTTTTATTTTATAACAGTCCAACTACAGAGCTTCCAAGTTAAATTTACAGCTACACAATGAAAACTCAAACGTTTTACTACAAACTACATGCCATTCAATTCAAAACATACAGTTCATTGAGATATACTATACAGAACACTGAAGTGATCTTGCTTCAATGCTCAAATTCGTTATATTCGCATCGATCTACTTAGACGCTTTGTCTAAATGATGCCCACAAAATTTTTACAATCAATGTACTCAAATATCATCGCGGACGCTGGCTCAGTTCACCGCGTCTTGGTGGATAGAAAAATTCAAAAAACCCTTGTCCCATCCACCCGCTGAACGACCCGAAAATCTTTATTGATGAATGAACTTGATACGCTGCAAAACTATCCGCGTCTTCTGTTATGTTACTGTTCCCCCTCATGATTTATCTGTAGATTCTCTTCTGCTCCTCTTCTTACGAGCCGTTCCCCTTACGAATTGAAGCATTTTCTGCTTTGTTCACATGTACACATGTATGGTGCAAGCTATTGTGATGTTCATGTGGGGAATAGAATAGTATGAGTTAAATTTTTTCGTGTGCAATTTTCCCCAGATCGGTTTTCGTGTCTGCTTTGGGTTTGCTTTCCCAAAAGACGTAGTTTTTCCGTTCTGGTGCTTTGGTGAAATGACCACTTGATTGCTTTGGACGCCTATGTTGACGCTGAAAAGTCGTCTGCGTCTCTATTATGTTCATGACCTACATTACAGAATTTGTAGATTCTCTTCTGCTCTTTTTCTTACGAGTCGTTCCCCTTCTAATTTGATGCCTTTTATGCTTTTTTCGCATGGAGTATGTACGGTGCAAGTTATTGTGATGTTGATATGGAGAATATGGTGTACAATTTTCTCCAGAGCGGGTTTTTTGTATCTGCTTTGGGTTTACTTTCGCAAAATGAGTTTCTCGGTTCAGGTGCTTTGGGTGATATGACCACTTGATTGCTTTCGCCTATGTTATTTCTATGGTGCGTTTTTTTATGCCTTCTTCGCAAAAAACGCACCTGTTATAACTCTTTCGACGTGTATTTTTTGTATTGTCAGTACCTATTAATACTGTCGGTTAAACATCGATAAAAGAATAGTTTTTAAAGTAAATTATAACATAAAGCTCGTTAAAGTGAGAGCGTATTGAATAGATTCTGTTTCCAAAAGTTAATATTTACCCGTTTAATATGGATTGTGGGGAACCAAAATTAAGGTGATTGTGCCATAGAGTATTTGCTGCGGTAATCTTTTTCATTGAGGATCTTATTGAGTTTTAGCAACCAAGATCAATAATTTCGCTCAGTTAACTGTTTGCAAAAGGTAACTATATTAGGCACTTTTATTGCAAATTATATGAGATATTTATTTTTATTGTGGCATTGCTTATTTAATTTGCTAAAAGATGCATTATATCCTCAACTTTGAGCAATTAAAAAACTTTCGCCATATATTTAGCCTGTAATATGTTTTCAACTTAACTTTTTTTTATAATTTAAAAAAGAATTGAAGAAATAGGTTTTTTTTTGCTTTCAAATACTATAATTAACTTGAACTTTTGTGAGATTTTTGATCATAGTGAGTAGGAACCTGTTGACAATCAATCACTAGCTTTAATGCAAATATGGTCAGCATTAAAATACTTAATTGATTTTTTACACGGCATTTCAAAGGTATAGGTTACTATGCGCTTCATAAGTATGCTTATCTGTATTATATGCTTATATATTTTGCTTGTGCTTCCCTTGGTCTCAAACCCACGAGCCGCCACTGATATATATATATATATATATATATATATATATATATATATATATATATATATATATATATATATATATATATATATATATATATATATATATATATATATATATATATATATATATACATATGGAAATATGAATTTTTGGCCAAATTGATTTTAATACTTTTAAAATGTAGAGTTAGAAAGTCCAGTTCTATTAGAAGCGATTTGAAGTATGGGTATATATATATATATATATATATATATATATATATATATATATATATATGTATATACATATTTAATTTTGCGATATTAAATTTGTTACAAATTTACTTGGAAAATCAGTAAAATACCAAACAAGTAATATATTGAAATTCTACAAAAATTTCAACGTTGAAAGCCAACAAATAACATCAAAAGCTTTTATCCCATCCTGAGAGCTCGTCTGGTGGCGTATCAAAAGCTTCCTGATTCAAAGTAAAGTATCGAAGGTCCGTGTTACTTCGCACAGGTCGCCTTAGTGGTGGTGTTATCGTTTTGTTTTGTAGTTTTTGCCAATCAAAGCCATCAAACCAGCTTAAAAGGTACGTAATCAATTTTTTTTACATAGAATTATTATTTGAAATATTATGCCCTACCTGTGTTTTTTAATATCCGCAATTCCTCTTTTTTGATAACCTAGTCTCTCTGCCGGCATCTGCTTGCATAAATTTTTGATTATATTTTGTGCGGTTCTCGATATTCTTGTCGACATTTTCACAACTTCGATTCCGCCAAGAATTTGTTGATAAATTTTCATCTGATCTCGTCCTCTAAATGGTGGCCTACCTGATAAAAGCTCATGAACCAATACTCCAAGCCCCCAGTAATCAACTGCTCGATCATGGCCACGGTCTAAAATAATTTCCGGTGCTACATATTCCGGGGTCCCGGCAAAAGTATTTGTTTTGCTATTTGATGCAATCCGCTTTGCAAAACCAAAGTCTACCTAAAAGTGTAATAATCTTTAAGTTTAAGGGGTTTTCGCAAAATTTTTAGTCAAGTAAATAATTGAAGTTTATTAGCTATCAGATACATATATCTTTAATGGAAATAAAGTTTCGCCGCAAAGAACTAAAACTAAACTTCGCCACAAAGAACTAAATTAATTTTTTGGTAATTTTCTGTTTTTCCCCCTCCATTTTTTTTGTGTGTTACTCCACAAAAATTGAGATGGAAAAATACATTTAAAAAAAACAAATTTTTCCGATTTTAATTTTTTTTTTAAATTTTTATGCGGCAGAATGAGTTTTTTAAAAGTTAATGTGTTGTAATAGCGAAGAAAAATCCCTCGATTTTTTTGCAATTAAAAAACATTATTCCACGCATTAAAAAGTGTATAAAAAAACATGTGATGAAGGTGCAATTTACGAAGAAAAATACGCGATGGGTTTGCAATAAACGGAAATGTCGTGAGGAAATCGGTTTGCGCAAAAATACGGGGCTGGAAGGTTCAAAGCTACCGTTAAAGACTGTGATTTTGTTTGTCCATTATTGGGCGAATGAATACACCACCACCAAATTTTGCTTCAAAGAATTGTATGTGTCGAATGACGCAATAACAGACTGGAAAATGTATTTGCAAGAAGTGTGTGCTGATAATTTGCTCAAAAATCCAATGATAATCGGAGGACCAGGAATGTCTGTTGAAATAGATGAGTCATCATTTTCTAAAAGAAAATATAATCGAGGCCGAATTGTACGGAATCAATGGGTTTTTGGTGGCATTTGCAGGGAAACTCGTGAATGTTTTATGTATGCTGTTCCCGATAGGAAAAAAGAAACACTCCCTCGAAACAATGGAAGCGTGTATCAGGTCTGGAACTACGATATTTTCTGACAAGTGGAAATCGTACAATGATATTCCACATTTGAAAGGCTATGATTTTGAACATTACACTGTGAATCATTCAAAGGACTTTGTTGATCCAATTACTGGCGCTCATATTCAAAATATTGAGAATTTGTGGATGTGTGCAAAAATGTGAAATAAACGGGAACATGGTACAGCAAGGCAAATGTTGGATTCTTATTTATGTGAATTTCTCTGATGTCGTCGATACAAAGATGAAAATTTATTCGAAAAAATGTTACAAAATATTAGTAAATTTACCTGTTAATTAATTGTTAATTAATAAAATAAAAATTAAAAAAAAAAAATTTTGTATTTTAAACGTGTTTTTCCATCATAATTTTGGTTAGTTACTACTTTCTAATCAATTTTAGAAGCATTGCAATAACAAAAAGTGAAAAAAATGGAGGGGGAAAACAGAAAAGTACCAATTTTTTTTATTTATAATGATAGCTACTATAGGATACAATTTTCCTCTGAGCAGAAAAAAACTCTAGCGCATCAGAACCGCTAGAAACACTAATGTTTGGCGAGAAGTAGAGGAATCGTTTAGATTTTGGGTGCATATTCTACCACGGGTGCTCCTTAATACAGCCAGCATGCTTCGAAGGCCATTGGCCACTTTCATTTTAATGCATTGAAGCTCATAGAATGGAAGAGTTTTTCAGAGTAACCACTTCCATGTATTACAGAATTGAGGAAAATCAAATACGAGTATTTGTAATTTAAATTCATTGTCGGATGTTTTCCGAAACCTGGTTGAAGCGTAAGACTATTTTCAAAATTAAAAGTTTTAAAGTTTGTAGACATGATTGTTTTCATAGCTCTGGTGGTGGGGACGCGATTTTGATCAGGAATAATCTGCATCACACTGTTTTGGCCAACATTGGGACTGATGTCATAGAAACAATTGGTGTCAAAATAATGCTCGATGGCGTTATTTTCCACTTCATATCTGTATATTTTCGCGGTGTTATATACAACTCGAAAAAAACCATACTATAAAAACCATATTCGTAGACTCATAAACATCAACCAACACTACTTAATATGTGGTGATTTGAATGCTAGACACTCATCATGGGGCTCTATGATAAAATGAATCGGGTGATATCTTACACAACAGCCAGCTTCAAAACAATTTCAACATTCTTTTCCCATCTGAATCTACTTTCATTCCATGTCAACGACGTTCTAGGCCCTCTACACTTCATCTATTTCTCACAAATGCCATGTCGCCTTGCTCATTTCCTTTTGTTTCCAACGAATTTAGCTCCGATCACCTTCCTGTACATTATAAAGTTTTTGGGAAACCGGTATGTAATGAAACTAAACTTTACGATCTGAAGAGTACCAATTAGACTCTCTACAAAACAATTGTAGCTCAGAATATTAATAAGGTGAATACTGGTATATCAAATATTATACGACTTCGAGTTTGGACAAATGTATTCAAAAGCTCTCTGCCTGCATTTTATCTGCGTTCGAGGCTTCTACTAAATATTAAAACAAGCTCCTTGGACATTCCCCCGTCACTCAGACTTTTGATTTCTGAAAGGCGACGTATCAGGCGTCTCTGCCAGAGGACACGAATCGCTTACTTTCTAACCAGGTTCAGTAATATCAGCAAATTGATATGTGACGAGTTCTCTAGATTAAGAAATATTAAATGAGTCATGGGACGAATCACAGAGTTCGTGTCGCTGAAGTTCAAATGGCGAGAAGCGTCTTCAAAAGAGCAGTACATTATTTGGCACCACAGCTAATTGAGGAAAATGCACTTCCATCAGCAAAATACAACGATTCATTAATGGCGACAGATCAGATCCTAGTACAAATACAATCAACCTGTGTGGGTGCACAGGATAAGCTCCGTACAAGCACCGAAAATTACAACCAGTTAATTCAATTTGGTACAACGCACTAATATTGTGAGTTATTGCAGGGCTTCAATTCGGTACAGAGAACCGACATTGAAGCGGATGACCGGTACTCTAACGATTCATTACAGTGGACTGATATAGAATAGCTTGCAGGTTTTTTTCCACGATTCAGTATTCAGGAAGTGTTTAACTCTAAGGTTTAAACTATGATTATGTAATGGCTTAAATTAGTCTCAATTTCGGGGTTAGCGATTGATGTCATTTGGTCTAAATTATGTCGGTCTATAACGGATAAGAGTGAACGCCAAAGCACTTGGGCCAAATTGCTTGAGCCAAAGCATTTTGATTATGTCCACCGACATCTCCCATGTAACTATATCTTACGTTTCCCATAAAAGCTGTGACGGAAGTTTATTTTTTACATCTAATTCAGTCAGTGTAAGGTTTAGTCGACGTACTTCCGATTTTTTGAAGCGTGAAATCAACGAATTTTTCAAAAAATAGTACTTGTTGTTGTCAAGCGCAGAACAATAGATGTCAAATAACTGGCGCATTATTTCTAGATCCAGAAACGCCAGGATGGTTGTATAGCGTGTTGTCCGATGACCAATGAAGTTATAGGTAAAAAAATGTTATTCTACTGAGCGAATTTTCAAACTTCACGACACAAAAATTGCCATAACTGGCAGCATTAGCTAATTTTTGCTTAGAATAGGGTTCAGCTTCTGTATGAGTTCAAAAATATTGAATTGCTTTGAATTGTTTATAAAGTTTTTCAGATATGAGCCTGAGAGACTTCTTCTTTTGACATCACTTCTACATTGAAGATAGTGGGTTTTGAGTATTTTGTCGAATGCTTCTCAAACTTACCCTGCTGCTCATACGAGGGTTGATCCAAAAGTAGTGATAATCGTCTATTTCCAGTTAGCATAAAATTTAAAAAAAAAATGTTTTACTACCTCAGCACAACAAAACACCTACCAAGTCATCACAAAACAAACACGATTCCAGGGAGGTACATTCATTTGAATATAAATAGTCGAAGAGAGAACATCAAAATGGAGAAAAACGAAATAAGAATTGTCATTAAGTACCAGTGATTGCAAAAAATGTCTCCCAAAAACATAGACAGCGACTAGGTGGAAACACTAGCATACTATCCTCCACTTTATTCCACCGTTGCATACTGGACCAAGGAGTTCAAGCTGGGAAAAACATCCACGGAAGATGAATACCGCGAAGGACGTTCACTCACGTCCCTCACTGAAGACAACATGAAAAAAGTGGAGACAGATCAAAGAGTGGTCATCAGGTATACAGCTGAGATCACAATAATCTCGTATGGCAGTGTTCAAGATATCGTTGCCAACGAATTCCATCTGAAGAATGTCTCTGCGTGTTGGGTGCGGAGAATGTTAATCGACGAGCAAAAGAAGAAATGAGTCGACGTTACGATGGTGAATCTTGAAAAGTTCCAGGCAGATCTGGAGAAGTTTTTTGTCACGTTTTGTAACCATGGACAAGACCTGGATCCATCATTTTGATCCAAAAACCAAACAGCAATCGATGATCTGGAATGCCAAAGAAATTCAAAGTATCGAGCTCGGCGGGGAAGTTTATGGCTTCAGTTTTTGGGACGCTGAAAGAATTATTATGGTGGAATATGTGGAAAAGACAGCCACTATATCAGGCTCTTACAACGGTGACCAAAAGAGAAGATTGCGGGAGGCTATTGAGAAAAAAAGACGTGGCAAACTGCGAGCCAGAGTGTTGTTTCATCAAGACAACGCACCAGTTCACAAGACTTTGGTTTTTACACCGCACATCAGTTGCACCAAATTGCACTATTGAAAAAGTTGCACTATTGACAAAGTCATCTACATTTTGCGGAACACCCGAAAGATTTTCGGCTCGTGGTGTGCATTGAGGAAACGAGGTACTTCTTCTTTTATCGTTTGGCTGTTAAGAGCAGAACTGTCAGGCAGAACAGCGTTCAGATGGAATTAGAATGTGGATTCAAGCAACTCTGCCTGCCGGACATGGTTGTGCACAGGTAATCCCGTTGTACAAGTCACTACTTTCCACTTTACCTTGCAGCGCCAAATGTATCTCACTTTCATGTGCTTAACCCTAGAATGGTACCCATGAGTAATTTTTACTCACATGCGGTCTATATTTCGTCGCGCATCAGCCAGTTGGCCACTCTGACTGCCATGAGGCTAGAAGCTATATAATCTTTTTATGTTTAATGATAAAATAAAAAATGTACGTAACACTATTGTTGCCTTCTTTTTAGTAAAAACATGTACCTAAAATCATCCAAAAATTTACCGTACCATTGCAGGGTTAACATAATTCTAATATTTATTAAGTTTGATCAAGCGTGTAGTCTGGACAACGGTTTCGTTTATAATGTCATTGATGGGCTCTATACTCTCAAATATCAAGATTACACCAGAGTCTATGTTGCGCTGAAGTATGCCCCAAAATGTGTTTTTGTAAGACCCGCTGGTTTTTGGTAAAAAGATAAAAAAAATGTTTCAATTTTCCAAATTTTGGACATTTTTCTGATAAAACTCTAAAAAAAATCTTTCTTGCAGTATAACTTGCAATCCAGTCATTGGATCAGCGTCTGTGAAAAACTTTTGATTACAGCAGTAAAACGTGTTGTCAGTGCAGATTATTTTCATCGTTTTTGTACTAGGAGATACTGCCATCAAATTTTCATATGTTAAGCAAATTTTGATGAAAATAAGTCAAAAATACTATATTCGCTTAAATTTCGAAACTTGTATTAGAGTTGACCCAAGAAACCTTTTTTCTTTGTGGTCAATGCTGTCACCGCATCAAAATGATACATAATCTGTAGATTGGTTGGAGGAGCGCGTTCGGCAACGTTTTACGTCCTGATTGACTATATTCAAGAGCTACCATTAGGAACTAAATCAAGTTTGCGATATACTAATTAACTGTGATCTGTATTCTGTGTTTCTTAACCAAAAGTTCAAGCATTAAGACAGTCCAAATAAATATTGAAACAAAGCAATTGTTTGAAATGCCTGTTTGACTTACCAGTTTGCAATATCCTTCTGGTGTTAACATCAAATTTTCTGGCTTTAAATCTCGATATATAATGCTTCTAGCATGTAGAAACTCGAATGCTTCGACAACACACGCAACAATAAATCTCGCTGTTCTTTCATCGAAATATTGACGCTCATGCATTATTGTCCACACATCACCTCCTAAGCATGCTTCCATTAAAAAGTAAACACACTTGTTGTCGCGAAACGTTGCATACAACCTAAATGATACAATAATATTTGAACATTTTAATATTCACTGACACTAAATTGATGTGCTTACTCTACAATAAATGGACTGTGACACATTTGCAAAACCATTTTTTCACTGTAAACGTGGTCGATTTGTTCTTGCTTGATAATATCAATCTTGCGCAATACCTTCAAAGCAAAGGTTTTGGTTCCATTGTAGCTCACAAGATCTACTCTTCCAAAACCACCCACACCTATTGTCGCTACTCTGTCCAGTTCATTAAGCTGTATATGGCTGTAGAGGTTTGATATCTTTGAAGGCCTTCGCTCTTCGTTGGGAACAATCCCATCAATTGGTTTTTCTTTGAGTTCAGGTAGCGTTCCTAAGTAACTTATAAATGAGCTGTTGAAAAAGATTATGGTGTTTGTTAGTTATGTGTAGACTAGCTTTCCAAAATATTGTAAAACTCATAAACACAACCTTAAAAGCCCCCAATCACGAGCAGTCCATCAGTCCAAATGGCCTGAGGCCAGGCCAAAATCTCACCGTGTGTGGGAGAACTCGGAAAGACCCATGGACTGAAGAAAATAAATGAGATTTCTAATCAATCCAAAAGCCTTGGACTCAGGCCATCGGGCCATTTTTTGACTCCATCGTGTTTGGGGAAAAATAGGCCGAATTTTGACAATCCATAAAATGGACTGGTCGTGTGATCCAAGACAAGATACTTAATAATTTGCACCTACAGATGCTAAATCGAAAATGGAAATAATGCTTTAAATTTTCCAAGCTTTGGACAAACCCCCCAAGAAATAGTCTCTTCCTGTAAATTCAAATGCAGTCATAGGATAAAAAGGATATTCGCTGGGTGTATATGCTTTTGGTTGCGTCATGGTAAGATGCTGCCACCACTGAGCATTTTCATCATCTTGGTACTAGGAGATACTGTTTTCAAATTTTCATATGATAAGCAACAATTGTTTTGCTTGTTAAAATTTGCGAGTGGTAACCTGCTCCGTGAATATTGATACGACCATGGTATCAAAGTGGTACATGACCTTTGGAAATGCGGGCAAACCTGTAGTAGTGCCATCTTGAAAGTTCACACCAAAAAATTAATACGTTTTTGCCCTTTAACATCCGATTCAGTTACAAGATTTTTAAAAATTCACACAGTATTTTGGCAAATATGTGGATTTAAATATCCAAAAAAAAGCCACCACCATGGTAAATTTGTTGTTTTGGCTATGCTTAAGAAAGTGCTGCCATTAAAGTGTATATTATAATCATTCAACAGTGAAAATAAGCAAAAAGTGTTTTTCTTTCCTAAATTTTGAAATTCATGTGAGTAATAAACCTGGAAATTTTCCAATTGTTTGCCTTTCGAGGCAGCTATTCGATCGAAGTGGCGCAAGAACTTCAATTTAGATTGGCTTTAGAGAAGAGCACGTGCGGTAGAACATGCAATGAAAATCTACACGATACTTCTGATTTTTTTCGAAAATCAGTATTTCTAGCGGTTACTATGAGCAGGAGCTATTTTAAACTTACACGAGTGATATTAATTGGACATGCTAATTCATTCCACAGTGAACCGTCAATCCCAATTCATTAACTAACTTATTTCAATATTCACCTGATCAACTACTTCGTAAATTTATACAATTTGAAAAATTTGTGCTCTCGAACATTGAGTTGTGTTCTGAAAATTTAATTTAATAATAATCTTTTACTTACACTCGGTCTAGTTTCAAACACTCTGTTCCTGGTGGGTCAGCATAAACGCTGGCCGTACGTCTGTCTTCGTTTATTAATGCCTGTTCTCCGAAATATTCGCCACGTTTTCGTCGACCAACAACTTTCTCGTCACCTGCCACATTTTTCTTGATCGTAACAAATCCCCCTCGAATAATATAAAAATCGTTTCCAACATTTCCTTGTCTCACAATGCAAGTGTTTGACGGGAAGAAAACCTAATTGAATTCTAATTTAAATTTGGTTTTTTTTCATGATATTACCTACGCGCTTCAATAAGTCCACCACTCTTAATAAAACTTCTTCGGGTAAGTCCTTGAGTAGCGGCACTGACCTCAAAAAATTTAAATTTTCTTCGCGCTCCTTGCTGCCCGATATGACCATGATGGTTCGAAATATGGTTCGTTCTATTTTCCAAACCATTGCTTTTGACGATGCTGAAATGAGAGGCATTACGTAATAAATTTTCGCGCACAATTCATTCTCAAAGTAATTTCTTTTTGGGTTATCCTGATTTTTATGAGTTCCAGGTATTAGTGATGGGTGATTTTGGGATATTTCAACAATCGTAAACATCGCAATAGGTACCAGAAAACAAACGAGAGAACAAATGAATGAACAATCGAGTCGAAAATCGATCAACAGTCAATGTGCTCGATTGTTCAAACCGATTGTTCGATTTAAATTGGTTGCTGGGCTCGGTTGGTTTATAGCAGATTTATAGCAGCGAATGTAACTATGTAATGCTGCGAATGTAACTACAGCTGAAAGCAAGAACTATAGCTAATGCTGTAGTCAGCATTGCAACTAAAATCAAACACAATGCTGCCGAAGCCAAAAGTTTCAAAGTTTCATTTTCAATACATGTTACGTTGTCTGAAGTGCTTGATTCACGAGCTTTAAAGAACAGCTCTGGGTCAGTAATTCAAACTAAAGACATATCAGGTACAACTTATCAAACTACCTACCAAAATGTTAAGAATTGTTCAACGAAAAAAAGGCTTCTGCATAGGCCTGCCAACTCAGTGGATCGGAAATCCGGGAGGAAAATAAAAAAATAAGTGAAAAACAATTTTATTTATTTAAAATTATATTTCTTTACACAACGAGTTGCTTGTAATGTCTTTTGATTTGCAAGGATAAAGCTATAGAATTCTTTACATGTGTAATTCAAATTTGTGCATACCTGAATTTTTGATTTTACATGTGTTTCATTGAGCCGATTACGATTTTTTCACCACAGTAGATATATAATAACAGTTCTGGCGCACTTAAGAGGAGCAAAAGAAGAGTAAATAAGAGGAGCAAAGAGGAGCAATAAGGGCATGGTGCCTGCATTATCGGCACGCGCATCCCACGCATGACGTAAGCGATGATCTCGAACTGATAAACAGCCCAGTTGAGCTGATAAACAGCCTAGCTGAACTGATAAACAACCCTGTTGAGCTAATAAAGAACCTTGTTGAGCTGACAGCATAGTTGGGCTGATAAATAAGGTAGTTGAACTGCTAAACAAGCCTGTTAAGCTAAAAGCCCAGTTGAGCTGTTTATTAGTTCAAAGATCATCGCTTACGTCATGCGCGGGCCGATAATCGAAGGCACCATATCCTTATTGCTCCTCTTATTTGCACCCTTTTTGCTCCTCTTAAGTGCGCCAGAACTGGTATTATATATCTACTGACCACAGTTTGTTTACTACGCTGAAAACACAATCAGCGGCAACAATTGCAGATAGGGATCGATAGAGTGAATGTAACAAGTTTTTTTATTTCTTTGCCCGATTCTTCTCTACATTTTTCAAATAAATTAACCCAACGCAAGTCTTCCCGCTTTGTTTTACTTGTGACAAGGTCATGCACTTCTGGCAGCAAACAGTAATCGTCGTACAATTTATCCTCATTTATTGGATCACATAGAGAAGCACTCAGATCTTTTATTTAATCAATTGTACAAATCTAGTGCAATTTATGATTTTTAATTATTAATATTGTATTATTTATAAGCATATAAAAGCGAGCATAAAATATAATAATTCCGTGAAGTCAATTTTTTTTAAATTTCCGGGAGTAATTAACTGCATTCCGGGAGCCGGGAGATTTTTTAAATGAACTGTATTTTTCTGGGAGAATCTCGGAATTCCGGGAGAATTGGCAACCCTACTTCTGCAGCCGCGGCGAAATATTGCCTTTCTACATCACTGAATAAAGTACCGAGACTTGGCTGTTTTGAGAAATAGCCTGACTCTAATTCGTTTAAATGACTGCATGAGAAAATTGTATCCTTCCCGAAATGTTATTGCTTACACCCAATTATCGTGGAATTTAAGGGGCAAAGAGTATCTATTAATACTTATATTCAAAGGGCAAACAGTACTTATGTTTATATATATATATATATATATATATATATATATATATATATATATATATATATATATATATATATATATATATATATATATTGACATCATCATCGGCGCTACAACCCGGGTCCGGTCCTGGCCTCCATCAACAGTTTTTTTTTCCGTTGCCATCCAATTAGGCACCTCTAAACTCCAAGTGGCCTGATTAACGCCATCCCTCCAGCGCAGGCAAGGTCTCCCGCATTGTCGTCTGGCGTAAAATCTGTCACAAAACGTTTTCTGAGCAGGATCCTTTTCGCTCATTCGAGCTAGATGTCTTGCGGACCGGAATCTATGTAGCTTTATCTTAGTTATTATATCTGCTTCTAGGTAGATAGCGTACCACTCGTGATTGTAGTGTCTCCGGAATCGCCCTTCTTCACATATGGGGCCAACGATTCTCCGCAAGACTTTCCTCACGAACGCGGCTAAGAGGTCAGAGTGCCTTTTGCTGAGTACCCAAGTCAGAATCGATACGTGAGCACTGGTAGGACCATGGTCTTGTACAGCGGGAGTTTTGATGGGGATTTGGAGAGCCTCGACAGATGGTAGTAGGCTTTGTTCGAATTGAGCAGCCACCCGCGTATTTCTTCCTCCATGTTATTATCGGCTGCTACAATTGACCAAAGGTAGTTGAAAGATGGCACTACTTCAAATTCATGCTCAACTACCATGAAGGGTTGAGCAACTTTAGGTTTCTTCATTCAGATGATGGCACTATGTACTTAGTATTTCTTTCATTAATGTGCAGCCCCAGAGTTTGTGCCACTCGTTTGATCTGGATGAAGGGTTGCTATTTCCAACACCAGGTTGAAGAGCAGGCAGGCCAGACCATCCACTTGTCGAAGCCCATTGAAGATGTTGAACGGTCTGGATAGCCATCCAGCTATTTTAACTTAACTTGTTATATTGGTCATGGTCAACCTACACAATCGTGACAGTTTGTTTGGGATGCCGAATTCTGGCTTTATACAGTTTTACGCTGGCTATATATGTATGTATGTACATATATATATATGTATATATATATATATATATATATATATATATATATATATATATATATATATATATATATATATATATATATATATATATATATATATATATACATACTAGAAAAAGTCTGCGTTCACCTACTGTCAATCAGTTTGCAACTTTAAAAAATCAAAAACAAAGAGATATTTTCCTGATTTTGTTTCACATATTTATTAAGTATTTCTTATTTAGTTGATTTAAGTATTTCTTATTTAGTTCATTTATTTTGCTTTTACTGTTTTTGAAATAACGGCTCTTTTCGGACAAAATATACAAAAGCCAGGCAGAAAAAGTCTGCGTACACATGTAATAAAAATAATAAAATAGAAAATTGTAAAACATATTTAAATTAGTATCCCCGGCTCTTTATTATCTCACAGAGCCTTTTGGCATTGAAGTGACGCGCTTCGCTGTCTCTTCAGCACTTATTTTCTCCCACTCCTCTGTGAAAACAGTTTTCAACATTTCCTTGCTAGTTAGTGAGTGTTGTCAAATTTTCTTTTCTAGTGAATTCCATAGGTGTACGATGGGGTTCAGGTCTGGTGATTGTGGGGGTGTATGTAGCTGTTTTGGGGCATGATAGAGTAACCAGAGCCTCACTATCTCGGCTGTATGCTTCGGATCACGATCATGTTGGAAGCGAAAATCTGAACCCAAGCCGAGTTTAATGGGACTCTGCCTCAAATTATTTTTCAAAATGTTGAGATATTCAAATCGATCCATCTTGGACTCGATAAACTCCAACTTCCCAATGCTAGTACCCGCCATACACCCCCACACCATTACTCCACCACCACCATGTTTTGCAGTGGGTAGGAGGTTTTCTTTTTGGAATGCTTTTTTAGGCTTCCTCCATACTAAATTGCGTCCTTTTATGCCAAAAATGCAAAATTTACTTTCATCAGAGAGTATTATATTCGTCCAAAACTCTATTGGCTCATCTATGTGCTGCTTGGCAAATGCAATGCGCTTTTGTCGGTTGACCGGTGAAATGTACGGTTTCTTCCGAGCAACACGTCCGTAGTATCCAGGCCCTTTTGAGGATTTTTCTAGTAGTATCGGGACAAACATTTTTCTAAAATTATTCTTCAGTTTTGGTTGCTATTTGAAATGCATTCAGCCGTGGATTTTTTTTTACAAGTGACACGATATGTCGTTTTTTCCTGCAGGATAACTTTGATGGAAGTCGATTTGAAATTATTTATGACCCTTCGGACTGACGAATATTGTCTTCCCACTATTTTTGCTGTTTCTCTGTAGCTGTTTTCTTTCACCCCGACTGATTTCTTTTCTTTTATCTTCCATTACGAAAAAAAAAATTATTCACAGCACAAACTCTGCAGGAAATTATTTAACCACTTGCCAGAATAGCAAATAATGAATAATAAATACAATAAACACTAGAAGAGTGTATTTGAAACGGCTTATTCCTTCCACTTCATCAAGTGAACAAAGACTTTTTCTGCCTCGCTTTTGTATGTTTTTTCTGAAAAAACCCGTCATTTCAAAAACGGCAAAAGCGAAATAAATGAACTTACATGTCTCGCCTTTTTAAGAAATACTTAATAAATATATGAAACCAAATCTGGAAAATGTTTGTTTGTTTTTGATTTTTTAAAGTTACAAACTGATTGACACAGGTGAACGCAGACTTTTTCGAGCATGGATATATATACCTATATATATATATATATATATATATATATATATATATATATATATATATATATATATATATATATATATATATATATATATATGAAAAATATATATATGTATATATATATATATATATATATATATATATATATATATATATATATATATATATATATATATATATATATATATATATATATATATATATATATATGAAAATTATATATGAAAATTTGATAATAATCGGATTATCCGGTCATCAGTTCAGAAGTTTCGAGTGCGGAAAATAGAGGTAAATTGATGATTGGTTGCCGTTCTTGTGCAACTCGGAATCTTGTAAATTTTAAATTGACATGGTTAAAATTTATCAAAAATTGAGGTTTTGTTTTTCAAAAAGCAAAAACTTTTCAGGAGAATCGATGATTTTAAAGATTTTCTTTCACGTGCCTACCGTAGTTACAGAGCTGTGTGCACAGTCTTAAGAGCCCACGTGTGTTGAGTTTTAGTCAACGTCAATATGCTCTGCAAAGTTCACTATGATCGAATGTTTACGTCAGTATGACAAATCAAAATTTGAACAAAAATCCGTGCCTACTATGAGGCACTCAGCACCCACACACGGTTCAAAATTTCCCATTTTGTATCAAGTATAGAACATGATTAGCTTTCATTCTCAACATTTACTTTTAGTAAAAATGTACTCTGCATAGAAATACAGGAATACCTGAAAATTCACTATAATGCCCGCCGCAGCAACATTTTAAAAACGGTTAAAGGTATCTTAATTTTTGCAACTCATGGACCTACTCACTATATACATCTATGCTCAACGAAAATTTGAGCTCGATCGGATTGGCCACTCCAGAGATGATCTCTCTTAATCATTTTGCTGATATATATATATATATATATATATATATATATATATATATATATATATATATATATATATATATATATATATATATATATATATATATATGTATATAATATTAATAATATATTAATATAATATAAAATCAGTACTAAATATATACAGAAATATGCATTTTTGGCCAAAGTGATTTAAATACTAATGTTCGAAGAACATTTGTAATAATCAAACTACTGAATGTATGCTGCAAAACCAGACTGACCTACGTAGCATGAACACCCTATCTGCATTTTAGTAATTGTTGAGTTCATTGAAGATTTGTGTTTTTCTAAGAGCTGTAGATATATGGAATAGGCATTTCTCATTATTGATTAAAACATACTTCCACAAAAGAGGTTTTTCATATTTGGTAGAATGTTGTTATAGAGTATGTTGTTTGCAAATCCAGTGTTAACTCAAAAATAAAAAAAAAGTCAGATGAGGCGTTTATGCTAAGTAGAGCCGCATTCATTTGTATTATTTTAATTGCATAGATAATGTTCTTTTCATTTCCTTTAAGCACGTTCTCAAAATTCTGGTGCAACTTGTTTTATTTATCTAACCTTTAATTGATGCGAATCTCTTTGCGTTGTATAAAATAGCTAGCTCGCCGAACACGTTGCCAGCTCCGAATGTGTTAATGATTTCGTTATTTTTAATGACGTCGAATACACCTTCATCCGAAACATAAATTTCCGAGCCCTCTTCATTTTCGCAGATTATGAAACTATCTTTTTCGTAGACAGCCTGTTCCATGGCGTCAATCACTAATTCTTTTCGCTCTTTGTCCATGTAGTTGTTCAGAAAGTCATTTGCTTCGATAGCGTTTCGAATGAGATTGCGTGTTCTGAAAAAAATTGTCAAAAATATACACGAACTACCAAGTAACATTAAGTGCAAAGTAAATTACTTTTCGTCTTTCTCGAATACTTTAATAATCTTCCCTGTTTCTTTGGAAACTTTTGGTCGGGTGAATATCAGACCCTCTTTTCGCTTCTCCGAGTGGGTGGGTGGATTTAAATCATCAGATTTGCAAGTGCTATTTGCAGTGTCGACAAACTCGTTATTTTTCAAACCATTTTCCTGCAAATTGACAAACTTTGATGAGTACTAATAAATGTCTTTCATAGCTAACAAAGTTTTATAAGTATTTATGGTTATAGCTCGATCTCAAATGAATAAAATCAAAATTCTATGCATTATTTCCTGATTATTTCTTTGGTAATGCCTAGTACTATACTCTTCGCGAAACCAATTCAACGGTCAAATCCCATACAAAAAGAGCTTTTCAATTCGTCAGTAAAGCTCTTCTGTATGGGATTTGACCGTTGAATTCGTTTCGCGATGAGTGTAGTACTAGGCATAAGCGAGAGTTTTGACTCCAAATAAAGAAAAGAGTTAGGTATATAATATTAGGTGCGTTTTTTCGTCTCTACCAAGAGCTGATAAGGGTATGGCCCCGTGAAATAGCAAATGAACGTCTTGCCCCGCGAAATTTTTTCGAGGCGGCACAAACACTGAAAAATGCCGTCCCTGCTCATCAATACCCAGCGTGCCAAATTCGGAATTCGGAATTGTTACGACTATTCCGAAAGTGAGCGAAAGAGATTGATAAAAAGCTCTTGAAATGAATACAACTTTTGACTGGAGTATTACTGTTCATTATTTTATGAGAAACATTTGAATATATTTTAAGAATCTCTTCTGAAGTTTGGAAGAAACAAATTTAAAATCAATCGGAATTCGTTGCGAAAATTTCACTGAGTTCGAACAAATTCCTAACAAAGTGCGAACGAATCTGTGATAGGGAAATTATTAAGAGTTTGTTACGAAATACATTGGAATTTGCAACAAATTCCGAACCTAATGCCGTTAATGTTTCATCTAGTAAAGTAAGTATTAAAACAGTACTTTAGTCGTACAACTGTTTTTCATGCATAAGTGCAAGTGCCTACAAAGTTGTTTGAAGTTGTGTTGTTTGAGGTGTTAACAGTGTCTATTTTAAAGGTTCGTAATGCTATTCAAATTTGTTATTCTCTTGTAACTTCTCCTTTTTGTATGCAGAAGCTGCTGTGCGAAAATTTCCTTGAAGAAGACGGGACTAGATCGAAGGTTTTTTTTATAGCAGCAAAGACAAGCTTAGCAAACGGGCGAAAAAATTGTTATTTAAAGTTTATAATATGAAATAAAACAACAAATAAAAAAATTTCTATTGGAATTAAAAATTATAAGTATTTTATTCAATAAATGCTATTAAAATGTATGCAAAAAGTATTGAAAGCATTCTGAAAGAACTATTTGAAACCTGCACAAAAATCTTCAAAAAATTCACAAAGAATTCGTAAAGAATTCGAAATGAATTCGTAAGGAATTCGTAAAGATTTCGCAAAGAATTCATAAAGAATTCGCAAAGAATTCACAAAAAAATCACAAGGAATTCCGAAAGAATTCGCAATGAATCTTGAAAAAAATGAACCATTGTACGAAAGCTTGAGCACTTTCGGCGTTTTTGTAACGTTTTCCATATACCGGTCTTAAAGAATTCGTAACGAATAAGTTTGAGAATCCGAAACTTTTTTCTGAATTCGCTTCAATTTTCTGAAAGAATTCTCAACGAAATGCCGAATTTGGCACACTGGGTATTTTTGTCTTTATCATCATCATCTCAGCCCACTGATGGACATAGGTCTGCGCCAAAGAACGCTACAACGGTCGGTCTAGCGCTGCTCTTTCTCTGCTAAGCCTATGCGAGTATTTTTTCCAAAAATTCATGAATATGTCGGACATATGTATATTTTAATTAGGATAGGAAAGGATAGGGTCTGAAATAAAACGTGAGATTAAAAGTAATTATTATATTGCACCTCAGAAGAGAGAGTTACAAGGAAATGAAAACATCAGTGAGAAGTGAAACAATGGACCTGAATCACAGCGTTAGTAGTAGTGAAGGAAAACTATGGGCACTATATATAATTTGACAGGCTTTTACTCCGCGAACAGGAAGATAGAGACAGAGATAATAGGCCATTGACACCGTTATAGCTCGTAGATCTTAAGTATCGGAGGCACCAAATGGAATATCTGAGGTAGTAATTCTCTCGATTTGTTCTAATTATAGATTTTACCTTTGCTTCACTAAATTTCGTTTATGTATACGCTTATTTCATTTCCTTAAATCTCTCGGTTCTGAGTATTGCACATTGAAATAACAATTTTACTCTTCGAGTCTTTTGATCTGCAAACACATCTATGGCCTTGTCATAATTCATCTCACGAGCAGTTCGATTTTCTATTCGGATTCAGTAGGAAGCGTAGACTCGCAGAGCAATACAAATATTAGGAAAAGCATCCTGCGAATAATGCGTATAGATCTGTTGCAAGAGAATGAAAGCCCTAGCATTTTTTATATTTCCAAAAAACATTGGGGTTTGCTCTTTAAAAACGTAAAGTTCCTCGCAGAATTCAGCTGTGTTTAAATCTTGCTCATATTATCGTCTGACATCTGCTCCTTGCTTCAGCAGCTCTTCAGTTGACATATTCTAGACTTCAGTGCCACTGGGAAATGCAAAATTCAAATTCATCGTGGTAGCACTATCAATCCTCTTTTTAATTTATGACAAGATTCGATCAAATACCATTGTTGCCTTAGCAACGAGTTGAACAGGTTGAAGTCTTCTTGGTTCGTCATCACACATCTCGTCAAATTGTTTTTTGCACCTCGGAACTCGTTTATTTGGCAGTATAGATTCAACGCCAATTTTGCCAACAACTTCCTTAGCTTCGTCTATCCAACATTCAATTGAATTTTTTCTTATTTCTTGTAAAGTTTTTATCAGGCCATCCATTAAAGAGGCGGAATGCGTAAGGATAATATATTTCAATATTTACTTGATTGATTTCGTGGAGAATATTTGCCCAAATCGTCAAGTTCGAAATAAATTTAAAATTCTCTAAAGCATTTAAGAGATGACCTGCCTCGTACTTTGCTTCCGAAGCATGAGAAGTTTGCTCAACTTCTTCGAAGGATTCCACCACTTCCGGCAAATTATTCAAGAGGGCTTTCACAGCGACATGTTTCGCTGACCAATTTGTCTGACTGCTTCCTTTTAAATTGGTTTTAACATATTTTTCTATAGTATCCTACCGAGTAAGGGAACCGACAATAAAGCAATATACATTTTGAATTACTCCAAATAGGTTTATAGCTTCCGGGCATGATGAGGCCGACTAGATTTAAGGAGTGAGCCAAACACGGTTCGAACTCGGCCAGCTCATTCTTCTCTGCAATCCTGGCTTGCACTCCGTTATGAGTGCGAGTCATATTGGACCCATTATCATAAGATTGACCACGACATTGTCTAATATCTAAATAATCAACTGTCAATTTTTCCATAATCTGTTGGCAAATGTACTCTCCTGTCTTTCCAGCAGCTTCTATGAAATCAATGAATTTTTTTTTTTGGCTTCTTTGATGTCGTTTAGAATGCTATTTATAACTGTTTTTTATTATTATTAATTAAATTCAAGAAGCTGCCTTGACTAGGCTGAGGACATTGTGTGACGAGGTCGCTAGGGGTTGCGTGGGACCCACGAAAAGAAAGACAGTTTTTTGATAGATACAATACAGCATCCAGCGTTTCACCGTACACTGCCACCGAACAAGCCGCGTGTCTCATGGGCAATAGGCGAGCGCGATCGTTGTCCTATCTATGCCTACGTGCCCCGAAGGGAATGATTTATGTGCTTAAAGTACTATAGGGTATATCATTGCCAATGACCTTAAAGACAATGCAGATATTGAAAGGAAGCGCAGGGCTTTGGCAGTCAGAGGTAATATGTTGGCTCGCAGATTTTCGTGTTGTACTAAACATGTTAAGGCACTGAAATTTCATCGTACTTATTGAAAGACGGGAAATTTTCAGTTTTCAGTAAAACGGAGTACGGGAACGGCTTCATTGCAATTAATCGCAATTAATCGTAGTACGGGAACATACCTATTGTTTCGGCCACACAGAATGCGATGCGTCTACGACATAAGTCCTAACCAAAGATGAGTCTGCGGCCGGAATCGTCTGTCAAAACCAACCGGTTTTAGAGCAAAAAAGGCACTTTTTGACGTACGCAAACATGAGTGAATTTAAGTGCCCATACGGCCCATACAACGCATAAGCGAACGTATGTCAAGTCGTATCTCATTACCACTTTACGTACGGACAGCTCATAGTAAAAATTGAGCAAAAGGTTGCTTAAGGAGCATGCCACTTTTCTGGCTGTTCGGTAAGTTATGTTTGGGTGCAACATATGCTTTGCGTGGTTTACCTCGGCGCACACGTCAACGTACGGACGCAGACTCATCACTAGTTGGACCTATACTTTTTTGGCCGCGGCAGCTATTGCCAGAGTTGTACAAAATTAGAAAGTCGGTCGGACGTTGAGGACGTTATCGTAGTCAAATATGTGAGATAACTGAGCGTCTGATAAAGTATTCTTGCATGAAAATTCGTGTAAGTGATACAATCAGGCTATCGTTGCATAGTTAATATTGTCGCCTTGTGTATGGAATAGCGAAATTACTGAACGACTGTGTTTCACTGCCCGTGACGTCCATGACGCCCGATCGCGTTCTGTGTGACCAGCACTTAAGAACTGCGGATTTGTCAAGTGCCGTCGGGTACTGTCCATATTAAAAAATGCCACTCAATGCACGACCTGAGCTGCAAATGGCACTATCTTATCGATGCGGTTGTCCTTAATACTTTGAATTTCAGATACTTTTCGAATCTGACACCATAAAAGCTGTTCGGCCGACCAAACCAAAATTTCAAAGTGGCCAGAATTTTCTTTACTCTATCAGTCTGCAATAAAAGAGACTGCATTGTTTCTCTCGCCTCCCCACCAATGCTTTCCGGAGACGAAATATATTCTCCAATTAAATATATTCTCCGTGTAGCCAAACGATGACGTTGACTGCTGCAGGGGCGCCTCGAATATTGGCCAATCCTCGGCACTCCCAAAAAATATCGGCAAATCATATAACTTTCGATTTATGGACCCATAGTAAAGGCCATACATGCTGATTCCGTTGACGCAACGCAGTATGTAAGTTTTGATACAAACCAAATTGCAACCGGCTCGATGCAATGCAGAATCTCGATACAACGTCTTCAATTCCACAGGCGAAAGTTGAAATAAAAATTTGTCAGTTCTAGGCTTTCGGGAATTGACTGAGAAAATACTGGTATCAGAGATCGATCGACGAAAAATCATATAGTTGGCAACAAACTTAGTTGATTATATCTTAGAAGATTTTCGACTTTGGCAATTCGAACGAAGTTTTGTGGATATAGTAAAATAGAAATCAAATTAAATTGATTGAATTTGATCGTTTGACCTTCATTGAAATGAATTATAAGGAAAACATTTATTGGATAATTTCTTGCCTACGTGTATAGTTCGCAAAAATAATCGTACCCACTATTTTTGCATTTCGTACTAGGTAATGGCTGCTCCAAAAAAATACCTGCACTTTTACCTTGCACTTTTTAAAACTTGCATTTGCATTTCTTTCAAATAATTAGTATTTTATAGAAAAATCCTAAGCCAAAGAGCAATTGATTTATCAACTCTTATCGATAAGGAATATCTGCGACTAATAATTAAATTCCAATCTTATTGAATTACAAATTTGATATAATTCATAACTAATTTTCTATAACTTACCTCAACATGCACTCCAGAATCTCTTTCTTTTTGCTTCGTTGCAATACTTTCCCCATTTTCAGTTTTGTTTGAGGGCTATCAAAAATGAAAAAAACATAATACAATTAAACTTTGATAAACAGATTTAGAATCGAGAAATGAAGGACTATTATTGCTTGCACCGTATCACTTTAATTTGGAAGAACTCAATAAAATGCAATGTTTGTATATTTCGTCTTTGAATTCTTTGCTACAGCTGATTTTAGAGCTGGTTTAATTGAATAAGTGCAGAAAAGATCCTTCACATATATCAAAAGGATTCTGCAGGAAATAGTTCCTTACCAATATATCTTGATTTTGGCATGCTTCACTATATGGCTTTGACTCTTTTTTGATAGTTTTGGATGGCGTTTCGAAAATTTCACCTGCATCTTTCACAGGCATATCATCCTCATAGCTGGCTTTTCGTTGATTGGAGAGTGGATTAACCCTTGATTTTTTCTCAAGCAAAACATTTTGCTTTTCTTTAAGTTCGTGCAAGTAGGCAGGAATTTTAATTTTATCGACACGAGTTTTCCTCGATCGATCTTTCGCGTAATTTTCCGGGCTTACAATACTAACGGAAATTTTTCTGTTATTTTTTTCAATCTTGCTTGCTTGGAAATTTCGCGGATCATCTTTTGGGTGCTTTGGAGCTTGGCGTTTATTTATGTGAGTGGTATCAGTAGTTTGTTTAACTATTACTTTAGCCTGGACATTGGGATGTACTTTAAAGTTTACCTGTAAGTAAGACTTACTTTTAGCGCTGAACCTTGACTATAACAAAGTTTATTACATTGAACCTGAATCAGGAAGCCGAATACTACGAAAGCAGTTTCTGGTTTACAAAATAATTTAAATGCAAAGGTTAAACGCTTTGTACATAGCTTATTTATAAGGGTTGCTTTGGTATATATAAAGCTAAAAAAAGAAGACCAACAATTACATTAAAATTTCTTGATTACAAAAAGCACTCTATACTACACTGCTTTCGTTAAAGCCTAGTTAACATTTTTTTAACAGAATCAATTCTAAAGATTTAAGGGGGTCGGAACCCTAAAAAATTCAATTTTGGTTTTGTTTTTTTTTTGTATCCCACATCCCCTCTATGAATTGAAATGAACCGCTTTAATCACAGAAAAATTGCAAGTGCCTAAAAAAAATCACATTTTTATAGACCCTGTTATAAGTGACTGCGAACTTTTGTGAAAGTAAAAGCATGCTTTTCTCAAAACTTTTGCGCTCAATGTTTCTCCAAAACAGTAAAACCTAGATGCTTCGTTTGTTTTGGAAGTAACTTACAAGTTAACTTCAAATTGTCATAGGAGTTTTGTGAAATTCCTTTTACTTTTAGTAATATTAATTTTTGCGCAGTAAAAAATTGTTTTTTTTTGGCATGATTGTAAATTTTGATATGCTTGAAGTTAAAAGAGGAATTTCATGAAGCCTCTATTATAATTTTTGGTATGCTATTAAGACTAATTTACCAGAAAAAAATTATTTCTTTATCTGCAGCGGTTGCCACGAAACCTTGCGAGCTAGATCTGATTGCCTATTTTCCCTTCGCATGAAAATCCTCTGTTCAGAAAGTTCTAACGCACTATGATAAATATATACAGGTTGAATGAAAACCATAAGGTTGGAAAAGAAAGGACGGGGCATTTCACGTGAAGCGCACAAAGAAAAAAAGTCGAGGTTCTGTATTTCGTTCATATTGTGCATCGTAGTACTTCTAGAGGATATGAACGTGAATACACAAGTTTTTGTTTCTATGAGGTTTAGTTGCCGAGTTATGGGCTTCTCAATAATTGACGAAATTCATGAAAGGTTTTTTTGGAAGCTGATTTTGAGATTTTAAAATTTTTTAAAAAACAGTAAACATTTTGATTGGTATAGAAAATCAACTTTTTTTTTCAATTTTAAAATCAGATTTGGAATAACAAATTTTTTTCCTATGCAAAACCGAAAGTAACCATTTCACCTCGTTAGTTGAATAACTTGGACCAGGTTAATATTGCTTCTTTTTATAACTAAACAAAGCTTACAGTGTACTTATTTTATCATAAACGTTGTAAAATGGGATGGCCAGTATTTTAGGAGGTAGGTGAATTTCAATACATAGAATTCGTATGGGGCGTGATACCGGAAGCCGAAAGTAACCAATCCGGTTTAACATAGCAAACAATTTTATTTTCCAAATCTAATTTTAAATTGAAAGAACAGTTGATTTTCTATACAAATCAGCATGTTCAATGTCTTTTTAATTTTTTTTTTAATCTCAAAATCGGCTTCTAAAATTACCGTTCATCAACTTTTTCAATTCTTCAGAAGCCCAAAACTCGGCAACTAAATCTCATAGAAAAAAATTGTGTAGAAGTACCGTTATGTACAATATGAACGAAATCCATTTCATTGTCCGCTTCGATTAGTTTAGATTAGTTCTAGAAAGATCTACTTTAAACCAAATAATGAGTGAATTAAGCTTGATTCTAGGGTATTTGATAATTTGAAATCGATATAATTTGACAGCCCCGGATCTTGAATTTTTTCGAGGCCGGGCAGAAACTGAAAAATGCCGCCTCCGCCAACCAATATTTTTATCTTTATCATCATCATCATTTCAGCCCACTGCTCTTTCTCTGTTAGCCATATATTTTTTTCAAAATACATGAACGCGTCGGACATACATATATTTTAATTAGAATAGGAAAGGATAGGGTATGAAATAAAACGTGAGATTAAAAGTAATTATTATGTTACGCATTGAAATCACAATCCTACTCTTCAAGCCTTTTGTTATGCAAACAAATCTATGGCCTTGTGATAATTAATCTCATGAGCAGATCGATTTTCTATTGCTAATATTGCGAGACTCGATAAACGTTCCTCGCTCATGGAGGATCGTAGATAATTTGTAATAAGTTTAAGCTTGCTAAAACTTCGCTGGCAGCTTGTGGATTTAGTAGAAAGCGAAGAGTAAACTCGCTGAGCAATAAAAATATTAGGAAAGGCATCCTGCAAATCATGCGTACAGATCGGTTGGAAAAGATTGAAAACGGTAGCATTTTTTATATCTTTATATCTCCTTAAAAACTTAGAGCTCCGCGTAGAATTCAACTTTTCTTTTTAATACTTTGCTCGTATTTTCGTCCAAAATCTGCTCCATGCTTCTGCAGTTCTTCAGTTCATTCTTTCAATTTCAATACCATTGAGAAATGCAAAGTTCAAATTTAACGTGGTAGCACTATCAATCCTCTTTTTAATATCATTAAGATTATATCAAATACCATAATTGTTGGCTTAGCAAAGAGTTGAACAGGCTAAAGTCTTCGTGATTCGTCATCACACATCTCGGAATTCGTTTATTTGGCCGAATAAATTTAACACCAATTTTTCCAGCAACTTCTTTAGCTTATTCTATGCAATATTCAATTGAATTTTCTCTCATTTCTTGCAAAGTTTTCATCAGGCCATCCATTAAAAAGGCGGAACATGCAAGAATTATATCTTCCTTTTGAATTTCAATATTTATTCGATTGATTTCGCGAAGAATATTTGCCCAAATTGTCAAGTTCAGAATAAATTTAAAATTCTTTAAAACTTTTGAGAGATTACCCGCCTCGTACTTTGGTTCTGGAGCATGAGAGGTTTGTTCAACTTCCTCCAAGAATTCCACTACTTCCGGCAAATTATTTAAGAAGGCTTTCACAGCGACATATTCCGCTGACCATCTCGTCTGACTGCTTCCTTTTAAATTGTTTTTAACATATTTTTTCATAGTATCCAACCAAGTATTGGAGTCTAAAATAATACTTTTTTAGTTACTCCAAATAGGTTTATTGCTTCCGGACATGATGCGGCAGAATGGACACGGGCGAGATTTAAAGAATGAGCCAAACACGGTTTAAACTCGGCCAGCTCATCTTTTCTACAATCCCGGCTTGCACTTCGCTATAGATGCGAGTCATATAGGACTGAATATCATAAGATAGGCCACTACATTGTCTAATATCTAAACCATCAACAGTCAATTTTTCCATAATCTGTTGACAAATGTACTCTCCTGTCTTTCCAGCAACTTTTGTTAATGTTAAATTAATGAAATAAGACATCACCAGTTTTATCTTCAATAGCGAAAGACCTGGCTCATTTGTTCTATATGCGAGACATCTGGAGTGCAGGTGCACATTATTTTGTATTATTTGGGCTCTCTGATGTCGTTTAGAATGCTATTTTTATCTATTTTTGTCATTATGTCAATAATTTAATTTTGTATTGTCTTTGATAAATATGATACTTGTTCCTTTTTTAAGTGTTCTAATTGAGACTTAAAAGTTGAATTATGTTTGGAGAGCCGGAAAATTAAATTCAAGAAGCATCCCTTTCGCAAGGACGCTAACCGTCCTCAAATGTGAGTGCGTTCCCCTTGCACATTGCCCCTGAACCGCCGGACGGGCGCGATTGTTGTACTAGCTATGCCTACGTGCCCCCAGGAGAATAATTTATGTGCTTAAAGTACTATAGGGCATATCAATGCCGACGACTTTAAAGACGATGCTGATATTGAAAGGAAGCGCAGGGCTTCGGCAGTCAGAGGTAATATGTTGGCTCGAAGATTTTCCTGTTGTACTAAACTAAACAAGTTAATATAACGCTTTTCCAGGCATATTTCCAGAGCTGTACATGGGAGAACTGTGAGCCAGATATACCAAAAGATCGCTGGACACCTTGTGCGTCCAATATAATAATATCATTATGATGGGATTGGCCCGCTTTTGCAGTGCGTCAGGGATCTTTGTGGAGTAACAGAATGATGGCTTTGCAACCGTCATTCGCAAAAAAAAAATTATATCCTTAATCCATATAACACGGACCAGTCCTAACAGCATTCTAAATACTAGAGCTGATAGGTTCACTTCACCAGTATGGAGGTGCCTTGTATGAAAACCAGCTCGTTTTCTTAATGGCCCTGGCGCAGCGAAGTGGGCTTGTATGTGTCTTTTATGCTTATACATATTTAAAGTGCTTTGTGTTTTTATTCATGCTAAGCCTTACTAACACACTATGGATCCTTTTTTTACTATACTGCGCGTCTGTCATCGCAAAGTTGCGATAATGCTGAGGAGTGTATTCATCTGCCAAGCTTGAATCTGCCGCCCAGGGCACGGACTCCGGCTTGTCCCCCCCTAGATCCGGGGCTGTAATTTGAAATCGATATTTCATGGCAATGAAATATTGATTTTCCGTGCATTAATGATAAATCTTTCTGTATTTTAAAATTATCTACGTTGAAACTGAAACGGTGCATAGCATTTTTGAGAAATTGAAGCAAATGGGTTTCAAAAAATACGTTTGTTTCTTCTTAACCCTTGATATCTCTCTGAAGTAGATTGCTACAATGAAACTAAGGTACAAATAAGACTAACTGTAAAGTAATTCCACGGATACCTATGCTTTGAAGCTGGTCGAGAGCTACAGTGGGTGACAGCCAAAATGATGTACCCAGATAACTTATGAAAATTGATCAATATCTGGCTTCTTTTGAACGAAATTAAGAAAAACACTCGTGAGGAATTGCAGATATAATGTGTATTTATCATTTAAGTGAAAAAATAACAAACAAATATAATCCGTTACGATAAAAATTAAGAAAAATCCAGATAGGAGCTGATATTGACCTCACAGCTAATATGATGTGAAATGGTTTTTCCTAGAAAAAGTATCGCTTATTCCAATAATACGTTTGTGAGGAAAGAATATCGCATTGGAGACATGGTGGCTATCAGTCAGACCTTGGTTTTTGAATAAAATCATTATTCTGTAAAGAACAATACGACATTTAATGCGCGAGGCGTCGTCACACTTCTACTAAAGAGCGAATGTTAATAACAAACCATTTCAAGGACGGAAAATCTAGAAAAAAACTGCTGAGATTATTAAAAGGTGTGCTTAAACGGTACAGCATATTATTAAACGTTTTGTGCGCGAAAACCGGTTAGGAAATCGAGTCAAAAAAACTCACAACAAAATTTTTTTGAAACGGATTGCCGTTGGATCTACAACAAAATTTACTGCAGATCTTGGCTTTAGATTTATGAGATTGGTGCATAAGTTCAAATACAAATTTTTTTACAGGCATTTCTCGTCAGTTTTGAAAAAAAGGGAGGCTACAGGCAAGTGAGGGTACCAAATAATAAAGTGCTCCTAAGAAAAGAGATATTAAAAATACGATCGAAACATGCCACAACCAAGAGCACAGCTACTCAAAAGATGTTATAATATACTGACCTTTATGTATATTTACACATGGTTAACTAGTTTGCAAAAATAGTCGTTCTGTTTCAAAGATACTATTTATAAAACTCCAAATACGAAGCTTTGATTGATGTACAATTTTACAATAGAAAAAGTACCTGTTACTATTTCAAGCATATTTCATTCTAAGCATTAAATTATCATGCTATTTTAAGCAAGATATTTATGTGAAATATTCTTTTTCCGAATTAATTAACACTCAACCAATATTTACAGAATTTCAGAAGAAACATCTACTTACTTGTTTCATTTTCATTTGCTTGTTACTTAAATCGAAAGTAGGAGCTCGAGAACTTTCGCAATCAATCATCGTGTGTCTCCCTCTCTGAAATAAACATAAAATTTGTTGCATGAAAATGCAGTTTTAAATCTAAGAAAGTAAAGTTTTTGCAATTGTTTGCAGTTTTTGCAATTTTTTTTTCTCTGTGGACCATGTGACTTGGATAAAGTAAAGTAATCGCTCGTCAACCCTTTCTCATGTCTAGGGGTAGAAGTACCTCATTCAAAATCTTACAGTCAATGGGAATGCGAGGAAGGAGTAATTAATTCCACGTGTTACTTTACCCCTGATTTAAATCAGATGCCTAATTAGAGCTAGGTTAACTCAAAGCTGCGTGCGCGGTATCTCGCCGAACTTGTATTCAAACCAGGAACCCCCCAGTTAAGAAGCCAGTGCTCTATCCACTAGGCCAGTCAAGATTAAGTAACTTGGATACTCATTTATAATAATAGATTTGTTTAAACAAATTGCAAAACAGCAATATGTTATTGAGAGTTTCATCAAAACTTAAAACGTAGAATGTTTGATAAAATTTCTGATAAGATCGGTCCCAAGCTGTCTTGTGCCACTTTCAAAGAAGTAGTTTCTGCTCTAATGGAATTTGGTAATACCTGTACTATTGTGGCGCTAATAGGCCATTTACAGCGCACTTAAAATAATATCACAATGTTTTATGCTTTTGAAAGCAAAAGAGTGCGTTTACGTTGCACTGAGATGATTTCGTTTGGCAGACGCTGTTTGTGTCTGATCCTGGTTTGAAAATAGATTAATAATAGATTCAAACAGGTTTATTGACCATTTTTTACAAAAACTTTAGTCTGTTTTTATTATCATATCTTACTTCGGTTATTTTTCAGTGAAAATTAAAAATAAAATTGAATGGGACAATGAGTGTACCTGCAAAAAACGTTAAGTAGCGCTTGTATAGCATATTCACAAACCGATTGCTTACATGCTTTTCTACATGTTTTACCAAAAGTATCTCACTTGACTGATTTTTATTTATGAGTATCTGGTTTTAAGAGCAGAGTATCTGGTTTTAAAAGCAGAAACCACTGCGTCCAGATCGCAGTTAGATGTTTTTATTTTTTGACGAATGCCGTTTGCATCTAATTTGGGCTAGCTTTCGACTAAAATTTAAAACACAAAAACCGCTGGAAACACTAATGTTCGAAAAAAGAAGAACAATCGTGCAGATGTTGAGTGCGAATTCTGCCAAATGTGCTTTTTGACAAGATGAAATCATTGCTGATAAATAGCTTCATCGAAAGTTACAATGATAGAAAGATGTTTTAATGCCAGCCGAAAAATTTCCAGAACTTGGAAAATTTGAACATTGGTGACTTATTTTCATTGTTAATATTTGTCATATGAATAGCTAATTGTAGCATCTGTTGGTACGAAAACAACGAAAATACCTGGTGCCGAAAGTTCTTAGCTAGCACTAAAGTCAAAAGTATACCAAATCTGTGATCTTTATTTTCATCCGATGACATCTTCGACCACAAGGCATGCTATACGTTTCGACGACTAATATATATACATATATGTATAAATATATTTATATATATATATATAGATATATATATATATATATATATATATATATATATATATATATCTATATACATGTATATATATATATATATATATATATATATATATATATATATATGTATGTCTATATACATGTATATATATATATATATATATATGTATATATATATATATATATATATATACATGTATATAGATATATATATATATATATATATATATATATATATATATATATATATATATATATATATATATATATATATATATACTAGCAGAATGTAATATACGTGGTAGCAAGGGGCATTTGCAATATTGAAGCAAATCAAAGTGGTTCACACAGAATTTTTGCTTTGCTTTTTGGTCGGTCTTTCATCGCTATCGTCAGATTTCAATGAAATTTTCACTGTGAATATAAGTAGTTGAGTAATGTGCACTAATACATTTTTTTTTGGAAAATATGGTATATTTGCGGAAATATGTCCTCTTGAAGTTTTTGAGAAACGTCGGTTCGTGTTGCATTCAAAAAATTGTATAAAATCTTCTACTTTACGTTGGAAAGGAGAAGGTGTAGATACTCTAGCAAAAATAGTGCAAGAAACATCCTGGCCAAAAAGGATAATAAGGATCATTACAGTGTCCTTTATCCTTGAATATTTCAAAACTTCGATTTTCTTCATTTTTTTATATATTGTAAACAGTTATATGAATTACTTTAAAAAAACCGAATTTTCCTTTCGAAGCTAGATATATTTGGTTTTTTGTGACTAAAAACTAAATATATCTAGCTTCGAAAGGAAAAATCGGGTTTTTTCAAAATAGTTTTTACAAGCTAGAAAAAAATTGGTACACATTACAAACAGTTACATGAACCACAAATGTGCGAAATTTCAAAGTGGAGCTCGTAAAAGTACAGTCGTGAGAAATTTTTAAAGGGAGAAATTGGGTCGCAGAATCCGTGAGCCAGCCGAAAGAGCAACTATTACTAGCAAAGAGACCCTGAAATCTGCTCTGCTGTAGCCGAAAGAGCAACTATTACTAGCAAAGAGACCCCGAAATTACCGAAATTTTCTCGGATTTCGGATTTTCTTTATTGTTATGTTATGAAACTTATTTTTGATGCCAATAAAGCAACTTTTACGTTTTCATTGCATTCTCTTTTTTTCCACCGTACCATATTCGTGTTTTTACATGCTGTAAGCTGACTTTTGTGAGCCACTGTATATCAAATACATCATTTTCATATGCTGCTTTTTATGTGAGCAATACATCTATCGAAAGTAACGTTCACATGAAAATAGCACAACGGCAATAGGTGGGTTTTTTTGCACAAATTTTGTTAAGTATATTGAATACAACAATAATTTTGATGTTGTATTCAATATACTTAACGAAATTAGACCTGCTTGGGTGTACAAAAAAACGCACCTAATATTAAGTGAACCGATCGAAATTTTCTTCCATTCTCGAACCATTCGTAAGCCGCTCCATCACGGCTTATTTTTCGACTGTTAAAACGAGACGATGCTAGCATTTCCGCAAGGAACGAAAAGAGATAGACACAAGGAAATACACATTTGGTCAATGCTCGCGAATAAGAATTTGCAAGCCGGAAAATTTCGGGTTATGAATGGGAATTTTCATGTTATCGTATCACACAGAAGATGATAAGATCTTTAGTAAATTGAAATTTTATATATATGCTAAGATGCATACATGTTGTGAAAAATCCCAAATAGGTCGATATTTTCGAAAGGGAAGCCGGGAGGCATTGGGTTGTATGGATGCTTCGCCACTGATGTGTATATATTCTTAACAAACATATATGTATATATATACAATTTATATACTAACTTCTATAATACTGAGAGTTTGCCATATGCAACTAATCATCACACTTTATTCCTACGTCGAACTTTGCTGACGTTACATCACCCCCTTTCTCAGAGAAATACAGAATTATTCTTACCAGATATCTTCCCGAAGTTCAGTTGTACGAATAAGTTTTTTGCGTGATTCTGAGTCCCGATTTTATTATTATATTCGATTACGATTCGGCATACGTCTGGACTTCGATTTAACTCGATTATGGTTTGGCGGTTTGCTTCCGGTTTTATTATTTTGACTCGACAAAGTTTTTGCGTAGTTCTGGATCCCGATTTAAGTTGAGTACAATTTCAGGTAATTATGTCTTCCGATTCTATCATTTTACTCGATTAATGGAATCCGACACGTCTTGATTCATGCCTCCTGCGTTCAATTATTCCCTTAAGGATACGACCATGGCTACGCCTACCATAGGTCTCATTTAATATGACTACAAAACTGCCCTGATTCGCATAAACGGTCTATCTACATTTTAGCGCTTTCGAGATATTCAATGATTTGTGTTTTGATTTGTACTGAAGATATATGGAGAGTGCATTTTTCAATATTGATTTTAGCATACTTCCACAAAAGATAGGTTTTTTAAAATTTGCAGAATGATGTAATAGAGTCTGTAGCTTTCGAGTTCGGTATTAACTCAGAAATTACAAAAATATATATAGAACATTAATGCGAATCAGGGCAGAATAGGCCAGAACTACTACCTACCCTCGGTCATATGTTATTGGAATCTAATAACCTTCGCAACCCACCACCAGCCTACATTAGCGATTGATTCGACCCGTCACCACTAACTTATCCCTCCTGTCATTCGTCGGTGATATATCACCTCATTAATTAGACTGGAGCTGCCAGCTATTGTAATTTTGGTGTCTTAAATTTTGAAAATTTTGCTCAGGAAAATTAAAGTTTTTTGACCTATAATTTCCAGTGCAAATTTATTCTTGGAATCTGGTTGAAAAACCGTGATAGGCAAATCACGCCAGCTATTTTTGGCAAATTTTAAGTAAGCGATTTTATCATAAAATTTGCAAATGGTAATGATCTTGTAGGGACAATATACAACAAATATTAAGATTTCTAAAATTTCAAATTTTATGAAAGTGGTATCTATAAATTATTTTGTACCCTTATAACTTCCAGCGCAGTCATCGGATGGGAACAAAATTCGCATCGTAGGTTGACTTCAACGTGAGGCAGTTTTGATATATGTATTTTGGGCTTTGATGTTGTCAAAAAGTTGCCAGCAGGAGCGGCTTCGCTGTTTTTGTATCAACAAATGCTTACATTAGGTATTTATATTGAGAAGATTTACGATGGAAATAAGTAACCAATGTTTAAATGTTCTAGTTTGTAGAACATTAGTGTTTTTAGCGATTCTGATGCGCTAGGGTTTTTGTTTAGTCTGCGATGTCTTACGGGGGGTTTTGGTAAGGTATTTAACTTTCTTTTGCTGTTTTCAAATTTTCTTAAATGAATGCATAGCCTCTCAAGAATATTGTGTCAAAATTTTAAAACAATTGTAGAAAAATTTACGAAGTTATGAGTATTTGAGCGTCCATTGCTTCAGGCCGGGTTCCTAGACATGCTCAACAGCTGTCTGTTTTTGTAAAACTTATTATTTTTGAAGTCCGTGTTCACCATAACTCAAAATTCACTAAACTAATCGCTTTGAAATTTCGCACAATTTTTCTTTGTATGATTCCCCAGCTTTTATGATTTTTCAATAATTATTAACTTTACAATAACAAATTAGCCGATTTTTTTACTTCCGAATGCTACGCAAAATTGAAAAATCGAAAAAGAAAATAATCCTCCCAGGGTTACCTTGAAAAACATCTCCTTTGACAAAAGCATTTTTTTTTTGTTTCAGATGATTCTGTTGCAAGTTATGATGAACAACTCAAAACAACTTTTTTCGAGGTACCTCCGAAGATTCACTGTCACTCGCTGAGTTTTCAATATTTTACAATGAAAATTAAGGAAAATGCAAATGTTGCATTATTATATGGAAAGTGATTGAATAAACTCTCTCTCTCTCTCTCTGTGGTAAAAAAAATATTTAAAAGCGTACCGTTTATGGACCGAATTAACCTTACCAAACCCTTCCAATTTGAGGTGATGCCAAATTAAACTCAAGTGGTGTAGGATCCGATTCGGAATTCAATAAAGTTATTTTAATTAAACGAAACTTTGTGAAACTGACCTGGAAATATACTATGGCTGCAAACACTTAATTCGATCACTTAATTCCATTATAATTCAGCCTTTAGTATGGCTGGCGGGTAAAGTAACATCAAAACACTTTATTAACAATTTTTGGGAAAATTGAATTAATTTGTTTGAAAAACCATTTAACGGGCCCGTAGAAAAAGAGATGTTAGGTTACGTTTTCCTGGCTGACTCATGATCACGCATAGACGTATTAGACCGTAGCGATACTAGATAAGATCTGGAGCTTTGTCTAAGCGATCATCGAAGGCCCCAGACCTTTTTGCGAATTGGAGCATGTCGTCTAACCTCTGCTCTGCCATATGCATCAAGTTCACCAGGCAGAGCTCACCGAAGAAGCCCTTTCCATTTTTTCAGTGCCGGACAGTGACTCAGGAGATGCTGAACTGTCTCTGAGAGTTCAGAGAGTAATTATGGCGACCAGCCATTTGCAGTCAGTTCGAGTTAACTCATTTAGGTATTTGGTAGATGCGAGGTTGGATGATCACCACTTTAAACTGAATGTTGAAAATATATTGAAACTTCCTTGTTAGAAATTTTCATTGAATATCCTATGAAAAATTGAAAACCTTCTAAACCAGAAAGTAGGTCTATTCCGTAACCTTACGATTGGCCTTTGAATAATATATTCAACAACAAATCTTAGGTATATTATACATTATCATTTCTGATTTGAGATCAGAGGGTGGAACAATTGCTTTCTGGTCTTTTGTGGATGCTATTTATTGACCGATTTTTGGTATCTTTTGTTGATTACACTTTTGAGGCAACTATTAGTCTTATCATGATTGAAATTATGAATTTCTTCCAGATTTCGTGTCCATAATATACCACAAGCGTGACTTTTTTTGTGGGAGCAAGAAAAACATAAAACATCTTTTAGTACAGAAAAATGATATAACGTTATCGACACTTTGCATTACATGCTTCCTTTTGGATTAGAGCAATTACCTGGATGACAGTTATCTCTACCAAGTACTTTCGATAAAAACGACATCGATAACAAAGCCAATAATCTGTCACCGAAATAAATTTGTTTAGTACTTACTTCATCAGATTCATTTTGCTTGTACTGAACGGAAGCAGGCGTCCAGGAGCCTCGGTCTTTGATAAAAAAAGTTTTGAGGCAAGCCATATTTATTTTTCGGTTCGTTTTTATCAAGTTAAATAAACCGTTAGCTTCAATAAAACACGATATGCATATTCGAATCGAAAAGCATGAGTTTTGACAAGCGTAATAGAACAGTTTTTCAAACCGACGGCACTTTGAAAGAACGCGCTATTTACGTTTACCAAATAACCGACTAAACTCAAGTGAAAGAGCATTCCATTGTCGAACAGCAGACAATTGATGTCATCTCATTTGGAAATCACTTTTTCCATCACACTATCTCTACATGAAGAGTACCGAACACGTATGTATGTATGTACTTGAAGCGAAATCGAAGTTTGCTCTGGATTGTTATCAATAGGTGATTTCTTAATGGATGGCGAACTGATAACGTCCTCTTAAAGTCATTTCTGCTTCAGCTGGTGTGCTTTTATTTCCGCATGTGCGATTTTCCAGCGATCTTTATTACACCTTGTGGCACTCGCGACTCGCGAGTTTCGATCACACGAAAAGCTCTGCATTATAGTTGCAATAGTTCGCTAAGTTAATGTAAAAGACAATTGTCACCAATGATTTTTGACTACTACATACATACATATATAAATGATATTTTGATTGGTATGCCAACACATTTGTACGAACTTTTATTGGTGCTTAGTCATTGACAAGTTTTGTTTCTTTATTTCAGATCTTATTCCATGTTATCAAATTATCTATACTTATTACATGTAATCTTTTTATAGTGTTTTAGATATTATGTGTCTCTTATGATTATTAATATAATATTTATTTAATCCATATCTGCAAAAACATGGGACACTCTGTGAATGTTCCACGTGAATTGGTTTCGTTGCACAATTTTAAAGTATTCTATACCTGAGAACGATAAACGCAATGCTAATTGTTATTCAATGAGTCACTTAGTTAACTACGAGTAAACAAAATTTTTTAGCAATTAGACAGCATATTTGCTCCATTCTGTAAATCTATTGTCTTTACACAACTTTGAAAAGCGTTACAATCTTCGGCTGCTCCAACAAAAAATTAACTGATATGATTTTATTAATTACTCTTTGGTATAGTACAGTACGAACTCGTTATAAGCAATCCTCGTTAATGGCAACTACTCGATATAAACAAGACATAATTTTCAGCATTGATGACTCCTGATGATAGGCTACGGGCAAAAAGTTTTTACTTGATATAAGCAACTGGATATTGGATTCACTAAGCAAACTACAAAAAGTGATTCCAAATAAGTAGATATGCATTAAAAAATATATAAAAAAAGTCCACTGTTCCGTTTGGTGTCATTTGTTTCCTGGAATCACGCATTTTTCTATTCTTCACTTAAAAGACAGCACGTCTGTTTGCAAGTGCAGGCAGTTTTCGTTAGTTTCGTTGCGGTTCGTGCATGCAGGGCCCGATCTTCCATTGGAGCCAACGGAGCAGCTGCGCCGGGCGCAGGTCAGAAGGGGCGCAAATATTTTAATAAAAAAATATCAAAATAAGCAAATATTCAAAGTCCATTCTATTCAATTGGCAGTTTATAATCTTATTTGTTATATTTTTTTCAATGCGAACTTTATTTCCACAGATCGTTAAATGCTTTTTAAGTTTCAAATCAGCCCTATTCTCGTATAAAATTCACTTGCTGTGCAACAGCAAAATATACAAACACGATCGCTGTTTGGGGCGCAAAAAATGCATTACGCGCTCACAACTTCACAGCATTAATGTTTATGAGTTAATTTAGATTACTTCATTCTACTCATTACTTGACTTCCTTGTATGCTGCATTCCCGTTCATTTGTGTTTTTGTCACACCTATAGAATAGTCTCCAGGGGGTGAAAAATTTTTTGGGGCGAGTTTTGACTGGAGCCCCACTTCTAAATATTTACCCACCTTCAAAAAATTCAACACAAAAATCCACAAGAGCAATTGCCCTGGCGCGAAAATCTATATTGTTCCTTTCACCATTTCATTTCATGTGAAGAAAGCAAAACCATCATTACTCAGTTTGTGGGTATATTAATATATGTATGTGTATAATAAATTGTGGAACTTTCAGTTTTAAAATTTAACTGAAGTACGGTTGATATGAATTGTTTGAATAGCAGCCAATTTAAATTATATGTTAAAGTTCTTTGACTTGAGTTTCATTGTTTTTAAGCTTAAATTATTTTGTAAAAATAGTCAACCACAGAATTCGTGGATTTATTCTAGAATAGAGTTTCAAACGTGTCGAATGTTGTGTTTGATGAACATTTCCCTTCCCTTACGAAATCAGGAGGAAAACTCTTTCTACAAAACGGGATGATAGACTTCCAAATAATTCTAGTCCATGCTCTTCCGTTTCGATTTCAAGAGAGGTGTGCAGTTTTGCTTCGTGATCTTTATTCATGGCCCACACTGAATAAGAAAATAAGTACAATTATTCTACAGAAAAGCCCCGTCCAAACTAAAATATTCGATTTCATTCGATTCGATGTCACTAAAAATAAGAAATTTAGTCCACAGCACTACCAAAGATTGTTGGAATAATGGCAAGACAACTTCTAGGCCATGGCTGGTTTATATTTAATGCATATGTTTTTGTTGCTCTATATTTTCAACTCCGAAAAGTAGTCATTCATTTTCTAGTACAGGTTATAGGGACTGGGGCCATTTAAGTCGAACTATCAAGGAACATGAAGCTACTGTACATAGTTCACATGACGAGTTTTAAGTAAAAGAGGGACTTAGAGCTAGAATTGAGGACAGGGACTATTTTTTACAAAATCAAATATCAAAGGAAACAGCACTGGAAAAATGTTCTAAAACATTTATTAATTCTCGTGCAATTTCTAGCCTCGCAATCTTTAGCGTTTAGAGTAGGCTTAGACGCATTATATGGGCGTGATAATAGCCATATTCTCAAGTTAGTAGGAGCTGTTGCGGGGCTCAATTCAGTTTTAGGAGATTACTTGAAGCGGATCCAAAATGAAGAAACCCGCAACTAATACTTGATACAACATTTAGATGAGAAGCAAAAGATGCGCCTATTTGATACCCTCAACAAAGGTTTAATTTATAATTTTATGTTGATGGTTTGGATTAAGCAATTATTTCTTTGGCAAAATGCTTTGAGCAATTTTTAAACTATAATGAAATATTAAGTTGTGTGTATCAGATGGGGAAGCTTAAAACTAACCCAAATGAAATGACACTCCAGCATTGCTCAAAGCTTGAAGAAGCGTTGATACATAATGGATATTCAGATTTAAACGGTGGGAATTTTAGAAATAAATTTCCATATGTTCAACTCTAACTAAGGAACACGGCTCTCCCAATGATTTCCTTGAATTCATTTTCAGTAGATATATTGAAGATCTTTGAAAATAGTGTTGACTTTACTCTTTACAGTTACAGCGGGAGAACGATCTTTTTCAAAATTAAAACTTTAAAAAAATTATTTGAGATCTACGATGACGCAAGAAAGATTAGTAAATTTGGCAATTCTATTTATAGAAAATGGTCTTGTCTTCGAATTAAATAGTGATTGATAAGTTAAAGACTGCAAAAATTAAAGCTTGCTACACTATGCTTTCAACTAAATAAAATATAGACTTCTCAGAAAACTTAAATTTCTCTCCACAGAATGTGTAATTTTTGTGTATTAAAGTGAATGAGAGTGGATAAGCACAGCGAATTTCACTCTTGCCATTACTGCATAAAAATCGGTGTTTTCTATATAATTTATGTCTTTAATATATATTTAATGCTAATTTTTGTTTGTTTGAATGAACGAATAATTTGATTTCCTTATAAATATTAGAAAAAAAACAACAGCATTACAGTGTTTTTCTGCATATCGAATACTTGAGATGAAAAATTTTGGGAAAAAGTGTTACATGCTGCATTGCTCGAATGAGCAAATTTCTAGTTTTTTCATGAAAATTTTATGTTGAGTAACGCTCAGGTACTGAGAATACGCAGTCGTGAACGAGGAGGTAAAAAAAATGAAAATCATAATATAGAGGGCGCCAGGCGAAAATATGGCCAGAACCGGCTCTGCGTGTATGTTTTTGATTCTGCTAAAGTGGAAATAAAATTATTATTTGAAACCATTTAGCAAGGAATGTATTCATGTATCGTTAGATTAAGAATAAATCATAATGTTATTCTTGGTTAAGGTAACTCTGGCTCCTAAAAGGCGAAACGAGTTATTTATAAAAACAAAATAGAAATCCTAAATTCCGTTCGTCGATTTGAATCATACGAATTGATCTCCGAAAAATACAATATTCACAAAGCCACAATATCTAAAATTAAAAAAAGTCAAAAAAATGATTCGAGTTTTCGTTGGATCAACTGAATCAAAAATTGGAAATAAACGGAAGTTACGTCAACCTGAATATCCCCAAATGAGTGGTTCATGAGACAGCGCAAAAAGAATCTACCTGTTACCGGTAAAATATTAAAGAAAAAAGCTATTCAGATCTACAATTTGAACCCTGAGAAAGAGGAAGGATTTAACGCCAGCAATGGATGGTTTGCGAATTTTAAAAAACGTCGGAAAATACGACCATTAAAAGTATGCGGAGAAAAGTTGTCCTCCAATACTGATGCCGTGGAACCATTTGTAGAAAAATTTTAAAACTTCATACGTGAATCTCAACTTACAGATGACCAAATTTATAACGCTGATGAAAGCAGTCTTTTTCGGAGGATGCTACCAGATAAAACATATGTTACAGCAGGGGAAAAACCAGGACCAGGACGAAAAATGGCGAAAGAAAGAATAACTTTTCTGGCTTGTGCAAATGCTCCAGGAAATCATAAAATTAAACTTTTAGTGATTTGAAAGTCAGCTAAACCTAGAGCATTAAAAAATATATGTATCTAAGATGCCGGCTGATTATAAAAGCAATAAGTCAACATGGATGACGTCTGTTATATTCGTGCAATGGTTTCATGAAGTGTTTGTTCCGGAAGTTCGAAATTATCTTCGATCGAAAAATCTTCCAATACATGCTTATTATTAATCGACAACGCTCTTTACCATCCAAAACCAATTAGCAGCGACGATGGTCGCATATCAGTAATATGTTTTCCTCCAAATTGCACTACTTTACTTCAGCCAATGGATCAGACCGCCATTCGTTTAACTAAGAAATCCTACAAAGAATATTTACTGACTCATTCACTCAGAAAAATGTCATTTAATAGAATCAAATTTAAATCAAAAGTTGAAATCACTTTGAAATAAAAATTTTATTTGAATTCCACTTTATTATAAAAATTGTATTTTCAAATCAAAATTTTTCATCATTGAATTAAAAAGAAACGTATATGGAGCCAAATCATTTTTGAAAATTTTTGAATAAAAAATGTTCAAACTGGTACTATACTAATGGTACTTTTTAGAAGTTTTAATGGTTGAAGAAGACTGGTACTACCGAATTCAATATTAGGTAGTACCAGTCTGTTTATTATTGTTTGGTCAACGGAGATTAAGGGCAAAAACACATTTATTTAATGACTAAGTTATTTGATCAAAGCTTTCCCACATTCGAAATTTGCATCATAAATCTTATAATCTTTAATTTCCTTTTATGCAGGCCAGCAGCTTGCTTCAGATGGCAGCCTCTTGCATTGTTCATTTCTTCCGGCCCAGCAGCGCTAGCAACATACTCGATATCGATGAAAACGGTTCGCTATTGAGAATCATTAGCTCCCAAAATTGAGCGAAATAGTTACATCTATACTGTGTGCTCATCCATGAGTGAAATAATTGTTTTCGGTAGGGCAATAAATATTTTAGTCATACTCGACCCAGCACTCCTATCGATGCGAACCAAAAAACAAAAGAGTTGTAACAAGCATCAAATGAAATGCTTTTCATCAAATAGATGACACGACTTTGAACATTTTTGTAGAGAGCCCTTGAAAACTCGAACAAAAAGTGCACCCAATATTCAATATTGGGCTTGAACTCTTCGCTCGGGGCTAGTCAACAGAGAAGTCGATGACACTATATATGCGATACAACCTTATCTTTATGCTGGCTACAGTAATGGTCATATGTTTTATAGACTGCGTCTTTTCCAAACATTACAATAGAGACAATGACGACCATCAAAACGACCCGCGCCAGTTGAAGTCAGAGAATCAATTTCAACCTTATAACAGCGAAAGCAAGGTTCAGTGTGGAGGAACGTTTACCGAAGGCCATGGAATTATCCAGACCCCAGCATTTCCAAACAAATTTCCCGTTCCGATAACATGTGTTTGGATAATTGATGCGTCGGAGCTGGTTACAGGACCCAACGTTTCAATTTTCATCTATCCCACCCAGCTTTACGTTCTGGGCGGACTTGAATTCACAGAATACATGTACTATGGGAATGGTTTTAAAGTACGTAGCACCAGAGTTTTTCAATTCAGCGAGCAGAATGTAACAAAAGTATCATGGATTCAGTTCAATAGTCCATATCTGAAGATAAGCTTTACGATGAAAACTCTCTATGGGAACCACTTGCGAGCACTGGATCATTTTCTGGATGTGTACGGATTCAACATTACATATGAAGTTGGCCAGATCAAATCATATCAATGCAATGCCTTAAAGTGCCGTTTTCTAGGACACTGTTATGCACAAAAGGACTTCTCGTAAGTATACAGCTGTTTTTTTTTGTCATTTACACGAATAAGAATCCTTTATAACTAAATAATTGTAAGGTGGCACGTTTTTACATCACTGACAACAATCATCAAATACGATTATGTTTGTGATCAATAAAGTTAAATTAAAAATAGTAATTTAACCTTCAGTAAACAACGTGGGGCTATTTCAACCCCATGTCTTAGAAAATGCATTGAATGTTATGTGCATATGCAGCACAACCACATAAATTGAATTTCGCAGTAGCAGGCTGCTGAATATTGGCCCGTCAATTGACAGTGCTGAAACAGTATTGCTAATCCAACACCTTATGTGACAGTTCCCGGCTTTGCGGGAAACCAGACAGCGTTCCATCGGTGAGCTCTGGCTGGTGGATCTCTCCCCTGTGGCAGATTAAAGGCTGAAGGACATATCTCAGTTCACAAGAAAAGTCCGGGGCCTTCGATGGCCGTTTGGACTGAACTTTATGTATATATATATATATATATATATATATATATATATATATATATATATATATATATATATATATATATATATATATATATATATATATATATATATATATATATATATATATATATATATATATATATATATATATACCGGGGCGGATTTGCCACTAGGCCCGCTAGGCCCGGGCCTAGAGCGGCAAATTTCGGGGGCGGCAAATTTTCGATTTTTTTTTTGGGGCGGCAGTTTTTTTTCTGTCGCATATGTACATATATCTGAGTTGAATAAGCCTAGCACCTCAAGCCAACCGAATTCTCTAAAAAAATCTATGCACGCAAAAATTCACTTTTGATGATTTTTTTCGGACATTAAAAAGTTTTACCCATAAGAAATATCGAAAGGCGATCACGTAAAGAACCAAAAAAATTCAAAAATACCTAAAAAGTGCCTAGAAAGTATCTGAAAATACAAAAAAAAAGCCTGAAAAGGCCTAAAAAGATCCTAAAAAGAACCCAAATAATACCTCTTCAATTTAGGAAAAGCTTATCAGAATAAATCAATCCAAACGAAAGTTCCCAAGATATACTCGTAAAAATGGACGCTTTAATCCGAAAATCACTTCGATTATTTATTGTGACATCACACGTGCCAGAAGCCTTTTATTTAAATATATTATGTTGTTGAATTCATTTTTTTGAATCCCATAACATGAAATGTTAATATGAAGATATTAAGAAAAAAATACATTTTTGAAAAAAATTTATTACGGCAAGACATGGTTTTTAGTTTCGCAAACAGATGCGTTCTGACTGAGGACTGAATGAAAGCTTAAAATAGAAACAAAGCACTTTATTCGTTTCTTTTGTCTGCTTATTTTTCAGGTCTTACTATTGTTCATGTTTTCCTGGCTATAATGGATTGGATTGTGGCCAAGGTCCTCTTTGTGAGCAACAATATCAAAATGTATGTAACAACGGCGGAACTTGCAGGTAAATAACATAAGATAATAGCGAAAGACCTATATTTAAATATTTTTTTTCCTCTTTATTTTATTTTATTTTTACAATAAGCAGTATCATGTAACATATACGACTAAATTAAGTTTCAAACAGAAACGTAATAAAGTTTAAGTAGAATTAGGCGCATATATGCCTACTTATTGTTTTCATGTATTAACGTTAGAGTTATTTGAAGGACTAAGATCATTGGCTCATAAGCAGGCGTGATACAAAGTAATAATACAAATAAACGTAAATTTTTTAAAAAAAGTAGTATTTGACCATATGACTCAATAATAGGTTTCCTTAATTTGTCAAAACAACATGAGTCAAGAATTCTAACAAACATACACTTTTATTCTGAGCCGCAAAGTTCTAAACCACGCATTTTGAGCTCTGCAATGCAAAAAATACTCTAGCGCATCAGAACCGCGAGAAAACTGATTTTTAAAGAAACTGTCTTTGAGTGACCAAAAAATGTGGAAAGACATAATTCAGCTTTTTGTAGTATTATATCAACTATTTCTCACCCAAAGCAACAAAAACCTTTTTCGACAGCATCTCCTATAACATAAATCATGAAAATGTTGAGTGCTGGCAGCACTTTTCCAACGAAGCAGCAATAAGTCTTCCAAAACAAACGCATTCTAAAATTTACCAATTCTTTGAATTTCGTTTCCATCCAAGGATTTCATCGAAAGTTTCACCGAAAAAATTTCAAAGCTCGGAAATTTAAACATTGGTTCCGTATTTTTAATGTAAATGCTTTGCATATGAATGTATAATGGAAGCATCTGTTGGTGCAGTCATTACGAAAATATCTGGTGTTTGAAGCACTGTGTTAGCAGCGAAGCCACAATTATACCAAATCTGTTTCAAATCAAACCCATATACAGAGGGTGGGCCAAATACAAATTTCTTTTTAAAAATGCAATAAAATGAACAACATTTATTTTTTTTCATGTATTATGTTTTTATTAGTAAGAGTAAACACTCCCATTAATGATGGAACACAATTTCGTTCAAGTAGCTGCCTCGGCTGGCTTCGCAGTAGCGCATTCTGTCACTCCAATTTTCCAAGACCTTGTTGATGGTTTCGAGATGTAGCTCACGGATTGCTTGGATGATATTGGCCTCAAGTGCTTGAATCGTTTCTGGATTGTTCGCATAACATCGGTTTTTCACGGTTTTTCACAAAAAAAAAAGTTCAAACGGGTCAAATCGCAGCTCCGAGGCGGCCAATTGACATCGCTAAGACGACTGATAACACGATTTGCGAATTTGGTGCGTAAAAGATCGATTGTGGCATGGGCTGTGTGGCATGGCGTGCCATCCTGCATGAACCAGAGGTCATCCATATCTATGTCTTCAATTGCAGTTTTTCACACACATTAAAGCGAGCCATCATGTGGGACCAAAAAATCTTGTGACCCAGTGTGCGCCGGCCAATTAGTGATGGTGGCTTCATTGTGGTCATGGTTGTGACCATTGCAGTGACCGCTATTGTCCCACAGTGAGGAGGTAGCATCATACATTCTGTTCTCCTCATGAACATCACAATAGCTTGCACCGCATCAAATCATAGGGGGAACAACTCGTAAGAAGAGGACTAGAAGAGAATTTACAGATTCTGTAGCGTAAATCATGAGAGGAAACAGAAACATAACAGAGACGCTGATGACTTTCCAGCGTTTTAATTTTATTCATTCACAAAGATTTCGAAGTCGTTTAGCGGGTGAATTTCTCTATCCACCGATACGGTGTGAACTAAACTGCGTCCACGACGCTTTCTGGGTACATTGATTGCAGATTTTTTGTGGGCATCATTTAGGTAAAGCGTCTAAGTAGATCTATGCAAAAATCACGAGTTGTAGCATTGAAACATCAGCATTGAAACTTCAGTGTTCTGTATAGTTTATCGCAATGCGCAGCGATGTACTGTATGCTCTGAATTGATTGGTACGCGGTGCTTGAGGTTTTGAGTGAGTTTGAGTTTTCACTAAGTCGCTGTAAATTTACCTTCGAAGCTTTGCAGTTGGACTGTTATAAAATAAAACCCCTTCATGCATATTGGCAATGAAATTTTGTCTTTTGCAAAAAAAAAAATATTTTGCCTTCGGATGTTCAAAAATTAAATCTTTCGATCGTTAAATAGTGATTGTAAAATAATTTGTTTGTTGTACATATAGATATATATATATACATATATATATATATATATATATATATATATATATATATATATATATCTATATATATATATATATGTATATATATGTATCTATAAATGGAGAGAAAGAAAGAGAGATACAAACTTTAGGCCTAAATGATTTAGTACGAATATTCTTCGAACATTAGTAAAAAGTAACTGATATCAGGTACGAACAGCATCTGTCAAACAACGGCACCTCAGTACAACGTAAACGTAATTTCTGCTTTTGAAAGCAGATACCATAATCGCATGATTATTAGTGCGAAAAACAGCGTATTAATTTTTATATACATGTGAATTATCCGTTTTTATCTTCTAAATGTTATTTCTAGAAGTTGAAGAGCAACAAATTTCAATAATATCAATTTGTATTGTTTTCAGCCAAGTCGGAGCTTCTGCTGTGTCTTGTACGTGTCCGAAAGGATTTCGAGGAAATAAATGTGAAATACCCGACTTTAGCGACGAAACTGGTAAGTGAAAAACGATTGAATTATTCTCAAATCAGTGCTAATAATTCTACCTGTAGCTTTGAGCTCTATATGTGATACTTTTTGAAAACTTAAGCCATGTCTTCATTTGAATTAGATACTTCTTAAGCTCAGAAGTATTTTTGTAGTTGAATTTTTTTATTATTTTCATTGTGTTAGTTTAGATTACTTAAAAATTTATCTTTTGGTCTGTTTTGACAGTCTCAAGCACTGAAAATATTTTCGCAACATAAAACGTCTTAAAATATTTATTTCTAGTCAAAGAAAAATATAGTTGCATACAAATAAGCTAGATGTATCTTAAATTACGTGCGTTTTTTATATTTGTTTCAAGTTAGTAGCATTGAAAACAAAACCTTGCTTCAGTGATCTCACTGAGGTGGATTATTTGGGCAGCAATGTTGTTTGAGTAAAATGGGTTAAAAATAGCTTCGAAAGCAGAATCAAATTGAATTGTTTTTGTGGGATGATTAAAATTGAAAAATTGATTTTAGAGATTTGGCTATTCCACACACAATACGACAAGGATAGCAATGCAACGTTAGCATCTTTGTATAACCAGTGTGAAGTCTCATACCAGAATACGCGCTCCCTCACCTTTTCTATCAGACGCTCAGTTTTTTTTACTATCACACATCAATATCACACATTCGACTACGACGACGTGATGCAGTCTAATGCCAGTTATATGTAATGACTAGAGCTTAAATAGCTATGCACGAAAAAAGATTGAAATATGCATGTAAATATGCACGAAAAATCACTGAAATATGCTCACAAATATGCAATTAAAATGAGCAAAATACGCAAAAAATCTTCCAAAAAGTGCCAAAACATGCAAAAAAATAAGAAAGGGTTAAATACATATGACTGGAAATTTTTTTTTTATTTTTTCAGTTACACAGAAAACATTTAGAAAAATGTTCAAACCTGAAAGATTGCCATTTCTCAGTCAAAACTAATAAACTGATAAATAAAAAAGATTGCTATACATCTGCAAGTATAGGGTGTTTCTTTTTACGAGCTTAAGAACTTCAAATTGAAAGAAAATATCACAAAATAGATGAAATGTTTTATTTATTAACATTTTTTGAAAGTAAATTTAATGTCATTTATGATTTAAAAATGATTTCCTTCAAGTGACCACCACGATAGTTCGTTACGAAGCTCATCCGATCAGTCCAATTTTTTACCACTTTTTCCAAGAGTTGTGGCCTTATTTCACCAATTACTCGCTCAATATTGCCCCCCAATTCTGCCAGAGTTGTTGGTTTGTCAGCATAAACCAGGGACTTAACATACTCTCCAAGAAAATAATCAGAAGGCGTAAAATCACACGATCTTGGAGGCCCATTGACGGGACCATTTCTTGATATATTCTTTTCATCAAATTGTCTTTTCAATAAATCGATGGTTTCGTTGGCTGTGTGGCACGTAGCGACATCCTGTTGGAACCATAGGTAGTCGATGTTCAGCTCTTAGATTTTCGGAAACAAAAAACACACCATTAACCGTAAGGGTCGCTCCTTCCTCATTTCGAATGAAATAAGGACCGATGAAGCCCTTGGCGTGTATTCCACACCAAACAGTCCATTTTTATCTAGCAATGGATAAGTGGTATGAAAATTATCCATTACAGTACCAATAGTCTGCTCTGAAGGATGATTATGTCGACCATAAAATGGACGTAGAGCTCTTTGAGTCTCGCGAACTGAACTCTGATTTTGAAAATAAGTTTCCACAATTTGGTAGCGTTGTTCAAATTTCAATCTATTTATGAATAAAATGACAAACTTTACTGAGCACAAAGGTAAAACAACTGTCACTTGACAAATGTCATTCAAAAGTTATCTGTACCGAAAGTTGTCATGTAGCTAAAAAAAAACACCTGATATAACGACGACAAAAATAAGCATCGCAATTTTCGATGGTGACAAAAGTGCTACGTATTCGTTTTGTTAATTATTTTACTACAAAATTTATTGAATTCAATGAATGGAGGCCCACATTTCGACTGGAGACTCTTTCGAACATGAATTTCTTTTTAATCAATTGAGTCCAAAGTTGAACAAATATTTTCACGTCGAAGTATGCTTTGATTTTATTATTCCATTATTTTGACGGCGCATAAAAATAATGTACACAATGCTCTGATATACACAATGCTTTTATATGCAGTGGCATAAAATATGCCAAAAGTCATCGTTTTGTAATTGTTTGTGTATTTGTGTTTATATTTGTAAGAGAAATACCAAAAGGAGAAACCAGTTTTACGAAACTAAATTTTGATTCAACAAAAATGATGAAAATATGCACGAACATGCATTTTAAGCCAAAATATGCTCTAAAGGCCGAAATATGTGAAATATGCAAAATATGTATGCAACTTTGCACGTACATAACTATTCGAGCTCTAGTAATGACTCACACCCCACTTTAGAACAATACAAATCCATATTCGGACAGCGTAATATTCCCTAGAAACATTCCAACGGTCCTTTATCTAAACCGCAACCGACCAGAAGTCAAAAACTAAAGTATTAATTTGCATGCAAATAACAACTTGCTAACAAATTACTATTTAAACTCGAACAGACTAAGCTGAGGGGTCATTCTTCGTTTCTTAATTATTGACAAGTCAAGTTCAAACCATATTATCAATTGTGCAGATCAATGTGAAATTAAGTTAAGTTGTAATAAAGTTTATGAATAAAAAATATAAGATCTAATTTTTTATGTTAAACATATGACTTTAAATTACCCTCTCGTCATCTTCGCCCGACAGATTTTTTGATTTAATGCAACTCTGGCGTTAGCTGACGTGGTTGTGTTCTTCAACGCATCGCATTCTGTGTGGACGATAAAATACCACTCTATGAAATACATAACATTGTCATGATGTGTAACGCTAATTCAACAGTTAGTTATCTTACGGTGTGATATTAATGATTTACAAGTGATATTTAACCTTCGGCATACAACGTGGGGTTATTTCCACCCCATGACTTCCAAAATGCATTTAATAAGTTGAATTTCATATTAGGCAGCAGTAGAATATTGACCCGTCAATTGACAATGCTGAAAAAGTACTTCGCAAAATAAGTATGGCTTTGTGTGTTTTTTTTAAATAGAAAAATATTCATTATTTTCACGTTGTATGCCGAGGCTTGAATTTGATCAAACTGTAATACTGTGGATCATCGATGGTTGGTGCAACCGCTGCAAGCGTTTGTGGGACCAACCGCTTCAAACTTAATCCCTCATATCCGCACTCTGCTGTGAATCCTTGAGCTATTAATAATATGGTTTTGCTGCCCAGAAAATGCGCGTCAATGACATGACTGAAGCAAGATTTATATTAATCTGACCAGAACTTGATAGTTTTATAATTACAGTTATATATAATACTTAACTGAATCTCCGGTCATCAATTATACCTCTTACAGATTGTTCGGTGCACGTTTCGATCAGCTGCAAAAAACATTGTTTATCCCTCAAAAAAACATCACATTTTGAAAATATCTGTACATGCAGTTCTTCCGGGAAACCGCTTCCTGAAGTAACAAGTAAGTAGTTTTATGTGTCATCTTGTGCAATAAAAACATTTAACTTTTTGCTTAGAAAAACTCTAGCGCATCAGAACCAGAAAGTTGATCTTTGAAGAAATTATCTTTAAGGAATGACGTAAATGGCGTAAAATATGGAAAGACAATACACTTTTTTGTAGTATCATATCACCCATTTCTTACACACCCCCGAATAGATGAAAAGCACTGTTTTATGGCTACATATAGCTTTTGAATTGCCAACCGTTTGAATTTCGTTTTCATCCTAAGGTTTCATCAAAAGTTTAAGCGATAATACGACGTTTGGGGCTGCGATCCGAAAAATTTCCAAAATTTGGAAAATTTAAACATGTTTTTTTTGTTTGTCCAATTATGTTTCAGTCCAGTGAAATTCGACATAAAAAAGGCAAAACTTCAGAAAAATTAGCGGAAACCTGAATTGGTGTGAACCTTGATACTGGCGTGCTGGACAAAATGTCAAAAGTCCCCACTGATCCGAATACTGCGTTACATTTTATACGGGGTCAAAGCTCACCAGAAGTGACCTGTCGCAAATATCTCAGTAGTGGTCACCTCCACAGAAAAACAATGTATTACGAATTTGTAGCTTCAAAAAATTACAAAAAAGATTTTATACCTTTTTCTTGTAACGATAACCGTTTATGAGATGTTTTGATTCATAAACTGGTGGCCTTTACATTTCTCATGAAACAAGCACTCCATTCCGCACCACCTTCGAAGTAGAGTACAAACTTGGTTTTTTTAATGTGGTATCCTCAGTAGGCCTAATCCACATTTGTTTTTGTTTACAAAATGCTTATTTTTTTATAAATTTTTGAATTTAATTTTTTATTTTTTTTTTTTATTTTTAATTATGAATTTGTTAATTTTTCCTTTTTGGTTTATTGTAAACAGAAGTTACTAATTTCAATAATTATACCTCTTCGGACTCTATTTCTATGTTTACGTTTTCCTCTTCATCATCTTCTTGTTCTTCTGTTGTCACCTGTATTTTCATGGATTCAGTCAGGAAACAAGGTGGATCTAAATCATCAGTAGGGTCGTAATTAATGGTGTTATTCATCTCTGGTGATACATTTAAGCACGCCTGACCATGACAATTATCACAAAGTGGTGAACAATACAACCCAACTTTTGTGCAGCCGCAATTTAAGCTGCAGCCTTTGGTCCAATTACAAAAAATTGTATTTTTTAAAATTTCTGGAGCAGGTGGAAGCAGAGTTTGAATAGGCTCTGAAATAGTATCCCTGAACTTCCATATCCAATCTTCAGGAATGAGCTCGTTGTCTAGCCATGTTTGAATTTGGTAATAGACCCAATATGAATGTTGCCGAGCAGCACTAGATGTTGGCGGAAGAAAAGACAGTTGAACAGATTTATTGAGCTGTATAGACCTTATAAAAGTGGAATATCTGTGCGTATCAATAAATATTTCTTGTGCTGGAGATTGTTATACAGCCAGGAAAAAACGAATTCCATTTTTGAAGGCTACCTCTGCAGAATACTCTGTCTTGCAAAAAATGTCAGCGTAGTTTGCTAACTCTTCCTTTCTTTCAAATAATTTGAACACATTAATTTTATCTTTCTTAAAAATCGCTGAAGTAGTGTCGCAACCTGTCATTGCATGCAAAAATAAAATATGAGCATGACACTTTGGATATGGGTTCAAGCTTTGTGAAGAATACATTTTCGTTTCTATTTTTCTAGGTTTCAAAAATTAGATGCTTTTGTCAACGTTCCTTCTCTTTTACTGTCTCATCATTAAATGTTGTGTTGCCCACGTGCAGTAGCAAGTAGAGGATTCTTTCGTCAGCAAGCCTACGCCAGATTGTGCTATTCGGCTGGGGAAAAAGCATGTAGAGCAAATTAAAGGAAGATTTTTTAGCGATGTTCATGTTGCACTGGCAACAACTTGGCAGAGCCAAGTTGCACACAACAAGGTGCAAATTTCATTCAATGTTTTTTATCGTCAAACTTTTGACACAGATAGCCATTTTAGTGATATTTTAGCACCCTTGTTATTCTGTCAACAAGTAAATTTTCGAAAACCAAGTTTGCAAAGTGAATTTCGAATGTGCCTTAAACAAGCATATAACGTTTTGGAAATTTTTTAGTCCTATGTGTGCGCTAGGAGTAGTAAAACTTAGCTTCAAAGAATCCACCGATTAAAAGTGATCCGGGTAATTAGTTGAACCAAATTAAACGTCATGCTAAAAAAAATAACAAGTGCACTACATTTAAAATAAATGTCAGCCTGATGTCTCGAGTACAAAATTATATTAAGCTGCAGAATGGCTATGCCCATATCGAAAATCCCTGTACTTCTCATTAAAAACTTTACAATACCTTATGTTATTCTCAAACCTTTTGCAAAGAAATTATGGCTTTGATGTGAAATTTCTTTCATCTGGAAAAAAGAACCATCAAAATATTTCTTCTTTTTAATCAACCAAAATATGAATATGTATATGATATTCTTTTATTGATTTCAGATCGAGCTGAAAAATGGAGATTCCAAATCACGATAAGATTTACCAACAAACTGAAAATCCTTTATCAAAACATTGATAACACAGAAAAGCATACCAAGGAACATCTTAAGTCAATACTTGAAAGACACGTAAGTTTAGTTTACAAGTAACGTTAAACTAAAGATTAACAGAAACGCAAGTCGAATAAGACTAAAACAAGTTAAATTAAGTTAAAGGAGAATTAAACTGAACTGGAAGGAGCTCTAAGAGCTTCATTGAGAGATAAGATTGCAAAGAGGGTGAAAAAATTTTGCTTTTTGATAAAACGTTCAAATTATTGATAAATTTTAATTTTTGTCCACCATGTCAATTTCAAAATTCCACACCAAATTACCTGTATTTTCAGCACTCAAAAATTCTGCTCACGAGAACTGATAACCGTATTATCTGATCAATATGAAATTTGCAGGACATGTTGGTTTTAAATAGGACCAAGTCTGATAGAAGCGATTTTGACGACAGTTTATGTATTCTTGAATGCAGTTTTGTTACTAATCTTTCGAATTGGGTTGCTTTTAAAAACGTTTTTCTAATAACGTTTTCTTTCGATATAGTGACTGTCGCAGCCCTCCTTTTTCTTTGTCAATGCTCTTTTCTGTTGGGGTTTCTTAATTTCTCAAAAATTTTCAAGCCTGAAACTTTAACTTTAAAACGGTGGTAGCCCATTTTTAAATGTATTTGCTGGAATCCACCAGAAATAATTCAGCTCAACTTGGAACTCTGCAGTGTAGGACCAACATCAAATTTCTGTATGTCATCGAGCATGGCTTGCGCAAAATCGTCCGCGCCGAACAGTAAATCGATTTTGCCTGGTTTGTTGAATTTAAGATCTGCTAGGGATAAATTTCCCAATTCTTTCCATACTGCTAAAATATCCCAATCTTTTCTAAAATTACAGCGTCTATCATGTTGTTTGAAACAATCGCTTTAATTTTTGTAGCTGCTAACTTTCGAAGATTCCCTTTTCAGCTTTAATAACTGCACTGCAGATTCGGATATGAAGAATGCTTCTGAGCCCAGATTCATCAGCATGCTTTTTTCTTTCATCAATTTATATGTCTTACGTCTAAAGCAGTTACCTAGTTAAGGTTTACAAAAATAATATTAAGGTTTCTTTTTTCTGTTTTTAATAACCTGTGCTTTTGGCAGGTTATAATGTTTTTAGGTTGAGAATGTATGGTTAATAGTGCTTCTTTTCAAAGCAACCCGTTACACTTTGAGAAGACGGAATAATGGTTTTAGGTTGGGATTAAATTTAATTTAGAAGGTCCCATTATCTTTTTGCTAAGCATAGCTAGCGTCACAGCTTAGGAAAAATATAATAAACTGGTTCGTTTGATTCTGAAATTAAGGCTCAAGCATATTGAGATATCAAAATAGGTATGGCATTTTTCGATGAAATTAATCGGATATATGCATTCGCATGTGTTGAAATAGAGCTGTGAGCATACTTGGCTCGCTGCCAATGTTTTTAAAAGGCCTTCATGACTTTCTGCAATGATAGTAATTATTATGAGGTTATATATTGCATGCAACTCAACTATTTTATAGTAATTATAAGAACAATCGTATTTCCAAATAACAATACCAGTGTATTTTTACATCTTTTGCAATGTTCAACTAATCATCTGCTTGTTTTTTGAACATGAAGCAAATTTACTCGAGAATATTTTGAGTAAGATTCACATTTTCTTCACCGCGATTCAAATTTTGGCTTAGCCTTTGAACAGGTCCTCCAATCGATCCAATTATATTTTTGATAGATGAATTACGAGATTGTCGATTGGCCCAAGAGTTTTTTGCGGCTTGGTTCTGCTCCATTATGGTTGGCATAAAAGAAGTCAACTGAATACCGTGATTATCTCTGGATTCCTTCGGTGGAATTTGATTCGTGAACGATCTTGAAAAAGTTCGGCGACGACTTAATCGGTTGCTTTGATTATGATGATCTTCCTGAACACGACGTTCAAGCAACGCGTTTACAAGTTTGTCAACTACTTGTCGATCTGCTTTTAGAATTGACTTTTGTAGATCTTCAGCTCCTCCAAATGCTCCGAAAGCATCTTCGGACCCTTTATGATGAAGATAGCGACCGATCTAAGAAAATATGAATAAATGCTGTTGAACATATTAATTATTCGAAGTATAGCAATGTTTCGATAAATACATTCAACTGTAGCAGAATAAAAAATGCTATAAATCAAAAACACAAACATGTATGCATATGAAAATCAAACTAGGCCTAATGTACGCCAGAAAGCTTCACAAATACATTCTGAATGGTAAAGCGAGCCATTTACCTCACCAGCTGCATTGCTTGAATAGCTCATTCGTTTGACTTTTCTGAATGTTTCATCGTCTGCTGCTTCTTTCAAAGCCTGCTCTAGAGCAACTTCCATCTGCTTTGACTTTTCATCATTCAGTGCCGCATATCTAAGATAAAATACATTAAATAAAACTTTAATTTTTAAAACATTCAGCACATAAAAATTATATGCAAATATATTTACGTCATTGGTGCCATCTTCTTCCCACGAATTGTAGATCGATTTGTTTTTCGCACAGTACGAATATCTGTTTCCCAAAATCTTCGGAAAAAAATAAACAGATTATAAATAGTAAAGATCTACTATATAATTTGAAGATAGATAAGATACGAGCAACAGTTTTCGATTTGGCCAAAAATTCATATTTCCATATACATACTACCGCTCAAAATTATTTGCCCACCCAATAAATTTACTATTTTAACTGATTGGAAGTTAGAAAAAAAAGTTCTTATGAAAAGTATTTAAAGTATATTTAGGGTACATATTATATTGATCAAAAAGTTCCAAAACGGTTAAATTATTAATAAATCTTCGTCTATTCAATGTGTCCACCCTTATTCGTAATAAAGGCTTCCGAAAGTTTTAGCATCCTGCGAAGTATTTTTGTCAAGGTCTCTGATGATATTTTGCTCCATACTCCATACTCCACAGATGTTCAGCAGATAAAGCGCAGACTTTTCGGTCATTTATGTCCAGCTCATCATGTCGGACAAGAACGGTATATTTTTAGCATCAAAAACTTTGTTCACGGGAACTCAAGACCCCATAATCAGATACAGTTGAAGTTTAGAGAGTGTATTGGTCTTAAATAGGACCAGGTTTGATGGAAGCGATATCGCAATGCGGACAATTTTGTGCCAGTGGTGCCATCTTGAAAAATAACTAAGACAAAGAAATACTTTTGGCCCTATTAATTCTGATTCAGTCACTTGATTTTGACGAAATTCACACAGTAGCTGAATTTTACTGTAAGGCACGTTTGATAGATATTAGGTTCCAGCTGCCAGCTGTGGTAATTTTGGTGTCTTAAATTTTGGAAATTCACTCAAGAGAATAAATCTCTTTGCCCTATAGCTTCCAGTGCAGTTATGGAATTATAACAAAATTCATATTCACATCGTAGACAGTATTCAGCAGAAATCTAGTTGGAAAAGAAATGCTTAGTTTTTTAATTTTTGCCTAATTTTTTTTGTGTAATTTTTTTAGCTGCGATGAGTCAACAATTGCTCTGAGCTTTATGAGCTGCATTTTTGAGAGCAGTTCACGTACTGCAGTCAATAACCTTCGGCGTCTGCCTGTAAGCATGATTCGCACAGTATGGGGCGCTTTCTGGCGCTCAACTGCTGTCCTTTTAACAGTCTGCAGGTATTTGACTGAGATATTTGAGATATTCGCCTTCAGTTCATCAAATGGGGCAAAGGCCTGCAGGCCGACTGATCGTGGTTGGGGTACTTAAGACTGTGTTGAACATTGAAAACGTGCATGCAATTTATGAGCACTAGTAAACATTAAATATAAAGGTTCCAAAAGAAAATTAGACTCACCTCCGCAAATCAGGACTGGCAGTGTAAGGAGCTGCAACTTCTTTAATTTTAAGGACAATAATTGCTGTGATAAAAATACATATTACGTTGACGACTGTTAAGATTCCTGAAACTATCCCATTGATGAAGAACTCAGTTGGTACGTAATTTGTGTAGAGGAATTTATACGAAGAATTTCCGGTGTACGGTTCGTTTGCTAAATGTGGCATTTTTATACCAGGGTGAATCAGCCATATACATGCAAGACCCCAAAATAGTCCCTGAAATTTTATATTACATCTGAGCTAATTTGAAAATATAAATTCAACTTCCAACAAGTTTAAAACTTTCATATAAGTAAAGACTGAACTATTAAGTATGTTTTACAAAGCATTTACAGTAAAAATAAAGAACACATGTTTAAATTTCCCAAATTTTGAATATTTTTCGGATAGCAGCCTCAAACAACGTTTAATGGCTGAATCTTTCCATGAGATCCTCGGATTTAAATGAAATTCAAAGGATGGGTTGATTTTAGCATGAGCTCTAAATAGAAGACTTATTGCTACTTCGTTGGAAAAGTGTTGCCAGCACTGAGCATTTTCATCATTTATGTTATAGTCAAGAAACAGTTTTTGTTGCTTTGGGTAAGAAATGGTTAATGTGATACTACAAAAGAGTGTATTACGTTTTTCGACATTTTTTGGTCACTCAAAGACAATTTCATGGAAAATCAGTTTTCTAGCGGTTTCGATGCGCTAAATTTTTTTTTAAGTTTTCATTACTAGATTTGTATTTATGCTTCGACATTTGTTAGGACAGAGATTTCAATCTAGCTTTGTTGGAAGTTATTTTGTTGTCTTCACCAAACAAATAATTCAGGTCAAATTTAGCTTGCTTCTTTAAATAAACAAAAATGGGTTCCTCAGCGAAATTTTTTTTATACAATACATATCTTTTCTTTTGTTTATGCTATTTCATTACCCATTCTGTTTAATTTTTTCAATTGATTTTCAATTTCAATTTGTGTTTACGAAGCCTAAAGCTCGGATAAACAATACATTTGATTATAACTAGCACAAACATAGCACGCAAATAAATGATATTCTGGATTTTACTTTCTGAAATATTGAAGGAACTTTTATGTAACATAATGTAAACAATATATTTTGATCTGCATTTGATTTAAATATACCTGAAGCATTTATACTCTACAGATCAACATTAAATGAGCAATCGAAAAGCTGATTGTTTATGCTCTAAAGCGGTTTCAATTTTTGCAATTGCAACGGTTTACAGCCTACAGGTATATTTACAGTATTTACAAGGCTCACTAGTTTTAACAAAATACTCACGCAATTCACTACGGGTGGTAGAAGAGATGCAGAAATTGCAACACCTATAAGTGGACCTGTCGATCCTTGTAATAAAGCCACCGCAACTCCAGTTCCAGAAGTCAGAGCCCAACATACTCCCATCCATAAAGATCTAACGTTCCCTCTGTAAGAAATAAAACAAAAACACATTTTTATCAAGCACACTTAGCTTTTGCAAAACGAATCGTCTACTTATTATTTAATAAGTTTGCTATGCTATTTCAATTTCAAATAGCAAGAAAGCTGAAAATTGCAACCTGCGTTTAATAACAAGTCTAGCAGTAGTGCGATTTTAATATTTAACGAAACATTGCTATATTGCTGAAAGCTGATAAACTTTGGGTTTTATAATGATGAAATGATTTTAAAATTAATAATAATATTCATATTCGTTTTTAAGTTGACATAAATCTTACCTGCCTTTCATTTCTTCAGTTGGCCAATCTGTAAAACCCCATGGCATTTCAGTAGTCCCCACAATTAAACCGAAGATAAATCCAAAGAGGAGAGAGATGAACATTCCCAGAATGAGCGTTCCGAACCCAACTTTCTGCAATGAAGTACAAGTTTGGAAAATGAAGTTTCTGTATTTTTACTTTCTGCTTTGCATTTTTATGTAGTTGAGTCACGTGATTTGGGAGAGGACTATTCAAATAATATTTCTGTTGCTTTCATTAAACATATAGTAAAATTGTATTTAGTATGCTTATCATTTGCTGCATATGTATTTATGTGTATAATTGCGATGCTTGTTTGCACATGAAATGCATTTAAGAAATATATTTAAGAACTAGACTGAAGCCTGTATTACCAAACATATAAAATATTCTCCCCCGAAAGTCAAAAAATATTGCAACTCAAATCTTTTTTTTATTTTATAAGAAATGGTTTACTCAGAAATCAAATATTTGACCCTCGTCATCATCCTTTTGGTAGTGCTTAGACAACTTACTATTAAACTATAATCCGAGATAATTGCTCCAAATGTTATAGACATAACTGGACCCATCAGTGGTGATACAAGCATAGCTGCGACAATATTTGGCGCATTATTTTCAATTAAACCCAATGCTGCTAACGAGCTGAAACGAACAGGAATGCAGAAAGCTGATTAACATAATTTCGGATTTACGATTGCTGTCTTAATAATATAAAAAAATATGTTTTATAAAGATGTCAGGCCTAAAAAAACTTACTCTGCAGTAACAATCAAAATAATATAGTCAAACGATGTAGATCCTCCAGCCCGTACACCATCCACAACCTGTTTTACAGTTAGTTTCGACTTGATTGATTCTATAAAGGTATTCCATTTTGAAATTTTATCAGGATCACATTCCCTTAAAAATAAGAACGAAATTGAATATATTATTTGTTGGGCAAATTAAAAAAGTAAGGATCCATTCTGTATCAAACTTCATGTTAGGAAACGGCATTAAAAAGGAAAATGAATCTTTAAAAGGCATGTGAATGAATAAAGTAGAGTGAAAAGTAGAGTGTCACCATTTAATAATACCACAATGTCTTAAGGGCATGCAAATTTGCATTCACGAGATACTGTCGTTTATAAAAACTAGCAGTCAGTTTTGAAAATGAACAGTGAGCTTTTTTATAGCAACCTAAAATTCATGTGGTATTTATGTGGTATTGCTGCACATCATTCAATCGAAATCTTTCAATTTAAATTGTTGTTTAAATTGTTATGTCAATAAAACAAACCATCAATTGACGTCAACAAACGCCATGCTTTAAGGTGTTCGCGCAAAGCCACAACTTTGTATTCCAACTACCACCTCAATAATAAAGTACTGAACAATGATGATAGTGCCACAGATCCCGGTGTTATTTTAGACAAAAAGCTGAGTTTTCATCAACAGTATGATCAAGTCTTAAAGGCTAAAGTAACAAGTTTACATTTTCGCTTATGAATGATTCTCATTATCATTAGAAAATACCTGTCATTGTATATTTCTCCATTGTTCAACGCATCGTAGCTGACTGAGCATGGAAGGACACTGTAAATATAAATAAAAAAAACAATACAATATTACTGATATTTTTGAAAAATAGCTATTAAATATTACTAGACACTATATTTATTTTATTTTTTATATCTAGACTGAATTGACACCGTAAACTTTCTTTCCTTTGATCATTGATCAAGCTTCAAAATTGATTTGATTCAGTTCTCCTTCTTAGATTAGACTAGACTAGACTTCAAAATCATAATAACGAACACTCAAAAACCATAATAACGAACGTATCCGGCCGTTTGAGAACTGTCAGAATTCATCAGTACATCAGTTCATCGAGAACCGTAAAAAGTTGTTAAATTTAAAGACTTTAATGCAAAACAACCGCTAGAAAGACTCACTTTTGAAGAAAGTTAGAACAAATATGATGATTTTAAGTGTACGTTCGACTAACCGCACTTATGATTACGACCACCGATGAACTTGCCCAACCTTGCTCACAACAAAAATATCAACAGGGTTTCCGCAGTGACCATTCCTCAATAAGTGCCACCTGCGAAGTTATTTGCGCAGTAAAACACGCAAGGACCGCTTGTCAACGGGCTAAACCTTTATCATTTCTGTTTTTGAAACGCTCTTAGCTCGGCTAAATAGATGGTTCTTGGTAACGCTGGACCTACGACACGCTCGTAAATTAGCTAGATGGATAGACATATTGGATTCCATTTTGCAACATTTTCTACCAGAAGAATATTTGCTGGTAATGGTATGAGATCGCACCACCAAGAAGAAGCCCCTTTAAAAAAAACAATTTAAGCACAAGACGAAGGTGAACATATATCGAGGATTTAAGTTTAAAATTGCCGTCAATAGAAGATGGAAATAGAAAGAAAAAGGAATTCTTTCATTTTCATGAATATAGTAATAGTAAATGTACGTAGGACTAACCCCTCGAAACTTAACGATAAACTTACGCTAAACTTAATTCTAACTAACCCTTCAGTACATATTTCCCGAATAATTCTATCAAGCCACCACCAAAATTACTTAATAATAGATTATTTTACCCACTTTAGCTTACTGTTCTTATTGTTCAGCCCCTCCATCACTCATTATTCCTGCTACCTTTGCCACACCTAACAAATTTGAGCTACAATTAATAATTTGTTTACATACTTAAATCACGGAACGTACCACTTAAGGTAACATGCATGCCATTTACCTGCGCTCTTTCCCTTTACGTTAAGCAATTCAAATATCCAGTCAACGTTTGTCTCGCAACTGTCTAAGGTTCTACGAACCTCCACACGCAATCTCCTACTCAATAGATTTCTGCTCGTCGATGGAGGTCGCAGCGCCCTTTACTAGCAATAGCCGCGTTCTTCATCCACCTCACTAAATCTACGAGGATTTCTTCTAGCACACGGGCTTTCGTCATCGGCGATAAGTCCCTCCGCGTGTCACCCGGGGGTTCCACTCTTTCCCTGTAAGCAACAATCTACCTACCAAAACTCAGGAAGTAGAAAGATAAGCCGGTAACCTCGTACTAGTATGTACGTAACGCGCACGCAATTTTGGCCAGGTTTTGATCCCAAGAACGATAATTGTCTACATACACTTGATACACACACGTATACATACGCAGCATACACTTGATGGCTTGGTTACGCCATTCTGCAAGGTTAGCTTGAGGATGATACAAAGCGGTGTAGCTCACTTGCACGACGTATTCCTCCACCACTTTGCTGAATCATCGACGCTGAAACTGCACTCCGTTGTCGCAGATCAGCACTCTTGGTACACCGAAGACCAAGAAAATATTTTTTTCTAATAAACGGAAGACCGTTGGCGCCGTCGCGGTTCGCACTAAAAATGTCACTGACTATTTGGTGACGTACTCTACCACCGTCACATCGCTCCAAACTGGGTAACGATCCCACCAGATCTATGCAGATCATCTCCCACGGAGACTTTCATGCTTCCAAGAACATGCTTCCAAGGTTTTAACGAGACGGAAGCGGTATGATATTGGCCTGAAACCATTTACCTTCAAACATCACTCCGGTGGAACAGGGTCCAGCATACGACAGACTGCATCCAAAACGCATCAATTAAAAATCGTTTGTCCGTAAAGTATGCCAGGTCGTGTCGTTAAAGATACACTATATCTGCGTCAGAACACTGCTGGTGGCAGTTTCAAGTCACTTCTTTGACGATTAAGAAAAAGGAGAAGTAAGGAGAAAGGGCGAGTAAGGAAGAAGGACGGCTAAGAAGAAGAAAAAGGAACGAGTCTAATTAGGGAACAGATTATAGGAAGAAAAGAGATGGATAAGTATGAGAAAACAAAAAAAGAAGAAAGAGAGGCGCTCTTATACGTACGGTCTATGCATTATCGTAGCAGTGAGTTAACCCAGCTTAGTGTAGTCTTTGTACTAGTTTTCTCAAAAATGAGACCATTATTGTGAACTGTTTGTTAGGAATAAGAATTTTTATATAAAGCTAAAAAAATAAACTGCATGATCTGATCTCCTATAGAACTAAAAATTATAGTTGCTATTTCGGATATGGCAATAAACTTTACACCTCTCAGATAGAAAAATTATGTATAGCTACGACTCACTTATATAGATAAAAGTATTGATTTACCTTACACATGTGTTAAGCGTTGTTCCTATACCTAACTCAGCTAGGCAGTGGAGAGTGGTTTCGCATGGTTCGCCAGATCTAAGAGGAAAAATCACATGGTGGTAATGTCCTTGTCGGTCAGTCGTCCAGCTTACTTGATCAATCTGCAGCTTCGATAAAATTCCTTCCAAAACCTGAAATTTTATTTCCATATAGAATTTGGTTTAAAGTATCGGTATAATTTATTTAGGAAAATTTCCCAGCAAACTGACTATTGAGTCATTAAAGCATATTAAAAATAAGCAAATATACAAAATATGTTAAAATGAAAAATTATTTATTCATTGACATGTAAAACAGTTTTACAATATTGATGTACCCTTAAACTTTCCTAACTTCCCACTACTATTTCACGCAGATGTAGAGCTTTTTTTTGAAAATCATCCCTAGTGTCAATAATTTTTTCCTGATTTCAATTTTGAGAATAGCTCAAATTTATTTTGAAAGTCCCAAAAACTGTGTCTAGGATTGGAGAATAACTTCACTTGCAATAATTAGCGACTCACATATTTATTTATTTATTCATTGTCTTTTTACAATATATGACATTATTGTAAGCTTAAATTATAATAATGAATGTAGCTAGCAATACAATCTTATGACAATCGATTTGACCAAAAACTCATATTTGTTTATAGGTATATATAAATATGCATATATATATATATATATATATATATATATATATATATATATATATATATATATATATATATACCATCAAAAAAACTAAGTGACTATTTCTCGGGAACGCACCATGCGATTGAGCTGAAATTTTCCAGATACAGTGGCGTATATGCAGAATAGATCCAGGCCAATTATCTTTAACCCTTTGGCGCCGGCGGCCTTTTTAGTGATATTTTAATGTACCTATTATTTCGTCCACAAATAATTTTTGCAAAAATTAAGCTAGCGAAATGAATTTAAAACGTGTTTTGAATGTGAATCGGATAATGTTTTGCAATTTTTTAACCCTATGTGTGCGCTAGGTGCCTAAAAAGAGATGGAGAAAATCTCAAAATGTTTCAATTGCGATAACTTTCGACAGAGCTATGACATCATTATGAAACTTTCAGGATTTATTAATTTGTGAATTTGTGTTGCTTTTGATGAACATGTTGGCAATCCTGTAGCTAGGGCAGGCGCTGAAAGTGGAAACCTTCAACTCATCGACTTTCCTGAAAAATTGTCTCTTTTTGGAAAAAAGCAACTCATTTATAAATTTTATGCTTTGTCTACAAAGCCAAAGTAAAACATTTGAAATTTTACGACGAGCAAGAACGGTAATCCTTCCCCAATTCACCTATATTTTTAGCATCAAAAACTTCTGATCACGGGAACTCACGACCCAATAACTAGATACAATTGAAATTTACAGAATGTATTGGCCTTAAGTAGGACCAGGTTTTGTAGAAGCGCTTTGAAATTTAATCAATTCTGTACCAGTGGTACCATCTTGAAAAATCACTAAGAAAAATAACTGCTTTTGGCCCTATAAATTCTGATTCAGTCTCCAAATTTTAACCAAATTCACACAGTAGCTGAATCTTACTTTGAGCCACGTTTGGTAGAAATTTGGTTGAAAAATTCGGTTGAAGCTCCCAGCTATGATAATGTTAGTGTCTTAAATTTTGAAAATTCGCTCAGGACAATAAAGCTCTTTGCCCTTTAGCTTCCAGTGCAGTCATGAAATCATAACGAAATTCATATGGCAAATCGAACTTATTGTAGACAATACTCAACAGGAATCTAGTTGGAAAAACATTGATACGGTTGGCAGCTATGGTTGGTTTTGTTTTTTTCGGCATATCTTTATTAAGCGACTTTATCATAAAATTATGAAACCGTAGTGATCTTGTAGTGAAAATAAACAGCAAATAATAATATCTAGAAAATTTGAAAACTTTTACGGATGGTAGCCCTAAATTTCTTGGTATCCCTGTAACTTCCAATGCAGTCATCGGATAAATACGAAATTCGCCGAGTAGGTTGACTTCAACGTCAGGTAAATGTGACATATTGTTGACTTCGGTGCTAGCAAAGGGTTGCCAGCACGAGGCATTTGTATTATTTCCTCTATCAATGCTATGCACCCGTTAGCTTACCTAACCTCTTTCTATTTCAAATGTTTCCCTAATTTATAATTTATAATCAACGATACGGAAATTTCCCGGTGGTTTTCAAATCTCCGGCCAAAAAATAAAATTCAGATGTCAATTTCCAGCCGTTGGCATTCAAAACACAAATTTTTAGTCACCTCATCCAGAATCACTTCAAGTGCCTCTCAGAATACCGATTCCATGGTTACGTAACTTTGCAAATGACGAGAAATCTTACGTGAGGTGACTCTCAGAAGAGGGCCTTCTTTTTACAACACTATTTAAGCGTGAATTGGACGCGGAGATCTGGTCGTCGACTTGGTTGTAGATGTGCAATATCTGCGACCGAATTCATTGTCTGTGGGGTAGTTTCAGATCTAATTTGCTCACAGATAACGCATATCAGCAACCAAGCCGGTGACCAGATCTCCGTGTCTGTGGACCGCTTTTGTTCCATTAGACCTGATTCTACTTGAGACCAATACATACTGTGAATTTCATTTGAATTGATGATCCAGTCGTGCCTAATAAAAGTTTTGGATATTTCGTGAGTTTTGGAAATGAATGATTTAGAGATTTATCGCTATGGTGAAATAAAGATTTTTAAAATTTATTAATATCGTTTTCGATGTGTTTCAAAGCAAAATTTTGTCGCGTAATTGGATTGTTTGGAGGGTTTTTCGGAAGTTCGAAGATAAGCTTGACGGTTATCCGCGAGTTAATTAAAATTTTCACAGGCCTACTCACTATAAGCGCCCATTCGTTCTTTATGTTCAGTTGCCTCTGTTAGAAGCTATTTTAATTCGAACATTGAAAAAAATACCCAATTTTTGGCATTCCCCATCCAAATTAGCTAAAAAAAATTCAAAACTTTGTCCTGTTCAAGTTAAGGACATTTTCAATTTACATTAAGCGTATTAGTTTTGTTCAATATATTTCCATAAACATATAGGAGTACTTAAAAATTCAACGAGATTTTCGTTCCGCCAAACGGATTCAGTATATAAAGCCAATTTTTCTGATACGCTAGAAAAGTAGTGGGGAGAAACTGATGAACGAATCGTTTTAAGATATTTGGTTTTATAAAATAATTATTTTAAAATATTCCTTTATTTTTATTCAATGTACATTTCATTTGAAATTACTGATTGTATTTGTAGGGCTTTTAGCTGTAGAAAGACGAAACTATGACTATATAATTTGACATATATTCATACATAAATTGTTTTTTTATTAACATTTAGCAAAAAATATTTAATTATGCTCTATTTTCATCATTAATTAAAAAAGATTTTTACCTTTTCAATTGGAATCAAATCATCTAATTTAGCCTTGGTCTCAGATTGTGGTCGATTTATTATTTTCCGTCCAATCACATCACTTTGGTTCGTTCGATTAACGCGTCGCTGCTTTCGAGAATTCTTATCATGTAATTCAACTTCAAGACGGAAGGCACCTTTCTTGTCAGGAACATTAATGTTTAGATTGCTCCCACCATGACTATAGAGGTCATTTGTAGCGCCATATGATGACATTTCTTTATTTTCAAACTGCTTACCTGTTCGGAAAATTGTATTTAATGCGATAACATAAATTTAAGATGCATGAGATCAGTGCTTATGTTTGAACTTTAGCTTGGTTAAGTTGTTAGCTTTAAGTAGCATTTAGAACTAGAACACCAGCACTGGGAACTAAAATTTGACGTTGACAGTTACAGTAACAAAAAACTAATTTTTTAACTACATTTTCTTTGATTTTCTTCGATGTTTCAGCAACAGTTTATTTAATTTTTTTATTTATTGATTGCACATTTTCATAACTATATAGTTTTTATTTTAATATTTAACTGCAAAGAGCTCAATGATTTTTGTCAAATCTATGCAGTGCTCGTTAAAACACTCCAAAAATACAAACTTTTCAAAAACTCACTTTCATAGCTAGACGTAGGTATAACTATCAAAAATACTACTCCACCTGGCATCGTAAGAACAACTGGATGATGGTTATTGCTCCATCAGCAAGAAATCTCTTATTAAATGTATCGTATTGTATGTTTCAGGTTGCATTTGCTTGTGATATGACTTTAATACCATAAGCCTGATCAACATGAAGGTGCAAACTAATTAGCATCAAAATGAATAGTTGTAGTTAGATTGCAGATTGTATTCTATTTATAGGCACAGAGAAGATTAGCATAGTTCTATTTGTGCGGATGTTTCAATCGCGCTAGTACTTTTCGACTAACTTTGAATGTCGAAACCGATGAAATAAATTTAAATCAACAAGTTCATGAGATGAATGATGGTTCAAATCTTTAGATTTAAAGTTGTATTATCTTGATGAACTGTGCTACTTGTATTCGTTACTGAAATTCATTTGATTTTAACATATAAATAATTAGTTATAAATAGTTAGACTTATCGTTAGAGAAATCCGATGCATGATAACCAATTTTTGAATTTTAGGAGGAGAGTGGAATTTCACAAGGATTATCATACTTGCCATATTAAGTTTCCAAAACGAGTTCAACATCTTCATACAAAAATAAACTAAGAACCGTTCTAAACTTAAACTGTTACGAACGATTCCATGTTTATGAAAATTAATTATGTGTTTGACTGTTTGCGCCTCTCTTTTGATAATTCTTCAAAACAAACCCCCTTCAAAAGTGCTTCCAAAAAAAAGACAACAAAAAACGACTTCATGGTAAAAAACTAAAAATTCAGTCAATATTTTCCTCAACTTTCAATTTCCTGAACTTCTACAAAAAGCAGATTTTCTTTTGGTAAAATCGATTTTGAAAAACAATATTCACTATTAAAAAAAAAATTCCATTGCATATGAGGTATTCAATCCCAGACAATTTTAGAGACTTTTACCGTACTCTGTTTGGAGGTGCCGGTCGGAGGCACCAGCCCACGCAGTCACTAAATTATTTATTCAGTAAATAAAAACGAAATTCATGTAATATATGCACCTTATTTTTAACTAAATTGTTGTTGGACACTCAACAAAATGTCAATTTTTGGTTCTTGTGCTCAAAAAGTGTTGCCAGCATTCAGCATTTTATTCATATTCTTTTCAAACCTAAGGATTTGAATGCAGTCATCAGATCAAAGTCGTACATGACGTCCGATTCAGGTCGGTTGGAATAAAGAGCACCTTCGGGAGAAGATACACTAAAAATCTACAAATTCCTCTTCTTTTTTCCGAATATTAATGTTTTCAACGCTTTCTATACGCTACAGTCTTTTTAATGATATCTATTCACAATTTTATGACAGCACACTTCCTGACTTTATTTGAATAATATCACCAGTTCAAGTTTACTTCCAACATATTATTCATTTTGAAAAAAAAAAAATTTAATTTTTTTCTATTATTGCAGATGGCGCGTGTTATAAGAAACGCCAACCTGTCCAATTATTTTGACTTAGAAGTGGCTTATATGGTGTAAGTTTATTTCATACTTTATGTGTGGCTTATTGTGAAGAAAGTAAACACATAGTAATATCATATCATTTTTTAATAAGAAGGACGGGAAGAAGGGAGCTCACTTCAAAGTCATGGCTCCACTGAACCTAAATTGAAACGAGTTACAAATCCATTGTTACCTTACCATAACTATAAATTTAAAAACAATAAAATGTACTTAAAATAATAAATAAAATTGAAAAAGAAAATTTAATATACATAATTATGTAAATAAATAAATATAATAGATAAAAAAATATTCTTTTCAAACATAAAAATGAACTCATAAAGGTTATTGATTTGTGATCATTGTTCCCTTCTTGTCTATAAATCAGCATAGACAACGTATATCGTCTCTAAAGCTTGTCAAAGCAGAGAATAATTGATACGGGAAACTCGATCGTTTTGCGGAATAAGCCTCCGAAAGCAGAATCAAATTGGAATTGTTTTTGCGGGATGATGAAAATTGAAAAAATTTTATTTATCTTGAAAATTTTTATTTGACAAAGTGGTTTCGAAAGCATGCACTGATTCTCATCAGACACCAGCACATAGTGCATACTTGACTGGTGTGACCACTTGCAGTTGGAAATCATTAATTGTTATTTACGCTGGTTGTGACAAATTTTAACATCTCCGACTTATATCCATGGAAATAATTTACTCATAAATCAATAACCTTTATGAGTAAATTATTTCCATGGATATAAGTCGGAGATGTTAAAATTTGTCAACACCAGCGTCAATAATTAAATAATTAAAAAATAATGAGAATACTAGTTTTTGATGTTTATCGGACATTTTAAAAACTATTTCGTAATCAGGATGTTTTTGGTTTTAGGTTAGACGGTCACGACATGACTTTTCATTTATTTGCCTCTAAAGCAGAATCAAACAAGATACATGAAGCTGTTTCAAGAATGATCAATCGAGGCCACCTTGGAAATTTTACACTAGTTTCAAACTTTCTGATATTTACCGAAAATCCACCATTTGAATTAGAGGTAAGTTACTAAAAATCAAAATAAACCTAACCCCATTTTTAGTTTTTCGAAAGCATTTGCAGACTAATTTTAGTATTTAAATTTTCCTTAGAAGACCATTAAGTGCGAAATTAGTTTATTTTATATTATGTGTAATATCAAACTGTAGTACTCATTTTATAAGAACTGAAGATTATTTTACACATACTTCAATACGACACTCTAGCTATTAGTTTAGTGAAAAGTAAAATAAAATAATTCGTTGACAAAAGTAATCCCCTGTGTAAGGGTTGAAGTTGGTAGGGAGTAGGGACTTGATTTACAACGAGTGTATACCAGTGTGGCGTGTTAAGTTCTAAACAAAATTCCAAATGTCCTTATCGTTTCAAGTGCTGCTAAACTTTTGACTAGGGGTCAAAGATGACCAAAAGTGATTTTTTGTAAATATCTCTGTAATGAAAACGTTTGCACAAGAATAATGTATGACGAATTCTTAGCATATTCTGACTATTCTACTGTTACCCAGTCTATCCAGAGCCTGAATTTAGTCGAGTAGTCGCGGCTTGACTGTCCGTAAAGATGTTAATTTCCTTACTTGTAGTATCTGTGGCATAAACCAAAACTGCGGCTTTAAGTATCGCAAAAACCTCCGCCTGGAAAATACAACAGTGATTCGGTGATTCCGTCAGTGTAGATGGTAAGACCTGCTGCGCACATTTACTGATTCCATTCCTGCCCATTTCCCACAGTCGCCCGATATCTGCGTAACCCCGCTCAATACTGCTGTGGTGGAAGGATCTTGTCTCGAGGGGCCCCGATTCCCTAAGCTTGCCAGCAGCTTTTGCGGCAGTGCATCTTACAATGATATCAAGCAGAAGGAGATGAAGCAGTATGTTCAGAGCCGACGAAGGAATCGACGCTAAGGCATCTGTAGTGCAGAAAGCCGCCAACCGCTGAACTCTGTTGGCCATGCTAGCAAAGGTGGTTTTAAGCATCCGTAAACAAGTATCGGCCAAGCTATCGCCAAGTAGATCCAGTGCGTTACAACAGGGCTTAGACCCCACGTTTCACCCAGCTCTCTCTTGCTGGCTTAAATTGCGTTGCTTGCGCGCTTGACTCTTTCCTCTAAATTCACCTTCTATGTGAGCTTGCTGTCCAGAATAAGACCCAAGTACTTAGTTTGCGACTTGAGACTTATCCTAGTGCCGCCCAACATTATTGGGTCTAAATCAGTAGTTTTGTACTTCCTAGTGAAGAGTACAAGATCGGTCTTATTGGGGTTGACGCGAAGGCCCACGGTATTTGCCACTCCTCAACCAGCCCCAGAGCGTATTTAATGAGCTGACCAAGGGTATGTGAAAACCTACCCGAGACTAAAATAGCAATGTCGTCAGCATAGGCCACAGCCGTAAGTGCCTTGCTTTCCAACCTTTCCAGAGTTGAGTTTGTAACAAGGTTCCACAAGAGAGGGGATAGAGCTCCTCCCTGTCGTGTGCCTCTATGGACCTTCTTTAATGATTTCCGCACCTGCCGACTCCATTCGTATGAACATTTGATAATGCATGTTGCTTATCCAGCTACAAATAGCGGGATGGGTATTGGGTGCGTGGAGGCTCTCCATAATGGCTGCTGTATGCTCGTTATTGAAGGCGCCTTCAATATTTAGAAAGGCTCCCAAAGCGCATTCTTTGTAATGAAGTGCCCTTTCTATTTTGAGAACTAGCCTATGTAGAGCCGTTTCAACTGATTTTCCTTTCATATATGCTTTTTGGGCTCTCGATAGAGTTTGAGTACCAAGTCTTTGTTTGATATGTAGATCTAGTAATCTTTCGAAAACTTTAAGGAACAAGGCAACCAGGCTAATTAACTTGTAGTCCTTCAGATACGCATGGTTGACTTTACCCGCCTTGAGTATAAATACAACCTTAGTGGTCCTCCAGGCTACAGGTACGTTGTAAATTTATGTTAACCAGGTCGGACACATGCTCACCAGTGAAAGGGGCGGAGACAGTCCAGGAAGTGAGTATCTACGAGGATCTTCAGCGTTTTCGAGCTGTTGCTTGTCCACTCCCCATCCGACTTACATACCAGGCTAAGCGTGACAGAGCATTTAGCCAGCAGATTTCTGAGTCTAGTGGTCTCCGAGGCGGATTCAACTCTGCCGCACGGTTCTTGCCAAGAGCTCCATTTTGCTTTTCTTACATCCGTTTTAGACAGCCTTAGGACGTCCTTGTATTTGTCCCAACATTCCCTGCAATCAGCTGCTTTGGCTAATTTGAAGAATTCTCGTACTTGTCTTCTGCGACAACCTAAGTCCCTGTTCCACTAGGGTGGCTTAGGTTCGCGCTTCGGACAGACTTTGGAAAAGGAACGTTCAAAGGATTCTACCATTTTACTAGTGAGTTTGTTAACCGTAGATTCGGGGTCAGCTACAGAGCTAACCCTGGGAGGAGGGCCTAAGCCGTTGGTTATTTCCCGTTTGAAGTTCTCCGAACTTATATTTCTGGGATTGCGAATCGGTCAAAAAATGCGAGTTAGGTTGAAATTTAAACTTTAACTAATGTTACTGTGAGAGAATGATGGGCTTTCAAGGACTCTCCAATTCTCTATTAATTGCTCATTTGAATCATTGTGAAGAATTATATCTAGCACGTGTTTACTGCGAGGTCTCCTATAAGTGAGATCGGTTCCTCGATTTGCTGCGACTAGATTATAATGAATAATAAAATTGAGTATAAGCTATCACGAAAAACCTGGACTATAAGTTAACTCGAAATTCGGTGCATGTGTATTGCTTAATTTGAACCGTAAACCGCAAACTCTAGTAGTCGGTGCTCAACCTATCTGGTTACTCAAGCTCCATAAGTTTTTAGTAACTACTTTATCAAATGAAGCTATTTTATTTACATAAAAACTCTTACAAACTAGCCTTTTAAATCAAAATAAAATAAAAAAGCTTCTGAAGTTTTGTTTTAAAACTCGTATTTGGCTTTAGGAATTACATATTTGTTAAACTGATAACGTACGGTAAATATATTCTATATAAACAGTGTAAATTTTTTACAAAATATATTTCTGCAGAAAAGTTTCTACAGCACTCTCACGTTTAATTAATTGCTGTGTGCTAAGATTGGACTAAATGTTTGTATACATGTTAATTATAGCTTTTGAATGTTGCTTTAGAAATAATATATTTCACAATATGAACATTTTGATCAGCGTTGAAAATAAACATTTTTTTACTTTCTAGCCAATAGTAGCTAATCATCCCAGTCCGATCAGGGAAGGATCCGAATTTGTTTTATCTTGCGTTGCCCGCGGCTCACCAGACATAGTGTTTCGATGGTATAAAGATGGGTTTCCTGTAAATACTTCTCTTGCAATCAGGTATGTTCCTTTTTTTTAAAATTCTTACGTTATAATAATTAAATAATTGTTTTAATGTTTCATACAAGTATTTGTAAAATTGTGGTCAGCTTTTTCCTTCCTCCCTCCCTTCCTCCCTCCTTCTATATACTATAGACAACGTAAATCTGCTCAAAGCTTAATAGTCCAGGGAAATTTAACATGGTGCTTCGGAAAAATTAGGGGAAAGCTGAATTTTGGTATGAACCTTGATACTGGCGTGTTCGTCATACTTTGTTTTTCGGAACACTTGACCGTTACTGAGATATTTAGGAAAGGTCAGTTTTGGTGACATTTGGCCCCGTATAACAAGTAACGCAGCTCTCGGATCGACGGGGAGTTTTGACATTTTTCTCAGCATGCCAGTATCAAGGTTCACACCAAAATTCAGCTTTCCCCTAATTTTTCCGAAGTTTCGCGTTTTTTATGACGAATTTCACTGGACTATGGTTTTAAGTAGGGCCACGTCTGATAGAAGCGATTTTGAAATGTGGGCAATTCTGTGCCAGCAGTGCCAGCTTCGAAAATAACTAAGAAAAATAGCCGCTTTTAGCCCTATAAATTTTGATTCAGTCACCAGATTTTGACGAAATTCACACAGTAGCTGAATGTTAGTCTAAGCCACATTTGATAGATATTTGGCCGAAAAATTAGATTGGAGCTGCCAGCTACGGTAATTGTGGTGTCTTAAATTTTGAAAATTCACTCAGGAAAATAAAGCTCTTTCCCCTATAGTGTCCAGTGCAGTCATGGAATCATAACGAAATTCATATTGCAAATCTAGTTGGGAAAACAATTATAGGGCTGCCAATTATGGTTGTTTTTGTATTAATTTTATCATATTTTTAGTGAGCGTTTTTATCATAAAATTTTTTAAATCATACTCATTTTGTAGTGAAAATAAACAACAAATATTACGATCTAGAAAATTTGAAAAATAAATTTCTTTGTATCTCTATAAAATTCAATGCAGTCACCGGATCAATACGAAATTCTCAGAGTAGGCTGATTAGAACGTAAAGCAGATGCTACATATTTTTGGCTTCGGTGCTAGCAAAAAGATGTCAGCACGACGCGTTTTTATTATTTTCGTACCCATAAATGCTTATATCAAGTATTGACATCGTGAACATTTGCAATGAAAATAAATAAAGAATGTTTAAATTTTCTAAGGTTTAAACATTTTCCGGATGGCAGCCCCAAACACCTTCCTGTCGCTGTAACTCTCCCTCAACTCATCGAAATTAAATTGGCTTAGGGTCTATTATTACTTAGAGTGTAAAAGTTTTAAGTAGGAGAAGTAGTTAATGGTAGTGGCCTTAAGTAGCTGGTGGTAAAATACACACTCAAAATCTGCACAAATTCTCTGCTGTTCTTCGAACATTATTGTTTCTTGCGGTTCTGATGCACTAGGGGTTCGCTGATAACTATAATATATACTCTAAATATACTTTAAATGCTATTCATAAGAACTTCTTGTTTTCCTAACTTCCAACCGTTTGAAATAGTAAATTTATTGGATGGGCAAATACTTTTGAGCGGTAGTGTATATATATATTTATATATCAGCAAAATGAGTCAGGGAGATAATCTCGAGAGTGGCCGGTTCGATTGAGCTGAAAGTTATGCAAGCCATAAGCCTTGTATATAACCAGGACCGACTTAGAGTGACTTGGCTTAGAACGGCTTGAAATGAAACTTCAATGTAGGTTTCTGGTGTGACTGGATTAAAGTGGATTAACCGAATAAAATGCAGCTAGTTCTACTAAAGTGACGTATATCGCATCATAACGTCACATATACGAATAGAACTCAAGTGGGCTTCACATTTTTCAATCCTCAATCGCCCGATCTGCGTCTTTTAACGCCTAAGTCGATCCAATCCAGTAAAATTTTGTGATCGATACTAAGTCGATACTCAAATCAATCCACTGCGCGTATACAACGTGGTTTGACTAATCCTAAACCAGTTTGAAACCACGTTTTAAACGAGGCTAGTGATGCATTTAATGGGCAGATCCGTGATTTGCTGAAATTAAAATACTTTTAACCCTTTGGAGGCGGTTGGCGTTTTAGTGAATTTTCAGGTACCCCTGTATTTCTATGCAGAGTACATTTTTGTTCGAAAAAGTATTGGAAATGGAAGCTTATTATGCTTTGTGCCTGTTTATGATAAAGAATTGGAAGTTTTGAGCCGTGCGTGAGTGCTGAGTACCCAAAAGTTGGCGAGGATATTTTTCGAATTATGATTTGTCATAGCTTCTGACAGAAAAATTATACCGTCGTGAAATATGTAGAACATATTGCCGTTGACTAAAACTTAAAACACGTGGGCTTTCAAGACTGTGCGAGCAACCCTGTAGCCATGACAGGCAGCTGAAAGAAAATCCTTCAAATCATCGTCCCTCCTGAAAAATTTTTACTTTTTGACAAAAAATTCAAATTATTGATAAATTTTAACCGCTGTCCATCACGTCAGTTTGGAATTGTCAAAATTTCGAGTTGCACAAGAATGGCAGCCCATCACCAAATTACCTCTATTTTCAGCGCTCGAAACTTATGTTCACGAGAACTTCCGACCGGATAATCTGATCATTATTCAATTGACAGGATGTGTTAGAATTAACTAGGACCAGGTCTGATAGAAGTGAGCAAGCAAACAACTTTCTGGCAGTGGTGCCATCTTGAAAAATCACTAATAAAAAAAACAGTTTTTTGGCTCATAGCTTCCGATTCGGCCATCACATTTTAACAAAATTCACACCGTATTTGGACCTTACTCTAGACCAAGTGTGGTAGTAATTTGGTTGAAAAATTAGAATAGAATTGCCAGCTATGGTGATTTTTGTCTCCTGAATCTTGTAAATTAGCTCAGCAAAATAAACCTTTTTCCCTTTAATCTCCAACCCAGTCATGAAACCAAAACAAAATTCATGAAGTAAATAGACCGTATCTTAAACCAGCTGTCGTAGGAATTCCGTAGAAAAATCATAAAAAGGCTGCCAGCTATGGTAATTTTGGTGATTGTTTTGCATTTTTTTTTAATTGATGTTTTCATTAAAGTTTCAAATTGAAATGATCCTGTAATGACAGCTAACAACAAATATTAACGCTTCGAATATTTGAAAAGTTTTACCCTAAAATTCTTTACCACCTTTTTAGCTTCCAGCGTAGTCACGCAATCGAAACAAAATTCACAGAGTGGGTTCAACTTAACTTGGAGCAGATTTGCTACATTTTTAGCTGTGGTGCTAACGCAAGATTGCGAGCACCAGACATTTTCGTAAATATTGCACCAACAGATGCTTCTATTTTGTGCTCATATGCATAGCATTTACAATAAAATAAGCAACAAATTTTAAAAATTTTCAAGATTTCGAAATTTTTCGAATGGCTGCCCAAGACATAGTTTAATTCCTGAAACTTTCAATGATATCCCTGGATGATTTTTCAAAGATGATGATTTTTCGAAATTCAAAGGATAGGCTGCTTTGAGCGCGAGCTTGTTGTGGTAGACTTATTGATGCTGCTTTGGAAAAAGTTTGCCAGTACTGAACATTTTTATTTGAACATTTGTAGTATAGGAGATGCTGCCAGGAAATGATTTTTCTTACTTTGAGTAGGAAACGGTTGATATGATACTACAAAGAACTGCATTACTTTTCGCCACATTTTTAAGTCATTAAAAAATAATTTGTTCGAAAGTCAGTTTTCTAGCGGTTCGAATGCGCTAGACTTTTTATATTCATATATTATGATAAAAAACATGTTTAATTGATTTAACCAAATATATTAGATAGAATTTATCATGAACACATACATATTAAGTTCGAATGTTTATTTTAAACGTATGACTTTTAGGGATATATGGACGATGTTACTTCCAACCGAACAAAAATATACTTATACTTCGCTACTGGGAGTGCGAACGAGCAGGAATTTAGACGAAGGACGCTACACTTGTGAAGTATGTTTTTATTACATAATTTTTAAATGACTTTTTTACTATTGCTTAGAATTTCTGAATACATCACTGTTGAAATATATGCCAAAAATGGAAGTGAAGAGGATTTAAATATTTCTAATTTACTGTATTTTCAACTAGGCAACAGACTGGAGTGGACGAAAATGTAGATCTTTTACCATGCTTATAAGCTCTCCACCCAAGTTACTAATTGAGCCACCACACGTGACGGTCTTCAGAGGTGCATCACTTAATATACGTTGTCTATCACCAGAAAATGATAATCAAAAATATGGCCGCCTTGGATTTAGCTGGACAAAAAATGGATTACTTTTTCAATCTGATCCGGAAAATATAGCGTGGGAAGATTTATTTCCAGGAGGGAGTATACTCAGAATTAACAACATACAGGTTCGCATCTTGTGGTGTGTTTTTTATGTATGCATCTCATGACTGTTTCTTCAAAGTAATATGATATTGACTCATGTGAAAAAAGTGGCAGTACCAACGTGTGTGATGCCTGGCTCAAGTTTTACCAGCATCAGACATTCACTATCAGCCCTTCAAACGCGAACCGTTTTTAGTCAACTCTTCTCCTTCAATTTTTTTTTTAATCCAGTCCTAATGGAATGCTGATGTTATCTAATTGCGCACTCTTAGCTCTAAGTCTTTTAGTCAACGTTGTGCCGTCAGTGCAAGCGAAGTTTTTCTGCTGTTGCCTGCAGTGAAGTTTGCCTCAAAGTTTTTTTTGAGTAGGCTCCTTTTGCTAGATTTCCAGCCCACTGGAATCTACTAAGCCTTACCTTAGTGATTCTGCTAGAAAGATTTGGTACATTAGGTAGATCGGGATGGTTGCAGAATCTCAGATCGGGAATATTTCATGGTTGTTGTATCTCGAAAATTGTTCCTTCCTGCTTATGGGGTCAACTTTTCCCTGCAATCGTTTCAACTCAAATGCGGCTAAAAGAGCAGAGTGCCATTTTCTGGGCACTCAAGTATTGTAAAGACTGTGTTTTTTGCAACAGTAGCTTTTAGGTTTAGGTTAGATTTTAGGATTTTAATGGTTTTTTAATTGATAGACTGCTGTTTGTTTTGACTAGCCGCCCGCATATTTTTTCGCTCATATTGTAATGGACACCGCCTCTAATTCTACCCTGATAATGAAATGTTTTTCTTGCAGCCGATGTTGAGCCGACGATGAAATTTTCTTCTTGTAGCCGAGTATCCTCTTGATATGGATGCAGGATAGAAACTTGTAAAGCTAGCACGGATCTCTGAGTTTAGACTGGGTCGTTTAAACTTAACTTCACTTGCATCCAGAAGAATCATGATATCGGCCGTCTTCACATTTGAGGTCATTGGAGGCGTTATTTGAGTTGAATTCCTTAATAGTAAATTTGTGATAAATATCCCCTTAAGGAACACCAGGTCCAATCGTTTACTAAAGGAATATCCACATTCCACCATATATGCAGCTAATGAGCCGGTGAATAGATACTACAGAGTCTTCAATGGCTTAAGCAACCTTTATTCCCCAACGATTTCCTAACAATCCTTCAAATCTTTCCTTATCAAGCCATTTGTATACCATCATTTTGAAACTTTTTTTTAATGATCGTTTTTAATTGTTATTCTTTTATTTCAAACTTATTTGTTTACTCAATTTGTTATTTATGTATGCGTTATTTATTTTTACCTTAGGTACACCTTTTTTATTATTAGTGTTGTATTCATTTGTAGTTTTTTTTTAAATAGTTTGATATTTCATATTTATATGTATTTTATGTATTGAATTTATGCCTTGTTTGGCTAGTATATAAATAAATAAATAAATAAATGCTAACATCATGTATTCATATGGCGAATACCTTTAATGAAAATAAATAGCCAATATTTAAATTTTCCTAACTCTAAAACTTTTTCTGATTATTACTTTAACAATGTTTCTATCTCTGTAACTTTCGTTGAAGTCATCGGATAAAAACGAGATTCATAGGATAGACTTAAGGTTGCAGTGCTGGAAACGTGTTGCAAACACTGAAAACTTTCTTCATTTATGTTACAAGAGATGTTGCTTTCAAAGTTTTGTACTATAAGCAGCCAATAATAAATATAAATAAGAAGTGGTTGCCTTTCCAAAATTTTGAAATCATGCTAGTGGTAACCTTTAGGACCTCTCTACTCTCAAAATTTGAAAGCATTGTTGAGATCAAAGCGATACTTGGCCCTCGAAACAGTTTGGCTGTAATAAGGAGCACTTATGGTAAAACATTCAAAACAATTGAATTTGATCACGGTTCCCTTCTTGTCTATAAATCAGCATAGACAACGTATATCATTTCTACAGCTGATCGAAGCCGAGCATATTGAAACGGGAAACTCGATCGTTTTGCGGAATCAGCCTCCGAAAGCAGAATCAATTTGGAATTGTTTTTGCGGGATGATTAAAATTGAACAACTTTTTATTAACATTAAAAATTTTAATCTACATTGAAAATTCTATTTTGACAAAGTGGTTTCGAAAGTATGCACTGTTTCTCATCAGACACCAGCACAAAGTGCATACTTGACTGGCGTGACCACTTGCAGGTGGAAATCATTACATTCTTATTTATGCTAGTTGTGACAAATTTTAACATCTCCGACTTATATCCATGGATATAATTTTACTTAGTAAAGGTAATTGATGAGAAACAGTGCATACTTTCGAAACCACTTTGTCAAAATAGAATTTTCAATGTAGATTAAAATTTTTAATGTTAATAAAAAGTTGTTCAATTTTAATCATCCCGCAAAAACAATTCCAAATTCAAAACAAGTTTTTTTCATTGAAAATTTGGACGATTCCTCTACTGCTCATCGAACATTAGTGTTTCTAGTGGTTCTTTTATGCTACAGCTTTTTACTAATGTACGAAGAACATTAGTATTAAAATCACTTTGGCCAAAAATTAATCTATATATATATATATATAAATGTATATATATATATATATATATATATATATATATATATATATATATATATATATATATATATATATTATATACATACATATATATATACATATATATATATATATATATATATATATATATATATATATATATATATATATATATATATATATATATATATAATTAATCGAGGCAATAATAGAGTTTCTACAATAAAAAACTGGCACTAGTAGAATCCAATGAACATAATATCTGAGACTTAATTTTCATTTCTTTACAAATAAGTATGCAGCGGGAAGTTATTGATAAATTTGCACCAAAATATCAATTTTCAGTTTGAAAACAATTGTTTGGATAGTACATCTTAGTTTTCTATTTTTTTTGTTAGAAATCGACGGAGTTTGCTTGCATCGTGTCCAATAGAATAGCACCAGTGACAAAAAATATACAGGTTAGTGTAATCCATCCAGGCAAAATTGAAATGTGCCCCGAACAAATTAGCTTTGGTGTCAAATGGCCACTAAGTCTCTCAGGACCACCAGTTTCGACCAATTGCCCAGCCAAGTATGTCGGTCAAGCAAAACGAATTTGTGAGCTCCATGATGTGCAAAAAGCTGGCTGGCTGCTGCCTGACTTTTCCGATTGCGTAGCTGATGCCCTGATCAACATTCATAATGAAGTATGCTGTAGTATGACTTGTTGCCAATTAAAATATAATATGTTTTCAAAGTTCCAGGCACTAACTTCGGGGTATCAGAAAACAAATTGTTTGAATATTTTGCAAGCATGTCTTGAATATGTAACGAGTCACCACTTAAAATTTTTACCAGGTGAAGGAAAGTTTTTGTTAGAATTTCTGTCAGAGGTACGTAAAGTTTGGTTTGTAAACAGTGTTTTTCCAGATTATTTCCTGAATTAAAAGTAACACTTTAGCTCTGTTTTAATGTATCTCAGGCACATTATAAAGCTGTGAGTATTTTTTGAATCTTTCATTTCAGATTGAAAACTACTTACAATTAAGAGGAAGTATTTTTGAAATAGAAATGTCATCCGAAATCACACTGTACATCCTGGATAAAATTATTCAAAATGCTGATGTGTTTAGTAGCAAACAGGTATAATACTCAACTTCTACATAAGTTAGGTCAAGCTATTAGTCAATGCTAGCGAGCTAAGTTTTTATTTTATACTTAAGGTCAAGCAAAATCGAAAATTTATTATTTGATTTATTTGATTTGCTGAGGTGCGAAGGGAGATGAGGTAAAATTCTTTGAAAAAATCAGCCGATCGTCAATAAGCGGTTTTATTTATTAAGTCATCCTTGAAAATTTGAATTATTTTTGTTTCAAAAATAACAAGTATTTGAATTTATTACTCCGAATTTCCGCATCGCTGTTTGACATTTTCGCTATTTCATATTCTTTAAACTATTTTGATCAATCAAAGGGGTCTAAAAATCTCTGTCAATTGAAAATTCCTACTTTCGCTTATAAGAAACAGAGCATGAACACGGTTCAGCGCTAATTTTAAAGTCAAGAACTGTCAAAATAAACCCAGGCTGATGGACAGGCAAGTGGCATACTATACGGCTTGCCATCTATAGCATGCCATCGACCGTCTCGACTGGCCATTTCCATGGAAAGTCGAATTGCATGCCATGGGAAATGGCGCCTCCTCCACTCTGAAGCTTGGACTGGCGATCAATCATACTTCTGCATGACCCGGAATGTTCATTGAAAATTCCAACAGCGTAAAGTCGCATTACACATTATGCCTAGTACTATACTCTTCGCGAAACGAATTCAACGGTCAGATCCCATACAAAAAGAGCTTTACTGACGAATTGAAAAGCTCTTTTTGCATGGAATTCGACCGTTGAATTCGTTTCGCGAAGAGTATAGTACTAGGCATTACTAGGGGAAATTTGTGCTACTGCTCGGAACGGCTGCCAAGCTTGCTCCTGCATGACTCTTAATGCGTAGTATCCTATACATTTTACTGACCTGTGATGATTTGAAATGCTCTGAAATTTTCATGTTCCCGTTTTATATAGCAAACATTACCTAAGCCGATGTGTGTTCGAAAGTTCTTTTCGCCTTATAAAAACAGCTTTCACGACTCACTTTACCCCTGATTTAAATCAGGTACCTAATCAGAGCTAGGTGAACTCAAAGCTTGGTACGCGGACCCTCGTCCGAACCTGGATTCGAACCAGGGACCCCACACACAAGAAGCCAGTGCTCTACCCACTAGGCTGCTCAAGCTTAGCTCATTTTAATTTTAGTAAAAACCTGAATTTAAGTCAATAAATAATTTAAAACAACATTTATTGATTCGAGGCGGCACGAAATTCGCCAGGTCAGCTAGTATGTATTTGCATATATGAACCAACAGTATATATTTAAATTACATTGCGAGTATTTCAACTTATTTCAGCAAATACGCACATTTCAACAATTAACACAGTCTGCAGCATTAATTTACGAAACTGTGTCTACTTCTCGATTAGTCACATTTATCATGCCTGAGTCTTCTCCCGCTTCCATACTCAAATCGTCACCATCAACGTCGTCTACAGCATTCAAATCGAACATTGTGATAGAGCCAGGAACTGATGCAAACTCTTTTGTATCACCCGTTACAATGCCTTTGGAACGAATACGATCATTTGGAATATTTAAGTCTTCAGTGAAAAACATACCTTTTAATGTGCAAATTTACAGGTAAGATATGATACCAAATTTTTTGTTGAACGAGCTCCAAGTATAAATGGGTGCTAACGTTAAATTAATGGTCTAAGTTCGTCAATATATTTTTAAGTTCTTAATATATTACTCGTTTTTAGTCAAGGCATATCAGACCTGGTAAATATCAACATTTCAACTTCAAGCTACATGAGCCACTTATTGTCAACAAGTCAACTACAATCAATGATTATATCATATGATAATTTAATCAACTTCCTGCCTAAATGGTATTCCAACAGAAACAGGTAAGCAAATAAATTCCGAAGGTTTCAGGTACATTCAAAATCAAGATGTTATTCCAAGAATGCGGTATAGTCTGTTTCTGGGTTTTTTGCTGGTTGGTGGGCCGTTTTATAACGTAGTGTTTGTTTAATCAAATAAATAGTCGATAGTTTAGTAAAGATGGAAACAGCCGAAATTCGGACTTGGTGGATCTTTGCTTAGCTGGCTGACTTCCTACCTTCGAAATCGAACTCAGTTGGTAAAATTCCAAGGACTTTTGTCGAAAAATATTTCTGCTACCTCTGGTGCACCACAAGGAAGCCATCTTGGCTCGCTTCTTTTTAATATATTTATTTCTGACCTATCTGACGTCCTAACAATATACCTCATCTACTTTACCCTGACGATCTCAAAGTCTATCACATCATTAAATCTAAATCCGATGCACTCTTTCTCCAATCTAAACTAGATTCACTTGATCATTGGTGCTATGAAAACAAGCTCTCTCTCAACATTGCTAAGTGCCAAGTTTTTCTCGACTCACAGCTCGAGTTTCCCGACTCACAGCTCGAGTTGAAAACGTTGTTGACCTGGGTGTTATCTTGGACGAAAGACTCCGCTTCACCTTGCATTAGGTTAAATTATTTGATCGTGCAAACAAACAGCTAGGCTTCATCAAAAGATCTGCTAAGGAATTTCGTAACCTGTAAGTCACAAGATCCTTATACATCTCACTTGTACGCCCCATTCTTGAATATGCTTCCACTTGCTGGAATCCGGCTTTTGAAACCCACAGAAGCAGACTCGAGTCCATACAAAAGCAATTATTACTTTTCGCATTGAAAGAACTATACAACCCTTACGATTTTAATACCCTTCCTTCTTATGAGTTTCGACTGGGTCATCTAAACTTATTGACACTTGCATCCAGAAGAAAGATGATCTCGGCTTTCTTCACATTCGACGTCACTAGAGGCGTTATCAAAGTTGAATTCCTGAATAGAAAAATGGTGCTAAATAACCCTGCAAGGAACACCAGGTCCTCTCGTTTACTTAAGGATTATTCGCACTCCACTACTTATGCAGCTAATGAGCCTATAAATAGATGCTGCAGGATATTCAATATCATAAGTAATCTGTATTTTTCAACGGTCTCAACATTATCCTTCAAATCCTCCCTTTTCCAAGCCATCCGCAACCCATTATCTTAAGCTATATGTCAATGTTTTATTTATTTGTTATTGATTTATTTGTTAATTATCTATTTGTTAATTATTTATTTTATTTCATTTTCCGTTTTATTTTTATATACTCATATTAATTATCAATTTTCAATTTTGCTTTTTTACTGCTTATGTAACTTGTACCTTGATTGGTTATTAAAATATATATATATATATATATATATATATATATATATATATATATATATATATATATATATATACTGATGTGGCCAAATTATTATCACCTCATATAAAATCATTGTTAATCCTATTTAGAATCGAGGAACTATAGTTATTTTTATTGTTGGTTTGTAATTAGATTAGGTGTCCTTAACTACGAAGATTCGTGGAATGAAAAGATCCTTTTCCGCGGAATTACCTCCGTAATGGGTAATTAATTACCTGCAGCCATTTTGAGATAAATATGAATTCTGAGTTTTTATTGCCCTCTTAATTTGTTTGAGCTGCTAATTGTTTCTGTTTTATGGTTTCTAAGTAGCATTTAAGGTGAAGTATTTTACCGAAAAATTTCAGTCTCCTTTTTGACTTTTGAAGGAGAACGTAAAAGTGGCTTTTGTAAAAGTAGTGATTTTTCAATATGGGTAAAGCAAAAGATATCAGTTCAGTGGTGAAAGCTAAAATTTCTACGTATTTGGAAGTAGGACACTATACTCATGCGCAAATAGCTCAAAAAGTGGGAGTAAGTAGGTCATTTGTTAGCAAATTTGCGAAAAGTAGAGTTGTCCGGCCGTCAGGAAGTCCGAAAAGAAAGGGGAAATGCGGTCGCAAGCCTAAAACAACAACCAGTCAAGACAGATATTTATTGCGAAAAGCGAAAGAAGACCAAACGCTATTTAGCAAGTCCCTAAGAGGTACTCTACGCGACGTTGGTGTGGAAATATCGGAGAGAACAGTTAGGCGTCGACTTTTCCAATCTGGGCTCTGTGCAAGACGTCCTCGTCAAAAGCAAAAACTAAATGCTAGGATGATACTACAAAGGAAAACGTGGGCGAATGAACATTTATCATGGTCTGCAGTCGATTGGGAAAAGGTATAAACTGATAATATCTCTTTTTTAAATATTACCTTGTCACACTTGAAATGACACAAATGACACTTGTCAAAAAGTTCGTCTTTTGACTTTATCCTTTTTTTATTTTCTGATCAGGTTATATTCAGCGATGAAACGATGATGAGTTTAACACTACCAATGGTCAGGACTGTCCGCAGATACAAAGGAGAGGAATATTCAGCTTCGTATGTTCAGCAACGAGTCAAACAACCAGTCAGGGTCATGATTTGGTCGGCAATTTCATCGAAAGGACTCTTCCCACTTTACGTAGTCGAGGGAACAATGAATGCCAATCAATATTTAACTGTTCTACAGACACAATTGGTACCGACTCTCAACGAAAAATTTAATGGAGAAGCGATTTTCATGCACGACAAGGCTCCATGACATACGGCGAAGAAAATCATTGAATTTCTAAGAACACAAGGTATCCAAATCCTTGATTGGCCAGCAAATAGTCCAGATATGAATCCGATCGAAAATATCTGGGCTATTTTTAAACAAAAAGTGGCAGAAAACTGCCCCCGGACAAAATCAGACTTGATTGCAGCAATGAAGGAAGTCTGGCAAAATGATACGGATTTAATCGAAAAAGCCAAAAATACGATAAGTGGAATGCCTCGTAGAATACAGCGTTTAAAAGATGCGAAAGGAATGTTCACTAAATACTAATAAATATGTTAATTACAATAAGTTTTAGTTTTTATTTGTAAAAGGTGTAATTTAGGACAAAAAACTTAAGATTTTCAGAAGGTGATAATAATTTGGCCACATCAGTATATATATATATATATATATATATATATATATATATATATATATATATATATATATATATATACATATATATATATATATATATATATATATATATATATATATATATATATATACATATATATATATATATATATATATATATATATATATATATTTTTTTATATTTATCATTGTATATTTCGCAATTGGGTCAATCTGTTGTTTTAGATATTGAATTAAATTAATAAATCCAAGCAAATCAATTCCTTCATACATTATACTTATTCCCATAAAATTTCAACATTTTCTCAATTTCAGTGATGGTGATGTTATTGACTTTATGCTTGCATCAAGAATAATAACCTCAAATCTGTATCAATCAAATCAGACCAACGATAATAAAATACGCTTGTTGAATTTACCAGTAAACATAGGTCTCATTGACATCTTCTTTCAACACGAAAACAAAGCGAAGTATTCAAAATGGTTCCCAATATGCGGGTAAATTAAGTGTCACTTTGTCACAAAATAGAAATATATTTTTTTTTCATATTTCAGCTACGATATACAAACAACAGCCTACTCTTCGTGGCAAACGGATGCATGTATTACGAAAAACATAATGGAAAATATGACACGGTGCATATGCCCTTTGTCTGGAACATTCGTAGTTCTTCTTGCAAAGAAAAGTAACGACGTGAGTACAATCAAAACCAATTTCGGGTTGAAGTTTATACAAAATTCTATTTGTAATTGAAATATACTTTAAAATTTGCGTTCACTACAATGCAATCAGGCTACTTTCCCCTAATGTAGATAGCCCAAAATCTGCTTTCCAGATCACCGGGTGACCTATCAAACCGCGGGGCCTGTGAAATTTGACTCTCATAAAATCTGGCATTAGCCTACTCAGTAGAGTGACGACTACTAGAGCCCTGTCGCATGCCCTGCGAATGTGATTCCAATACGTCAGTCTGGTGTACAGACTAACCCAAATTAACTCAAAGTTTTACAAAAAAAATATTACCAAAATTATTATCAAATTATTACAAAAAAATACGTTCAGAAAATCGAAGACAATAATTAATTAAACAAACGCTCATCAATTCTCGGACAATTACTGAAATTTATCCTCACGATAACAAATATTGAAGCTAGAGAATGCTCTTGAATTCAATTTGAATTTAATAATTTGAATAATAGCCTGTTCACATCGTCACAACAACACATGCTTTTGAGACGAACACTGATTTTGGCTATAATAAGGCTCATAATCACCTGCTTTTCCATACATCTCCAAATCTCGGCATGCAGAATGCTTTTGGAAAAACCATGTAAGCAATCCTCTGGTGCTTGTGCCTTCTGAAGATTCAACCGTTACTAGTGCTGTTGCTAACAATACCGTTTTTGTAGCATTGCCAGTCGAAGAGTTTATCTTCGTGACTGTTGTCACTGAAGTCGAAGGTCGATGATCCAAAGAAGTCAAAGTCGATGGTTGAACATTGTGCGAAAATGAGGTTGAAGGTTGTGGATTGAATGCTAAGGTCGGAGGCAGATTACTTTGTGTTAATGAATTCGACGTCTGGTTTCTATGCCAAGATGAAAACTGCAATTGGTGAGGAAGGATTTCGGTTGATGATACATCGAGTTTGTGGAGAAATGTGTGATGTATCCTCTTGCATTTGAAACATCTTGATGTGCTGGGACATTTTCCAACTAAATGTCCTTTATTCAAACAATTGAGGCACAGACCATTTCTTTTTACTTTGTTAAATCCCATTGTATGATCTGAAAAAGAAAGGTGGTACATTGTCCTAGATAGTGTGGCCCCTTACACGAAGTACACTTACTTTGCTGCTCGCCTTTAGCCAAGAACAAATTGTATGAAGATATGGTAGATTAATGTTTTCCTACACCAGCAGCTTCTAAAGCTCTAAAGCGAAGCTGCGAAAATTCTTTGAGGTCTTGAAAGGATGATGTTTCTTTTTGCGTTGCTTGCTGCTGTTGAATCATCAAATGAGCTAGCATTGCAGCCCAAATATTTACCACTTTAAGATTAGCGATTGCCTGAATGCAGTCGATTTTTTTGTCGGTGAAATTGTCATTCCTCATAATTCCCATGGAACTTCGGCAGATTGATACATCGGAGTCGAACATCCATGTCATCGTTTAACCGGAAAGATTAACTCTGTACATCTTTGTCCGACTGTGGCACCTTTGCTCCTTGTTCCATTTTCAATTCTTCTAAGTCCGCTTCGAAATTCAAGTTGAGTTCTTCAAAAGACAAATACCACTTCCACTGGAAATAATCAAATTCAAGATCATTTTGTTCTTGGACTAGTGTGAAAGTTTGCCGAATGTCTTGAACACGTTGTAGTAATTTAGTGTCATATGCTAGAGTTTTCCTTGTTTTTGAGTCTTTACGGAAATTAATCTGCATTAATCTGCTGAGACACTAGTCTATCTATTGCGTGGATTATATTAAAGTAATTTCCCCGAGTACCACGAAACATAGACTCCACTCTAAGTATAATGGCGGAACACTAGAATCAAAAAATAAATGGTGAAAAAAATCCGAGAAATCTGTCAACAAAATAAAATATATCTAGCTTAAAAACGGAAAAGATTGGTTTTCGACCGGCAGATACTGAAGACCGATGGACCCTGAAAAAAAGGGCAGGTTACCCTCAAAATATCGATATCTGCCAAGAAAATAAAGTATATCTACCTTGAAAAAGGAAGAGATTGGTTTTAAATTAAATTATTTTTTTACAAGCCGTACCAAAAATTGATTCACTTTAAAAACCACTATAACCATTCGTAGTCGTCAATATTAGTTTCCTTACTGCATCAAAAGCACCCTTAAGATATATTCCTGACTACACCAGGACTATACCTCAAACGGATGCATATTACATTTTATAATTGTAATTATGAGTGTGATGATTAAACTGAGAATAAACTCAATAAAACAAGAACAAAGCGTACAAAAAATTTCACTTTTTCTCAAGCTCATGTTTAAACTATGTTTCGTTATTCCTACCGACAGTATTAATTTTGAAATCGAAAATCTATAGTAATTTGAAAATGTAGTGAAACAAACATTAGAGTGTACTAAATTAAGTTCTTATATATACATCCAAAAATGATTAAAACAATTGGCTTCTCTATTTGTGATTGTTATTTTCTAATGATTAAAACATTATTTTTTGTGTTTCAGAGCCCCATGGCGCAAAACTTTTCACGACCAACTTTTATGATAATAAGCTGCGGTTGCTGCTTTTTCCAATCTTGTTTGACATTTGTCCTCCTAATTCCAATACTTTATAGCCGTAAATGTTGCACGACCTTCTTGAAAATGCAATTCTGCACATCCACCTCGACTGTGATGGCAATATTAATTTTAGGAATCCTGAAACAACTACCGCAGGTATGTTTAATAATTAGTGATTTTTAGGGATTTGTTTTTGTTTGTTTTTTCAAATTAGTTACTTGAAAAACGGTGTTACCAAGTATACACTTAAGATATATATTATGGGCCATTTAGACAAGCGTCCATGCGTCCACGCGTCCAAGCGTTTTTAGATTACACGAGTCAAGTCAACTCAAATCTAGTTTTTTGAAGGCGGGGCTAAGGCGAAAGTGGTCGGCTACGGTGATTGATATACCATTGACTTAATTGTTTTACTTTCGCTCTTTGTCATTTCGAGATGATAAGTGGATGGATGGATTGATATATACATAGTTTTGAGGTACAGATTTATTTATATGGAAAAAGAAATTGTAAAACTAACGAATATGATAAATCAGAATTAGAATTGTTTTAAGCTTGGTGACGACGATATTTTATGCTTGAGTTACAATCAATGCAACCAACATTTGCTGCCAAGTTTTGTTGGTGGAACGAGTTACAATCAATGCAACACAACATTTACTGTCATCTGTCACTGGCTATATTAAAGAAATTGCTGTTCGATAATTTGGATCCTTTAAAGTCTCGGAAAGAGATATCAGTGAATATTTTATCCTCTAAAAGCTGCGGAGTATAATACAAAGCGAAAATTAGACAAAAAAATACAAATTCTGATTGTCATTTGCATATGACATTTCCCATTTCCCGGACTCTCATAGGAACAGGTGGAATTGGATATTTTCAAAAATGTTGTTGCCATGCCAAGTTTGAGATATGAGCAAACTCTGCTGCCAAGCAAAGTTGTGTTGCATCATTGTAACTGCTCTCATACGTTCTCATGGGTTCAAACTCATTTTGACGTGCAACAAATGTTGGTTGCATTGATTGTAACTCTAGCTTTAATAATGTTTAGCCGTTCGGAGGCACTGACAACTTAAAAATGATGGTTTCAATTTATGTTAACTTGTCAAATGATGATATTTCCATGATTATGAAATTTCCGCGAGCCATCATGCTTACTGCTAATATATTGGATATTCTATTTGGGCTTATTGGTATGGCAGTTTTTGTTATTATATCAGTGGCGTAATTTGCAAATTATAGTGTGCATCTGATGAAAGTGAACAAGGAACACACAATTTAAGATAAGTTTTGAAGTGTTTCCGCATGGCAAATCTATAATTCTTATGTTCCGGTAACTTCGAACTAAGTTATTAGATGTAAAATAGATTTGTATATTTACTTTATTTTTATTTAACACAGTTGTAATGGTCTTGCCTGCAGTGGCGGTAAACTGTTGCTTACACTGTTGCTAATTGTTGTTGTACGCAGGTAAACACCTCAGGTTCGCAAATATGTGCGCGAACATTGAAATCTACCTCTTTTCGGTTCAAAGTGATGTGTGGTGTACGGATCTTCGGCGTTTGGTGCGAACGTCTGTATCGAAGTTTCAAAACATGTTTTCGGAAAAAGTTGACGAACATTTTCGTCGTCTGTAGAGGCTATGAAGAAAGTGTCTTTGAGTGGGCAAAAATTTGGAAAGACGATTTGAATTTTTTCCCATCCCTTACACAAAGCAACGGAAACCGTTTCTCCACAGCATCCCCTATAATATGAATGGTTAAACTGTTCAGTGCTGGCAGCACTTGCTCAACTAAGCAGCAATAATTCTACCACACTATCCTTTGAATTTCGTTTTAATCCGAGCATTTTATCGAAAGTTTCTTTCATTAAACGTTGCTTGCTTCTCATAATTTAAATATTGCTTGTTTACTTTCACTGTACGGACACCATCGTTTGCTAATTGTATGGTTTCATGCACCCTTATATAATTAGAAAAACTGCCATACCAGGCAGCCCTAATATAATATCCAATATATTTGCAGTCAGCATTACGCCGCGTGTGTATTTCTTCATTATATAACGTCTACATAACAAGTTATTATAAATCGAAGTTTTAAAATAAAATCACTTTCAAACAGCCAGGGCCCACAAACGGCTAAAAATTTAAAAAACATCGTCGTGATCAATGTTAAAACATTACTAATTCCCATTCCTCAATTTTTCCCCATTTTTTTCTTCTTTCCAAACAAATAAATTGGTAGCAGACAATTGTATATATTTATCCATATGACTATATATACCTTCATATAAAATTGTTTGTGTCTAGATATTCGTATGCATTCTAATTTTTTCGTAATAGTCCTGCTCGTAAAGATGCAAGAAAAATATTATCCACATCATCACATAATAAAATAATCATCAACATTACATATATTTAAATGATCATCAACGAATCATCCACACATGCCACTGAGCGAAAGAAATCATTATACAATCTATTGTACATGAATCAGTATACTCCACCTCCTTCGCTTTAGACCCGCCTATATAAACAAAATCAAATTGACTCGTGTAAGCAAAACACGCTAGATTGCATGGACGCGTGGACGCATGGACGCTTGTCTAAATGGCCCATTAGAAGTGCAGTGACTGCGTTTGAAATTGGTGTTTTTTCACATTGCAGAAAAGTATAGTATTCAAAATAAATTTTAATATACTCATACTTATTACTAATACTCATTTATGTTGTGAAATATAGATGCATGTTAATAACGAAAACATTAACTTAACTCAAATAAAAGCAGTTTGTAGACAAGGAAAATTATTTGAAACCTTGAACAGACACATTTTGAACAAACGTCAAAATATCAGTCTATCTACCGGTAATCTGTCAACAAGCTGATATTTACATCATATTCAAGCTCTTTCCTTGTATTTTATTTGAATTCGATAATTTTAGCTGGTACACCATGAACGAAATGGCATTTCGAATCAAATTTCATACAAAATTATACTTCAACTCTGACAGCTTTTGCCAGCTCAGAACGATACAGTACAACCTATCTGGTAATCTTTATTATGATTAAGTAATCACATATGTATAACTAAGAGGTGGCCAAAGAACCTTCTCTTGTATAAGGAGTCAGGTCTGCCATTTATCGGCTCATTGTAGTCACCTAAATTTTTATAGTTAAACGTGCTTAAATAATGTTGAGAATGTACATATTCTACACTAAGTTGTATTTATCACATGAAATTCGTTTTGATTTCATGACTGCACTGGAAGTTATAGGGCAAAAAGCTTTACTTTCCTGAGCGAATATTCAAAACCCAAGATACCAAAATCACCATAGCTGGCAGCAACAACCGAATTTTCCAACCAAATTTCTACCAAACACGGCTTTAAGTAAAGTAACTGCTACTGCGTCAATTTTATGAAAATCTGGTACCTGAATCAGAATTCATAGGGCAAAAAGATTTTGAGGACACGTTATATAAACTTTTGCGACCGGTAACCCTACATTTCTTTGTACCTCTATAACTTCCAATGCAGTCATTGGATCAAAACGAATTTCGCAGGGTTGGTTGATTTCAATGCGAGGCAGATGTGATATATTTTTGGCTTTGATTAGTGATGGGTCGCTCAGGAGCGAGTCAATCAAAAAGAGCAACTCTTTTGAAGGAGCTGTATGTGTCAGCTCTTCAACTCTGTGCGAGTCAGCTCGTCAACTCTTTTGAAAGAGCTATGTGAGCCATCATTTAGAATAGCTCCGCACACTTCATACCTTCACTTTAGTGGCAATAGCGATATTGCGGAGCCACTCAAACAACCACCCGACCAAATAGAGCTTATGCATATACACACGGCAATACTTCATTAGACTACCGTGTGTAGTTGAAACGAAATCTAGGCTATTCTAACGTCGGAACACGAACATATCGTCGCTGTTAAATCAAACCGGCATATGTGCAAAAATTGAGTTTTTGAGTTTTTGGTATCAAAAAATTCCTATTTTCCCCTCTATTTTTATGTCGCACCGGCATATCGTAAAGTTGAATAAAAACCCGTCTAATGGTGTTTTGCCGCTTTGCATTCACGCGGAAATAGCCCACATGCGAAAACTTTAAAGCGCTCTAGTGAAAAATGTGTATTTTGCAGATATGCCGGTTTGATTTCACAGCGACGATACGTATACGACTATCGTATTGCACAGTGAAAAGAGTCAGCTCCGTTGAATGAAGAATGAATGAAATCACGGAGCCAGTGCGAATAGAATGTGAATGAAGAACTGTGCGAATCATGGATACTGATCCTGTGCGGTTATTGATGGCGACATTTTGTGAGCACACAGTATACGTTTACGTGCACATATTTTGCTCTGGTTCACGAGTATTTTAGTAGCCAAATGTTGGCTATTAGGCGGTGCATTTCATAGGTAGATTTTAGAGATGAAGCGCATACAGTAGAACGGGTATATGGAACAGGTTCGTATCAAATATTTTTGCTCTTCAAAAAGTTTTTAGGGCAAAAATAGCTGAAACCGGACAAAATCAGCCAATTTGGGGTTAAGGTGGCTTGGGACATAACGGTCCAAGACCTATTGCTGCGATACAAAAATGTCGGTTTTGTAGTGGAGTAAGGGGTTTTTTCGCCATAGTATGATAATGCTTCGCAGCGAATCATTCGCTATAGTATGACAATCATCGAAAGCGTCCTTTAGGACGCTTTCGATGATTGGAAGTGGTCGGGGAGTACAATAGTGATATTTTAGGGGCAAAAAAAAATTTTGATAGGTGAAAATGGGCATAAACGTTCATTTTTCCAAAATATTTTTTTTTGACTAGCATGAATTTGAGGACCTTTTTGAGTTGTTTCGGGCGAAATTTCCATACAAGTCTGAGAAAAAGCGGCCTAGTTTTGAAGATACGGCAAAATGAAATCTGACGGAAAACTGACCGGAAAAACTTTAAGTAGCAAAATAACGGCAAAATTACAACAAAAACAGAGGCAAATGGAATGCGTAGAGCTTAAATTAAAGCTTGATGCTGTTACCAGGTGGAACTCCACGTAATCTATGCTTGTGCGCATTCAAGAAGTAAAAGAGCCACTATTAGCCACCTTAGGTATCCTGAACTAAAATCTACCAAATCATTTTAAATACCGATATTGCTCATCCCTAGTTTAAAATGGCCAAAAATATAAATAAGCTTCATCTATGAAACTGCACAAATTATTAGTTAGTGTCTTTGAAAATGAATACTAGTACCCCTGATATATATAAACCAGTTTGGATAAAGAGCTCCCTACCTTTTTAATATTCAGGAAATAATTCTACTTTTTATTATAGGCTTTTAAATTCTTGTATAAACCAAACTTATTAAATCTTGTTTAATTGAGACTTGACTTAAAAAGTTCCTATTATTTGTATTCTTTGTTTCGAAAAGTGCCCAATAAAATTGAGTTGTTGGAAGTGCTATCAAAAATACTCTGTCTGTTTCTCTGTCTCGCCTACCAACTAAATAATTTCGCTTGAAAACTTATCACTTTTTTCATAACATTTCTTTCTTTTTAGGATTGGCATGGAGTTGTAAGTTCAACATTAGCCTCTCTGCTTCTGCTTGGCCTTTCATCACTTGTTGCTATAGCTCTAATTGTTCAATCCGAACTGGTACCAAAGCGAGTGCAGATGGTAAATCTTTCTTCTGGAATCCGTGGAGCATTATGCGTGAGTTGGCTTTTACCAGTACTGTTCGCAATAAGTTCACCGCTTATATATGCGATCATTGGAAAATGGCCTCGTAACTGGTGGTTGGAAAGTGGAAGCTCTGGTTTCATTTTATTCATCATCGTGGAAATGCTGTTTGTTTTGCTATTTGCTATGTTATTTGCGACTTTGATAACGAAACTTTTATATCTGGCAAGAAGATACGATAAACAAAGCACTTTCTTGTGGAAAAGGTTTGTGAATTGATCTGTTCAACTGATATTGAAAAAATAAGATTTTGAAAATTATAGGATAGGTCTATTATACAGAACAGGAGTGTTGGTAGTGCTGAAAATGACAGTTGATATTCTGATACTTATTCTTCCCAACAACGCAAGTGATAGCACGGTCTGTCATATTTTTGGTATGTCCTGTATCTTCTTGGTAAGTAATAATGATGTCTTTAAGCTTTTTTTAAAATTTAGTATCAGTTGCAATATCACGGTAACATTGTCCCATATTTAAGATGTTCGAATATATGTAGATACTTAGTTAACATTATAGCTCATAGCCCATTGAAAACTATAGGATATAGAAATTATAGAAGAACGTCAGGGTTTTTATCACATTTTTTTTAATTTATTCGATTTTTTTTGTATATCTGTATTTTCTTCCAGATGCAATAATGTTTTTTCAGTAAAAAAATATACTTTTTCCTTCTGATGAAAGCCAATGTTAAAAAAACAGTATTCAGATTCAGTTTGCAGAAACAAATAAAAACCCGCCATTTATGGTTACTTGAAGCAGACAACAAACGTTTTGATACACTACTCTGCACCAGAAATGCTACTTGACTACATCTATGTCTTTAAAAAAAAATCTAGTATATTTTTCCCGGGCTTTTTCACTCAAATATGTACATATATATATATATATATATATATATATATATATATATATATATATATATATATATATATATATATATATATATATATATATATATATATATATATGTACATATATATATATATATATATATATATATATATATATATATATATATATATATATATATATATATATATATATATATATGAATATGTATATATACAGTGGCTCACAGCTTATTTGATACAGTGCTTCTTTAAAAAATTAAGTTGCAATAACTCAAAACATAATAACAATATCAAAAAAATTTGAACACCATTTTGAAGAAAAATGTTAGTTGTTTATTAAACAAGTTTATATTTGTTACAAAGTTGATGTTTTACATCTTAAAAAACAAAAAACTAAAAGTAATAACAAATTTCATGTCACAGCTTATTTGATACAGTTTGATTAAACATTAAAATTGTTGTGAATTATGAGGTTTCTAGTTGATTTCAATACTTCGTATGATAGCCCTTATCCTTAAGCAGAGCCAGGAGCCTATTCGGTATTGAGTCGACGAGTTTTTTTGTGATGTCAGGAGTAATTTTTTGCCATTCCTCTAGCAATGCTTTCTTCAAGTCTTGTTTATTAGAAATCTTGTGTTTTCTAATGTTGTTATCCAACAAAGTCCACAGATTCTCAATGACGTTCATATCTGGTGACTGTGCCGGTGGAGACATCAAATGAGGGTAATCCCAAATTGGCCAGGATTGCACAATTCCCGACTTGTGCCTTGGATCATTGTCTTGGTACAACCGAAATTGGTTGCTAACACCCAGTTTTTCAGTGCTTTGCAGCAAATTGTTTTTGAGTATATCAAGGTACTTTGTTTGGTACATTGTTTCCTCAATAAACTTTAAATTTCTGACTCCGGCTGCAGACATGCAGGCCCAAACTATCACATTACCACCACCATGCTTCACAGTAGCTTTGAGGTTCTCCTTGTTTTGCTCAGTGGTTACCTTGCGCCAGACATATGACATTCCGTCGGAGCCAAAAGTGTTAAACTTGGACTCGTCCGCAAAAATAACCGTATTCCAGAACGCGGATGGCTTTCCCACATGCTCTTTGGCAAAGGCAAATCGGCTTATTGTATTTTTTTTGGAAATGAAAGGCTTGCTACGAGCTACTCGGACCCCGAAATCATGGTCGCGAAGCACTCGTCGGACGAATTCAGCACTACATGACTTCCTTAATTCACGATGAACCTCAGTAACCAATTTTGGAGCGGAAATCTTTGTGTTTGCTTTCACTTTCCTTACAATGTATCGTTCGTCGGATACGGTGAAAATATTGTTTGGCGCATTTCTCCTCTTATTTTCTACCCGATTTTTGTGTAGGAAGCGCTCAATTATGTGCTGAACTGTAGACACACTCAAATTCACACTTTCAGCAATTTTTCAAACACTTTGTCCTTTTTTAAAGTGGTTTAATACCAATTCGCGCTGTTCAATTGTGGTGCGATTACCCATTTTACAATTTTGGCTCATTTTGGCACTTCAGCTTACAAGATCTTGCTAAAAATTACTTAAGCCAATGTCTAAACACAATCAAAAATTCAAGAAACAAAAACAACACAGATTAACTCCGCGAGAAATAGAAGTTTATTCGCATTGAAGTGTCTGTATCAAATAAGCTGTGAGCTGCAATTTTTCTGCGCCAGTGGTATTTCTCTTTTAAGGGACGCCGAGGAATATTGCTGAAACATTTTTTGTTTGCATTGTATTCGTTGAACATGCATCTAGTCAAATACGTTTAAATTTTTTGAATAGGGTTCTTTATTTCAAAGTTACAGTGATTTACATTTTTAAAAAGTCACTGTATCAAATAAGCTGTGAGCCACTGTATGTATACATATATATATATCTATTAGCAAAAAGATTAAGAGAGATAATATATGTAGTGTCTGATCCGATTGAGCTGACATTTTCTGAGAAAGAAGTAGACTAGCTAGAAGCGTATGACTTGTTAAATTTAAGATACTTTTAATTTTTTAGCGGCAATGGGCATTTTAGTGAATTTTGATGTACCCCTTATTTCCACCCAAAGAATTGAAAAAAAAATGAAAAATAATGTAAACTGATAATATTTTGTGCATGTTCATGATAAAGAATTGGAAATTCTTTTCTCCAATTTTGATTTGTCGTAACTTTTGACAAAAGCGTCGGATCGTCACGAATTTTTCGAGGCCTATTAATGTTGCATCAAATTCGGAAACAACTTGATTTACCTGGGTAGCAATTTATCGAGTGACGCCAACGAAACTGACGAAATCAAGCGACGGATACAACTAGCAAATAAGACATTCTTCTCAGTGCTCCCCATTATGAAATCGAAATATGTGCACAGAAAGACTAAGCTCCGCGTTTATAAAACTATCATAAGACCTGTGCTGTGCTATGGCTGCGAAACATGGACCCTGACCCAAGCCTCCGAAAATATGATCGACACCGTCGAACGGAAAGTTCTACGGCGGATTTTCGGGGCTATCCGCGACTGAGATGGTGCAACATCCGATACAACAATGAGTTGTACGAACTTTACGATGAGCTGGAAGTCTCCAAAATCGTCAAATTACAACGGGTACAGTGGGCTGGGCACGTGCAACGCATGAATGATGATCGCGTGCCAAAACGTGTCATGAACGCAAGACGAGTCGACGGAGTGAGGCCAAGAGGAAGACCAAGAGCTCGTTGGGAGATCTCAGTGTATACGGACGCCCAGCAATTATTGGGGTTCCAAGATTGGAGGACGCGGTCACGTGACCGAGACAATTGGAGGAGATCGATCCAGGCGGCCAAGGCCCGACGTCGGGCTGTTGTGCCACGTTGATGATGATTAATGTTGACTAATACTTTACATGAATACTTTACATGACTAATACTCTATGATTGTGCGAGCAATCCTGTAGCTACGACAGGCACTTGAAAAAAAAAAGTATTCAAATCATCGATGCTCCTGAAAATTTTTCTATCCTGTGCACTCGAAACTTCTGTTCACAAGAACTCATGAGCGGATAATAAAATCAATATTAAATTCACAGGATATATTAGACCTAAATAGGAGGAGAGTTGATTGAAATGATTTTGAAATATGAGCATCCCTGTAGCAACGATGGCATTGTGAAAATACACCCGATTTGAACGAAATTTGCATATTAGCTGGACCTTAATCTAAGCTAAGTTTAATAATTTGATAATAATTTTGGCTGAAAAATTGCCTACTATGATAATATTTTTCTCATGAGTTTTGAAAATTAAGGCTGCAAAATAGAGCTTGTTGCCTTATAGCTTCCGGTACAATGATGAAATTAAATCGAACTTGATATGGTACATATACCACATTATAGGTCAAATATGGAAGGAATTGGGCTCAAAAATCATGATGGGGCTGCCAGCCATGATAGTTTCAGTAATTTTTTGTCATATCTTTACTAAGCGATTATATCATGAAGTTTTCAAGTGATAAGGACCTTTTAGTGGCAATTAACAACAAATATGAAGATTCCAAAAGTTTGAAAACTTTTGTGAGTACTAACCCTAAATTTCTCTTCATCCCTAACTTCTAATGCAATCTTTGGTTTGGAAAAAAATGCACAGGGTGAGTTGACTTCAACATGAAGCAGATTTGGTATACTTTAAGCTTTAGTGCCAGCTGAGAGCTGCCAGCAGCAGGCATTTTTTGTTATTTCCGCACCAACAGATGCTACCATGAAATATTAATGCAGCAGACATCGACAATAAAAATAAGTAACCAATATTTAAATTTTCCAAATTCTGGTAATTGTTTTTATGGCAGCCCTAATCATCTTTCTATCCCTGTAACTTTTGATGAAGTCGTCGGATAAAATAAAACTCAGTTAGATGATTTTGACGTGAAGCAGTTGCGGTAGACTTTTGATTGCAATTCTAGTAAGGTGCAACGTTCATCAGCTCATAATTTATGTTGAAGGAGATGGTGTTGTCAAAGTATTGTAAGATAAGCATCCCATAATGAGTATAAGTAACAAGTGTTTGACTTTCCTCAATTTTGAAATTTATAAAAGAGATAAATCTGAAAACCTTACCACCCTATGAGTTTCAATGCAATCTTGAGATCAAGGAGGTGAATGGCCTTCGAAACAGGTTTGCTGTAATAAAGAGCACGTTTGGTAGAATGCACGATTTATTTAATTTTTTTTGCTATTCGCTAGAGTTTTTTTGTACTTAAGTTATTATGCAGATACTTATTTTGACTACCTTGTTTTCCTTGTATCAGTTTTTGGACGGCAGCCTCAAACAACATTTAATCGTTAAAATGAAATCTTCGGATGGAAACGAAGTTCACAGGACAGGTTGATTGTAGCTTGAGCTTGTTATGGTAGACTTATTGCTGCTTCGTTAGAAAAGTGTTGTCAACACTGAACATTTTCATTATTTGTGTTATAGGAGATGCTATCGAGAAGTGGTATTTGTTGCTTTGGATACAAAATGGTTGATTTGATACTACACAAGAGTATATGACATCTTTCCAAATATTTTGGTCACTCAAAGACAATTTTTTCGAAAATCAATTTTCTAGCAATTCTAATGGGCTAGAGTGTTTAGATAGATTTTAGTTTGTATATACAACAACAAATCAATGTATGTGTTGCATTAACCTTATAAAGCACAATATTTTATGCACCACAGGGATCTGGCATATTGATTTGCTTTGTAATGAAAGCAGAATATAACCTGAAGAGTAGTTTCGTGAAAAAACGCAGCTCCAAAGAAATTATAAATGATATTTTTTGCTCTGCTCCACCAACTGGAAGCTTTGGCTGTAAGTATACATTCAATTTTTCTACCTTAAACACTTAAATCAAAACATATTCGAACTAATTTGAACATTTATTTCTATACACAGTTTATTCAAGTCACGATTGCGGCAAAATTTATGAAAAAAAATCCTCATCGCAAACCAACCTCAAACTATTAGCAGCCAAAGATATGCAAAATGCATCTCTTGGAATTGAACCAAATACAATCGTGCGTACAGGATTCGACGCTCTGTTGAAGAATGAAGAAAAGTCCTTGCAAGATATATCACTGCTTGAATTAAAACCACCAGGAAGTAATATTTTAAAGCCACATTGCTCAGCCACAACGTGTTTTAGTATTTTGCGAAAAGAATGTACAAAACAATTCCAACTCAAAATAAGTGAAACCCAAACATTTTCCAACAATGCTAAGCCGGAATGTAAAGACAAATTAGTTGCACAGAATCGTCATGTTTCTTTTGGTGCCGAGAATCTGGACATACTAAATGGAGTTTCTCAAGGTGAGTACTTGTAATTGATCTTAAGAAATTATATTTGTTGATCGCCACCTGTTAATTTATGCCTTCATGTAAAGCTAATATAGAAATTAGAATACTTTAATTGTTTGACAATTTTCGCAAGGAAGATACGAGGAGAGATTGTTCTACGGTAGTATTATAATAATTGGAATTATTTTAAATAGTTTAGTAGATGATCATTACTATTATTTGAAGAACACTAGTATTTAAATCATTTTGACCAAAAATTCATAAATATATGAAAGTAGAATTGTTTTTGGGGAATGATTAACATTGAAATTTTTTTTTTTACTATTTGGTTTCTAAAGTATGCACTGATTCTCATCAGACACCAGCTCACAGAACATACTTGACTGATGTTACCACTTGCAGTTGGAATTGAAATTTTTTATTTACGTTAGTTGCGATAAATTTTAACATCCGCGACTTATATCCATCGATATCATTTACGCATAAAGGTTATTTTAATATATATATATATATATATATATATATATATATATATATATATATATATATATATATATATATATATATATATATATATATATATATTTATATTGTTTGCGGAATCTTAAAGCAGCCAAGCCGCAGTCAGTGCAACATTTTAGCGGAGATCGGATTCGGTTCTTTCCCCTCGTGCCAAACTCGTCCGGCGTGAGTTTCTGGGGGCGAACCCGACCTCCGTGCTACGGCACGCACATAAAACAAACGCTAAAAATAATAAACAATACACAAAAAGGAATAGGAAGGTGGAAAAAATTAATGTGGGAATTATCATTAAAAAACCTATTTATCTAAAAAAAAAACGTGGAGCTCACCCGTTACCTTGGTGAGGAAACCTGGCAAGGTACGTCTATGTCTCGAAAACAGCTTTTACTGTCACCAGTTTTGGCCTCTACAATCCTTGATTCTCTAAAAATTGCAGGATGCTTTCCGCTTAACATTCTGATTTATGTTCATTTCTAAAAACCTTTCAATTGGAACACAGTCATTTACGTATCAAATAATAAATGTTAATTGGTCAATATGAGACAGATCGGGCGTTATAACGCTAATCGAAAAATATTTAGTTAATTTTTTTAGGACCTGTTTTCCCATTACGTCAAAAAACTCATTACAATCATTCGCCAATAAATAAGAAATGTGTCCCTTTCCAGGATTCCCAAATTTATTTTAGGTGATCTGCAAGAAATTCATAGATTTCACTTAATAACTCCACACATCCCAAATAATTTCCATTGCTGGGAGATCCAAAGATTTTATTGTCACCTCGAAGTTTTACAACTGCAACAACCCTTTTAAGTACACTTTTCCGGTAATCCCCTTCTTTTTGATATTGACATAGCAAGTCTGTAGGTCTGTTTCCGTACTTTCAGCAAAATGCAGCAGTAACAGAATTTGGCTGCTGGCTTCTTTTTGCTGCAAAATTTGGCTTGCATTTGGCTTGCAGCAAAAGTACGGAAACGACTTGCTGCGAATCTATTTTAATATATTATAATAGATTCAAGTACGGAAACAGACCTTGTATCTATTCTACTAGATAAGTAGTCATAGATTGCGTATGTGCAAGACTATTTCCATGATGTAAAACTATGTGGTCAATGTTTTTCCAATCATCAAATCCACCTGGAGAGCATAGTTTTAGGAAAGAAAACAAGGAAAACAAAATACAGATTTCATCGATGGCGAAAGCAGCAACCATTTTCTTTCAACACTTTCATTGTTCTTTAGTTTACGATTAAATAATTTTGAAAACATTTCGCGGTTTTTTCGGTAAAATTTTCTTTAAAATAATCGGCAGGGCTGGTGAAATATTTTCTGGATCTGATGACTGCTGTTACTCAATTAAAACAGTTGTTGGTGAAGTTATTGCATTTTTTTCCATAGGGACGGACGCATCCTATACAATATAGTTCAACCACTTTTTCTGAAGTGATAGGACTTAGCGAAAAACAAGTAGATTGTGAAGCTCCCTGAAATCCCGCAATCTGTTGTTGATATGATTCATTATGTGGATGGTTTATAATTTGGTTACTACTCACATAAGCTCCTGGTGTAAAATATGATGTGAATTTTGGTATGATGTTCTAGATTTCATGTTTTTTTTATAGAAATTAATTTCCGTAATGAAGTACAATTTGAAAAAACACGTCAAAAATAAAGAGAGATTCGCATGTAGCTTATATACCATAATAATATTTATTTACCTCAGATAAGCGCAAATATATACCTCTGATAAGCTTTTCCTAAATTGAAGAGGTATTATTTGGGTTCTTTTTAGGATCTTTTTAGGTCTTTTTATGCTCTTTTTAGGTATTTTCAGATACTTTCTAGGTACTTTTTATGTATTTTTGAGTTTTTTCGGTCCTTTACTGTGATCGCATTTCGATATTAATTATAAGTCAAACTTTTTAATGTCCGGAAAAAATCATCAGAAGTGAATTTTTGCGTTCTTTGATTTTTTAGAGAATTTGGTTGGCTTGAGGTGTGAGGCTCATTCAACTCAGATAGATGTACATATACGACAGAAAAAAAACTACGGCCCCAAAAAAAAAAATCGAAAATTTGCCGCCCCCGAAATTTGCCGCCCTAGTCCCGGGCCTAGTGGCAAATCCGCCCCTGTTTACAAGTGCAATCTTGAGTGAAATGATTTGAAATTTTTTTAGTTCCGAACAGAAATGCCGCCTCGGCCGTGCTTTTCAAATAGGAACAGCAGAAATTAAAATGCCCTCATCATACATTAAAGGGGTCACAGATCGATTTGTTTATATTTATTCCAGTCATGCCGAAACTCGCACAAACCAAAATGCGCATTTGCAACAACAACCGTTTTTACAATAATAATACATAAAAGTAATTCATTCACAAATAATTTAGGGAAATAACCTACTTGTAAGCAGATAGAGTTGCCAGTGCTAGGTCCATGGTTCATGAGATTACTATAAAAGCAGATAAATAGCTATTAAATATGGTCAGGTAATTATAGTTTAGTTTTAATAAGTATATTTATCGGTTGGTGATCTGGAAATAAGGGGCCCCATAGATCGCGGGGCCCTGGGCACTTGCCCAGTGTGCTCATGAGCTAAGATGGCCCTGTCTATAATAAGTTCCGTTTATCATAATAAATTCGTTTTAATTTCATGGCTGCACTGCGGCAACGTTTTTCACTGTGCATTAAATGCAAAAGTGAAAAACGTTGAAGCAAACTAAATTTAAATTGCTTTCTGTAATAAAAAATATTGAACACTTTCAGGTGTATGTAGACACTTGCGAATTGGTGTATTTGCAAGATCCGATTATGGTTTGTCACCAGTATTAGATTGCCAAAAAAAACAATTCAAATCTTTAAAAAGTATGCAGTTGATTAAAAGATTTTTTTTAAAGCTAATAAGAGACAAACCACAAAATTAGCAGCTAGGTACAAGAAGGAAACAGTTGGGGAAAATAAGCCTATATTTATTATAACTCTGAGGTATTTTTTAGTTTGCCATGCAATCGGCTATAGATTACAGACCAACAACTTTCCATTACTTTAGTAAATTTATAAACAGTATTTACAGATAAATAAAGTACCTAAAATTTTGCGGATGTTTTATATACTGTTATAATTATCTTCATGTTCGCAAAGGCTGTTAGCAATAACTTTGGTTTTTTTTCTGTTTTAGGTAGTGTAATCGGTATCCGTGACTGTCCGTCGTCTTATATTACTGAAGTTAGTAGTACCAGTCAAAGATGCAATGAACGAATCCCCACACCTGAAGATAAGTACCCAATCACACCTGAAGAGCTAAAACATATAGCAGAAGGAAGTCAGTGTAAATCCTCCTACTACCAATTATCACCGCCTGCATCTCAAGAGCCACCAGGAACTCCATCAGCAAAATGTACATCATATCAGCTGCCACCTGAAGCTTTAGCAGAAAGTGTTAGCTCTAAGACTTGTATAAATAGGGATCAAACTGATGGCATGTTGCATAGAATCTCTCATGATTTGGATTTTTTGTTGAATCGATCCAGAAAAGCACCAACAAAATACAAAACAATTTGTGCAACAACAAAAACTGAGTCAGCTTCATCTTCTAGATCAATGTTCTTTCCATCTGAAACAACACATATTCACAAAGAAAAATTACGATACGAAAAAAGACATGAAGCTATAGTTGAGGAGTCCGAACTGGGAGATTTGTGATTGCATCTGTTTAAGCATCAGCATGCATTTTTAGTCAATTGTTTACAACCTGAGTTAATGAGTTTGCATAAAAGCATACACATATTTTGCTGAAATTTTGATTTTCCAGTTTTAAGAAATCGTTTGCTTTTTTTTATGGCACTGTAGAAAATTTATTACATTCCAAATAATATAGAAATGAATAACAATAAACCCGTTGCATTTATTTTTACGAATTTCAATCATATGCTTATAACAAATTTTTTCCAGCTCTATCTCACATTCTAGTGAATATGATATAATTAATTTCTCATGTTCCAAAAAACCAAATCTCGCACAGTCGTCAGCACTCCCAAGAGAATATTCAAATCCACAGACATTCCAATCCTTACAAGATAAATTAAAAGTTCTTAATTTTTTTTAAAAATATATATCTTTATTTTACGACCCCGAATCTCGTCGTAGCGAATCCAGAACTAACTCTTACAATCTCAATTTGCTTACATTATACCTCTGCTACAATCTGGCTCAAGTTTGTTTAATATTCTCACACTCAGTTTAGATTCTAAGAATTGATTATAGTGCAACGATGCTGATTAATCGTAGCAACGATTTATGAACATCGCTGCAATTGAAAAACATTGAGAGGAATACTCTGCAATTGTTATGTCTAGAGGAATGCAAATGAATTTGCATTCGCAGATGGGTGTAACATAGCCTCTAAATCGTTTAAATTAAAATTCTCCAGAATTTTATTAGAATTTTGAATTTAATCATTGATATTTATTCTTTTCGGATTTTATGGTAAGTAAAACTACAATTATGAGAACTGATAAGATTAGTACAATTGTTGAACCAGCGATAGAACTTACATTTTCATGAAATTTCAGGATGCTAGTGTAATTTAAATTGCCAACATTATTCAAGATAATTTATTCGAAATCTATTTTTTTTTTGTAAAGTTATAACTAATATCTTCGGAATAAAAGAATTTGTCAACATATTTCACAATTTCGTTTTCAAAATTTTGATGATGCCCCACACCCGGGAAATCCCACCACCAGAGGGCGGAAAGGTGGTAGAAGGGCTGAAAAAATGAAGAAAAACAGACAAAATTATGCAAAAAAATAAAAAAGAAAATAAAACAATTAAGAAAAAGAAAAAAAAGAAAGAAAAGAAGCCCCAAAAGCAAACCCACAACCACAAAAACACAAACATATTAGCTCGACATCTATCGGCGAAATTCATATAACAGCTGTGTGGGGCATCAAGTCCAGTTTTACCTAATTCTCTCTACTCATCTACATAACGACATGAGTTTGACAGTAGACTAACTTTGAAGCTCAAATTCAAAAATTAATCTTATAATTCAAATTTGCGCGCGCCGATTGCATGCCCCCACATTTATTACAAATTTTTAATCACCTACGTCCTTTGTTATTTATGTTAGCGTTAGAGAACGTCACACACTAGGATGAGCAGGTGTCGTACGGAAATCTACATTTCTCATCCACTTCTTCTATATCTTTGGTACATGTCACTGTCATCGCCTATCCAAATATCTTCAAGGTCGTTGGCAAATATACTTAATTCTTCCGATCTCTTTCATTTCTATATTCTAGACGTTATATTAATGCTTACATTCCATGAAGCATCCGCTTTTTAATGTGCAGTGAAGAGCGCATTGCCTTACTCAAATCAACTGGGGCCAGAAATGTTGCCGCAGTATCAAATTTTAGCCTCAAAGCGACGTCTTAGTGGATCAGTTCGCATTCAATTTGGAAAATTTTCCCTTATTGTTGTTTGCCTGCCCTTGTGTAGCCTAAGTTTTTGTTTGATTTGGTCTCTCCTTTTCTATTTTCAGCGGGCAACGGCAACTCACTGTAATGTCCGCAATTTCCTGCCGTCCATATCGGCAGTCATCGGCAATTATGAGGTTCAAAGGCTGGTCTGGCAGAGTGCGATATGTATTCATATCTGTCCCAGATTGATGGTGACTAAAATGTATTTCGAGCACAACATGAACCTTGTAGATCGCAATGGCATAATTATTGCTAAGTTAATCGCGATTGCGAACGTCATAGAAATAACTTCTTTACTTGGTTTGACGCTATGGACTTCGGTGGATAATTATACCTTTCACAAAGTGAGCTTCACTGCGTTCGTAATCACAAGTGAAATTTATATGTTATTATCATACGTACTGAATATTTACTATCGGCGCAGTAGAGTATTAACGAGATTAGAGGAGACTTCCCTCAAAGTAAAGAAGAAAATGCTATTGCTAAATGTGGTGTGTTTCGCTGGAGCAGTAGGTTGTTTTGTTCGACACAATGCGTACTGCGAAGCAGGAGGTAATATACAATTTTCTATAATTGAATAGCTAGTTATGATTCATCTTCAAGTGTACACCGTATTTGCCTTTTTGGAATACATTGTTGTAATGTCCAATATGGGGTTCCATATGACTGCTTATTGGGACTTCTACGATAAAAGTGTGAGTTTGGACGCCAGTTGCTTTAATAGACTACGCTCCAGAAATAAAATCAAGGTTCAGAGACTATAAATAGTGAATTTTTTTTAAGCAAGTTAAAATACAATAATTGTTTACCCCGCATTCTCAACTTTTATTCAAGTGTACTATAAAGTGAACTTTTTTTTGCCTGGGTGCCGAAGAACCTGCATGAGGTTTCCTGCGAAAGATGAGGTTCCTACGAAGATAACGTGAGATTTGCGATAAAAACCACCCTCTGATTACAGAATTCCGAGCCGGAACCGTTTTCGCATTACTTGGACTCGACTGTGCCATTAGCATCTATCAGAAGCCCCTACAAATAATTTTGTTCTGCCCCGGGGAATCTGTAAGACAAAAAAAACAAAATATTGATCTCGTAAAATTATTCATTTTTTATTAAAAGAAAAAACTGCGAAATGAAATTAAAACACATTTCTTGTCATTGTTTTCCAGAAAGTGTTATTGATGTGCTTAAAACGAAATATTGTTTAGATCCTTTTATAAAAACATAAAAACACTATGTGCAGAGTTTTAAATAAGTGTCAATTTGATCAAGGTTTTGTATCATCGCTGGTTGTTTGAACAATTATTGAAACTTGAAAATCCGTGGTGAATCTTTAGTGGATATTTAATGATTTACTCGCGTTCCGATAAAATGTCTAATTCTTTAAGCCGGTTAGGTCAATGCAATTCCTCTTCCTGCGCTCGCGACTAACCATGCCGCTAGACGAACCAAAGCTTATGAAAGACGTCTTCTCCCCTATATGAAACTCAAACTAAAGAGCGGAGAGGTCCTAAAATTCTTAAATGCCAGGTTCTAATAAAAATTACGTACAGCCTCGACATATTAATACAACTAAAATAAATTCTGTACCAAATATTCTGTCTGTAAGATAACATTAATAAAAAAAAAAAATTAATTTACTTCATAGAATATAAGAATAAATTAAGTCAATTGTCATTTGGAGTTAGTGAAGTGTAAACATCAGAAACTACACTGATCTTCTTTAAAAAAATCAATTAATGTTAAATTGTACTAACTCACGCTTCTTTATTCGCCGGAACTCTTGTAAGTCTATTCCCACATAACGATGAGTTCTTTTCCACGCTTAGTTTTAATTAAGTCTAGCTAAAATTTGAATGACAATTCAATTCTCTTTAAATCTACTCGCGCCAAATATTTCCAATCAGGCAGCTCGTTAACTTCCGAAAATGGTTACATCTGGACGCCCTAATTCGGTCGATTTCTCTTACAACTACATACTCAGGCTAGATTTCTCGTTGCTCACATACGGTCCTCAATCACAGAAGTACCAATACACTCTCAGCTCGCTTCGGCAGATATTGCATTGTGTAAATGGAGGTGCAATTTCAAGTTAAGTGTTTTTTTTTTTAGAAAGTGGAAGGAGTTGGGCCACTTATCTTTCTCGACGCTTTGGTATGGGCACTAATGCAAAGAGTGCATTTATGTTCACTCGTGTTGGAAGATGTAAAAAAGTGCTCAGAAACCGGTCGATTTTGACATTTGCCTATGTTCTCTGACTCGTGTTTGGTTAGGTTTCTTACAACCAATCTTAATGTCATATCTCTATGGATAATTTATATCCATCTCTCATCCACACCCTTCTTCATCCTTTGAATAGGTTCATGAGTGTTTCCTTAGAGTAAGACCGGTTGAGGTATGGCTGCTCATTCGGCTCAGGTAAACGAAGTAGAAATGTATTATTTAACTGAAATAGTGATAGTGAAAAGTATCAGAAGTGAGTTTGAGATTCTTGCTATAGTAGCTATAAGTAGTATTTTAGCTGCTCTGGCTGACTATTGTAACGAAACTGTTGCTCTCTAACGCATGCTATTTGACAGTCGGGTTATCCAAGATTTCGGAATAGCTACTATGGTAGAAGCTAATTGCGGCTCTGAGGTCCTTTCCGTATTTACGTCTATCCTCATCTTCAGTTTGTTTGACAGATTGTGGCGTCAGAGTAGCCGAGCTATTCTAACAGTTTGAAGCAGACCAAGATGAGGTGTCCGAAATCGTTGGCTTAGCTTCGTAAAAAGTGAAATCAGTACATAATTTCAGCAACTGTTGTACGGGAGAGCAATGCCAAAAGTCGTTTCTGATTAGACATGGAAACGAAAAGCAGCTTTCCTCTTGGTGACGAAATGAACAATTAATTTGAAAATTGAGATATTAACTACACAGACTTTTAAGCACTAACTCAAGTTTTATGTAGTCCTTTATACAAGGCAAATCACCCTGCGGGTTTCGAAGGCGGGTGCGAAGTGCAAGAGGCCGAGTACACTGATTCGTGTAATATCAAATTTTCAAGATTTTTCTTTTATCTTGCCGTGTAGAAGCTGACCTATGAAGCAGCTCTTGACTGTCGAATACCCTTAGCCGCTTCTCTGTGCTATTGCGAACTTTGAAGATTGCTAAAGTGATGCTATGCCATTCTTTCGGAGCTACTTTATCATGCTATATGAACACACCCCAATAGTTAAATGTAGCCAAAGGCAACCCAACGCAAACAACGAAATCGTCTGGTTACAATCCGTCGAAATGTCGAACGCCAGATAATGATTTTCAGATAACTCGATTGTTCAAATCGAAATACTAATCTTTCAATAAATTTATTTGCTTTGAACGAATGTAATTATAATTCTAATAGCCACAAATATCAAGTGCTTGGCTGCGTCCACATTGAGAGTAAAGCGCTGGGCACATAGAACGCGATCGGGAGTCACGAGCAGTGATACACAGTCCAGTCATTTGGATATGCCACACACAAGGCGTCAACGTTATCTATGCGTTGTCAGCCTCTTAGTATCACTTCTATAAAGTTTCATACAATAATACTCTTTCTATCAGGCGCTCAGTTTTCTCACATATTCGACTATGACGACATCCTCAACGCCAAACCGATTTTGTAATTTTGTACAATTCTGGTGTTCCGCGGCGGCCGAAAAAGTATGTCGTCGGTGCATCGCATTCTGTGTGGCTGAATCAATACTATTCTATGCAATACAGATTCACGGCGTTCGAAACTTGATGTACGCTACGTCCACCCGCTTTCTGTGTGCCCAGCGCCTAAGATCCACCTTTCCACAACGTTCAGGAAGGTTCCCCGCCAACCTAAAGCTACTTTTCTTTTACGATGTTATTTCTAAAATCATATCAATATTAAACAGGAATCGATTAACCGTAAAATTATCTCAAAAGTATCTTTTTTTTCTTTTCGCGCAGGGCCTAAAATTATTGAATGGTTTCAAAATATTTAACCGGTTCGAAAAAGGACCAGGGGCCCAATTACCTGAAGCATATAAAAAATTCTGGAAAGAATGGAAAGTACAAAAGCCCACTGGTTTGGATAATATTGGCAAGAAAGGTAAATGGAAAATCGACCCAGTTACTTCCCAAGTAAAGCTCGAACAATTTGTACCGATTCCAACCATATTACCGCGGGAATGTAATGATGGAGTTTTTGGGGAAGCGGCAGTAATCAAAGGTTTTCAAAAGCGGAAGCCTCATGTCAGGCGTGTGCCGCATTTTTGGGTTCCGGTTCTGCGTAGATCTGTGGTCTTAAGTGTTATTTTAAATCGTCATATTTCATTGACATTAACCGACGACACAATGAACTTAATACATGATAGTAAGGGCTTTGATCATTACGTTTGTAAAGTACGTATAAAAATTTGCATTTTTGCAACGTGGCGAATTCATTATTCTACTCGCTTTAGACTCCCGCTTGTGATCTACAGTCCATATTGGCTATAAGGATAAAAAGGAATATTTTGCAGACATTGCAGCAAGGTTGTCCTACGTTAAACTCTGATACAGCTCGGCAAATGCGAGTGCTTTCAGAATATTCACCATACCTCGATAAGGTAAGCTATTGAATAGAATGTATGTTTGATTCAAATTGCAACTATAGTGCTAACAATCGAGATGGTGACAGCGGCAAGCCTCGACTAAAAATGATATTGCTGTAGCTCAATGCTGTAGTTATTCATTTGCGAAGCTTTCATTTTCAGTCAAATTGTAAGGCCCGCTGCATTTTATAAATAACTAACATGAAATGTAAAATGTGTACATTTCATATTGATTTATTATATACTTTTTTATCAAAAATAATCAAGATTGTTTAAACACTTATACTGGAACGAATTTCATTAATATAGTACACACCGGAGGAGATCGATTGGTATGGCCTCACTTATGATGAAGCGATAGAAAAACTAAAAACTGATATCTCGAATAGGGAAAGACCTCTTCCGCTGAAATTCCACCTGAGAGAAAAGCTCATAAGACAGTTGATGGAATCACAGGATGGTTAAATAATTTGTTAATTTGTTTCAGGCGTTGCTTTTTATTCATGTAAACTAAATAGATTAGCTTAATTCAAATAAAGAAGTAACTATAAATGTATCGCGTGTCATATACTTTTAGGGTTTTTACAAATTCACATCTTTGTCCTCATCTTCAGCTTATGACAGATTGTGATGTTAGCAGAATAGCTAAGCTATTCTAATGTAGCAAATAAATATTGGCCAAAGCAGGCAAGCGACAGCGTGTGGACGCTCCAGATAAGTGACTTTCACAGGACGCCGGCGGTTGTGCGACTTTCGTTCGGAGCAGGGTTTGGACACGAGTCAAAGGGATTTCGTGACGACCCGTCAAATGCCGTCCACATGCTGGCTCGCTAGCAGTTGGCCTCGCCTTGGCCAATATGTATTTGCTACATAACAGTTTGAAGTAGTCCAAGAGGAGGTGTCAGAAATCTATGGCTTTGCTTCGTTACATTGAGAATGTTTATATATACACCAAATTCCACCTAAATTATTTAGGCCACCTGCTGTGAATGCTCAGTACCCGACCCAAATTTAGGCCAGTCCACTTTTACAAGCGACCTGACCTAAAATAGATCGTGGACTATAGCGCTGTAAACACACCCGGTCTAAGCATTGATTTTCGCGCGACTATTAATAATACATGTATGTTGAATATAAGCTCGAAACCTTCCCCTTTGACTCAAAATCATTGAAAGAAACATGTTTGAGAGACAAATGAAACGATAATTGCAATGCATGAACGAAAATTAAAATAAAAAAAAAATCTTTGTGTATTGATCTCATCACCAACGCTATGCTCAAACAGTTGCCACCGGTCGTATTCTCTTGGCTTTCTAATCTGTTCAATGCTATCTTTCGAATCGGACATTTTCCTGAAGCTTGGAAAACAGGCAAAATCATGATCCCCAAGCCTGGTAAGGGCTCTTCTCAAGTGAAGTCATACAGACGTGTTAGTATTTTGTCCTGTGTCTTCAAAGTTTTCGAACAAGTTCTGTTGAAAAAGCTACTACCAATACTAGAAGACGCGGATTTCGAAGACATCACAGCACCACTAAACAAATCTATCGAATCGGGTCAGACATTAAAATAGCATTCGAAGACAAGAAGTACTGCTCAGCAATCTTTTTAGACGTAACACAACTTTCGATAAAGTCTGGCGTGAAAGATTGATCTTCAAAATTAAATTAATGCTTCCAAAAAGCTTCCATGAAATACGTTCCTCCTACCTAACTTACCGCACATTCCAGGTGAGATACAAAAGCTATTCTACCACTTAACATCGTGTGCATGCAGGAAGTGTTTTGGGACCGGTGCTTTACACAATCTTTACATCTGATCTCCTAATGAGCGACAAAACAACTACAGCCACCTTTGCGGATGACGTTGCCTTTCTTTGTACTGATTCAGACCCAGTTATTGCATCCCATACACTGCAAGCCCACATCTCACTTCTTGAAGAATGGCTAGCAAAATGGAGAATCAGAAGAAACGGATCCAAATGCATCCACGTTACTTTGATATTGCGAAAACTAAATTGTTCTCAAGTGTATCCAAACAATGTACCAATACCTCAAAGTAACGAAGTGCAATATCACGAAATGCACCTTGACAGGAGGCTCACCTAGAAACGGCACATTGAAGCTAAACATCAGCAACTGAAGCATACACTTTATGTCGATGCTCAACAACATGTCAAAACTTTCTCTCGACTCTAAAGTGCTCGTTTATAAGTCTGTTTTAAAGCCAATCTGGACCTATGGCTAACAAATTTGAGAAACAGCTCGCCCATGAAACAGCATCATCCAAAGGACCCAATCAAGAATACTGCGATATATTACCGGAGCCTCGTGGTACTATCGCAACGCTAATCTCCACAAAGACCTGCGGATCGAGATAATTGCCTATGAAATTAAGAATCGCAGTGTAAGATACGCTCAACACACGCTCATCATCCCAAACAAGATGGCAAAAAAAAACCAGCCCAGCGTAAATATCAGCGATTGAAATGAACTGACCCGTTTGATCTTCCATCTCTAGCGTAGAAGAAAACCACTTGCGTAGCCACTTTTCTTTGGTTTTCGAACTCTGCATTATGTAAATTGTAATTTTAGAACACTAACTTTGCTCTCTGACTCTTGGTCAATAATATAACTTGCGTCCAAAACGTACACATTCTGAACTGTGAGAGGTGCGCATCACTTGTCCTAGCATCTAAGATTTGAAAACAAACTGACGCTTCTTATACGAAGGTAGCAGTTTAATAAAGTTGTTACAAAAAAAAATTAGTGATTTTAAAGATATCAGTGGGTCCCTAGTCGTCCAGGAACCCGGTGAGTCTCGTTTAATTCCTATTTTTTTAAATATAATTTTGGTGGTTGAAATAATTAACTTGAATTGGTTGTTTTCTGCATTTTGTTCGATAAATTTTTTTTGAATGCTATATTTGTTTCTATTTTGTAGAGCTCTAAGTTTACATTTTGTTGAGTTGTGAGAGATTACTGATGGACCAATAATTTAAGATGGAGTCGTTTGCAGATTTTCGATGCTTATAGACAATTGCTCAACTCCCTCAACAAGATAGGTCATGGCTTCGTTGGCTTTTGTTGTATTTATTTGAACGAAGGATGAGATCGGTTCTGCATCATTAGTTGCAGCTAATTCAAAATGTAATTTTGCTAGATTTTCTTGTTGTTCTCGAATTCGCTTCATTTGCTCTATGGAGTAACGGCATCCTACAGAACAATATAGGGAAACAATAAAATTAATAATTCTCAATTAACTACATTTGAAATACTTTTAAATAGAATTTTACACATTTCAGTACTAAAAAGAATTACCAAGCGAATCAAAGGACAACAAATTATTTTTATTGAGATAAACAAACTGATTGGTTTCAAAAACGCATAGTCACTAGCCCACAAACTGTGTTTTAGGGAAAATGCAACAATATAATACCATATTCGATTAAGCCCCACATTTAGTGTTCAATGCCAATGATTTCTAATTTTTATCTAATTATTTTTTTTATTTATTTTAATATTTCAAATATTGTAATAATTTCGATGCTTGCATAATAAAATAAAAACTAAAAACAATTTTTTTAGACCTACCAAATGCGTTCAATTTTCCCGAATGAAAATCTTGAAGTAGGCTGACTAACGCTCTTTCCATGTGCTTAACATCAGGAATTTCTACAAAAATGTCCATAATTTTTATCGAAATATATATGTAAGTTTGAAGTATACCGGAAAGTTTCACTTATTGGTAATTAACAAACCTTTATTATACACTGCGTTTCATATTTATAACCCACCTAACGATTTTCAATTATTTTCATGTAAAATAGTTGTTCAACACAAATCTAATACAAAAAAGAATGAGAAACTGTGTGCAATGATTTTTCTGAGAACGGCTTCTCATGGGCGTTATTTTTTACTGCAGTTCTTGGAAATTCGTCATTTTTGTGCGTTTCATATTTATAACCCACTTGGTAATTAGCAGAATTACTAGTCGAGTAATTCAATAATTTCGACTGTTGTTCACAAGAGTGTGTGGTAATAAGTTTATCATTTAAAATGCCTCAAGGTACGTCATTAAATGAAGTTGAAAAGGGTGAAATCTTGGCGTACAAAGAAGTTGGTTTGAACATCAGTGAAATTTCAAGAAAAGTTGTACGCAGTCGCCGTGTAATTAACAACTTTTGAAAAAAAAACTAGAGTTATATAGGAAAACAAAGCGAACGGGAAGAGAAAGAAAACTTTCTCCGCGGGAGAAGAGGAAGATTATACGTTCAGCCAATAATTCAACAATAATCTGTAATAAAATGGCAACTCTTGTACAAACAAAGGTGTCAAAAACAAAGATTTGGACAACGCCACAACGTGATAATAACATCAGAAGAGCTAAACTGAAGAATGCTCCACGGCTATTAGATCGCCATAAGAAAGCTCGGTTGGAATTCACAGAAAAAATATGGCTACAAATTGGTCCTCTGTAAGAAATACTGGTTTTTTTTATTCCCCTCTCTGTTTGATTCCAAAAAATTTATTTCCAGATTATTTTTTCGGAAGAAAAAAAAAGGAATATAGATGGGCCTGATGGATTAAATTCTTAGTGGCGCGATTTGAGAAAGGTATCCCAGTATTTCTCAAAGCGGAATTTTGGTGGCAGTTCCGTGATGTTGTGGGGTGCATTTTTTGCATCTGAAAGCTTGGACATAAAATTTACTTCATCGCGTATGAGGAGTAGATACTACATCCAAGTACTTGAGGGCAGTTTACTGTCATTTCTGGCAGCACATCTTGGAAAAAACTGGACTTTCCAGCAGGTTAATCCCAAGATTCATGCCAGTCGTGAAACAATGAGATGGATAGAAACAAATTCCATTAAGGTAATGGATTGGCCAGCGTGTTCGCCTGACCTGAATCCCAGTAAAAATATTTGAGGAATTCTTGTCAGACGGGTATATGCTGAAAATCGGCAATATGAATCACTGGCGGAATTGAAAGCGGCGATTCTTGATGAATGGCGGAAACTCGAATCTGAATTATTAGAAAAATTGATCAATTCCATGAAAAAACAGATTTAAAATCAAAAGGAGATTATATTAATTACTAGGCTTTTGTTAATTTTGAAATTAGTTTTAATAAACATTTTATTTTGTTGGAAACTTTATCTGGGTTATAAATATGAAACGCCAAAAAATGCCGAATTTTCCAGGACTGCAGTAAAAAATAGCTCTAACGGGAAATGACTCTCAGAAATGTAATTCTACTCTGATTCTCAATCAGTTTACCATTAAGTTTGGGGTGAACAATTATTTCAGTCCCAAATAATTGAAAATTGTCAGATGGGTTATAAATATGAAAGGGAGTGTATTTTATCTCTATATAATATATTCAGATCGATTTTTAACTGCTCAATAATACCTTTCATTAAATTCCCTGGCGTTGACTTAATTCCTCTTCGAGTACCATCGAATACACTGTTGACAGCAGCGCTCGCAGTGCTCTTCTCACATACAGCTTGTCCACTGATTTCCGTAACCTCGCTTCTTGTATCGTCACTGGCATTTCTTTTTCCCTAAACACACACAACATCATTAAGAATTTCATAGAACAGTTTCGAAAGATTTATGTACCAAATTACTCTGTAGATCGTCGATCCCTGAGTGGTCCACAGACATGCTATTTTTTTTTCTTTAGTTGGTTCACACTGTACGGCCTTATGTGCAAGAATGTTATGATAACTTGGTCGGGGTCTATTCGGAAATATTTTCCATCTCTCAGTTACTATTCCATCCAATCCGAGAACCGATCGTTCAAACTATTACAGAAGAGTTAGCTCGATTGATGACTTGCGTGGAAAACTTTGATGCGAAAGGGAGGATTCAAGCCAATATAGATGTGCGATTTATTCGTGATACGCTGGGTGTGTACTGCAACAAAGTAGCAAAGTAAGTCTGATTATGTACTTAAAACTTCATGGGTTTAAAAATGTTTGGTCTGCCATATAACTTCATATTAAATATTCTTTTTGGATTTAAAAAGTAAATAGTCCACAAAGAAGTATTTATATAATAATTCTTTAGACACTAAAGAAGAGGGCATATTATACTCCAGAAATCAATATCTGCCTAGAAATTGAAATAATTCTAGCCTTTAGTACAAATAAGGACATGCAAAGGTTATTGATTGTGATCATGGTTCCCTTCTTGTCTATAAATCAGCATAGACAACGTATATCATCTCTAAAGCTTATCACTGTTTATTTTTCCTAACATTTTGTAACTTTCGTTAAAATATATCAATTGCATTGCAGTAATACGTCTTATTTTTTTTCAGAATGTACTTTGAGATTTCAGATACAGAGAAAATTATTATTGAAGATGCGTTAATCGTAATCAAAAAACGACAGAACATACAACTCTCTGGTTTTTTGTTTAGAATAAGTATGGTAGCTATCAGTTTTTTTCATTTTTAGTTGCAGGCAAACGGTCTAATCTATTTAAAAATATGTTTCCTGGCTGTGGTGTCATACTCTTTAAAAAAACAAAGTCATTGCAGGTCATTTTTATTATATGCATATCGACGCCTTGAGTAAACCTGGCTTATTTTAAATATGCCAATTTTTTCAGCAGAAGAAAAAAAACAGGGTAATTTATCCTGCACATGGCAGAAGTTGGAAAAAATGTATTCCCTTTAATTTTCATGATATTGCTATGATGTTCGGAAATAAAATAAAGTTGGTATTTAAATCATATTTATAATAGTTTAATTTATCTCATACATACTTGATTTCATTTAAGATTGAATGATTGCGTATGAACTTAAGATTATTGTATTTAATTTAGAGATGCTCAAACAGAATTGGAGAGCATCATCCTGCTCACAAGTATTATTAATAAAATATTCCAAGCGCTCGATTATTTATTTTATTAATATAAATAAGATAAACAAACAAAGTTTGCATTATGTTGAATTGTCGCAATTAAAATAAGACTTGAAAGCGCACAAAGCTTTAAATCTGTGAGACATCTGATTTTTCTCGTCTTGTGTCATTTCGGCGTAAGTAAATTCAAAACCAATTGGCTGAAAACATGAATCCCAGCCAAAGTTATAAGAACCTTTTGGTTTTACAATCATTCCATCCACTTTTCCTTCGAACAGTTCGATGTTTTCATCAGATCCTTCAGAGAAGGCAAAAGTGGATACAGCTTGTGCAGATTTATCTTCAAATCCTACGAGGAGTTTATATATTCCTTCTGGTCCAATTTTGCTTTCAAACCATTTAATATATGGTCCTGAAATGACACAAAATGAAAAATTGTATTCACAAACGAAAGCGAATGCATTGAATGCATTTAAAGTTAATTGATTTGCCTCTTTTGTGTCTGGCTGGTATGTTTAATTAAACTAATGTATGTATATATATATATATATATATATATATATATATATATATATATATATATATATATATATATATATATATATATATATATATATATATATATATATATATATATATATATATATATATATATATATATATATATATATAAATCACACTTTTCTTTAAACTTTGCACTTTATTTCGCAATTTTACAATTTTTAACTTTACTTCCGCAGTTTTCCAATTTTTAACTTTACTTACACATTTATAAGTTTACTTAAACTCCGATTAAGATTGACTCGATACACTAATTTTATAGGGTCTATTGTTTACAAAAATCACTTCACAAAATAGTATAAATCTTCTTAACGTATAGTAAGTATCAAAAGGATGTTTATATATATATTTATTTATGTTTAGAGGAGGAATGGAAAAAAATTTTTCCTTAGAAAAAGAATGTGCAAGTATATTTTCGACTCACGTGGATTACTACTCCTTTATGTGGTTGTTTCGGCAACCAGGATTTGATAATTTGTTAGCTCTTCAGCAGGATAAACTTCATGTTCGATTTGTTTTGCGCAAGCTCAATAATTTGTCGAGGCAAATTGCGAACAAATAAGTGTTCGTTTAAAATGTGTGAATTTCTTTTTTTTTTATCACTGGATGGTGGTTATCTTTTCACGCAACCATCCCACTTCTGACAACAAATATTTTTGCCTGTTATGGGCTCTTTTAAAACAAACACAAATCACACTTTTCTTTAAACTTTTCAATTTTTTTATATTTAATTTTAGTGTGGGGCTCATTGGTCAATTGGATTTTACTGATAAACTTCAATTTAATCTGTTTCGTTTTTATTTGAATATGTCTACTTACTGTAACAAAAAAATAATTAAGTTCTAATTCATAGTCAGTAATAATAGATCAAAAACAAAATCAACTCAATATATTACTGTTCGAAACTTAAACAAATTTTAGTATTTAGTATAATAGCCATTATTCCTAATGACTTCCGCACATCATTTTGGCATTGATTGTATGAGATTTGTTAAAACTGTTGTTGGAATTGATTCCCACTCTGCTTTTAAGCAGGACATTAGCTCTAATTTATTTCTGAAACGCTGAGTCCCAACTCTGTGCTTCAAAATGCCGAAAAGATTCTCTATGGGATTCAAGTCTCGAGATTGAGGTGGCCAATCCAAGACTTGAATCCTATTAGTAGACAACCAATCTTTTACCAACTTTGATGAGTGTTTTGGGTCGTTATCGTGCTGAAACACCAATCGAAGTGTCATTTGCCATTCTGCATATTGATGCATATGATTGGCTAAATTGTCTCTATACACAAAACGATCCATTTTTGTAGATATTTCAACAAATGGACCAACCCAATGCCTTCTAGAAGTACGGGCCGTCAAGCTACGTAATCGTTTTAGCTATGACGTCAATTAATCGGGGAAGTTTGACATTTCCACCAGGCAGTGTCGATATACACAGAGATTTCACGTGCGGATTTTTAGCTATAATATAAACAAAACGTTAGTTTTTTGTGCGTGGATGCGTTGTAATAATAATATTTAGTTATAACTTGCATTTTGTATCAATCAATTGTATCGATAGTAAGTCGACACGAAACTTCACATAACCTAACAACTGATAAATATTTTGTAGCAAATTATTCCAATTATACCGCACGCATCGCATTAATTAGTGTTTTAGCTGTTCACTAGCACTGTTCCGCAGACCTCACTTTATTTTCACTTCACTCACTTTACCACAACCTGTACAATTAACATTTTCCCGCGGACGTCCCATAAGGCTGCGTGTGTTTTTCGCGACATTTTTCCCGCAAACTGTGACGTCATCATCCTGCATGACGGCCCGTACTTCTAGAAGGCATTGGCCAACCCCTCCTGCTGAAAAGCAAATCCACAATATCAAATTTCCGCCTCCATGTTTTATTGTGCCTTGACAATAACGTGGATTTAGTCTCTTGTTTTAGAGTCTTCGGACGTGGCATATTCTATCTGAATTTAACAAATTAAATTTAGATTCATCACTAAATAAAACTGTTTTCCATTTTTGTGGAGTCCACTTTAGATGAGCTTTTGCGAAATCCAACCTAAATTATATAAAAGTATAAAAATAATCAAGAAAGCTCTAACTTTTAAGGCATACCTTTTTTCAAATGTTTTCTTGTAAGAATAGGTTTCTTAGAGGGCATGAAACTTCTCAAACCATTTTCCAATGAACGTTTTCGAAAAGTGCTCGAACTAATGTTAAGGTTTAGAACCTCTACTACTTGTTTAGAAGAAATAAACGGATCTTTTTTAAACAAACGAACTATTTGTTTATCTGAATGATATGAAGTTTTTTGGGGCATCCACCAGAATTGACACACTGCACGTATACAGTAGCTTTGTACGTTTATATTAGTCGAGAAACTATTGATTTATTAATGTTTAGCTTGTTGGCTATTGAAATTTGTGATTCCGTTACTAAAAAATTCAACAATTTTTAGCTTGAAGGCTGCTCCGTAATTTGAACGCGCCATGCAATTAAAAAATTGTATGGGCACTTTGCCAGGTGGAGCTTCGTTTGGGAGGAAGGGGGGGACTAACAAATTTTGTAAATTATTAAGATCCTTCTGCCTTTTTTATCCCGTAGCGTCTGTAATAATCTTTCTAATGCGGACACTAAGGTTTTGCTTGATAGAGAATCATTTTGCCTTTCGAATTACATGTAAACAAATTCCCAATCCCTCTCCCATAAAAAGCTACACGTTTCAAAGATTTTTTAAAAAAATATTTTTTTGACATTTATCATATTTCACTAAAATCCCATGAAATGACACATTTTAGGTCTGTTTCCGTACTTTCAGCAAACTGCAGCAGTAACAGAATTTAGCAGCTGGCTTCTTTTTGCTGCAAAATTTGGCTTGCATTTGGCTTGCAGCAAAAGTACGGAAACGACTTGCTGCGAATCTATTTTAATATATTATAATAGATTCAAGTACGGAAACAGACCTTTTGTTTTCAGATTTATATGTATCATATGGTCTGTTCGTGTACCTGAATCTATTATAATATATTAAAATAAATTCGGATAAAGTCGTTTTTGTACTCTTGCTGCAAGCCAAATTTTGCAGTAAAAAGAAGCCAGCTACCAAATTTTGTTACTGCTGCAGTTTGCTGAAGTACGCGAACAGACCTATTGTTTACTTGCCACTTTATTCTAATTCTTTAGCGTTGCCCAGGGTACACCACGTGGTTGCTTATTGATTCATCTGATTATTGTGTTGTCTAAACCTGCAAAAGGCAAGCCTTGCGGAAGGATCTGACTCCTCTAAATGCACACTAACAGATGTGGAAAGAATGAAAGAATAAAAACTTATTCAGCGCTCACCCGGGAGTCCATGCAATGCATTTAAACATAAGCTTGTATCCTCAACTAACACGGGCCCTTGGACGTGTTTGATAGCTTCCCTGCACTTTGCAAAACAAATTTCCTTAGCACTTCCTTGCACTTCTAGCAAATCTAATTTTAATGGAACGATTTTTCTTGGAAAACTTTCTCCTAAAATTCTTACTATTTCATTTAATTTATCCGAATTGCCAGTTATCAAATTGATTGAAGACATCACTAGACGATTTCAACTATTCCGTAAAGTCTCTAATGTAAGGAAATACATATTGGCCCAAGCAACACCAACAGAGGCTGTGGCCAATATGTGTACACCCCGTTGTTGCGAGATGGCCCTGATTGGTTGATGCTGAGCTTACTTCCGCTCCGATTGGGTTTTTCGTGCACCAACATCACCAACCAAACGGATCCGACAGGCTGACGAACGTTATGCACATGGTTGCTAACCAGCTCCGGCCATGGGTGTGGACAGCAGCATTTGATCAGTCTCGAGATAGTCTGTGTTGGCGCGACCTGTATGTAGATGGTCTAGTTTGGGCCAACATGTATTTGAAGTCTGAGCTGATCACAAATTAGGTATACTCCAACGAGATAGTAGAAATGGAGTGGACATGCCCATAAGATTTACATAGAAGGGGATGGTAGTAATTTTTTGTCCACTCAACGTCAAATCTGGTCAAATCCAAGTAGTTCCCCTCCAGTTTGACAATGAGAGCGAAATGGCGTAAAGGCAGCTTTCACATGCTTTGTGCGCGAAAGGATTGAAGGGGCTAATGGTGGTAAGTTATACCGTCCGTGTCCACTCCGTTTCTACTATCTCACTGAGCGTACGTGTATGGCACCAATTCTTGAAGAATGCAGCCCCTGGACACGGACGGTATAACTTTTCACCATAACCCCTTCAATCCTTTCGCGCACAAAGCATGTTAAAGCTGCCTTTACGCCATTTCGCTCTCATTGTCAAACTGGAGGGGAACTACTTGGATTTGACCAGATTTGACGTTGAGTGGACAAAAAATTACTACCATCCCCTTCAATGTAAATCTTATGGGCATGTCCACTCCATTTCTACTACCTCACTGGCTAAACTCGACTACGTGATGCAGTTTCTTCATTTCTGGTCAAAGATGTTTCCGGTACATCTTATGGTTGGCATATAATTTAGTTGGATTACCGTCTGTCGAGCTTGTGTGAATCTGATCTTGGTCAAATGGTTTCCCAGCCTGTGGTGACGGGCCTATCACCCAAAGAGGGTCCTCCTGGAACACGCATTGTTATAAGAGGGGAAAGCTTAGGCAAAAGCCCGAGTGATGTAGTTGGTACACTTGCTACGAAATACGATCCTGTGTTCAAATGTAAATAATTTCTTCTTGAAGGATTGGCAATATGCGGTTGTGATTGTTTGCTGTCAGCTGAGTGGAAATCGCCAAATAAAATCATCGCACACACAGGTCCAGGAAAAGGTAAAGGGGATGTGATCGTAACGACAGTTAGTGGTGGAGTTGGAACGTCTACAGTGAAGTTTAGAGCCTACCATGAAACCATTGGTCCTACGAAAGAATCGGCAGTTTGGGTGGAGGAAACAACAACCCAAAATCGCAACTTTGGGCGACGAAATATCACTCCGGCTGTTTACACTCAAGAAAATCCTCTTGGTCTCTCTATGGAAGGCAATGAGAAAAAATTTCCTGAAGATATTCGAGATTTTTATCCTGCACAAAATGGTGATTTATCCCTGGAAAGTTTCGCGCCAGGCTGGTTCCTATTGGAAAATCACTACGCTACATCTTTTGATGATTTAAAAGCTGGACTAGCTTACATAAAGCGCAAAGTAGAATCGCAAAAAGAAGGCCAATTATCCTTTTTAAAATCCAATACTGGTTCGGTGCTGAATCAAATCAATACATTGCTAAATATTCGGAGTAAATTTAGCGAAGATGATTCATGTCAAACTGACAGGATGTTAAACAATTTGCAACTCACGATACAGAGTATGAAAAAATGTTTCAAATGCACAATGTAATGTTTGTTACATTTTAGGGTCAATTGATATATCCGTAACAATATTTCAAGATATATTGGAGCGTACGGACAGAGCTGATAAAACACGTGCGGTATTGACATCTTTGCATCGATACAAGTAAGCCTGCCTCTGGACTTTCATTGCCAGCGTACTGAAATTGCCTTTTCTGTTTTTTGAATTTAACTAACTTGAGTATGAAATATTTTCATTGTTTATTTAAGATTTTTGTTTTGCCTTCCGAACTCCATTGATCGGTGTGCAGAAGCTGAAGAGTATGATGCTATTGTGAACGATTATTTAAGAGCGAGAAACCTGTTTGGAAAAGTGGATATCCCAGTAAGAGCCTTTTGTTTTATATATAAAAATATTCTATACAATGCTTTTATAGATTTTGCATAAAGCTCTCAATGAAGTAGATGTTCGAGTGGCCAAAATACATGACGATCTACAGCTACGAATACTTCACCTGCCCCAAAGTGTTGAATATCAAAAAACACTGATTAAAATACTCAATTGCTTAGAGGTGATTATTTTAATTATTTTAGAAAGCTGACTAATGATATTATGAACTAGGTTGGAACGCCAGAAAAAAAATTGAGCTTTTACGGAGACCCAGCTTGGAATGCAATAGAAGCCCGCGCCAAATATTTAGAAGCATCCTTCCTAAAATCATACAACGCATATTTTAACAATGATATGAACCCAGGTAGTATACTTCATATTCGAATTCTTGTATTTCAAACTAAATATTTGCTTGTAGAAGAATCGCAAAATCGAATACTATTTTGCGAGGAAATTTGTCAAGTTGCAGTGTGTCAAATACCAGACATATGGTGTTTAGGGCAGTTTTACTTTAGTAGCGAGTTCACAGTAAATCACGGAGCAAGAGCGGCTGATTTCAAGGTGGGTAGTAAAAATTTTCATACCTCAGGTTGGTTTTAGAAATGCTACATTTCAATTCATGCGAATAACTGTAGTATTTATAGTTAATAACGTTAAAAAAACGGTTTATATTATGCACATAACAAAATGACCTACATCAGTTACTGCATTGAAAAAATATATAATCCTTCCAGATTTTTCTTTTCTCAAGTAGGATATATCTATTAGTTTCAGGATAGTTTGTGCATATTTCAACTTTAGTTCGGTATTATTAATTAGAAGCTTAATATTAGTTTACATACAAGATTTTTCATATATTGGGATTGATTGTGAGTCTTTTGTGTCAATTTTTAATTGAAATAAATGACCTAGAGTCAAATTTTGCTAGTCTCCGGACATCATGAATCAGTGTTCGGACAACTTTGAGCTAGTCTCCGGACTACACATTTCATCTTCAGCTTAATCACATGAATTAGAAACCTAAGCATAGGTTTAAACATAGGCTTTTTTATAAATTGGATGTAGTTTTGAGCATTTTGTTGGAATTTTTATTTCAATAAGATGAGTAAGCATCCTGATATTTCAAAGAAATGTCAGATTGTGCTAGAGTTCGGACATCACAAGTCAGTGTTCGGACTAAGCTCCAATTGCTTCATAAAATAGCTGTTGCTCCATTTTACTAGAATTCATATGTTAAATAAATTTCTTTTAAGGCTGTTTTGTTGCGCATGTATACAAATAATATTATAGATTTCAGTGTTCGACCAGGTGGTACATTTTATTTTAAAGGGTGTGAATAGCTATCATACCAGTATAATTTTGGTGTTAGAGTTTGTTATAGCTAATCTTATCAAGTAACCAATATGTGGATCAACATATCTCAATGGTTTCAGCATTCGGACACTCTTTTCCGAATGTTGAAAAACTACTCAAAAACGGCTCTAGGCTTCGGACATTACGAATTTGCACGATTTGTTTTTTTTTTTTTTACAGAAAATATGCTTTCGACATTAGACACATCTTTTCAATAAACATGCAGACTTCAAATGGTGAGCCCGTTGTAGTCTGGCTGCTGATTGTTGATTTGTTTAAACTTATGGGTCTCTTAAATGAAAAGGCACATAAGAATCAGCACAAATAAAAAAATTAGAATGTGAACCATGTTCCTCAGTAAATTAACAATAGATTCAGAATGTCGGACACTAGCACTGTCCGGAGACTAGTGCAGTCACCCTACCAATATTCTAAGTTTTTCTATTTTGCCTCCTCTTCACAGTTTATACTTTTTTACTTAAGGCTACTTGATGTCTATTGTCAAGTGTGGAGAGTTATAATCACATGTGGTGTGCATAAAATCTTCTTAGTGTAAAAAGTTTCATTTTTTGTGATTCTTCGGTTATAGTTTTATCGTTAACACAACTAAATCTTGGCTTTTTTTATTGACAAATTATACAATGGTAGAAGATGGATATTCTGCGAGCAAGTGTGTTCGTCATAGGCCAATTTCCAATGTAATGTGAAAAAAATTCAACTCTATTGACGCTTCTACCGAACTCGAAGGTAAAGTAGGCAGATATCACAATTTTTCCGGAGATAAGTTGAAGCAGTTTTGAATGACCAAGTTCTAACGCTAAGTTACTCTAGTCTTTAGGGTTTTACATTTCTTAAAACAAATGGTTGGAAAGATGTTTTCACGGACTCGAGTCTATTTCTATGGGGTCTCCAGACAATGCAAGCGAAACGAAGAAGGATTTTAGTTTCGTACGGAGAAGGGTTTTGTAGTATTTTAGGTGTAGTGAGGTTTCTTATCCAAAGTTATACAGATGCGATCAATTTTTTTTCAATTCGAGCTGTTAAACTGTTGTCAAGAAAGTACGGTCGACAGAAGCTTACAAACTGTCTTATCAATATTCACGGAGAGCTTGTTGACAGTATACAGGGCCGGTTGTTCTCTATGTGCAAATGGTGCTTTGCATCCTGGCGCCACCACAAGAGAAGCACAAAAAGCAGCAGAATTAAATATCTGCCTAAGAGTAAAATATCTTCCATCTAAAATATATACCGTATAACCTTTCTCTCTACGTAAAATAATTCGCGGTTTAAATTATATCCACTCATTTTTCGTATACGGTAACACCTTAAACGTGCACCAGTACGATTCGCTGTAAAACATCCATTCACCTTAACAGTAGTTTATGTGATTCTAGAATTCGTCAAAGTCTTGCATTGCAATATGTGTACACTAGAAAAAATATGCTACTAGATTCGCATCACGTATTGCATGCTTAAAGACCAACCGGTCTTATGCATATCGACAGTGTGAATGAACTCGTTTTGGCTTTGAGACGGGGTGCTTATCTCCCATGCTCAGCAAGTTCATTTGGAGCACCTTCAAATCGCGCTCCAAAGCCGCAAAGGACGCCGTATTTACGGCACCCTATGCGTCAGAAGAGATCAAAGCATGATTGCGTGTAGCAAAAAGAGATGGGTATGCAGCACTTGTGCGCCTTGACTGAAAATCGTAGATGAATTTGAAGGAGAGAGCAAAAAATAAATCTTTTATATTCATGGAGGAGAATAATTGACACTGATTCATTTTACAGACATTATTATGGTTAGTGTTGTCACTTGGATTCGTCATTTCTGGAGTAAAATGAAAATCTACAGTTTAGCAAATTGTATTTTAGTGGAATAGAACAGTTTCATTTTATGAATAGCTAGTTATCAACCTATTTCTTGATACAAATTATAAATTATAGGTTTACAAGTACTTAATAAACTAAATTCAAAATTTGATAAAAGAGATAGCAACTGAAGCATTTACCCCTATGTGCACCACATATGTTAAATTTAGCTGTTAATGATGCAGCGAACATTTTTTTTCAGGTACAATAGATTTTTTGGACGTTGTCCAACGCCTTTATGTAATTTTGCATTTCAGTGAGTAAATGGCGCATTCTCAATCTTAAGAACTTAACTCTTAAGTCCTTAAGTGGTACAAGGTTGGAAAGTCGACTTGATGCCTTAAATCTCCTGATGCGAAACGTATTTGATATAAACGAAGCTTAAGTTGCTTTAGCGCAAAGTGGAGATTTAGCTCCATGAAGAAAATTGCGGGAATTTAAGTTTATTATCAGTTTAACAGTATGGCATAGTAATTTAGGTAAAATAAATATTGCGAACAAATGCGTTTAAAACCATTGCCACCGCTAAGAATATTTGAAAGCCAACTTGAATTTTGTGCTCGAATATCGCAACGATTCAAGGTTTGAAAGTACGCTAGTCACTGCAAAACAATCGCATTCAATTCAGATGTGATAGGTCAAGCAGCCAACGCTGCTGATATGAATTGAAACTAAATAATGAAATCACAATGAGTACATCCAGCGTTTTGTTTTCGAGCGAGAAGAGTTAGGGGATGAATATATTTATAGTCCACATATCTGCCCAACACTATAGGGCCGGGCCTGACACTACACCAATGATCTAGTGGCTCTCAAGCTTAGTTCGTACAATGGGACGAATATTGAATCAGTTTGTGATTTTATGGCATACATTTTGAGACTGGCGTTATAAATTGAAAGACTGAATTAAGATATAACGTACATATATGTCTAATATGGCTACCTTGTGTTGTGTTAGAGAAAACAACACTAGTTCCACAACACAAACCGAAAGTTGACGAATTGTCTAGAAATATTCGTGAAAGCCCATATTCAGCATTAGCCGATCACTCTTCAGTCCACACTCGACGGTTGTTGGTTTGCTACTTTGCTACCTCTATGCGGTTAGGTCGGTACTTTGTAAAATAGGGTGGATTTACTCCAAGAAAAGAGCGGTAATGCGTGTTATTCATTCGTCTCGAATTTAACACCCTGTAGCCACAATATTACAACAAATACAAAGAGGAGAGGCTTTGTTCATAAAGCTTAGTACTGTCTTCGATTTCACGTGAAATTTTTATACAAAATTTCGTGTGAAATTTGTTTTGGCGAAAATTTAGCATGAAAATAAGCAAGAGTTGTACCCACTTCTTAGCATGAAAAGTTGCTTTCGCTTTGAAAATGCAGATGGCATTGAAACATGTCTTCAATTAATTCACGCTAATTTGGTATGTGCACCTCATTCTTTCAAGCTGAAAAGTAACATTTGGCGTTCGAATTTTAAAACTGAGTTGTGCAAATGTCTTTTTAATAACAAAATTGATCGAAAATTGAAAATCTTGACATTTTATCCGTCAGAAATGAGCAGCGTGTCCGCTTTTTTACATAGTCAAAATGTTTAGCTCGAAAGAATGACCAGATAATGGACACATGTCAAAATTTAGCTTCATGATTAACTCAGTACCAGCCTTAAAGTATCAAAAAGCTTTCCAGCATGAACTGGCAAGCCATATTCAACACAGACATGAAAAAGCACTTTTGCTATAAGAAGAGAGCTGGAAAAACGTACACACAAACACAAATCAGATGCAGTGCCTCCATCTGAGAGGTTGACTTTTTTGGGGGCTCACAGCTTCGAGCCCCACATGCGGGGACCTACTCCACTAGCATTTATTATTGTAGCATACTTTTAGAAGATATGTGATGGCAGATAATGAATGAGTCTTTTATAGATTTTATGGCCATTCGCTTCCAGGAGTACCGAACTTGAGAAACAAAACTAGAAAGCTTAATAGGTAGGATGCGAATTCACAAAATTTTGATGTTTGAGGATGTTTCTATCTTCGGATATGAAATCTCAATCTATATTAACAGTTGAAAAAGTCCTTAATTTCTAAAACTCTAGCGCAACAGAACCGCTAGAAATACTAATGTTCGATGAACAGTAGAGGAATCGTCCAGATTTTTAGTGCATATTGTACATGTGCTCCAACGTGCTTTGAGGGCAATGTAGTTAACCAAATAGGGCGGAAAGGTTTCCAGGGTTGCCACTGACATGAATTTTAAGGAAAGTCAAGCACTTGTTTCTTATATTTATTATCGGTTGCTTATCTTACAAAACTTGGGAAACAGCATCTTCTGTAACACAAATGAAGAAAATACTCAACACTTTAACAGCACTGCAACTAAAAGTCTATCACAAATGCTTCTTATCAAAATCAAGCTACTCTATGAATCTCGTTTTCATCCACTGATTTTATCGAAAGTTACTGGGATAGAAAAGTGTTCGGGGTTGACATCCGAAAAATTTCAAGAACTTAGAAAATTTAAACATTGGATATTTATTTTAACTGTAAATATTCGCGATATGAATACCTAATGTACGAATTTATTGGTACAAAAATAGCGAAGCCGCCTTGTGCTGGCAACCCTTTGATAAAAGCCAGAAATATACCACATCTGCCTAACGTTGAAGGCAACCCGCCCTGCGAGTTTCATTTCGATCTGATGCCTGCGTTGGAAGTTAGGGGTACAAAGAAATTTAGGGATACCAGTCGCAAGTTTTTAAATTTTCCGATTCCTAATATTTGTTGTTTATTGTTACTATAAGATACCCCAGGAAAATAAGCGCTAGATGCAGCAATTATCTGTATCTGGTAAACCCTCAATGATAAATCATAAAAGCACGAAGAAGTTCAAATATGTTTAAACATAATATATTATGAGACCATACGTGACACATTAGGTCCTGGCCTTAAAGCACAACTATGGACAAGTGCTCCAGAGCTCATCTGTATGAATAAGGATTTCATTCCTTCATACAAAAAGATGTCAGCTTCACCCGATAGAGAAAAGTCACTTGGTTTGCACGACCTATGTGACGAAGTATCGGTACTGCGGGGGCAGGGGTAGCCCATACCTACTTCGAAGGTATATCCTGCCGATGGGAGAGGCAACCTTAGTGGGACCTCCGCAGTGGCTGTGGTTTATAAGCTATCCGGTATAGAATTGTTATCTTATCTGGCGAGAAATCAATTCTGGATCCGGCGCTTGCTTAGGAGTGATGTGAGCGAGGCACACACTCCGCCTGGACCCGGGTTAATGGGCTATAAAAGTCATATGAAGATAGGTATGCTATCTTACCATTGATAAATTCGGTTTAATCAAAAATGGTAGTATTATAGTGCACAATACGGTGTTGTCTATTCAAATTAATAGGCACTGTCCTAAAGTTGGAAAGTCGATTTGAGCTTCATTGCAGGTATCGACGTAAAACCTTAGTACATCATGTTACTATGAGATCAATACCATTTGAGAATCTCATGATAAAATCGCTTACTAAAGAAATGGTAACCAAATACAAAAACAATCATAGCTAGCAACCCTACCATGGTTTTTCAACCATCTTCCTTCTGAATAATGACTAAATTAAGGTCCTTTTACCAAATGAATTTCGTTTCGATTTCATGACTTACTGGAAGTTATAGGGCAAAAAGCTTTATTTGCCTGAACCTACTTTTTCTATCAATTTCTATCAAGTTACTGTGTGAATTTCATTAAAATCTGGTAGCTGAATAAAAAAAAAGTTTTCTTTTGGCTTAGTGTCAGGTATATATATATATATATATATATATATATATATATATATATATATATATATATATATATATAAATGGATAGGGTTTATGTGTTACTTATCTAACTATCTATTATTATATGATTATTTAATTATTTGCACGTCAACACTATTTAAATTCATATAAAATTCTGTTTTTTCAGAAATTAGTGCTACGTGGTGTAGATATAATGTGCTCAATGTTGAAACGAGTTATCTTCAGTGATTTTCAGACTGCTGGTCCTATGTTTCCTGTAGACTGGCCCGATATAACTACCATTTCACTAACACAATATGCTGTGTGCCTTCCAGAATGCATAAGTCTTATTAGAATGACATATTTGAGTCTGGTGCAATTAAGCCTGCCCAGCGAAATTCTCGACATTATTTTTAAATTAAAAGATGAAGTAGAAATATTATGCTTTTCGGCATTTCTAAAAACAGCAACTGAGAAAATTAAGACACTAAATAAAAGTGAAAAATGGGAATTTTTCGGAGACGAGTTTCCTGGAGTAACATTGCTGCCTTCGTTATTAGAAAAGACGGTAGTTGAAACGTTAGAGAACATACAGAAAGCTTGTGGTAGTTCAGAAACAAAGTAAGTTTAAAAATTACGAAACATTCCTACAATGTCACTAAACAAAATTAATGAAATTTTATTTAGGAATGAGGATATGATGGAAAATAGTTCGAAAAAATTCCTCGAGGTAATCGAAAGGGTAAAAGAAATATACGCGTCATTCTGCCTTGCTATAGATACATTGGCTTACCAGTTAGATGAAGAAGACTCTCACACGCCAGTAGTATCACAACTCATTGGATTTTCGAATTTCTATAAAAATGCGCATTGCAGATTTTCAGTTTTGTCTTGGGAGCAGCGTATGTTATGTTGTTTGGCTAATTGTTTATACTGTGAACAAATATTTTTTTCTCATATTGGATCAATATTTGCCAAGTAAGGAGGACGTCAACTAAGTCCTAATCTGATAAATAACGAAAAATTGTTTTAGGTTCGGCTATCCAGTACCTCAAGCTGCCATTGAAATTGGAAAATTACAGGCGAAAAAACTATTCTATAGTTTGTTGGAGACTTATGTTGAACACAAGAGCGATCCACTCGTTGGAACAATCGAACCATCTATGTATATAGGGCATTTCCAATGGAATGCAATACAAGAAGTAGATACTCTACGGCCTTATGTGCAAGAATGTTATGATAACTTGGTCGGGGTCTATTCGGAAATATTTTGTATCTCTCAGTTACTATTGCATCCAATCCTAGAACCGATCGTTCAAACTATTGCAGAAGAGTTAGCTCGATTAATGAGTTGCGTGGAAAACTTTGATACGAAAGGGAGGATTCAAGCCAATATAGATGTGCGATTTATTCGTGATACACTGGGTGTGTACTGCAACAAAGTAGCAAAGTAAGTCTGATTATGTACTTAAAACTTCATGGGTTTAAAAATGTTTGGTCTGCCATATAATTTCATATTAAATATTCTTTTTGGATTTAAAAAGTAAATAGTCCACAAGGAAGTATTTATATAATAATTCTATAGACACTAAAGAAGAGGGCATATTACACTCGAGAAATCAATATCTGTCTAAAAATTGAAATAATTCTAGCCTTTAGTACAAATAAAGACATTCACTGTTTATTTTTTCCCACATTTTGTAACTTTCGTTGTAAAATATTACTTATAACTATCTATATTGGAGTGATACGTTCTATTTTTTGCAGAATATACTTCCAAGAAGCATTAGATGTGATTGGGCCGATTTCAGATACCGAGAAAATTATTATTGAGGATGCATTAACCGTAATCAAAAAACGAATGAACATACAGCTCTCCTGTTTTTGTTTAGAATAAGTATGGTAATTATCAGTTTTTTTTTCTATTTATAGTTGCAGGCAAAAGGCCTAATCTATTTAAAAATATGATGCCTGGCTTTGGTGTCATTCTTTTAAAAGAAACGCTTTCGCTTCCAAGTCATTTTTATTATATGCATATCGACAGCCAGAGTAAATCAGTCTTATTTTAAATATGCCAATTTTTCAGGAGAAGTAAAAAACAGTGTAATTTATCCTGCATATGTAATTTATTCCTTTAATTTTCATGCTATTCGAAAATAAAATTAACATTCGGGATGGTATTGAAGTCTTAATTACGATTGTTTGATTTATCTGATACATACTTGATTTCATGTAATATTGAACCATAGCGTATGAGCTTAAGATTATTGTATTTAATTTAGATATGCTCAAACAGAATTGGAGAGTATCACCCTGCTTACAAGTATTATTAGTAAAATATTCCAAGAACTCGATTATTTACTTTAACAATAAAAATAAGATAATCAAACAATACTTAAGCATTATCTTCTCTTATTCCAAGATTTAGTCTTTTTTGATTTATTTTTATGAGATTACTTTTGGCGTAGCTTCTTACATTAAAATTAAATCAAAATATATTGGGCTAAAATCGATTGCATTGAATTGACGCAATTAAAATAAGACTTGGAAGCACACAAAGTTTCAAATCTGTGCGACATCTGATTTTTTCCTCTTGTGTCATTTCGGCATAAGTAATATCAAAACTCATTGGCTGAAAACGAATGCCAGCCAAAGTTATAAGAACTTTTGGGTTTTTACAATCAGTCATCCACATTTCCTTCGAACAGTTCAGTGTTTTCATCAAATCTTTTAGAGAAAGGAAAAGTGGATATAGCTTTTACAGATTTTACATATTCCTTCTGGTCCAATTTTGCTTTCACATAATTTAATATATGGTCCTCAAATGAAACAAAATGAAAACTTGCATTCACAAACGAAAGCGTATCATAGTACCCATAGTCATTGAATGTATTTAAAGTTAACTGATTTATTGGTTTTGTGTCGCGGGTATGTTGTGTTTTTGTGGTTGTGTGTTCGTTTTTGTTCGAGTTGGTTTATCAAGTGGAATTTTAGCGGCCTCTTAAACAAGGCGGGTTCTACAGCTGAGAGTATGCCCAGAACTAAGAACTGATAAATACATCAGAAATACCAGTGAATCATATAAGCAAAATATTGGCGCCTTCTTAAAAATTTTACGCCTGATACTACCTGGGGTGCGTTCAATCTGCACGCTATATTTGCTTGAATTCATAGCGTAGCATCACTTTAGCAATTGTCAAATATCGCAATAGCAAGACGAAGCAGCTATGGATATTGGACAGATAAGAGCTGATATATATATATATATATATATATATATATATATATATATATATATATATATATATATATATATATATATATATATATATATATATATGTATATAAATTACAGATGGGCATTTTCGTTTTTTTAGACGTCGATGCGCATCGTTATTTTTAATGTGGCATCCGATGCCGGCATCGTTGTTGTGAGCATTGAAAAAACAAAATCGGCATGTACTTACTAACATAACCATATTTTCATCTTACTTTGATTCAGTTATTACTAAAACAAACATTATTATAACTAATATTTTAAATCCAGAAAACTTAAGCCAATACCTATCGAGTTAAAAAATTACTACTCCTACTTAATATTATTCTTGCCGAATATTCATCAGCTGTGAAGACGACATCGTTTTTCCCTAGTTATTATTGTGTATGTTATACTTAATGGTTCTTGTACACCTATTTAGGTTATTAAGAGGTTTTTCTGTACTTACCATATGATTGGTAATCAAAAATTTGCCTACCAGAAGAAAAAAATTCTTAAAATTAATGTTTTTCGTCATACATTCGAAAACATTCAAAAACGTTCGAAATGCCAAATTCGAAAAACCTTCGAATGCATCGCATCTCTTCGGTGGCATCAGATATCTGATAATTCAATAACTGATGCCGGCATCGTTATCATCTCTAATATATATATATACATATATATATATATATATATATATATATATATATATATATATATATATATATATATATATATATATATATATATATATATATATATTTCATTTGTTATTATTTGCAAATAGTTCTTGGAAAAATTATTAACGATTATTTCAAAATTTATCTTTTTTTGCATTCATATTTCAAATAACTAACCCATGTATCATTGAAATTTGTTTCTGCGGAATGTAATTTTATTTCTTTTAAACAATGCTCTTTATGTTGACTTTTATTCGTAAAAAGTTTCATCCCGCTACCTGCAACAGATTTTCTACATGAGGTCGTCATTATGTGTCCTCTAGGAGACCAAAAAATTCATCATCTGAGTCACCGTACAGAGGAAGTTCTTCGAACATTAGTAAAAATATATGTCTTCCAACTGCTCGGAGTATTCAGGTTCTGGATTATCGTTTGAGTCTATATATGTCTCTAGCGGCAGGTCATAGTTTTGGGTCTTCGTTATTTATGCCCTCTGTATATTCTTCCATTTTCTTGTTATTGTCGTCAGCAGTCGCGGTAAAGAATATCCTTTATATTTTGTTGGGTACGCGAACTTGTTGGGAAGACAAGCGTTTTTGAAGAGGTGGTGGGCTGCGTGGTCGATTCATATAGTTGATGTTTCGTGATTTCAATGATAGATCGACGTCCCCCTAGCAGAGCGTATATACTACTGATTAGCGCGGAAAGCGTGTGATCTGCGATATAAATTACGACATTCCCCCACAAATTGTGAAAGATAGATAGTAGTACCCGTTTTCGAATGTTGAAACAAGACAAAAAATATCCCGCCAACTGCAATGCTACGATAAGATACGTTCTTTCATTCCCACTTGGTAATATACATACATATAAACACATTTTTAATAACTGGCGTTGCATGCAATATTAAATTTCTTAAAACCTAGTCTGTGTATTAAAATAGTCGGCAATAAAATAATTAATGCGGAATACTATTTCCGATACCATTTGGAGAATAAAAAGAACATCTCCGATACGTTTATTTTCTTTTCAGGCACCAGCTGATCCGTAAATCCTCCACATTAAACTCTTCTCTCCCATCGAAAAATATAGCGCTTTCTGTGCTATTATAGTATATACGCTCTGCCCCTAGCGCACACATAGGGCTAAAAATTGAACAAATGTTATCAAATTCACATTTGAGACACGTTCAAAATTCAATTCGCAAACTTTCCTTTTCTGAAAGTTATTTGTTGATAGAATTCTAGGGCTATTTAAAATATCACTAAAATGGCCGCCGGCGCCAAAGGGTTAAGGATAATTAACATTTGGTGAGACCTGGACCTATTCTACATAAACAAAAATGTATCCTGAAAATTTCAGCTCAATCTCCAAGCATTTCCAAACGATTTTGAAAACATTCTAATTCTGTAACAACTTAACTAAACAAAAACTGATCCTGTTACTTTACACGTACGATGCACAAAATTATTGTTCTAGAACGATATTTTGCACATGTACAAATAATTTTGCACCTATTCTATCATTAATTTTAGTTTATTTGAAACTTTTTTTTAATTGTTGTTCGATATTGTCCTAGACTGTTATATGCATGTTATTATAAGAAAAAAAAACATACTATTTTGCTTACTTCGAGCAGTTACAGGGATTTCCTTTTAGCTTAACGTATGAAAAAGCAATGCAAAAATAATTGTGGGACGGTCTGTATTTAGAGCTTATGCAACAAGGGATGATCCACAAACTTGAGAATACACAGCTCTTTAAATTAAGTTCATTTTGTGTTTTTATTTTTTCAGACATCTGAATATTTCTACTTCTGTAACACTTCTTCAACTTCTGCAAAGTAAATTTTAATTTTTTAAATAAGTAGCTAACTCATAAATACATTACTTATTTTCGAGTCAACAGCGTAGTCATTATCCACCATAGACATATGTATATATTTTCATATCTATGTTATCCACAAACTACTTTTTTATAAATCAAATACACCTAACCGAAATAAAACCTGTTTTGGCCGTCAAATCAAGCAACTATTCACTCACGTACGTACATACGCAAGTACCATGCATTGAATTCGTTCATGGATCATGACATTACTGAGGAGAGCTTAAAGACTTTTCCAAAGCGTACAGACTTGCTAAATGGCGCGGAAAGAACGGTATAGTGCGATATTTGCCGAATGGCAGAGAAAGGTAGGGAGTCAAGGATTTACCATCAGCTGGCACCTGAAAAGAGACTAAGTCAAATGAGTTCACTTTATCATATGCAAAAGTAAGAGAAGCATATCTCAAATGACAGGTGAGAATGGATATGGCCATGTAACTAATAGGTGAGAATGTGTTGATGTGCATATGATCCCATCAAGAAACAGTAAACGTAGCGAACATTCGCCGGCAATAAACGAAATTATGTTTAGTGGATTGCATAAAAGTGTCGGAGATATTATTTTGACTCGCCAAACGATCTCGGAAATAGTTTTCCGCGTTAACTATCTCATCACTTACCATTTTAACACTCAGAATAGGTTTTAAGAAAATCAATATTGCATAAAACGCTATTCGTTAAAATAGTCTTTCTGGCAAAGCACCTACATATATTGCCTAGTGGGAATGAGAAACGTATGTATCGTAGCAGTGCTGCTTGGCGGGGTACTTTCTGTCTTTTTTCAACTTTCGACTTGGATATTGCTACCTATTTCTCGCGATCAGTGGGGAAATGTCACAAATCACGTTCTTTCCGCGCTATCTAGTCTGTGTGCTTTGATTTTGCTCAGCGTTTGATTATTTACTCGACTTCAACAGTTATTTCTCTTCAGTTTTCAACCTGTTACGGCTGTGGTTGTTATTGGTATTGTGCTTTTCGTGTGTTATATTTAGTTTTAGTGATTTCTTGTGGTGTTTTTTGAGGCAAGAAACTCAAATGAAAGCCAGAGAAAATTTCATGTAATTGTTCGGTTTCATTGTTTTTAATTTATTATGTTTTTAGTGAATAAGAAGTCATGGAAAATCTCCTGTATATCCGTGACACATCTGCAAGTTTTTACTGAATAATGAGCTCAACTGTGTTAAAATGTAGTAATTGCCCCCAGCTGCATCGAATACTGATGTCTTGCTGTCATTGTTAAGACATTTAAATAGCAGAACCGAATCTTTTCTTCACTTTGACAAATTTCAATAATTTAAGTGAAATCAGTTTTGCATAGCAAAATACGATTCTTAATTTCGAAGTGTATGTAAGTAACTAAATCTGAACTCATTGCCATTAATTTAGTTGTCCATGCATTCTTCTATTTCTCTCAAAGCCACCTCTTTTTGGCAGAAGTGATACAAATACCAAGTTTTTAGTCATCAAAACTGAGTTCAATACTGTCGGATATGTAGTACATATATAGATGCTTGTGGGAACACACAATGAAATATTTTCTAAATGGATGGTGTTTTACATTTTATAATATTAGGACCAACCAAGTTTAATTCCAAAGATGTTAATTTGAAGATCAATTTTCCTTTGAATGCTATATGTATTAGTACAATTTCTTCACATATATAAGTATACATTGGTAGACTGTCGTCCTTCTCAGTGTCTATCAAAGTTTAATTAGCTTAAATTAATTCAAGTTTAATATTATGTTATGAATTTTAGTGGTCCGAAAGTAATGTGACATATTGTGGTAATATTCCCCTGTGTTGTTTTATATCTCTCATTAAATAATAAACATATAAAGAAAAAAATTTCGTACCAAGAAATAGCTAATTTAATATTTGGGGGAAATAAACATTTTAATTCCTCAAGTTTTACGGATGGCAACAACTGAATTACGTAGCAATAAAATAGTTTAAAATTTGAATGCGGCAAAATAGTCAGGCTATCTTTAGAAAAGTAAATTTTCGACTGAAGGCTAGTACTGAGGCCCATAACCGCTCAGTTTATCTGTGCAGTTTGCCTGAGCACAAAACTGAGTAAAAAACTGCACATTTATCTGAACCAGTGATGCCACTTTAGTTACATTGTAGCTAGATTTAGCTACAAAAAGAACCAGCTTAGCTATAAAATTGTTCGTTTAGCTTTTGGCTACAAATTTAGCTACTAATTTATAGATTAGGGATAATTTAAATTTTTGCTTCGATTGCATTAAGTTTCGCTAGTTTACTAATATTTAAAACACTCAATGTTTGTTAACATTCTCATCAAATTATAAGGTAAAAGCTAATGTTTTGGGCAGATACAATAGCAGTTGTTTTCAATTTTTTCGATAAGCTTCATCATGCAAGCATAACAGTCTCCGCTGCTTGAAAAATCGTAAATATGTGTGTTATATTTTCACAGGAGGCAAATTTCCTACCCCCGTGAGTTGTTAAAGTGCAAAGCAACAAAGTGGCAAAAATTAGTTAAATTTCAATTTTTGACCGTCTCGCAGTCAAAAAATACAGTTCCATTTGATACTGCTTTTGGAGGCTTTATTCACAAAATCGTTCTTTACTTTATAGCCGATATACATTGACGTCAAACACGTTTATGTAAGATTAGGATATTATGCGATGAAAAACATAACAGCATATCCTAATGACTGTATATAATCAAATCCTAGAAGTTTATCGTTAAGGTGGTTGTCAATAGAAGCATGAGTATCATGGATAATTAGTCAGTGGTTAGAGCTAAAAACTCCCACTACAGCATCGTCCAAACATCGGAGGAATGTCATTTACCAAAAATGATTTATGGGGAGTATAACAATGAAATGAACCTTTTATATCTTCTATTTCTTGAAGCTATTTTAAAGGATGCTTCTATTATAATTAAAAAATTTGAAAGCCATTCTTTTGAACCCACTAACTTTCTTGATGAAATTTGTTTATTTGTTGAATGTTTAACAAAATAAAAATGTTTATCCACATTATACAATTAACGCTTTATCTGAAACTGTGGAATTAGATGATTACGTTTGTAACAATGCCTATTTGGGATATAACTTTGAATAAAAAAATAGTTAAGCTTTGAAGTAACAGTAGGTACGTTTTCTGAGTCTCGATCAAGAGCTGGTTGGGGTAGGCAGCATTGAAAACAACAACAACCTGAGACAGGATTGTTGTTATTTTCAATGCTGCTTACCCTAACCAGCTCTTGATCGAGACGCAAAAAAACGCACCTTATATAATTCAAAGATCAGATGAAAAAAACATAAGACAGACTCGCATAAAAATCATAAAAAGCTTAATAGAAAAGTTGAATGTCGATTACCTGATGATTTTAAAACTGCAAAATATTTTCCAATTTTCTGTACATAATATAAATTCAGTTAATGATGAAGATTTTATAAAACAAAATATATTGGTACAAAACTCTGTTCGATTGCCTTTAAGTTATTAGTCCCTCTTTGGTCCAATGCGGAAGTGGAACGTATATTTAGTTTAGTTTAATTTTCGATTGTGAAGACTAAACACAGAAATACAGTGAACCTAAAAACTTAGCACTCAATACTTACTAGTAAAATTGGTGTAAAAATGTTGAGTTCCTTCAAGAAATACTGATGAAAATTGGCGCTTTAGAAGGTTATGAAGAGCATAAAAATGGTTTTATAAATTTCCATATTTTATCCCAGTTTGAAGAAGATTTCATAGACATGTTTTTAAAATGTTGTTCTGTAACCATTATGAAACCAAGCCTAAATTGCGGTTAAAAGCGTATAGTATTAATGGGTGCCTTATTATCCTACGTACACCCATTATCTTTCAATCATATGAATTACAAAGGCTTAGCTCTAATTAAGTCTAATGAAATTGTTTTCCAAAATCTTGAGTTTTTTATTGTTGAAGTTAGCTACACTTTTTAGCTACTATGGGAAAACTTAAGCTATTTCTAGCTATATTCTTCCTAAATTCTAGCTACAATGACTGGAAAAAAGTTGGCAGCACTGATCTGAACTGAAGGTGTGTGGGCTACTTTCTCTTTTTGGCCTCGTTTTCCTCTCAGTTCTCTCAGATTTTCGTCGGTTCAACACTTGATTAAAACTGACGGAACTGTGCGATTAACTGAGGCAACTGCGCATTTTATCGGAGAAAAGTAGAAACTTTTGCACAGGCCAACGGGCGGAGTAAAAACCTGCGAGAACTGCGCATTTTCCTCAGTTTATCGCTGAGACATGACGTCACAGGTGACAAACTGCGCAGGTAAACTGAGCGTGTGTGGGCCCCATAAATCGTGAGGCTGAATTTGGACAAGTCTCCATTGTCTGGTCATTCTTTCGAGCGAAAATTTGCCAGTGGAGAAAAGCGGAGACATTGCTCATTTCTGACGGATAAAAGGGCTCGCCGGCGCTGGACAAGTTTCATGATGTTGAAATTTCTATATTTTCTATTATGTATTATATATTCTATTTCTATAAAATATGGATCAAAACTAATAAATCACTGAAGTAATTTTTGAAATTTATCAATAAATGATTGAGAAATAGACCTTCCAAGTTCATCTATTTTACTGCGGAACGTGTGGTATCTGACTCACCAGTGACGTCATTTGACCTATCCAAGATCGTCGCTCAGTGAATACAGCTAATACAATCCACGTTTTTTAGGTCGCGTGACGTTCACACACGCGAGCGCCGCCGCGCGTAACGAAATTATTCTTGCAAGCGCCACTTCAAAGTCCCATAACTTTTTTATTTCTAGAGATATTTCATTGATTCTTTTATATTTGTGTTTTATTTTACTTAAATTCTAATAATTCGTCCATTGAAAAAAGTAAATTTCTTCATTGGGTATCTTATTATCTGAAGCATGCACAAATAGATTTTCTGCTTGCCCGACTCGTGAACAGACCAACGTTTGTATTAGCGCCGATTATCTATTTTTCTTTACCGATAAATGTATAGTGATAAATAGCAGTCTCACGCATATTTTTATGCCATCGCATGATTTTCGTAAGTCAAAATTTCTTAATAATTTCACTGGCTATCCAGTTTTTAGTTTCAAAATATGCGAAGGCTTGTCGGGAGGATTTAATGAAATTGGAATTATTTTTGCGGGATGATTAAAATTGAAAAATTTTTTATTTATCTTGAAAATTTTATTTGACAAAGTGGTTTCGAAAGCATGCACTGTTTCTCATCAGACACCAGCACACAGTGCATACTTGACTGGTGTGACCACTTGTAGTTGGAAATCATTAATTGTTATTTACGCTGGTTGTGACAAATTTTAACATCTCCGACTTATATCCATGGAAATAATTTACTCATAAAGGTTATTGATTTGTGATCACGGTTCCCTTCTTGTCTATAATCGCATAGACAACGTATATCGTCTCTAAAGCTTATCAAAGCAGAGAATAATTGATACGGGAAACTCGATCGTTTTGCGGAATAAGCCTCCGAAAGCAGAATCAAATTGGAATTATTTTTGCGGGATGATTAAAATTGAAAAATTTTTTATTTATCTTGAAAATTTTATTTGACAAAGTGGTTTCGAAAGCATGCACTGTTTCTCATCATCCCGCAAAAATAATTCCAATTTGATTCTGCTTTCGGAGGCTTATTCCGCAAAACGATCGAGTTTCCCGTATCAATTATTCTCTGCTTTGATAAGCTTTAGAGACGATATACGTTGTCTATGCGATTATAGACAAGAAGGGAACCGTGATCACAAATCAATAACCTTTAGGATTTAATGAGTTTAAACATTCTGCTAGCACTTTCACGCTTTTATCTTGATCGTCAATTGATTTATATTTTTTCCTCCCCGGCATCATATTCTGTGTCTGCTCATTTATTCGTTGCACTAAATCATTCTTTATAGCTATCTCTATGTTTATAGCTGACATTGTTCGCTAACTCAATCATTCTTTACTCAAGTATTTTCTTTCTATAAGCGGATACACTTTTTCGATGCGTTATTCTTTAGTTTCTTCCACGTTGCATAAAGATATTGACACTGCCGTCTTTAAAATGGTACTGTATTTAGCACGGCTACTGTGTTCAACACGGTAATTCATCGTACTCCAAATCAGGTTTGAAAAGGGACGTAAATACAATAAATGTACGATAACTGTCACTCGCTGTGATATTGTAATATTGTATAAAATCAAACCCAATTTCATCCCGACGTACAACAAGAATAAAACCAGATCTTTACCCCCATTTTAGTTGATTTGAAAGGAGGCGGAAGAAGATGAAGGTAGTTGGGCTGTCCTTACCCGACCGCATAAAAGTGATCTTAGCTGGGGCGGTGAAGTGGAGGCGCAAGGGTAGGAGATAAACGGAGGGAGACCGGATGGCTCCATTCATTTTTTAATCTTCAGAATGTAGTCCATCAAAATTGAGCTGCTCGTTTTTATTTTGCCTCTTTCGCCACTATCTCCCGCGCCAATTTTAAGCCATTATAATGATAAATAGAGGAGGTGGATGGAGGGCGAGTGACACCATATTTAAAATAGTAGCGGGGAGATAGAGGCGAAATGGTTTGATGGGGTATTAAAAATAAATAAAAAATGTAAAAAAAAATAAATAACAATTTGTTGCCAATTATAATAACAAATAAAGGTTACAATTCTTCACCACAACTAGTTTCAAATAAACAGATAAAAATTTAAAACAAACTTGAAGATGAAAAGATGTACTTGGTAATCTCAAATAAGTAGAGCCCAGTGACATTTGACGAAATGATGGATGATGAAGCAGCGACCTCTTCGACGTAGTCATCATCAGCGATTGAGATGGCCCTTATGCCTTCTAAAAACATTTCAACGAAACCATGCAAAGACAAAAGCGATAATTTTCATACAAAAGACATCTTTCGATGGATTTATGCATTTCCCTCGTCAAATCCATGCAAAGATTTTGCCGTATACTATTTTTCATGATATAACCCAAGATGCATAATATAGATAAAATAGATAATATATTATCGATATAAGTAATATAGATAAATAAATATGATTACATTCACGTTCATCTCTAGCCCAAATTTATAATTTACAATTATTTATTTTTTAGGAATAATGCTCTTTCGGTACAGCCATAATTATTTTGTCTCTAATAATAATAAGTATGAGGACATCATTTGGAACACTAGTTTTGGTTACGATTTTTGCAGGATTCCTGCAAACAAGAGATATTTTATCAACTGGTAAGTAAGATACAAATGATAAATTATTATGTACAAATGGTATAAATTCATAGTTTTCCTTTCTTCGTTTATTGTCACAATGAACAGTTTCTGATCTTTAGAACTTAAGCCCTGTACGGAGTACGTGATCCAAAAGTAGTGATAATCGGCTATTTCCAGTTCGTATAAAATTTAAAAAAAAAATATTTTTTACTACCTCATATACCCATTAAGTCAGCATAAAAAAACATAAATAGGCCACGATTCCAGGGAGGTACATTCATTTCACTACGAATAGTCGAAAAAGGAACATCAAAATGGAGAAAAACGAAATTAAAGATGGCATTAAGTACCTGTGTTTGAAAAAAATGTCCACCAAGACATTTACAGCGACTTGGTAGAAACATTCAAAGACTTCGCTCCTTCGTATTCCATCGTTGCACGCTGGGCCAAGAAGTTTAAGCTGGGAAAAATATCCAGTGAAGGTGAACACCGCGAAGAACGTCCATCCATGTCCCTGACTGAAGACAAAAATTCGAAGATGCCGTGTTGCCAGATCAAAAAGCGATCATCAGGCTAGGTGAGGTCACAGAGATCTCGTATGGCAGTGCTCATAGAATCGTTGCCAACGAATTACATGTGAAGAAGGTATCTGAGCGTTGGGGGCCGAGAATGTTAACCGACGAGCAAAAGAAGAAACAAGTCGACATTTCGAGGGTGGATCTCGAAAAGTTGCAGGCAGATCAGGAAAATTTTTGTCACTTTTCGTAACCACGGACGAGACCTGTATCCACCATTTTGATCCAGAAACCAAACTGCAATCGATGACCTGGAAGTGACCCTCCTCACCAACGCTAAAGAAATTCAAAGTGTCGAGTTCGGCAGGGAAGGTTTTGCATCAGGTTTCACTACTCTTACTACGCAGGCTAAATAAGATGATTGCGAGAGGTTATTAAGAAAAATAGGCGGGGCAAACTGCGACCTGGAGTGCTGTTTCATCAAGACAACGCACCGGTTCGCAAGGCTGCAGCTGCGATGGTTGCAATTAAAGAAACGGGAGTCGAACGGCTTGAACATCCGCCCTATTCTCGCCAGATCTAGCTCCCAGTGACTTCTACTTCTACCTCTTTCCTCGGCTCAAGGAACACCTTTGGGGCAAGAAATTTGTAGATGATAGCGAAGTGATGGCTACTGTTGAGTATATAAATATATATATAAATATATATATATATATATATATATATATATATATATATATATATATTGGAATTGTTTTTGCGTGGTGATTAAAATTGGAAAAAAAAATTTTTTTATTTACATTGAAAATTTTATTTTGACAAAGTGGTTTCGAAAGTATGCACTGATTCTCATCAGACACCAGCACACAGTGCATACTTGGCTGATGTGACCACTTGCAGTTGGAAATCATTAATTTTTATTTACACTGGTTGTGACAAATTTTAACATCTCCGACTTATATCCATCGAAATAATTTACTCATAAAGGTTATTGATTTGTGATCATTGTTCCCATCTTGTCTATAAATCAGCATAGACAACGTATATCGTATCTAAAGCTTATCAAAGTAGAGAATATTGATACTATTGATCTGGGCCGTCGAAGAAAAGTTTCTTTTTATTTTCTTTTTTTACGTTTTTAATTTTTGACTTAAAATTCCCAAAGTGGCAAAATTTAGTAAAATTCTTCCAACCTGGTTTCAGCTAAAATCCATATGTTAGAGCCTTAAATTGGCGTTGAAGAAAAAGGGCAGAGTACAAGTTTGTGCGAACAATGCTGCATATTTTACGTCACGTCACGCCACACCACGCAATTCGACTCCGGAAGATTCACCTGCCTTTTAATATTTGCCTCTGATATCGTAGAGTTAGACGATATTCAGCGAATTCTGCGTTGATCCCGATCTTGTGATTTTTTTGGAGGTCATGATAGTTACCTTTAACCGCATCTATCCTTGTCCTTCAAGTAATTTTGAACAACGTGCTCCATTTCCGTCCGCGATAAGCCTACCTCAAAAAAAGCTTTTCTTCTTACACTTTACCTCGTGGCATTGTAAGTGAATACTGAGATTTAGTACAGTTTCAGTTTCAAAAAACTCCATACAGTGATTACCATATCTTACCATTTTTTAACTCATGTTAAACATTTGATTCTCATATTTTAAAGCGTTTTATTATTTTATCACACAGATATTGGGTACAGCCGCATTGAAAAGCAGAGATATGATGGATGGTATAATAATCTGGCTCACCCTCATTGGGGCGCTGTTGGTAAGTATATCGAAATTATAGTACTTATTAGAAACTATTTTATTTACGTTGAATAAAGAATAAAATACTTTTGAAAATATATCTGATTTTTTTTTCGATATTGCCTCGAAGAAACTGATTTTTTTCGATATTGCCTCGAAGAGCTCCTAATATGCGCTTGTTATTGGGTACCACGACTAACTTTGCACTTTCCTTGCAACAAAACTAAGTATTGCTACTCAGGGAACGTATTTGTATCCGTACTGTGTCAAAAAAGGCATATTTCCAGAAATACTTGATTTAATGGGGTTAACAAAAGCTGATTGGAAACCAGTCTTCTTCATCGCGCACTTAGAGAGCCTGTATAAATGCCAATATGTACATACGTATTATCAGATAAATAATTAGATGGTTCCTAACAAATCATTACCTCAAATTCAAATATACTTGCTATTTTTGTCGTTTGCTCGTGTTTGCTGATCGAAATCATTTCTTCCACCTCGCGCATATTCTTGAAGCCTATGTTGCAACTGGAATTTCTACATGGCAAAGTGCAGTTGGGATCCGTATCCAGCACGAGTTTGGTTTTTGATAAAAAAATTTCGTTTACTTTTAGGCACTCTGTGTACACATAAGGTTTAAACATGACTAAAGCGTTGTCATAGTCAAGCACAAAATATTATCAGTTTTCATTCTGCGATTTTACTGTTTCCGAAATTCTTCTCTTCATAGAAATTAAAGGGCACTTGAAATTGCACTAAAATGGCCGCCACCGCCAAAGGATTAAATCTATTTAAATTTTATTTAATTTTATGCCAATTACAGTTTTGAACTACGTTGAATAAAGATACGAGGGTGGGTCAATAAGTTCTCCGAATGAAAGGCTAGGTCATTAATTATGGTAATTTAATGAAACGTAAAGAGCTCAGAGACTCATTAATAAATATAAATACCAAGTTGTATTTCAATCGAGGCACTAGTTTTTGAATTATCGTCGACTAAGCAACTCAATCTGAAAGAAAGTAAAACATATCGAGAAAATTCAGTACCGAGCTGCTATAAAGTTCCTACCAAACAAGGGAAGTCGGCATGATGAACAAGTGAAAAACGCGATTTCGGCTTCTTTTTCGACAAAGGCAAAACATCTTTTTTTAGAAAGTAATTGCAATATCCGAATAAATGTATTAGAGTAGCAGGCGAATATATTGCACTTCTTACAAACTTTTAATGTATTTTGTACAATTTTTTTGCAGATAGTCGACTTGTCCGCAAAGCTCCATCTTCTTATTCCGACGGGGTATACGCCCTAGCTGGAATCGATCGACCATCTGCAAGAAAACTGAGTCGTTTGTTCATGAAAGGACAGGATGGACTAGGATCAAAGGCGAACCGAACTGCATTACTTGCTTTTTTCGGACAAGTTGTTGCAAATGAAATTGTAATGGCATCCGAATCTGGCTGTCCAATAGAAATGCATAAAATCGACATTGATAAATGCGATGACATGTACGATATTGACTGCCGAGGCAACCGATACATACCATTCTTAAGAGCAGCATATGATCGTGATACCGGTCAAAGTCCAAATGCTCCACGGGAGCAGGTAATTTACATCGATAAGGTTTATTTAATTTTTTTTTAATTGTCTCTTCTTCCTTTTCAGATAAATCAAATGACTGCGTGGATTGACGGTAGTTTTGTATATAGTACATCAGAAGCATGGTTAAGTGCAATGCGTAGTTTTCAAAATGGAACCTTCCTAAGCGAGAGCGAAGGTCAAATGCCCATAAGGAATGCAATTCGTGTGCCATTATTCAATCATCCGTTACCTCACGTTATGAGAACATTGAGTCCAGAACGATTATTTTGTAAGTTAGCACCCATTTACTACTTTTGAATGAGCACTACTAAGTTTCTAGTACTAAACGAAAGTGTATAAATCTGTCACAAGTATCTGTCACAAACCAGCCCCAGGTTTGACAGCTTTGTTTTTTTATGAATCCTTTCAATTAAAACCTCAAATGGATTTCTCTGGTCATTTGCAATTGCATAGGAAGAAGTAGCTTTACTCATTGTCTTAAGGCCTTCTTAGACATGCGTCCACTTGCTTTGCATCTACACGACTCAACTTAACTCTAGTTTTTAGAAGGCGGAAGAAGAGCTCGGAAGGCTTCTGGGGCACGTTACTGCTGCAAAAGAGCCATAGGGGCGATTTGGGGTTTGCAGTCAGTCTCGCATAGTTTTATACTACTGTGGTCGAGCCGATAGTATTGTATAGGGTGGCATGGCAGGCTGCTCCAAATACCGTCTACCGACGGGTGGCGACACTTTTGGTGATGCAGTCCCTAAATGTTCAAGCAGCTCGAAATCTGTTTCTTGAATTGCAGCCAGCGCAACTACAGCCTTGTGAACCGGTGTGTCGTCTTGATGAAACATCACTCCGACACAAAGTTTGCCGCGTCTTTTTTCCTCAATAGCCCCCCGCAACCATCTCATTTGGTCTGCGTAGTAAGAGTCTGATATAGTGGCTTCCTTTTCCAAATATTCCACCACAATAATTCCTTCAGCGTCCCAAAAAACAGATGCATAACCTTCCCTGCAGAACTCGACATTTTGAATTTATTCGGCATCGGTGAAGAGAGTCGCCTCCAAGTCATCGATTGCTGTTTGGTTTCTGACCCAGATCTCGTCCATGGTTACGAAACGTGTCAAACACCTGACAATTTCGTAAATTCGTAATTTCGTAAATATTGAACCAAAAGATGCTTCCAGTTCGTATTTAAAATTTTTCGAGTTTTGGAAATTTTTCGGATGGCAACTCCAGAGATAATTTAATCGCTGAAACTTCCGATGATATCCTTGGATGAAAACGAAATTCAGAAGATAGATTGATTACGCACTAACAAGTTATGCTAGACTTATTGCTACTGCGTTGAAAAAATGTTGCCAGCACTTAACATTTTCAACATTTGTGTTATAGGAGATGCTGTCAGAAACTGATATTTGTTGCTTTGAGTAAGAAAATGAAAAGAATATGATACTACAAAGAACTGTATTACGTCTTTACACATTTTCAAGTCACTCAAAGATAAATTCTTCGAAAATCAGTTTTCTAACGGTTCTGATGCACTAGTTTTTTTTTAGTTTGGGAGGAGAAATGCATATTTATATAAATTCTGCCATGGATCGATTGTTGTCTTTAGCTACAATTTTCCTCTTGATGTACACTATTTTAAGCCGATAATTTTTTTGTCTATACGCACCAATTACACACGTATTTTTCTTTCAGTGCTGGGAGATCCTCGCACGAATCAGAATCCAGCGTTACTTTCGTTCGGTATTTTGTTTTTACGATGGCACAATGTTTTAGCCAAACGCATTAAACGGCAACATTCAGATTGGAGTGATGAAGATATTTTTCAACGGTCACGTCGAATCGTAATCGCAAGCTTACAGAATATTATTTTTTATGAGTATCTACCCATTTTTTTGGGATCTGATATGCCCAAGTATACAGGATATAAGCAGGATATTCATCCTGGCATAGGCCACACATTTCAAGCTGCGGCATTTCGTTTCGGACACACAATGATACCGCCAGGAATATATAGGTATTTCTTGAATCAAAACAATCCATGATTTTTTATTGTCTATTTTATCCTGCAGGCGAGATGGAAAGTGTAACTTTAGGAAAACATTCACAGGATACCCCGCTATGCGGCTGTGCTCAATGTGGTGGGATTCTAATGTCAGTGTTCATTCCATTACGCACTATTGCAGTTTCTTAAAAAAAAAAATAATTTTCATAGGAATTTCTAACTGAATCGACTATGGAAGAAGTAATCATGGGTCTTGCATCGCAGATATCTGAACGTGAAGACTCTGTATTGTGTTCCGATGTGCGCGATAAGTTATTTGGGCCTATGGAGTTTACACGAAGAGATTTAGGGGCTCTGAACATTATGAGAGGACGGGACAATGGCTTACCCGATTACAATTCTGCTCGCGTGGCATTTGGACTTCCAAAGAAAAATGATTGGCTGGAAATTAATCCTGAATTTTTCGCAGAAAATCCGGATATTTTAAGGTAGTATTGATATTTTATTTCTTTTACGAGTAGAAACGTTTGCTAAGACTCCAAATAAGCCTTCCGATCTTGTTTAAACAAGAGTACGTTATTTATATTAATTACTGTGTTGAAATTCAGTTGTATTAGCTCATATAAAATCAAAGGGAATAGCAAGGAAGGTCACAGACAATTCTGGTTTTACTGAGTTTTTACTTCTAAAAGAAGACACTACCACATTCTTATATTGCATGGTCAATATGAGATCTGTTTGCTAAAATCTTTTTGGATAAATACTTCTGTGGTGGGAGAAAAGTAGCTAAAAATCAGTAATATCATTCGAGTAAATCTAGCAAAACAAGAAGAAGGATCAAAATTGACGGCGCCTTTCATATCGCCATTTCGCGGCTGTGCTCAATGTGGTGGGATTCTAATGTCAGTGTTCATTCCATTACGCACTATTGCAGTTTCTTAAAAAAAAAAATAATTTTCATAGGAATTTCTAACTGAATCGACTATGGAAGAAGTAATCATGGGTCTTGCATCGCAGATATCTGAACGTGAAGACTCTGTATTGTGTTCCGATGTGCGCGATAAGTTATTTGGGCCTATGGAGTTTACACGAAGAGATTTAGGGGCTCTGAACATTATGAGAGGACGGGACAATGGCTTACCCGATTACAATTCTGCTCGCGTGGCATTTGGACTTCCAAAGAAAAATGATTGGCTGGAAATTAATCCTGAATTTTTCGCAGAAAATCCGGATATTTTAAGGTAGTATTGATATTTTATTTCTTTTACGAGTAGAAACGTTTGCTAAGACTCCAAATAAGCCTTCCGATCTTGTTTAAACAAGAGTACGTTATTTATATTAATTACTGTGTTGAAATTCAGTTGTATTAGCTCATATAAAATCAAAGGGAATAGCAAGGAAGGTCACAGACAATTCTGGTTTTACTGAGTTTTTACTTCTAAAAGAAGACACTACCACATTCTTATATTGCATGGTCAATATGAGATCTGTTTGCTAAAATCTTTTTGGATAAATACTTCTGTGGTGGGAGAAAAGTAGCTAAAAATCAGTAATATCATTCGAGTAAATCTAGCAAAACAAGAAGAAGGATCAAAATTGACGGCGCCTTTCATATCGCCATTTCATATCGCCATTTCACTAGCTCTCCCACAACTTTAAATTAATCAGATGTGGGACCACTTGATAGCCGGAACCACTTTGCTAGAAATCACAAGCAGAACGAAAGAGCTGAAGGCAGCAAATATGACGTGATTTTTGATTAGAGGAAAGTTAGGTAAAGCATGAGTTAATCAATGCCATGAAGGTAGTAGACAATGGAGTGGCCCGTCACATTTGAAACGTATTGGAGGGGATGAAGCCATGAGGTAAGGGGAATGCGATATTTTGTCTCCATATTGCCGATGTTTTGTTTCCTTCTTCCACGTTTGTCTCATTTGAAATTTAATGTCATATGATCACCACGTGGAGAATTGGTTGTCAAGTAGATAGACGAGGCGCAAGTAGATGCAAAGCAGTGGTTTCACCCTAGGCCACTATATTATTTTACCTCCATTATCCATGTCTTCTAGAAGTACGGCCCGTCATGCTACGTAATCGTTGTAGCTATGACGTAATAGTGTCTGGTCATTTTGACATTTCCATCAGGCAGTGCCGATATAAACGATGATTTCATGTGCGGATTTAAAATAAAACAGCCACATATTCTCCTAACAATACATTTCCTTTTTAGTTAGAATAAATCTGAAGCTCTAAGAGCCAGTCAGCTTTGTACTCAATAAAACCCCCCAAGCTCCCCCAAGCTCATCAATTTACATTCAATTAATGGTAATTGGTGCTTTTCGACTGCTAAGTGCACACCATGCACAGAATATCCACCATTCGATATTTTTCGTTACTCAAAAGTTTTGGAAGAAATATATTCCGCTTTTATTCCAATATTATACAGCAAATATTAACCTTCGCGCGCTCAGTTGAATATATATGCATTTCAAAACCTCGCGCCAAGCCCATCGTAGTTGATTTGACAAACTGCAGCAAAATGCCTAAGCTCAGTTCGGCTGTAATTTTCTGGAATTTGTTGCAAGAGGAGAAGCGATGACGTCAGCAGTATTTTGCTTGCAGCAAGAGGAGAAGCGATGACGTCAGCAGTATTTTGCTTGCAGCAAACGTACAAAAACGACTTGCTGCGTATCTATTTTAATATATTATAATAGATTCAGGTACGCGAACAGACCTATTATCGTCAAGCCCACTGATTCCTACATGTTCGAATATCCACTTAAGTCAATTTAAGCTCAATTAATTCCATTATACTTCAGCCTTTAGCGTTCACTTAAGTCAATTTAAGTATATTTTAGTTCCGCCTTAAGTTGATCAAAACATGAAACATGCTCGGTTAAATTTTGGTTGCGGTACTCGCAAAGAGCTGCCAGCACGAGGCATTTCTATCATTTTTGTATCATGAGATGTTTACGATAGAAATAAGCGATAAACGCTCATTTTTCCTAGATTTTAAGAGTTGCCGACCGAAAAGGTTTCAAAATCTAAGAAAAATGAATCTTTGTCGCTTATTTCCTTGAACCTTTGTCGCTTTGTTGCTAGATTTTGGATCTTTTCGGGCGACAACCCTCAAAATTTTTCATACCTATAGTTTCCGATCCATTCATCGGGCCAAAACGAAATGCGGATAAAAGTTAATCTAATCACGAAGTCAATTTGGTGTCGGGGCCAACAAAGAAGTGCCAACAAAGGGGTGCCAAAAATGGGGTGTCAACAAAGGGCTGCAAGTAACGGCCATTTTGTCGTATTGTTCCAAGAGAAGCTACCATTAAATTTTCGTATGATAAGCTATTATAATGGAAACACGCAATCATGGAAGCAAGCAGCAAGTTTTTGAATTTATTGACTTTGACGAGCACTAACTCTGAAAGTCTTTTTGACTCTGTTGCTTTCGATGCAGTCATCGCCACTAAAAATTTGGTCACTTTTGACTGAGAAATATTTTCATTGAATTATCGATTGCTATGTGTTATTGCTCTGCTGTGGTGATCCAGTCGTGTATATAATATATTGATTTAATAAACAATTGAACCATAGGGAATATGAACAACACATTTTCTCTGCTTTCCTTCGAAAATCAGTCTTCTAGGCAATTGGGAAAAAATATATTATCAATTTCTTTAGGCAAATACTTGGTCCGTGTAGCACAATATTGTTTATTACTTATACTGTTTGTTTCAGCCGACTAATTGAAGTTTACAAAAACCGAATTGACAATATAGATGTATATGTTGGTGGAATGCTCGAATCATATGGACGACCAGGTGAACTTTTTAATACTGTCATCAAGGAGCAATTTATTCGCATTCGTGACGCTGATCGATTTTGGTTCGAAAATAGTCGAAACGGAATTTTCACAACGGAAGAGATCGCAGAGCTTCGGAAAATTACACTTTGGGATGTGATTGTTAACAGTACGGATATTGGTCCGGACGATATACAAAAAAATGTTTTTATCTGGAATGATGGAAATCCATGTCCTCAACCACTACAATTGAATGCGTCAGAACTGGAGCGTTGTAGCTATTTGCAAGGGTACGATTATTTCTCGGGATCAGAACTAACCTTCATCTATGCATGTGTGTTTTTGGGATTCGTACCGATTTTTTTGGCTGGTGCAGGATACTGCGTTGTAAAGCTTCAAAACAGCAAACGGAGAAAGCTAAAGATACGCCAAGAAGCTATTAGAAACAGTGTACAACATAAAGGTTCCGTAGATAAAATGGTCGCTAGAGAATGGTTGCACGCTAATCATAAGCGGTTAGTGACTGTTAAGTTTGGTCCTGAAGCTGCTATACACACGGTCGATAGAAAAGGCGAAAAGCTTCGAAGCTTCAGCTTGAAGTTTGTTAATCAGCTAACAGTTGAAGAGTCACAAATATCAAATATGAAAAAGAAACCTTATGTTTTGCTGCGAATTCCTAACGATCATGATTTAGTATTGGAGCTAGACTCTATCAATTCAAAAAGAAAGTTTATTAAAAAGTTAGAAGATTTTCTCATCTTGCACAAGAAAGAAATAAAGCTACTCGAGGTGACAAAAGCTAGTTTTCTTTTGGTTTGAATACTAATTTCCATGTTTAAAGATACCGAAAGATACCATGCTAGGGAGAGCAGAGACACGAGAAAGAAGGCAAAGACGGCTGGAACACTTTTTCCGGGAAGCCTATGCACTCACATTTGGATTGAAGTTTGTGTAAGTCGAATGTTGTTGTGCTTCTTTAAAATGTTATTTATTTCAGACCTGGTGAAAGAAGGCGACACTCGGACTTATCAACGGATGGAGAAGTGATGACTGTAATGAGAACAAGTTTATCCAAAACTGAATTTGCTGCTGCACTCGGAATGAAAGCGAATGACATGTTTGTGAGGAAAATGTTCAATATTGTCGATAAGGATCAGGATGGCCGCATTTCGTTTCAAGAGTTCCTCGAAACAGTGGTTCTGTTTTCTCGTGGTAAAACTGAAGATAAGTTGAGAATAATATTCGATATGTGTGACAACGACAAAAATGGAGTTATCGACAAAGAAGAGCTCAGCGAAATGATGCGGTCGTTAGTTGAAATCGCCCGGACAACAAGTCTAAGAGATGATCAAGTAACTGAACTTATCGATGGCATGTTCCAAGACGCTGGCCTGGAGTATAAAAACCATCTGACTTATCAGGATTTCAAGCTTATGATGAAGGAATATAAAGGAGATTTCGTGGCAATAGGTCTGGATTGTAAGGGTGCTAAACAAAATTTCTTGGACACATCAACCAACATTGCAAGAATGACATCGTTTAATATTGAACCCTTGCAAGATATAAAACGAAACTGGATGCAGATTCAATTGGATTGTTATACTACGTTTTTGGAAGAGAATAGACAAAATATTTTCTATTTATTTTTGTTCTATGTTGTGACAATTGTCCTTTTTGTTGAACGGTTTATACGTAAGTTGAATTGTAATCAAAATGAGATTGATGATTTAATTTTCTATAGATTACTCTTTTATGGCTGAGCACACTGATTTAAGACATATTATGGGAGTTGGAATAGCCATCACCAGAGGATCCGCTGCTTCCCTTTCATTTTGTTACTCGTTACTACTGCTTACAATGTCAAGGTACTTGCGTTTGATTGACGTATAAAAGTTAAAAAAAAAACACTTTCTTAATCTTAATAAAAGACAATTTCACTAACGTTTTTTCACAAATTATTTTCACGAAATTCGGTTTGTGATTTATTCTGATCTAAAATTACTAATAATGAAAATTATTTTACGTATTACAGGAATTTGATAACAAAACTGAAGGAATTTCCAATACAACAGTACCTGCCATTGGACTCTCATATCCAGTTTCATAAAATTGTTGCGTGCACGGCTTTATTTTTTTCATTTCTTCATACGATAGGTCATATAGTGAACTTTTATCATGTGTCTACTCAATCTGTGGAAAATTTACACTGCCTAACACGCGAAGTACATTTCGCGTCCGATTATAAGCCAAATTTGTTTTTCTGGCTGTTTCAAACTGTTACTGGTAAACTTTTCAAATCAGAAATGAAACTAATCTGGATAAGAAACAATCAATAAATATTTACAGGTGTTACGGGCGTTCTACTATTTATTATAATGACAGCTATTTTCGTGTTTGCACATCCAACAATAAGGAAGAGAGCATATAATTTCTTTTGGAATATCCATGCTTTGTATATAGCACTGTATATTTTATGTTTGATGCACGGGCTGGCCCGTCTTACGGGCCCACCACGATTTTGGATGTTTTTCTTAGTCCCAGGAATTATTTATACTCTTGATAAGGTGAGTTCAAAGCAAAGTCGTATTCAAGTATTTAAGTTCGAAAATAATATAATTAGTAGTTTTTAATTCGTGATTTTACCAGGCGAAGTACGAATACATGGTAAATATCATTTTTGATTTGATGCGGTTGGCCCAGAAACTACGAAAGTGTTTAAACAGTTCATCTTTTTTATACTTGTTCATGATTTTAATTTTTTTATTTATTAACACAGTACAAATTATGGAAATTTTATTAATCTAATTATGAAAAATAATATCTTTTAAATGGCCTCCATTTTCGGCTCCATAAAGGGCGGCTCTTTCTGTTGTAGTAGCCTTCTTAATTCGGCGCGCATGTTGCCCATTAGTTGTGGAATTGTTTTAGGTTTATTTGCGAACACACTTTATTTTAAATGACCTCATGAAAAAGATGACATATGTAAAAGTCGTAAAAAACAGTTAATCGAGTAAACGTTGGCTGATGGCTGCTAGTCAGGAAGCAATAACCGTTTCTGGAAAAAATTCAGAAACATTTAGAGAAAAAGAGCTACTGACTGACAGTATAATTTTGACGCCATATCTTCGAAAGTCATAGAAAAATTGATGTACTTTTTTAACAACAGAGAGGTAGAGAGACATTTGTGGGATAGTGGATAACTAGTGCCTTGGAATCTACTCTGATCTCGAAATCACAGTGTCTTATACGGGGGGCAAATCTGTCGTACTAGTATTATATTATACTATGAAGCATATGTTTGGTGGACAGCCATTCTTGAGATTATAAATCAGAAAATGATGAAGACTGCAAATCGGAAAATGGTTCGTTGGCTGGCAGCCTTATTACTTAGGGGGCAATCCGTACTACTCCAACGAAAGCACTCTTGGGGCTGCTTCATTGGCTTCCTACTGATCCGCTAGTCTCACAATATCCGAAGTGCACTACGATACGACTGCACTGTGGTGAGCCCTGGACTAGGATATACCTGGGTCATGCTAAAATTTTGGTCCAGGGTGAGTCCGTTATCTAACTATCTCTGATTCAACGGTTTGAAGATCATATTCCATTCATGTTACAAAAAATTATTCCCTAACTGGTCACTATGTATGATTCTTGTTTGGCAAATTGAACCGCCGCGTAGCAAAATCACAATACATTAGTGACCTTTCAAAAAATCATGACTAATTTGTTTGATTTTAAACTCGTCTGTTCGATTGCCGAAACGTTTGGCTTACCGAGACAGACTAACTTTATTGTCTCAGATTTCGATCTTATAAATTAACATTTTTCGTTTAATTAGTTTATGTAAAATATACAAAAACGTATGGATTTGGTTTTCGATATTATTTTTAAAATTAAGTCTGTTTATTCTAGTCTCCGCTAAGTCACGTCTACTGCTAATTTTAGTGCATACCACTTTCTTTGAATGTCGCTAAAATCGTTATCGAATGTCGTTAAATTCGCAAACTGTATATTTTTAATATGTATTGATATTTTGTGTGTTTACATTTTAGTATTCACAACACTGAGAGGAATGGGCTTGACGATTATCTTTAGAAAATAATACTGTGGAGATCTGCACCGATGGTTCAAAACTGGACGACAGAGTTGGGTGTGGCAAAAAAAAAACTTAAAGCTTTCTTTTCGCTTGCCAGACTACTGCAGTGTCTTACAAGTGGAGGTGTTTAGCGATTTTGGCCAATTGGCTCTTATGTAATCAGATTTTCGTAGTCAGTATCTGCATTTTCATTAACAGCCAACCGGCTATGCTGTATCTATCTTACTGGGTTTATGCCTCCTCGAAGCTGGTCCTCGAATGCCGTACGTATTTATACGAGATTTCGAAACATTCGACGATGTAGCTATTTTAGGTGCTAAGACATAGGGACATTAAAGGAACTGCGAAGCGGACGAACTGCTAGGAGCTCGCACGCTTTTGTCGGAGGTATCATGAAGTTTACCGATTGGCATTCCGATGGTTTCAATCATATAGGCCATCAGATAAAACACCTAAATGACGCTGTTAAGCCTTGGGTAGAAGAACCTTCCGGTGCGATCTTAAGGCAATTGTCGGGAACTTTTGACTTCGGTCGCATTAAAGAACTACCCAGCTTGTATCCAGCCGTTTTAACTGGGTGCCTCTTACAACTTCCTTTTGCCAGAGCTGTAGATGCGAGGAGGAAGCGGAGACAGTTCTTCAGCTCTTGTGTGAATGCCCGGCGATTACCAGAAAAAAGCAGTCACTTGGCTCCTATTTGTTCGCAAATCTAACTGAAGTAGTGTCAGTAGACCTGAAGAGAATCACCCAATTCATCAAGGGCTCGTGCTGATTGTCGACTTAATTGAGGTTGTACACCATACGAATTTCACAATTGGCTCTTGTGGGCCTAAGTGTGCCTACGCTGGATTCTACCTGGAAAAGGCAGCCGTGAAACCTACCTACCTCAACAACAATAAATGTTTTTTATGTCTTCGGTAGTCTCCTTCGCAAAGACTAAACTAATAATATTGCTACAGGTTATTACTCAATTCATTCCAAAACTGAAAGAAATTTTAAAAGTGAGTTCAGCTAGCGGCCTGTTTGTCCTACCAGGCTGGTAATTTATAAAAAAATTCTGATGACAGACACCGCTGGAAATCCTTTTGAAAAATTATCTTCTGTATTTTTTGAATTTTTAAAAAAGTTCCTATCAAATATTAATATATAATTTTTTTGGCTTTCAAAAAACTATAAATGTAGTTTGCACAAATTTTAAACTAAATGAGTGTATTTTTTTTTTATTTTTTTTTTAGATTGTTTCGTTGCGAACAAAGTACATGGCTCTTGATGTAATAGAAACTGATCTTTTACCATCTGATGTTATTAAAATAAAGTTTTACCGACCACCAAATCTAAAATATCTATCTGGTCAGTGGGTCCGTTTATCGTGTACTGCTTTTCGGCCACAGGAAATGCACAGTTTTACATTAACCTCCGCACCTCATGAGAACTTTTTAAGTTGTCACATTAAAGCTCAAGGACCTTGGACATGGAAGCTACGAAATTATTTCGATCCTTGTAATTATAATCCGGAAGATCAACCGAAGATTCGTATTGAAGGACCTTTTGGCGGCGGAAATCAGGACTGGTATAAATTTGAAGTTGCTGTGATGGTTGGTGGAGGAATAGGAGTTACACCCTATGCTTCTATTTTAAATGATCTAGTATTTGGAACTAGCACGAATCGGTATTCAGGAGTTGCATGCAAAAAAGTCTATTTTCTATGGATTTGCCCTTCGCATAAGCATTTTGAATGGTTTATTGATGTGCTACGAGATGTTGAGAAGAAAGACGTTACGAATGTGTTGGAAATTCATATTTTTATTACTCAATTTTTTCATAAATTCGACTTGAGAACTACGATGCTGGTAAGTAAATATTAGATATATTCAGATAATTCAGTTGAAATACTAATAATAAAAAAATACTGTCCTGAAAGGCAAAACTACAAAAAGTACGTGCATGTATTGTATATAGCTGGTGTGCTATTATAAATATATGCAAAAGTAGATAACAGATGATCGATCAGTAAGAAGTCAAAGATATTTGGGTCAGCATTGAGATAATATGTCTGCATGTTTAGTTGCTTACCAAATAATATTAAAAGGACGGCAGTCGTGCGAGGTCCTTTGGCTTGAAGGTGAAGGATACTGATAGGAATTAATTACATGTAACATGACGAAACCGGCTAAAAATATGTAACTCATTCAATCAAATGTTTTACGAAAGTCAATCATTCGATTACAGTATTTACTGTAAATCGAGTCTTTTGTCAGTATCAAAAGTTGTGATGCTTTAAAACTTCAATACTACCATTAAAAAAACTTAGCGCATCAGAACCGCTATAAAGCGAAAGTGGTCGGGTACGTTAATAAGCACACCATAGACTTTGATGCTATCCTTTCACTCTTTGACATTTGTAAATGATTTGTGGATGCTTTTTTTAAATACGTTTAATGTTCCCAACGGGAATCGCGATAATGAAAAAATATGTGGTGAAATAGGTGGTGTGTAAAATAAGACGGAAGCAAAGCAGTGAGCTTCAAAACTGAGTTAACATTAGATACATTTTTAAAAATAAGATACTTTGTCTCTGAAATTATATTTTATTGTTTATTACATAATAATCATTGCAAATTGCATTATATAAACATTAATAGATGCAATTTACACGCTAGTTTACCTAATTTTTTTTTTTACTGTTTTCAGTATATATGCGAGAATCATTTTCAACGATTAGCCAAGACGTCAATTTTCACTGGCCTGAAGGCAGTAAATCATTTCGGACGGCCAGATATGTCGAGCTTCTTAAAGTTTGTCCAGAAAAAACATTCATACGTTAGTCAACTAAATACAATACTACTATTCAACTAACTGAACTAACTATTTGAATTTAAGAACCAATTTTTCCTTTAGAAGCTATATAGATTTCAATTTCTTGAAATATATCGGCATGAAAAGAAGGCAGATTGAAAGGGAAAATGGCATTTGAATCAAAATATTTGGTTTTGAAAGCTAGAAAATATTGGATCAGATTTAAACAATATACTTAATTTGCCATTTGAATAATTTCGACTTCAATCAGATTTCCATTAAGCATTCTTTCATCTAAAATTGACAGTCATCAGTTAGGTACTAGGCGAAAATCAAAAGCCAGTTCTGTCCTACTAAGCATTAGGTTCTATCTACATTTTATTACTTTCGAGATATTCACTGATTTGTGTTTTCATTTGTACTGGAGGTATATGGAGAGTGCATTTTTCAATATTGATTTTAACATACTTTCACAAAAGATAGGTTTCGTATTTGGTGTTAACTCAAAAATGAGAAAAATGCAGATAGAACCTTTATGCTTATTAGAGCAGAGCTGTCGTTTATATTTTAGTTCATTTATGCTTTATACCTTTATGCTTAGTAGAGCAGAGCTGTCGTTTATATTTTAGTTTTTGAGCCTTTTGAGTTTTTTCATTAATCAGTTTATAGCAATTTTTTCAAATACTCTCTTTTCTTACTACAGGTTTCGAAAATCGGAGTGTTTTCTTGCGGTCCCCGGCCACTTACGAAAAGTGTTATGTCTGCTTGTGATGAAGTCAACAAAGGGCGAAAACTACCATATTTCATTCATCACTTTGAAAATTTTGGATAAAACAATTTGCTTATGAAAACTTCTGTAATAAATAATTTTTATATTTTGTCATGTTAAAATTATGTTTTAGTTTTGAATATCTTCAGTGGTTATGTTTTTGCAGAGTTTCCAAGAAAATACGTATAAGAATGACTGTTTAAACGAAAAAGTCAAATCCACGTGAGGCGTGGTCAACATTTTTCGCAAATTGTTTAAATTGGCGTCCGATGCACTTTGGATCTACTTCGATAAACTGCAATTTGCATGCTGTATTTTACAATTCAAGAAGTAAGTCACTTCAAAGCTCATTGCGTTCAATTTTGCATGTCTAGTGTTGCATGCGTAGTAGGTTCTGCCATAAATAAATAGCGATATCGATTGAAATTGTTATAATTTTCATGCGCACATTTTTTGCGAATACGGTATTGATTGTGCACTTTAGTCGATTGCCGGGTTCCATAGATGAAAAACTAATGTTGAATTTTGAGTATCCGATTCGAAGATTCTAGTTCGCAAAGAACTCGGAAAAAATAAAACACTGTTGCCTCAGGGCCGAAAAATTTCAAAAATTGTGTTTGATAGTATGAAAAACAAAAAAGAAAAGGAGTTACTCAGTTGTCGTTCCAGTAGCCTGAACTTTCAAAAAAAAATATATATATATATTTATAAAGCAATTGTAAGTAATTTTTTTATCCTCTATTTAAAAAAATGAACCCTCAAGAAATAGAAACGATAATTTTGGAACAGTAAAAGCGTATTCTTGCTATAGAAGGTATCCGAAAGTCGCTCTGCAAGTTCAGAAAGGAGAAGCGAACACGGGATGGATTTGAAGAAGCCTGGACGGAGATGCAACATCTGTTTCCGGAAACAAAAGCAGCACATCAAAATTTATTGGTTGCAAACATAAGTAGAAACTTTCCCTTATTAATGTAAATAAACGTGTTGCGACGACACGTGAAAATACTCTCGTACCACACAGACCAAAGACAGAGCATATAGACTAATAAATAGCACGGAAAGCGCGTGATTTGCGATATAAATTACGACATCACCCCACAAATTGCGATAAATAGATAGCAGTACCCGATTTCGAAAATTGAAACAAGACAAAAATACCCCGCCAGCGGCATTGCTACGATAAGGTGCGTACATACTATGCAAAAACACCTCCTACTAGGCAATATGCATATACTATGCAAAAACACCTATTTAATGATTGGCGTTTTAGGTAATATTAATTTTCTTAAAATCTAGTCTGTTTACTAAAATTGTCGGCAATAAGATAATTGACGCGGAATACTATTTCCGATACCGTTTGGAGAATAAAAAGAACATCTCTGTTACGTTTATGCCATCCACTAACGACAATGTTGGCTGTTGGCAGCGAATATTCGCTGCGTTTATTATTTTTTGATGGGATCTCACTTCTCATTGGTCGATTGTCAGGGCCGAGAATATGCTTCTCTCACTTTCGTATATGATAAAGTGAACTAATTTGGTTTTGGCTCATTTTGTATCAGGGCCGAAAATACGCTTTTCTTAGTTTTGTATATTGAAAAACGTACTTTTTTTGTGCGGCCTCTTTTCAGGCACCAGCCGATCCGTAAACCCTCAACATTATACCCTTCTCATCCATCGGAAAATATCGCGCTTTCCGTGATATTTATTAGTCTATATGCTCTGCCAAAGACCCAATTATATTTTTCGTCCTCAAGTCAGGAGAAAAAGAAATTTTAATATCGACGACTCGCTTTTGAATATTAGATATTGATATGTAATAGAACAAACCTTGCTTATGAAATATCGCAACCACAAGAAACTAACTTATTCGGAACTGGAACATTTTTAACGTGGTGCCCCAAATGCTACAATAGCAGTCAACATAGGTCGCCATGGAGTCCAAAATGACCTTGTTAAATCAATTTTCCACCACAAACTCATCGAAAGAATTATTAGTATCCTGCATCAACCATCTACATCAGATAATGCACTTGTTCAAATCATTTGAACTGAATATAAAGGTAATAAATTGACTTATTTAATACATACTATGTTAAAGTACTTATATCATAAAGCAGAATAAGTAATGTTTATATTGGCTGTTGGTATGTTTGGTATGTAATTGACAAAATATGAGTATAGGCATCGGAAACTCCATGGGAACTTTAATAAGTTGAATTCATAACAACAATTGATTAAGTCGCCGCGCTCAAAATGTCAAAAATCGACATGAACATTTCAAATTATTCTTTAAACTATATATATGTAAGAAAGTTTTTCATTATTTATTGCATTTTTAGCGAATTTATTTACAGTGAATATACCTTGCCGGAGAGTCGAATTTCGATTTTGCCAATGCAGGACCTAGTAGAAGCAAGTGTTCATCAAAAAGTTATTAGATTGGCGAATGATATCAGAAGTCTAAAAATCTACGAGGCGCTTCATAAGAAAGTCCAGGTATTTAAATTATCAATCATTCAATAGTGCTTGAATTAATCATTTACGTATTATCAACCACTACTGGAGTTTTTTTGTTTATAGTGAATAGAATATTAATATGGTGGAAACTAATTAGAGGTTGTATCTTCTTTCACAAAAAAAATTCTCGTGCATTTCATCGACACTTTCATGTGTAAGACCTGATTGGAGTTGTATTTGTCAATTTCAAACAGATGTAACGATTCTAAACCATAAATCATGGGTTTTTCTAATGTGAGAACAAGTGAAATATTGATAATGAAAGATCATAGATAATCTTTCAACAAAAGTCTTTGAATCGAAGAATCTCTAGCAATGCCGTATTTTCAACGTTTCTTTTCGAGATTTCAAAGCATTGAACATAGCACCTGGACTTTGACAAAGCGTACATACTATAGATAGCGCGGAAAGAACAGCATTGTGCGATATTTGCCTGATGGCAGAGAAGGGTAGGTAGTGAAGGATTTACCGTCAGGATTTGCATGTCTGCAGTGGATTGCATAAAAAGAGCGATGCACTCGGGGGCCAGCTATGTTGTCCAAAACTCAGTGCGATAAAAAAAACTCTAGCGCATCAGAATCGCTAGAAAACTGATTTTCAAAGAAATCGTTTTTGAGTGACCAAAAAATGTGGAAACTCGTGATACGCTTTTCTGTAGTATAATTTCAACCATTTCTTACCCAAAGCAATAAAAACCAATTATTTTACTCCAATGAGTGCAATGAAAGTTACAGGGATACAAAGAAATTTAGAGCTACCACCCGCAAAAGTTTTCAAATTGTCTAGCTCGTAATATTTGCTGTTTATTTTCACTACAAGATAACTATGATTCGAAAATTTTATGATAAAATCGATTACAAAAGAAATGCCAAACAAGTGCAAAACCAAACATAGCTGGCAACCCTGTCATTGTTTTTCCAACTAGATTTCTGCTGAGTATTGTCTACAATAAGTTTATGTATTGTCTACAATAATTTCGTTATGATAAGCTATAGGGCAAAGAGCTTTATTTTCCTGAGCGAATTTTAAAAATTTAAGACCCCAAAATTATTATAGCTGGTATTCAAAATCCGGTGACTGAAGCAAAATTTATGGAGCCAAAAGCAGTTATTTTTTTTGCTGATTTTTCAAGGTTGCACCACTGGCACAGAATTGTCCAAATTTCCAAATCGCTTCTATCAAACCTGATCCTACTTAAGACCGAAAAATTCTGTAAATTTCAACTGTATCTGATTATCGGATAGGGAGTTCCCGTGAACAGAAGTTTTTGATGCTAAATATATAGGTAAATTAGGGGTTACCATTCTTGTCCGATATGGAATTGCAAAAGTTTTACTTTGACTGTGTAGATAAAGCATAAGCTTTATATATGAGTTGATTTTTTTTAGCGCAGGATTATCAGCACGTTCATACAGAACTATGTTAGTGTGCAACTTCGTAGCATCAATATGTTCTATTAGGTTTATAATGATTCAATAGCTCTGCCAAAAATTATCGCAATTCAAAAAATTTCAAAATTTCCCCATTTCATTTTAGGCACCTAGCGCACACACAGGGTTAAAAATTTCCGAAACCTTATCAAATCTTTATTTAGAACACGTTCGAAGTTCGTTTCGCAAACTTAATTTTTTGTAAAATTATTTTTTGATAAAATCATAATTTTGTTTAAAATATCACTAAAATGGTCGCAGGCGCCAAACGGTTAAAGATACTTAACATTTGGTGAGACCTGAACCTATTCTGCATATGCATCAATAGGTGCGTTTTTTTTTTGCTCCCGTTATCCATAATAGAACAATGCAGACGCATTGGAAACAACAACAACTCCTGTTATGGAAAGGGGGAGTTGTTGTTGTTCCCAATGCGTCTGCATTGTTCAACATCATCTGATCATTAATTTTTTTTCAGAAAGTAGCATGTTCTCCTTGTGTGAAAAAACGTAATTTGAACTTCAGCTTAAATGATGCAATACAGGTGGCGGGACTCGAAATTGAAATACGAAACATAATATATCAGCTAATAAAAAACAAAAAATTGGATATGCAACAAATGGCACAACTGGTAAGTTTTTTTTTCTATGAAGCTTTAATAAATGAAGTAAATCTTCTGCGATGTGCACATTTAAACAACGTCAATGCAAAGTAGGATGACTGTTCCAAAATTTAAAGACATTTTGAACTTTGTTTGGCTGGATATTTTGAAAAAAGTAATGTAAATATTCATGGCTCCTGGAAATTCGTATATAAGAATTTTAAATTATAAACAGGTGAATCCTACTTAAAATACAGCAATAGTCAATATGTAAAGAAAAATTCTAGCGCAACAGAACCGGTAGCAAATACTCAGTGCTTACAACACTTTACCAGCACTGCAACTAAAAGTCTACCACTACTGCTTCTCGTCAAAATCAAGCAGCCTTAAGAATCTCGTCTTCATTCGATGATCTCATTGAAAGTTACAGGGACAGAAAGGTGTTTGCCCCAAACAGCCTCTGCCATCCGAAAAATTTCAAGAACTTAGAAAATTTAAAAATTAGTTTTTCAACTTTCGCAATATGAATACCTAACGTAAGCATTTATTGATTCAAAAATAGCGAAACTGCCTCGTGTCAAATTCTACTGTGTCAAATTCATTAAAATCTGATGACTAAATCCAAATTTATAGGGCAAAAGGCACTTTTCTTCCTAAGTCATTTTTCAAGATGGTACCACTGGTGCAGAGTTGCTCACATTTAAAAATCGCATCCAAAAGACCTGGTCCTACCAGAAACCCAATAAATTCTGTGAATTTCAGTTGTCGGGTCTTGAGTTCTCGTGAACAGAAGTTTCTGATGCTAAAAAATATGGGTGAATTGAGGAAGGGTTACCGTTAGGGATGGGCAATATCAATTTTTTTTAGTAACAGTTCCAACTGTTACTGGGCCCAAAATATGTATGAGATACATCATACTAGTGGAGCAGTGACAACATTTGCATGAGAAATACTTTCGGTTCGGCAGTAGTACTATACTATCCTGAGTACTGAAAATACTTTCAGGTCCAGTAAGAAGAACATTCGGACTTAGATACCAAAAACTTGAGAAAGATTATGCGTGCTTTTTTGCTTCTATATCCAGAACAGAGAAGAACAGACGCATTAGAATCAAAAACATTCCTGTCCCAGTGAATTCATTGGGACAGAATTTGGCTCTGCATAGGTAGTTCACGTACTGAACTGCTGATAGAAAAAAGAAAAGCTTATGAGTAGTTGCCCTTTTTTGCCGTGAGGTGGCTTTGGATTTTTCAAGATTATTTTGAATGTTTTCCTCCCAGTACGGAAATTTTACTAAAACAAAGGTTTAAAGTGTAAATCATTTAATATAAAGTGCCTGACGTTGAGATAATCTTTCTCGGCAATGTTCCAAATCTTTTTCTCATCACCGCATCTACTAATACATATTTCTAACGACTAACAAAAAAAAACTCTGCCGTCGGTAACACCCCAAAAAGAAAGGCCACCACAAGTCGCGCAACGCTGTGTATATCGTGTTGCCAGCGGAATAGCTCCGAAAGGTCGACTTGGCTGTTTCGTCGCTTATCTTAATTGCAGTCTGTGTTTGCCACCTAATTCAGTGTTTTTTTTCTGTTCTACTTCTGGCTGTGCAAGTGCATCGTTGAACAAAGAAGTACGGTTAGTTTTTTTTCTTCACTAAATCAAGTGCGCCTCTACTTGACATTTATAGACTTTTACTGTGCCTTGGATCGCTGATACAAAAGCTGTGGGTTCGTCTCCCTCTCCCACCAGCGTCGTTCAATTTTTGATAAAGGTTACTTGGTTTTTAGGAATTTTAATATAAAAATAAGTTCAAAATAAAACCCAAATAAAATTTCAATTAATAATCCAATAATTCTACTACGCCGAATACCACCTCTCAGCACTACCTAGTCGCCAATCCAAGGCATTTGTGCTTGGATAGCATATTCCACATCTGAGGCATGATCCATTCCACACTGTTTTTGGTAACAACTCAATGACGTCCACAATAAATCAGAGACAGTACAATGGCTTGGATCAAATCGAAATTCACTCGATTCAAGACAGCTATTTATGCACGATTCAACATAAAGCAAACAAAGCTCCCTCCCCTAATAATCAGCTGGATAGCATAGCCGAGCCATTAGCACTAGTCACGTTTCCATGACTAGTGCTAATGGCTCGGCATATAATGCCAACGATGACGGAAGGCCTTCGACCACCCCAAACGCAGACAATGTGCAAATTGCCAGCAATATAGACACACTAAAACCTATTGTTCACTCTCCAGTGTGTGTGTTATATGTGGCGAGTTTCACGATACAAAGTCCTATGACAAGAGCAAACAAGTTCCTGCAATTAAAAAATGTAACAACTGTGGTAACAACCATACAGCTAACTACAGAGGCTGCTCAGTTTTTCAATCTTTAAAAGTAAAGATGATTCCACCTTAGAACGGTACTAACGGTACTAAATATTACAGCCAATAGACCAGTTTCCAGGCCAGAGACTTATGCATCATCATTTCTAGTATTTCCTGGCATCAAATATTCCGATGCGATCAAACTAAATGCACATGGCAAACCACTGCTCAGAGCAACTCTAACAATGATATTTATGCTATTTTGTCAATCTTGTCAGACAATATGAATCGATTCATGACGACGATGAGTAATATGATGCAAGAGTTACTCAGAAACCAAAACATGTCACTCCAATTTCTCATCAACAGCATATGGATTCATTCAGGATCGCACACTGGAATGCGAATGGCATTGTCCAGTGTAAAGTAGAAACAGCCTATTTATATCATCTCACGACATTGATGTGTTCCTTATATCGGAACCTCACCTCACGGAAAAAAATAATATTGTCATCCCAGGATACATCTTCTACGACACCAAATACGCAGATGGGAAGGCTAGAGGCGGATCTGCAATACTCATTAAAAAAAACATCTGCTCGATCATTGTTTAGAAGAACTTAGTGAAGTCTATATCAACGCAACATCACCCCATATAAAATGTAACGCAGCACTCGGATCAATGAGGACTTTTGACATTTTGTTCAGCACGACAGTATCAAGGTTCACACCAAAATCCAGCTTTCCTCTAATTTTTCCGAAGCACCTTTTCAAATTTCCCTGGACTTATTGTACTGGCCCAGAACCAGCCATTTCTTTCTACTCATTATATTAAGATTGTGCCTGAATGTGTGCGCTTTGAACCTTGAATATTTCGAGTAAAAATACTTATATATAATTTTCTTATTGATCACCAGACCAATCCTTTAAGATTTTTAAGAAAAGTTGGTTTGCTCTGGGAAAGACGTGTACATAAATCTCTGAATGCAATGTGTATAGAGCTGTGCATCCCACCGACAGGCCAATGTCGAGGAACTGTGGAAAGAGAAGAGATGATTTTCAAGTGGAATGAGCTAAGTAGCTACTCTGAAGGTTAGCCAAATTTCACAATTAGTCGATTATAAATACATGTTTCTTTCAGATTTGTCAAATTATAGACCTGTGTATGCACCAAAAGATCTTTTGGATGTTTTGTTATCAATGAAGGGCCCACATAAAACTGATGACTCAGAAAAATCGTAATAAACCAATTGAGTTGATGTATGACACTTGTTCTTTTTTATTATTTAGGCGCTTCAAAAGTGTCCCCAATTGGGAATTTGCTCACATACCAATACCTGTAAAGAACTTTTTTGAACTGGTAAGTAGAAGTTGGCACTTTCATGATCCTATTAATTCCCATATTTTTTAGATGATTTCGTTGTAATATAATAGTTTTTTCAAATGCAATATAATTTAATAGGTCGAAGCTTTCACAGAAATTATGATTAAAATTGTATACTTGGCATTGGCAATATTTGATGCCAAGTACCTTAGTCATTTACAATCGGTTGCCTTTTTTGTATACTGGTTATACGCTGAGAGTGATATACGCATAAAGTAGCTAACGCATTTATTTATTTGGGTTTATATCATCGGTCCATTTAAGAGAAGTTCTGCTTTGGTGAATATTTTCAAAAATCAAACTGGACCTTCTCCACTCATGCCAGCTGGGTGCTCAGCTCTCACAGCTTATTGACCCTGATTCTGTCAATGACCTTATGGTGGCAATATTGTTCGTATAGTTCACTAGGTGGCGAAATCGACCATGTTCATGCTAAAAGTCATATATCCACTAACATTCACAGATCCAGATCACCGTTTGTTTCTATATCAGTTTATTTGAGGCATTTGCCAACAAGCGATTCGTAACCGTAATGATTCAAGAAGCCTAATCTTGGAGACCAAGGCTCGAATTGGGCTATCGGGTTATAGCTGATGATGATCTTTTTATATTGTTTTCACAAATAAATAAAAATAATTCTAAAATTCATCCATATTCATTATACTCTCAACTGCACCAAAGTTTTACGTCAGTGAGAATCAAAAAATATCGGTGGCAACATATTTTTCGTATATATCACGGACGCCTGATATGAACTGAAAAGTTTGAAGACACGTCGTGAAAACATCGTGTTTTTCCAGATTGTTATTGATATTATATCTCGCCAATATTCTTTCACTGATGGTGACTTTTGGTGATTTATTAGTTGATATTTTTTACTATATAAATATATAATGTATCTTTATTTCTGTTTTTCCTTTTGTTAGAGGGAACACTATGGAGATTTACTTAGAGGTCAAAGCTACGATAATTCGACTTATGAACGCGTATTGACTAAAAGCCATGCACCACTTTGTCAACAAGCTTTGAGGCGAGGCAATACACCAGCTCAATATCGCGGTACACTATATTCTCTCGTACTCGGAAGCAATGTTTCAGCTTATGTAATTGATTATTAAATATTAACATAAAAAACAATTATTGACTATTTTCAGCACATTCAATGCTGGGAACATCTAAAATCCAACGTCCTTAGCAATGACTCAATTATAGACAAACTTATATTTAAAGATGTTCAGCTGACTGCATCAAATGACGATCAGTATTTTGTTTTTGAAGATGTTCTCTATCAAATATTTCTATGTTTTTCACGTGATACTGAGATAGTACAGATAATAAATTATTCGGATGACCCATCTTCAAAAAAAGGAAAAGCCGGGGATGTATTTTCTAGTATCATACCATTCCATGGAATTTGTATGTTTGGTAAGTAAATGTCAACGCATAGTAGCCACAAATATTACGCTTATTGTTTCCTATAGGTTACCTTTTTTTGTAACGTCGATTTTTTCAATAAGAGTAGATCAAGTCTGATCATAATCGGTACATTTAAACCATTTTATTTTATATTTTTTTGCTGTTTTACTGCTAAAATTTATTGCCCTTGACAGCTTCATGGGGATTTTTAACGCAAAACTTTGTATAGCTTTGTTAAAATTTGCCCGTTAAGAATCAAATCTGTTTTATTATTATAACCAAATGTATTTTTCTTATAATTTTGCGAGCAATCCCCATCGTAATAAAACATTCATTATTAATATATTTATTCATGAAATTTTAGCGGCACCATTTTGCTACCTCTACGACGAGCCAGTTGGTCTTTATTTCACATTTCGATCTTTTTATATTCGATACTGCCATCGCCTAACAACGATTAGTTCACACCCTCAGGTATAAAGAGCACCAAAACTGGTTACTAAATAAAAACTATTTCTGTTTTTCAGGGTCTTGTGAGTTTATGCTTATTATTTGAAAAACTACTTCAATCTCATGAGCCACAACTCTGGTCACACTTTCGTGAACTTCAAATACAGCCGTAATAAAAGCCAAAATGACGACATATATTTTTGTGAACAATGTTTATTATTTTTTCAGAATACGTTTGGTGTTCAAATGGCTTATGCGTGCATTCAGCGGCCATTTACCTCCTGATCAACTCTTATCGCTATGGGATCTAGTACGTATCGATATATTATGTTTATTAAGTGAAAATATTTGCTTTTCAGGTATTGGGATTTGATAGTTTAGAAATTCTGTCTCTTCTCTCGATCATCATTCTAAGTCTGCGAAAGGAAAATTTGTTACAAGTTCAAACTCTGGAAAGCATAGAATTGGTGCTTGCAGACCTGTCATCAATTAAAGTTCTACCGGTTATTCAATTGGCCTTTTCCAGAGACTAATTACTACTGTACACCGGCGATTATTAAGTTTATATTTAAGCATATTGCAAATCGGACAAAAATATAATTTGCAAAACAATTTCATTTTCTCTGCTATATCAAAATAAACATGTCGAAATTTTTGTCGCACCTATTTTTCATTTACTACAATTTATTTGTTCGATAAATTAAAACAATGCCAAATTATCTCACTTTCATCAAACCAAACCATCAACCCTACCAAATAAACCCAATAATTTAAGTTTTTTACCCGGATGCGCAAGGGGTAGAAGTAAACAATTGCCTTTTCTTTTATTTTTGTAATTTAAAAATTTAAACTCGAGCCCCCCGCTCCCACTTTTAGCCATCAGAATGGAGTCTTTCGAGCGCAGGTTGTGGATTGAAGTTGGATAGCAACATTCTGATTGTTTAAAACAGGAGCGGGGAGTGGGGTTCACATTTTCAAATAAGAAAAATCAAACCAAATCGATTGTTTACTCCTACCCTCTGCTCTTCCACCTCCTCTCCACCATCACAAAAATTCTTTATATCAACTGGGGAAAGTCCGCCAAACCAACTTCACTCCTCTCACCCCTATTCGTGTGTACAAATCAAACACAAAGTCTATAATTGATGCATTTATTTATTCATTTCCGTTTTAAGAGGAGCGAGCTCAATTACAAAAACGGTCACTTTAGCGGTTTTGTTTTTAATGAAAATGTTAATAGCTGAAGACACGACACAAAACATTAATCAAAGCTATTTCAACGTAATGTAACAATCACTTTGCTAATTATTAGCCTTCACACTTTGATTTTCGATCGTTTTCGTTCGCGTGCCCGGTAACCGACATTCGACACTCATGAGAGAAAAACACCGAAAACAATACGAAACAATATGTTGACTAAAAAAATATTTGAACCAAGCATTGTAAGGTTTAGCTTGGTTCTATATCCTCTGTAAATAGCAAAATATATCCATGGCTATTTACAGAAGGCACCATGAAAACTATTTATTTCAATATTCATGCACATCCATAATTTTACTCACCTGGATAAAGACCCATTTCGATCCGAAATCTCCCGCCGCTTCGTGAACCCGCACCCGATGTACTTCATAATTACACCCACGGTACTTTTTATGAGCTTGGACCTTTAATTTCGCGAAATAAACACAAAAACCACCGAACGCGACAATTTGTTTACGTTTTTCGTAAACACCAGCTGACGAACTGTCATAAGAACATTAAAGCCTGAATACATTGCCATGCAGTGCACTGCACTGCACTGAAATTTAGAGCTCATGTAATTGCATGTGGCAATTTACACTGCAGACTGCATCAGCTGACATTCGTTTGAGAGTAGTTGACCGGGCAAAAACCATATAAATTGAGGCGGAAATTCCGTTCCAGGCATTAAATTGTAAATGGACGAAAAACAGATGCAGAAAATCTAAATATCAAACCACCACAAATTAATTTGACATTATTTGTCAGAACACTGCACTGCTCTAATGTATTTTGCATTGCGTGCACTGCTTCGGCCCTGCGCTGCACTGCATGGCAATGTGATCTTGAGATGAATAGCCTTTGTTACTAGGCACACAAACAAAGCAATAGGTTTGTTTGCCTACTACAATTAATTGCCATTAATTGCCATTGATTGCAATTAATTGCAGTGAAGCCGTTTTGTACTCCGTTTTACTGAAAACTGAGAATTTCTCCACTCAGTAAATACGATGAAAATTCAGTATGACAAATGGGAGGGGGGCTACTTGGATTTGACAGTGAAGAGATAAAAATTTACTACCATTCCCTTTTGTATTTCTTATGGGCATATCCACTCCATTTCTACTATCTCAGTGCGTTTGGGCATGCCCGCTCCATTTCTACTATCTCAGTGGTGGCCAGTTATTTAGGGTTGTGGATGTATAAGATGGTATCTATATCCCTATGCTTTGAATATTGATTTGGAAATTCTGAATGAACGGCAAAAAACGACGTTCAAATTAAGTGACGTTCGAAAATGTTTATATATCATGTCATTCAGGCGCTAAGCGGATTTTCAAATCACTATCGTAGACCATGAGTAAGTACGTTTACCATTCAATCTTCCTGTTTCCCAGTTAAGAGAGGTAATTCAGTAGTATTCAAATTACAACTGGGGGGACTACAAAAATCAAGGAATACATTATCAGCACACTCGTGTGGATACTGCGAAGTTGAAGTCTGCGCAATCCATGGTCAAGCAATAATGGCATGTAAGTTTCATTTTCTCAAGGAGCCTTGTTTGGCCTTAAATCAGTGGGATTTGTTATCGGATTCGGTTAGGTATATAATTTGAATTCAGCATTAACATTTTTAACTCGTGCCGTCCAGAGGTGTTGGATGCGGGTATGGAGATAGTGCAATGGATTCACAGACAAAGTGGATTACACGTGAATTAACAACAGCCTTTTATCAGATTATGTATCAATGATTAATCCAACACTATTCCATTCATTTATAAATCAAGCTGTTATTGTTACTGTTCCTGCTACCATCACATTATTTATACATATATAGTCATTGATATATATACTTTTATGCTCAGATATAAATAAATAGCTTTTAATATTTTAATTTGTATACCATCGACTAGTCTTAAATAAATTATCCACTTTAGATTATGATAAAAATAAGAGAGTTCTGGATTTGTCCAACAAGAATCTAAAGAAAATACCGAAACAAGATGCCGCTCAACCGATCTGCAGCTTGATTTTGGACGATAATGACATCGGAAATCTTCAAAATATAGATTCATATTGTAGTCTGGAAAAGGTATAAACATTTAAAATGTGAATATTGAAAATAACTTATATTTTTAAAGCTCTCGATTAAAGCGAATCGGCTGCTGCGTATGTATAGCGTTGGCCAATTGCAATATTTGACCGAACTGAATCTTTCGTCTAATGGAATTGTCGCAATAGAGGGCCTTAAAGAATTGTCTCATTTAACACACTTGGATCTGTCTGCAAATAAGATTCAAACAATTGATGCATTAAAAGGAAATGTAAACTTACAGTTGTTGAATTTATCAGATAACTGCGTAACCGATATCCCTGATATCTCTTTCTTGAAGGATTTAAAAGTAAGTTCATTTACATTCTCAAATTCATGATATGAGGTAGAAACTCTTGAATATTTATGTTAAATACAAGTGGCTAACGAAGAGGAGTTGATATTTTGGACAGTTTTTATGCAAGTTCTTATTTAAATTGCCTCTAGTCTGTTAAAATGGAAATAAATAAATAATGAAGCTTGTGTAGTCGAAACGGTAGAGCACCAGTTCTTTTGTTCAAATCCAACCATCATCAACACATCAAGCTTTGAGTTAACCTGAATGTGTGTGTAGGTGCTTTAAATCTGGGGGCCCGTAAGGGTGGCAGAGAGACAACTTTTCTTCTACAGATTTATTGATAGAAAATACTTTTTACCTTAGAATCGTTATGGGGTTTTCAGCATTTATATCTTCACGGTAATCGTCTAACAAGTCTACGGCAATGTGAAGAATATTTGCCTTCAATGTTGGAATCTCTGACTTTAGCCAGAAATAGGATCAGTGACTTAAATGAAATCTCTTCGTTATCAAATTTGAATAGTTTGCACCATTTAACAATATATGGTAATCCATGTGTTCATATGGATGGAAAAGAAAGGTAAGGTGGTATATTTATATTATTTGGGCCTAAATTTGAATATCGCCTTAGTGGATTCGACTATAGACCGTTTGTCCTTAATTGGTGTATGTCATTGAAAACGATTGATGGCAACCCTTTGGATCCGATCGAAAGGTAATTATCTTTCTATATGGAGAGATTCTCAAAAACTAAACACTGGTATTTATTACAGTTTAAAGGCAGAATGGCTTTATAGCCAGGGACGTGGTAGACAGTTTCGAGTTGGAGAGCATGAGAACTTAGTTAAATATTTAGATTCAGTTTGCCCTTTAGTCGGCAAAGCGCTTGAGAATGATAGTGACCGTAAACTAAGATTGATTTTAAGTAAAGCGCAGCATCATCAAAGACAACTTCGTGATGAAATATCGGAAAGTGTATATAGTTTTAATTCTCTTATTCTCAGCAAAAAGCAGCTATCAACATCAAAAAATTCTCCCAAAAGTGAGTGTATTTTTTTTGTGGAAAAATAATTACAACAATTTGATTTATGAATAGGTTCTATGTTTATCAGCTGTGACGGGAATATTTCGAGTTCGAACTCAGCCGATAAAGGTTGTTATTCAAAATTATGAAAACATTCCATTTATTCTCTGTTTTAAAGGAGACATAGATAAAAAGCGAATGGCTAAATCTGCTACTGGAAATATTGACGAGATATCACCAAAGGCGCAAAGCACAACACTAACTAAGGATTCAATGTGTGTCATGAAAATGCCACAGACTAGTGGAGAAACTGATAACTTTGGTAGTTATTTTTAAGCGTTTTCTAATTATTTTTCATGAACACGATATACCTTGCGTAGTTACTACTGGATCATTGATTACAGCGTCGAAAATGGTTCCTGTGCCTGAAACTCTTATGAGTCCAGACGTTTGTCCATTGTCTTCAAAGTATGGTACGACGATTCGAAACGCATATGAAGCTAAAGATATCAAAGGTAATTATTATCTGTGCCATCAACATTCCTGGTTTTTTTTTTCAATATACAGTTTGTATGGGATTAGCATTATTCTAAAAAAAAAAAAATTTTGAACTTAACTATCGTAGTCAAATTGTATTTGAAACTATTTAACAGATTGAATTTAACTACTGCGCGAAATTCATTCAAGCTCTCGAAGAAGAGTCGAAATAAAAAAAATGCACTTGTAATATTAAAACTTAGGTCGACGGGCACTTAAACTGCTATTTAATAAAGATCACTTATGCCTTATTTAGGAATTTAAAAGTTACCTAAACTCACAGCCCTTTTGTAAATGCTTAAGACTGTCGCCCACTCAAAGCAATTAGTTTCCGAAAAATGGAGAATTTGAAAGTGTTTAAAGTGTATGTCCCCTCCTGTATGTTCTAACATATGAAGTTGGAGAGCAATTTTAATATTTTGAGTGACTTCCGTCATTTCAAATAACATCGAAAATTACGTTTGCCATAGAAGCAATTAGTATTTTACTTGTTGTTTTAAAATTAAATAATTCCGTCACGTCTAAATCCCTTGCCTCTATACCCCGTACATTTTCTATAGGGGTAAGATTAGGAATGCATGATCGCTTTGCCAATATTGGATCGTTGCGATAGCAATGCCAGGTTTTGGTGTTGTTCGCAGCACGAATAGGAGAATTATCTTACCGGAACAGAAAATAATTTTCATTTTTTTAAAAACGGTATTAAAACCGCCTCCAACATTTGACAGCAACCTGACGATATCCGCGATGAAATAACTTTTCGTTCATGCGTTATGCGGAGTCAAGTTTACTTTTCAGTCAAATTTACTTTTTTGGCAAGTTCGCAAATTGTTACTACTTGCTCTATGGCTAGTAAGTTCTGTTTGTAAATATCTGACCTAAGTCTGATCTAAAATTTTGGCAAAACCACCAGCTTTCTCTTTAGTTAAAGGACCAGGACCAGTTAAAATAGCATTTTGCGCATTCACTTGAAACCAACGAAAACAGCTTTATTAATTGCTCCCAACTATTCTGAACTATACTTGCTAGCTTGTTCTCGCACTATTGGTTCATGCGAAATGCTTATATCTCATATAGATGAGATTCCTAGAATTAAATTTCAAACAAAGAGCTCCAAAAATGAAAATGATTCAGCTGTGGAAACAACAGAACGCAATCAAGTATGTACTGTCAAAAATCAATTGAATATAGTCGGGTAAAATTTTAGAAATTGCTGTTTCTAAGTGTGTTTTTCTAATGATTATATCCGGGCTTTGTCTGTAAGCGGGTTGATCTAATCCGGGTGCAAATGTGTGAAATTATACACGGAGAAATTATTTATGGCAAGAGGGCAAGACCTACCGCGAAATTGGAAATCATCTTCTTGAATCAGTTCATTGTAAAACCACATGCAATCTGCGGGAACATATTTTTCATCTAACTCCACATTGTCTTTTTTATTTTCAAAGGGCCATGGTAAACAACGTCATATTCTGGTAGAGAGAAAGTAATGTTTGGTTTCTCTAGCAGGAAAGCATATTTTACTAGGGCACTACTGCTGCCGAAGAACTGCACAACAAGATATCTTTGTTATACTTCACATACCTGTACTTCGATATTGTGAGCTTACTGCCTTTAGTATGTTTCTTGGAAGTCTTTTTTTTTCATTTACATTCTGAGGTTTAGCGTACAAAGTTTATAATGTTTGGAACTTGCCCTTAAAAAGGGGTTGTGAAGTCTAAGAACATACTTTGTTTGGCTTGTAGAACAGCAACCTTCCTTATGTTTTTTTTACCATGTCTTCGTAATCTTTAGGAAGAAAAACACGTTCTCTTTTCCGTCTCTCCTTTTCAATGATGCCAAAATAACGGTCGCAGGGTAAAAAACTATGTCCTGGCTCTGGAGATCTGTGAACAATCTTATAAAACATTCTATATCAATTGACCAGAGTGTAAAAGTACTGCATCAGAGGGATATTCTTGTTTTGATCTGAGCAGTTGTCAGAAAATAGATAAAGTTCTTTTACGCTGGGACTGATTTCATTATTTGTTATGAAATGGTTTATCATACTTGTAGCTTCATTCTGACCTTTCTTTCCGGTACTTTCATTGTACATATAGCAGTATGCTTTTCCATTGCTTGCACAATATATAGTGAAGTTATAACACCACAGCTGTCTCTTATAGAACACATCTCCATTTAGTACTGCCGGCAAAAGTAAATTCGGCTGAAAGTTAAAAGTCAATATTGTTATTGGTTTTGGATTCTTTGATTTTTTAGTTCATATCTGGAAGAACGATACAGCTCCAACACGGGGATAGCTTTCTGATATAGCCTACTAGACTTTCCACTCTACGTTTCGCTATTCCATAGAGGGTACAAAAAGCTTTTTTGCAAACCTTTTGAACAAAAGTAGGCGTAGGCTCAGTCGATAAGCTGATGAGACCACTCAGATGTATATTCTGTTTTTCCTTATCTGCCATCGCATTAAAGGAGTTTATAATATCGGTTTTGATATTATCAGTTTTAAGATAGTAGACTTTACTTTGCCTACACAATCTGCACCTTTAAGCTTTAAGCTCCGCCTGTTGAATCTGTTTTATTCACATTTCTAGGCCCAGACCTACTACAGTTTTTGTCATTCTCTCTGTCACTTTCCGGAACATAATCAGGATCTGAATCACATTTAACGAAATCACTCATGACGGAAACACAAGAACAAACAATATCAAGATGAGGCTACGCTTGTACTGAAATAAATAAAGGACTAGAGGTATTCATTGTTGACAGCGCTTGTAGTGGCCAGACATCTTTGACGCAAGAATGGGACAGCTCCCAGGAGCTGTCCCATTCTTCCCCCGAAAACAGACTGTTACAACTCCTTTCCTTTAATATCTCTATCTGTATCGTTCTTCCACACAAACAGAGAATATTTTTCTTCATATATGTCAATAAAAAAAAAACAACCAGCAAAAAGTGGAGCTGTCCCCTTCGTGCACCGAGGTCTTCAATTTCTTCAGAACAAATAAAACTTTGATTTGAGACATTCAACTGTTTTCTATACCATACAGTTAGAAAAATATGTTAGTAAAATGAAATTTCTAAGTGTGCCATCACTTTTAACTCTCACGTTATATATATATACTATATGTATATATATCGTCGCTGTAAAATCAAACCGGCATATCTGCAAAATACACATTCTTCACTAGAGCGCTTTAAAGTTTTCGCATGTGGGCTATTTCCACGTGAATGCAAAGCGGCAAAACACCATTAGACGGGTTTTTATTCAACTTTACGATATGCCGGTGCGACATAAAAATAGAGGGGAAAATAAGGAATTTTTTGATACCAAAAACTCAATTTTTGCAGATATGCCGGTTTGATTTCACAGCGACGATATATATATATATATATATATATATATATATATATATATATATATATATATATATATATATATATATATATAAATATAAATATAAATTTATATGATAAATATCATCAACACTGAGCGCTTAAATTTATTTTGCATCTTCATAAACTATTCCTTTCGTTTGGCTGTCTAGTTCATTTATAACTGACTGCAACCCCTAATGATACTTAAAAGTTCATTCGCGAGAGCAATAAATAACAATATCCATTAGTGTTATCATTATTTTTAAATTTTGATTTACGAGGGTAGATCAAACACGAACGAGAATTTATTTTCCTGATTGTTTTATTGCAAGACATAAAATATTTAACAAATCTTTTTCTTCAATATAGTCAACTAGCTTCGTAACACATTTTTCCTATCGAATAGGGAGCTTTATAATTCCGTCCTCGCAGAAAGAGAGGGGGTGGATATGAAGTCAGTGGCCCACAAACATCTCTACTGCATCATCATCGTCAAACCATTGTTTTCCCCAATAATTTTTGGAGTCGGCCTAGCATGTGAAAGTCGCATGGGGAAAAGTCTGGCTATAGGGAGGATTCTTCAATCCTCTAATTTTTCTCTCGTTCGTAAAGCTGTCGTGGAGCAAAATGATACGCCTCATGCGCTGTCCTCGCCTTATTGATCGGTTAGCGGCCTTAAGCTGACCAAGGAGCTGACAGTGGTATTCCACATTGATTGTTCGTTACTCATACAGAAAATATTTTCATGATTTAATGGGTGGTTGCGCACTTTCAATACTAGCCTACTAGTTCTCAGGGGTACAGTGATGGGTCCACGTTACACCACAGGTCACAAGGCGGTTTAAAATCCCTTCCCGTTCAGCAGTGAATCGTTCAAGAAATCGGCAGTAAATGCCAAGGCGAACTTTAATTTTGCTCATCCGCCAGAAGGTGTGGGACCGAACGAGCCAAAAATTTCACTCAACCCGAACTCATCTGCTTTGTTTTTTTGAACATTTTCAATACGGACTGTTTTTCAACAATCAATTTTTCGGACTGCACCATTGATCCGTGATGTTCGTGTGAGGACAGCGATCATTTGCGATCTTTTCTTATCCTTGGAAAAAAATTTTATGCCAGTTGTGAACTTGCGGCTGTGAAACGGTAGACTCGCCAAATTGGTTGCGTAACCTTTGAAGAATTTCAGCCGGGCTTGCGCTTTCATTTGCAAGGAATTTGATGATTATTTTTTTCGCAATGGACATGGGGACCTCTTTTTCGCTCATCTTGGAGCACACTGCCAGAGTCGTTTGAACAAGCAAAAGGGCGCTGCGTCCCAGTCCTACTACTCCCACCCTACCACCTTCCAACTAACTCCTACTTAGTCTTTCACTCGAGTCCGCAGCGGAGATATTCTCGTTCATATTTGATCCTCCCTCGTATTATTCAATATTTCAAGTTATATACATTTGAGTTGTACCAACTTGAAACCCATTATACTTTTATTTTACCCTGAATATTCTATAATTAATCAGAATCAGTTTTCAGAGCCGTATCAAACACCTAAACTCGTATATAAGCTGGATTCAGGCCAAAAACTCGAAACGAATATGTATGAATTAGGTAATGTCACTTCAACAACTAAAAGAGCACTCCTTGAATCAAAACAACAAACTAGTCCAAATATAATTGAAGCAGCAGTGCCGGATAAGTCAAGTAATACAAAATTGGACGACTGTGATGAAATGTTCAATTCGAGGATGATAAAAAATATCAAGGATAAAGCTGCTCAGAGGTGATATTAGAAATACTCTATTTATAAAATTATTCTAATAGCCCTATTAGGAATCAACAACAACAACAAAAGACTCCCGAGATGAAAATGTTAAAAGCTGTTCAATGTCCGGAATCTTCTGCTGTCATAATTCAAAAGATGTGGAGGGGTTATAATGCTCGGAAAAAGAATAAATCCGTGGCAGAACGTCTTATAGAAGGAAGGACGCAGGAATATTTTAAGTATGCTTCAAATGACTTCTTAAACTTTGTTATTTCTAAACATGTTTTTGCACGTTACTTGCTTTTAGTAGCGTTGAAATTTGCACGAAATGAGCACATTAATTGAAAGATAATTTCACATACGTCACTTATTGTATACATAACCAAAACTGATTAATTTAAATGACGAAACATCATAAGTTATATTTTTTTGCCATCTTTGAATTGTATATAGTGGCAACTGACAACCACTTTCCGGTCCTATGATTTATTATTGTGTTTTAGAAAACTTTCAGAAGATGTAGAGGCTACTAAAGCTCAATTGGACACTGAACGAAGAGTTCAAAGATTACAAATGCAAGCCATTAATGCTCTATGGAAAAAAATATCAGCTTTAAATTTCACAGCTCACACAAAAGACGCGGTGAGCAATACACCCAACGCTATCCAAAGCACCTACTCGCTTGAAAGTGATTCAAATACTGCTGTACTTGATCTAACTAGAACTTGTATGTTGTTGGGGGACCAGGTATTTTTTTTATTATTAACTTTTATTTTTCGAAAATTTGTGTTTCGACAGATTCAACAATTGCAAGAAAGTATGCGTAGCGTGGTCAATTGTATAACTATGATTTGTGGAGTGTCCCCTGAAAATGTAGCGAAAAGTGAAAATGCGGACGTGCAGAGAGATACATCTTCAACACAAACAGAAATAGTTGCAGTACACACACCGATTTCCGATATGGATTTGGAATGTCTTTTTCAAGTGCGCCCGTCATCATTGAGTTTGAATGAAAATAATAAATAAGTGAACTATTATGAAACGCTAATCGTTTTAACTGAAAAATCATTAATCGTTTAGAAGCTGGATATATTTCTAGTTGTGGATAATTGAAGTATGATTCTAGATTTGCGCAGCGGTGAAAAAACTAAATTAAGCAACCCATATAATCAAAAGCTGGTTTTGGTTGCATCAGTTGATTTCTAATTGATATTGATTGAAGCTGAATTTCCGGTGAAGATTAAAATTAAGATATACCACTTGTCTGGATTTGATGTAGTATGGTATTTGTCTTAATAACACATATGCCTTAAAATGCTTGCTAGTTATTTTCCGTTGACCTCGGATCACAGACAAAATATTCTTACACATAAGATTCCTCAGCTGAATTTGCTTCTTTCTGAGTTCTTTACAAAATAATAATAGCAATAAAGGTCGAATTCAGTCCAAAGAGATCTTATTCAAAAACTAATCTGCTGGATATGTTTAAGTCCACTTTTGGTTGATACTGTAGCGTCTGGCAGATCGTTACAACTGCTAGAATCATATCAAAGAATATTTTGTTCCCAATATACTATATCGTCTGTTATATAGTTTAGAGCATGAAATTTAGGAAAATGGGCGTCTATTTCAATTTTTCATCCATTCCGATTTTTTATGTATTTTACGTTAGAATTGTGTTGAAAAAAATCAACCAATCTACGAATACCACAGTAATTTGTAAATAAGATATTAGCATTAGAAAATATTTCAATCGAACGACAGAACAATTAATATTTAATTGTTTCATTTTTATTCTATTCATTTATATTTTTTCTTTTATTTTGAATATACTTACAATAGCATTTTAGTTAAAATTTCTTCAAGCTATTTATTTTTGGTTGATTCTAATGGCTTCTACATTATATAAACAAAAATCGTTCATTATAATGGTAATAGTAATTAAATTAAATATGTTTGTTTTTTAAATCAAAAATGATTATCAATCATTTTACACAAATAACGTTGTTTTCCAAATCCATTTTTTTCTTTGGAAGCTAGAAATAATCAAATTGACCGTCCAACACCGATAATTCGAGGTTATTCTGCCCTCATCTTTAATGCCAATCGATCTAAGTGCTAAGGGATTAGGAATGATTAAGTTATTTTCAGGGATTATGAATGATTAAGTGCTAAGTTATTATAAAATTATGAATAGTCTGTTCTGGAGGGAGATTGCGGCCCGTCGAACAACCTTATAGTTTAGAGTTAGTTTGGTTTGCTAAATGTGGTTTCATAGAAATGCGACGACATCTCTTTATAACTGAGCGTTCATGAATCGGAAGAGATTCAGAAGTATTAATTTAAATTGATTAAAATTTGCAATAAAACCCTGGTTAAAGCCTAAACCGCGAAAAAAAATGAAAATTTCCGCCTTAATTGTTCTTTAAAATTACTTCTAACACTTTAGTACCTATGGTTTCAATAAATACAACTAGAATTAGACTTAACAATGGTAACATACAGTTACAGTTACAAAAAAAATATCTTTCGATGACAGGTATCAATACAAGTTTCAGCTTAGATTAGGATTAAGACTGATGGACACTAGAGAGGTTATCCTCGAACTATCGATAAATTCAAATATATCAAGCTTCCAAATTAAAAATAGGCCTTTAGATTAACACATAGTGCTTGTTCAACTCGATCGAAACCTTGGGCACAGTTAGATCAGTATATTGAAAACGTTATGCAAAATTGAACAATTCTAAAATTAAAAACTTTATTCAATTTCCGATAACGGGACTCATACATCATGATAACTCCCCAATGGGCGCGTTTTGGAGCCATAGTTCATGACTAAAATTATAAAGATAATCACTGACAGCCACCTGTAAAGCAACAAGATTACATTTGACTGTAGAAAAATTATTAATTATTTCCTGCCTTATAAGGTGTGGGATTTAAAGTACGCTTATGATCGTTTCGCAGTGTTTGCAATGAGCTTTGAACGCGATCTCTTATCTGCTGCAAAGTTGGAAGCGGTTGACATATCTTTCCGTTTTTCCAGTATACTTTATAGAGTGATTCGATTCTGGATGGTATAACGTACGCTCGCTTTGATTCATGAAATGGATGACGGCATAGAATTTTTTGACCTAATTCTGGTTGTGGTTCCGTGGCGTTTTGCAACAGATCTATAAGAGCATGACCATCCGCGCTGTAAAGCCTACAAATGTAGAAAATATTGTCCGACTTTATCAAAAACCAAAAGAACAAATTTGATAATTTCATTATATTGACGAAAAAAGTACTGTGTAATAGTTATACCGTTTTATAACCTCACGTGAATGCAGTAACCTATATGGTGTGAACTATGCTTTTGCGAACCGGTTACCACTGATTTGATCTGAAGTGCAAAAAAAACGCATCTAGTATTAGATACGAAATACTTTCGTTTTACTACCGAAATCATATCGTCTATGGTTGAAACTGCAGACATAATTGCATTTATTCGCTACTACTATTATATTATCTAGCAATCGAATGAATTACCTCCATCAGCAATAATATTTTAAATATATTATTCAAAACCATTAGCTCCTATTTATGTACTAAAGTGAATAAATATAATCGAATTCTGACCTACCCTATATACTGAAAATACTATTATCAAATGCATTTCTCAGCAAAGGAACATCTCTCTTAGCATTAGCATCCACACGAACTATATACATCAACATATTCTTGCCTCCGTCGATACCAGTAGGGACTCCTTAGAGAAAGTAGTGCTTCCTCGATTAAATTGAAAATATATGTAGGCTAAATTAATCTGTAAATTATTTATACATTTTTAATAGAACCATTATCTGGGTCCCAAGTCTCCTCTAATTTTCGATCTTCTTGCAGTTATTTTTTAAGATAGAGGTTGGCATGGTATATTAACTGAACGGAAGCTCAGAAGGACGCCTACAAAAAGTGTGATGCACAGCAATCAACAAGGCAAAAAAGATTAATTGCTTCTGGAGCAGGGTGTCTTGGCAATGGCCATGAGGGCCCCTATTTCGCATTAGTGGAGCTCAATTTTAGTTCACACTCGACGGATGCTAGTGTGCCGCCCGGCTTGCTTGTGGTAAGCCTATAAAATTGCTCCTGAAACACAAAACGGAGGAAGGAGCTTCTGGCCGGTCATGGGCTGACAAGTTAGTCACAGCCGAGACACAATGAAACGCGTTCGACAAATCACAAAAATAAATATGCGGGAAGAAATGGAACCATTTTGCGAATGAATATAGCTTGCCGTCAACTTTAAACAAGTTACATTGTTAGCCATCAACATTTTACGTGCGCATAATCGGCATGATCATGATACAGCCCCTTCAACACGTCAATGACAAGCAAATTGTAGGTCTTACTAAGCGTCTCTAATAAAGAAGCTCTTACGATACTAATAAATTTAAATCAAATCGATTAAAATCATCTCAAAAACTATCTAAAAAAAATCTTACCTAAATGCATTTTTATTTCCAGGAAGAGTTACTTTTTCTACATCCTGACTCAATTTAATTCTGGCTTGACCGTTGATCTCGACTAGCTTATACACACATCCTAGAGCCGGTTGCCGTTGACACGTTACTGAAAATATTCTTGTTTGAATGGAAATTTTATGTAATATATAAATAGTTTACCCAAATGAGTTCCAATGCCAAAACAATCAATACGGTGCCCTTGTTCGTTCAAACTTATTATCGTTTCTTCATTGATGTCATTTGATGCTACGATTGTCAACTTTTTAAACCACTCAATTTTGTATTTGTGAGCAATTATTTCGAAAGTTTCGCGAATGAGGCAGGATAAATAAGCTAAATCTCCAGAGTCAATACGTACTCCAACAGCGCGATATCCAAGATCGTTAAGGCCCAAAGCTACTGCACAAAAATTTGGCAGGCCACTCCTAAGAAGATGAAAGTGTTGCTCAGTATAAATCAGCCTACAAAAGACAATTTCAGGGAATATTAGCTCTGTTCCCGTACTACAATTAATTGCGATTAATTGCAATTGATTGCAATGAAGCCGTTCCCGTACGCTGTTTTACTGAAAACAAAATTTCCCTTCTTTCAGTAAATTTCAGTAGGGTGTGAGCTACTGAAAAATACTGAAAAATGTCAAACGGTGTGTCGCGAGTAAATATTTTCAAATGTGCGCGACAAGCAACATCTTTTTTGCCTAATGTTGTTATGAAGATCAAATATTTTTGTGGCGATAATTTATCACCGCTTAGGATGACTTTATAATCGCTATTGTTCTCCCAAAAATCAAAATCCCACTTTTGGTTGTTAATTTTTAGGAAATGCAATGAGAATGTTCCCATTCTTTTCATGCATTTTCATGAATTCAGGAAAAATCAGTGAAATTCAGTGACTGAAAGTATGGAAAAAGACCTATTGTGTTTGAGAATTATCAATTTTTCTGTTCCCAAAGTTATCATGCCCACATTGATTTGAGCATTACTGATTAAATTTTGCTCACGACTGCGTCGGGTGATTGTCTATTGACATGAACTTGCTTTTTTGATTATACATTGATTCTCCGATTCCTAATTGCCTGAACAATCAGTGTGACGATGAGCTGTTGAAAAAGTTCGCCGAACCTTAACAGTCAATGAGTAGCAGATCACAGCTAAAGTCAGAAAAAATGAGCAAAATTATACACGATCAATCACCGAATCTAAAGTTAGAATTGACTGTGGCAAAAATAATGTCATCTGTTAAGGATGAAGCATGTGTTTACCGCGCGTTTCTATCGTATTTTGTTGGAGGAACGAAAATTCTCATGATCGATTGGCTGAACAAAAACATTCTACACCAATCTCGAATACCGTTTCGAACACAAATTTGCTAATAAGATTTCGATTCAGCATAATGTAGATAGCAAGGAAGCTTTAGAAAAATGACAATTTTTCCTCATCAATGGTTAGTTTTCTGCCTGTGGTTTAGCTAGTCATTTATCTACGGGTTAAATATATGGATATCTTATATTGTATTTCTTGCAAATTATACTACTAGCTGCATATGTAACTTTTGGCTCATACCTTTTAACATCATAGGTATCGACGAGTGATAAAAATGCATTTGGAAATGCTATCGCAAAAGATACCATTGCAACCAGTTCCCCTTCGCTAGATTCTTCTGTTGATACGTGAAGAAGGCGAGCAACATATTCTCTATGGAATATAGATCGCTCTAATAAATCCTCCTCAATGCCTGGAATTTAAAATATGAATAAAAGATAGAAATAATTTTATCTGACGTGTAATACTAACCAGTAACTTTATGAGCTAGCGTCCGTGTTTTAAGCTCCGATATCTGCGTAAATGAAGTAATATAAGCGTGAGCATGGGTGCCACATACAGGAATATTGAAAAGTTTGCCAGCCAAGACATTGGATGTGCCATCAAATCCACCTTGATTATTCCAAGTTTTATTAGAAATAATTATTCGAGTTGTATTTGAATTTAAAGTGTTTTTAATCTAGCCCGTGAAGGGTTGTAGTGGCTTTACTTATAATAATTTTTACAGTCAGACCGGCTACTAGCCTCGGCTCGCTTTCTGCCTGCATCTAGCTTCAAGTATTTAGTTGACCATAGGCATATAGTAAGTAGGTCTTTTCTCACTATCAAAAATATACTTGCATCAAATATCAACCACCTGTCGATATATGACAGATGTGATTAGATATATGACAGATGTGACAAGCTTATATATATATATATATATATATATATATATATATATATATATATATATATATATATATATATATATATATATATATATATATATATATATATATATATATATATATATATATATATATATATATATATATATATATATATATATATATATATATATATATATATACTGGCGAGCAACTGGTTAGGTACATCCTAATATATCAGCTGATGTGGTTTCGAGCAAACTGAAACCATGCTTGCTGATGTATTTGTGTTAACGCTGGTTTTTTCTTCAATCGCTTTATTGTTGGGCCTTCTTTTTTAGCGTAAAGTATTTCTTAGCGTAGCGTCAAAATTCGGCGCCATTTCTTCTCAGTGCTCGCAGTTTTAATCCCTCCTTGGTAATTTGTGCCGTAGTTTTACGGATCTTGGAGAAAACGGCACACCGTGTTCGCACTATGACCGAGTTTTTCTGCAATTTTCCTTCCGAAATATCCTTCCTCTTTTAAGGCTTTTATTTTTCCCATTTCTTCCAGGTTCAACTGTTTTCTTTTTCCCATTTCCCAAAATAATAGCACACTCATTGTAGGCAGTCCAAAATAGAATGACGTACCTTATCAGTGGCAATACAAATGTGTTTAATTTTCTTAGTTTACTATGCGAAATCGCACGAAATTTTACGTTTTTGCAGATATTCATTTGATTTATGGTGAAGCTCATAAAGACAGTGACTAGCTAGACGGCTATATCAGAAAAGATTTCCCAATCGGAGAATCCCTCACCACAGAACTTTTGAGAATATAGATAGGCGCTTAAAGGAACGTGGGACATTTGCTCCTAATAGGTTGGATCAAGGAGCATCAAGAGCACATCAAGACGTGGAAGACAAAATATTGCGGATAGTAAATGCAGATCCGAATACCAGCACCAGGAGAATAGCGCAAAGAGCTGGTGTATCTCAATTGAGGGTTTGGCGTACTCTTTGTCATAGTCAGCTGTATCCGTACCATTATACAGTGGTACAAGTATTACAATTTGGAGATACTGCACGGTGACTTGAATTTGCCGAAAATAACAGCAAAAGTGCTATTGCATTTTATTATTGCATTTAGCAGAGATGGTGTTTTTTAATACACATAATTTACACAATTGGGCCTAAGAGAATCCACACGCCATAATAGAGGGGCATTATCAAAGTAGCTTTAAAATAAATGTTTGGTGTGCGAAAATTGACCATCATTTGCTTGGTCCCTTCGAAACTCGAATAGTGATTCGTACCACATATCTTTCATTTTTGGAAACTGAATTAGAAGATATGTTGGACGATAATATCCCTCTCTCCTAAAGAAGGGGTATGTACTTTATGCACGATGGTGCCCCACCACATTATTCTCAGGAAGTGAGTTGTAGCTCTAAACTGATGCACATGATACAAATGATCTACCTGCTTCTCATTACACAAAAATTGTACCTTTTTTTATAAACTATTACAGATAACAAATTGAAACAAATCAGAATTATTCCAGATAATGCACATTCGGTTCATCAAAAAGAAGGAAATGCAATACGGAACTCATCCATTGAAAACATATTTTAATTGCTTTATTCAATATTAAACTAATATTTAATTTCGGTATGAAGGTATGTATGTATACTTTGAATGTTATGTGCATCATTAGTTGTATGTATTAGTTTTTGAAAATTTACGGGCTTGTTTTATATATATATATATATATATATATATATATATATATATATATATATATATATATATATATATATATATATATATATATATATATATGTATATATATATGTATATATATATATATATATATATATATATATCACATTCACAAAATGATCATGCATGAATCCCACCAACATGCATCGCTCATAGGAGAACAGTTGGCGTGTCATCCTATGACAGCGAAATCATTTGTATAGTAAAGCCGCTGTAGAACCGAAATAAGCACGTGCGGTTAGGAATTTAGTGGCATGTCGCGATAGAGTTCGATATTTTTACAATCTGCTATGAATTTGCATTGAATATTTATGCAATACGTATTTATGAAGTGTAAAGCAAGTAATGTTTTTTTTTCATAAGATATGTAAGAAGAAATTTATACGCGAATATGTTTCAGAAATTTATTCGCGAATATGGTTTCAGATCATAAATTCTCGGGGGTTCACGTATTCTTATGGAGTAATCGCCACTGGCTGTAATAACATACTGTACACATAGGTTTTGAATTGTCCACTTGGTTTCAATAAAGTTATTTTAATATTATTATTATGGTTGAAAGATTAAATTGGATCTGCCAGCTATGGTAAATTTTGTGTCGAATCTTGAAAATTTGCTCAGCAAAACAAAAATTTTTGCCCTATTACTTCCAGTGCAGTCATGGGACCAAAATGAAATTCATATGGTAAATTGACCTTATTATAGCAATATAATAACAAATAAATATTCAGTAGAAATCTGGTTGAAAAATCATAATAGGGTGCCAGCTATCATTGTTTTTATATTTTTCTGTCATTTCTTTACTAAGCGATGTTACCACTACATTTTCAAATGCTAATGATCTTTTAGTGACAATAAACAACAAATATAAAGATTTCGAAAATTTTAAAACATTTGCGAGTGGGATCTCTGAATTTCTTGGTACCTCTAAAACTTTTTATGCAGTCATCAGATCAAAATTAGCAGTGTAGATTGTGTTCAACGTAAAGCAGATGTGATATATTTTTGGTGCGGTTCTAATGCGCTAGAGTATTTTCTTTATTTTAAATATCTGAATACAATAAAAAAATTACTTACCAACATAAGTATATTTGGAAGCAGATAAACCTCCATCGGGTCCTTGAGCTCGCCTAAGACCAAACTCTAACAGCTTTATATGTTTTCCGGCAACCATTCGATAACGAGCCGCATTTGTTGCAACCAAACTAAAAATAAAATGAAAATAATAAAATAAGACTTTCAACTCTTCGATTAATTGTTAAAAGTGTGCTCAAAAAATATTTTATCTTGAGTATAACTACAGTATGTCTGCATAAATTGGATGCACGCGATAGTTTATTTCAAAAGGACATAAAACCAGAAATCAATTGGCCGGCTGCAAATGTGAATTTCAAAATGTCTAAGGCTAAATTGTGCAAAATATGTTTTTTAAGAATCAATCAAAAATGAGCTCTGAAGATAATATTAGTATTAATATACTTATAAAGATCCACCTAATAAGCATAATAAAACAAATGTACTTATGATTACAACTAAATTAAAAAAAAAAGACTACTATTCTGAGAATCACCTCAGGTGACGAATGAAATGACTCTCTTGATGTCGTATTCTAAGAGATACGTGAAGTGACTTCATCTCACCTCAAGTGACACTTTCGATCTGCCGGCTTTTCCGAGAGTCACATGTACTGACGAGAGTCACGTGATGTGAGATTCTCAGTCACTCAATAATATCAAGTGACTGTGAAGAGAAGTGTAGTAGAAATTGATATTTTGATAAAACGAGAAGGATTTTGACGAAGTTTGGATCGTGAATTACGGAGAAAAAGTAAATAAATTTGCTTTGAATATAATTATATATTTTAATTTCAATAATGCGGCTAAACTCAACTACGTGTTCTCCATAAACCCAAAACCTAAAACAACAGCAAACCCATATAAACCACTTTTGATATTCACCGTTACATTTTCATAGTCCTTACATTTTAAATCTTGTATAAAAATTTTTAGTATACCTGTTCCACTTGTAAATACCCTCCTCTTTTTTAATTTCACTAATTATTTGTCTATGGATGGTAATTCCATGTTTGCGTTAGGTTTTCTTGAATTCAATTTGACTTTAATTAAATTTATTTGACACCCTTCAAAGTAAGCTGCGCTAGTGATATGGGAAGGAAAGTTTTTTTTGCGTGCCAATGGACATGCGGTGTTCCCAAGCCGTCCCCCATTTAAATACTATCCGCGCATAACACTGCTTAAGTTCGGTGATCGGGCGAGAAACGGTCGATGTCAGTGTGCTATGGACGTGGTAAATTTCAAATGCCAATGTTCAGGCGTTGCCATTCAAACACAAATGCGTAATCACCTCACCTAGAATCACTTCACGTGACTCTCAGAATACCGGTTCGTAGGTGACGTGACTTTCGAAGTGACGAGAGATCTCACGTGAAGTGACTCTCGGAATATTGCCCAATATAACAATAATAATTATATCTACAGAAATGTTTATACTGCTATTCAATTTGCATTAGAGCACGGATCAGTACCACACGCTTAAGTGCAAAACACGCATAGGTGCACAGAAAGCTCATGCACCGATTTTTTTTTCTTATTTTTCATACATTTATGTTCGGATAATTACAACACGGTTAAGAAAACAACACGTGTAAGTGCACTATTTCAACATTCATTAAATTCTACTCGGCTAAATTCACATGGTCTTTACTATGTGGAACCTCTTTCATTATAATACATACATAAACGGCTAAACGGCTGAAATTTTCTCATGGAACGTAAGGCCAATGACAAACACGGGAATGGTGTTTTGCAAAAGAAAGAATATTACTTAGGCCAATGATACTGTAGGATATTCTCAAAATGAACTGATTTATTTTCGTATTAAAACATAAAACCAACACATATAATCAAAAACTAACAGTACTTAATCACGAGCAAAGAAAAACTAACTCCTGTCATACTCCGCGTCGCCATGCCTCGTAGTCGTTTACGTTCTCGTTCTCCACTATTGTCCGAAAAAACCCACCAAATCCAAAAATGGGTTGTCCGATGCTCACATCTTGCCCGATGCCTGGTTCCGAAAACCGCTCGGTCAATTCAATACTAAACAGATACACAACGGTTTTCAGAAGCGTTTATCGAGTTGATTCAGTTACAAATTACGTCCGAGTATCATATAGATGCTTGTGAAAAAAGCAGTCGAGTATACATACATATGTATATATATGTGTATACATATATGCATATGAATTTTGGGTAAATTAATTATAATAATTTTCTTTGAAAATCTGTAATTGCCTACTTTTAGAAACTAAGTACCCACACATTTTTCGTTTTCCAATACTGTATCCTTGTCATTCTTATAATATTTTCTCATAAGATTTTCATTCCCATATCCCGCATTCATCAATGCATCCTGCAAATTTCAGCTCGCTCGGATTTCGCAGCTATGAACAAATCGAAAAACGCTCGTAAAACCGAGTCGGTGGGTCATTTCTGTCGACTACCGACTCGGTTCCGAAACCGAGAGGCAGTCTGCACCGAGGGGAGGATTGGCTAATTGAATCAGACTAGTCCCTTTTAAGCAAGGTTGCTAAGAGGTCCCACTCCCGTAAAAAAGTTTTTGATTCTGCCGCACGCCAGTACAGCCACCGAATTCGAGATTTTTTTCTCAAACCTCAGGTATAGCTTACGCAGAAACCTTGAAGGTCACACTTCCGAAAGTTGAAATTGTGGTAAGTTTATCTGTTTCTTTCGGTCGTTTTAAACTACCGATTATCATATGCTACGAAGCCCTGAAACCCGTGTTTTCGCAGTTTTAGTAAGTTCCTTCAATATTTTTATTCCGATAAGTTTATTGTAGGTGGTTTGTTTTGCAGTATCTTTTATTGCAGTATAATGACATCCAAAAGAAAATTAGTAACGTTAACTACCCAGCAAAAATATCGAAATTTCGATAACTAACCAGCAAAACAATGAATAAGCTCCCTTCTGAGTACAGGCTTGCCGCGTCAACGATCTCTAGATGTAAAAGTAATGGCTAAAAAAATCGTAAAATTACTATGGAAAATAAAAATGTAGAAAGCAAGAGACTTTGCAGTGGCTAACAAGAAGGTTTGGATAAAGCTATGTTTATATGGTTCCAGCAGGTGAGGGTTAAAAATTCCGTTGTTTCGAGACCAATGATATTCGAGAAAGCATCAAAAATGGCTATAAAAATGAGGATGCGGTTATTGTCATTTGTCGCAACCCAATAAAGGTTGGTTACACCGCTAGAAACTAAACACTAATATTAAATATTTCAAGTTTCATGGAGAAAAATCAGCGGCTGATGAAAAATGTGCTGCCAGGTAACATCAAAGACTGAAGATATATTTAATGCTGATTAATTTGCCTTGTTCTATAAGGTCTTACCTAGTGGCACTCTTGCTTCTCGAAGAGATTCTGTGAAAGGCGGAAAAGCCCATAAAGATCGCGGACTTCTAGTATTTATGACAAATATGAATGGATCGAGAAAATATATTCATGTGATTGGTCATTCCAGACAACAACGATGCTTCGGTGGAAAACAAATTCCTCTTCCGTATTATTCAAACCGCAAAGTTTGGGTGACCTGCAAAATATGATCTCAAATAATCAAAGCATTTGACGAGGATGTAACGAAAAATCATAGGACAGTTGTACTTTTTATAAACAGGACTGCTTGTCATAAATTTTACAAAGAAGTTCAGTTGAAAGTTCCGCATTGATTTCTCTTTCTACAATCAGGCGATATATGATAAAAAGGTGGCCGAACTATCATCACTAGACGAAGTGGAAGATGTTATTACCAAATTTTTTCGTAAAAAAAAGCTGTTAAAAGAAACTAACCTTTAAAAATTCAAAATAAACGATGTACTCATTACGCTAAAATTTTGAAAAAGTATTATGTCCAGTGATTTACTCATGAAAAGAATTTGTTGTTCTCTTATTTGACATATGACAATGTCTCATTATATCGGAGATGTTTTAATTTGCTATTGATTTTTAGAATAGAAAAATTCACTGAATGAATAGAAAAAAACACTGATATGTGCACAAAACCTACGTGGATCATCGATGTGTAACTATCAGTACTCCACTGTATTATATTTATTTTGGTATTATTATTATAACCCTGTATTGTGTGACTTTAGTGTGCTTTAGGATTACAAATTCTATTAGCAATGGCAATTATCGTGACTTGCGTAATGAAAACACCGCTGTTTTAACGTGTTGCGAAAAACTAACCCAACCTAATATTAGGAAGAAGATTATTCCAATCCAATATTATTAGAAGAACCCACGCAAGACACGAGAAACCCTTGTACTCGCGTGGAATAAACTTTACAACATCTTAAAATGGAAAAAAAAACTTATAAGTTGGTCTTGCCTTGGCATTTAAAACCAAAAAACCCTAGGAAGCACTCTTTGTGTGCATGACGGCAAAGGCATTTTATTTAGAGTTGGCATATAACTTTTGGACATACCAAGGATTATTGCTAGTAACACAAAATGCCGCGTGATACACGGCAATGGACAAGTTTCATGATGTTGAAAATACTATATTCAACGTAATGGAATTAAAATATACATCAAAACTAATAAATCACTGAAACATTTTTTGAAATCCATCAACAAATGACTGAGAAATAGATTATTAAAGTTCACGTATTTTATCTCGGAACGCAAACAGAAAATGTTATCTCTGACACGCTTGTGACGTCTGGTGATCTTTGATCGGTGAATACACACCTAATGAGAGCCTCCACGTATAGGTCTCGTCACGTCAAACACTCGAGCGCTGCGTATAACGAAATTATTCTTGCAACGCAACTTCAAAGTCTTTTTTATTTCTAGAGATATTTTAATGATACTTTCACATTTTTACTTAAATTTTTATAATTCATCAGAAAGGGAAAATCTTCATTGTGGGAGCAATTTTCTGGGCGTTATACCTAGCGATTATATTATAAACCAATTATATTTGCTTCTTGATAGTGAAATTGGATTTAAGATTTAACGAATTCGTTTCAAATTTTAAAGTGCCAGCAATTTTCCTAACAATTTTGTTAAAATATTCGCTCCAAAGTGATTTTAATTACTAGTTTTTTTTACATACCTTGCATAATTTACCAATGTCAGTATCGTTGTCTCCAATAATTGAACTATGATTAGTGGACCCTCTATTTTCAATAAAGGAACACTAAAGTGAAAATTTAATAAACAAGAAAAACAGTTACTTTTTTAATTGAATTTACCGAGGAAATGCAAGAGAACCTTCGTCTAATGCATACAGAACTACATCCCTTGCATCCAGATTTTTCAAATACTCGTAAAAGCCATCCTCAATATTATCAGGTAATATTTGTTTGAGATAATCAATGTCTATTTTTTTTTACAGGTTTTTGGTATTAATAATAACAGAATTATCTCACCACTATCAGAATATTTAAAATTCTGCAAGAATTTCAAACATTCCTCCAAGCCAGCAAATATGGTGAATTCTCCTTGAAACGGATTATTACGGAAAAATAAGTCGAACACGCTGTGATCGTTGGTTTTACAGGATTTCCAATATGCGTACGCCATTGTTATTTGGTATAAATCTGCCAATCAAGAAAACAGTTTGTTAGGTTTAAAAATTAAAAGCTAGTGGTAGGTATATCATTTGATATTACTTCTAATGGCTATATTATATCGCATGCTTCGAAAATCTTTATTTAAATTATAAGAAAATTAATCGGACGCAAACAAGAAAGAGGACCCTCATTAGAGAAAATATAGCTCTTGACGAATATAATTTAGAAAATGTTGATGAATTTATATACTTGCGAAATTGAAAACAAAAGGCAATGAAACTGACGAAATAAAACAACTATATTGAAGACCAGCTGCATACAAAGGAAAATAAAGATCTAAATCTTTAAATCAATAATAAGACTTGTGTTGGATACGAAACATGGACCGCAAAAAAACCCTTATAAAGAAGGCTTCGATAACCCGGAATGAGTCAAAATTAGTATTGTATGAATACTACTTCAGCTATGTTACTAGTGATAAAAACTGTCTACACAAGAATGTCTCGAGTTCGAAGCCCACATAGCCATGCCAATACTGAATATCACCTACAGAGAGTCAACAGAAATTATGCATTAAAATCGAATCTTAACGGCATTGAAATGGCAATAAATGTCATACAAAACTTAAAGAATAGTATGAGAATGTTGAAAACTTAATGAATACAAATCATGTTAATAATATTGCACAATATTATTGCTGGGTGCCCCAGACGGTACAATATTTTTGGGCAATATTTAGCTATCGTTCGATTTTTCAGTAGCTTACATGTATAGAATCAAGTTGTGCTGCAGTGACTTTAAAAAAGAAGAACAATGGAAGAACACTGCGCCAATATTGCGCACTCATCACAGACGATGCAATATATTCCATATTGCACAGTACAAATCAAAACCTTTTTGATTCACTCAATATATTGCCCAATACTTCAATATGATCCATAGACGATCAATATTATTGTGCAATACTACATATTGTGAAATACTACATATTGTGCAATAATATTGACCATATAGGGGCCGCTTAACTAAAGCACATATCAAAAAAATAATACACCTCAGTATGCTACTGGGTGACTTAAACGGCCCACAGACACGGAGATCTGGTTGCCGACTTGGTTGGAGACTTGCGATATTTGCGAACAAACTAGATCTGAGACTAGCCCACAAACAGTGAATTTGGTCGCAGATATTGCATATCTGCAACCAAGTCGACGACCAGATCTCCGTGTCTGTGGGCTGTTTTATTGTGACTAATCATGGTGACTAATTGAGAATGGTAGTCATCTAGCGTTAGATGCAGAGGATCAATTTATTTACTAATATTTGGATTTCGGGCGCTGAGATTTCTTCAAGTGAGGTACAATTTAAATAAACGTGGAATTTACAAACTTTCCGTAACGTCCTATCATATCCTATAGTATTATTGATCGATACATAAGAATATCGATAGCAATTAAAGAACAATGTTTTCGGATTTTTTTCATTTATGATTTAGGGATCTTAGCAACCTAACCGATTTATATTCATTCGAAATTCCTCATAGGCTAGTTAGTGTTCGTAAAGCTAACACCGAATAGAATCAAATTTTGAAAATTTTAAAAGAATACCTGTAAGCAAAGGCTGCACTATACTATTAACATTCTTCATCCCGCCAGCAGCAACTTTATCGCACATTTTTATTCGTAGTGTTTCTAAAACTTTGTATCTAAACGATGTTATCGAACGATATGTCACAAAACATTTAGCTCCAGAACTGATTGGCTAAAAAGAGTGGCAAAGACAGTACTAAACCCACTGAAGTCTGATAGACGCAGTGAAACTTGCAAGTCTTGCAAGTAAACAATTGATTCCACTCGCAACTTGAAGGTCGCATTAAGGTCATACACTATCTACCAGACGACCCCATTAACATAGTAACACAGTAAGTGCCGTAGAGTGTAGAGGGGTGTAGCAAGTTAGTTCCTAACCACAGTCAAAGTGTACAGAAGATAAGTTGGTAAAATCCATCCATCGGGGAATGAAAAGCACTGACACAGTATGTGGAAAAATATTGAAACAACTCCTTCCATCATGGAATGCACTGTGGAATGAAAAGCATTAGAACACAGCCACAGCGTAAGAAGTTAGTTCCTAACCAGCGTCACAGCGTAAGAAATTAGTTCCTAACCAGCCTACCAACTACGTATATAGGTCTGTTCGCGTACTAGGATTAATTGCAATTAATTACAATGAAGCCGTTTTTATACTCCGTTTTACTGAAAACTGAAAATTTCCCCTCTTTCAAGTGAAGTGATCTAACCTGAGACCACAGCGTAATGAGTAGTTCCTAACCAGCGTACCAACTCCGTATATGTATACGGCCCAAAAATCCAGTGATCTAACCTGAGACTGTATTGTTGGTCAGCCTGGAAAGTTGGAAAAAATCGCATGGAGCAGAAAGAGATGCAATATACAATTCGGCAACTACATACTCAAGTTAGATTTTTCGCTGCTCACATACGGCCCACTCTCGCAAAATATACCAACATAATCTCAGGCTGCTTTGACAGATAATGCATTGCGTAAATGGAGGCGCAATTTCAAGGTCAAAGTGTTTTTTTGGGAAAGTGGAATAAGTTGGTACGCTGGTTGTTATTACGCTGTGCCTGAGACAAAGTGTAGGAAAAGATAAGTGCGTGAACTACTTCCATTTTCCAAAAAAAACACTTCGACATTAAAATTGCGCCTTCAATTACGCAATGCATTATCTGTCAAAGCAACCTGAGGGTGTGTGGGAGCCGTATCTTATTTTGCATTTCTTTATGTTCCATACGAATTCTTCCAATTTTCCAGGCTGATCAACAATCCAATCTCAGGCCGGATCGCTGGATTTTTGTCCGTATGCGCATACGGAGTTGACACACTGGCTAGGAACAAACTTGACTTCGAAATTGCGCCTCCATTTGCGCAATGCATTGTCTGTCAAAGCAACCTGAGAGTGTGTTGGTATATTTTTCTAGCAGTGAGAGAGTAGTGAGCCGTATGTGAGCAACGAAAAATCCAGCCTGAGTATGTAGTTTTCGAATCTTATCTTGCATCTCTTTCTGCTTCATGCGATTTCTTCCAACTTTCCAGGCCTGTAATCAGCTGATCAACAATACAATCTCAGGCGATGTTATTGGATTTTTGACCGTATACATATACAGAGTTCGCATGTTGGTAGGAACTACCTTCTTACGCTGTCACAGCGTAAGAAGTTAGTTCCTAACCAGCGTGCGGACTCCGTATATGTATACGGACCAAAAATCCAGTGAACTGGCCTGATATTGTATAGTTGATCAGCCTGGAAAATTGGAAGAAATCGCATTGAACAGAAAGAGGTGCAAGATAAGATTCGACAACTTCATACTCTGGCTAGATTTTTCGTTGCTCACATACGGCTCACTCTCGCAAAAAATACCAGCGCACTCTCAGGTTGCTTTGACAGATAATGCATTGCGTAAATGGAGGCGCAATTCCAAGCTCAAAGTGCTTTTTTCTGGAAAATGGAAGGAGTTCACCCATTTATCATTCTATACACTTTGACGCTGTGGTCAAGCTGACAACGAAACGCGTCGCGAGTGTTGTGCGTCTAAAAGTAATTTGCCTATTGTGAAGTGTTGGACTATGTTTACAAAGTGAAAATAGCTGAAATGCGTGTGAATTAGAAAACTGAAACGAACATGCATAGTTCTTAATAGTGACAATTTCGTGCGAAAGCAAGAAATCAAAATGAAATGCGTAGTGCCGACCTGTGTGAATAGGATGAAGAATCGACAACCTGGACTTTCATTTCACAAGTAAGTGGTCAAAATAAAAATTTTATAACCGTCTAGTATCATACTTTTTAAAAAATATGACAATGTAATTGGTGCTTCATTTAAAAAAAATGTGATTCAAAAAACCATAAAGGATTGTTTACATTTTATTCGTCACCATGACATTTAGTGTTTTGAAAAGTCATAGTAGTGGCATTCATAGTTAGCTTGGGGGCAGTTTATGGAATAGTAATATGAATTAACATTTTGTTAGATTTCCTGAAAATGAATTGTAACAAATTGTATGGAAAACTGCTCTCAATGTGCCAGAACTTGCAATTACAAAATTAACTCGTTTTTGTTCCAAACATTTCGCTGAGCGGCATTTGATCGAAGCCGGCCGGGCAACAAAACTTACTGCTCATGCAATTCCGGCAGTTAATAAACAGCATCCAATTAATTCATTTGTAGGTAATTTGAACGTTCGCATAGAGTTGAGGCATAACAGGTATGCTCGCGTACCTGAATTTATTATAATAGGTATGTTCGCGTACTACAATTAATTGCAATAAATTGCAATGAAGCCGTTTTTGTACTCCGTTTTACTGAATACTGAAAATTTCCCCTCTTTTTTTAGTTTTCAGTATTTTTCAGTAGCTCAGACCATACTGAAATTTACTGAAAGAGGGGAAATTTTCAATATTCAGTAAAACAGAGTACAAAAACGGCTTCATTGCAATTAATTGCAATTAATCGTAGTACGTGAACAGACCTATAATAGTATAGCGTCAAGGAATTCATGACCAAAGTGAGTTGCAAAAATTTAATTTATCTTGGTATGCGAAGGTACTTTCCAAACCAAAGGCTCAATTCAAAATGTTTTTTTTTGTGAATTGGTCAGTAGCCATTAAAATTGACATTAAGACCATTTTGGATTGAGTTTTCTTTTGGAATCATTCTCATTATAAGTTTAACTGTTTTTGAAAAATTCCAGATTTGCCTTAATTAACTTTTTCCTACGTTCCGCGATTACCGAAAAATTTTCTGATCTAGCTATGAGTGATTTTACGTTTTGATACTGCGAAGATTGATATTTACGATGGCAGTATCTTGATTTCATTACCATATAGTCTCATTACACTTTCGTGCAATTTATTCAATATTACAGTATGTAGGGAATTTCTAAGATATTTCAAAATTTTCAAGTTATTCTATGATTTTCAAGATTTAATTTATTATGAATTTATTTATTTTCTGCTGCGAATTTGAACGAAGACCGTAATTTTGCCAAAGCCGTGTCCCAAGCCTGGTTGAAAAAGAAAGAGGGAGGCTCTTGTCCATTTTCAAGTTTGTGGTTTAAATTTAAAACTTCTCTTAAAATGCCTAAATACATGTTTCCACGTTTCATACTAAATTGAATGTTTAATATCTTTTACCGGCTGTGATCGACAGCTTTATTTCAATATATGATTTATATATTCTCATAATATTCAAGAGAAAATGAATGATAGAACTTAAATTATGTATTAAGGAAGGAACAAAAAACAAAGCAACATCTCAAAAGAAGACTAAATTGCCGATTTTCATATTTACTTTATAGAAATTCCAAATTTTTTAATGAATTCATGCTTAACAAGGCATACAATCACATTATAATACAGCATATTCAAAATATATCATCGCATCCACCAAAGATAGAAAAATTTTTAATTTTCTTAGTAGAAGCTTACATAATTATCGAACAGATGGTTTTGTTCTTCCCCAGTAAGTTATATTCATCGTTATAATTATAAATGTATCAATTTCACTAAAGCCATAATTTCGAAATCCATAGTTTATTTTTGCATAGGCATGTGGGTAAGCTCAATTATGTATTCAAAGTCGTACGTTAAGGTACGTTGAGCAGTTCAAACATTATATTTTTGCATTTTATCGTAAGTATATTTCACTCGAAATTTTACATCGGCAATCATTATGGATTTTGAAATGCCACATTTTTTTCTCGACCCCTACGAAAAAATGCAAAATTGAGATCTCATACTCTTTTGATTTGTCCATTTGCCGTCGGTCGCGGGGGCTATTGACGGAAAGTGATACCATCAATGTCGACTCCATTTCATACTATCTCCACAGCGTAATAACAACCAGCGTACCAACTTATTCCACTTTCCCAAAAAAACACTTTGACCTTGAAATTGCGCCTCCATTTACGCAATGTATTATCTGTCAAAGCAGCCTGAGATTATGTTGGTATATTTTGCGAGAGTGGGCCGTATGTGAGCAACGAAAAATTTAGCTTGAGTATGTAGTTGCTGAATTGTATATTGCATCTCTTTCTGTTCCATGCGATTTCATCCAACTTTCCAGGCTGACCAACAATACAATCTCAGGTTAGATCACTGGATTTTTGGGCCGTATACATATACGGAGTTGGTACGCTGGTTAGGAACTAACTTCTTACGCTGTGCTATCTCAGTGGTAAGAAGTTAGTTCCTAGCCAGCGTGCGAACTCCGTATATGTATACGGTTAAAAAATCAAATGACTCGGCCTGAGATTGTATTGTTGATCAGCTGATTACAGGCCTGGAAAGTTGGAAGAAATCGCATGAAGCAGAAAGAAATGCAAGATAAGATTCGACAACTGCATACTCAGACTGGATTTTTGTTTGCTGACATACGGCTCACTACTCTCTCACTGCACGCAAAAATACCAACACACTCTCAGGCTGCTTTGACAGATAACGCATTGCACAAATGGAGGCGCAATTTTAAGGTCAAAGTGTTCTTTTTTTTTTTGAAAATGGAAGGAGTTCACCGACTTATCTCTCTCTACATTTTGATATAAAGTCATCGAAATTAAATTGGCTTATGATTTATTATTACTAGGAGTGTATTGGTCTGAAGTAGGAGAAGTAGCTAGTGGTAGTGGTCTTAAGCAGCTAGTGGTAGAATATACACTCAAAATCTGCACAAAGCCTCTACTGTTCTTCGAACATTAGTGTTTCTAGCGGTTCTGATGGGCTATAAGGGTTTTTGTTATTGTTATTTTACTACTTTTCTACTTACATTAAATTTAAAATTAAAGTGATCTTGTAATGAAAGTGAACATCAAATGTTTCAATTTCGAAATTTTTAAAAATTGTTGCGGGTGCAAAACTTTTCTACCCCTATAACTTCCGACCCTGTTATCGGATCAAAACTATATTCACCGGGTGGGTTGGTATTGACGTGAGACAGGCTTCATAAGCTTTTGACCGCAGAGCTAGGTTTACCAGCACCATCAAATTTTTATATGATAGATAAGTATTTGGTTTAGTTTTTTTTAAGTTTTTCGGATGGCAGCTCCAAAAGTCTTTTTGTTCCTGTATATCAGCCTGCAGTCATAGGATAGAAACGAAATTCACAGGGTTTGCTTATCTTAACCTATAGTTACAGTGACAAAAAAGTGTTGCCGGTGCTGTGTATTATTATAATTTTGGTACTAGGGGATTCTTCCATCAAATTTTCATATGGTAAACATCGTATAATGAAAATAAGTAACAAGTATTTTAATTTCCTAAATTTTGAAACTCATGCGAGTGGTGGCCCAGGAAATCTTTCTATCCTATAGCTTAAGATGCAGTCAACAGATCAGTCAACTGAAAGTGGATCGTCACTTTGGATTCAGGTTGGTTGTAATAAGGAGCATGTTTGGTAGATAAAAATATGATACTACACAATCCGTCTAGTTTTCTTTAAAAATCAGTATTTTTAGCAGTTCCCATGCGCTAGAGATTTTTTCCTTCCCAGTATTATTGCTTAAATAAATCCCTAAGCGACAAAATTTAAACTAGAGCTTGAATAAAAACAATGAAATGCAGCCATATGTATGTAAATTGAACCATGCTTCCATTTTATGCATGTTCTGGTTGTTTTATTATATACTGATTAGATTTAAAACTGCTGTCCACACTGTCAATAATTTCGAATTTTCAACTAAGTGATTTGTATCTTTCAAGTAAATTATAAATGAAAAAAATCTTTCTTAGTCTTTCTAGAGCTAAATCTTCTTATTGTTACTTTTTGTGTGATGCTTTTGGAAAAAATAATGCATCGTCGCTAATTTTAGATATTAGAACAAGCTTAATCTTCGCAAAAATAAATTGGTCGTGGAAACATATGAATGAATGGTTTGTAACTCACCATCAAATACTAAGAAAGATACAAGCGATACTTACCCATGTTTTATTTTTATCATTATTAAGAAATAAAACGGATATCAATGATATATTATTAATCCAATAAAATTAATCAAAATGTCTTGCAAGCCAGAGTTTCCTAATTACGTGCTCAATATGATAAAAAATTGTTTTCTGTGCTTATCTACGTACCTTAAGCATGAGATACAATGCGTTGTATTTCTAGTGCCATCTCCGAGAGCGATGGAGCTTTATCTTTAATAAATCTTTCAAGATTCGGAATAATTTATTTTGACAATGGCTTCTCGTTGGGGAAATTAAACAAGGTTTAATCTCTCGTTTTATCTACTTGAATTCGGGAATGTTGTTAAAATTATTCTACCTTTATAAAGTGAATCTAAGTTTCTTCATTAATGTAAATTTTCCAAATTTTCATTTGAAACAAACGCACTTTTTCTTTATTAATAAATTGCTCTTAATGGAAATAGCGTGTGCATGTATTTACGATTTTTAGTGATTGGTGTTTCCTTTTACAAGCTGAACTTATGATTGAAGTGATCTAATTTAGTAACAGCTCGTGTCTTAGAAGTGGCTTATGAAACTTTATATATATTTTCAAGCAAGTGGCTATTGACTTTTCATAATATACGATAATTTTATATAAAAATGGGTGAAGAAACTTCTACAACTACTGATGAAAAGGAAGAACTGACGAAATTTGGAAAATTTTGTCAGAAGTATGGAATAAACTCGAACCTTATTATGTTAAAGATTACTTTATTTGTAATGTATGGAGGTATGTATAGTAAATTATTCCGGCAGCTTTAATGCCATATATATAAAGTCGCACTGAAATGCGACTTGGTTTAAGATTTACTTGCCTTCATATAATTGGATTGTAGCTTGCCATTGTCACACTTTACGAATAAAAATATTGTTTGAAAGTAATTGCTACGTTCTTTATGCTTTGGATAAGATAAAGACTGTTTCTTCAGAAAATACAAAATCTAAATTTGACTATTCAATACCGTTTCGGGACATTTAAAAAAATGCATATACAAAAATATTCAATCAAATCCTTATTTAATGTGATCGATGTCAATGTATTTTTTAAATTTAGTGAATTTTCAACACACAGTCCATGGGAATATCTAAAAAAAAGAAGCATAAAGATCGTACGTAGCTCAGTAATATAAGAAAAAAAAACAGGACCGTTCAGCCAAAAAGAAAATCCAAGTGAAGTTTTTTCAACGGAATTTAATTTATGGTGGAATCCAAAACACAATGTGAAAACTCCATTACGAAAAAGTGTGCAAAAAAATTGGTTCAAGGCCAAAGATTACGTAAATCAGTTTTTTCTTGAATATATCGTTATATTTTGGTTTTGCGTGAAGTTTTTATATCATCAACTTTGTTCTCCACGAAAATCTGCAAAAAAACTTCCTACACAAAATCCACGTCAGACTTACAGTTCTTGAGACATGAGCCTGAGAAAACTTCAACGTTTTGATGCATTTATCGCCTGTTTTCATCACTATTCCAAAATGTTAATAGGTGCGTTTTTTGGGTCTTGGTCAATAGCAGATTAGGGCAGGCAGCATTGTAAAAAGCAACAACTGAGGTAGGATTGCTTTTGTTTTCAATGCTGTCCACCTTGATCTGCTATTGATCACCTAATTTATGATTTCATCGAAATTTTCTTAGCCACATATCTCGAGAACTGTTCGCCGCACGTGAATTTTATACATGAGTCTTATGGGTAAATTTGTTTGATCTAATAAAAATTAACGTGAGGCGAATAGTTAACGAGATAGTTAACAACAATCTGATTTTCATGACCATTGACCTTTTTTTCGCACACGATTTCGCAATGGACTTTTCACATTGTATTTTTCATTCCACAATAAATATAATTCCGTCAAAAAAACTTCACTTGCATTTATTTGGTAGAGAAAGTTTTAAATGACTGGGCTAATATTATCACGCAGTCTTTCTTTTACTCATAAAAGTTGTTAATTTGTGATTACGGTTCCCTTCTTGTCGATAAATCAGCATAGACAACGTATATCGTATCTAAAGCTTATCAAAACAGAGAATAATTAATACGGGAAACTCGATCGTTTTGCGGAATAAGCCTCCGAAAGCAGAATTAAAATGGAATTGTTTTTGCGGGAAGTTAAAAATTTTCAATTTTAATAATCCCAAAAAAAAATCCATTTTTACTCTCTTTTAAGTTTAATTTATTCGGCTGCTTGTCGTTTTTTTCATGTTTTTCAAGTTTTTTGCGATCGTCTTCTTTGATTATGATCAGCGAGTATTTGTAGTTGCGAATCAAAAAAGCTATTAATTACTACCAGAATATTTTAAGACTGACTTGGGATTCGTGGAACATTGTTAACAGCATCTTTTACGTTTTAAACGTAACTGTCATACCGATAATGATGCTCTGCAGTTATCAAGAATTGATTGGAGTGATTCCCAAATCGAAGCTGAACTATGGAAAATAGACTTGAATAGCATATGAAACTTCATTAGATTCTAATTTTGCTGATTAAGTTTATGGCATCTTAGCCCCAGCTAAAAAATATGTGTTACACCTTAAACGTGATGTCACGTGAGCGTCAAAAGTCTGAGTTTGCAGATAATTGTGAGCGTGAGCTCAAGTGAAAGTACATGAGTCAGCTGTGACTTACATAACCTAACATTAGTGTGCTTTTATGTGAAAATGGTATTGCAGATATTTGCCACATAAGACCAGCTAACTTGATATCACGTGAGTGCACGCGAGGTAGCAGTTCTACCTTTTGCTGACGCAAAAAATCGGATCTACGTAATTTTACGTAACGTATGCAAAGAAACAATTTACGCAGATAAATACGATTGTGCACGTTGCCACCTTGCTACATTTTTGAGAAGCATCGTGACGTGCGGTTTGCACTGGTCACTGTCTTCGGTTGTTAAGAAGACTTTTGACGTAAGTGCTAAGAGAATTTTTTTCCAATAGTTTAGACCACACTGCACTATCAGTTGAACTTGCCACTCCTGATTCGATTTACTAAAACGAACAATAATTAAATTTTATATGGCTTTTTTAATGCTGACTATGAAAGCATTACCATGTACAAGACTCCTTAGATTGGACGAATACTCTTTCAATGTTAGATCTTAATGAAGCCATTTCCTGTTTTTAGAATAAAATATTTGGTGCTCTTGTGCATCAGATCCGCTAGAAATACTAATGTTCGATGATCAATAGAAGAATCATGCAGATTTTGAGTGCATATTCTACCACACGTGCGCTAACCTTTTTCGGAGGCAAAACCGCTTTGATGTTGACAATGCATTTAAACTCATAGAGTGTAAAGGTTTTCAGAGTTACCAGTTGCATGACTTTCAAGATTTAGCAAAGACAAACACTACAAAACTTTGAATGCAGCATCTCCTGTAAAATAAATAGAGAAAATGCTCAGTGCCTGCAACATTTTACCAGCACTGGAACTAAAAGTTTCCCACAACTGCCTCACGTCCAAATCAAATAACTCTATCGATCTCGAAACCCTTCGTCGAAAGTTACAGGAGTAGAAAGATTTTTGAGATCATCCGAAAAATTTCCAGAGTTTAGAAAATTAAAATATTGGCAACATATTTCCATTGTAAATGCTAGCGATATGAATATTCTATATAAGCATTTATTGATACGTAAATAGCTAAAAGGCCTCGCGCTGGGAACACTTCGCTAAAACTTAAAGCCAAAAATATATCACACCTGCCTCACATTATACGATAGCTCCAATGGTGGTTATATGGGTACAAAGAAATTTAGGGCTACTACCTGCAAAAGTTTTCAAATTTTCCAAATTTTAATTTTGACTGTTTACTGTTACTACATCTTTACCGTTTGAAAATATAACGATACAATTGCTGACTTATACCTTGTTCACACAATCAAAGCAAAACTTTTGAAATTTCACATCGGAGAAGAACGGTAACCCTCCTCCAATATACCTATATTTTAAGTATCAGAAACTTCTGTTCACGGGAACTCACGACCCAATAACCAGATAAAGTATAGAGCTTTGGAGTAGGGTATGCTCAGCGAAACCATTCGAAGGTATTGTATAGTAGAGATGGTGTGCTAAACACAGGCTCCATGCCAACATATCTCAAACTCGGCGTAAGCGAATCAATTCCCGATATCACCATCGCATCGGAAGGACTGGAGGCCCTCGTGAGTGATTGGAGATTGATGGAGGGATCATAACTACATCACCTTCTAAATCGGTGGGTGCAGACACAGGCAACACCACTCATTTGGGAATACGCTTGGTTGGAACGCAGCCAAACTAAACAAAAGTTAGATGGCAACGTCTACAAACCTGAGCCTGGAGAAAGACTCGTGAAGCAGTGGAAGCTACTATTTCTAGCACTATGGTTCTGATTCACAGAGCATGCGAAACTTCAATGCCCCGACGACAACCGTTCGGTGGAAGGAAGCAGGCTTACTGGTGGAGCAATGAAATAGCTGAACTGCAACGCCTCGTTTCGCCGTGCAGGCACAGAGCATAATGGGCCAAAAATAGACCACAGGCTGCCGAGTTTTCTGCTGCCCACACGGTAGCTTAAAATGAATTGGCCAAAGTCATCAAGAGCAGCAAGTGCTACAAATGGCAGGCTCTGTGCGTTGAGGTTAATTTAGACCCGTGGGTAGAGGGGTGCAAATTGGTCACTCGGAGACTTGGTAGCATTGGGTATAGACTTCCCGGTGATAATACAACCCTGAAACGCATCGTCGGTTCGCTGTTCTCGTCGCACCCGCCAAGGACGGATGGTAGAAACATCGTTATCTGGAGGGACGATCCCCTCTTAACGGAGGAGGGACTGATTGCCGTGGTGTCTGGGATGAAAAACAGGAAGGCTCCGGGGCTTGATGAAGTTCCAGTCGAAGCAGTTAAAGTTGTAGTGGAGAGTCAACCGCGTATACTATTGGATTTATATAATTCATGTTTTCGTGTTTTGTATTCTCATCGTGATGGAAAGTTGATCAATTGGCGCTCATCGATAGAGGAAAGCGAGATTTGGACAACGCATCCGCTTACTGTCCGTTTTGCATGTCAGACACGGCGGGGAAGCTCCTCGAGCAGTCGCTGAAGACACGGCTGCTGTCAGCAATTAGACCAGCCGGTGATCTGTCTTACAGTCAGCATGGCTTTCGAAAGGAGCATTCAACAGTTGATGCCATCTCAGCAGTGATTAGGGCAGTGCCAGTAGCAAGAGCGAAGGAGGCATGCTACAGTGCCTGACCGGTTGTTCTGCTGGTCACACTAGATGTTCAAAATGCCGTCAATCGGCGAAACGGACAGATGTGCTCTGGGCTCACGAGCATGGCTTATGCATTCCTGACGTACATGATGCGGGACTATCTTAGACTGATAGGTCTTTTGGGCTTTTGAGTCAGTTCTCAACGAGGCGTGGTTACTTCAAAAAGTATCTTCACAGAATAGGTAAGGTGCGTACACTGTACTGTCGGTACTGTATGAATGAGCACGATGATGCTTATCATAAATTTTTTGCAGGCAGTCGATTCGCAAGTTTGAGGCGCACCTTCAAATCCACAATTGGTATGGTTACGCCAGAGTTGATTGTGGAAACGATGCTGCGTGACGAAGGAACTGGTGCACAGTCAAAGCATATGTTGAGAAAATACTGCTCACCAAGCGAGAAGAGGGTTGTCTCACCGACCCGAAAATTTTGGTAAATTTTGAAGTAAGTAGGCACCGATAGGTGAGCAAGCACGACCGGGTTGAAATAATATAAAAGTGGATTCCGACCCGAACCTTCAAGGCCTGTAGATGGGATTTTTTTAGTGAGTATCTTACATAACTTGTTTGTTTATCTGGGTATCTTTTGAAAATTTTCGTTTTCGGCCATCTACAACGAAAAAGAAACTGAATCCGGCAATTGAGTATAGTAATCGAACCCAACAATTGAGCTGAAAAATCGAGCAAATCGATTGCTCTCTCGATTGTTTTGAGGCACCGATTGCAATTATCTCGATTGTTAAAACATCTCGCAGTTGCCTATCATTAATCTGTAGGAGCTTGAGTGGGCACACTTAAACGGTTAATCTATGTGTTAATTAGCGCCTCTACTATGGAAGTTGCTGTGATGGTTTCTAATAGAATTGCTATAGGCCATAGTGGTAAGTGGTCAATGGCAGTTTAACAATGAAATTCTTGATATAGAGAAAGTTTTCCGGTCAGATTAATATTGATATTATCGAGCCTTGATTTTTTGTCACGACCAAATTTGGTGAGGTAGGCAGCTTCAAGGTAGCACGCGAGTTTATTTCATTCCTAATTGGTTGGCATGATAAGGCTTGTCAGACATTTGTCAGTTCAAAATTCAAAATTCAAATTTCGAAATAATAAATGTCTACCTAGAAAATTTGAATCATGTGAATTTCTTTTTAAAACGTAATCGAATAATATTCCGACTCATAGGATGAGAATTATGCTGACAGCATTGATTTTTGAATCATATTCATCCATTTCAATGTTTCCTGGCTGTTAGATTGACAGGGAAATTTTTGAGAATTTATCACTGCAGCCAACTGTTTCAGCTGACATGAATTATTGAAATACGTTCCACACAGTGCACGAGTACGAACTCCACTGAATTCAAAAGTGTTCGTACTCTGGATGTTGTTGTTGTTTTGCGTGGAAATGGATATCCTGCACTACTCCGGATGCATAAAAAAACGCACTTATTGATGCATATGCAGAACAGGTCCAGTTATCACCAGATGTAAATTATCTTTAACCCTTTGGCGCCGGCGGCCATTTCAATGAGATTTTAGATATGCCTATTATTCTATCAAAACATAGTTTTCAAAAACCTAAGTTTGCGAAATGAATTTTGAACGTGTTCTTAAAAAACATGTGATAAGGTTTTGAAAATTTTTAACCCTGTGTTTGCGCTAGGTGCCTCAAATGAGATCGGTAAAGGTTGAATTTTTTTGAATTCCCTTAACTTTTGACAGAACTATTGAATCATAAAACTTATAAAACATATTGATGTTACTACGTTGTACACTTATATAATTTTTTTATGAGCGTGCTGGTAGGCGAGAATCTTCAAAACATCGGCTCTACTGAAAGATTTTCACTTTTAAGAAAAAAAGCAACTCATATACAAATCTTATGCTTTGTCTACATAGAACGGTAATCCTTCCCCAAGTCACCTATATTTTTAGCATCAAAAACTTCCGTTCACGAAAACTCTCGACCCGATAATCAGATACAGTTGAAGTTTGCAGAACGTATTGGTCTTAAGTACGACTAAGTCTGGCAGAAGCAATTTTTAAATGTAAGCCATTATGTGCCAGCGGTGCTATCTTGAAAAATTACATAGGAAAATAACTGCTTTTGACTCCATAAATTCTGACTCAATCACCAAATTTTGACAAAATTTACACAGTAGCTGAATCTTACTCTAAGCCGCGTTTGATAGAAATTTGGGCTCAAAATTAGGTTGAAGCTGCCAGCTATGGTAATTTTGGTGTCTTAAATTTTAAAAATTCGGTCAGGAAAATAAAGTTCTTTAACCTTTAGCTCCCAGTGCAGTCATGGTATCATAACGAAATTCATATGGCAAATTTTTTTTATTGTTGACAATATTCAGTAGAAAGCTAGTTGGAAACACAATGATAGGGCTGCCAGCTATGGTTGACTTTATATTTTTTTGACACATTTTTAGTAAGCGATTTTATCATAAAATATTTAAATCGTAGTGATCTGGTATTAGAATATTTGAAATGAAAATAAGTAAACAATGTTTAAATTTTCTAAGGTCTGGACATTGGATGGCAACCACAAACACCTTTCTATCGCTGTAACTTTCGATGAAGTCATCAAAATTAAATAGTTTAGGGTCTATTATTACTTAGGGTGTATTGGTCTTAAGTAGGAGAAGTAGTAAGTAGCTACTTCAGTAAGTAGCTACTGATAGCATATACACTCAAAATCTGCATATATTCTCTACTGTTCTTCGAACATGAGTGTTTCTAGCGGTTCTGATGCGCTCGGAGTTTTTTTTAAACTAAAGCAGCTTTTATGATATTATTTGTGAGTAATTTGGTAATTTTGAATTTAGGTATTTGCGCAAAGTTAAACTTTTTCTGCTTTAACTTTAGCTTTAAGGATTCTCTGTCAATGTTTTCTATAAATTAATACTATCAAAACTGGTCATATTTTTTGTACTTTTGCAATGTAAAAAATTTTGAGTACAAATAAATTCTTAAATTTGTTTCATTTTTTCAGCAACCTCATCACTCTTACCGTATTTAACAATACACATGCAATCAATAGGCCTAACTGTGGAGGAAATTGCTATAATTTATTTAGCATTGCCATTTACAACGTTTCTTAGTCCTCCGATCACAGGTAAATCTTATGAGCACAATAAATAAATTTAAATGTTAACTGTATAACTATCTTTATTTAATAATTTTAATGGAATTGATACAGGAAATGAACTTTTATTGTTCGTTTCTAAATTCCGAATTGGCAGCTTTAATTACCATAGGTTAGACATTTATTAAAAGCCTAATAGAAATGCCTACGCTCACAACCTAATTTTACTGCTTAATATTAGTGTATAAGAGAGGTAAGTAAGCGCCAACATAAAAACTGCGTTATTTTTAAGATCAATATGGTTATTTGGAGTAAAACAAGCCTATATCCAATAGGAACTCGAACGTTTTGCGGAATAAGCCTCCGAAATATAAATAAATTAAAAAAAATGTCAATTCAATTTCGATCCCGCAAAACAATTCCAATTTGATTCTGCTTTCGACAAGATATTAATTTGCTATTTCGCGGGCCAAGACATTTATTTTTCGCGGTGCAAGACATTAATTTGATCTTTCGCGGGGCAAGACATTCATTTTTCGCAGCGCAAGACATTTATTTCTCCATCCACCTATTTTTACTTAACGTTTGCTTACAAAAAAAAAACTAAAAAAAATTACAAGAGAAACCATGTCTTGTTAGGCTGTGGTTCATAGCAACAACGTTTAGGAACAAAGTAAAAGAAGAATGGATGGAACTTCAAGATTTACTTCGATACGACTTGAAATATGGTTTACAAAAAAGTAATTAAACAATTAACTAAATTTTACGAACTCTTCAATATGGGATGTCCTACTTATATTATCGTCATCTCAAATTGTTATTATTTACACCAAACTAGTACTGTTCCTTTCGTTTCCAGTGCACAGTAGATTTCCAATAGTTCTTTCTAATATGACATCCATATTTATAGCAGAACCACCTTACATGCAGGATGCAAGTCCATCAGTAGCAAATTTCTCGAGTATGGTTAGTTCATTTTGTTAATAAAGTTAGGGTCTTTGATTAATTCTAAGAGTGGCTTAGAGTGACCTTAGCCATTTAAACGAAAAAAACTGTCTCTTTAAGACAATTAGTGCAAACTAACTAATTTTGACCTCCTATTCATATTTCGTTAAATGTTCATGGTTTCTCCTTTACACACCATTATATGATTCAATGGCAATAAACTATCGATATTATTCATGAGTCTACTAGGAACAATAAGTAGCTATCCTTATTTTGGATTATGTATCTCCTAACCTATTTCTCTGTCACACTCATTTCCAAGTTAATAAGTTTTTATTATTGGTTTTTTTTTTATTTATGTTTCGGTATAAAAAGCAAAGAGTCTTAAGCATCAAGGGAAAAACTTATATTAAAAACAAATTTGAAGAGGGTTTTCTAGTTCTTCTTAAGTCACAGTTTTTCAACTATTGTTTTTTTTTCTAACGCTTTTTTTTCATTTCAATTTTGCAGGTTTTTTAGTTGACAAGTTTGGAAAATATAAGCCTGTTGTTGTTATGAGCTTGCTCTTAAATGCACTTTTTCATCATTCTTTACTATTTATTCCGCAACAAGAAATTCCAGGGATTATGCCTTCTGCATACATAATTCGTCATCCCGAAACGGCAAACATTGAGGTAAGTGTTTTTGTTTAATTCTCTTTGTATATATTCGAATGACAATCATCAGAGCTTTTTGGTTACCTAATATCGATCTAGAATAGAGTGTTAGTTGAAAATAAAAGCAAAATTCCCACACAAACGTTTAAGTTTTTTGACGTTTAACATTTACATTTTTTCATATCTTTCGAACATAAAAATAGTATGTACAAGAGTGTGATATACATCTTAGTCGAGCTTCGTGTGGAACAATTCAACCAACAATATTTTTCGGAGATATTTTTTCTTGCGATATTATTCTCAATTGGAATACATTTTGAAACTTTTTATTTGGACGTTTATGTTGTTCTTCCTTACAATTTATCATAAATAAACTTTCGCCTGATTAATTCAAAGAAAAAGCGGATACATCAA